>CM066227.1:5854973-7134737 GCA_033675125.1 Athetis lepigone
AAACCTACGGGTCAAAAGTTGAAGGGGGGGGACGCTTTGAATTTTCCTTTTGGATCGATTATTTCCGAAATTATTGACATTATCAAAAAATTATTATAGTAAACCCCTATTCATTTTTCAATACCTATCTAACAATATATATCACACGACAGAGCTGAAATTAAAAAAAAATCACTTCCCTCTTTACATGTAGGGGGGCTACCCTAATAAAACATTTTTTTCCAATTTTTATTTTACCACTTTGTCGGCGTGATTGATATACATATTGGTACCAAATTTCAGCTTTCTAGTGCTAACGGTCACAGAGATTAAGCGAGGACGGACGGACAGACAGACAGACATGGCGAAACTATAAGGGTTCCTAGTTGACTACGGAACCCTAAAAAAGACGTAGTATTTCCAAAAAAACTTTCTTAGTAATTTCTGTTGTGCGTTGAGACGCTGGTCAGTAAGTTATCCATTTTATTTGTACAGAAGATAATTATGTGCTTTACGAAAGATTTTCAGATGCCTTTAAAGACAGTGAATTAGCCGTTCGTCAGCTATTTAGTAGCAATAAACAATGACGACATGGATACTAGGTATCAGTCAGACATTCCCCTATTACTAACTTCGAAATGTTGTTAAGTCACGTACACGGTGTGTACAAATAAACATTAATATTATTTATCCAACATCATCAGCTTACGTCAACTGCTAGACATAGATCTTCAAGTAAACGCACCCAGTTACTGCCAGCCAGCTGCCCTTCAGAAATCTTCACACCATGTGGCCAGGAAATGTTTATTTGGGTTTTGCCCAAAGCCATTGTTTTCAAAACTCTACGGCCCACACTTTAAACCCCAAAGCGAAAGGTATTGGGGTTGAAGTAGAATGATTTTTGGGGTTCAGTGGCATAAGGAGCCCATTTTTAAGATTATCAATGCATGTTAAAGTAAATTGTAGCTCTACGTTTCATACATTTACTTATAACATAAAATACCTAAGTGAATACTTACCCACTTTACCCACGTTAGTTTTAATATTTATTGTTAAAAAACTCTATCGAATTCATAGGCACATTTTTATTTAATGCAATACTTCGTACCACTTACGCCATACAGGAACATAACTTAAAAATATATTAAGTAAAACAAAGAACTGGAGCATTTTTAAGATTATCAATGCATGTTAAAGTAAATTGTATCTCTAAGTTTCATACATTTACTTATAACATAAAATACCTAAGTGAATACTTACCCACTTTACCCACGTTAGTTTTAATATTTATTGTTAAAAAACTCTATCGAATTCATAGGCATATTTTTATTCAATGCAATACTTCGTACCACTTACGCCATACAGGAACATAACTTAAAAATATAGTAAAACAAAGAACTGGAGCACGTTTCGGCAAGTTAACTGTCCAATGACCATTCCAAAAATCAGTCACCGCGCATACGATACGCATTTCAATACGTGTACCCTAATTTATTGGTGTCGTGTCGTATGCATGTAGCGAACAATTTTGTATACACACAAATATACGGTAAAGTTAAAAGAGAAAATCTGCGTCGAATAGAAATAGTGTTGTGTAAGGAATCTTAAAAGATCTGTGGAGAAAACTTCGTACAATCACGCATTTATTTGATACAATTTTCAAAACAATTATTACACTGCCTTGTAACCGTGTTGGTACTTACTTATCTAATAGCGGCTAATAATTGACATAATAATAAATACCTATAATATCCTGTACAAAACGATGTGTACATAAATTGATTGCAAAATGGTTCAGTGTATTACAAGACGGAAGTAAATTAATATTTGCCTAATGTAATACCTAACTAAAAGGTTTACATAATGGACTGGTTGAGACGCACTTGCATCGTGGACCACTGAATTTATTGAGTGCTAAACGTATAAAGAACATCAGTGCATCCTTGTCACTTGTTTGCAGTTGATAGAGACATATTGATATTTCGAGATTCATGCATTATACTTTTTTTTTCAAAAATGTTATTTACTTTTTATTTCAATTTATGAATATTGCTTAAACGTAATAGGCGTAACGCACTTACTTGCTTACTTTCATTACAAACGGTTCATTCATTGCCAAGCATTTGGACATGAATGTTTGTATGAAATACTATCGAATGTGTAACAAAAACTCGTGGCAATAAATGTTTAGTTAATTTAATTGATTCCTAAAGTGGTCTACAACTACTGGAGGTGTTAGTGGATTTCTTTTCTGGGTGGTTTCAATTTCCCACCCAGGGCCCAGCACAAACTTTGTGTGTTGTCTGGTTAACATAGTACAAGCTCTGCTTAGTTTGGGATCAGATGACCGTGTGTGTTGTCCCATGATATTTAGTTAGTTTAGTTCGTAGTTTTAAACAGGAAATAATTTCAATTTTGAAATTCTATAAATGGTATTCATTTTTTTTTATTATTGGCACGTTAATAGCACCATCAGCGGATGCGGACTTAAGAAAGAACGTAAATAATGCAATAAATTCTATATCTACCATCTACTTATAAAAACCGAGCAATAGGCGAGACGACAAGAAAAAAGGTATTAGTCCGTCAGATAGATTATCAAAAACTTTTGGACACGAACTTTTTCATTTTTCTCGTAAACGAAGAATGATGACGATACAGTGCGTTGAAGTTGCGCATGACGTCAGGATCTGATACATTTTTTGCAGGACGGGGACGTCAAAAGCCCTCACTCCGGAACTTCGTAGCTTTGTATTTTGTCGTCATCCCTATTGTCATGAATGGCAGGGGGCCTACCTAAAACCGAAAAACATGCCAAGTGGTCTGTACAAATAAGTTGGGTCTTTTAGTTTATTCAAGCGGTAAAAAAACCATAATAATAATATCATGCATGTATTTTGTGCAGTTCCCTTTTGATAATCTTTTTAGTTTTATTTATAGCTCTGCGCTTGGCGAACCTACTTGTAATTTTATTAGGGCAGAAATGGCCTAAATTGAAACAAATTATGGTGCCTATGGTCAAAACATGTTATCAATATTGACCACCCACGATTTAAGAATCAATAATGTCACATTCAGTCGTTTTAATTCATTAAATATTGAAACAAAGTTATTCTTTGCGTCTTTTTTGTCCTTATGTAATTTATACATATTTACACAGCGTAAATATTTCCTTTCTGCCCACATCCGTCCAACATTGCTGTCTCAAAAACAATTATTAATTTCATTAGGGCTTAAGTAATTGCGAACCATTGAAGAGGTTTACCAAGAACATAGTTAAATACTTACGTTTAACAAAAACTGACAGCGGATATACCTACAATACATACCTAATCAAACAAAATAGCCTGTGTTACGCGCAATCTTGCGCACAAAAACAGCAACAGTATGCGCGTGCGCGCTTTCGCACAATCTCCTTAGACACGCTAGAAGATAGCGTGACCTCGCCTGCCAGATTGTACTTGTACTAGGTATCGCTTGTTCCGATCTAACGGAGATATGATAAGGAGAGATTATTACTTGTACTTGCTAGATTGAGATTGTAAGATAAATTTATTTAATAAATCCGGTAGGTTGATCGCCTAAACAGAAAAACTATTTGACTTTCCCTTTTGTATATCTAACAGTATGAAAATTATCAATCAATTTTAAACTCAACGTACTTTAAGACAGATAAGTACTATGAACCTTCTGCGAATTTTTGCTAAAGGCGAGATAGTATTTATTTAATACTTATTAGAACGCATTGTTATAATTTATAGAGCTTTTAAGGTGCATTTATATACTATTAACCGCATTAATGTTGATGTTTTAGCTTCCTGTGATTAAGACGATTTAATATTTATCAAAGCGTTAATCTCTTTACAAGCCTACATTAATGGCTCCTTAACACCATAATTACATTTTAATGTTAACCATTAATCTCTAAGCCACGTAAGTACCTAGGCATACTAAGTAGACGAACAATTACCGAGGTATTTCAATTAATCGAGCTAACACATTCCTATACGTTGATTTACTAACTCCAGTATATATCAATGATACACGTGATACATTCACGGTATCTGAAACAATCCAGATCAATAATTTCATCAGAAACTCAGAACAGCTAATTTGCATGAACGAAACCGGTCGCGCGACATGATCGCAAGATAGATCACAGACAATGAGAGCGACAGACAATAGTTTTAAACTTTCACATTTTGAAGCCACGTAGGTATCGGTTCGTAGTGCAATCGCGAATTTAATTATTATGTTTGTTCGCGTAGGTATGGATGTAGGTAGTGAGCCCATCTTGGGATTCATGAGGCGAAATGAGAAGACCTATTATTGCCTGTATTAAGTTAAGGTATGTTACATAATTGAGTTGGTGTCAATGCAAAGCTATGAGTGAATATTCACACTAACTAGATAGGTACAAAGGTTAACCGACTTCTTAAAGCATATCCTATTTGTAAGAAGAAAACTGACAAGGTAGAATATATTAGTAGATAGGACTAACTAACCAGCTGGATTGTGCAATTATACATGTGGAGTTGCAGTTGAAGTGCGACTCTATCTCTACACCTATGGCAATTGTAATAGGAGCGCTCTGGCCAAACCCTAAAAATGGTTTCGCAAAATAAGAAAAAAAAAATCGTTTTGGTAGGATAAAACCCAAAACATTCAAAGACCAATCAGAATCGGTTGGTCGTCGAGCTTCATTGCTCGGCGCTTTTCTGGTGGACTCCCATCATCTCTTCGCTATGGAATCTGGCTTTCAGGAGTTGCAGTGGTTAGGAATAGTGTGGCGCGATTGTCCCATAAAATAACTATAAATAAAAGGCCAAATAAAACGGTATATTTAGTGGTCATCGCTTCAAGTCGCATAACCGACAGACCCATCACAGATGACTCTAAAGGTAAAGTCGTAAAGTTGCATAACTACGCAACATAGCAACGGAGTATGTTACCTACCAAAAGGTCACAACATAAGCGCAGGAGTGCCGATAAAAATTAAACAAACAGTGGCTTTAACATTCTCTACTATTGTTTTTATTTGGGTAGGTTTTGTAAAGGTTCGCTGCTTAAATAAAAGTATTTTGAAGCAGATTGTTTTCGAGAAATCAATGGCCAGCTGATCATTATCTTTAACCTATAGGTACTAGAATTGAAACTTGTTAGGTTTAGATAGATCTTCCAAATGGGCTACTACTGAAAAAATCCTAAAGGGCCAAATCCAATCTCGAAGCTTGGCACATACACGGGCACCATTGACAGTCCATCATTACTATTCTTCACAATATTTCGGCAAAATGCATGTCGACCAATTTATGAAAGGTGTGACCAGACACAAAAAAGCATTAGCAAACAATGAATCGAACAAACAGCACAGACACTTTCAAGATTTCTCTACAGCCTTTTATTACATTTAGCATGAATGATCATGCCAACCTCTTATAAACAAAGTCTATAGGTAGTTAATAAAGCATAATAATTAAAAACCAAATCTGCAAAAGTAAAGTAACATACTTCTACACAAATAGAGCGAAATTCCAGAAGTACGTACGTACCTGTTTAATGAAGTGTCTCTCAGGGTACAATTCTCTGCCCATTCCTGTTTATTTTCATTACACAAGAGGAAGTCTGATAGGGTTTCTTTTGGGAAGATGTTAAAAAAAGATCCGCAAATAAGAGAAAGATCAAAAAGATATTTCTGGCCCCTCATCCACTTATTACATTGAGTGTGGCAAAGTTAATTACCGATATTTCAAGTCAATTGGATTTTTGATGAGGAATAGGAGTAAAATTTGACACTGATTTCGCACAACAGTCAAAGATAGAGACCGACAATAGCTAAGCCAAAGCTCCTTTTCGGCCCTAGTTATTTAAGTGTAATAAACATACAAGGTAACAGTATCTTAACTTTTTTATTAACCTTTTACACAATAAATGTAATACACTACGTTTCTTCTGTCATCTCCACAAGCTTTAGCGCGATTTCTTCTAGTTGCTTATTCTTAGACATTAATTCACTGTTCTTTTCCTTCATGTATCTTAACTTTTCCTTCAAAATAAAGATACTTTGAAGATTTTTTCCCAATTTTTCTCTTTGACTTTCATCTTTTCTGCGCCTTTTTGTTCGATGGGTATCTTTAATGTACCATATTCTGGTGTTTCCCTCTTTCCCTTTCTGCGTTGTAGTTATTTTGAACATGGCTTTTTCGTTGTATACGTTCGTAAACATCTGAAGGACGTCCACGTTAGTTTCTTTTGCGAGAATTTCAATGTATTTTGGAAAGTGGGGCTGCGTCATATATTTGTCTATGTTGTATCTATGTACATATTCATGTTTTGTGTATGTGTCGCCAGATTTACTGCTTGTGCCACGATGGATTATCTCTCCGTCGAAATCTTCATTTGCTAACTCTTGTGGTTCACTGTAACAACGTAAAATGAATGTTAGGTTAGTTATAATAAAAATTTCTTTTAATAACACGCTACTTGTTAAGATATAATCGATACTGTATAAAAGAACCTGGAACGTATTAACAATAAAAAATCGTAATAAACCTTTAAAAAAGATTTGAAATATTTTATCATTCTTACCTAGCTGTCACTTCCTCATTAGTTTGAATCTCCTTATCTACACCATCTTTCAGTCCGGTGATCAAGTTATCATTCACAACGAAACCCGTAACATTTCCATCTTTCATATACACATCGAAAACTGGCAGTAACGCATGTGTCGTGCTAGCATTGGCATCAACACTATCTGCTGTTTGATCCTCAACATTTTGTTCACTCTCTTCAGCCACCTCATCATCTAGATACTCGACTACACCATTAGTCTCATCAATATCTTCACATAAATATTCTACATGATGTTCATCATCGACTGTATCTTGAGTATTCTCAAATTCATTCAGAATTTCACTGTGATCATGGTCTTGTGGAAGTATTTGGATTTGAACAGCTTCCTCAATATTTGGATCATGTTCTGTATATTCATGCGCCTCATTCTGAGTTTCGCCTGTATCATCAGTGACGACTGTTTCGTAAGCAATATTATCAATGTTGTTTTCTTCAATCTCGGTAACTTGGCCATCGTTTATGATTCCAACGAGTTCGTTACTGCTGATTTCTTGATTGTTATCAATACAGTACTCTATTGTGTAACTTAAGTTTTCGATGGCATTTTGTGCTAATAAATGTAAGTCTTTGTCTAAATGTTCGACTCCTTCAATGTGTTCAGCTTCATCATCAGGTGGCGGTTTTATGGTTGTTCTGCAAATAATGAAACACAATAGGCTTACTTTACCGAACTAATATATTTTTTTTTTTTTTTTTTGGTGAGTGGGAAATCATCCAATGACTGCTCCCGTCCTGGGTGCGGCGGGAGGGTGTGTCAGACTCTTACTGACTAAAACCCACTCATGTTCCTTCGATTGCCTTTTATGTTCCAGGGTCACGGTAACAGTTATAAACATAACATTCCGCAACCCCGGCAGGCGTTGGCCCTGTTGGGCCCCTTCCTGTGCTGACTCCTTCTCTTTGAGGCGCGCGTGGAACAAAACGCGCCGTCTACGCGGTCCTGGTCCTAGCCGGGCGGCGAGCTACCCATCGCTCGCCATCCGCAGAACCGCGCCTACGGTGGCCGGTAGTCGTCTTGCGACTCTCGACGTCTTCGCCTGGGTCTTTGTCCGGGGCGAGAGGCTCGTCGTTGCCTCTCGCGCGCCGCCGCTTCCTTCACTAGCATAACTGCTTCGCAGAAGGAGGCGACGGCATCCCATTCCGTCTCGCCCCGCAGCATGGCCTGAACCAGCGCTGGGCGCGAGAGGTCACCGCCGCCGATCGCCTCTACGAGGACACGTCTATGGTCCGCCCATGCGCGGCACACCTCCACCGTGTGCTCGACCGTGTCCTCCAGGCGACCGTTGCTGCAGTGGTGACACCCAGGCGTCGCTTCCGCCTGAATCCGACACAGGAACCTCCCGAACTGACCATGTCCGGTGAGAACCTGTGTCAGGCGAAACGTGAGAGCGCCGTGGCGCCTCTCCAGCCACTCCTCAAAGAGGGGTCTTACCGCCGCTATCACGGCGTGCCCAGCACTAGGTTGCGACAGTCGCTGTCTCCACTCCGCCCTGAGATCTCGCCGGAGCTCCGTGAGCCGTGCCGCGATAACCCGCGGCAGCAGGACTTCGCCCCGGCGTTGCACTTCCACGCGCCACTCGTACGTGTGTGCAAGGACTGTTGCCTCCAGATCCCACGGCGGAGTGCCGGCAAGGAGGCATGCCGCCTCGCAGGAGATCGTGCGGTATCCCCGCACCATGCGAATCGCCATGACCCTCTGGGACGCCCTCAGAAGCCGGGCCGGAGCCTTGGCTAGGTTGGGCGCCCACACCGGAGCCCCGTAGAGGGCCATGGACCGCACGATCCCCGCGTAGAGCCTCCGGCAGGAGGCGTTTGGGCCGCCGAGATTGGGCAGGAGCCGTTTGAGGGCAGCTCCAGCCCTCGCCAGTTTGGGGCCCAAACGTCGGAAATGCTCCGTGAAGTTCCATCGGTTGTCGAGGACAAGTCCCAGGTACTTTATCGTCGACTCGACACCGATGTGAACCCCTCCTACCGTTATCTGAGACCCCGGAGGTGGCCGGTGCCGAGGGCCATGAAAACACATGGCCTCGGACTTGTGCAGGGCCACCTCAAGTCCCAGTTGCCGGATCCTGTCCACGACTGTCGCAACCCCACTCGACATTAAGTCGGCCGCCGCCTGGAACGACCTTCCCTGCGCTAGGACTAGCGTGTCGTCAGCGTAGCACACTACGCTGACGCCTTCGGGAAGGTCGGCGCGCAGCACCCAGTCGTACCCGATGTCCCACAGGAGCGGCCCCAAGACCGATCCCTGTGGAACACCGCACGACATCCCTCGTCGACTCCACACTCCCTCGTGACCGGGGTAGATGACGGCTCTGTCCGTCAGGTAGGCCTCGACCACACGACAGAGGTAGGCCGGCATTCGGTGATACCGTAATGCGGCCGCTATGCACCCCCAAGGCAGGGTATTGAAGGCGTTGGCGATGTCAAGAGACACCGCCAAGACGACCCTGCCCCGTGCCACCGCATCCCCTGTCGTGAGGGCCCGCACGCGCATGATGGCGTCCACCGTGGAGCGTCCTCTGCGAAAGCCGAACTGGCCGTCCGCTAGATCCGGCCCCACCCGCATCAGCCGCTCGACGAGACGGCTCGCAATTACTCTCTCCAAGAGCTTGCCCGCCTCGTCGAGCAAAACGATGGGCCGGTACGCGGACGGAGAGTCCGCAGGACGCCCCGGCTTCGGAATAAGGACCAGCTTCCCGGTCTTCCAACGAAGTGGGAACTGGCCCTCCTCCATGCATGCGCTAAAGAGCCCCTTAGTCGAGGCCCGAGAGCCCCTAAGGCCAAGACCCAGGCCTTTCCTGGTAGGCCGTCGGGTCCTGGGGCGGTGTTCTTGGCCCTAAGCCTTAGCACCGCCGCTCCCAGCTCTACCTCGGTCACTTCTGGAACGTCGTCGTCGTCGCTGTCGCGGTCCGCATCGGACACCGCCGGTGGCGGAGCCATGAGCGGGGGAGTGAACTCCCCCCGCGAAGGGAACAGAGCGCTCACCACGCCCTCCACGATCTGAGGCCGGAGACTCTGCGTCAGGGGGGGGCCCGCAGTGCGGAGCTTGCCCCGCACCGCCAAGTAGGGGCGCCCCCACGGATCTCTGTCCAGAGTCCCCAGCATCTCCTGGCGGGCCGAAGATTTGGCCCGCACTACCTCCAGTCGGAGGGCTTTCTTCGCAGCTCTGTACCCCTCATATAGCTCCGCCTCGATGGCATCCGCATCCACAGGGCGGATACGGAGCCTGCGGTGTCTGGTGTACCGGCGTCGCGCAGCCACGCACGCCTCGCGTAGGGACGCGATTTGCGGCGACCACCAGTACACCTGGCGCTGACCCCTTCCAGGCTGAACCCGGGGCATTGGCATGTCGCAGATCTCGGACATGGCCTCCTGGAACCACCCAGCCTCGGCGTTGATGTCGGCAGGCCTGTCCGGTGATGACACCCAGGCCTGCACTATCGAGGCTTCCAGGAGAAGCTCCCGGTCCAGCTGCTTCAGCGCCCAACGCGGACCGCTTGGGGTCCGTCGGACCGGCGCAGCGGAGGTCTGGGCGGAGACGTCAAACCGGATGTACCGGTGGTCGGAGAACGTCTCCACCTCCTCCATTACGCGCCAGTCAACGACACGCGGTGACAGAGCGGGGCTGGCGAACGAGATGTCCACCACCGACTCACCCCGCATCCGCACACACGTGGGGACGGTACCCTGGTTCAACACGACTAGGCCTACCTCTAGGGCCCAGTCTTCCACCATTCTGCCCCGTGCGTCAGTGTATCGGGAGCCCCAAGCCAAGTTTTTGGCATTGAAGTCCCCGAGAACGAGCACGGGGAGGGTTCGGAACCCGGCGACGACGACGCTCAGCTCCATAAGGGAGTTGTGGAGTTCGACGAGGGATCGGTTCG
The DNA here is from genome assembly GCA_033675125.1 of Athetis lepigone. Lineage (NCBI taxonomy): Eukaryota > Metazoa > Arthropoda > Insecta > Lepidoptera > Noctuidae > Athetis > Athetis lepigone. The sequence goes on from CM066227.1 coordinate 5,865,473, forward strand.
GGGAGAGATAGACGCCTACAACGGCGATCTCCCCGAACCGTGCCGCAACGCACCCCTGTGCCCTCTTGACACCCTCGAGGGTCGGGGTACCGGCGGCGGCCGACGAAATGATGGTCACCGAGCCGCTCAGGTCCTCCACCCAAGAATCCCTGGGCGGGACAAAGTACGGCTCGGAGACCACGGCGATATTGATCGTCCACTGCGCCATGCTCTGGAGCAACAGATCCTGAGCGGCGGCGCAGTGGTTGATGTTCGCCTGTAGGAGGCGCAATGGAGCCATTAATGGCAGTCCATTGCGGCCTCGGTAGTCGCGGCGGCAGCGGTAGACGCGGCAGCGGCGGGAACGGCGGGAGCGGCGGCAGCAGCGGGAGCAGCGGTAGCGGCGGGAGCGGCGGCAACATCGGCAGCGGCGGCAGAGGGTCCTCTACCCTTGCCTCTGGCTTTGGCGGGTGGGGCGCAAGCCTTGCCCCCAGCCCGGTGATCAGCCGGCTTGCCAGCTGCCGCACATACGTAGCAGTGCGGCGCGGCAGTGCACGAGCCGGCCTTGTGACCGGGCTGACCGCAGCGGAAGCAGTCACCACTACGGTCTACCTCCGCGGTGCAACGAACACCGACATGGTGCCCCACTTGGCACCTGTAGCACCGCAGAGGCCTGGGCTCCAGCAATTTGACTTGCGCCGAAGTCCAGCCCACCTTCAGCCTGTGGCCCTCTATTGCCTTTGCCGCCTTTACGGGACAGCTCACAGTGACCGCTCCTAGCCCGGAGCGGTCAAGGCGGATGGTTCCCACGCGCACGTCGCCAGCAGAGCAGCCTCCTGCCTCGGCGACGGCGGCCACTATTTCCTCACTAGTGGCGGAGTCGTCCAGGTTCATGATGCGCATATCTACGCGCATGGTAGGCCTGGACACTCTGGCCTCATCCGCCTGGAGTGTCGCCCGCAGCCTTTCAGCCAAGGCATCGGCGACGGGGCCGCTGGTTGCCCCCGGGACCTCCAGCATGCGGGCTCCGGTTGCAGTGACTCGGAGCCGCAGGCCTTCGGTCACGCCGATCTCGGCTAGGTTGACCGCCGCCTTGGCCTTCGCAAGGACCGCCCCGTAAGTGACGCCCCTTTTCTCGGCCTCCGGCTGCAGGGTTATGACAACCGCTGCCGACTTTGAGGCGCGGAGCTTGGCTGCGAGGCTCTTTGCCTTGCGGCGCTCCCGCTGCCGTTGCCGCTTTTTGGCGGCCCTGGCCGCCTTGGCCGCCTTTTTCTTTTCCCCGGCGACTTGCCAGCCGGGCTCAGCCGGGCTTTCGGCAGTCGGGGGAGAAGAGGGAGGCGGCGGGGGGCGTGGTGCAGCCGCACCGGCCGCGGGTGCCGCTCTCTGCTGCTGCGCCGCTTTGCCCTTTTTGGGCGGCGCAGTCTTCTTTCCTGCCGGCGCCGGCGTTTGAGGCGCGGCGGCGGCGCGCTTCGCCGCAGGAGCCGCGGCCACAGCGGCAAAGGTTGCCGCTGGCCCTGCCGCCGACTTCGCCGGGACCGCTCGGCTGGGCGCGAGCGGGGGCCGGAGGACTCTGCCTTCCAGCACCGAGAAGCGGCGCTGGAGGTCAGTTATGCCCTGTACTAGGGTCTGAAATTGGGAGTCCTGCGACCTGGGCTCCTCCCTGCGGGGCGCGTCCCCCCGGAGCCTGGCCAACTCCGCGCGCAACTCCGCGTTCTCTTTTTGGAGGGCGTCCATGGCCGCAGTTAGGCGGGCTAAATTCGCCCGCATTGCGGCCATGTCGGCCTCCTCCGCCGCCGCCATTATCGAAGCGGTGGCCTCCGCGATGGCCGCGTCCTTGGACCCCTTTTTGCGCTTGAGGGCCACCATCGCCAACGCGTCTCCTACCACCTTTGCCAGCCCGGCCGCTCGCTCCTCCTTGGAGCTCCCCACGGCGGCTGGCTCATCCCTCGGAGCCTGCACTGCAGCCGCTCCGGGATGACGTCCTTCTAGGGCGAGCCTTTCGGCTCGCCGCGCAGCTTCTTGCGCGGGGAGCTTGCGCCCCCCTCCTCCTGCTCGGCCCGCACCCCGCCTGCTGGTGGGGATTTTGGGGGCCGGAGCCGTAACCTCGCTGTCGGAGGACGACGAGGCGCCCTCCGACATCGTCCGCTTGCGGTTGCGGCTCGACCTTCCAGCCTTCGAGCTCCTTGCCGAGCCCGAGTCCTCTGAGCTCGAGCTCCCCGAGCTCGAGACAATCACAGCGTCGGTCCTCGACCGCGCTTCGTCCTTCCTCCCTTCAATATTTTTTAAAATTGCTTTGACCGAACTAATATATAACATTAATGCATCAACGTCACGTTAGATCACAATACATTATAGAATTTAACTGAGTGACGCCGTACATTAGTGATACATTTGTATCGTGTCGAATGAATAGGGTAGGATACCCAATTCTTTTTTTGTAATAGTCATAGATTAACGTAAATTCTTGTAACCATTTGTTTAGTTATTTCTTCTTTCTGTCTTCTTTGTTTGTAAATTTATATGCGTAAATATTAAGTGGTATCTTTGACCAGTAGTAACAGTAACAAAAAATATATTTAATATATTCTAAAAAGTCAAAATAATTGCTATTTTACCTGTTAGGCAATACCGGAACACATTGATCTGCAATCCATGGATTTCTTTGTATTTCACATTTCACAGATTCTTGTAAATGCTTCACACTCTGCAATATTTCATTGTTGTAATTTGTTTCTGTAGGTTTCACTTTCATTTTTATTCTTTTAGAATCTTCAGAAGACGTCACTCCTTCGTTTGCTTTTGATCCTGTGAATTTGAAATCAATATATTATTTTTGTTTAACAAAAAAAAAATGGTTTTCTGGTATGAAAAAATTGTTTCTTTTACACCATTAACCAATAAATGTAAAACTTAATTTCTATAAAAAATCTAATAATGGTTCATATTCAATTTACCGTGAAATTAGATTTTTAGATGCTTTGTCTACACTAATATTATAAAGCGGAAAACTTTGTTTGTTTGATTGTAATGAATAGGCACAAAAACTACTGGACCGATTTTAAAAATTCTTTCACCATTCGAAAGCTACATTGTCAACGAGTAACATAGGCTATATAATATCACGCTATGTCCCACGGGAGCGAAGCAGTAACCAAAAACCTAACGTAACGCGGGTGAAACCGCGAGGAAGAGCTAGTAATCAATAAATAGATAGACAATTAAGTTGTTTACTTAGTGACGTCAAAAGGTGTTTTGCCATACAAAATGTATAGGAGAATACCGTTTTGACAGCTCATAAAAAGTACGTCAATTGATGATGGTGTAAAATACCGTATTGTGAAACTTGCTGTTGCCATATTACTTACTTCTTTTAATTGGCGGAGTTTTGTCGAGTCCTGATCTGTCTGCGTATTGTATTGCTCGCCTGTTCTTTATTTTATTTGTTCCTTCTGCCATCACACCATCACCACCTAAAAAAAATTTTAACATTTAAGTTATTTCGGTGAATGTAAACCATCTCCAAGTGAAACACTGACTATACGATACTTACGATCTTGCGTTTGCTGGGTCAGTCCATCGCCGTTTTCGTCGTCTATGTGGCCATACAATTCATCAACGGCTGAAAATAATGTGATTAATTATTTTTAAATGTAAAATTAGCCCCCGCGGTCTCGCGACCAACTGTGCACCTCGCGCTGCGCCGTGACGTAATGCTGACACTTTCGCTACTATGCTAATGCTGGCGCCCCGGGTTCGCCATGTTCGTTACATGGCGAACCCGGGGCGCCGCGCGGGATGCGGTAAAGTAATTCATATAAAAAGTAAATTGGGTTCATTTGTAGAATACTTTACTGATATCATTTATTATTTTTGCCTTTTATACATTACTATATCTGGTGGTAAGTTATCATCTCCCTATCATCATCTCCCTAGCCTTTTTCCCAATTATGCTAGGGTCGGCTTCCAACCTAACCGGATTCAGCTGGATACCAGTGTTTTACGTGGAGCGACTGCCTATCAGACCTCCACAACCCAGTAACTGGGCACTGGTGGTAAGTTAAACATAAGCCTAAAATTAATAACCTACCAGCAATTTTTTGTTGCAACAGCATTAATCTTTGCTCACTGATGTATCTTTCAACTTCTCTGCTCCTAAAATTCTTCTCTAAACCATAGAAAAATGGACGGCTCATAGTGAATCCAGTTTCCATTTCAACATATGCCTTGATTTTCATCAAATCCACTTTGAGTTGCAGAAAATCTTTTATCTGTAAATAATGAGAAGTGACTTAACAAAAAAAATCGATATCAATGTGCTATAAAACATAGGAATAATTTACGCATGCATAAATTTAAGCAGGATTAGTTTATCATAGACAAATGTAGGGGTATTTTACCTTTTATTTTTAATGTCAAAAATTTCACAAACATTTTTTTTTTCGTCAAATATTTCTACTCAATATTACTCAGTTTTAGGGAAGACATAACCAAGACCGAAGACATAACACAGGAAGGATAACCGAGGAGAGGAGACTGTGCAAAATGTAGACCCTTTCTACATTATGTACTGGGGTTCTTGGTTACCACAGCTTACTTTGATGGGGGTATCAATAGTTAAAGTGATAGGTTTATTTACAGTATCCAATAGGAAAAAAAAGCTTAATTACCTCTTCCTTGACATACGGTGGTAATCGTCGACCGTGTTGCAACTTGTAAAATTCTTGTAAAGATAATTCATGATCGTGATGATTACAAACGTAGACTACTGTCAGTTCTCTCTCGTTGGGTAGATGCCTTAATTTTATTTTGCACGGACAATCAGTCTTCATGTTATTGATTCTGTAATGGAAAAGGCTAGTTAGGTTATTTTGTAAAAGGTAGACAAGTAGCCACTGTGCATGTTGTGTATGTATTAGTTTAAGGCGGCTTAACTGAAAAATCAATATCAAAAATAGTAGTAATAGTAAGAGCAACAACTATATTTCGAAAATTTCCGAATATTACGCTTAATGGTACAGTTTTGACTAGGGTGTCTAAAGTTAAATACTTGGGACATCTGCTGACCTCTGACCTCAGGGACAATGATGACATTGAGAGGGAACTGAGGGCCCTGGCAGTACGGGCGAACATGATTGCCCGCAGGTTTGCACGTTGTTCGACAGCCGTCAAAATTACACTTTTTAGGTACCTCATTCTACACATGACATGCAGCCTGTGGGCGGACTATACCCAAAAGTCAATTTAATAATGCGTTTAGGGTGCTGATGGGGCTACGGCGATTCTGTAGTGCATCAGGGATGTTTGCGGAGCATTGCGTGTTTTTACACTATAATGCGTAAAAGATGCGCATCCCTGGTGCATAGAATGCGGAGTAGCGCCAACTGCATCCTTAGCATGATCGCTAGTCGGCTAGACTGTTGGTACATCAAACACTGCGCCGCCATTTGTCATGGGATGGTGCGACAGTGATTGATTGATTGTAGTTTTTAAGTTTTACTAATACTAGTCTATAAGAACATTGTTGTTGAACAAATTGGACACTATGGTCTGAAATAAAAGCATTGATTGATTGATTGATATATTATAAATATTCTGACATTTGTCATAAATAAAATTATCCTTGCAAGTGGCCTGTTGCTGTAACAAGGATCCTATTGAAAACACACTCTCAGATAAAAGTTGTGTTGTCTACGGAGTGCCTATTTAAAACATAATTTTTTACTAGTTATACAAACCTCTTTCTCAATCCTTTCTTCTTATACTTCTCCTTATTTCTCAAATAAACACAATTGTACGTATAAGTTTCATAATTTGTGTTGGGTTTGCGTGAATCTGAACATCTGTAGTAAAAGCACCATCTCTTCGCGTTCTCATTCAAGTATTGTACAAACTCATCATGGGAAGCGAATTTGTCTCCAGGCTTCACGAGTTTATCATCTTCGTGAAGGAACAGCCCTTTGTGGTCCGAACAGTAATCACTATAAGGAAGGTATGCGAGTGCTGAAAATGAATTAAAAGTGTGATTTCGTTTATTTCTTTAAAAGGCATTAAAATTACATGTTTAAATATTGATTTATATAATTATGGCGACTGGTAATTAGTGACCGATGCGTAAACACGTTAATGTATTATCTATCTACTTAACAGCTATCTTTAGATTTTGTTATTTAACTTACTAACTACAGCGCTTGCGTTTACCGACAACGCGGGCGCCGCGGCACCCCACTAACAGCTGATCAGTCAGAGCGCGCGTCTTTCAAACAGTTCTTGAGATATTGCGAGTAAAAACAATGTCTAAAAAAAGTAACTTTGGAAAGCTGTTGGTAATCATCAGTACAGTCCCAATCACCCTACATATTAATAAAAACATTTTAAAATTTAATTTTTTTTTATAATAATTGATAGATGTTTTAAATTGTCTTCTTCCAAAAAGACTACTCAGTCTTATTGGTCAGTTTGGTTAGGTGTGTCTGTCACCATTTTTTAAGTAAACCATTTGAGAGAGGAGACAAAACAAAAAGAAACTAATATACTCAACTCATTTTACGTGGTTTTTCAGTTACGCCAATTGAACCTGCAACTGACAATATATTAATGAATTCAAATTTACTTAAAACATGTAAATCAATTATGATCTTTTATGTTGAAGCTATCAATATAATAATTAATTAACAGAGATAAGCTAAAAGAGGCTAATTAATAATAGTGTTTAATTAAGTTAATAAGTCCTAGATGCTATTTTAATTTTTACCTTTTTTGGAATATCGCTTAGTGTTCTCACTGCTAACAATTATTCTGCTATTAGAACTTCCTGATAGGTCTAAATACCTGAAATAAGGAAAAAGAATCTTATAGAGCAAGTAAGTGTAGGATGAATAAAGGCATGGAGTTAACTGCCCCGGGATCGAAATTAAACCAAGCCCAATATTTTTTATGATTAAGAAAGAACTAGCAAGATCTTCAGAATATACTCCAACAGCTAGTCCAGCACCCAAGGTTAAATTATTGTTTCCCTCCAACATACATTAATTCCAAATATTAAGTTAATTGTTCAAATTTAAGTATTTTACCCCTCAGTGATTACGAAATAAATAAAATGGCAGCGGAAATTTCACAACTACCCCAAAAAGAAAAATTGTAGGAAATTCATCCAAAAACATAAATAACCAAACTTGTTTATACAAAAGTAGTCTGTAAGTAATGTAAATAAGGACTCTAATGAAATGGGATACCCCGACAGCCGGCTGTCGGTGGGTGTCAAGAGGTTAAAAGTGTATCTGCAGTTTCTTGCTTGTTCATTTCCATAGTGATCCACCTACATTTTGGAACAAGCAACTAGAGTCACCTTCCTGACTGACTGAATCATCAACATCTGACACTTCCTAAGTGCCTGTAAATGGTCTACTTAAAATAAATGCCTTGAGTTTGAGTTTATTTCTTTGCTGTATAATTTAGTTATATTCACTAAGTCAACAGTAATGGCTTGATATAAAACAGATTCTGCATAAAGAAACCATTACGCATAGACATTAAATAGTTCTTTATTCCAAATGTAGATTGCATGCAGTCTAAAAGTTAAGAAGTATCTAATTGAACAAAATGTTTAGAACCAATTACCTTACTACAGGATTTTCAAGGATAGCATCATTCTGAGGGATAGTACAATTCTCTTCAATTATTTCCACATTCATCGCGACACTATCAGTAGGATCATCCAAATAACAGTGGTCTTGATTAATATGTTTATCAAAGCCCATAATTCTGCTAAACTGTAAATATAATTATAAATTAACTAGAGAACAGAATGTTTTGTTCTTGTTAGAAAATAAATAACCATCGTAAAGGGAATTACAAAAAAATCTCTATTAGTTATTTATATTATCTGTTATATAATCATTTAAACAATACTACAAATAAAAACAACACTAATTACAAGAAGAAACTTGTTTGTAAGATTTGAAAGGTTACATTTTGTTACTTCAAAGATAAACTCTTTGGTGTTACGGTTACCCTACGACGAATAGAAGCTTACCTAAATGTTAAATGTATTTGGTTACATGAACCTTAATTATCTGCATTTAGAATTCATGTATTTGAACTAATATTAAAATGTAAGTTATGTTTGTAGGTATACAATGTTTTCTTTCACAGAATCACGATTTCACGCACTTTTTTCCCTTTCATTTCATCGATATTTTTTTGACAAGACAAGAGTGACATCATGACAAACATTATGACATTTGAGACCATGAGACTCCCCCGTGAATCCATCGATAACGAAGCCATACATTATGGTACGGTACAGTTAAAAAAAAAATCAGTAATTTTATCCATACTTTATTTAGCTATTATAGGGACAACGCACACCGGAATGGCAGCGGCCGGCAGCGGCCGTCAGCGGCAGTGTGACCATATGTGGCAGGATCCTGCCTTTTTGGCAGTTTTAGCCCTTTATTTTACTCTCTGGCACATTTGTTTGACGTTTTAGAAATCCGGCAGTATTTGGCAGTATTAGCAATATAAGCTGACATATTTGGAAGTATAGCCGCTATAGTCCACAAAAAGAGTAGGATGCAGTATCGAGAAGGGAAAAAAAGTAAATAGGAATTTTAAAATGCCTATGGCAACCTCATCAAAACAAAAACGCGGAATAGATAAACATGTAATAAATATTTTACATGTTAAACAGGGCATTAGTGAATATGGTGACTGCGTTTCATTCCAGCCAACTAAAGAAATAATTAAACAAATGACAAAAGCGCTGTAAGAAAGTGATCAAGAAGAATACGATGCATGATGAATGACGAATGTATAATTTAATTCAGTTCACTTTTAGACTTTTAGATCAATTATTTTACTTAAAAGTCTAAAAAATAATGTGTCTATTTATTTTAAATTATATTGGCATTATTTTGACATGTTTTTGCTTTAGATTTTGGCAGGATTAATCAGTTTTCTTGCCTAAGTGGGGCAGGATCTCTAATTTGAAGTTGGTCACACTGGTCAGCGGCCGCCCGCGGCGCCGCGAGGCCGCCAGTGACCGCCAGGCGTCGCTAGAAACAAAAGGCGCGCGGCCGCTCGCGGTGCCGCAGGCGGCCGCTGGCAGCCGCTGGCGGCCGCGGGCGGCCTCGTGACCTTTTTAAGTATTTCAAGCGATACTGGTCTTTGAAGTATGTAGTTAAATTTTAAAATTATTTCACACTGAAAGTGCTCGCCGCGTCGCTGCCGGCCGCTGCCATTTCGGTGTGACTCGGGCCTAATCCAGTCATTATAGTAAGTTCACCTCGGAATTAGAGATACCCAGCTGTGAGTCTGTAAATACTTGTATACTGACTCCCTAAAAGTTGTCTCAAAGTCAAAACCTATATATGGTAGGGTGTGAGCAACTATTAAATTTCAAGGTCAAAAGTCTCAAAAATCGGTTTTTTGCAGGACCCCCGATTCGAGCACATTTTGGATTTCTATTGTCATACTGGGAGAGGTTTTGGTTCTATAACATTTTAAAACTGTGGGGCCCGGAAATATTAGCAGCGGCTTGATTATGAAGGGGATGCGTGCCCCGTTCAACAATCGACATATTTTGTCTGGCGCACCCATATTGCTCCAAGCATATAAATATTGAAATTGCTTTATACAGCCTCCTTGATTGAAATGTCCAACAGTCATTCGCTACGCTTGTTTTTAGAGATAGCTTGCGATTGCGATTTCTTACCCTTTGGTTTATATCGGTGGTAGCTCGTTGGGTTTTTGTTCTGGTATGAAGCGGCCTGTTTTTGTTTTTTATGATAGGTATCTCGACTAAAAAAACCTGTCGTCAACTTGTTTACTAGTCGATGGTTTTTGATTTTTATAAAAGTTTTCTTTGGAATAAGTTTGAGGTACTGATTTCGTTGATACGGTAAGTTTATCCCCCCCCCCCCCATTTTTTGGAGATAGGTTTGAACTGCCTCATCAAAAATTATATTCTGTACTAGGAGGTATTTATTTTATTGAGGACATCGCGATGAAAACTTTCGGAAATTTAGCGCAACATAGACTCTCGACGAACATTTATTAAATCAGCTCTTCGGCCGCACACTATTTGTAATAAATCATCAGTAACCGTACTATACGCGGATTCTTTCAAAAACAATGATTCCACTTTTTCGAACAACGAGTTGGGTGTCAAAGATTCTCTAGACTCATTGGACCAGTCCACCAGTGCTTGTAACGATTTTTGTAATTCATCTTTTTGACAAAGCAAAGTATTCGTTAATCCAGCGAAAGATCTTTCCAACAGATATGAGCGCGAATCTTCTTTCAACATGACGGATTCAAAACGCTTTAATTCGTCGTTAACTTTCAACTCTACAAAACCGGGGGTACATAAATATTTCTTTTGTGCATCCGAAAACCGAATAGCATTCCAATCGTCACGCTTGAACCGCTGTAGTTCCGATATTTTTTTAAGGTATGTGTCGTTTGCCTTAGGGTATATCGGGTCCTTTACTGTTGTACCGACTTCCGATAAAATCTGAAGTTTGTTATGTTGGACAAGTTTTCCGGTCGTCGTAAATTTAAATCGTGTGTGGGTTCGGAAAATGGATTAATATTTGCATTAGCACTTCAATTTAAATTATTTTTCATAACGGAATTTTTCGTAGGGGGGTTTGGGAGTCCCTCCTTACGTTGCGTTTCTTAGGGCTGGGTCCACTGCTTTCCGCAGAACTGCTACCACTATCTCTTGCATTTGGCGTCGGAGAACGAAGACGTACGCGATAGTGAACCGTCAGTATCACATTCTGGCTCAAAATTCTTATTAGGATTTTCCATAATTACAACGAAGAGGTAAAAATTCACGAATTTAAAATATAATAGTTTTAACGAACTTATTTGAAATAAGTGGGTTAATTTTTCGCGAAGTTTAAAATAACGCTATCAACCGAACGGCGCGAAAAACGACGCTATAATAACGATAAATCGGGTGATCACCTGAGGCGCGCTTGAAACACTTAGTACCAACGGTAAGTATAGAGGGCGCCACCAGCGAAGAGGTTACGGAAGTCGCTGTCAATAGGCTGAAAGACAGGTGCTTGACTCAAGATGGATTCTGGATATTGATACGAAACAAATAATGGTAATTTAAGCCGGTGCCGGGTGCATTAGAGAAAGGAATCTTAAATGGTGGCATGTACTTGCGTTGACAGATAGTACAGTCGGAATATAAAATTTCAAGTGGGTAACTCCGGGTGAAACTTGAAAATTTGAAGGACACGTGTGTCACTATCTATTATCATTAAGGATTTTTTATTTTTTCATCGGAAACAGTGCCTACTTTTACAACAATAACAAAGGAAAAATACCAAAAAAAACTACAACAAGAAATTTGATTGAAAAAAAAAAGATATTTGTGAAAAGGATCACTGAGCGCGTCTAGACAGTGTGGAAGTAAATCAAGACATTTTTTTTCTGTTAACGGTACGCGCTCGAGTGAGTATAGATGGCACAAGTGTGCGAGCGAGAGAAACATGATAAGCACCGCCTCAGATTAGTAAACACAAGGCAGATAGATAGCGCGGAACACCGCGAGTGAGGTCAACAAAGCAAATACAAAACCAAAAGCGAATACAATCTCGAGTCAGTACGGCACGAAGCGTCGCGCCGTAAACATGTCACAGAAAATATTCATATTTTCGAGAATGATGCCGTCTTTTGTTTTTAAACATTGCAAAAATTGTTTCCTAAATCAAAAGAAAGAAGATGGAGCACCTTTTTATAGATTAATATGGTTATTTTTGCCTTTTTGGATGTTATTTTGTTTGGAACACAAAACCTCAACAGAAATCTGTCGGTGTTGCTATTTTACTGCGGAAAAATTTACCCCTAAGTTAGGAAATATGTATTGGACTCAGGATTATCGATCTACAAGAATATTTAATTCGAGTGTTTTTTTTCTTTTTGGTTGGTATGGTTTGTATCATGTGTGTGTACTTATCTTGTATTGTGTCAAAAGTCTTCGTTAATAAAAGTAGTGAATGTTTTGTCTCTAACTAAAATTATGTACACCAGTCGATTCGCCAACATAAAGTAAATATAGTAAAAAACAGTGAACAGAAAAATATGACAACTAATATTATATATTCTGTCCTTTTCTGTGAATAAGAGAATAAATTAGCGCGTTCAAGTTTAAAACAAACAAACTTTTTGCTTTATAAAATTGTTATACACCTAAGCACTTTATTATTTATATTTTAATTAATATAAACAGATAAGAATGAAATATTACGGGTAATTTTTCATCATCCTGGCAACCGGAACGCACACAGAGACGACGTGTTCTTACAGCGCAGTCACGTGGCAGTCACGCACACATGTCTCGACGTTCGCCGCACTCGTAATGTTCCGCGCTGTCTATCTGCCTACTGTTTTATAATCTGAGAGCACCGCCATTTAAGATTCCTTATTAAAAAACTATTTAACCAAGATTAATATTATGTAATCTAGGTTAGTGTAACTTTGTAGCTGTACTTTAGATATGTTGTTGATTGTAAAATCACATTGATTATCGCTCTTATGATATCAAGCAATCGTCGCAATAATAGCGCTCCTGTGTAGTAGAGGCACTTTCAACGGTAGGCGAATTTACATATGAATATTCCTCTTTTTTTTCCTTCCTCTCTGCTTCCGGCTTCCTCTACACTACAGACTACAGGGCTTATCTACAGGGCCAACAATGGTGCCGATTCTCTTGTGCACAAACTATCGTAAATTTAAGTTAATTGCATCTTTCTCTTTCCTTTTAATTAAGAAAAGGACAGAAGATCAAATATTAGTTAAGTCCTGTCAAATTTAGACACTCCATAGATAATTTAGACGCAATTTAAAAACATGGCGTCTAAATATACGTCAATTTTCATCAGGCGCTGTCTAATTTGACAGGATTAAAATAAAATGTATCCTCTGTCCTTTTCTTTAAGAAATGGAAAGAGAAAGATGCACTTAACTTAAATTTACGATAGATTGTGCACAAGAGAATCGGCACCAATGTCAGTCAGTCAGTAGTTGTAGTGAGTGCAGTCCTCTGACAGTGATTCCTGATAGAGATGTGCATTTACCCGGTAAAAACCCGAGGCTCGGGTAAATACCCATTTATTCCTATTTTTACCCACCCGTTTTGAATTTATACCGGGTATAAATTAAAATCAGTTTAATTATAAAAAATATCAGTTAAAACAGATTTTGTAGTACGTCTGCTAAATGAAAGTGGCTTTCCTCTCAAGTAATTAATCAAAATTGATAAATATGTACTTACAAACTACTGCGTACGTGGTTATTAATCATATATATCAACAGAGTGAACAAAACTTAGACTCGCAAGATTAAATTACCAAGGATCACATTACCTTAATTTAAGCAGGGTTTAAAATTAAAATCAGTAGAATTTGTCAATAATTAAAAAAATCCGGTGAAACTTTAAAATTGCCTGTTAAAACAAGATGGGGTAGCTATGTTATTTATTTAAAAAGTTTAAGTAGAACAAAGTTAGCCTTGCAGGCACTGGCTATACACGAAGGCACAGTGCTTCCTTCAGAAACCAAACTTACTCTTTTAGATGATAGTTTTTGGAACATGTTAGAAAGGACATTGACCGGGTTCGGGCCATATGCTGCCCAGACATGGGAGTACTTCCAAATGATTACTTGCATTAACATATAATTTTAAAAATTATTAAAAAAAAATCGGTCCCAGGGTTTTTTTTAAATTATGTTTTTAAGATTTTCGGGTCGATTGTAGCTAAAAGTATTAAACGTTTTTAGTTAATATAATTATTTTCGATATTGACCGCTGAAGAATTGACCCTTTTCGCTGTAGGCACCTACCAAAAAAAACTTGCGTTAAAACCCAGTTATTACAGTGAACATGTACGCAGCAGTGGATCATTTCTTATCCAACAATATAACGGAGATCTTAACGATCTGTGATCGTGGAACAGAGTGCATAAGAAAATGGTAATGGTATTGCTGCTCATGTAGATAGATAATACATTTATTTGGTACATACTCACAAGACATAATAATATAATAATAATAATATAGCCTTTTATTCAGACCACTTAGTACATGGTTTTTTTTTAACTAATGTAAAGAACTAACACAAAAATCTTAACCTTAAACACAATTTAAACTAACATTCTCACAAGACATACACAACACTAAAAAAAAAAACAATTAATAAAAATCAATTAACAAACTACGTACAAAAACCCAAATGCCACAGTGAAATAATAACAAAAAATAAAAATAAAGAAGGAAATAGAAATACAAAATGAAAATGATAAACATGTTTCACAGTCTGTGAATCACAGAACAATTGGCAGTTGTGCCCACATTATGTGCTTAGTTTGGTTTTTAGGATGGGCTAGGTACCAAGACGGTATTAAATTAATTGACTTATTGATTAAGGGAATTGACATTACGAAAGAAAGAAAAACTGTTTATTCGTGCTGTAGACATAAGCTTTCGCTAAACAATTTGACATCTCCATACATTTGACAATCGATTCGTTATCGCTATATCTATTCTACAATGCCAATGGTTGTCTAGGGGGGCTGATCATACGATGTAAACGAATAATGTAATATTATCAATGTTAGTAATTCATTGTTTAATGTCAAGTAGATAACTGTGAGTATTATTAATGTAAATCAATTCTGAATGTCAGAAACCATGAAATACTTGATTGTAATTATAAAGTAAGCAATTGTTTAAAATAATTACTGCGGTACGTACCATTGGATGTCATTCTTCACCAATAAAAAACCTTGATGAAAAATATTTTTTTCTCAAATCTCCTAGAATAGATTTTGATGAGCTTTCGTTTACAGAGTAGTGTTAGCCTAAGGTACATAATGCACTATGTGTTCAGGCTGGGCAACACTTGGCCCAACTCCCATACATGGATGGTCAATGTCCTTTAATTTCTATTTTAGAACCTGTCACCAATCCACCACTTTTTAATCTAGAAGGAAACCAAAGCAACATAAACAATGTTTTTCCTATATTCAAAGACTTGAAGTCAAAATTGGAATTCATTTTACCGAAAGTTAGTATTATTAGCAACGAAGACAAGCAAACAATTTTGAATGCAGTCGATAAAAGAACTAGAGACTGTATTAAACCTATTCATTTAGCGGCCTATCTTTTAGACCCCAAAACTCAAGGGTTAATCCTAAACGAACATGAAGACCTTACAGCTATGGAATTTATAGAAACAATGGCCCAAAACCACAACATAGATGTAATAACAGATTTAGCGAATTACAAGGCCAGAGAAGATTTTTGGAGGAAGCGCTTTATTTGGGAAAAAGTTGATAACATAACTCCCGTTACATGGTGGAAAGGACTTTGCTCATCCAAAAATTTAAGCAAAATAGCAGTACGTATTTTAACTGCACCATGTACATCTGCGGCCACAGAACGATCCTTTAGTAAGCACGGCCATATTCATTCTAAAAAAAGGAACCGCTTAACTACCGAAAGAGGAGCTAAAATAACGTTTTCCTCTTACAACTGGGATTTGCTCCACAAGTACAATGAAACTGTGGGATCTGAAGCCAGTGATTCTCCTGATCAGTTGATTCCAGATCATGTTCAAAATATCGAGCAAACTGAAGAAATCCAACTTAGTGAAGACGAAAGCCTAAACGTAGATACGCTCTATAACTCCACAGAGGAAAACACCTTAACAATAAGATCACCAAAGTATAATATAGAATTTTTTGACTGTGGTGGTAGTAGCAGTAATGAAGACTGACATACATTAAAAGGGTAGACTTTAATTTGATTTAGATTTAATGTTAAATGTCTGAAACATTTAACATTAAATCTAAATCAAATTAAAGTCGTTGTTATTATCAGTTTACATTATGTAAGTTAGTATTGTTGTTTACTTTGTTGTTTATTTTACTGTTATGTGCGGTATTTCTAAATTTAAAGCAATTATTAAGACTATATATACGTATGTTGTACACGAGTACGCATAATTATTTTTTTATACCTGAATTATTATTATCTAGATTGTTACTTGGAAGTAAAATTCAAAGTTTTTGTTATAATAATTCACATGTTTTATATTTTTGTTATTATGTTACTTACTATTGTATTGTGTACATATAACGCGTGCACGACAAGAGTTAAAAAAATTATATAATAATGATTGTTATGTGAGTACTAATTTTAATATTGTGTTCTTTCTTTATTATTAATATTTATGATGATTAAAGATTTTTATTTTTCGTTTTATTCTAAATCTCCATGTTATCTTTATAATATTAAAAATTTACATAATAAATCGCAATATTAAGGGTTAGCCAATAAAGTATGGTTTTACTTCTATTTAAAGGCAGTAATGAATATTTACCCGGTATTTTTAATTTATACCCGGTAAGAATGGGTATTTTTAATTTTTTACCTATTCCACCCATTTTTACCCAAACGATTTTTACCCACCCGCCCATCTCTAATTCCTGATGAATACTTAATAGGTATAGAGTGAAAGAAGAACGAAAAAAAAGGCGGGAAATCGTTTGCATTGAAAGGCGCGCTTTTCGAGTTTAAAAATATTTATTTGTTAATTTTGTACAATTTCTTTGTAAAATCTTATTTCTATAGTTAGTTTTAAGTGTAAATATATATTAAATAGTCAAAAATGGTGAAAAAAAGAAAGAGGAAGGAGGATGAGTCGCCACCGGATCTTCAGCAAGCATCAACCGATTCCGACTCAGCGGAATCGGCGGTAACATGTTCCTCTTACAGGGACGTAAATAAGAACAAGGACCCGAAGGATAAATACGCGGTCTATAAGGTAAAGGGTTACAGCCGTAAGTATCCGGAGGACACAACGAAAAAAGAGCTGGTTGTTTTCTTGAACCATGTTGAAGAAAATCGTTTTTTCACCGACAGAGATCGCATGGCGTTGTCGAAAGGCATACGCGAACACGGCGTTTCAGGCGTCTTGCACATGCGTTCAATAAATAAATATAAGGTTGGCATCACATTTGATCTTCCAAACAACGCCAATATGTTCCTCAAAAACAAAAAAAATATTAGATCAGTTGGGTCTTAAAGCATCCATCCCTGCTGTTGATACAGAGGTTACTGGAGTTCTCACTTCAGTTCCTGTAGATATGTCGAATGCAGATATATTTTCACTGATAGGAAGCTCGAAAAATGTTGTACAGGTCAGGCGCTTTATGCGCAGGGTAAAGAGTTTCGGCGGTGTAGAATTCACACCTACACAAGCGGTCGCTGTTACCTTTGCGTCCACTATTCTTCCAGCTTATATATACTTGGACTCATGGCGTCACGAGGTGAAAACTTATATTCCACCTGTTAAGCAATGTCTGAAGTGCCTACGGTATGGTCATATTGCAAAATTTTGTCGCAATACGGAGGTATGTTCGATCTGCACATTAAATCATAATTTTAAAAATTGTCAAGTTGACCCTAAGGACGCTAAGTGTGCGAACTGCAAGGGTGATCACATAGCTATTTCCTCAGTTTGTCCATTAAAAAAACAAAAAATCGAAGAAAATAAAATAAAGTCAAGAAACGCCACATATTCTGATCTTTTTAATGTAAATGCTTTTCCAGCTCTAACTGCAAAAAATTTAGATGTACAAATTAATAATTTAATGAAATCTGATAAATTTATAAATATCTTAGTAGAAACAATTACCAAAATAGTTAGTAATAAGATGTCCCTATAAACTCATCTTCAATTAAAGAGGTTTTAAAAACAACTCTTAGTAACAAAATTCCCTCACCTACATAATGGATTTATCAAATTTAAACATAATGCAATGGAATGCACAAAGCCTCAATAGCAACAAACATATATTTATAAATTTCCTCTATACGTACAATATTCACATTGCAATAATTAGTGAAACATGGCTCAAACCAGAACAAAACTTTAAAATTAAAAACTATAATATTGAAAGAAATGACTGTGGCAACAAACACAATGGAGTTGCCATTATTATTCATAAAAGTATTAATTACACTAAAATTAACACTTATTTTGACAATTCTTTACAAAATATCTGTGTAAAAGTTCTAATTAATAATAAGGAAATAAGTATAGTCAGTTTTTACAGTCCTTCGATTTCTAATCCAGCTTTCAATAAAGATAATTTTGATTCATTGGTCAAGTCTATTCCTGGTCCTTTTATATTTGCTGGGGACTTTAATGCTCATCACACATCTTGGGGTTGTGGTTCTGATTCTCCACGCGGTCGAAATATTTTAGAGGTCATTGACGAAAATAATTTAATTCTTCTTAACAATGGTCAGGCAACAACAGTGGGCTCTTTAACTTGGCGTGCGAATGCATTGGACTTGTCTTTAGTCTCTCCATCATTGGCACTTAATTGTGAATGGCACATGCATGATAGTCCTCTTGGTAGTAGTTACCACATTCCTGCAATTATAAAAGTTACAATGAACAATAGTCAAAATGATTCCTATAGAGATTGTTCTAATGCTGAACATTTGCCTGTCTATCCAAATTACAAAATGGTGGACTGGCAAATGTTTAGTAATAAGGTGGATGAAATTTTAGTTGATTTCAAAACAGATAACACAAGTCCTCTTGATTTATATTATCATTTTTGTACAGTTTTACGCACAGCCGCTGCTAATTCCATCCAAAATTCGAATGGCAATTTGAATGCCAGCAATCGCTCATGTCCCACAAATAGGAATAAAAGACCTTCCCTTCCTTGGTGGAATCAAAAATGTACAGACGCTGTATCAAATTTCAAAACAGCTTACATTAATTTTAAAAATAACCCATCTGAAGAAACATATATACAGTTTAAAAGACTTCGTGCACTTAAAAAATTAATTATAAAAACTGAACGACAAAACAGCTGGTTGACTTTATGTGAAACTTTCAATAGATGCACACCAATATCTATTATATGGAACTTCATGCGCAAATATAATAAAACATTTAATTCTAATAATCATGAAAATGACGCCTGGATTTTAGATTTTTTGAAGAAATACTCACCAGATTTTGTGTCTAATGCTCCAAGATCCTTATTTAATAATACAATCAAGTCCAACTCGTCCAATCATAGTTTTCTGCTAGATCCTTTCACAATCAGTGAATTAATATCTGCTATTTCATCTCGAAGAGACACTACTCATGGTCTAGATGGCATGCCATACATTTTATTTAAAAAACTTAGCATTACTGGTCTAAAAATATTCATGAAAGTCCTGAATTTGCTATGGGAAAACAATATTATACCCCAAGACTGGAAAGTAGATTGTCTTGTACCAATTTTAAAACCAGACAAACCCAAATCATGTCCTGATTCCTATCGTCCCATAGCACTTACTTCTTGTGTTGGAAAACTATTTGAGCAATTGTTGAAGCAGCGTTTAGAGTTTTACGTTGAAAAAAATCATATTCTACCTTCTAATCAATTTGGATTTCGTAGAAATCGGTCGGCTAGAGAAAGTGTCTGTCAACTGCAGCTTGATATACATAATGCTTTATTGGCCAATGAGAATTTGGTTGGAGTTTTCTTTGATGTCGCTGGTGCTTTTAATAGCGTAAATATAGATATTTTATGTCATGAATTATTACAAATAGGGATCAGTGAAAAATTCATAATTTGGGTCAGAAACTTTTTGTGCAACAGAGAAGTATTTGTTAAATTTAATAGACATCTTTATGGTCCTAGAGTTGCATCTAAAGGAGTTTGTCAAGGAGGTATATTATCACCATTATTATTTATATTGTATATACGTAGATTAAATTTAATTTTAGGATCTCAGGTCAAAAATTTACAATTTGCTGATGATTTGGTAGTTTATGCTTCTGGAAACAATTTATCACAGGTTGTTCACAAAGTTAATGATGCCCTGACAAATTTGTACAAATTTTTCTCCTATCTTGACCTTAATGTCAATCCATCCAAGTCTAAAGTGGTAGTATTTGGTAAACAGTGTCATAACATGCCCCTCGTACAATATAACAATTGTGCATTGTCTATTTCACAAGAAGTTAAATTTTTAGGGATTCTATTTACACATAATTTAACATGGAACAACTATATTAAACATATTATTAGTAAAGCAAATAAAGCTTATAATATATTGAAATCTTTAGCTGGTTCATACTGGGGTGCAGACCCAAAAATTTTGCTACTGTTGTACAAATCTTTAGTTCGTAGTCATTTTGAATATGGTTTTTATTGTTTCGCTGCAGATACTAAATTTGTAAATAGTCTAGACGTTCTGCAAAATAAATGTTTGCGTGTTATCACTGGGGCATTCAGAAGTACTCCTATAAATGCAATGCAGATTGAATGTAATGTTCCGCCATTAAAAATTCGATTTCATTACCTGAAAGAAAGATTCATACTAAAATTGTATAGCACATCCAATAATAGTCTTTTAGCCAATCTGTTGCATTCCAATCCTAGTTTGGGTATAAAACCATTTTATTTGTTAGAGAACCTTCATAATTTCATAAACTTTATTAAAAATGCAAATATATACCAATCACAACACATTCTGCCATGTTATCAAGGAACATTTGCTGCTAAATTTCCAGAAATAAATATAATTCTAAAAAACAAAAAGGATCTCTCTTCAAAAGAGGAAGTTAGTGCAGTATTGTCAAAGTGGCCAGATCATAAATTTGTGTACAGTGATGGCTCGAAAAATGATAGAGCAGTGTCTTTCGCTATTTATGAGCCAATCTCAAACATCAGTTTAGGTCGAAAAATTGACAAAAATGCTAGTATTTTTACAGCTGAAGCTGTTGCTATCTTGGGTGCTTTAAAACATATTAAAAATTGCAATTTAGGCCACAGCAGGTGGTTTGTAGTAAGTGACAGCATGAGTGTACTTAAAAATCTGGCAAACAACAAACTACATGCTAACACTAATTACATTATCTACTTGATAAAAGAGTTATGGATAGAACTGTCTTATTCTAATATTGAAGTTGGTTTTGTTTGGGTACCTTCACACATTGGCGTTACAGGAAATGAAAAGGCAGATTATCTGGCCAAAAAAATCGTTGATCTAGATGAATTGATTCCAAATACTGATATGAGTATTTCCATACCACATACAGACGCAGTTAGTCTTTTAAAACAGCGTATGTATCAGGCGTGGGGAAGACATTCCTACCAGTCCACACATGTAGAAAATAAAGGCACTTGGTTTGCTACTTTGGATGTACAAATTAACTCCATACCTTGGTTTTGTAAGAATAGCAAGTTTATAAATAGAAAATTTTATTCATTTATCTGTCGTATGCGTTTCGGTCCTCCTCCTCCTTGCTTCGTATTCCTCAATGCTGAGGGTCGTGACCTCCCTTCTTCATCACTTTCTTTCGGACGATTTTCTTCCATCTAGCTCTGTCTCTGGCGGTGTGAAGGGCGTCGTGGACTGTGGAGTCAAGGGTGGTGCGGATCTGGTCAGACCAGCGTATTGGGCTGCGTCCACGAGGTCTTTTCCCCTTTATTTTACCGGTTTCGGCGTTTCGGTCACTGTCGTTTAAATTATCATCTTCATCGTCTTAAAATGGTTAACTCGCCTTATTGTGAATACTGTCAATTGGAAAAAGTGCAATCTTTACATCACATCTTCTTTGAGTGTTCGTCTTTCAACATTCAGCGCCTTGTGTTGTCGGATGAACTTTTGAAAATTTATAAAAAACCTGATATGGTCCCGCAATGCATTCAGGAGCTACTTATGAATGCCTCAACTTATATATATTTGTACAAATTTATATTAGAAACTGTAAATGAGATTTAGGTTATGCTTTTACATATTTTATGCATTTATAATATACTTTATTTAAACCTAAATAAATTGTGTACATAGTTTTGTAGGTTATATTTTGTGCTAGAGGAAACTAGGGCCGCGTTCCGTTTTGCGTCAACAGTACTGTTGGCGATGTGAGCGTGAAAAGTCGTTCCGATTTGATTATCGCACTTAAAGGTGAACGCAGACTTGGCCGCACCGCACGCGCCGCAGTCTTCGCATTCGAATTCTTTGTATGAAGTTCTATGCCACCTCGCACACCTACCCGCGTCGCAGTTGCCGCAGACCCTGAAACGACCGAAATCCCCAAACCGCAGCTGATGACGTCACCCACACGCAGCGGACGCTGCGGCTAGCGCGGCGCGGATGACGTCATTCGCATCCCCGCTCCGGCGGCGCGAGCGCAACGCGAGCCGAACCCGGATGCGTGCGTAGGGATGCAATATCGCTCTGAAAAATATCGATATTTACACGAGGGATATCGATGTTAAAAAAATATCGGTCCCAAGACCGATACATCGATATTCCTGACGATATTTAAAAAGAAATATTAAGTTTGGCCAATTTAATAAAAATAAGTCTACTAGAAACAGTCTACAGTCTAGTCTATTTAGCACTAAACTATTGTTTTAAAAATTAAAATAAAAACACATATTTTTATTTAAGAAAACGTTTACTTTTTTTAATTAAAAAATCTAGAGATAGAATTAAGAAAAAGAAGCTTAGATAGCCTTGTACCTAGAAGTCTATTTCTTTCTTGGGTAATGCTCAATACGTAAGCGCGTGACGGCGACCAAACGTGTTGACAGCTGTGTGATCCTCAAAGAACTAAAGAGCGATATCGATATTTTTTACTAATGTCGTCGATACATCGGCGATATATCGTTCATAAAAACATCGATGTTTATATCGATATTTATGAGCGATATATCGATATTTTAAAACAATCGATGTATCGTTTTCATCCCTATGCGTGCGGCGACGGGAACGACTGCAGTGACTGCGGTGCGGATAGATGTGCGAGGCCATTAACAAAATGCGATGACTGCGGGGACTGCGGCGCGTGCGGTGCGGCCAAGTCCGCGTTCACCTCAAAACGCTGTTGACGCGATATCATTTCGGAACGGTTCGCATCTCGATTCCGAGTGTTGTTGTGTGCACAGAGTATGTAAACAGCACTGCGTTTAGTTGTGTGTGTGATTGTTGTTTTGTTTGGAGGTTATAAAACTGAAACAAAAAAGTAAATAAAGTCTAAGTTTTGATTAGTAATTATGGATTTTCGCCAAATAATTTATGTATTATTAGATAGCGATGATGATAGTGATAGTCAGTCATCATCGTCTTCGGGAGAAGATGAAGATTTTGCAATACAAATGTACACACAAAGTGGAAAAAAATTAGAACCAATACCCAGAATAAAAGGGTATGTAGACGACGTTGTATCCAAGTACAACTCTGAAACATTTAAATCCCATTTTAGGTATGTATTTTATAATATTTATTCACAAGTACTTTATTTTCCCAGCAATAACCTGACATGACAAAATGATATTATTTTGCAGAATGTATCCTGAAACCTTTGAGTTTCTCTTGAGTTTGATGAGAAAAACCCTAATGGAAACTTCATACATGCCAGGTAGAAAACCAATAGATGCCAAGCATCAGCTATTATTGGCTATTTGGATGATGGCGACACCAGATTCATACAGGTATGAAGGAGAAAGAAATGCACATAAAAATATACTGAAATAAAGTACATAAACAAACTTTGTTTATATACTTTATTCGAGTAGTTTTTTTACATAATTATGTTTTTTTCAGATCCGTATGTGAAAAATTTGGGGTGGGGAGAGCAACAGCTTTACGATGTGTACGCAGAGTATCTCATGCCTTGCACTGTTTAGCACCACAATTTATCCAGTGGCCCAAAGGCGAAAGAGCTGCAGAAGTAATGGCAGATTATGAAAGGCATAGTGCTTTTCCAAGGATCATTGGGTGCATCGATGGCACCCATATTAAAATTCATGCCCCTAAACTGGATTCTGATTCCTATGTTAATAGAAAGGGAATACATT
This sequence comes from Athetis lepigone, assembly GCA_033675125.1. Taxonomy (NCBI): domain Eukaryota; kingdom Metazoa; phylum Arthropoda; class Insecta; order Lepidoptera; family Noctuidae; genus Athetis; species Athetis lepigone. The sequence goes on from CM066227.1 coordinate 5,889,360, forward strand.
CTGTACAAGTACAGGTAATCATATTAATTTTTTCAGATGTTTAGGATATAGTGTTCAATTTATTAATCATATCTGGTATAAACCATTGGCCATTAACATATGTAGTATGTAGGTGTTGACTTAAAGGTTAAGCGGCTGATCCTGATTGACTAATCACTTATATTGTTATTATATGTATGACAAAGTTTGCAGGAGTAATGTTTTTCTGAAAAATAAAGCTTAAAGCTTTATTTTTCAGAAAAAAATATCATTAAAAAAACTACTGAATAGATTTTGACATATATTTAATCAAAGTCTATTCAGTGGTTTTATGTTGAATGATTTTTTTTCTGAAAAACAAGAGCTGAGATCCGTTAGCCTTTCAACCGTCGACATGTAAATTAATACTACTCTTCTGTGGTACTGTTATATATGTAAATTAATTAAATTACAATAATATTGTTTCAGGCTGTCTGTACAAGAGACTTGTTATTCACTAGTGTGTATGCTGGTCATGTAGGTAGTGTACATGATGCAAGAGTATTTAGACTGTCACCTGTGCAAAATTTTATTGAAGATCCTGACAATTATTTTCCTAATAATTCACATCTTCTTGGTGATGCAGCATATGGGATCCATCCCCAAATTATGGTCCCATTTAAAGACAATGGCCACTTATCCAGAAGACAAAACAATTTTAATTTTTGTTTGTCATCAGCAAGAATGTCAATTGAGAGGGCTTTTGGAGTGTGGAAAGGGAGATGGCGAAGCATACTAGATGTTTTACCGATGACAACCACAACCAAAATACCTGAATATATTTTGGCTACTTCAGTACTGCACAATATATGCATTATGAGAAGGGACTTCTTTTGTGAAGAAGAGCTGCCTACTATAAGGGTGCATCAGCGAGGTCCATTGATTGCCAGTGGACGAGATGCTGGGATTTCCAAGAGAGAATCCATCATGAATAATTTAATTTTAAGAAATATTTAAAACTGTAGATGGAAAGAACAATTACAATAAAAGAAATATTTTTTTATCAATTGAGTTGTTTTATTGCACATTTACTAATTATTAGTTCAGTCAGTTTTAAAATTAAACTTAGTAGAAATACAATGTGTTAATGACATTTGTGTAATTTTAACCACATATTCAGATCATCAGACTGAACAACTTTTCCTAAGGGACTAACCTTGATATTGCGAAATAAATCAGCTGTTCCATAAAAGGTAGAAAATGTATGGAACAGCTGATTTTTCGCAATATCAGAGTTAGTCTCATATGAAAAGTTGTTCAGTATGATGATCTGAATATGTGAATAAAATCATGCAGATGTCATTAATACATTTTTTTAAAGTTGTAACTACCTACTATATACATAACAAAGAATCAAATCTCAAAATCAACACTTAACATACAGCTATTGAAAATGTTTCATAATAATGAAAAACTTTTTTTATTATTATTTTTACCAAAAATCAACTATTAAAAATAACAAATCACTAGTTACTATTTGTCTTTGAACAATCTTTGAAATCAGACTAGAAGATAAAAATATTAAGTCAAAGCTTAAAACTAGAAAAAGGTATGATGTATAATGTCATTTAGACATCAAACAGATTTAAGGAACAAGATGTTTTAAAATTGATGATGTACATAGCTTAGCATCATATAGAGGACAAAATATTAAAAAACGATTAGTAAAACTTCCCCATAAATACTAAATTATGTTAATTGACAAAAATATAATAAGGAACAATTTAAGAGTACTAACATAGTTATTTCACCTAGAATTAGACAAATCAACTTAGACAAATCAACATTGAGTAAAAAATCTACCCTTGTGCACTTACATTGAATAAAACACTTAAACTGTTTCTTTATGCGTTTATTCTTTATGATATTATTAATGAGTAATATCATCTAAACTTAGTAACTTAGTTTAGATGATATTACTAATGAGTAATATCATCTAAACTAAATTTTGTGAACACGGCTCATGTAAAGGGGCCGAATTGTTAAGATATAATTAAGAATAAACTTGTAAAGAAACCGTGTAAGTGTTTTATTCAATGTATAATGCACCCATGAGTAAGAAATAAACTTGTGCACTTATTTAGCTACCTTAATTATTGTTAAATAAATTGCAAATATTTTTTAATAGGTCCATTTTTTCCCTGTGCTGCTCTCTTTTTAATTTGTAATTTTCTTTTCTAATTTCTAGTCTTTCAGTCATAATACTTTTTTTTGTTTTAAAATAATCCTCAAAAATGATATCGATTTTCCGTTTTGGTGCTTTTTCTCTTTCATTTGTGGGTGAAGTCTCCGAAGGGCCAGCTTCACTAGCTGTAGCCACTGGATGAGCCCAACCAGCTTGGCCAAATATCTCATTCATTCTTTCATAGTAAGGCCATGTCACTCTGTCATTTCCTGATGTAGTATTGTGATCTAAAATTTTTTTATATGTTTTTTTTAAGCTGTTAATTTTAGACTGGCACTGACTGCCAGTCATTGTATAGGCAGGATTAGTTTCGTTCATTTTCATAGCAATCTCATTAAATATTTTTTTGTGTCTTTTGATGCTAAATTCCTCTTTTTTTTCGTCATACAGAGTTAGCAATAATAATATACAGGAATCGCTCCAAATGAATAATGAAGTTGATTCAGACTGCTCATTATTATTGATGCTTTCCGGTGATGTTAGAACATTTTCTTCACAGATAGTGTTTCCTTGTGAAACCATTTGATTGAGTACAGCTGCATTACTATCTGACGAATTATTTTCATCATAAGCCCTTATTAGTTCCTGAACATACACAGGATCTGTAATCACAAAGAAATAACGAAATCAGAAGGGTAAATAGAGATGAAAATTTGTATTTGCGACTTGACAATAAACTCTGTGCAATAAACTTACCTTGTTGCGCTCTTTCGTATTGTTCCAAGCTTAAATTTAGTGAAATATCTCTATCCGTACTTTCATCTCTTATAATCACTATCATCTTTAAGCTTTTATTTAAATTTTCTTTTTTATATCAATAACAGTAGAACTATGAACAACCTTAAAATGTCAAAGTGACAGCTCGCTCACAGTGCTAACGCTGAAGAACGATATCACCGTAAACGGAAGATGGCGACGATAATGACGTCATCCGTGACGTAAATACTACTAACGTTGGCGCGCTAACATCAAATCGGAATGGATTTTGAGCGCGCTGTCAGTGAAAATATCGATGTTGGCGCAAAACGGAACGCGGCCTAGGAAATAAGCTACGGCTACAAATAAATTTGACATGTTTGTTCAAGTCATGTTTGACTTGACATTGACAATGACGCTCACGGATTTGACAAAAACTAATGATATACCTACATAACGGACATGAATAATTTCATTGAATGGACTTATAACGAAAGACGATAAAATAATAAAATTAAAATACTAAAAAAGCAAAAAAAATATGAGAAATAAAAACGAAAGACAATATTACACAAATATATCACGGAAGAAAATATCAAGACGAAAGACTAGGCAATATGGTTGAAAGACTATAGCCTTCCCATTAGGGTAAAAAAAAAAAAAAAAAAAAAAAAAAAGTGATTCCTGAGTCAGAGTCAGTGTCACCCTGCTGTCATTCAAAGTCAACTTCAACTTCAACTCCTAATGAATGGCCAGAAATAAACAGAAAAATAAACATAAACATGTGAACATCTTGACACTGTCGTCCACTTATGACCATTTCGTTTCGTTCGGAGATAAATAAATAAATAAATACATTATTTTGAAATCTCCAGTTCTGTCCGTGAATCATGATTATTACTCTTCAAACTTTGGTTTTCTTTCGTGAATCATTGCTTACTGCTTTAGACCGTTTTGTGCGGCCGTATTATAAGCACTTTGTTTTAGGGTTTTTTAATGGGAAAAGGGATGATTTGGAGGTGGATGATGTTGATGACGAGGTGTTCTCGGAGTTCGACGAGGAAAGGGGCGTCGTGTTCTATCCGCCGATGTACGCTCAGCGCTACGCCGCGGTCAGCGATTGTCTGTTAGATCCTCGCTGGTGTGGATTGATTGATAAGGTAAACTCTATGAGTGTATACAGGTAATGCCCGCCAAAACAAACCTAGGATAGTCGTAGGGATTTTAACATTTAAATTGAGTTTGAATTAATAATAATAAATAATACCTCAAGACATCTTACACACGGTCATCACATCCCAAACTAGGTAGAGCCTGCGCTATGGCAACCAGATAACTGATATACATACTTATATATTTATAAATACATACTATAGATAAATTACACCTAGAGACAGAACAAACAATCATGCTCATCACACAAAGTTTGTCCTGGGAGGAAATCAAACCCACGACCTCCGACTTAGCAGTCAGGGTCACTGACCAACAGGCCTGACAAAATAAATGTTAATAAATGGACTCTAGTGTTAATAGGATTTATCTTAAAAATTTGATTTTGAGAACTGTTTTTTTAGTCTAAATAAATAACCAGAAATTAATGTGTAATGTAATGTGTAAATTATTAATACTCTTCTAACTTCTAATATATATGGCTATTGATTACAAAAAAATATTTTAATTTAATTTATAGTTCCAGAGATACATCGGTTTACGGAAAAAAAATCAAATAATTGATTTCTCTTTCAATAAATCTGTTTGTAACACCAATCTCTCCCCGTTTGTAATCAAGTGAACACACAGAGAATTAATTAATTTATTTATAGCCTTACATCAGAACTTACAGAGTTTAAATTACATTACATTGTGTTAAAAAAATATTTAATCAACGGTAACAGATTCTGTGTGCCTTCGGGCAAAGGCCTCCCCCAATTTTCTCCATTTCTCCTTGTTATCGACACAGAAAATAATGAGTTCTAATTTCAACAATTAATTTCACAGGTAGTGGATTTCGGCCACCATGACATGAGCTTCATCCAATACCTGAAGGATGTGCCTGGTATTCGTTGCATTCTTGGGGTAGACATTGAAACTATTCCTCTCCGATGTTCATCTGACCTCCTTGGTCGAGATGATTCTACAAAGAGGGAGAGTCCTTTGCAAGTTACTGTAAGAAAGTTGGATATTAAATAGTATTTTTATTTATTTTCTGACTTCATTATTGATAAATTGTATATCTAATAGCAAACAATTAGATTGACTACCTAGTAAATAACTTCACAATTAAAAATATTCTTAAAATGTAGGGTTACAATGGAAGGTTTGGAGGAGATACATAAACTATTAAAATACAGATATTTACTGTAAGAGTTTCAAGTGTATTTGTGATAAATACTTCGGGAAAGGAGATTGTATAACTAAACGAGAGAATATGTTACAGGTTTTAAAGCAATCGCTCAAATTAATGTTGGAGTACAAAAAAAAAAAATATCTTCATTTCAGCTGTTCCAAGGTAATGCAGCCGACCCAGACTACCGCCTAATTGGTTGTGATGCGGTGATTGCCATTGAAATGATAGAACACATGCTGCCTCATGACCTGGAGAGATTTGTCCATACGGTCTTTGGCTTTATAAAACCTAGGATAGTCATCTTCACCACACCCAATGCCGATTTTAATGTGCTGTTTAAGGCTTTAGAGAAGAACGGACTCCGACGTTTGGATCATCTGTTCGAGTGGTCCAGAGAACAGTTTAATGATTGGTAATATCATATTAATATGGTATTTTACACCATTATCAATTGACGTACTTTATATGAGCTGTCAAAACGCAATTCTCCAATAGATTTTGTAGGACTTGTTATTTTAGTGACGTCACGTAGTTGCCATAGGGCAACTTATGACGTCACTAAAATAACAAGTCAGTTGATTATCTATTTATTGATTTCAAAGCAACTAAATATTTTATAGCAAATTGAAAATAAACCGAATTTATTGGGCTGAAATTAAAAGTATTTTTAAAGAAATTGTGTCTAACATTTATTGGTTAATGGTGTAAACTACGCAATTGACTGCTTTCTATTTATATGTAGTGTAAGTTAATTATTGAGTAGACATTTGTAAAGAAAAAGAAAGTGTTTTTATTGATGCTTTAATATGTTACTCTAAAAATTGCAAAAAAATAACCAAAAATTTTAATTAATCACAGATATGGTTTTTCTTTATTATTCAAAAGTATTCGGTTTGGTACACCGGATGCCAGTAATATAAGTATGTAATGATTGGGTTTTCATGACAGATTATTAAAATTAAGTTGACAGTAGGGCCATAACAACTGCCAGTTAAAAAATGAATATTTTTCTTCACAGGTGTAGTAACATAGTATCAAGGTATCCAAACTACGAGGTGAACTGCAAAGGTATTGGTCCTGGACCTCCTGGAACCTTGCACCATGGCTGCTGCAGTCAGTTAGCACTGTTTACTGCTAAGGAGTATATTAAACAGCCTGACCTCAATCTGAATTGTTTGGCATCTCAATTAGTTGGTAGTAAGTTTTTCTCTTTAGTAAGTTTTTCTCTTTCTTCCATCTTTTTGTTTTTATCAATCTAGCCCACTCAGAGTGATGTGGTGATGTCATAGTTTATGACAAGAAAATGTAACAACTATACACTCGGGAATATTGACATTTGTTTTCTATACTAATATTATAAAGAGGAAAACTTTGTTTGTTTGTTTGATTGTAATGAATAGGCTCAAAAACTAATGGACCGATTTTAAAAATTCTTTCACCATTTGAAAGCTACATTGTCCACGAGTAACATAGGCTATATAATATCACGCTATGTCCCACGGGAGCGAAGCAGTAACCAAAAAACCTAATGTAATGTGGGTGAAACCGCGAGGAACAGCTAGTAATATATATTTTTATGATCACTCTGATCTATGGCAAAACTTTCAAATATTTGGATTTCCGTCATTTTTTACACTTAGAGTAAATTTTTTTTCAAAAACAAATTTCAGTTTAAGTTGATGATAAAAGCATAGTTCTAAAGTAATAAAGTTTACCAACAAAAGAAAATTATATAATGACATAATAAAGTGCCTATTATTTTTCTGCAGCTCATCCAGCCCACAACAACTACAGTGAAGTGTTCGACTCATGGATCAGTTCCCCGACGCCATCGCCCAATCCACCAGAATGTAATGTAAAGCAACAATCAGAGTAAGTTTAAATTATATTAAACCCAAATTTATTTTTATGAATAGTTAAACAGTTTTACTCATTTCAAATCAAGTGATGTAGGCTAGTTGGCCGTGTGGGATATTGTCAGGCAAGTATTTCTAACAATCAATGTGCTTACTCAGTTCTTCCTCTCGGATTTCTGACTTCCATCGATTGAGATCGATTTGACACTTCCTGCCATTGAAATCAGCCAATGAATAGAATGTAGATTGATTTAATAATATGGATATGAGTTCCCGTATTTTATTCTTTAAACTATGAGCTAAAAAAAATGTAGCTGGTGGTTTGATACATTATTCAAATATGACAAAATATTGAAAAAAAAAATGGTATTTCTTTTTGTAAAGAGATAAAAAAATAGAATGTAGAATTATGACCAACCGGTATTAAAAAGATTTATGGTAAATCCAAAATGTTATGTAACACAAAGCAAAGCAAGATCCAGAAAATCAATCTACCTTCTCCATTCCATCCTACCACTACCCCATTCCAATAACTTCCTTTTTTCTTCCTCCTTTCCAGTTTCGAATCCTTAACCGAGATCCTTTACCCAAAAGAGCAGTCACACATGACTCTGATACTCTCATCCACTCTCTGCAACTCCGTACCTCTGACTGAACGAACGTTCACCATGGAGACGTTCTCGTACCGCGACCAGACTCTGCAGTGCAACCTCGATGTTGAAATAGGCAAGAGCTTCATGATGTTTGATGACAATTACTACCATGTACTGTGGCCTCGACGGAGGGTTTGCAATAGAGTCTATGAGATTGAGGATGTTTATAGCAGGTTCTGGAACATTCTTTGTAGTTTTATGTAGTGTTGTTGAATGAGGATTGAAATAATTATGCTGTAGCGTGACTTGTTAGAAGTGGACCTTCTGGTAAGGAGCTCGTCTGTATCTATATCTGCCGCAACTCAACGTTGACTTGTTTCGATTTGAAGAGTGTGGATGACGGCGAAATTGCAGGAATTTATGCATTTGGGATAGTAAAGCATTTGGGAGGTCTCTTGCCAATGCCTGTAGTTCCTTCACCTAAAGGAGCAGTCACACATGACTGATACTCTCATCCACTCTCTGCAACTCCGTACCTCTGACTGAACGAACGTTCACCATGGAGACGTTCTCGTACCGCGACCAGACTCTGCAGTGCAACCTCGATGTTGAAATAGGGAAGAGCTTCATGATGTTTGATGACGATTACTACCATGTACTGTGGCCTCGAAGGAGGGTTTGCAATAGAGTCTATGAGATTGAGGATGTTTATAGCAGGTTCTGGAAATATTTTTTGTAGCTTAATGTAGTGTCGTTGAAATAGTGTTGGAGTATGCTGTAGCGTGGTTTAGTAGTCTAATAGTCGACCTCCTTGAGACCCTTTTCTGCCAAAAAGTAGCGTTGATTTGTTCGGGTTTGAAGAGAACGGATGACGATGCAATTAAAAGCGTTGTCTTCGGAATGGCAACGAATACACGAGGCTTCTGGTCTTGCCAATGTCTGTAGTTCCTCTAACCAAAAGAGCAAATCGCACATGATTCTGATACTCACTTTTTTCTACTCTTTGATCGTCCCCCCCCCCCTCCTCTCACACATAAAAAAAAATAAACAAACAATTTTACGTATTTATTTTGTTACTAGATGTATTGAAACTTGTAAAATATTTGTATTGTATAAAAAAATGAACGAAGTCAGTCTTTGATCATTTTCTAACTTTGTCCACATTTCAGGTTGAACTGCACGACGTTACAAGTCAAAAGATTCTCAAAAACGACTCAGAATTTGATGGCAAAGAACAAAATCGATTCCATAGTACATACTAGAGAGGTGGTAGATGAAATACGTCAACTGACTAAAGCGTTGAATTTTAATAACGACAGCAATCAGGCTGGAGATGGGGGACATATTTGGTGTAATATAAATTGGGGAGATAATGCGCCTTATTGGAACCAGTACTATAAAATCGTTAGAGAATATTCTTATCCTTTTGAGGTGAGTAGCTTACTTCCATTTTATATTAGGGATTTCTGTAGATAAACAGAAGCTATACTTTTCGAGTTCGGTCATAAAATAAATGTGCACCGCCAAGTTATACAAATATAAATCAGCTAATCATAGAATATAACATAAGATCATAGTTTTTGTTTATAATATCAGGAAAAGAGTCCTGTGTGAGTATACTGACTGAGACAATTAGAGAGTCCATATCTTATAAAATGCATCGAGCCATACGTCGTGACTGCCATCAGAGATCTTCTGTTGTGTCGGATAAGGGTCAACTCACACTGAAAGAGTGGCGAAGGGCAGCGAAGCGCGGAGTCCCGCGCTCCGTTTATGAAATTCGCCGGAATTCCCGCTGCGTTGCAGGCATCCGAGCGACTCGTTCGAGTTTCTCATGCGATAATAAGTATTACAGTTATGAAAATAAAGTAAAAACTCATGACACTGAATCTGCGTTCCGCTTCGCTACCTAAACTAAAAGCTCAAAAATAACTATTTCGGAAGTCGGTGGCAACACAAATCGACCGGCAGAAGAGAAGCCACCGACTTCCGAAATAGTTATTTTTGAGCTTTTAGTTTTTGAAGTCGGTTATCTTTTTTTAAAAAAAGCTTTTTATTTTTTACTTTTTAGTTAGAGTCTCAGTGTCTGACTACGTTTTAGGGTAGCTCTCAAAATAAACTTATAATCTTATAAAATGAAAACGGCACTATGCGCGCAACGTCACAGGATATCCATTAGTGTTATATACTAAAACCTTCCACAGAATGTTACAAAGACTTTTCTGAAAACCGCATCGAAATCGGTATAGCTAAACGCGAGATAATCGCGGACAAACATACAATCGTCTTTGAAAATGTACAATCCAAGAAAGCAAAACGCGATCTATGCGGGCAACGTCACGGGATATCTATTAGTGTTATATACTAAAACCTTCCCCAAAATGTAACAAACACTTTGCTGAAAACCGCATCAAAATCGGTTCAGCCAAACGCGAGATAATCGCGGACAAACATACATACATACATACATACATACATACATACATACAGGTCGAACAGAGAACCTACTTTTTTTTGAAGTCGGTTAAAAATAAAGTAAAAACTCATGACACTGAATCTGCGTTCCGCTTCGCTACCCTTCGCCGCTCTTTCGGTGTGAGTTGACCCTAATCTGAAGCCCGAAAGTTTTACAATTTACAATACCTACATCGTGCAAACAGTTAGTTGTGATATAAGCAACTACAACCATAAGGATTTTACCTACCAGACTCCTTTTTCTGTGAAGGAAGACAGCCTTTCCAACACGTTTCTCACAGCTTATATAATTATGACACTTTTTAGACCAAATCAGAAGAGGTACGCATATTGGAGCTGGTAGCAGAAGAGATCAGCCGTCTGGTAGACACCGAGGTGGATGAAGAGTTCACACTAGATATGAACCACATCGAGATTCCGTTGGACCATCTCATGAAAGTACTACAACACATTACCGACGATGTTAATAGGGTTCGGTTAGTATATTTTTTTTAAAGATGAGTGCCACGTATAATGGCCTCATTCAACCATTGATTGTAACTAAGTATGTAAATAATGACGTGCTGGGTCAGACATGGCAATACCTTTTGCTTGTCCTACTCTAGAAATTGTTTAGAAAGTGTATTTTTTGTTCATTCAAAATGTTTACATTTTGGATATAGTTTTGTTTTGTGCAATGAGGGTTTTTTGACAGCACGTAGGCGTCAAGTCCAACTGCGGCATGATTAGTGAATTTTGACATATCTGTCAATAAAACGGCATGACATTGACAGATATGTCAAAAATTCACCAATCATGCTGCAGTTGGACCTGACGCCTATGTATTGCCATCTAGCGGATTTCTCGTAGGCAAAAACCCTCATTGCATCGAGTGACGGAACGATTTTTAAATCGTGTCCCTTATCCCTCACAAGAATACTTCGATCTTTCTACCAACATCCAGTATAGTATATCATTTTTTCACAGGGACCTACTGGAATGGAATGGCTATGAGATAATCAACGACATGGTTATACACACTCGATTGGTGCTCGACAACAACTCGGTGGCCACGCGTTCTGACGACTGGCAGGAAAATGACTTTTCTGATGTAAATGTACCAGATTGAACTTTGTCATGTAGTTAGTTGTCGTAACATACAAAGGTTGGTATCATTGACCAATGATCGTAAAACATACAACGCAGTATCCCTTAGGGCCTAGCCAAGTGGCATTGTAGAAAAGAAAACGAATAGATTGTCAAATCTATGGAGTTGACATAAGCTTTCGCTAAACAATTTGACATCTCCATACATTTGACAATCGTTTTCGTTTTGCTATCTATTCTACAATGCCACTTGTCTAGGGGGGCTGATCTCAATTAAATTACAAGTAAAAAGGCGTAGATAGTGGATTCAGCTAGCATTAGAGGTTATAAATTTGATTGTAAAATTATCATTGGCTAAATTTGAGCCTGGCCAGAACAACCTTGTACGAAATCAAAATAAGATAATGGTGCCGATTCTCTTATTCACAAACTAACCTAAATTTAAGTTTAGTGCATCTTTCTCTTTCCTTTTCATTAAGAAAAGGACAGAAGATAAAATATTGGTTAAGTCCTGTCTTTAGACACTCCATAGATAATTTAGACGCGATTAAAAACATGGCGATTTATGGAGGGGGGGAGAGGGCTGCCCCCCTGTCCAACTCCCAACATGCGGAGCCCCATGTTTACGGAGATATTCATGGTTAAAGTTATAGAGGTTCTGTTTTCAAACACAAATTTCCATCAATTTTTACTATATTTAGATAGATTTAGGGATGATTCTCATTAGAGCGGGCCGTGCCGGACGGGGCACGGTTTTAATCTGTTACACATATTATGTGTGAATCAATTTATATTACACAGTGCATTATCCGTGTCCCGTTCGGGCCCGCTCGATACACTTTAATACCACGTTTGTTGCACGGTCCCGCCCCGCCCCCTATATTCGGTGTAATATAAATTGCGTAGCACGGACGGGCTCTGGCACGGCCCGCTCGAATGAGAATCATCCCTTATGGAGCAGGGAGGGCGAGGGAACAAGGAGCCTACCTCCTGTACCATCCCTATCTCGCGGAACCCCATGGTTACGAAGATGTTTAAAGTTTTGAGGTTATGTTAGGTACAAACAATAATTTCCATCGATTACACTCTGATTTCTAAACAAGATAACTCGACGGGGCTTCCAACGTCAAATTTGACATCTACTTTGACAATTTATCTAACCTAAAAATAGCGTAATAATTTTCATTTTGTATGGAATTATGTAAACTTCACAAAATATATTTCATAAACCGTGAGTCTCCCCACCTTAAAACTTTGTGAAAAACCTTCTGTTAATGAGTACTATCTACAAATAAAATATGAACTTCCAACTTTCATTTTATTAAGAACAGTACAGAAGATGAATATTAGTTTAGTCTTGTTAAATTAACGCCAGATATAAATCGACGCATTTTCAGTGGCCATGTTTTTAGTTGCGTCTGAATTGTCTATCGAGCCTCCTAATAACTTATACAGGACTAAAGTAGTAAGTACTTTATCTTCTAACCTTTTCATAATGAAATAGAAAAAAAAAATTAACTTAAATTTAGTTTATTTTCTGAACAAGGAAATCGGCACCATAGTATGTTTGTGCATTTACTTAGATGTGCCATTCTTGAATTTATAATTCCATGACCACTGCCAATAAATATATCGTTTTAGAACATTTAAGGTGTTAGCTGGATGCATTGCCTGCATCTACTTATTTCATATTTAACTAGCTTGTAGGAGGTAATTTCCGTTTTTTTGTTGTTAACATGTTAATTTTTTTTTCTTGTAGGATATATCATATCCAGCATTAGTTTAAGCATTATTTAGATCTGTCAATACGAGCCGAGTCAGGCTCTCAAGATTTTCATTAGATAAGTCATCCAATATATTTATTTTGTTGAATATAAATGTCCAAAACTAACCGGTTTGGTTCGTGTTGGCAATACTACTTAATCTCATTTATGAAGACTTAGTAATTAAGCAATCACATGTAATGTGTTAAAAAAAATGGTTGCCTGTAAAGTCGGTTTTACGGGCGAAGATTTTACGTGACAACGTCTTTTACCGATCATAGTTGAGTGGGAGAGAGACGCAAGGCATTCGGCGGGCCTCTCTCTCGTTCGGTGACTCATCGTAACGTTACCGAGCGTTACACTTTTTCATAAGTGACTCCCAGCCGCAACCTAATTTAAGACGTTGTCACGTCAAAATGTTTTTAATTTAAATTTTAAATACGTTTCGGTCGTTTCATTACATATGGTTTTAAGTTTTCCTTAAAGTATCCTTCATTTTTTTCTTTTGTATTTCATATTTTGCAAAAGTAACTGGCGTTTATTTGATAATATATCCTGTTTAGTTGCAAAAATATTAAAAATGGTCAGTTAAGCGTTTTCGCCAGTCGACGAATAAACCGGTTAATTTTAGTTTCTATAAACGTTTTTGGAAAAGTCAATATAAAACGTTACCTAGCTGTATAACCGATTTCGAGCCTTAGTTTCAGTAGAAAACCCGAAACATTTAGGGATTTAAGTACAATCGACAAAATGGAATCATGACCCACCATAAGCTTATTTTCCTACAGACATTCAAATACAATCAGGTCGACAGTCGCGTAAACATGTATTAAAAATGTCACACGTATAGTCTTATTATTTTGACAGATTCAAACAATTTGTCGTCGAAATGGGTCATGATTCAATTTTGTCGATAGTACATGAGAAGCACGGAAGGCTTTCCAGTTTGGTTATTATGTTTTTTTAATTTGCAGTGGGACACAGATCCTCATACCCCACCTATGTCAGAACACAGCACAATCGTACCCGATATGAATGGTTAGAATTTTCATTATTATTCAAAGTAGTTAACAATTGTGCTGATTCTCTTGTTCACAAACTTAACTAAGCTTTTAACCGCGTCCAAATTAGGTATGGAGCGTCTAAATTTGGCAAGATTTAACTAGTATTTTATCTTCTGTCCTTTTTTTAATGAAATTGAAAGAGAAAGATGAGGTTAGTTTGTGAATAATAGAATCTGCACCAATATCAAACGGTTTTAAGCCTTATCCGAAGCGATCGTTTTCGAATAATTTAAGATTCGAAATTTAAAAAAATCGGGTTTTTTTATACCGGGCGCAGATTAGTACAGGTCTGTTAATAATATTGCATTTCATATAGCAGTTTAGGTATATATATTTCAATCCCTAGTGTGCCCAATAGGCGACGTATAATTTGTCCCGTCAAAACAGATTTTCTCTCCCACTTCCTGAAGGAGTACGGTTGGTTCAGAAGCCACAATTATATAATTGTCTGAAGCTTTGCAATAACCGTATTATTATTGATTCAATTTTACTGCTCAAAGGGCGTCCTCTCCGTCGAGCTTTGGACAAGAAGGTGCGCAATCTGAGAACTATGCTAAAGGCTGATGAAGAAATAACTACGGAATTGGACAGGGTGGTGTGTAGACTTATGAAGCTGGCTCTACACTCTAGTGTGGGCCGCAAGACAGCCCCTCCCAGCAGATGGATGCAGTGCAAACTACTTGACCTCCTCACCCTGACGGAAAAGGCTATTAAAAGGCGCAAGATTTGTTCTATCGGGAACATTCCATTGAAAGCTATTGAATGTACGCGTATGGTATACTTATTGAATAAGGTTTCAAGTTCAGGTTGCGCGCTACGTGTTATTTGCACAAGTTACAGCAACTGTACGCTTCGCAAACTTGTTGTGACGCCATTTTTGCGTTCTGTTCATGACGTTGCGTGTATCCGGACCATAAGATATAGATAAAAAAAATATTTTAATTATTTTATCTTCTGAGATATTGTATACTCACGCTTAAAGGCAAAATTTGCAAATTAAGGACTCAAATCCGAATCTCATTTCGTCTCCATTACGTCGTCGCATTCGAATCAGGCCTCTGGTATATTAACTTAGTTCACTAGTAACGCAATATACTATTACTTAATTACTTGATTAATGGTGTTTGATGTGTTTCCAGATAAAAAGTATCCTAAAGAAGAGCCAGAGCAAGATAGCAGAGTGTGAGTTCTGATTTTATAGCATTATTTCATAGTATTAAACAAAGTCGCTTTCGCTTACGCAACCGATTTTGATGAGTTTTTTTTGATAGATAGTGATTTAAGAGAAAGGTTTAAGTATATATAATTCGTGCATATTATACCTACGTAGGTAGTCGAAAAGAGCCAGAAATTAAAATGATTTGTAACACTACGGCATAACTGGGTGAATCGCTAGGAAGTATATTTATGATGTATAAAAGAAATAATAAATAAATCGTTTCTATTTTCAGTAAGGAAATTGTTGCTAAGTATCGTTATCTACTTCAGCCATTAGGTAAGTCCAGATTTAAAATTGCCTTCACAGTAATTTGACTCCTACGTCAATTTCGTAAAGGTACCGTCGAACTGATAATACATAATAACATTATATAATTTAATGGAGGACCATTAAAGGACTTAGTATAGGTACCGCGTTGCCCTGAACTCGCCAGTTTAAAAATTTGCATTACAAAGGTCATTTATTTTTTACCAGAGAAAATTACAAACACTGATGATGGTAACAATAGCCCGGTGACTGAAGTGGGGATTGATGACGAATTCTTAAGTACAACAAGTTTAGATTTTCCAAGAGGCAAGTACTTAAACTGCTATTTAAATATCTTATATCGGCTCAATTCACATGTAAGGTACTTCATTGTGATGTATTTTTTTTAGAAAACGAATACACTGTAGGAATGTCTCCAAGTCTAGTTATACCTCGGCCTGTGTTCAGTATAGAGGCTTTTAAAACTCCAGAATTAACTCCAGATGTAAATCCTTTGGAGAGAACAAAAGCATGGTTAGCTGAGGACGTTGAAGTGGTACCATATCCGAACCACGAAGTAAACTATGATAATATTAGCTCTGGAGACACAGATACTAGCGCTAATAATGCGAAACATAAACACAAGAAGTCTATTAAAAAGCGCAAGACAAGCAACAAGTCAATTCGAGAACCAGTTGCAGAATGCAAAACATCTTCAAGCAAAACTTCGTACAAAATCAAACGAGACTATAAAAAGAATAGTAAAACTCGCATAAGTAAAAATGGTGCTAAGAAGAAATCTAATTTTTGTATCAATAAGGTTGCAAATCCTGCTGGAGAATATTTATCTTCTGATCACGACAATTATACAGATCTGAGAAGTGATAAGCAGCATGAAGGTTTTAGTATGAAGAAATCTAAACCGGTCAGTTAGCTATTAGCACTTACTATCAACAGGGACTGATCGGCAATACTCGCGAGCTTAGCGAGTTACAATGGGTATAATTCTACGCCATACTAAACGAAAATTCCGTCGCCCACAATACGCGTTAGGCGATTCACACACGGCACCGCGCGCCGCCGCGGTGGGCGGTGAAGCGGATGTCATGTTGTATGCGACACTTAGAAATCCGTTGATACCTAACACACGTACACCGCTCGACCGCGCGGTCGAGCTCTTCACCGCCACTGCCCTCCGCGGCGGCGCGCGGTGCTGTGTGTGAATCGCCTTAGGCGTCTAATCATTTTTGACATGCGTTCAAAGATACAGCTTTGTATCTGTTGTGTTGTAATTAGTTATTAATTATTTAATGATAACTGCTTGAGCGTTTTGTTTTTCTGTCTCCGTTGAATCAAGTATCGATATTCTAATAGAATTTTCCTTTACGTTTAATATTAACGGTTTTAGATACCAGAAAGTTTAATACGACTATGTCACTCTGAATGTCACAAAGGAGAATCGGATATCGAGCTGAAAAGAGATCAAGCTGAAGATACTGGCTTTCCCATTTCCAGCGTCCCTAGTATATCTGCTACCGAAGAAAGTTTCCGCGTTGACATAGTTACGCAAGAATTTGAAGAAACCATAGCTTTACGCAGAACCATAGCCACTGACACAGAAATAGTATCGAACAAAATACCAGCAGAAGTTAAAATAAAAGATAGCTTTGACGTTTCGGGTGATTTTGATGAAAACTTATGTACTAAGCATGAAGTCAGCACCGAAAATGTGCAGTCGCAAACTTTCTTCCTTAACGGTACCTACTGATTTGCACTTATTATCACTGTGTAATATTTTATTGACTATTGTCAGACCTAGACAGACCATGACCAATTAGAATGGTTCTGATTTCAAACACAAAAATCGAATTCTTAGCCACTTATTTACTGACACTTTTTTATTTGTATAGATTGGAGTTATTTTGAATTAAATTAATTTTGTTCTTTTAGATATAAACGAGCCCAGTACATCAAAAGGGATTCGTCACAATGTGAGCGCGGATGTACAATGTGGCCCTGACACTTTTGCGGGTTATCCCCTGTCACCTGTGTGTACATCAATGTCCAAGATGTCGCAGGAATTTTCTACAAATATTAAAACAATTAATACAGGTCCCATAGACCATGTTAAAGGAACAGACTTTGGCACGTCTACTGAAGATACTGAAAATTTTAAAACTATTACACCTAGAAGAAGACCAGTCGGAATTAAAATAAAAGATTCTGACGTAAACATGCGCAGTCACTCTAAATCTTCTACTATGACCTTAACTGAGATTCCTCAAACATTTGGAACATCTATTCCAGTGCCACCAGGTCACAGCACACCAGCACATAGCGCAGTGTCGGTCAACGGAACAAAACTAATTATGCCTGTATTAAGTTTTTTGAAAATTGTAGATTCTGGGTCTGAATTTTGTGCACCAAGTGTCGCCAGTACGTCAAAGACCTATTATTCGAGTGAATCTAAACATACGAGTAACGTTTTGATGGAGTCCTTTATACACAACGAACATTTGTCAAGACAAGAGTCACCTAGTAAATTAAATAAATTATCGTGTGGAGCAGTTCATATTCACAGCTATAGAGACCAACAGGTTTCTGAGGATGTTGTTTACCAAGGCGAGTGGCAGCAATACAAACCAAAACAGCAAAAGCCACGAAAAAAGGCCAACAATGTTACGGCTTTGAGGAAGTCTGAAGTGGTTGCAAGAAAATCTAAGGAAACTTTTAAGGAAAATAAAGTCAATCCCAAGGAAAAGAAAATCTATCTCAAGGAAAAAGCTTTAAGAAAAAGACAAGAGGAAAAGCAAATAGAGGCGGAGCCTAAAGAATCAACGCAATTGAAAAATGGACAGCTAAAGCAATTAAATAAAGATAATAATGACCAGATTAAGAAGACTCGTATTTCCAAAAGTGTAATTAAAATTTCAGACAAACCGATAAAACAAAGGATCCCTAGACCCTTAAAAGCTTCTACTAAGGTAATAATTAAACCAATATTAAGATACAAAAGTTCAGTTTTCAATATTAAAAATTGTTTATATGTTACAGATGGCATCAAAACTTGCAATAAGGTATTATATATTTTGGATTGTTTGCAATTTGATGCATATATTAATTAGGCCGTAATAAAACTAACGTATTGTGCAATATTTTCTCTTTTCTAGTGCAATTACTTCAAAAAATGTCAAATCTTCATTTACTGTTAAAAGATCTGCAATCTTAGTTAAAAAAGACGATGCCCCGCAGAAGCACCGCAAAAGTTATATACCATTATATTTAAAGAGAACTTTGCTATCTAAAGTTGACAAAGATAAACTAAACAAAAGCTTAGATTCTGCTATTGAACCCACGACAGGTAACAAAGACAAACTAAATAAAAGCTTAGATGCTGCTACTGAAGGCACGACAGACAACACCGACAAACTAAATAAAAGCTTAAATTCTGCTTCCGAAGCCAAGTTGGGCGACAAAGATGATTTTGCTGACAAAGTTACTCCTTTAGTTAGATCGAAAACAGAGGAGATTAAAAAAGATTTACTAAAATTGACCAATGACTTGCGTGTGAATACCAATTACGTTGTCTGCCGTAACGAAGTAGAAGACAACGTTAAATCTTCTGATGAACAGACTAGCGTCGATAGTAAAGATCGTATTATTAACACCCCAAAGCATTTGGACTCGCTTAAACGCTCGATTAGTCCTACTTATTCTATGAATAGTTCTACTTGCTCTACTCCAAACAGTGTTGCTACAGTTAGAGCAGCATCTACACGAGCTAAAAGTGCAAAAAGACATTCGACATCGTCTCACAAGAGTAACGTTACGATTACTAACAGCGAATCAGATAATCCCACACCAACAAGAACAAAAAAAATTGTCAAAAGATATAAACTTGCCAAGAAGATAGAGAACAAAGATATTGACAATAAAGAAAACATTCCAGAGTCTACAAAGAACTTTGTTAATAAAGACAAAGGAAAAATTTTTAAGTTCTTAGGAAAACCAAAAACTATCTGCAGAGCACAAATAGAAACAGAATCTTCGTCATCGCCTTTAGCAAGACAAAAGCCACAAGTAACAAATAAATCGATGATCAAAATTTCTTCACAAAAAAATAGTGACGAGAGACGAACGGCAATAAGTCCCAGCGTTTCAAAGAAAAGGTCATTAAAATCGGATACCTCTTCAGTGCATGATGACTTAATTCAAAATGAATCTGGATCTCAGAATACGGACCTTGTGTTGGAACCACAACATAATTATGAAGATCTTTCAAAGACGCGAAATATCACTCAATCCGAGACAACCAACAACACTCTAGTAGCTGATTCGATAAATAATTTGAATGTACACAGAAACGACAGCGGTATTTTGAGTTCCATGAGACAATTATTGGAAGATACTCTAGATCAAATTACAGTTCCACACGAAATTATGTTTAACAGTAGTTCTCACACAGTTACCTTAGGTGACGATGATAGAAAAAAAAAGAACGTTGATAGAGTGGCAACGCCTGGAATTGAAACAGACGATAGTTTTGTAGGAATCAGCCCAGACGACGAAAATAATCCTTTGAAGCGAACCTTTGACAACGTACTGGGCGATGAGTCCATAATCAGTTTAAATGACGCCATTGCTAATAGATTAGAAATTAGCGATTTGGATTTACTCTCTTTTAAATCTATTACGTCAGGATCAAAATTTTCCGACTATTATTTAGCTGATAATGAATTCAATAACTCTCAAGAAATGGATCAGGTTCCTACAGAAAATTCGACTTCAGTGCATGGTATATTTGAGCGGAAGGACACGCATTTGATTCAGGTACACTGATCACGATATAAACTGTGTTACAATCAAAATCCTATAAAAATTACTTTTCGTTTTGAAATGTTCCAATCGCCTAATAACCACTAAAAACCTTTTTAACTTTTCATAAAACTATCAGCCCGCTACAGATGTCTTGAATATTTGCAGAGTACGCCGGGTGCTCTAGCGATTCAAGCTTTTAGTGGATTTTCCCTCGATGCTGAGCCCGTGGCTGGTGATCAATTAGACTCAATCGCTCTCATCGACTCTGAAGTTGGCAGTCTGGCTGTGGAGATTTCCAGACAAGCTGTAAGTGTTCTCTCGGTCTTATAAAATAAATAACCTATTTATCTTTTTACAATGTACACCATAAGAAATAGACAGGATTATTGTATTGAAAAGATTTTCTATTACTATTTTGTGGCTATACTAAAAACAGAAATTAGAACCATATAAAAAGAGTTATTTACGCCGGACACAAAGGGTTAACAAAACAAGTAACGTGGGTGGGTTTTAGTCAGTAGAAGTCTGACACTCCCTTCCGCTCCGCCCAGAGTGGGACGAGTCATTTAATGTTTTCCTATTTAAAAAAAAGGCGGCCAAGAGCGTGTCGGGCCACGCTCAATGTAGGGTTCCGTAGTTTACCGTCCGTCACAATAAGTGTTCCCACTTATAAGTTTATAAAAACTATTGTAGGTATTTGTTACATTGGCCAGCTAAGTACGCAGAAATTATTTTGTACAACCTTTTTGTCTTTTTTGTACAAAAACTGTTCTTTCTATCAAGTTTAAAATAATTTTCCTAGAAAGTCCTTATAAAGTTCTACTTTCCAGATTTTTTCATATTTTTAAACCTACGGGTCATAAGTTAGAGGGGGGGGGGACGCTTTGATTTTTCCTTTTGGAGCGATTATTTCCGAAATTATTGACATTATCAAAAAATGATTTTAGTAAACCCCTATTCATTTTTAAATACCTATCCAACAATGTATCACACGGTAGGGTTGAAATTAAAAAAAAAGCACTTCCCACTTTACATATAGGGGGGGGTATACCGCCGTTTACCCGAATTTTATTTGCCCTAATATCATTTGCCATAATAGTCAACAGCCATAATATCATACGACATAATACTCATTTGCCCTACTCTCATTTGCCATATTAGTCACGTGCCAGAATCATTGTTTCCCATAAAGTCACTTACCATAATATCATTTGCCATAATCATTGTAAGCCCTAATTATCACATGTCCTAATTATCACATGCCATAATTATGATATGCCATAACATAATTTGCCATCGACATCGGGTGTATAACGGTTGTTTATATCAAGAGAAATTGGATGCAATTGGGACTTTAGGGCACCCGGACTCGGACAGGTTAGGTTAGAAGGGGATGGCGGGGTCGTGTGAGCGAGCGAAGCGAGCGAATAGACCCCGCCATCCCCTTCGTGGTTATTTTTTTATAAACCACATAGAAGTAGGAGCCCCGCGAAGCGGGGCTCCGTCGACCTAGCCCACCATCAACCATGCACAGAAAAAAAACCATTACGGGCTTAAATATTTGTCTAATAATTGTTATGCCATTTAAACATTATGCCATTTAAATATTATGTCTAATAATTATTATGGCACATAAAAATATGGCAAACAATACTTATGGCATTCGTATCTTATGGTATCTAAAATTCGGGCAATTAAAAGTATGTCATATGTCTTTTAGGGCAAATGAAACATTCGGGCAAATGAAATTCGGGTAAATGAAATTCGGGAAAATGATGATTATGGCATATAATCTTCGGGCAAACAATAGACAACCATAGGGGGGCTACCCTAAAAAAAACATTTTTTTTCCAATTTTTATTTTACCACTTTGTCGGCGTGATTGATATACATATTGGTATCAAATTTCAGCTTTCTAGTGCTAACGGTCACAGAGATTAAGCGAGGACGGACGGACAGACAGACAGACATGGCGAAACTATAAGGGTTCCTAGTTGACTACGGAACCCTAAAAAGGGGTGAAGTCTAATCTCATCTTAGTTGAGGAATTGTTAACTTTAGTGGATGACCTTTCGCTTTTAGTTACATAGATATTATTAACAATGGTAACAAAATTATGTGCACTAATGTTTTCTAGACGTCAGAAGAAGTGTTTATATCGGGCAGATCGTCAGACAGTTACGAGTCCTGTGTATTAGATGACGATACCGTTGTTCCCAATTGGCTGTTTCAAGTGATCAGCCAGCAACATTCTGTAAGTCTAATTTATTTTTATCTTGATCGATTTTATGTAAATTTTAACTAGTAGTAACTGTCCAAATTCCCTTTCTTTATTGTTATGCCGAATGAAACGTCTAGAATGTTTGCGTTTTTTTAAGAACTCCATAAGGTATAACAAAATTTAAAGCGTCTGGGCGACAACAGTAACGAATCTAACACACCCTTTAAGTTCTACCTAGTCATGTGTTAATACATTTTACAGCAGTGTAATTACTGCACATTGAATTTGTAAGCTTTGATTAGGTGGAAGATTACCATGAACCAGCTCTGATTGGTCCTGAGCCCGCGCCTCTCGATGATCCGATGTACGACGGTAATGGAAACATCGTAGAACCTTCCTTGCTCGGAGTCGGCGCCGGCGCAGGCGATGGAAGAGGCATGCATAGTGACCACTCGCAAGATAGTTCTGGAAGGGGCACGTCGCTAAGTTCCAGTGATACTTCTTCTGGACCTCAGAGCGAAGTCAGTGTTAGTAGTCTGTTGGTTTTGATGTAATTTTTACTGCACCACTTTCTGGTAATAATTCAGCAATGAAATTTTGGGTATTGGTATGGCGGTCAGGGGTAATATGTTGGCACGAAGATTTGCCCGGTGTACTGATCAAGTAAAGATTACGCTTTTTAAAGCTTATTGTCAGAGTTTTTACACCGGTAATCTTTGGGTCAACTATTCGAAAAGATCGCTGGATGTCCTGCGCGTCCAATATAATAATGTTTTTAGGATGCTGTTGCGATTGCCTCGTTTTTGTAGTGCCTCGGAAATGTTCGCGGTAACACACACTGATGGGTTTCATGCCATCATCCGCAAGAAAACGGCCTCGCTCCTGAGCAGAATAAGGGGCAGTCACAATAGCATCCTGAAGGCAGTGGCGGCCGATACTTCCTCTACAATAATAAGGCAATTTGTGAGAAGACTTATACCCTAGTACCTACCTACTTCTTTGTTCTAGGTTATGGGCGGTCCTCTCATTAATTCGTCTTTAGTTAAGTTACTAACAATAGTGTCTAAGTGAAAACCTGTTACTAACAATTTATGGATCTTGTAGTTGTCCGAAATAAAATGATTTTATTTTTATTTATTTTTATAGTATGTAGAATCGTTAATACATTTTGCAATATTATAGATTAGTCCAAGAGACTTTTATTAGGTGGCTTTTGGAGTGATCAGAAAAAAAATCTTACTTCTCCTTTTTCTGGTAACAGACTATTCTGATTGAGCCTTCGGCCCAGTTTGAAATGCTTCGGGATCCTATGACGAGTTCTGCGGTGATGCCACTTGGCGGTGACCATCCCGATGATCGTACGTATGAAAATGACGGTTTAACTTATATTCTTAACACGACAGCCAGCATTGTAGATTCAAATTGTTAAAGCCATGTAACAGAATCTTTTATGCTTGAATTTTGCCCTACTTTAAACGATCAAATTTAATACAAACTTTGCATACCTGACAAAGACAGATGACACGACGACAATGCAATAGTTCGATGAAAATATAAACAAGAAAGAGGCGTAAGTCCTAAAGGTGGCCATTGAAGGTCATTTTTCGCGTCAGTCTTGTCGTAAAACCGTAGCGTCACTCCAAATGGTTTAGGCAGCCAACCAACTCTAGAGTGACGATTCGACACTCTAGATAAAATTTTGGACGTACGTCAGTTCAACTGACGCGCCAAAATGACCGGATCGTCAATCCACCTTAATAGAAAATTCAAGAAATAAATTAAATAATAGTTAAAAAACTTGTGTTTTTTTAACTATTATTATTTTTATACTATTATTTTTAGATACGCCCAGAATCATCATCGATCTCAATAAACGAACATTATCGTTTCTGTGTTTATAAGTTTAGTGATGAAGGCATACAGCAATATCTAATACCAAAATATTCCAGATGAGGTGTCGACACTGTCTACATCTCGCGACATTCGAGCGAGGACTGTGAACAGGGCCAGTGACATAGATGCAGACGAGAGCTCTCTTGACACCGACGTCCCAGACCTCTCCGATTATTGACCATATGATTATTTATTGTATAAACTCGGAGTATCATCGGCTGCTAATAAAACGTTGTGAGCAGTTTTCATTGATCGTTTGACAATGAACTTAGAAGTTTTATAAATAGAGTTCTAAATTGCGTGTAAGGTAATGATTTGTGTACGTTTATTTTGTACAAGATTTTCAACTTTATTTGCTTTGTTTTTTAATTTCATTCTCAAAAGATGTAAATTGCTCAAGTATTTAATTTATATTGGATAAGTCTAATTTTGGATTTGTTTTTCAGTTTTGGTTTACTGATGATAAATTTAATTGTCTTAAAGAAATCACTTTCTAAATTATGAGTTTTTTGACTAAACGGTTTTTTTTTGGCTTTATAAGCTTTTGGCATACGATTTAAAGTATAATGTTTTGATGTCTGAACTAAAGAGTAAGTAAACGGTGTCAGTGATTTATTATGAAGCGATGGGTGAAATTCTATATCTTTGAAATTATTGTTGTGGTAATGTGTGCCGCCTGTGTTGTATATAATTAGTTCTAATAAATTATGTGTTTTCTTGCAACTGAGTGGTTTTATTTTGTTGTTTGTTCTGGCAATAACTCTTTTTACTTAAGTTCTATGTGAGTAAAATAATTTTAGATTTAAATAGTAATTTATCTAAGGGCCTGTTTTACTTCCTTTTGATAAATCCTAATTAAAATAACCTACATATGCCGTCATACTTTTGAATATATCTGGTAATTATAAAAGTTATTAAATGGGCCTTAAGTAAAGAAAGAGTAAAGTAGTTGCTATTGTTTCAATGGCTCACATAAACAGTGCTTTTTCATACAGTTTTCAAAATGTCGTATATCGTATAGGTTAACGTTTAACTATTTTTTTTCCGACTTTTATGCGTTGTTAATTTTGAATTTACTTTGCTGACTTAATTTTCATTTTCTGTGTTGAATTCACAGTAACAGTTCATAAGAAGTACAAAACTACTATTTTAGTTCAATGCTTATATTAAACGGACTTAAATCGTCATCATCAATTAATAATAAATCGCTAATTCATTTACTAATTTATCTTACTTAGTTACAATATAATATGTTTGTAACTTGTGAGGCTACGACGTAGCAGTGTTGCTACGCATTTGCTACAGTGTCGTAGCAGAGAACCAATTTGCTACGCCGCGTAGCAGAACACAATTTGCTACGCTGTGTGCCAAAACAAATTTGTTCTATTAGTGTTGTTTTAGTGATTTGCTCGATACTGAAATTGTTTTGTTTTGAATAAATTGAACGAACATAAATATTTTAAAGGGGTTTTAAGATTGATTTTAGACACATTGGTTGCAATTTACATAAAATATTGAGAAATATTTTTTCTCAAATTCTCTAAAATCAATCTAATGAAAACACACATTATCGAGGAAATGTCTTTTTTGCATTTATTCATATTGTACAATCTTATAATATGATTCATTCTGCAAAATTTTACAGGCGAGCAAGAATTCATATATAAAACAGTAGCTCTTTCGTATTGTACATAACCATTTTACCAGTATAGTGAAAACATGCGTATAGTTTTTTAGTTTTAGGATAATAAATTACTTAAATACTAATTTAAGTTTGGTTCTTTATTAATACAATATCATTAGGATTGCACTATCCTGTAAAGTTATTGGAACGTACCAAAAACATTCTATGGTGCTTCTCTCGACGCCGATGAACTTTCTATGCTAAATATACAATTATAATTATAACTTTTAATATAAAACATGATCATCGTGAAGCGATTACACAGATACAAGGCAGGCATGACATCTTGGCTCAGACTTTCTCATCTCACTTCAATAGTTCAATTTATTCGATAATTTATTAGTTAACGAGCACACGAGCTTATTATATCGTAGTACTATTATTATATGAAGTTTCAGGCTCTACATTGAATATCGCAAATGAACGGCTCGTCTGAACGTTCTAAATGAAGGAAGTGAGCTAAGAGAGTGTTTATATTAGTTACAATTTATTTATTAACAATTTTATTACACCTTGTTTAGCTGCGCTGTATATCAGTGTTCGTATTATTTGTCTCTATCGTTAAACTAATTACTTGGAACGCAAACCGCAGTGTCGATTGTTATTCAATGCTAGTGTCGTGAACACGGACCGATAAACGTATTAGAACAATTGAAATGCCACTTATTTGTAGTAGTTTAGAAACTATTACATCGAATATTTCTCATTATTATTTTAAGGCAGTGAAACACCCAACTTAAATTCAAGGACAGTTGGGGACGAGATTACCTAGCTAACATTAACTTGTAACATATCACTAGACATTTTCACATGCGACCTCTACACAACGGTCGCTTTATATTTTACAATATTTACACATCTTATACACGTATGTTAGTGAAACATCGTAGTCAATACGAAAGAGTCACGAACACTAAAGCGGGACGCACTCGGTACTCTAAAATACCACTCAGTCATCGAAAGTCCATCGGCTATAGTAGATATCATCCTAACACCCCGATTACAAATGACAAAACGAAAATACCCATACGTCTATACAATAACAATATAAATATTTCTCATGAGTCAATCGTCAAATAATAAAACTACATAGAAGAAATCTAATTCTCTGGAATCGAGGGCAACAAGTTTATATTTTGTGAGACACGCTTCTCTCGGCGAACACTTTTTAAAAAACAATTTTTATTTATTTCATTTATTACGACTAGATTAGCTTGTAATTATAACATTAATAATATCAATTGTTCAAAACGATCGATCACATAATATGTGTAGTTTAAACGGAATTATGAAAACAGGCGTATTTAACAAAGGTTTACTATAATAATGGACAATACTGCACATAAATGATTCGCGTACTAGCGTAGACACTTTGTACTAGTAACTATAACAGAGGTAAAATATAAAAGCTATCTTTTATCCCGTTCCTGCCCTGCGCAACAAACAACAATGATCAAACTATAGGGAGTAATATCCGATTCGACTAAAGGTCACTACTGTTAGACGTGCCGCGTGTTTGGAAACAACAAGATTGTTCCATCGTTAAAACATCGCCTCATCCGAACCTTTCCGATGTTCACACCGCAATCGATTATATAGAAAACTGAAAGGCAACTGTAGGTACCTATAGCGCATGTACTATCTCTATTAAATCTGAATAACATGAAATATATTTTTTTTAACTCCGCTTTTATATTTCCATTTTATTCGGCATAACACTTTATTATTATATGACACGCTAATCTTTCTATAGTCGACTATCTTTAACATTTCCCAGGTTAATACCAAACACGCGTCGTCCCTTAGAAAAATGAACAACACCCCTATGCAATCACACAGTTCTAATAATAATTCTCATTTTTTCCTCATGTTATCACAGAAAATTATGTATTTACAATTTTGTCGTACTAAAGTAACCTACATCATGCTTTGCAACAAATGTGTTTGATGGTGTTGAACGATTTCCTCTTTCTTGCGACTATTGCGGTGCTTATCGTGGCGTATGACGTCATAGTACATGTAAAGTGAATTTTAAAATAAGTGAACCGTATTGTAAGATTTACCGAATTATATTTTTAATACTTGACAATACACTGTGTCGTGTATTTTCTCAATACTTATTTGATGTTTCCAGCACAAAATAGTCGCAGCAAAGATGACAGCTAACAAGTGACTAGTATGACAATGGCATGAAGTAGTATCAAGTGGGATTAGGACGAATATCGGATTTATATAATAGGTACGGTACAATCGTCCGCAGAATTGGTTTCACCGCTTTTGCATAGGTGCTGATCAAAATGAAGATGATTCTTATTAAGATTAATCGTTCTCTTATTATTACTGTTTATTTATTATGCTTAATACTAAAGTTGTCAACCAATTCTGATGTAGAGTGTACAAACAATAGTTTGATTTTGTGCCTGGCGACACTTTGTTCTTTTTTTTTCGCTTAAAATAATCGGCCATCGACAAAAGATTCATTAAACGTATTAGGTACCTGATAATGCAATGTCTTCTCAATGAATATTTAATCTATGAATTACCTACTTTAATAATTAAATTGAAAGTCACTCATATTTGAACTGTTGAGACTTACAAGTAGTAATAACTCATAACCTACTGTTTATATCGCTAACGTTAGAAGTGATTAATCAAAATGTCGATGACTGTATCATTTTCAGTGGGAGTATCCTGTTTTTCTTAGTATAATAATAATTATAGTCAACAAAACTTTGGCTCGTCTTTAATTTACATCCTAAATGTTACTTTGAGGTATATTTTAGAGTTAACTCACAAAGCAATAAGATACTCCCACTGGGTACAAAACTGCGCGTCACAGGTACGTTACAAGTACCCATGTAGCTCTATGTAAAGTAGAAACACTTCACTAACCAGGCGACAAAATCTTTTAAACAATACTCAGTACACGATTTAACAATTTGGGTAACCATTTAATGCAGAAATATATTTCAAAGTTTACACACAATTCATCTTTATTTAGTTAATCGTATTTAAATTTAAATAACGTAGGTATAAAGCACTTGGGGGAAGGACAGCAAATTCAATAAAAAATGTTTAATTATTTATTTAGTATATAATATTAACTAAGTAAAAATTATTCGCTATGTAAATATTTTATACAATACTAGTATTAATTTGTCTGACGATGAATCGCTAGTGTTCTCCCAACGTGTAAGTTGAATACGAAACGGCGTCGGGCGGGGTGGGGCCGGGGCCCGCGCCCTCTCACACGCGATATAACGTAGACTTTACGTAGTGCAAATTTAATATAGAAAGTTTACTTTTACAATACAGACTAGTAATTTCATTTTATGTAAAAATCCTAGCGCAAACGAGTCGTCCGGCACCGTCTCATACCTCGATCGCCCTAACCGTAATACAAATCAAGGAGTAAAAGTTTAGCGAATTAAAAATTAAATTTTCCAAAACTTCGTAAATACTAGAATTCGGAGGCGGGCCGCGGCGGGCCGGGAGCGACGTCCGAACCGCTGAGCAACGGGAGTCGTCTATGTACACACGGTCGCCGAGTATAAAACGAGATCGTTCGTGGCGCGGGGCGCTCGCGGGCGCGTCACAGGGAGTGCGCGGGGTGCGCGGCGTGCGCGGGGGGCGCGGGCGGCGCGCGCACGTCCCGCTGCGAGCGCGCGCGGCGGCGCCGCTAGCACCAGTCGTCCTCGTCGGAGTCGGAGTGGCGCGCGCGCGGCTTGTACCCGTTGGGCAGGCGCGGCGCGGGCGCGGGCGAGGGCAGCGCGCGCGCGCCGCCGCCCCGCCCCAGCGCCAGCGCCGCCTCGTAGCTCAGCGGCGCCTCGTACGCGCGCGCGGAGCCCCACTCCGCGTCGTAGCCCCGGCCGCGTCTGCACACGCCCAGCGATTAAGCCATCCTCACACAGCACTTGTTTCGATGCTATATTGCATGCGGGGACGCCACAATACAGTAAAAACAAAATAACTACAATTTACTGAAAGGAGATTAGCCGAAGCGAAAAGCGCTAATTACCCAGTTATCAACTACGTCAATGTTGTCTAAGTGGTACCGATTGACGAGCGACTGACAACCAAGAGTTACTAGAAAAACGATTCTAGCTTTTGCATATAACTACGCATATTATTATGTTCTTTTTAACAAGGCTCATGTCCAGCAGTAAACTTTAATAGACTGAAAAAATGCGCCATCTAGCATAAGTAGCGGAACTAACTAATGTATTATTAACTAATAAAACAACGTAGCAAAGAAACAAGTTTTGTTTTGGCGCGCTTTTATTATTACCAAGATTATCAAATTACTATCTGGATGAAATATCTGTGGACCCCTTCTGGGTGCTAAAGCCTGTTGGCTGATGCTGGTTCACATATTCACAGGTATTTCCACATAGTAGAGATATATCTGAAAGTACGTACCTCTCTCTAGATCTATAATCTCGGTGTATCAGTCTTTCAACTTCTCGGCCGTACTCGTATTCATCGTGTTGAGGCTCCAACGGTTCTCTAACGGTGTGCCTCAACGATAACTGTAACAATTGCAGAAATGGGCAGTTCTAAAGATTGCTTTCGTGTTTCAAATGTATGAGTAAGTGTAACAAACTGCCAGCAGTGGAAGCCGTTTAAGAGATCGTCCAGAGGTTGAAGAGGTCGTGTCCCAATAGAATCTTGCTGCTAAACAACTCTAAAACAAAAAAGAGAAAATTTTGTAGGTACTTACGTGCGAGGGGCTGTGGCTGATTCTGGTGAAGGGTGGCTGCTGCTTGACCTGTAGCGTGGACGGCTTGGTGGGCGTGGGAGGCAGCTGCCGGCCGCGGCCGCGCCGCGCGCCCTCTCGCTCCCACGACCGGTCGCGCCATTCCCGCCATTCGCGGTCCCGCTCTCGATCCCGATCACCTATCGGAGCCCAAACTGCACTCTGAATGATTTGATGTTCTACACCCTCACCAACAACAAATTCCAGCTATACGGTAATGATAAATATGATATTATTATACCCATAAAATAACAGGACGTTCGAATTAAATCAAGGAAAATAACAGGGGTCATAATCAAAGTATAAGTATACCTAATTAGATGAACAATAAACAGATGTGCAAACAATTTTCTCGTGGATTTCCACCATGCTTTCCGTCTACACTCGCGCCGCTTTCATACATCTACAGACGTGCAAAGCCGGATCGCATCAACATCGATTAACTAATAATTTAGAAACATTGCTATTCCAGCAAAGGGCCTTATGGGTCAATAATTTTAAATGTTTGTGCCAATTTGAATTTTGGTCCAGACCCTTTGCTTTACAATCAATGACATTGAATATAAACAATAGCGCCCGACTGAAAATTTTGACAACAGTTTGAAGAGTAATGTTGATGTTGCTCATGGCTGCTTATCATTTTCGAATTCGGGTTGAAGATATTTCAATGTTACCAAGGTGAAAGTTTGATTATGTAATGTTAACAATTTTCTTAGAGATGCTACACCTAATTATAAATATTAACATCGGAACAAGTTACCGTAACGTGCCTGTTCTTATACCTATGTACTGAATGTTGGTTTTCGCAAAGCGATTATCGTGATGATAGTCTGTGTGGTATGTGAGGTCCGTAGTGTGTGGCGAGTGGATCTCACCGTAGGTGTGGTGTGGCGGGCTGGGCGACCGCGAGGGCTGGCTCAGGCTGGTCGTGGGGTGCGGCGCCCTCCACTCCTTCCCTGCTGTCAGGAATACCTTCATGTAGGTACCTTCCACCACGGTTTACCCTAAGCCCGTCGGACTACCGACCTTTTTTCCTTACTCACAAAGGTGACTCTAAAAGTTTTGGGTGTCTGTCCTACGTGGTACCAAATGTAAAGGTTTCATGGACACGGATTCGGATTGACAGGGATAGGTTTCTTAGGTTGATTAGCTGTGTGTCCAAAGTTGTAACTACAGTTGTAGGAGAACCGAGCGTAATGCTTGATACAATAGGTAAAAGTTGTTAATTACAATTATTATGAGATAAATTTTCTTGATATTACTATTAGCAGACTACTGCAGAGAATACAAAAATAAATACAAAACCATTGTTAAGCTTTTGCATGCTGCATGATTTATGTGATATTTTTGAAGTGCATGCGTAGTCAGTGCCTCTGTTGCGAGGCACCAATGATTAAGCAGTTAAATTATGTGCAAATAGGAGCAGATATGTTTGGTTGGGCACCAATATTTTAGCATGCAGCAGGCAAATTAATTTCATTTGTTTTAGTATAATACAGGCCAATTTATATAAACTTTACATTTTATAACGCTTCATAAGAGTACGTTGCGGCTCAATCTATTGCCAATCTGTAATGTACTTACATCTAGTGGCCTGGTGAATAAAATGTTAATGATAGGTATGGCTAACAATATAAGTCACGAGCATAAATTAAGGAGCAGTTATCAAATCATAGCTAATTTAGCTACAAATATAACGTTACAAGACTAGACTTGTGAAAATGTTCAATTTATAGCTAGATATTACAATCTAATTGTCTAAATTCATGATATTATAATTTTCAGCGTAACTGCTTTGCTCGCTGACGTCTTAAAACTACAACTACGAAAACATGAATATCTACAACTACTGTTAAGCTAGACTTCCCATCTTCTCATAAAACTTTCAGAGTACCTTCATGAGAAGAAAAATGTTTGCAAAACTGTTTCAATTTGTTAATTGAAGCTAAATAAAATACATTTGATATGTTTACGGTAAATGTTTTAGTATGAATAAATTAATAATACTACAGGAATAACATAAGAATAAATAGTTAATAGCATGTAGCTCGTTTAAAGGCTATATAAATTTATAAGTATAATACGAGAATAACGAACGTTGATATTTCGTTGAAATTGCATTAGCGGTAAGCCATAAATACTTGTCAAATCGGCAAAATGGCAAATCTGTTGATATGCTATCAAACAAAATGGAACACAATAATGATCTAGAATAAAAATCTAAGTAACTATTTTATCTATTTGGATTACTCGAGGGGTTATCACCAGATTTGCCTGTAATTCATAAGTTTACTTATATGTCATCTGTTGTTAGTAGGTATTTATTAATGGTTAATTCTGGCTTGTTTAGCAGAGTAATGAAATAATCGCTTACCATGCGGGTGGTAGTAGTGGGGCGCTCTGTGCGTTCGCCCGTGTCTCTGGTGCTCATGCTTAACTATCTCGACGACGTTGCTGACGGTGTCGGAGAACCCGATATCGTGATGATAACCTCCGTAGTGGCCTCGTCTTCTCGGACTTGGTGTTCGTCTGTAAACAAACCTCATTTAAATAAAGAAACATTAAATGGCACCGTTCATTTACCATGCATGTTACCAATCATGCAACACCGAGAAAATCGGGGAGTGAAATTGGTTAGTCCTGAAGAAAGTACATTCGGTTAGTAGAAGATTGTGTGTATAATGGCACATACCATTGTTCACTACGATAACTTTGAGATCAATGGACTCTTCTTCGATGACACTATAAACATAGAAAGGAAATAACAAACTGAATAATAAAACAAACAAAAAGTGATAATGACATATGCTGTAAGTGTATTTACCTTAAACTGGAAGATCTGCCGTGGTGACCATTCTGGTATGTGTGAGGTGCTTGTAATCGCCCATCGTCCAATGACTCCATTGAGGCATGGTGCGATCCTTGCAGCTCCAATACCTACAACATAAACTGTATTAAAAACCCATACTTGTGTAAAAGAGACAAAGCGTTCATCTGCAAGCTAGTGTAAGTTACGTTTGATTAGACTTACTGTCCCATATTTACAAAATGTTAGGTTGTCATAAAGTAACAAATCATGCACACGAGAGTGTTAAACCTTGCATTTCATGCAACAGTCCGTGCTTGTGCAATATTATGCTTTACATAAACTACTTACCCATTCTGTTAAAGATATAACTATTTTAATATCTAGAAACATGCTAGGTTCAGTTAAGTTAGCATGCATAAAGTATTCCGGCAAGAATAACGACATGTCCTGGTGTCATGTTAGATATGATGACTGTTATGTCAGTATGTTTATGTATTGATAGTGAAAGTGCTATGTCTAAGAAAATTTTCATATTGTCATCCCTAATGACAGAAGAGTCGTTTAACCATTCCCTATCGAAGAAATAGAAAAGACAAACGTTCTACAAGATTGACATAAAAAACCAACATCTAATACTGAAAATGTTTACCTAAACATCAACAACCATCTGTAAACTTTAAATTGTACGATTAATACTTTCGAATGTACATCACATAAATTGATTTACTATGAGCCTAAGGCCCTAAATTACTTTGTTTACGACAATAATACCTAGAAAAAACGGTTAATTTTAGACTAAGTTGTAACAACAAACATTAGTATCCTATGATCTTGTTAGTAAACACCCAAAACAAAGCTCGGAACATAAAATTACAACATCGACTATCTATGACATAAGAAAATGCATCGATGTATAGTTGTACTAAAGGGGGACACCCATTTAGCGGATACACATATAACATCACATTTTCGACCAACATCACGATGGGGTTTATTGTCCAATTGTCACTTTACTCATAAAATTGTTACAAAAAATTTTGTATGTGATAATGATATTGGTGGGAACATCGATTGCACTAGACAATGGCTATCATGGTTCTGGCTGATCAGGTTCACAACAGAAATGATCGAGTCAATATAATCACCGTTTCACTTAAGGTTTCACACACCTTTTTATTGTTCCTGTAACAAGAGAGACACGTAATGAAGGGATAGGGTTTATATAATTATGACTTCTAATCTGTTCTTGACTTTATCGACTCTCCTTTCTTTCCTTTTAGTAAAAAGTCGAGTTTGGTTTTGTTGAATCAACCAAACTAGATGGATATGTCTTATTAGTATACTGCTGAACTATCAGTGGTAAAATAAGGCTAGTTTGTCTTGACAGATCTCAATGAAATTATTGTGTCAACGAAAGAAAATTGCTCTGGTTTTAGCAGAACATTGACACGTAGCAACCCACGTATCTACAGTGATTACAGTACTGAATATTTATAACATGGTGTATGTTAGAATACTACCCTTTTGAAATAATAAGTGGATTAAATCTAAAAATCTATTAAAATTGATAATTTCTTTAAAAAAATCCACATGTTAAATTATAATTTTTCAGATCTGTTCCCGATATTTCCACTAAAATTTATGAATAGTTGATTCCAATAGATGCAACTTACTTGAGTGATTTTCTGTTGCCGCGTCTGGCGAGGCTGGCTAGCAGATGCGGGTCGTCGGCGTGTCCATCGGCGGTGACGGGTCCTTCGTGACTGAGCGAGCCGGCTCGCGAGCCCGGGCCCAGCCCCGCCGCCACGTCCATCAAGCAGTTAAAGAGTGACGCCTTCTACACACGCACCCCACATCACGCATCCCCCCCACACACGCACACTTGCGCATGCTCATGTCACACAGCGTCAAGCGCATAGGACTCAATAGTCACTAACGGCTAAAGCCTACATGAGTTTGCGCAAACATCCCATACATCATGTCCATGCTGGAGTTCTCTTTAATTGTGTTATGTGTGTATCGTCTGTGTCAGAGATCCAACGAATGGACAATTGGACATAATGTTACAATCGAATTAAAAATGTTTTATTCTGTAGTGTAGGTAAGTGAGGAATTCAGCTACAGGTATCTGAGAAAAGCAACTATTACACTTTATTTGTATTATGTAGGAGTAAATTTTGTTCAGTCCATGTCGGTAAAACCGTGAAAGAGCTGAAATTACAAAGCATCTTGTTTCCAAACGGGTGCTAATGTAAAAAAAAAATATAAAAATCATGTGCGACAAAGTTGAAGCCAGAGGCAGAGGTTGCGAGTTCACGTTTGCATTTTATATATCAAAAGGTAGTCGAGTGACCAAACATTTCTTTTCTCCAGCATGCGCAGACTTGAGAATCATGATTTTTATTTTAATATAATAATATTGTTATACTATATTATTACAAAACAGGAGGCAAATAAGAGCGTAGGTAGCAAGAAAGCGCAATATTTTAACGTTTCTTATATCACCAGGCTTCTAAAATGATAAATATTGATTGAGCCAAAATGTAATCGAAAGTAAATTTTACGATATCAAAAAGCGAAAGAATGAAATAAATATCTGTTGAATAGTTCGAAACATTTCACCATGCAGGCTTCCTAAAACTTGTATAAATAAATGAATCACAGTAATCTAAAAAATGCAAAGTCAATGAATCTCTTTGTATAGGAAGTAGCAAGAGGCAAGGGGTCGATATGACACACATTGGTAAGACAAACAGATCTACAAACAGTAGGATATTCTATCTACGAGACATGGTTTCAAACATCACACACATTCGTTATACTACTACATTATTTTGCAACTATAGGACAGGTATTTATGTTGTGGTTTACAAAGCCCTGACGGACACTTGACAGACAAACGTGCCAGACTTGCACAAGTTTGCCAAACTAATGTGTTATCAAGTGCGTCACTAGTTCTAATTCTAAGTTCTTTATTCAAGTTCTAAACTACAGTTCTTTATTTATTTGATTTATATCTTGACCATCCATTTAGTCTATAGGCCATCGTGTATTATTTAATGTTTCTTTATTAAAATAAATTTATTTAAACACAATGCGAGAATAAATTTATGATAAAGAAAAATATCTAGAATAGTGCAAGAAAAAAGTATTCAAAGTTTCGTTCCGTAAAATATTTTAATACTACCGGCTGAATGGCCGTAGGGCTATTCTCGTTGAATGCCTGAAAAGTAAACCACCAATGTAGTCGACTCATTAAGAGTCGATTTCAACTAAAGTGATTCTGTATTGTTGTACTCTTTGTTATACAGACATTTGTGTAGGGAGCCAATCACAGGTCATGTATTTTGAACACAGGACGAATGGATTTCGATAGAATTGAAAAGTTTTTTTTAAACATGGTTCTGTAAATGTACACAACAATACAACCACAGGTAGACAACACAACCAACTCTATAGATCTAACTATAATGTTCCAAATTGTAAACTAATGTGGGGAATTATAGGGGGCCATCAACAAACACTACTTGTAAACGTGTAGTTTTACCTACCCACGTAATAGTTACATTTGGCTCAAAGTGTACATATATACATACTGGCGAAAGCCACACGAATTTACTCTGGCTTCATTTGGATCTACTAAAGTTACTATAGGTATTCATAATTATGTTCATCAAAATTTCCATTATTATACATAAATACAGTGTTGTAAAACAAATTTACTGAGAGGTGCGGAAAATTAGCAGCTGTACTTACCGGAACACCGTTCTGCTTGAACCTTGTCGATCTCCAACTTTCGAGGATCAATAGTCCAGCGTATATCTTCCCGA
Organism: Athetis lepigone; assembly: GCA_033675125.1. Lineage (NCBI taxonomy): Eukaryota > Metazoa > Arthropoda > Insecta > Lepidoptera > Noctuidae > Athetis > Athetis lepigone. The sequence continues at coordinate 5,926,919 of CM066227.1, forward strand.
CTGTCAGTTTCCCAGCATTGAGTACATCGGTTCGAGGCACCAGCAAATCAAGCATCTTCTTAGCTTGTAATGGCCATATATGGGTTATCGTTTCCCTTAATTCCTCATCTGCTTGGTCCATTTCCTCAGCTGAAATTAAATATAGCACATTAACAATTGGTACATTGGCAAAAGGCAACAAATTTAGAGACCAGAGTTGGGGTGTAATCCATATCTTATAGTCTAGGAGATAATACTTACGAGATCTCATTTTGATGTTTAAGTTTTCTCGTATTAAGGCAAATAGTGTTGTTGTAAAATTAACTTTCCCCTCATCGTCTAGCGGCATATTCATTCTAATAAGCTTCTTATATGCTAGTCTATTTGGACATTTGTTGCCAAACCCCAGTGGCGGATCCATATTCTTCAACATGTCATACATTTCTGTATAATGGATCTTACCCCTGAAATAATAAAATATGATAGTATTAGGTCACTGACTATAAAAAATACAACAACAGGAGTATAATAACATTTAAAAGTAAATACTGACGTGGCGTTTGGATCGTATTCTGCCCATATTCTAACAAATTCATCAAGATGATGTGCGCCGAGGATGGACGAGTCCCTCGTTAAGTAGTCAAAGTTATCCATAATAACGGCAACGAACAAATTCAACATCTGGAAGTAAAACAAAGTTCAAAGACTTGTATTAGACCTATATTACAGATACGTATACTTACAGTGATAAGTAGCATACTTACAAGAAACGAACAGAAGAATATAAAAGATACGAAGTAGGCGTAGGCGAGCGTACTTCCACATTCTTCGTTGGAGGCCTTTCCTGCTGCTAAGTCGCACTTGGCGGGTTTGCGACAAGCCAACATTATGTTGGGCCATGACTCCCCCGTCGCGCATCTAAACATATAGTGGCTCACAGATACCGTTCCAAATTCAAAAGCCAATTAAAAAAATCTTATAAAATGCAATGAAGAATACTATAAAAAAGAACAGCATTTCCAGAATTAGTATTGATTGATTTTGTATTGATCAATTTATGGGAAAATACACATTCGGTTAGCACAAAACAGACTTTTCTACACGTTTCACAACTAAGTAACAGTGAGTGAGTGATGAAGTAACTCTTGACAGTTGAAGTGCATGCATGAGACGTGCGCGATGATACACAAATGAATCATTCTAATACTCCCATAACTCCGTTGAGAAGCTTAGTCGTTACTCTACGGGTTCTTAACATTTCAACTAGATTGCTTTCGAGTTTAATTAATTGAAGCAGTCTAAATGGTGTTTTGATTAATGTTTGTATTTTCCTAGGTTTACATATTTAAGTTTACAGTATCCTCAGGCTGGAGTAACTTGTATTTAATGTTCCTTACCTGAACAGTAGCATGAGTGCTTGAATGAAGCTTCGAAAATTGTTGTGTCTGTTCATGTCAGACTCGGGTGTTAAGTCTATATTGCCAAACACCTGTGTCCAAGCAGATACAACACAGAAGGTCAGCTTTGTTTGCAAATTGTAACACGTAGCCCGAGTCCTATGCTTCACCCACAAAATCAACTGTCTACCTAATAACGTATCTATCTAATCTAGCACTAGGGATACGACAAACGATATCAAACAAGGGTACCAAACTATCTATAGATACAAACATAAGAAGCAATCTCAACGTCAAGGACACCAATCAGGATATCGTCACCACTAAGGATCTTCTAAAGCTACGTTCTGATAATATGAATATATATATTGATGATAGTAGTATTGCCAATGAAGATGATAGTAAGTACATATGTGACACTGATAGTAGAGACAGATTTTCGGCAGTGGCCGCAAGACTGAGTAACAGCTACGTCTTTTGTGCTCTCACCGAAACAGCAGCAAGAGTGCCGCCACGAAAGATTGGAAGTTGTTATGCCTGTTGATGGCATCATCTGGATCATATTGTATGTTTCCGAAAACCTGTCATTAGAAACTTATCAATACTGTTTTGTATTTTCTTAATCCAATCTTATAATGTACTCACTACTCATAACTATTGTGAGTCCGTCTAAGATGAATTTTGCTGATTTCATCTTACACTGACTTGTTATGCTTTTGAATTTCAGTAAATTGTTCTACAAAACTAATTACGATTACATTTTGGACCAAAATTCGGATTAAGGTTGACAATACTTGGATTAACTAGGAATATTATTGTTGGTCTATTATTTAATACTAGGATTATTTAATGTACTAATTTACTCTAATCTTGACTATATTTTTCTAAGCATATGATAAAAGGAATGCTAACAAGTATCTGATGCTTTACAGGTATTTGATCTAGCCCCTCAAAATTGTCTAAAGTACCAGGGGGGATATACAACATTATCACAAAAGAATTAGAACTCACGATAACTAATGAGAGTCCCATTTCCTAGCATTACGCTAATGTTTCTAAGACCTATACTTATCAGACCCTAACGCTACTCACTATTAATATAAAATTAACTAGGAATCTTCATTATGGTGATGAAAACTAGTTTCTCTAGTAAACAATTAATTACGTTGATAAGTGAAAATCTATACAAAATACTAATTTTCAAGTAAAATACAAAAATCACCCCCAAAAGTACCTATCAAACATGTAATTATATTTCCTGTCATAAATTAAGTATTAATAATTATAATTATTATAAATATTTTAAACTGTAAATATTATTCGAATTAAAGATTAAATTAGAAATTTTAAGTGACGAAGACAGGAGGAATTTCAACAGACCTGCATCCCGATGATGGCATAGATGAAGAATAGCATCGCGATGAGAAGGCACACGTAGGGTAAGGCTTTGAAACTCTGCACGAACGTCCAGAGTAGTATCCGAATAGTATATCCCTGTCGGAGCAGCTTGATCAGTCGCGCGGCTCGGAACAGGCGAAGGAAACCGACGTTGAATGTGTTCTCCTGCGAATGACAAACACATTTACATAACAATCCCTTAACAACATCATCTAAAAACATTTCATTAATACCACACGGTTCAAACTCTTGGAAAACATGTCTGGTACTCAAACAAGCTGATGTTCCAGCCAGGCAAACTCCAATATCTAGTATTATAATCGAAAACTAACGACAACGTTAAAATAAAACTAGTCAATGAGATAATACGTACTATAAAACCACGAAATAAAGAAAAACAAAAATCCTGACAAGGTAATGAGGAATACGAAATTATAGATGTAATGAATATAATATAGGTTATTTTATCAGCTACTTCTTTGTACAGTATTGAACGACTTTCAATACATTTTATATAAAGTAAAATACATGAAAAATCTAGCAAAATTTTACGAGTAAAAATTTAATAATCTAGGGTTTTATGGAAAAACACACCAACGTATAACTGTCACGATATCTAAAACAACCCCAAAAACAAATTGGTCCCTAGCGAACGTACAAACGTTATAAACTACAAAACTTCTATACATCCTAATGTTCTAAAAATTGTCTAGCACTACTGAAATTGGACCACTGTCCAATGGTATGTACACACTCTGTCTAAACCATCGACCAAACCGTTACAAAAATCTAAGATTCCTAGCAATCAAATAGTTGATATGTTACCTGCTGACAGGATATGTCAGCACAGTTTTCAGCAAGGTCGGTCTGTAATCAGGATAGATCCTTTATCTTCATTTTCATCATAATCAAAAAATAATTACAAAAAATTGCCAGCAGCAAAGTAGGATCGAGTAGGCAAAAATAAAATTAGTATAATAAATGTAAGTATAGAAGCTGAGAAAGATAAAGGTTGATCAGACGATGAAAATACTTACGCCAAACTCCATAATGAGGGCGTCAATTATACTTCCAATGACCGTAATGAAATCGAATGTATTCCAAGGGTCTTTGAAAAAATTCTGGAAACAGACCAATACGTTAACAAAGATTCTGTGAAAATAATAATAGTAAAAAAAATGTAAACGTACATTTCAAGGAAAACAGTATACAAATGTACACTTTCTATTGTTAGACTGTTTTAAGATCAAAGGACTTTATGAATAAGGAAAGGAATCAGGAAATCTCTCTTTATTTTTTAAATCTATGCAAATACATAAAAATATGTTATTCATAAATCTAAGAAAATGTAATGCATTTAAAAACCTATTTCAATTAAAAAGCGTAATCTCGTAAATTCTCTATAAAAATGAGTTCTAAATTGAAATATATTCAAGTCAATATTGAATATTAATAGCTAGGCTAAAATATTTATAAAATAATGATAGTGTATTGTGTTAGGCGCACACGATTGTTTTTGCACATTCCATAATGCATTCAATTCGTATAGTTTTAAATACATTTGCAGCAAAAAGTCATACATTAATATCAAATGATTCAATACAATACTTTAGCTTATTTTCACACCTACAATTATTTTTTGTCGTTACATACCCATGGCTTCTTGCAAATTTAATAGAAATAAAGCTATCATGTTCTTGTTAAATGATAAAATAAGTTCAATTAGGTAATATAAAAAATTAAAGTGTGTCAAATTCTTACCGTACACCCGAAGGCGATCAGCTTCAATACGGTCTCGAGAAGGAAGAAGAACGTAAAGACGAGGTTCATGAATGTTAACATGTCCATGAGTAGTGGTGGAGCCTCGTGAAACTACCACAAAATCAATACCAGTTTTTAAACCTTAACTCGAAACATAATCAAATTAATGAAAGTTAAATGCAAGATCAATATAATGTCTTCATTATTCATGAAATCAAAAATATCTACACAGATATATTTTGTTCTAGCATTTAACTTTGAATGATTAAAAATATTTTTATCTAGCCGATATTATTGTCTAATAAAATAATGTTTTGTTATGTAAACATTTTTCATGTAGAAGTGAGTGTGTCAGTATTTGTGTTTTGTTCCTTCATTGTCGATGAGTATCATGTTTTTGAGATGTATTGCGAGATTTGTGGCATAGGGTGCACGTGCGGCATGCTGTTCCGAATGTACAAACATGCGATTGGGTGTAATGACGGACAACATTGAATACAGGAAAAATATAAAAAGATACTGACCTCAGACACCGCAGATCTCCGCCAGATTTTAAAAGATCACAGTACTTACCTTAAGATAACGCTCGGCAAGTATGGATTAGTAAAATCGGGAGAAAGACAATATTAAAACGCGTGTATTCACATACAATAGTGCTACATGCAGCAGGAAAAGAAGCCATGCTTTACAATTATTGCAAATAAACCTTTACAACCATCATCGTCGTCAGAGAGAAACTAGTACTGGATACTTGGGAAGGGATAATAATTACACGGCTGGAAATAATCCCATACAGTCATGTAAATAGATAAAACAATCACGTTAATAGCAGAAAGAGTACATTTGTACCTATGTCGTATTTTATTTATATTTCATCATGTACTTGTACTGTGTCGGTCGATACTTTGTGTTTGTGTACTTACTTTGACACCATAAGCGATGATTTTCAACACGGTTTCCACAGAAAACATTCCAGTAAACCCCATATTCGAATACTTGAGGACATCCGCGTAGATGTCATTTTGATTATAGTACTGCCATTTTGTGATGAAGTGCCGGACGTTACGGATAAACCCATGGCAATGAAAATACATAATTGTTACTTTATAAATTACCTCATTCACAAGAATTTGTATTTTAATGTGATGTACAAAATTGAAATCTGTATGGAATCAATGTAAGTAAGTAATTAGTTATGTTACGGTTCATGTAACGGTTAACAGTATATAATATATATAGTAGAAGGATAAATATATCAAGGGGTAAGTGATAAGAGTGGTGAGGATATGTGCGAAGTTCCTATTAAATAAGACTAACATAAAATTAGACAGGGTCACAGTGAAATTAAAGCTAAAACAGTTTTATAACGCTGTATATAAGTCAACATAATCATAATATATAGAAATAAAAAGTAAAAGAACATAATATAAAACAGAATAGGGTAGAACAGAACAGAAAATAGTGTTATAATTTTGACCACGTAATATAACTTTAGTTACTTTAAATTTTTCGTCTCAATTAGAAAAATGATCAATTTTGTCAATTTTCCAATAAATATACAAAGCAGCCCATAGCCACCAACAGATCACGCCTGGCAGTAGGCCATTCCACCAAGCATGCACAATATCCACATAAAGACAATTAGGAATAGGTCTTAAATAAGATCATGCAACACGAACAACATATATGGCCCATGCCACGTCCTATCAGTACCCAGAGATTGTTGTGCATTCACAAGCACGAATAACCGAATAAAATGTTTGGTGTATCTGTGCCATAAATGTGCTGGAAGGACAGGTATATCGTGCAGAAAACACCGATACATACATATTTAATTAATAGCAAGCGAGGAGTAACAAAAGGATTATCCAACGAAACACAGGAAAAATTAAAATGATATTTGGCGGTAGGTACATTTGACGGGATAGGCTCGGTAATAATTTTAAATACGGCGCATTCCGATGCAGTGTATACTGACGCCGATAAGTACAGTGATATCGTAAACACTTTGTATGTTGTGTGTATGTGTGTGTTGTGAATTTTGAAAAACCTAAACTAGTAGGCAGTACTAATGTTGTGCCAATGATGTTGTTGTTTATGACGTCGTCCAGGTAAACTTATGATTGTTCAACATTTAATACAGAGACGTTACACAACTAACAAATTATATCGCTAAAAGGATCTATCAGGTGCGAACATGTACTTATAACAGACGCGTATACGACAAACGTTATGTCTTAGTATACATTTGCCAAACTAGAGAGCTTATGACTTTATTAGATGAGCTCTCTAGAATGGTACTGTGCGGGCTTCAAGGATTGGTTGCTAATCTAGATCGTCACTTTTAGTGCCTAGTGAGACAGGCTAGGTTCTTCAGCAACTACCTTAAATAAGTGATCATTTTCTACTTTTCACATTTAGTGCTTCTTTTGTACGTATGTAATTTGTATGATCACTTTAGGAGAGTGTTTGTACTTAAAGTATACAGAGATCTTTATTACAATAATTATTAAGATTAGTAGACGACCTTATATTAAATTGATTATTCTAGAACGTTCAGAAGCGTCGGTGATACATACCTTCATCATGAGCAACAATGTGTTGAGGACGATGAGGGTCATGATGAAGTACTCGAAGGGCGTAGAGACGACTATTCTCCACACTTTGTACTTAAAACTCGCCCTTTTGCTTGGCATATACCTCTCGAGAGGTCGCGCTTCTATCGTGAAGTCTATACATGATTTCTGTAAATAATAATGTAGATAGTTTTATGGCTACTCTTCATTGGTAGTTGCCAGTCCACTTTTTGTCTGTTGTGATTAGAACTCACCTGATTTTTATCAATTTCACCGTCCTGCAGTTCAGCTTCGCCCTGCTCTTGAAATGTGATAATTATCAGAGCTACGAATATGTTAACAAAGAAGAAAGGAAACACCACGAAGTAAACGATATAAAATATGGACATTTCTATTCGAAAATTTTGTATGGGTCCCCTGTCTTCGTAGGTAGCGGCCATAGAATTTTGCAATACTCTGTAAATAAAGAATTGTGTTAGTGGTAGTTATGATAATTTCTAACAAGACAAGGACAAGATTGGCAAAGTTTGGATCAGATTTTGATCTAATTGGAATCGGTTTGATGGGCAGAACATTGTATATTTCTTTATTAAAACACATTTTTACCCTATTTTGTTGTGCCCTACAGGGTCCATAATGATCTCATTCTTATAGTTACCATTTAAATACATTTATGGTAAAGCAATAAAAATTTAAATTGAACATTCCTCAATAAGGTTAGAATGATACTATTATCTATATTCATCTGTACGTTTTTTATATATATTTAAGTAGATTATAGTTAATAAACATAAACAGTGAGCTCATATTTTCAAACATTTTCTACGTCCGAAAGTAAAGCTTGATTTTTTTCAAGAACAAGGACATTGGGCATTCCTTCATTCCTTATAGTTGTATTATAACATCACTCCTAGGTTTAATACTCACTGTGGCCACCCCTCCCCGGTCTGCACCGCGAACAGCGTAAGCATTGCAACTGCTACGTTGTCGTAATGGAAGGATTGCGTTGTCCACGTGCGCTGGTTGACTTTCGGTAGCAGAGTGTTCGACTCGTACACGAAATACGACCCTCTGTTATACAAAATAAGTGTTAGAATTGATTGTTAAGCTAAGTGTTGTTACAAGGTTTTATTGTTTCTATTAGATGACAAGGTTAAACACCATAATTCATAATTTCATATTAGCAATTATAACATTGATTACAGTTGGAATCATTAAAACAGTATTATCATTAACTATACAAGTTACTCAGGATGTCTATCCTTATTAGAAATATTTTCCAATTTACTATTTGATTCTATAATAAATTGGTAAATAAAATCAATGTGGCAATACAGGTATTAACTTTCCAAAAAGTTTGTAAAGAATTACAAAACATTTGCATTAAATATTACAAAGTTTTTATACGACTTAGGTTTCTAGTAATAAAATAACTAAAAACTAATACTCACTGGCAGTCTTCAAAAGTATTCTTACTGATATCGTTGCAGTAAAAAAATTTACCATTAAAAAGTTGAACTGCAATTACAGCGAATATGAATTGAAATAATATATACACAATGAGAATGTTAATGACGTTTTTCAAAGAGTTCACAACACAGTCAAACACTGCTTTTAACTTTGGAACTCGTTTTATAGTTTTCAAAGGTCTGAGCACTCTTAACACTCTTAACGATTTTATTGTGGACAGATTCTGCCCTGCGCCCTTTTTCACGCCTCTGTAAAAAGAAAAATATAATTAATGATATGATAAAAGTTTCATACACTGTTCAAAAATACTGTACCACACAGTTTCATTGTATTGGATTAGCAATCAGCTTACTATCAAACTATCTTGGTCGTGTTCAATCTTAAATTCTAAGCAATAGAAAACCTAAATGTTGTGCACCTTGGTGAAATTCATTAAAATGGCGAATATCAGCGTAAACAATTGAGTGCCTTGATGATATTTTCATGGTCCATATCCAGGTATATAATCTAGTCATGGGTATATTGAACCTCATAGTTTTATTAAACACTAACTAGTTTTAAGTTTTACTCAAAAAATTAAAAGCCTCAACGATGACCATAGTACATTCACCTTATACGAGCAAATTACATTGTACTCTACAGTATTTTTTGTCATCTCATGAGCAATAAATATGCTTAGTTATTGCCAATAAGTTGGTAATCCGTGAACAACTCTGTGGGTTACTTCATTATTTAAGTATCTAAATTTATTTTAGTAAAATTTTGCATAATGCATAATCTTGTTCCAATTTAAGAAAATTAAAAATAAAATAACTAAAAAATATGACTTGTTTTTCACCACTCACAAAACCATCAAAGTAAACAAAGCCGTAAACGTACCCGATCTCAAAACCGAAGCTGACAAGGGCGCATATGACGACGGCGGCATCCATGATGTTCCACAGGTCACGCAAGTACGCGCCCGGGTGGAACAGAATACCGAGGTCCACTATCTTCAACAACATCTCCACGGTGAACACGCCCGTGAACGCGTAATCGAAGTAGTTCAGGATCTTGTTCCTGGTAAGAGTAACATTAAACATCAGACAGAAAATTTTAAAGCTTTCTCTCCTGGTCAGATACAGTAAGAATAAAAATACAGGAAGAAAAGCTGGAATCCGAAGAATAGGCTAGACGATAAAAAAAGGGTTTAGCCCGCGTTAGTCAGATTATCAAAAAATTTTGGACACGTATTTTTTCTTATTTTATTTGGAAACGAAAAAATACGGCGATACAGTAAGTTGAAGTTTTGTGTGACATCACGCTTAGATGCATTTTTACGAAATAGTTACGTCACAAGCCGCCATTCCGAAACTTTGATGTTTTTTTATCTTGATGTTTTATTATTAATTTGATTAAGCAAAAAAAGTATGGGTCTAGTAACTATTTTTGGACGCTTAAATTAACGGACGGACTTAACAGAATGACATTTTTTAATGTAGTCTTAACCCCTAATGTTATATTGGTCATTAATATCGAAGAAAAGAAGATATTCATTGAAAAGGAAGTCTATATGACAACAAATTGGATCGTATGTATAGTACCAAAAAAAGATGTTTGTAGATCTACAATTTAGGCTCAGGTTCAGTTAATTCTGTTACATGGTCTAAAACTAATCCATAACGTTACGTACCTGTCACTTTCTTCCACTACGGGGTCTTCAGCCGCTAAAGCCGCAGAACTCATACATATAACTACCATGATAAAAAAATCAAAATATCTTAAATTTACAACCCAGTGTGCGCCTCGCCTAATTCTGTAACACAAAAATGTTTTCATTGTCATCATTACATTACAAATTAATTTCTACACAACTTGTTTCATTCAGAAGGGGTTAAAATGTAAGACCAGTGGAGTGATAAGATCAACTTACGGATTAGTAGGTGACAAAATAAACATGGACGAATATGGCAGCATTGGTTTTGGTCCATCTGGTACCTCATCTTCATCTTCTTTTTTGGCCTCTTCTTTCTTTTTGTTCTGGAATATTACAAAGCCATATTATTATACATTCCCTATTTCATTTTCATCTACTTCGTTTCCACTACTTTCTAATGTTTATACTCTGGCTATAAGAGTTCTTTAAAATATCGAAGAAAACTACACTAGATTCGGTAACAGTTTCATGATAAGTTACATGATGATGTTTTTGTAGCAAGTGATAACTATATGACTTATTCAATGAATAAGTACATATGAAATTATGTACATATTATTAATTTATTTGTAGAAATTTCACATTTAGATTTAAAAGTAAAGAGAATTACACAAGCGAAAATACTGATGATGAATGTCGTGGAAAAACATGCGTCTCAAACAAATGACGGAAATAGAAAACAAAACTCGGAAAGGTGAAAATAAGAGGTGATCTTCAAGCTAGAAAAAAATCATGTAAGTATTGAAATTAATGAACCAGTATGTGTTTTTTGTGAATTAAGTAGCCACCTAGTTGAAGTTAACGTAAAAAGTCAAGTTGATGTTGACATCCAATAGCCATCTAGAGATAAAGATCATAAAGATTTGACAAAAACACCTATCATGACATTCTGCTCACATAAGCGACATCGACCCGTCTAGCGTACTTAAAACGTTGTTGATATCGAAGTCATGAACGATTCACAGGAAACAACACATCAGACAGCGTGCAATGTCATGCAGTGTTAAGAGAAGCTGCAGAATGAGAATTTAGAAGAATTCAAAGAAAACAGTGGAAGATTGCAATATCAACAATATTTTAAGTCGTCGACACCAATACAATTTGAAGCATAGCTTTGCCAATGCCGAGCTTATTTTACCTTCCTACTCGTCGGCGAAGAGGGACTTAGGTCTACTCCGGTTGGAGAGCCGTCCACCGCGTGTAATGCACCCATCTCTTTCTCCAATTCCTAATTATCCGGAATAATGTATGAAATATGTACAAATTTCGTTCCAATCAACAGCTTAAACCAATTAGTACAACCGCTTGAAAGTAAATGCTTGTGGAAGAGTGGTTGAACATGCTATGGCTTTGAAACTGTGATACTATCAACTAAACTCCAAAGCATCAGAGGATGAATACTAGGTACTAGTAAACAAAGAGAAGCTTGACACTTACTTGGAGCTGTTTTTCCTTGTCCTCCTCGACTTGTTCCTCTTCTGCCGCTGTCAATTCCTGTAAATACAGATTTGCAACATTTACACGAAAAGCGGCGTTTGATTTGCAAGAGCGCGATGACGTCAACATACATCCAATTGGCGAACATCTTCTTTGTGAACACGTCCATAAATAAAGTTTTGCGTTAGTTGGACTTACAAAGATAACACACTACATTTAGGTGATAAAAATATAAATTTAACAATGACATTCGGTGATGAGCCTAATTATGTAAGACCAAGTAACGCAAAACAAGGCACTGATAAAGAAACGTACCTGGGCATTAGCCAAGTTGTCGACAGCGATGGCAAGGAACACGTTTAGCAGCGTGTAGTTGCCAAACAAGACGAGAATGACAAAGTACAGTGAGTAGATCATGCCTCTCTGGATACCGCCCTGAGACTGGATGCCATCATACATCACTTCGTTCCAATCTTCACCTGTTAGTATCTGTAAGACAGAACCAAATTTACATCATTAGTAGTCAGACTATACAATACCACTAAAATGATGGAATGATTTAGATACAAAGTTGTTATTTTAGGGCATTTCGATAATAAAACAAATGGAACAGATGAAAATCAAACTGGAGAGGTAAAACTAAAAATAGGTAAAGTTCATAATTACCTGGAAGACAGTTAGTAACGCGATAGGAAAGGTGTTGAAGTTGGTCGGCGGCGTGCCATCCTCGAAGTTGAATTGTCCTCCGAACAATTGCATGCCGAGCAGTGCGAAGATGAGAATGAAAAGGAAGAGGAGGAACAGCAGCGAGATGATGGATCTCATTGAGTTGAGGAGAGATATCACCAGGTTCCGAAGTGATGACCAATATTTGGTGACCTGAAATGTACAGTAATGTTGGGTTAGTAGACAGTAAACAGTAAACACATTAATGATTGGCTTATAGGTTATACATAAAATTTAGTAAATGCATTAAATATTCAGCATCAAAACACAATTTTGGTACCACTAAAATAGCAATTCTATTACATGATCTCACACTTATACTAGAGGGAGATCATTGTTATCTCGCAATGTAGTTATGACTAATTATATTAAAGGTGCAACGAAATCTTTACCTTGAATATCCTCAGCAGTCTTAGAGCTCTCAGGACAGATAGACCGAAGGAGCCACCTTTGACCTCGGACCAGACGACCTCAAAGATGGAGCCGGAGATGACGACGCAGTCGAATCGATTGAACGATGACTCGAAGTAAATCCGCGGCCCCAGCGCGTACATCTTCACCCACATCTCCATCATGAACAATCCCAGGAACACAAATTCGGCATAGTCTGTGAAGAAGTGTTTATATTTTCATTAGATTAGTTATTGATTAGACTTTCAAATGTCTAATTCAAGGGAGATCACGTTGAGTCAGTATGGACTAGAAAAACTCTATATGGAGAATCTAAATATATTGTATGGAAACAAGATCCCAAATCAAATAGAACTAGTAATATAGTTAAGTATTTTGATCAGTTTGTCAAATTTTTAATGATAATAACAAACGATAACCATTCATCTGATACAAGTCTTGAACATGAAAAAGATAACTAAACAATAAATACTATTGTGAAACTTACATAAAAACGAAGTCAGCCACTTTGGTTGTCTGTAATGCTCCACAGCCACGCATATCGTGTTGAAGAGCACCAAGACAATGACGAACCAGTAGAACCACTGGGTCTTCACTGTGTGTCTGATCCAAAACCGAAACCTCTTTTCAGCCCGCCAGAAGTCTGCAAACTTCCCGACCGACCGAGCTTTACTTTTCAGAAAACCTGTTGTGATAAAGCATAAGTTAGCAAATGTTTTAATATCCAAGTAGCCCTTGATCTTGTAATCAATTCATCACCCTTCAAATTGCAAGCATATTTTTTAAATTGCTTTCCAATTAATTATGCTATGCTGTTGATGTCTAATTAGTTACTCGTAAGGTCCATGTTACAATGCTTTAATTATAAATACATCGCGTGTTAATAAAGTCGTGTTTGTTACCAAATATCGGCAATTTAAAGGGTCTTATGTTTATTGCATGATCAACGGCATTTGCATTTCACTAAAGGATTCGGGTTTAACATTCAGCTAATTGTTTAATAACTCTAGCATTTACACACGTAACGTTAGCGGTCCTACTGATACTGTTCACAGATAAAATGCTCTTGTGATTTTTATAAGCTTGTTTTCGATCGTTAAGTTTTACACACGAAGTAATTGGACGGTATGGAAACGGCATCAAAATTCAATCGAGGTCGCAATACGAAACTTAGCTCGTATAAACCACTAACAACCCTCTTCTGAGATGCCGTCATGTTATCTCCAGAAAAACGTGTTACGTTTTATGGTAACTTTTAACTGAAGCTCGCGATGTACAAGCTTAGGGTATAGGTATTGGAAATAGGGGACCTAGGGGTAGAAGAGTAGTAAGGAATAGATAACAGGGTATTCTGACGTCTGTACGGTCATTGACGACTCCGAATAATGTCACGCAATCGCAACATCACTGCTTCGTTGAAATAATTTTGGGGAACACGTACAAACGTTTTCATATTCGGATAAGACAGGGCAGGGTAACTATTCCTAATTCTAAGACTATTCTAATTTAACTACTGTAGAAGATGAAAAGGAATATTCTACCAGCATCACGTTTGATCCCATACCTTGCTTTTTCTTTGGAACTGTAAACAACCAACACACAAATAGAGTACGAATGCGTAATGATAATGGATGATAAATAAATATAAGAGTTAGTTATTGATAAAATCTCATGCAACATTCATGAATTTATAATAATACAATTACGTGAAAAGTAAAGGATAATATTTAAATGATTACAAATGTGTCTAATGTACTGAAAAGTTTAAAGATACCTAACCTGTCTATTAATAATAGTATTAAAGACGTAAAAGTGTACAAAAATGAAGAAACAGAAAACATGCTTCTATGGTCCTGCTCGAGTAATGAAAACGGATCTGTGATTTGAATAGAAAGTCTGATAATATTGTTATCTGTAGGTATACACACAACACGACACTCAGATTACAGATTGTTTAACATTCATGGTTATAAGAGGATGGTACTGACCGTCATCACCGCAGTCTTCATCTTGTTCTTCTTCTTCTGTGTCTGTGCTTTTACTTTTACCAAGGTTTTTTAACTTCTTTTTGGCCGCTGCTCTTCTCCGCGCTAGTATAGAAAACAAGAAAGATTAAGTTTTAATAATTAAAAATGTATTTAGCTTCATTGGCGGATTGGCGATTTCAGCATTTTCTGAAATCGCCAATCCGCCTTGAGCAAGCGTGGTGATCAATGCGCGTGCTTTCTCTGTATGAGAAGAGGTTTTTGCCCTGCAGTGGAACAGTTATAGGCTGGTATTATTATTATTTAGCTTCAGATTTAATTACTATTGTAGTATGTTTTATCTGCTTACCTTCTATTATGTGCATTTTTTCTTCTTCTGTTGTTCTCTCTTCTGCTAATATTACTTCCTCTGTAATCAACATAAATTCATTAGTTAATACTCGTATTTACACAAGTACCAATGTTTTTGATTGTAACTGGTCTGCTATAATAAACAATACGGCTATAACACATACCAAGCCGTAATAAAACTGTTTTGATTGATCTAAATCACACGATACTCCAAGATTGGCTGATGAATCATTTTGGTAAAACTGAGGTCCTTTGTGAATTATAAGTGCTATGCTGTGTTCACACTTACCTGCTTTACATATCCACTCAACGTAACCATTGAGTTCTCTCTCGAGTTGCTGCTGTCTTCTTAATTTAAGAAATTCTTGTCTATTTTCTACTTTCTCTCTTTCTTTAGCGAACTCACTGCAAATATAATGTTACGCATATTGAACTACTCTAGCACTAAAGATGAAAATAATGGCAAGATACAAAAATGATAATTATGGCTAGGAAAACACGGGATAATAATATTTTTATGTAATTTGACTAAACCTCCTACATTTCAGCTTGTGTCAATAGCGTTTAAAACTAGCAATACACAAAGGCTGGGGCATATTACTCCACTTTTGTTTAGGCCCTCAAAACTTGAATATTTTTAAATAATAGTCTTATTATGAGCAGTGACCCTCGGAGTTGAGTAGAAAGAGCCACACAAATAATACCAATTGATCGGTGATGCTTACACCTACATTAACGCTGAAAACAAAGGTGATGCTACGGAAGATTACGCCTTTTTAACATTATCTGGCAAACTATAAACAAATACGTTTAATTTATTAGCTAGCAATACTTGAGTTCACACATTATCAGTATTAAAACGACCTGCTTCAGTAATCCAATTGAGATACGCATTGAAGTCTGCATTGAACATAGCACGAGCTCTTTCTTTCACAAATTGTTCCCTTCGTTCTACGCGACCTCTTTCATTAGAAAACTCTCTGGATATCAATGGTAATAAAGAAATTATAAAACAAAATATAAATAACACAAAAAATATAATTACCGTACGGGGTGAATAGGGTGATAGGGGTAAAATTTTAAAGATGAAAGAATATTCCTCATTTATAAGGACACTAAAAATCTAAGAGTTGATTTAGATTTTTTTCACTAATTTTTTACCCCTTTATCTCAATTCACCCCGTCTTGCGGTAATGGTTGTAAAAATGTTAAAGTGTCTTGACTTACCCGCTAAGAACACCGAGAACTAAGTTGAGCATAAAGAATGAACCCAATACTATGAGAGGCACAAAGTAAATCCAGTTGAACGCACTACCTAGCGCGTCATTTGTCTGAAACACAGAAACGCAACAATATTTTTCTATTCTTAAAGAAACTGTAGGTCTAGTAGCCGTATACCTAAACGTATTAAATCAAGTTTATTGGTGTAGAGAAAAGAATTGTCGACTATCATTTTCGGTTAATTTTATACATCAGGCACAATTATTTTCACACATTGATATGAATAAATCAAACAAGTAAATATTGCAGAACTTGTTTTATCTTATTCTTGGGGTACGCAATCGGTATTCTATGGTGAAAGAGTTACTTTGATTGAGAGCTCAAATTCAAGACAAAATATGACGATCATAAACTCAAATCAACAATCAAATCATTCATTTTATAAACAGACATTAAAGCCATGTATTCATGGTAAACATTAGTTTAACAGCATGGTTGCCTAAACATGTTCCCAAGTTGCTGTCAACATAATTGCGGGCAACACTTGCGAGCGACAAAATCAGTAGATCCACTTGTTGCAAAAAAAAAATCAATATTCAAGGCATTTATTTCACTTTGATAAACTTTGCAGGCACTTATGACTTGTCAAAGAGTCGATAGCTTAGTCAGAAAAGTGACGCTAATTGCCTGTTGCAAAACGTAGGTAGATAGATCTCTATGGAGAAGAACAGGCAAAAAATTCTACGGGCATTCTTTTGTTTACCATGAATACAAAAGTTAAATGGCAATTGTAAGGAGAATGATTAGGGGGAGGCAACTTAAGTCTTACCCAATAGAGGATGGCAGTCCAGCCCTCCATGGTGATACACTGGAAGACAGTGAGCATAGCGAAGCCAATGTTGTCAAAGGACGTAATGCCTCTGTTCGGCCCCTCCCACTTTTCTAGGCACGTGCTTTTGTCATACACGCACACGTTCGCGCCAAATGGCGCTAGGCTTGCGTTGTCTGCGTTGCACGGCGTTGCACTATCGCCTTCATTTTCTATTTCACCTGAAGGATTACATCACATTTTAGAAGAAATAACACAAAAGGTATTGATCCAGTTTGAGGAGAAGAAATTTAATTACCTATTAAAATGCTAGCTGTCACCCACGGTTTTATCCGCGTAATGTTATGTAGCCTATATCTTATTCTGATGTATACGTTATATTACTGTAAAGTTTCATCAAAATCCGTTCTGTTGTTTTTGCGTGAAAGAGTAACAAACACACATACAAACTTTTATATTTATAAAGTAGAACTCGAATTGCTACTTGTATTACATGTTGATAGAATCACTGCTAGTAATCTAACTATTACAAGCAGTAAGTCAAGTTATTGCAACACAAATACAAGTTTCCAAAGGCACTAGTGTAATTAACTTCTATATCCAATAATTAAATCGTAAAGTTTCGAAGTTCTACTTATTACTGTTTGAAGTTTAGCCGTTAATTTAAATTTCCACATGCAATATTGTCGCTGATCCGTAACTTTGTTAGTGCATGTTAGTTCTGTGCAAAGTTTAACTGGGTTGATGTTATTTACGGTACTATGTAAGTATTTGCTGATAGAAAAGTTTGTTACAATCAATATAGTGTGCTAGTTACTAGGAACAATGATAATTAAGACGTAGATTGGCTTTTAAGAAGCTCGCGTGAGGAACACTGAAATTTTACCATGTGGTATTTAAGGCTTATATATCAACATCATGTGCTCGCCAATGATGTTTCCATATAGTGTGCCACTGCCATCGCAATGTTATTTTGTACTAGCTATCCCGCCGTCTCACGCGCGATTAACTGCGTGAGGACCTTTCATATTTTGCAACACTCTTTTGCACTCGTAGGAGTAGAATGTCTAAAAATCCTTTCTTGGTCCACACCTACGTCATCAAAAGAACATTTATGCTATATTTTATGCTTCTAAGCCCAGCGGTTTCAGCTGCCGTGAAAATGGCGGGTTGAAATTATCTCATACAAGCAATATAGATCCACAGCGACATTCTCTGATTGTACTAAAGAACACATGTCATCAATAGATAGTATAAAAAAACGAAGTCGGTCTCCGCTGTCTTTACCCATGTATACTTAAATCTTTACAATTACGCAACGGATTTTGATGAAACTTTAAATCTATAGTGGCTCAAGGGGAAGGTAAATGTGTGTACAATACATGCATAATATAGTAAAGGGAACCGGGTTCTTCAAAGTTCTATATAATAGCAGCCATGCGAAACTGGGGCGGGTCGCTAGTTAATATAACGGTTTTACATAAAAATAAAACCGATATTATGTGCCGAGAGGGAAAACATACAGCATTGTTTATGAAGAAGCAGTGTATACTTATCTTATTTATGTGCGGTTTCCGTACTTTACCAGTTGAATAAAAGGTGGCGCCACCAGCGCTTCCGTTTTATAATACTTTCTGACAGCTAGGATGGCGGGGACCGCTGTCACTTCGAATGTTCATAGTCTTCACCAGGAAGGACTTCCTGCAATGCTGTATGTTTTCCCTCTCGGCACATAATATCGGTTTTATTTTTATGTAAAACCGTTATATTGATGTGCCTCCGGAAAACATACAGCATTGTTTATGAAGACGTGTTTGTTATCTGCTGGTGAAAGGTTATATAAAACACAACGCTATGCTGATTTTAGAGGTTTATTGTATTGAAGTTGTATTAAAATTAGAATTGAAATAAGTTTAGCGAAAACTTCTTTATATATAATCAATTTGTATAAATAATTTGTAATTATAAGGAAGTATAATTTTACTTTCCACAAAAAGAATATAATAGTAACAACACAGACGCTTAGCGTACGCAAAATTAATTGAAATTAATTTCACTCTTGTACAGGTTTTGATTTAATCATATTGTAATCACTATATTTTGAAATTTAGGACGGAGTAAATGTACTGAAAAATGTGTGAGGATTGTCTTTAGGGAGTTCTATTTCGCGACAGTAATGATTGAAAAATGTATTGGAGGATTTCCAATTACCCCGTGATATGAATATCGTCTATTGGTTGATTATCTGACCATCCAAGGGAAGCTACTGATGATCTGCAACTTCCTGGAGATGCGTTTATTCCACTATCTTTAGGAACCGTACCTACCCAGTTTGCAATTACGGTGCGCGAGGCAGCTTTAGTTTTGTTACATACGGTTATAAAAAGATTGTTTAAATTAGTAATTTCCGACCTTCTTATTTCAGTCTTTTGTATTAAAAGCCTTATTAAAGTGACAGGACGTAATTTTTTTACTTTTACTTTCATGCGTATTGGCGATAATTATGTGTATCAGTCTTTGACCCAAACACAGGTATTAAATAGATATTATTGCCATCATCAAAGAAATTGTCCTTTGTTATACTAAGCAAAGTTAAGTTATGAACCCGGCGGCCTAAAGCTAACAATAAGACCGTAGCTGTTCTGCAGGCTAACTCGATCAATGTGTCTTTGGGGGGATTAGATGAGAGCCACTCGAGTACAATTCGTGGATCCCATGTAAATGGTGATCTTCTTATTTTTGGCCTGGCTATTCCTATTGCCTTAAGAGTATGTTTAATGATAAAATTGGAAAAGGTTTGCTGTTCTACATTGGGACCGCAAAAAGTTAAAACTGCCGATTTATGGAAAAGTATTGTGCTATAAAATAGATTTTCTTTTAAAAAGAGGAAAATTAAGAATTCGGCTGTTTGAGAATGTTTTGGATTTACTCGAGAGTTTGAGCACCATGTTAACCATCTTTTTAGTGCTGGCATATAAGTTGCTAAGGTTGAATGTCGCCAGCTACTCTTTAGCAGTTCCTTTCCTTTTCGGAGCAATCTTTTATTTGTGCCCCCCCCCCCCTCCGAAACTTTCTAGACTTTCAGGGTTAGTCTTTACTTGTGGAGAGGGCTGTGATGTCGTCACATCTATCAGAGTCTCCGATAAGTTCCGCAATTCGTGTGGGTGATCTAGCGCTCTGGACTTTAGGTCTTGAAGCCAGAAGACTTGAGGCCACTCCGGGGCTACTACCAGGTAAGTCCCCGTTGCCTTGTTGAGATGAGCTAAAACTCTGGGCAGCAGGCTGGGAGGCGGGAATACCCAAGCTGCCTGATGATTCGATAGTCTGCTGAAGGCGTCTTATAGTTTGCAGATAGATCTCTGGAGTCTATTGATACGTAGTTTTTTACTACAGCAGTCTTTTTTGACGCGAACAGATCTGTGTCTGAGCGGCCCTATTTCAGGAAAACTTCCGCAGTTCCTCGAGGTAAAATGTGCCATTCTGCAGGTGGCTTTCCCCGTGATAGCTTATCTGCTATTATATTGTATCTCCCTGGTAGATAGTGCGCTGACAGTTGTCTGTTAGGTGTACTCAGTTGTAGGTTAGTGCTAGTAGTCTTAGCGAGGGGTACCCCCCTCTTTCCGGATATATGCAATCAGAGTCCGACTGTCCGATTGAATGAGTATGTGAGAGTTCTGTAATATTTCTGCTCTCGTCTTGATTGCTGCTATTACTGCATAAAGCTCTTTTTTGTTGCAGTGCCATCTCTTTTGGCAAGTTGACCTCGCGCCCGACATAAGATGGCCATCCAGGTGGGCACCCCAACCCCAATCCGAAGCATCTGTTGCTAGGAAATTGGTAGTCGGTCTTTTGTGTATAGGCATCATGTGACGGGTGGCTCCGCGCCACCACATCATCTCTTGATACACAACTTGGGACAATGGCTGTTTTTGGCGGGGTCGGTTCCTGTTGAAATTTCTCAAGAAGATTTGTATTTTTGCGACAGTGCAGTCTTCCCCGGGCTATTACGAAGTACGTAAAATTTAACTAACCCACCAGACTTTGAAGTTCCCTCAAGTTGACATGACTTTTTGACAACGCCTGGTCTAAGGCAATGTTGATGCTCTGCCTTCTTTTCGTCGGTAGCGACATTATAGTTGCTGCAGTTTGCCAACGAATACCAAGGTACTCCAATTCTTGTGTCGGTATCAACACTGATTTTTGGTAGTTGATATGCCAGCCCAAGTGTTCCATGTGCCTCACGGCTTCCGCAGCCTGACGACATAACATGGATTGGTCTTGATTGACCAGAAGGAAGTCGTCTAGATGGACTAGAACCCGACATCCCTTCGCACGCAAGGTCTCCGCGACCCAGCATGTTACTGAAGAAAACAGGTGGGGTGCCGAAGCTAGCCCGAACGGTAGACATGTCATCTCGTCCATATTTGGTGGCCGTAGCTGATCCTTAAGAAAGGTCGATGAGATTTTACTGTTGGCCAAGTGTTCCATGTGCCTCACGGCTTCCGCAGCCTGACGACATAACATGGATTGGTCTTGATTGACCAGAAGGAAGTCGTCTAGATGGACTAGAACCCGACATCCCTTCGCACGCAAGGTCTCCAGGTTGGAGGAAATCTGGGACAGACGCGTGAGAAACCAGACGGAAATGTTAGGTCTTTACGAATTTGTTCAACTCGCGAAGATCGAAAATACGGCGCATTGAACCGTTGCTTTTCTTCCGCAGAAAAGCTTTGAAATAATACTGGGAGTTTTCTTGGAAACTCGTTGCAATACTTCTTGATTCAAGAGTTCTTTGATTACATGGGACATTCCAGGGAAAGTTTTGGTTGCATATTGCGCTATAATTCGGTTTGTTAGCATTATCAAAGGAGGTTAATTGTTTGCAAAGGGGTATTTGAAACCCTGTGATGGCCGATATTAAGAATTTACTGGCACGTAGTGCTTGCCAACGATTTTTGAACATCTTTAAACAACCTCCCTTGAAATGCCGGGTAGTCACTTTTTTTTTTTTTTTTTTTTTTTTTTTCGAAATGAATAGTTTTTTGTTTGTTTGTAACCCTCACTTTTTGTTCACGTTTGTTTTGTTTATTGTTTTTTTTGTGAGAATCTCGAAAATTATTTTTTGGTATTTTGTGTCTGTGGTCTATATTTTAAAGAGGGCGGTACCGGTTCTCTATATCTCGATTCTGCTGGTTCTTTGGATTTTCCAGCTGATGGCGGGGATAACCAAAAATGAGGTCCCCCGAGGGACTGTATAAGGGACAGCAATTTTGATCTTTCAAATAAAAATTGTTCTTTAGTTTGTTCGGACAATTTGTAAGATGGGGAGTCATTACCAACCGTTTCAGATATTTTATTGAAGAGGTTATCTGATTTTATTTCCGTGGGATTACTGTGAGCCCAATCGATAATGCTTTGTAGACCAGATTTTAATAGTTCCCTTCGATGTAACAAGGCATTGGTAGTGGCAGCCATAATTTCTTCCGTAGAAGCCAAGAAATCTTTCCCTCGGTTCAGAGTTTCAGACTATATAATTCGTCGTTTATTTTTAAGTTGCAAAAACAGGACATTCGAAGTGACAGCGGTCCCCGCCATCCTAGCTGTCAGAAAGTATTATAAAACGGAAGCGCTGGTGGCGCCACCTTTTATTCAACTGGTAAAGTACGGAAACCGCACATAAATAAGATAAGTATACACTGCTTCTTCATAAACAATGCTGTATGTTTTCCGGAGGCACATCAATAATAAAATACTTACTAATATCTTCTAAATTATAACAAGTCTTATGCAGCGCCCCGGAGTAGAACTCGAGGCCGATGATAGCGAAGATGACTATCGCGAAAAGCACCAAGAGGCCGATCTGCAGCAGCGGCGCCATTGCCTTTATAATGGACTTCAACACGACTTGCAGACCTATACGAAAACAGTGTTTGTTTATATTAGACATAAAGCTCAATATCCCTTGGGCTGCCCTGTAATTTATCACGTTTTTTCACGTATGGCGACATTTTCATTTGTTTTTTAGTGGGGCATTTCATGCATGAACGTTGAAGAATTACGAATATTAATATAAGTATCACCAATATGGTCTGTTTGGTTAAAATTTTAGAAACAAAAGAAGCTCGACCTTATATTTTATATGTAGTAACAATTTAGTCACCAATTTGATTGGTTATCTTTTCCAATTGGTTTTAAGGATAAGCGGAGTAGTTAAAGTGGTAAAATTAATAAAATCAAATAAATATGATGAGAGGTAAAACATATTATACAGAGTTTATAAATTACAGGGCAATAATATTATACTTTTGGAAAATGAAATTTTGAAGAAAAGATTTCGATAGTATTTCAGAAATTATTAATTATTAGAATTATTTATCTTTGACGTCATAATTAAATTAGATAAAATAAGGGATAATTACCAAATATGTCGTTTATTTCTCGACGTTAGTTGCTAATTTTGTCGATGATAACATTTAATAAAGAAAGTTTTAATAAAAATACAGACAACAAGAAATAGATTTTCTGACTAAATGCCATATATCTATAGATGAAAATCATTAACTATTTATTGAAAAAGACATCAGAACAATGGTAACAAAACATAAAATCAAAAAGTAATCGTGCACAATGATTTAACTGTTGCATAATTTTAATAAAAAAACGGCGGCAGAATTTCTTTTTTTTTCACACAAATACATTGCAGGCCAGTATCTTTTTAGCATAAGTACTTTTTCGATAAACTTGGCAGTGCAAGTTCCAATTTCTCACCATACCGTACTGGCCAGTATCGTTTTAGCGTAAAACCTTTTTTGATTTCGAATTTTGGCAGTTAGCATTACATTTTTTTTACCAGCCACTATTTTTTAAACCATAAATTATGCAACAGCAACTAGTGGTACTACAGTACGATTAACTAATCTATGAATGTTCTAAAACTCACTAGGAACGCCCGATACTAATTTAAGGGGCCTCAGCACCCTAATGGCACGCAAGGTCCTGAAGTCGACGTCGGCTGGCGCGATCGGCAGCTGCGTGATGATACTGCCAAACACATATCACTCGATACTATAGCTTGAACTAGCAACTAGCTGAGTAATAAATTACTACTGAAGACTGTGCTTTTGTAAAAAAAAAACAAATGAAATAATATTAGGAATTCGTAAATTCGTAAGAAATTAGACACGTATGTGGAGGAACGTTCGCTTTTTGAAAATAAATGAAACCATCGGTTGAATTTTGTCATTTTAAGGTGATGCTGATTATTGTAGTGATTTTTTTGTTATTATTTCTTTTGTTAAGGCATTGTTATTATCGTCACAGAATTTTTGTGTCCAGGGTTCATAGTAAATAGTTGGTTTCCCCAGAAAAATATACAGTTTACCTTTGTGACGTGATTGTGTAAAATATTCACTGCACTGGTTTCCCATGTCTTCAACGAAATAAAAAATGAACAAAACAATTAATAACTTCTGTAAAATGTGAACAAACAAGTAATTAACCAAAACGTAGATGACAAAGCACAGCCTTTATTTTATGTAAAAAATAACTACAATCTAAATATCGTGTATCTAATTAGTTAGATTGTTATATGCTAAGTAATCATGTTAATTTTACGCATTTAATCTAAATACACCATATTTATTCACACCTAAAACCATTTCTTTATCTAATTTCTTACGTATTAGCTTTTATATTTGATGTAAACCTACACAATACACAAAATGTATAGCAAATCTTTACTATTATGCAACACGTAGCTTTAAAACATTAAACATTTTCAATAAATCACATATTAATTAAAATTCACACATTTTCTAATCTATGTTAAGTATGTCAATAAACATGTCGAGAATACGATGCTACGTATTTTTTACTAATAATTATAAAAATTCTATTGTCCATAACTAACTGTAGTTCTACATTTAAAAAAGTTTCAAAATTCGAAAACATCTAGCGAGTAACGTCTATAACAAATAAGGTAGAGGTATTATGTGAACTTTTCGCCAATTACTGTGAATTACTTGGTATCCGCGAGACGAGCTTGAGCGGTCGGAGCACTCTGAACGAGCGCAGCATCCGGAGGTCAACGTCCACGTTGTATTCAGCGAATATCGTCATCGACCTAGTTTTTGTTATCGAATATTCAATAATGTCAACTCTTCTTTGTGTTTGACAAAACCTAGTGTCCTACGTTTAGTGTCAACCAATTGTGTGGCCTAATAGTTTGGAAATGATAATTTGTATAATTTAGATTACTGTGATGGTTCACTGTAAGCAGGCTCGTTGCTGTGATGATTAATATTAATTGAGAGCACTCGAGGATGCTTTTTGTGAACAGAAAGGTAATTAATTTAAAGTTATGTAAAGAATGACATTTCAACTAGCAATCTCTGTTAAAAATCGCTTGCTTAATGTCATATTATAGCTATAATAAGTTTATAACCCACTTGAGTTAACATAACACTTGACAATCGTTAAAATTTAAACAGAGAATGACAGGGCTCAGTTTACTTACAAAATTCCTTTACATAACTTCACCAACACTTCTTAATTGAGTAAATTACACTAATGTAATGTCAAAAATATGAAAAACAACTCACCCAGTTACTACTACGAAAAAATCCATGATGTTCCAAATGTTTCTAAGATACGATCCCCTGTGTAAAACAAAACCTAAGGCTAAGATTTTTAACGAGGCTTCTACACAAAATATCCCTAAAAAGTACGCCTCGGTCTTTTCCTGTAACAATGGAGACAGTGTTTAGTATAAATGTAGTCTATATTCTACACTTTAACGTCGAAAATGGCTCGACATGGGTGGTTTATGAAAGGTGCAAAGAGTTTGCCGAAAAAATTACCTTGTACCATGTACTTTGGTTTAACAATTTTTCAACTCTATGTCGCCACCGTAGTTTGACGGTTGTGCGACGATGCCAGAAATATTACATAGCCAAAGCTCATACTACGCAAAGCAACGATTATATAATAGGCCTCAGATCCATGTGAGCTTAGCAATAGTACAAATAGTATAATACTCATATAAACAAAAACATTGTAATTATAAACAGTTATAACATAAAAATTGATAGCACTGTCAGTATTTGTACTGAAACCATAAGCTTTAATGAGGGCACGGCAATTACTTAAACACCATTATAATTTCAGTATATTAAATACCGATTTGGTTGCGTTTATGTGATAGCAGTATGATCATAAGCGCTATAGTTAACAACGCCTTATTATTAAGCTTATCTGAGTGTAAACTGTAAGGCTGCCTGTTCATAAGAACAGAAAGAGGCAGCGTAGCGCTGAGCGAGACAAAAACCCACCAATAGAATTGCATAAAATCCATGGTCGCGAGATTCCATTGGTGGTTTTTTGCCACACTCACCGCTTTTTATTGCCTCGCTCCGCTTCTATAGACATGCAGCTTATGGCTGTGGACATAAAGTCAGCAGAAGCGGTACGTTTTGCGTACCAGCGTCAAGCATTTGTGGTCTGACATTTTTGCTGAACTGGACCTTTCGACACAGCTGTCGGCGACACTAATATTAAGCACCCTATTTATTTTTTGTTACCTAAACTTATGAACTGGTTTTTGTTGCTTTTGTTGATTGGATTGTCATACCGGCACGGCTAGCTGTGGGAAATTTACTTTCTTTCTTTCTTTTAATGTATAGAATTATATTGTTCTGGCTACTAAGGTAGCAGCGCGGGGAGCGGTGTATATGAGTGTATGCTTTTCCCTTGCCGCGCCGCCGACTATTCACGTTGAGTATATTGACATAGGGTTGCATTTACCAGATTCTATGCTAAGATGGTCTGACAGGATGGAATAGACTTTGCATGTTACATATATCGACATAAAGTTGTGTTTACCAGCTGCTGTGCTAAGATGGTCTTATCGCCGTTGGGCAAATGCTCCTCCAGCGCCAGCACCACGCAGTTGGCGATGATGGTAAGCAGCACCGCGTACTCAAAGGGCGGCCACTCAATGATGAACTTTGTGTACCTGGAAATAGAAAATA
Source organism: Athetis lepigone (assembly GCA_033675125.1). Taxonomy (NCBI): domain Eukaryota; kingdom Metazoa; phylum Arthropoda; class Insecta; order Lepidoptera; family Noctuidae; genus Athetis; species Athetis lepigone. The sequence continues at coordinate 5,954,184 of CM066227.1, forward strand.
TTTTTACTTAAACATTGAGTTTATAGAATCAGTTTTCACTAGGTTATTTTCGTGCATAACAAATAATAAATATCCTAGGACATCTTACACACGGCCATCTGATCCCAAGCTAAGCAGAGCTTGTGTTATGGTCATCAGACAACTGATATACATACTTATAAAATAATGATAATACCAGCCTATAACTGTCCCACTGCTGGGCAAAGGCCTCTTCTCATACAGAGAAGGCACGAGCATTGATTAGCACATACTTATATAATTTTTAAATAAATACATATTATAGATAATTATAACACCCAGACACAGAACAAACAATTATGCTCATCACACAAAGTTTGTCCTGGGTGGGAGAAGTCGATGGCTTTTCTTCTGCCGGTCTTTTTGATGTGTTGCCACCGACTTCCAAAATAGTTATTTTTGTGCTTTTAGTTTTTGAAGTCGGTTATTTTTTTTTTGGAAAAAGTTTTTTATTGGTTTTGCTAAAATAAACCAATCTAAGGAAAAAATCCGCAGTATTTTTAAGACACCGTAACAATTTTATCCAAATCTAATTTTGGATGTACCGTGACTTCCAAAGAATAATAGAACTGCTATCTTTTATAAAATAAATAATACCATGATAGACTGCTGTTATATTGACTTCATAGATAGACAGACGCTGCAGCTTTGGAAAGTGCGTGTATGCCTAGGGGTCAAAACTATAAGAATTCTAACAGATTTATACAATTTAGAAAATCCCTAACAAGTCTTTAAAACACTTTTCCAATAGTAATTAACTTATATTTATTTACTGATATGTTTATGTTCTGAAATAAACATACATACATGGTGTGTCGTGATGGCCCAGTGGATAAGGCGCCCGCCTCTCGTGTAAGAGGTTGTGGGTTCGAATCCGGGCAAGTACCAATGTGACTTTTTCAATTCATATGTACTTTCTAAAGTTTATCTTGGACATCACTGACATCCCGTGTCCCGTGCCTCGGAAAGCACGTAAAGCCGTTGGTCCCGGTTGTCATTCGTAGAACTTTGACAGTCGTCACTGGTTAGCCAGAAACTCTGACCAGTCTAACCAAGAGGTATCGTGTCGCCCAGTTACTGGGTTGTGGAGGTCAGATAGGCAGTCGCTCCACGTGAATCACCGGTATCCAGCTGAATCCGGTTAGGCTGGCAGCCGACCCCAACACGGTTGGGAAAAGGCTAGGGAGATGATTATGATGTTTATGTTCTGATATGTCTAATTCGGGCTTTTCGGCTTGAATAGCTTTATCATTTCCTTGACTTTTTCCCAACTCTATATTATTGGGTCTGCTTCCAGCCCAATGGATTTCAGCTGGATACCAGTATCTAACGTGAATAGCTTTATAATTAATATGTAATAAACTTCCTCTGTGCAACTCATCGTAATATTCTCAATTACCGACCCTTTAATGACATGTTAATAATTTCCTGTAGACAAGGAGCTAGAAGAGTATCATAATACAAATATTATTACGTTACTTTCCGATTAAACGCGATAATAGGTGCATGGGTAGCAGTGTCGCGTTGCAACTAGTAAGTAATCATTTTAGATAATGTAATTAACGCTAACACGAACGTATTTGTGTTGTGTAACGTAATGTTGCTGGAATATGAAAGTTTTAATTGAGAATGCGTTTTTTCTGTGTGTTTGGTTTATGTTGATTTACGTTGCATGGCAAATAATTTTGAACAATTAACTTTCCAGAACAAAAGGTTTATAAAAATGAAATGAATAAGTTATAAATAAGTAAAGTTTTTTATGGAGAAAAATGAGCAAGAGAAATACTTTTACTTACTATTTAAAGATTTTGTAAATATGAATCTTATGATTACAAGCGAAATAGATGTACCTAGCGTAAGCGAACACTACAATGTTAGAAGATAGAGAAACTATTGAAAATAAAGAATAAGATTATGTTGGGTACATAATCTTTTTCTTACCTAAATACTAATTTAACAGTATTAAATTAAATAAATAAATAAATATCCTGGGACATCTTCCACACGGCTATCAGATACAGCTATGGATAGATATTAATAAACATATACAATAAATAAATAAATAATTATATTTGATTTGGTTCAATTATTTATTTATTTATGCCCTTACTAATAAACGCTGTGTAAAGTTATGTCATGAATAAAGCCTGTATAACCGTACATTTTTTGACGTATAAACCTGTCATAACTTTATGCAGCGTTTATTAGCAAGACGCATATTGTATATGTTTATTAATATCTACCCTTAGCTGTTTTTGATTCTTGTATATTATATTCAACTATTCAATAAATCAATAAGTCATTATGCAGACCGATAGTGAGCTAAATCTGAACGCACTCGAGATAAAACTCAATATTGTAAGGTTTCATCAAAGCCATTAAATATCAAACATCGATTATTGTTTGGTGGTGGAGTGATGGATTATTAGTAGGTATATCAAATCTCAATAGCAATCATAATATACTAACAGGTGATAAGCAGGTGTTTGTTGTGTATTTTGTTTACAATTTATTATAATTTAGTATTGTCTTAAATAATGTTTTAATTTTATGTGTATTTTGTTAAATATGAAGTATGTATCTGTTGTACTTATCGCTTTTGTTCAAATAAATATAATAAAGAGAAAATAATTTTCTTTGTCGATATTTCTTTTAGTCTTTCAAATAAAAACAAATACATCTACAGTTTTAGCTAGATTGTTTACTTTTTTATTGATTTTTATAAGTACCCACCGTATGGTACGTACAACAATACAAAAATTGGTCCCACCCCACCAATCACCAGTTTAGTAATAGGAACATAAAATAATTTCAAACTAATATAATTTCATTCTATAGGAAGATACTACATAAGTCTCTTATACAAATGCATATTATAGAAACATTAGGTTCCAAAACGGCCGCTGTAGTGCATCTTTTACAACGAAACTTATCCAGGTGTGAAAAGTTTTACAATTTTAAAAGGTTTCCTTGCTCTTTTATCGAATAAACGTTTTATGTTCTTGCTACTCGCGTTCTTTCGTACATTCAGGCAAAATATATTATTTTGTATTGAAAATAAACGTTGTTTTCTAAGATTATATAACTCAAAAGTAGATATTTCCTAATAATCATGATCATAAATCAAATTATTGGCTTTTTCGTGTCTGTCTGTTATTCAAGTTTTTTTCTGGTGGTTGAGGTGTTAAAAAAATAAGTATGTAAGTACGTGAATATTATATTCACGGATAAGTATTGGACACTAACTGCCAGTTCTCTTGTACAGATAATAGCAAAATATCCGTATCTATAGGACTATTTAGACTGTATTCTAAACTGTTCTCTGTAACTGAAAACACGTCTTTTTAGGGCTCCGTAGTCACCTGGGAACCCTTATAGTTTCGCCATGTCTGTCTGTCCGTCTGTCTGTCCGTCGTCGCTTAATCTCCGTGACAGTTAGCACTAGAAAGCTGAAATTTGGTACCAATATGTATATCAATCACGCCGACAAAGTGGTAAAATAAAAATTGGAAAAAAATGTTTTATTAGGGTAGCCCCCCCAAAGTGTAATATATTTTTGGATGGATATTTAAAAATGAATAGGGGTTTACTAAAATCATTTTTTGATAATGTCAATAACTTCGGAAATAATCGCTCCAAAAGTAAAAAACGATGCGTTCCCCCCCGTCCCCGAAAAAAAAATAGAAAAGTATAACTTTATAACGACTTTCTAGGAAAATTATTTTGAACTTGATGGAAGGAACAGTTTTTGTGCAAAAAAGACAAAAAGGTTGTACAAAACAATTTCTGGACTGTTTGTAGTATAATCGTATATGCAAGCATTTTATTAACTTCGTTCACATATTTAAACTTAATAAAATTAAATAACTCTTTTTTTAGTTATCACCGTCCTTTGTGGGCCCGTTTTTAGGGTTCCGTATTTATTAGAGTTCCGTACTTAGTATGTCAACGTAAAAAATAGCTGTTTTTTAAACTCATAAGTGTGAACACTTATAAATTATGACGGACTCACGGACGGGAAACTACGGAACCCTACACTGAGCGTGGCCCGACACGCTTTTAGCCGGTTTTTTACATTTAAATTGACAAGAACATTCAAGTCAAAAAGTAGTTCCCAATTTAACGTTTCCTGCTTATAAAATTAATTTTAAAATAGAAAATAATAAGGAACATTTTATCAACTAATCAAAAACATACCTATTCCTTTGGCGCGTCCTATATACATAATTTAAAGTTACCATCATGGATTCCGTGACGACACGGGAATTTCGAACGCAGTTCAAAATTAAATGACTGATGTGTTTGAGGCACAGCCTGCCTTCAATGGAAATAAATCGATTCCTTTTTGTTTACGTTTTTTGTTCAATGTTTGTTCTTGTTCAAAACTTTGTCTACTGTATTGTTAAAATAGTCAGGTTAATTTAAACATGTTACGGTACGTGTTTTTATTTTGGATTGTGACGTGCCTTTTACACAAGCTCGGCGTAGAAAGATGACACGAGGCTATCAGTAAACAAATATTAAAATGTAGCTAAAAAATACTAATTATACTAAGAAGTTAGCAGCTATTTGACGTCTGATGCCAACATTAATAATTGCTACTTAGCTAGTGTTTTTATTATTGTTAATTTCAACTTGAATTAAGTCATCGATATTAAAGAAAACTTAAACTATCTGACGGCCCTGTTTACTCATTTTCTTTGCTGAGTGTACAGACACAGTTTTCTATTAAAAAATACCACTACAATAACTTTCAACAATTTTCTAAAACAATCTAAGCAGACCCGACAAAACTGTGTCTCGTTCCGCAATACGATCTCTTTTTTGTTATCAAATTACGAATACCTAGTGTAAGTACGTTCTTGTTTACAAAATGCATAAGGGGGGAAATAAGGTGTGCGTTTAATATGTATAAGTGGAGGCAATAGCGACCCGCCCGCGCCATGATAAGTTCTGGCCAGATGTTGCTCAGGGTTAAGTCGTAATATGAACACGATAGTGGATGCTTTTGAGGGTTGATTTAAGTTCCCCCTACGGTATAGAAGTCTGGTGTAGTATGTAGTGCGTTTTAATTGGAATAGGGTGTCTACCTTAAAATTAAAAAATAAAACTACTACCTTCTTCGAACATACGTGATTCGAGACACAATAATAGACAATAGCAGCCCAACAGCTAGCTGTCGCGTGGTCGTCGAGAGGTAACATTTTTCACCACTTCTCTTAGAAAAGTAAATAAATTCTTGATGTGTGCGCTAGAAACCCATCGAAAGGAGAACGGATCATATCTATCTCACTCTCTTATCATAAGTGAGTCAAAATTAGGAATTGGGAAATAATCGCTGATAATGTTTTAGCTGTGCAAAATTCCCACCAAAAGCCTTGCCTCTATCATTAAATAAACAATTTCAAGGTCTGGCAACCACATAAATAAACGTTATCATTATATAGTAAACAAAAACGAAAGTAAATAACTAAATAAACAGTTCCCGTCACTGTAAACTTTCCAATTTGCATGGATTGCCGGCACCACGCATATCGAATGCCAAACTATGTCCCGCTGAATGACATCCAATTATGTACGCCTTCCTTTTAAAAATATAAACCTTTCATTTTGGCATTTATTTTTAAAATGCGGTGTATTTTCCTGCCTGAAAATGGTGCTTTATTTTAATTTGTTGTATTTTTTTCATAGTTTTATGAACAATGTTTTCAATTTTGACAGAGAAGCAACACACAAGTTTAAATCAGTTACTGACGTTGCCTGTTTTATTGCGAACACGCTGATAAAAGATTCACTACAGTGGTCATTATACTATTATTATTATTTAGATATATTTGCAATAGTTAGGTTCGGTTTTCGAATTCAAAATTATACTAATATCTTAATATTAGGCAAGGTTTTCATAATTAAAAAAAGCTAATTTCAAGAACTATAAATGCGATTCAAAAAATTCTTTTGATATAACCCATGGGAGCAGAGCAGTAAACACATTCGCAATAATAAAAATTAATACCACAGATTAGACCTAGTAATAAATACAATTTAATACTGACCTCCGAATAGGATTTTCGTCGGCAAATATAAAGAGTGAGCTGGGCCCTGGGGTAGCGGGCTGGTGCGCGCCGCCCATGGTATCAGCTGGCGCCGCGCGAGCCTGCGCCCCCGCCGCCTCCTGCGCTGCCGCCAACCTGGAACATTACACCGGATACTTAGGAACCTGCTTGAAGATTATGTGCTCCTGGTACCATGGAGCTGAGAGACGCTTTAAATTGAAGGGGTTTCTGACACTAAAGGCTTCCTTTCTACAAACATGCCGGCAGCTCATGCCGCGCGGCTCTTGTCGAGTGGCAGTGCTGGGCGTTTACGCAAAGCCGGCTTTAAATGTCGCCGGCACTGTGAGTAGCAGCCTTTACACACTAATCAATCGGTAAGAAAACATCCACACTCCACGTATATTGTGCCCACATATGTTTAATAGTTCGGTTTAGAGAATGTTGCAGTTTGTAAAGCGTTAGGTTTTAGAAATTCTTTGTAAGTATGCTTACTACGTATAAATACTTTTTTAGTTAATTCAACTCTATAACAAAAAAAACATACATTCTAAATTTTTTTATAGCATCTATCTAACGCTGTAAAATGGTGGGCGTTTTTCTGAGCATTCGTTTTCATTCAGAAAAAATTGACTGTGGCATTTTTACGCCAAACTATACATCAACACTTGCGTTCAATATTACTTGGACAAAAACTATGACATCTCCTTTAAAAATTGGGTCAGAACACATTATTATATATCCGCTTTTAAAAGACGGTGCGTTTACTGTTTCACAGTTACGATAAAAGACAACATAAACTTCGATCAAGCTACATCGGAGAAGTTCAAGCAAATCAAATTATTTAATTAAGACTTTAGGTGTACTAGGCTAGCATAAGCTAGCTAGCTGTTAATTCGTTGCGCCTAGCGTGTTACAATATCATTAAACTGTTGTGCATGACTGACTGGGAAGGCTCGAGCGGTTAATGATATCATTATCAATTAAACTCCAATGTCCCGCTAAATATGAAACTATGTTAATTTATAAAATATTAATAGGCTCGCTTAGCGAATGTTTAGACGTTTCTTTGATAACTTTATGTTAAATGTTTGTGTTTAATGCGCAATTTTAATTTTGTTTTTATGAGTTTTTTCTTCTTTTTAAAGTTTTATCAACAGCCCCAATATTATACTGCAGTGTGTGGCAAGCGAACTGCACTATTTGCGTGTAAATAAAATTGTTGCTGCAAGCTTTCTACTTCGGTTCTGGTGCGTATCGGTATATAGAAACCAGTAACCTATAAATCCCAATCTTATAACCCGGACCAACTTTATAACCATCAAAACAATGACTCCAGTGAAAAACCGCGAAAACCGTAACCTTTTCACAATAGTAATTGAATTACGACTTGTACTGACACACAATATATTACGTGTGTAGCAAAATTGAATAGACATGCTAAATCTAGGTCAGTAAATAAGTATATCTATTTGTACAAGCGGTGGAAGGGAGCCAGTACATTTAGATAATTAATACGCCAGTTTTCGCCTGTTATCAGGGTTCCATCTAAGGGAAGCTTTGGGCGGCGAATAAACTATGGTACATTGCACACAATTAATTAATAGCTTGGTGTTATTTGTAGGTTTGTTACGCTTATGACTGTGTAATAAAAGGATTTTTTTCTTTTTAACGAATCGCGATTATTGTTTAGTTATACCTGAGTGACTTTTGCTGACGTCAAAATGACCATTTTTTTACTCCGGGGCCAAAACGTGGGGTGTTTTAATTTTGACCGCTAATGTGTGTGTCTATCTATGGCACCGAAGCTCATACATGGATAAACCGATTTGAATACGGTTTTTTTATATTTAAAAGTAGATTATCTGGCAATGGATTTTAGACATGCTTAATTAAAATTGGTTCAGCCGATTCCGAGTTATCAACCCTTTGTTAGTTACAGTCGCAATCTTTATAAAGTTGAAGACGGGGGTTTTAAATTTTTAATTTATACTTGTGACTTAACTATACCTGGCCACCTTTTGGTTGATATTCTGTAGTCAAAGGGTTAATTTTTATTCATTGTTTATGTAGTTTATTTGCAACTAGCTGTCCCCCGCAGTTTCACCCGCATTATATCAGATTTTTGGTTACTAAAAAAAGTATTCTATGTCCGTCCCCTGGTCCTAAGCTACCTCCCCACCAATTTTCAGCCAAATCGGTTCTGCCGTTCTTTGAGTTATAAAATGTGTAACTAACACGACTTTCATTTATAGTTAAAGATAGTTTAGATTAGAAAAGACGGTTATATTTGAGGTAAAGCAGAGATTGAACATTGTTTGTGTGATTCTCTGCGCGTCGGAAAGCTTGTGAAGCCGTCGATCCCTGTTCTCATTCCTCATCTTTGGCTGTCGTTGACTGCCGTGACAGAAGGCAGGACAGACTGAGTTTTTCATGTATCCAGTTATTGGCTTCTGGAGCTCTGATTGGTTCTTGATCCACGTAAAACACTGGTATCCAGTTGGACTGGAAGATGACCCTGAGATACTTGGATTTCCCGGAGAAATGGCTAGGGATAATCAACTAAATTTCTCATAGCTGTTATCTCTAAATACAAGATGAGCACCCGGATTCCATAGCCCTGTTAGGAGCAAACGACTCAAAACGATTACTATACAATTGATTCAATAATGACCCAATTCTCCCCATACATTGACATCGGTCCCAAATTGGGAGTGTCCCATACCCAGTTAATGTGACTGACCCCTTGACTACCAGATCTGGGTCAGCAGAACAACAGATAAATAAAGAAACCTAATAAAAGTTAGCACCCGTATATTTGCGTTCGACACCGTATCTATCAGACAGCCGGTTAGTTGTATCAGAATGTAACTGAAACATTTTTTCATCTATGTTTTTTCATATAATGATTTTGGGAAAATGATTGAGATTTTAAGGCGTGTGACCATTAAGATTTGGGTGTTATTTGAGACAATATCACTATTAAGTATATGAAAATATTGCAAGGATCTTAGTCGATTGTTTCTGGTAATTGTGCTTAGATACTTATATTTGATTTGCGTGAAATATCAATTACATGAACAAAAACGTATAAACCCAAAGAATTATGCTAGGGAAATATTGCTCCAAGTAGCGATTCCCGAAAATTTTAGATCTTATCTATATTTTTGATAGGCCGCAAAATTCCGATCACTCATCAACATCTTGGGTTTACAAGTTTAGTCCAGGAGTAAGAGATCTCTGATTGTTAAAGTTACTCCCAGTATTAAATTGTGTGTTTATTACTAATCCAAGACCAATCGAGGATTAGTTAAAGAGCCTCAATCAGACCGGAGGAAAGTGGCAACACTGCCCGAGTGACATGTCAAATTTTAGTTTCGTATTTTAGGACTACATACTGTATGCTTTAAAAAAAGTTGGACTATCACTACATACACAGTGGTATACAGAGTGGAAAGTTTTAATGGGCCCTGGAAGAAAACTACCTTAAATCGTCAAGATAGATTATTTTACTTAAAGGAAACATTCCTTTATTTTTAAAAAGAAACAGAACTGCCTTCTTAGATTTTTGAAAATTCGCTTGTCTCACTCGGAAATTAAACCGGCTAAAATCCAAAAAGTAACACTTTGTACTTTTAAGGCATCAAACGTTAGGGCCATTTATAAGGACAAAATCTTTCTAACTAACATAGTTAATTAAATTAAAGGAAAACTATAACTTTGAAGAATTTCTTTTTAACTGAACAAAATCTTCCACCGCTAAAGTTCGTCTTTGATTTGAAAAGTTAAAATATCATGGTTTTCCTCTAATTTGATGTACCATGTTTGTTTGAAAGATTTGACCCTTATAAATGACCCTAATAATTGACGTCATAAAAGTACAGTTTGTTGTTCATTTCGTTTCAGTCTGTTCGATTCCCACACTGAGTGAACCATACATAAATGATTTGACCTTGACAAGTCTACGCGGACGAAGTCACGGGCAGAAGTTAACATACCATTAGCCTAAACTAGATTTGGTTTGGATGTATGTGAAGTAAGTAATTAATGGTGCTTACTGTGCTTAGTACACTACAACATGCTTAGAGCCGTCCATTTAGCGACTTTAATGTTTTTAATTGAAGCTGTTAATGCTAATTAGGTACTAACTAGGTATTATGACAATTACGGTTGTGTTTTTTTAATATCTTTAAAATAATACTAATGAGTCTAACTCGCAAACAAAATGAACTCCCATACTCCATCATACAAAACAAATCACAGGTAAAGGCAAATCGCACTCATTCATACCTAATGTTATGAAAACTTAACACAATTTTGATAAAAGAACGGAGACCCGAAAACCTCATGAACACAATAGAGAGGCACGGGGAGCGGTGCGGGGAGAGAGGGGAATATAGGGAGGTAGGGAGGGAACGGGGAAAGGGAAGGGAGGTCGAGTGATCGGCCACGACTAAGGACATCGGCGCATCTTGCCCTTCGGCCACGTCATTAGCCAGAACACTCGAGTTATTGTCGTCGGGATATGAGAATAGGGTCTTATGTTACCCAGCCGATCGTGTTGGCACAGTAAAGTATGCTTGCCTTTTTGCTTACGATAGTTGCGTCTTTTGTTTAATTTAGGGAAATTGTTGGTTACAATTTGAAGGTGTGTGTGTGTGTCTATACAGTGTAGGTACATACACTGTATAGACAAAATACTTTAACCTTTCAACGACCAAGCGGCAGCCTATTCCGTTGCAATATAAGTTACTAGCTGTGCGGTCCCCTGCGGTTTCACCCGCATTTTTCGTTACTGCTCCGCTCCCGTGGGTCATAGCGTGATGGTATATATCCTATAGCATTTCTCGATAAATTGGCTATCTAACACTGAAAGAATTTTTTAAATCGGACCAGTAGTTCCAGAGATTACCCCCTACATACAAACTTACTACCTCTTTATAATATTAGTATAGAAGTATAGATAAAGCGCTGCTGGTTCAGGCCAAGCTCCGGGGCGAGACTGAATGGGAAGTTGTCGCTTCCTTCTGCGAAGCAGTCATGCACGAGAAGGGGCCAATGCCTGCCGGGCTTGCGGGAAAAAAACTGTCACGGCCTTGGCGCTGCTATTGTCTTTCTACTGTGTTTCGAATCACGTGGTTTCGAAGGTATAATAGACTAGCTTCTGCCCGCGGCTTCGCTCGCGTTAGAAAGAGACAAATAGTAGCCTATGTAACTCTCCATCCCTTCAACTATCTTCACTTAAAAAATCACGTCAATTTGTCGCTCCGTTTTGCCGTGAAAGAAAGACAAACATACAGACAGACAGACACACTTTTCCATTTATAATATTAGTATGGATTTTTAACTTTACATTCAAAACGTTGGGTTCAAGTATGTTTGTGGCAAGTGTTAAGTATTGTACCTTTAATGCATTAGTATGAATATATACATCTAACTAAAAATATTGCTGCAGTATAATAAAAAATATTACTATAGTGAACACGTTTGGTAGAATCATGAATCAAGAAAGGTCCACGTCACTTCTTCACGTATAAACAAAAACCGACCAAGTGCGTACCATTATCGGCAAACAACGGCAAAAATATCCCATAAATATTTACTTGATTCAGATTTTTGGTATTTGTTGTAATAGTGCAACAGAAATATAATAATACCTTCTATGAAAATATCAACTCTCAATTATCACTGCTCATGAGACACGGGCTGGAGACAGACAGACGGACTGACAAACAAAGTCTTAAGTCCCATTTTAATCCTTGGGTATTGAACCCAAAAAGACCTAACAACAACAATAAATAAGGTAATCACTACAAAAAAAAACAATTTCTATTGAAAGCATTTACAAGCCACTATTATATAAACGTTTGATAATTGTACATAATAGTAGTTATCATTAAATGTGTCCAGTTAGTTAGTTAATTATTAACACCTACTAATTCACGTCGAATTTTATTCACTCACATTTTTCAAAGTAATTTTAATGATTTTAGATATTTAACGCTGATAAATTTATACATATTATATTTACATAAATACAATAAAGATAAAGACTGATTTATACATAAACCAAAGTATGTACTAAGGAAAGTATTTACTTTTGCCTTATTTTCTTGTTATAATAGACACTGCACACATAATATAGGCCGAAACAAATATAGGCTACTTAGCATATACTTTGACTTAGCTATTCTTCGTCTCTTTCTTGCCACAGTAGTTTGACAGTCGTGCGAAGGCGATAGCAATATTACCTAGCTAGTACTTGTTTAGCAAAGTTTATTGTTCGTTTACCGTAACCTAGCCAGTACTTGTTTAGCAACGTTAATTATATTACGAGTATAAGGTCCTCTTCCTGTCTAAAACCTGATGTCCCCGGACGCGTAGCGGCATAGATGAGTATTCGTCATTATACATAGTTTTGTATGTAAGCTGCAAGCAAGCGTACACCAAGCGTATAATGACGAGTACGCGTCTATGCAGCTACGCCTCGGTGGAAAGTGACACTAACACAGCTTACACTAAATCGGACACCTATCCTACTATAGTAATATAGTAAAGAACCTAAAAAAACCAACACCAGTGACACAACATTGTTAAAAAAAAAACAAAAGAAAGCTACTCACGACATGCTGTCCACACCTTCATTTGACAACTAAAAGTTATCCCAACTTCATAATAATTTGTTTACATAATTTACTTTCTAATCTATGTTTAATTAGTACTGTTTAAACACTGGTTATCACTAATCCTGTTTATGTTTTCAATCGATAGTGGCAGCGAGCTTCACTAATTATTTTGTGATACCCTCATGTGAGGGATAAATTGTGTGATTGTGTTACCTGTGTTAAAAAAAGGTATAGGTAGAAAGAGTGTCGGGCAAAGGGAACACAAATTCGATCTTTTTTTAAATTGCCAATGTCTGTTTCACACTTAATTTTTAATAAGTTTGTAGACTTTAATGTTGCTAATGGATGATGCTACATACAGAGAAGAACAGATTATTTGAATGTTTACTATGATTAGTGGCAAACCCAAAACCATTTACGGGTACAATTGAATTGTCAAGAAATAAGTCAAAAAGTTAAAACTGCTTGCTGTCTGAAAACAAAATATATTGTGTTAATATTAATTCTTCAAACACACGTGATTTGAGACACAATAGAAAGATAATAGCAGCCCGACAGCCGGCTGTCAGTTGAAAGGTTAAACCAAAATACTGCGATCGAATCGAATGCTTTATGGCAGTACGCTCGTATCAAGTCCTCAGAACTGATATTTGTTGATGTTTTAGCAGAAATTAATATAAATGCATATGTTCTAGCCTCCGTGAAAGTAAATTATTTGAAGTGGAATTTAGGTAAAAAGTAGCAAATGCCCTTACACTGGTTCCATGATCATAGAAATCGCCTCAATGGTTCAACTGTAAAAGCGTTGTAGACCAACAAACTTATTTATTTTCACATTTATATTTTCACCATCGAATACATGTAATTCTAGACACAATAGAAAGACAATAGCAGCGCGACCGCCGGCTATCGCTTGGTCGTCGAAAGGTTTATATGAATGAGACTTGTGACTATTATTAAAGAAAGTAACTCTGTCTGTCTGTCTGTCTGTCTTTCTGTCTGTCTGTCTCTTCTTCACGCCTAAACTACTGAACCGATTTGCATGAAATTTGGTACAGATATAGTCTGGGACCCGAGAAAGGACATAGGATAGTTTTCATCCCGGAAATCCCACGGGAACGGGAACTTTTATTCCACGCGGACGAAGTCGCGGGCAAAAGCTAGTTATAAATAATTTTAAAAACTTCTCTCTACAATGAACAAAGAATTCGATTATAAGGTAAAACCACACAGCATACGCCAATGCGTATAATACATCATCCCAATAAAAATAGTTACAATAACTTCCTCTGTACATCGAGGTCACTTATCCCAGATAATATAACATTCACATAAGATTGTGTGCCAAGTTATTCACAGTATTAAAGATAATACGTGGTTATGGCACAGCCATGGTATCGCCAAGTTCCGTTTATTCAAGGATTTACAACGAGATATTTTTGGCCACTTTCCATTATACCAGATACGTATTCGCAAATCAGCGTATGTTGGCAACTCGGTCACTTCGTGTAATTGAATAATTTATGTTGTAACCGCACTGGATACAATTGGTGAATGTATTTTTATGTCTAGACTTGGTATAGGCATTGGTAAAGTCGTGATGGCCCCGTGGATATGGCGCCCGCCTCTCGTGTAAGAGGTTGTGGGTTCGAATCCGGGAAAGTACCAATGTACTTTCTAAAGTTTATCTTAGACATCACTGACATCCCGTGCCTCGGAAAGCACGTAAAGCCGTTGGTCCCGGTTGTCGTTACTGGTTAGCCAGAAACTCTGACCAGTTTAACCAAGAGGTATCGTGTCGCCCAGTTACTGGGTTGTGGAGGTCATATAGGCAGTCGCTCCACATAAAACACCGGTATCCAGCTGAATCCGGTTAGGCTGGCAGCCGACCCCAACACGGTTGGGAAAAGGCTAGGGAGATGACTTGGTATAGGCCAGACATGTTATTGTTTATTTATTCTACGAGGACAAAAAAGAGGTCAAAAACGTGTATTACAAACCTTATGTTTTAAACTAGATTCATCCGTACTTAATATTAAAAATGCAAAAGTAACTCTGTCTGTCTCTTCTTCACGCCTAAACCACTGAACTGATTTGAATGAAATTTGAGACCCGAGAAAGGAGGTAGGATAGTTTTCATCCCGGAAATCCCCCGGGAACGGGAACTATTATTCCACGCGGACGAAGTCGCGGGCAAAAGCTAGTATCTAATAACTAGCTTATTACAAGACAAAAATATTTATTTAATTTAAACCAGTGAGTGGGCTAAACTATGTAAATATTTTATGAGACCAAATGGAAACTATGCTGCATCAAACTTTATAACGATCATGTAATTCGGATAAATCTCAGCACCTTCTATTTTTGGAAGTCTGTTAAACCTTCAAACAAACGTGATTTGACACACAATAGAAAGACAATAGCAACGCGACAGCCGGCTGTTGGTTGGTCGTCGAAAGGTTATAATGCTACAGTGAAAATCGTAAATATAATGTTGAAATGATTTCATCCTAGAATCGTTTATACGTTAAAAGACACACATACATACATGCAGATGACATCGATTAAAGGAGTATAATTATGTAGTTGGACTACATAGGTAATTGCTGTTACTTCAAGTAAAATTCTAATATTTAACAGTATATCGCTGTAAATAATTTAAAACTTAAGAACTAACCAACTACTAACTTCGCCCCAACTTCTTATAACGTACGAATTCATATTGCACATTAAAAATTTGTTCGTTATGTTTCTTGTCTATAAATACGATTTATTTAATGCTTAAATAAACACTAATCCTCTATATACATCCATACTAATATTATAAATGGGAAAGTCTGTCTGTATGTTTGTCTTTCTTTCACGGCAAAACGGAGCGACGAATTGACGTGATTTTTTAAGTGGAGATAGTTGAAGGGATGGAGAGTAACATAGGCTACTTTTTGTCTCTTTTTAACGCGAGCGAAGCCGCGCGCAAAAGCTAGTATTATATAAAATGGTGAACTGACTGACTGGTTGACTGACTGTTTTTTTTTTTTTGGTGAGTGGGAAATCATCCAATGACTGCTCCCGTCCTGGGTGCGGCGGGAGGGCGTGGCAGACTTCGATTGCCCTTTATGTTCCAGGGTCACGGTAACCACTATAAACATTCCGCAACAGTTGATATATCAATACACTGCCCAAACAGCTGGTCCTAGAGACATAAAGCTGGCAGGGTGTACTCTTTGTAAAGAGAAGGTAACTACTAAGAAAGGATTCTTGGAAATACCAAACCCTATAAGTTAAAATAGGGTTTAGAAGTATCGACCAGTAGTCGTGGGTGAAATCTAGTAAATAATACCAGTCTAGCATTGTTCCAATGCAGGTCAATCGTCTTTTATCATTTCAAAATAAAAAAAAAACATGATTCAAGGCATTTATTTCACTTAGACCATTTATAGGCACTTATGAATAGTCAAAGAGTCGGTCGGTCAGTCAGAAAAGTGACGCTAATTGCCTGTTCCAAAGCGTAGATCTCTATGGAGAAGAACAGGCAAGAAACTCCAGGGAAACTCTTTAAAAAAAAAAAAATGTTTTACAAAATCATGGTTACATTGATTTTCGTGCTTCTATATGTCATTCAGAGAAGAATTGACGTTTAAAACCCTCGAACACACGTGATTTGAGACACAATAGAAAGACAATAGCAGCCCGACAGCCAGCTGTCGGGGAAAGGTTAAGATAATATGTATTTATAAATCGCGGTTTCCTCACAATGTCTTCCTTCTTAATGTTAAGTTTACGCAACAAATAAATGAACATTGAAAAAAAAGACATAAGTTGAACATGTCACATTCATGCTACTTGCCCGGTAGTAAAACGTACGACAGCCGCCTCACTATTGAGCCATATTGTTTTGTCAAAGCCTACATGAGTTCGTTGAACTTAGTGTAAAAACTTGCAATTTGATTGATTACATTTGTAATTAATGTCTTCTTTGATGTGCGAAAATGTTTTATGTGGATTTTTACCTAAAAACAAACGTTCTCTTGGTAACCGACTTAAAATAGTTTACGACTATTTTCGTCGGTTTTAAACCTTCTAACACACGTGACTCCAGACACAATAGAAAGACAAATAGCAGCCCGACAACCGGCACTCTAAATATAATTTAAACAAAACTTATAAATAATTCTATAGCAAATATATCAAAAATTCGCCCGCATTGCTGTCAACAGGACAGGTGCCCAAAAGGCTGGCAGCATTGTCACGTTGTATGGCAATGCTAATTCTTTCTAATCTAATTCTTAGTTATGTGAATAAATAAAGACCCTTATTTTTGAATAAGGGTCTTTATTTATTCACCGAAATTGCACAAATTTAAAGTATGTTTCTTTAGTAAATTCGCCAATAATATGAAAGAATTATTTGCATGAGGTTAAGTTAATAGAAACAGTTATAATTTGTAACTATTGTTATTGCCATTAGCAAGCATGGTGATGAATGCTCATGATTTCCTTGTGTGTCTTTAGAATAATGATAAGAAAAAAATATAATTGTTAGTAAACATCACGTAAATTGCATGCACATTTTTCATGATTTAACAAACGGTAGGTAACTTGGTGACGGTTCGTGGAGCTCCTTAAGATAGAATTGAGCTCATCATGGCTAGCGCATGCGTGCTACTTGTTGGGGTAGGCTTACCCAAATTCTTTCTGGCAATTTCGGGAGTCGGCGGCTATTCAAAACAAAAATTGAATGGAAGCTGCCGACGACGTTTGAAATTTAATTTATTTATCTGCTTTTAAAGGCTGACATTTTTTAAACAAAAAAGTTTTATTTCAAGTTAAAACTAACTAAACAAATTGATAAATGTAACCCTTTAGGATTACATATACACCCTTTAGGAGTACATATTCCACCAATCGGTACATGAAACTATCCGATATAAAAATAACACTACCATTTTTTGCTTTCCGCCATCTGTTAAGCGACACAACAAACAACGATAATGAAAACACAAACAAAAACGTCCTTAACTTAAGAAAAATGACCTATCATGCGACGACACTGACAAATTATAATATTTCCTACACCATAGGGTTTTCCCGCCCCCATTAACATAACAGGCGGGTGACCTCGAGGCCTACATCTATAGGCAAAAAATCTCTGGGTGTCTTCCAAGGCGCCAGTTTATCTGGTTTTTTCGGAGATGGAGCAGACGCGACGTCGCCGGCGCTCGCCCCGCCGGCCGGGCGCCGAGCCGAATTGGGCCATCTCACTCCACCCCGGGCTGCTTTAAGCCCTGTTTCATTTTGGCTAGAGAACTATTTCTTGAACCCGACTTGGAGTTGAACTTTGTAAATGGTTGTGAACCGAATTGAGTTACAATATAGAACATAATGTAGTAGAGTGAATCTGTAGATGCAATATTAGATAGCAGTTATGTAAGCTACACAGACGTATGTTAGGAGATTACAACAAGTCTAAGAGATAAGTAGAGGCTGTTTTAAGGAATAAGTTTAGTCTCGTAGTGTTATGTAAAAATCACCCGTTCTGAATATAAGTGGAGTGAGTTTGAGATGAACATGTGCGGTCCATTTCAAAATTGACAATATGAAGATATTGTTTAGAAAATAATTGGCAACAATCTGCCGTCAAACCAGCAAGTAGTCTGCAGGACTGCACAATTCAACTAAATAGATAAATCGTTACCGTGCAAAGCTTGTATTGAGCTTGGCATTGTTATTTCCTGTTTATTTTACTTAGGCCCACTGTCCACATAGGCGTAGCATAGACGCGTATTCGTCATTATACGCTTTATGTACGCCTACTCGCAGCTTCCATATAAAACTATGAAGCTCTGCCCATAAAGCGGCAGCGTCGCGCGCACGTTTACGCCTTTGCTTTTAAGACAGTGACAAAACCGCGGACAGTGACACTACACACAATAGAAAGACAAAAGCAGCGCGACAGCCGGCTATAGCTTGGTCGTTGAAAGGTTTAAGCTTGTTGAAATTATTATTATACGGTTACGAGTAGTCAATTATAAAGAATAGAGTTTAGAATAGCTTTTGAAGAAGAATGCACATGAAAAAGCTTTTGCAAGATTTAAAAGAAAGAAAAAAACAAACAAAAATGGAGGCTATACCAAAACGGTTACCGTTCAACGTTCAACTAATATCACATTTTTAAAATTAACTACGTTTTATTTACGGATATTTATTATTATTTATTTATTTATTTCGTAATGAAAAGCACTAAAACTGAACTAACTGTCACCGTAAGTTTATAAAGGTATTTCAATTTCGCTGCAAAATTGGAACCGAAGTTTCGAGTTAAAGTGTTAATGCCATTAATTACTGGATAGCATCTACATTTATTTTAATAACTCAAACACTGTAAATAACGATATTAATTGATTAATTCATTGATGCGATCGCTATATTTATTAATCAATTTTATTGTTAATCTGAATTGAAACTGAGTTAACTATAGTTATATTTTAGTGCATTGAACTGAGTTTGTGGAAGTGCTGGAATTAATTGATATTGGATTATTTATAGTGGATTCATTTAGATTTGTTGCTTTTTAACCCCTGGCGCAAAAAGAGGGGTGTTATAAGTTTTAAGCTAAGTGTATGTGTGTCTGTGCACTGTCTGTCAGTCGGTAAACCGCGGTTTTTTATTGGGTGGGTTGCAAGTGGGCTATTTAGCAATGGCTCTTAGACATGTTGCAGTTTTAATTTCTTTATTATCTACAGTCGCGGTCATAATAACTCGGAGCGGTTTTTTTAAATCTTGTGTATCATTTTTGTTTATAGTTTATTTTATAATCCAACTGACGCATAATTTGTGCCAATGGAGAAAATATATCGGTCTTGATCTAGTCGAACTTGCAAACGAAGGTACCAAGGTACCGTAATTTTTATCGGACCTGCATAAAAAAAAACTAATCATGAAACGACAAGTTGGTATTGTCACCACAGTTTTATAAAAAACAGCATAAGGTGACAGTACGTAAATTAGTCAAATATAATTCGTAGAACGAATATTTCATAGAAATAGTTGCGTCGCCTACTAGTGACGTACATCGTAGGAATTGCAAGAGAACGCGTCTGTCGTAGACCATTGATAAATGTCATCATTTTTGTTTTGACGTCCTGTGTTGCTAATTGGGGACGAACAGTTTAATGTACTTTTTTATTTAAAAATAGGTTAACTAGCAGCAATTTTTGAACTTATTTCATAAAAATCAGTTTGCCCGTTTTGAAGTCAACGACTTTTTTGTTAAATGCAATCGCGATCTTATTAATTTCAGGGGCGGGGAAATATTTTACTTTTTTAAATAATTACTTGTACGCTAACTGTAAAAAGTGATGATAGTATGTAAATTAGTACATATAGTTCGTAGAACGAATATTTCATAGAAATAGTTACGTCGCGTACTAGTGACGTACATACATCGTAGGAGTTGCAAGAATGGGAGCGTGTCTGACGTACCATTTGTAAACCATTGATAAATGTGATCATTTTTGTTTTGACGTCCTTTGTTGCTAATTGGGAACGAAAAGTAAACAGTTATTTGATAGTAATGGCAACTATTTAATTGTGGCTATATGTCACTTAATGTGTAAGTTTATCTTGGACATCACTGACATCCCGTGCCTCGGAAAGAACGTAAAGCCGTTGGTCCCAGTTGTCATTCGTAGAACTTCTACAGTCGTTACGGGCAAGCCAGACTGTCTGACCAGTCTAACCAAAAAGTATCGTGTCACCCAGTTACTGGGTTGTGAAGGTCTGATAGGCAGTCGCTTCACGTAAAACACTGGTATCCAGCTGAATCCGGTTAGGCTGGAAGTCGACCCCAACATAGTCGGGAAAAGGCTCGGGGATGATGATTTTTTTTTTGGGGAGTGGAAAATCACCAAATGATTGCTCCCGTCCTGAGTGCGGCGGCGTGTCAGAATTTTACTGACTAAAACCCACTCATGTTCCTTCGGTTGCCCTTTATGTTCCAGGGACACGGTAACTATTATAAGCATTCCGCAACGGGATGATATATATGTCAATATGAGTGGAGGTAGTTTGATATAGTGGAAAAAATTGATTATTTTCAACCGACGACGACGACGCAAAAAAGGGATGTTATTAGTTTGACCGCTATTCGTGTGAGTTGTTTGTCTGCTGTGGCACCGTAGCTCTCAAATAGCTGGACCGATATATGGATCCGTTTTTTTTATTTGAAAGTAGGTTATCTAGCAATGGTTCTTAGACATGTACCGATGTTGTTACATCAAAATCGGTAAAACGGTTTTAAAGTTATTATATATACTCTTTAAGAGTATATTATATATACTCTTATATACTCTTTTGTTAGGTGAAGTCGCAATAATAATAACTTTAGGGACTTTAAAATTAACTTGCTGAAAAAAGATGTTCAAATTGCGCGTCAATTTCCTAATCTTCGAACCCTGACAACAAACTTAACTGTCACTTGTTGCAAATGTGTTCAAGTGTTTTCACTTTAACTTGACTTTGACTTCATAGCTGTTTATATTTTGTCTAGTCGAACAAAACACCGAATCCCTGTTTTAGCTAGAAATCTATGAGTAATGGCCGACGCCGTGAGTTCATTGTTTCTGAGGTATCGCAGTGAGTCAGTGTCTGCACCCCTAGACAAGTGTCAGCCGTTTCACTTAGCGTATCTGGAAAAATATTCGTGTTACTTGCGTAATACAACCTATACTCTAATTTTAGTAGAATAAGGTTGATATTGCTTTGCATCGAATACGCAAATATTTTGCCGTATTCGATAAGTGAAGTACCACCATTTCGTTCAACGTACATGCGTAAAACAGTTGACAATCAGTAAGCTTATGTCAATTTCCATACATTTAACAATGCCACTTGTTATACATTTTATACATAAGGCTGAAAAGATAAACGGCGACGGGATTACGTATCTTGCAGAAGCCGAGCGATCGCGATAATAGCGCAATAATCGCGCAAAAATTGTTTCTCAAACGTCAATTCGTATTACGTATCAGCAATAGCAATGCGATAGCAATCTAGCGATAGTGCTGCCTCTGTGGAGCAATCAGTTAACTAAAACATGCATTTATCGTTTGGTGGTCTCATATTTATTAAGTATGGTTTTTAAGAGCATTGTTATTTTTTTAAGGTGATATTTAATTAGTTCCAGCGATTGCTACTTTATCGTCGTCGAAGCAATAAGTGCATTAAAACAATCGGCGAGCGGTTAGCAATCGATTCATACATAATACGATTTTTTTGACGATAAGCGATTAATCGCGCGATGATCGCGCGATCACTGCGCAATTATTGCTGATTGCTGTTTCATAGGTAATAAGCAAGTGGGATTAAATTTTAGTTGCAAAGGGATATTTAACAAAACTAGCTTGTTATTATATATTTTTTTTACAAAATCATCAATAGGTCTTATTTTTTTAATCCCTACTTGTTTATTCAACTAGTGGAAATTTATAAAAAAAGTAATAACCCCCACTGATGTATGCCAGTGGAGAAGTTTTTGGAATAAATCCTTACAGAGATCTTGCTCAAGGGAAATTGGTAGAATTGACACTTATATTTACTACTCCATACCAATAACTATCTGTCTATCTGCTTGGATACGCTTTTAAGTTTAAACCATTTTAATGGGTTTACCCGCTTAAGAGCTAGGATACCACAAACAGAGACGCAGACACACACACATTTCGGTCAAATCTATAAAGCCCTACTTTTTCTGTCAGGGGTTAAAAATGAATGAACCACAGACATCTACATTCTGTTCAATAACCTCATTGGTTAGCGTGGGTGTCTTAAGAATGCGATCGTCTGCCGTAAACCATTGATTGACGATATTTTTGTATTTACGTTCTTCGTTAATTGGCGACCCATACGTAGTAAACAATAACTTGATATTTTTTAAATACTCACTATTTGTTGTGGGAAGTATAATTATGTCAACATGTATGCCCTTACTAATAATCACTGTGTGAAGTTATGCAATGAATAAATCCTGTGTAACCATTCATTTTTTGACGTATAAACCTGTCATAACTTTATGCGGCGTTTATTAGTTAGGCGCTTAGTGTGAAGATTTTGTGATGGGTAGTGTTGCTAATATGATTTCGATTTTTATAAATATTGTGCTTATTTTATTTTTTGCCCGCGACTTCCACACTTTACAGGCCACAAAAGAATAAAGTGGCTTTATGTCAGTAATAAAATACACTCTAAACAGGATTTAATCAGTATTTGTAAACTGTATATTTGACAAAATGGAAAGTAAACGCTTTAAAACTTCAAACACACGTGATTCGAGACACAACAGAAAGACAATAGCAGCGCGACAGCCGGCTGTCGCTTGGTCGTCGAAAGGTTAATAACCACATTAATGTTTTCCTAGTAATGGAATGCGTTTTCTGAACAGCCCCCCCTAGACAAGTGGCATTGTAGAATAGATAGCGAAATAGAATAGATTGTCAAATGTATGGAGATGTCAAATTATTTTGCGAAAGCTTATGTCAACCCCATACATTTGACAATCTATTCTACAATGCCACTTGGCTAGGGCCCCTGGGGTGTATTTAGTATGGCACCAGGATTGAGCCCGCCCAAACCGCTGGCCCTACAGTTATGAAACTTGGAGGGTATGTTCTTTTTGAAGAGAAAGTATCCACTAAAAAAGGTAAAGGAGACCCCCACACACGTTCGACATTCACGCAGGCGAAGCCGTGGGTAAAAGCTAATTTATAATTTCAAAATTTCTCGCGATATTGTTCTTCACCAACGTCAGTGATGGCCATAATAAAATTATAAAGTACATATGAATTGAAAATATAAAATTGACACAACCTTATTATTGCACTATTACAGGTCTTAAACCCTGCATTTTATATCACCACTTATTTATATACACAACAAAACTAACTTAACCAAAACGTCTACTTATACAACACATGCCCACACTAGCCAAAATCCTACCAATCCAGGACCAATAACATATGATGACGTAACGACCTCTGCATTGTCTGGAAAACAGCCAGTAGGTTGTCCTGGCGTGAGGATAGAGGGACGGCGTGGCGCCATAGCGATGTACCGTTATGGCGCTTTCGAGGTCACCTACCGTTCCCGGGAATAGTACCGATACCGCATTCTGACTAATGCGGGAATGCGTGGGATTGGGAGTTTTCGGTACGTTTTTGTGATGCGGATTTTCTGAGTCATGTCTCGTTGTGTTCTCTTTGAAATGTCTTTCGAATGTCGCGTCCTATGTGTTTGTGTTTATTTGATAAATGTACACTAATATTATAAAGGGATGATTTTTTTTTAATTTGTATGTGGTAAACATTGAATATTGTCATTAACCTTATCGAAATAAACTGCACTTCGTGACACGAGTGTTTCATTTTGAACAAAATTTCAATAAATATATTAGGAAATATCATAGTTAAAAATATCTATTCGTATTATATACAACAGAACATAATTATCTATATAACATATTCCGTGTATTCTTGTATCATACATGTGAAATAACATAAGAGTAGCACGTTGCGTATCGTGGAGGTGAAAAAATGTACCAAAGACACGGCTACTAATAGATAAATTCGAAAAAAAAAGTATTTCAATAATTTTTGATAAAGATTCAATGCATCCATTTTTGATTACTTACTTGATGTTTGCTCATATAATAAAATTCAGTAAAATAATTTACCTACATACTTTTATAGACACAACATCATAAGGCTAGGAGCACATTGGTGCGAATAAAATTAATATACATAAAGCGCCAACTGTTTCACAATATACGACACACATTAGTAACATCACTCAGAAAGAATGTTCAATTAACAGTGTTAATGAACATACCCATTTTACTTGAACATTCTACTTCTACCTGCAATAAATTATTTTAACAGTTTAAAAAGTCACGATTTGGGTCACTGCAGTTTTGTAAGTACACTTGACGCTAGTTTATGTAGGAAATACTATTAACAAGTTTTTAATTAAGCAATTACTTAGCTTTTTATTTGGGTGACGTGTTTCGGCAATAAAATATGTAAGTACGGCTTTAAAGTATTTTTTTCGTTTTTTAAAACGTTGCCTCATAAAAATGTCTTGTGTATCGTGTGCTCATTTACAAAAATAAACTAAATTGCAAGCTTAAAATTTAAATGATATTTCTTTTGTAACTTGGTTAAATTAGGTAAATTAGGTAAAAAAAGCAAACTATGGATCGGTGTTTATATCTACCCTGAAGAAACATTCGAAACAAACTCAGAGGTCAGCCGTTGTGTGGTTTTGAATATCTAAGCATATTGAGGGACAGATAGTCAGCAGAAAACGACTTTGTTTTATACTTTGTAGTGATGTCCGTAAACATTGAACCAAAATACAAAATAATCCTCATATTAGCATTTTATTGAAAATGATGAAATCATAATTATTTATTTTGTAAATTGTTTAAAAATAACACTTTTTAGCAAACGACCTGCCAAAAAACCTGAGTAGAAACATCGAAACAAACTTAGAGGTACTCTCTCTTTAAAAGTCCATAAAATATTATATGGTCAAATAAAGCAATTGATTGTAGCTCAAGTCCAAACATTTATGTCCTTAATGTACTCTTTAACAGAATAAAAATATTTCGGTCACAATTTACGTTTCATAAATTAAAAATACTAGGCTAGCAAATCTATCACAAATTCCGCCACCAATCACGTCAAATCGCGTCACGTTATTAACCAATCGAGGCGAGGCTTACAAAATTACAAGCCAATATGATGTGCAACGAACTTTACAACCGCATTGATACACAGAGGTGACTATGAAGCGATATCCAGTTAGGCGTAAGTAACTCAGTTACCATGGTTAACCGGGTTGACGCTGTATTTATAGGCGGCGGGAGCGGTGCTTTGAGCTTTAAATATAAGCGATATTGTATTACGTGGTCGGTTATATGATTGAGGGGATCGATACGGGGTATTTTCGAATAGCATTTCTTTTTTTCAGATGTTTTTATTGAGGTACAGGATTTATTGGTAGGTTTTACGCTGTTAACGCAGGCCATCTTTTTATGTTTAATTATTATTAAATATATCTGTATATATAAATGGTAAAGTGGCTGACTAAATGACTGGGTGATGTACAACGCACAGCCCAAACCGCTTTTCCTAGAGACTCAGAACTGGAAGTTCTAAGGGGTGGAAATTCGCCATTCATGCAGGCGAAGCTGTGGGTAAAAGCTAGTGTACATCTGATTTACTTGCGGATTGATCGTTTAATGATTGTTTAAACTTTTCATAACACAATGTCTATTATTAAACAGTATATGTACATATATTGTCTTTTTAAAAGTGTTATAAGTTACTGTGTGTACATTATCTACTCATTGAATGCACGTGGGTGATACTCGTCACTATTTACGTAAATACCTGTTATCTTAACTGAACGCATGTATACTACACGTGGTAGTAGTAAAAGCAAACATTCGTTACAAGGTAAACTGTTATTTATTTGAAGCCACGTAGGACTTAAATTACAATATTACTAGCCCGCAGTATCGGTTGCACGCGTTATGTTTAGTCTTTAGTTAGCGCTCCGCTGCTGTGGGTCAGTATGTAGTATTATTAACCGACTTCAAAAAAAGTAGGTTCTCAGTTCGACGATGTTCGAGTATGTATGTTTGTCCGCGATTATCTCGCGTTTTGTTGTTATGTGTTATTCTGATGTATAAGTAATATTACTTATTATATAGGGTGACTGTTAATTAGTGTACGACACTTAAACACGTGATTGTGCTCATGATAACAAACTATTTTTATAATGGGAGCAAAGCCGAAATCGCGAAAAAAATATCAGTTCAGTACATTAGGCAAATATAAACAGTTGATTTGCGGTTCTCCGGATGGCGAGCGATGAATAAAAATATTTCTGTCACAATTTACGTTTCATAAATTAAAAATACTAGGCTAGCAAATCTACCACAAATTCCGCCACCAATCACGTCAAATCGCGTCACGTTATTAACCAATCGAGGCGAGGCTTACAAAATTACAAGCCAATATGATGTGCAACGAACTTTACAACCGCATTGATACACAGAGGTGACTATGAAGCGATATCCAGTTAGGCGTAAGTAACTCAGTTACCATGGTTAACCGGGTTGACGCTGTATTTATAGGCGGCGGGAGCGGTGCTTTGAGCTTTAAATATAAGCGATATTGTATTACGTGGTCGGTTATATGATTGAGGGGATCGATATGGGGTATTTTCGAATGAAATTTCTTTTTTTCAGTTATTTTTTCAATTTCAATTCTTTATTGCATTCCACAATGTATAGGCTTAGGTGGTAAATATTAAAAAAAAGTAACAATCATAGACCCTAATGGGTACATGATGTAAAGGATTTTTTGGTAGGTTTTACGCTATTAATGCAGGACATCTTTTTATGTTTAATTATTATTAAATATATCTGTATATATAAATGGTAAAGTGGCTGACTAAATGACTGGGTGATGTACAACGCACAGCCCAAATCACTGCTCCTAGAGACTCAGAACTGGAAGTTCTAACCCTGATGCCGCAAAATAGGGGATGGAAATTCGCCATTCATGCAGGCGAAGTTGTGGGTAAAAGCTAGTATACATTTAAACAGGAATCTAAATTTTCCCTTGATCTGATTTACTTGCGGATAAATCGATAAATGATTGTTTGAACTTTTCATAACACAATGTCTATTATTAAACAACATAATATGTACATATATATTGTCTTCTTACAAGTGTTATAAGTTACTATGTGTACTTTATCTACTCATTGAATGCACGTGGGTGATACTCGTCACTATTTACGTAAATACCTGTTATCTTAACTGAACGCATGTATAATACACGTGGTAGTAGTAAAAGCAAACATTCGTTACAAGGTAAACTGTTATTTATTTGAAGCCGCGTAGGAATTAAATTACAATAATACTAGCCCGCAGTATCGGTTACACGCGTTATGTTTAGTCTTTAGTTAGCGCTCCGCTGCTGTGGGTCAGTATGTAGTATTATTATACAATATTGTATGGACTTTAAAAGAGACTTTGCCCTCTGAGTTTGTTTCGGTTGTTTCTTCTTAGAGTAGTCCAGCTAGGAAACACCGGCCCCATCGTTCGATTAAAATAAGAAAAGAAAAAAAAAATGACGTGTAAAAGTGTAATTTATTACCTATTTACAGAAATAAAGATCGTTTTAATCGTTTTTTAATCGTTTTATTAACCTACTTCAAAAAAAAGTAGGTTCTCAGTTCGACCTGTATGTAAGTATGTATGTTTGTCCGCGATTATCTCGCGTTTTGTTGTTATGTGTTATTCTGATGTATAAGTAATATTACTTATTATATAGGGTGACTGGTAATTAGTGTACGATACTTAAACACGTGATTGTGCTCATGATAACCAACAACTTTTATTAAGGAAACAAACCTGAAATCGCGACAAATAAATCAACTGTTTTTTTTTTGGTGAGTGGGAAATCATTCAATGACTGCTCCCGTCCTGGGTGCGGCGGGAGGGCGTGTCAGACTCTTACTGACTAAAACCCACTCATGTTCCTTCGATTGCCCTTTATGTTCCAGGGTCACGGTAACTATTATAAACATTCCGCAACCCCGGCAGGCGTTAGCCCTGTTGAGCCTCTTCCTGTGCTGACTTCTCTTTGAGGCGCGCGTGGGACACTAACACGCCGTCGACGCGGGCCTGGTCCTAGCCGGGCGGCGAGCTACCCATCGCTTGCCATGCGATTTCGGCTTTGCTCCCATTATAAAAATAGTTTGTTATTATGAGCACAATCACGTGTCGCACACTAATTACTAGTCACCCTATATACTAGCTGTCCCCCGTGGTTTTACCTGTATTTTGGTTACTACTTCGCTCGCATAGGTTTTTTTTTGTGTTGCCACTGATTTCCGAAATTTTATTTATTATTTATCTTTGTGGCGGTTATTATTATTTTGGAAAAAACTTTTTATTGTAAATACGTTTGGTTTTAGACGGAAAAAAATATAGCGGTTTTAACCTAGAACTAGTATGGTAATTATGTAGTACTTAAGTCTATTTTTAATCTGAGTTACAATTTGCATTTACATTGTTCCGTGGCTCTAGCATTTGTTACTATTAATGTACTTTCACTTATGCTTCCTTTAAAGAGTTTATTATCGTTTCTTTACAAAACCTTGTCTCAATCTCAATTTGACGGGCCCGTTGGTCTTGCGGTTAGTGACTCTAACTGCTAAGCTTTAGGTCGTGGGTTCGAATCCCACTATTGACGAATATTGACTCTGATTTGTCTGCTTCTGACTGCGCCGCTAAGCAGCAATATAACTGCCGTCCTCACTTGCGGAATTATACCTTCCAATTAATTGTTTGTAAAATATTGGACACAAAGTCGTTAATAACCGAAAACCAGAATAAATGGTAAACTGACTGATTGAGTAGGAGATACAACCACGCATAACCCAAACCACTGGTTCTAGTAGAATATAACACCATCAAGAAAGCTACCACTAAAACATTGCCAAAAAATCTTAACAACCAATACCTAGTTTACAGCTACTTAACAAGCACTAAACACGTTACAAAAGCAGCGATACTAAAAATTATTGCGCAAAGAAATCTTACAAGTGAAGGCCAGATTATATGAGGCGTTGCTGAAATGCTGAAACCAGGGATGTTTTGGATATGAAATTTCGGATCTGGATATGAATGCGGATATAAAAATAATATTATATCATATTGGTTTTGGTTACAGTTATAGTATTTTATTGGTAAGGGATTCTTAAAAGTCATATTTAGATTAAGAAATTATCAAAAACACAATACTTTATGAAACACTTGTCGAATATCAATAGTTGTCAAATAAAATAACAGTCAAATCACACAAAAGAAAAGAAAGTAAGAAGGATAAAATCAGTGTAGTTAAGGATATAAAATAATTTCAGATTTTCCGTAAGTTTTGGTTAGCTCCGGTCACGGTTATTAGACTGTGGCAACATCTATCATCGAACATGTGGACAACAACTGACGTTTCAACATCTCGATATGAGAATTTACCGCGATTTTAGTACATATACAAAATACCGACTAGAATCGTCAAAAAACACCTATCTGGTCGAAAGATCCTACTTTTTCAACACAGGATGAGCGTTTTTACACTCTGTCTCTTATACCTCGAAAAGATCTTCAAATTATTAATAGTATTATAGGAAATTATAAAGCGTGGTAAACATTAAATTCGGCTTGCGAATGAAAACAAAAACTTGACATAACATTTATCATTTAAACTTATACCCTTTCCGAAATTTTATACCTGATTCGGTTATGGTTTCGGATATTCTTTATTTCGGAAATCCGAAAGTTTCGGTTACGGAGAGTACATCCCTGGCTGTGGGGGTAATGACCGCCAACCGTGGAGTGTAAGACTACACGGCGCCAAACTGGGTGAACCGGGTAACCAGCTCGATATTTGGCGTCATATAAGAGGTAGTTGGTTTAAACGTTGAGTTTTTTAACCCTTTTCAAATCTTTGTAGCATTCTAGCATACTTGGGAAATAGAGAGAGAAATAATGATGTTCTTTCCCGCTGTGTTCTTTCCCACCCAGAACAAACTTTGTGTGGTGAGCGTGCCTGAATGTCTTGTGTCTGGATGTTATCTATCTATAATATGTATTTATAAATTATATAAGTATGTATATCAGTTATCTGGTTACCATAACACAAGCTCTGCTTAGCTTGGGATCAGATGGCTTGTGTGAGTTGTCCCACGACATTTATTAATATTTATTTATTCGATTAGTAAATCTTAAACAAAACTATATCTGTATTTATTTAATTAACTATCTGTATTGCACCAGTAGGTTAGACTGCAAGTCGAGTCATACTTGGGATAGAGAGATAAAGGTGATCAATTATATTAGTAAATTCTGAAGAAAACTTTATGTATAGTAATTTACAGTACTTGACTTAGGGAAACGAGGTAGAAACCAAAGATAAACTAAATGCGAAAAAAAAAACTACGCGGCACAGTTAATAAATTAATAAACGCCAATATGAATATGTAACAAGAACTAAATGCAGATAAACCTCTTTATTAATAAAAGCGTAGGACCAGACACAACCAGGTAATTTATGGGAAATAAAACTTCACGTCAGATGGGAGCTTTCCCTTTCATTAACGGTAAAATGTTTAGTCTGGACTGGATATCGAATCCGAGTTTGTAGAAGTGATGCATTTATAGGAACACAATTTGCTACGCTCGCTACGCCGTAGCAGGGGTGTTGCTACGACGTAGCGAGCGTAGCGCGGAAGATTTTGATATCAATCCGTTTTTAGTTTTGGTAAGGAGTAAAGCAGTTTTTTTTTTTATTTATTTATTCCTTAACTTACACACTATCTTACAGGTTGACCCCAAAGCAATAGCGTGTCTCCCAACAACAAAGAAAAAACAAAAAAAAAAAGAAATTTAAAACTAGACTTATGTACTACGCAGAAAATACAAACGAAAACAAAAAAACAGTCTGTGCAATTGTGCATAAATAATCTAAACTAAAATATTATTATTATTATGTTGTTGGTAGTTGTTATGAAATAACAATAGCGAATTACCAAATGTTGGCTATTGTTATTTCATAACAATTTATTCAACTTATAATTGTACAGACATTAGATAATATATAATGACAACTTCAAACATCAGAAAAGCATAGATAGACTCTTAAGGAGTCTTTATGTGGCGACTAAGAAGTTCACCACATTCTCCCCCGCTGAATTCTAGCTTGAGGTGTCGTATTCCTGCAGATAGGCAGGTGGTCTTCTATTCCGAGTAGCTGGCCGAATCGAAGGAGTATCTGGTGCAGTACTCTCTGTAGAGACAAAGGAGGAGTCACTTTCTGTTTCTACAGTTTCGGTGCGTTCGTCTTCTTCCCCGCTTTCTATTCCTGTTGGGGCTAAATGTCTGTTAGACACAGTAGTTTCTCGTCCATCGCCTAGTCTTACAAAGGAATAGTCTGGGTTGGACTCCAACAGCTCGACTTCCTCGACTATGGGAGAGTATTTGTTGGTTCTGTTGTGCTTTTTGAGTAGGACAGGACCGGGTTTTAAGAGCCAAGTAGGTACCGAATGACCGTTATTAGATTTTCTATTATGTACAAACATCATTTCATGAGGAGTTTGATTCGTTGCTGTACATAGCAGAGATCTCATTGAGTGCAGTGCTTGATTCAGTACTATTTCCCATTGCTCGATTTTTAACCCCTGTGATTTCAGAGCTAATTGAATTGTCCTCCAAATTGTTCCATTTGTGCGCTCTATTTGACCATTACCCTGTGGATTATAAGCTGTCGTTCGACTTGTAGATATACCTCTACTATGTAAGTAATCCTTTACTTCTTTTGACATAAAAGCGGAGCCACGATCGGAATGAACATAAGCTGGCAATCCAAATGTGCAGAAAAGTGTTGATAAATGTTTCATTACAGTCGCAGCGGAAACGTCTTGGCACGGGAATGCGAATGGAAATCGAGAATATTCATCTACAATGGTCAATAAGTACTTGTTAGACGAAGACGACGGTACTGGTCCTTTAAAATCGATATTCAGTCTTTCGAACGGTGAAGTCGCTTTTATCAATGTACTGTTATTTTTGAAAAAACGAGGTTTCACAACTGCACAGACTGAACATGCATTTGTCATCTTTCTAACGTCATCTATCGAAAATGGTAGATTCTTACTTCGTACCCAATGAAACATCCGTGTAATGCCCGGATGACATAGTTCATTATGCAAGTCCTTCAACTTAGATTCTGAGTGAATAGCGCAAATTCGCGACAGCGCGTCGGCAGCGTCATTTTCTTTTCCTGGTCTGTATACAATATCATATTTGTAGCAAGATAATTCTAATCGCCATCTCTCTATCTTCTCGTTTTTTATCTTGCTTGTATGTGTGCGATTGAACATAAAAGAAACAGATCGTTGGTCTGTGATCAGTCGAAAAGATCTTCCAATCAAGTAGTGCCGCCACTTACGGAGAGCTTCGACAATGGCATATGCTTCCTTTTCTATAGCTGAATGTCGCTTTTCAGATACTGATAGTGTGCGTGAAAAGAATGCTACTGGGCGTCCTTCTTGAGTCAATGTAGCCGCAATAGCATTATCGGAGGCATCTGTTTCGACTGTAAACATTTTATATTCATCGATAGCAAATATTGTAGACTTTGCAATGCAGTTCTTTATATCTTCAAAAGCAGATTTAGCTTCATCATTTAATGGAAATTCTGGATTCACGAGGCTATGTAGAAAAGAACAACAGAAAAGCATAGATAGACTCTTAAGGAGTCTTTATGTGGCGACTAAGAAGTTCACCACAGTAGTGCAAGTTCAAAAACTGCTATAGTAACATTTTTATCCACGACGGATTGTTGAATTGTGTTCGCACAAACAATCTAATGAATGTTTCCATTTATCTCCATAACGGCTTGACCTATTCACATGCAGTTTTCTGCAGTAGATTTGTAATTTATTATTGAGACATTGTTTTTGATTGCCTTTAAACAAAGTCATAATAATTACTGATTACTACTGGCTTTTGTTCTCATTTTCATCCACGTAAATGTCAAAATTAAAGTCTGATGAAAAGTTGCTTACCAACCTTAGGGACCATACTCTATATACATACCTTACTCTACATAACAGTAGCCCAGTAATGCAATAACTAACAGTCTAAGCTAAGTCTAGACTGAACAATCGCGACATCGTTAGCATCGACTTTACATTAAGCGCGCGGAGTCTAACCACAAACAAATGTTTTGTTTTGCAACGTGTCATTGCAATAAACTTCTGCTAGTAAGTATATAAGTTAATTCATTTTAATATAAGGAAAACTGGAGAAGTAGTCTAAAAGGGATGCAGCAACTCGAATTTTAGTTATTTTTGTGTAAATTGAAAATTTTAATATCTCCCGCCCCAAAAATCATTAAGATAGCGCCTGCAGCTAAGCAAAAGTGATGGAATGAGACTTTGAATGGCTAAACTGATTTTAATGAAACACGTCTACTCTAAATATGACTTTTTTTTGGGAGTGGGAAATCATCAAATGACTGCTCCCGTCCTGGCTGCGGCGGGAGGGCGTGTCAGACTTTTACTGACTAAAACCCACTCATGTTCCTTCTGTTGCCCTTTATGTTCTGGGGTCACGGTAACTATTATAAACATTCACTTCGGCGACCAAGCGATAGCCGGCTGTCGCGCTACTATTGTCTTCCTATTGTGTCTCGAATCACGTGTGTTCGAAAGTTTAATTCATATTTATGTACTTTAATTTTATTTAATCCCCGTCGCAAGAACAGGGTGTTACAAGTAGCATAGGCTAGCATGACATGCGTCTGTGGCAATGTAAACTAAAAAAAAATTTTAATTATTAATTTACACTTCTTTTCCTTTTGTTTTGTGTCTGCCGAATTCCACACGCACAGAATCGCAGACAATACCTGCTTAGATAATAATATTTAAGTGTGTGTTGGCTTGTATTTACTATTCTCATTTTTCACAACGTTTAGACTTTATACCATTTTCTTAAATTAAATATTTTGAACAACGCTAATTACAGTTTGTGACATAGAAACAGTCAATATAAGTTTGTCGTGCAGCCAACGGTTATTGTTCACGCAATATTTCCGCGCTAACATAAATCCTAATGGAATTTGAACATTAAATTAATTGTAATTCACAAAATGAAATTGTTGTATTAAGTTAAAATGTAAGAAAACTAGCTTCTGCTGGCGGCTTCGCTCGCGTGGTTGTTGAACTTGTGTGACCCTGACTGCTTGGTTGTAGGTTCAGTTCCCACTAAGGAAAAACTATATGGATCTTTTACAGCCAGGAGGGCGAAATCGCAGCCAGAACCCGGTACCGAGTAAAATGTGGTAATATTTATTATCGCTATTACTTCACCACAAAGTATAAAATAAAAACACTTTCCGCTGTATGCCTGTCTCTTTGTAGCTTTGCTTCAATCTTTTAAACTACGCAACGGATTATTATGCCATTTTGTAATAGATAGAGTGAAGGTTTATCTTTCGCTTGATTCTTATTAAAATCGTGATTTTCAAAGAATTGTGCTAGCCGTGCTACGCTGGAGCGGGTCGCTAGTCGACGACAAGTAAGCAACATTACCTGTCTATGTGACGTTTGATAGTTTTATGTTAAGTTGCCATTAGTCAATGGCCACTGGCATTGCCAATCTACTTATTACTGGTTGACATGTCAGTCGGGCTTGTAAACACGTCGCTGTGAAGACAAACAACATCTGCAGTGCTTAAACTAGTGATTCTCTTCTGCACTTCTAAACAAGGCATTGTAGAATAAATAGAATGGAGTTCGATACGAGATGTCAAATTACTTAAGGTAATAAGTATACATTACTTTTGCCCACGGCTTCGCTCGCGTCAAAAAGAGACAAAAACTAGCCTATGTTACTCTCCATCCCTTCAACTATCTCCACTTAAAAAATCACGTCAATTCTTCGCTCCGTTTTGCCGTGAAAGAAAGACAAACATACAGACAGACACATTTTCCCATTTATAATATTAGTATGGATTATATTTAAAAGGAAGGTTTATATGTCAAATACAAGCATATTCTTGGCAGATTTTCAAAGAATTATACCCGTGCGAAGTTGGGACGGGTAGCTTGTTTAGCTATATTTAGTTACAGGATCTTGACGTGAGATGTCATCCAAACTCGTGTTTTCTTTCATCCAAGAATACTATATGGAATAACGCGTTCTCAAACAATGTTTAGTATGACCGTCAAAATTGTTAGTAATATTGATTTACAAGTTACACTATATGACATTTTTATTGCTATGTTTGTCTTTAGTTAAATCTTATTATATTTTACGACTACACTTTGAAGGTGATCTAATACATTTGAAAAAGTTTTTAACTGAAGATTTCGAAACGGATATAACGCGTTCCATATCCTCTTATACTAATATTATGAATGTGTGAGTTTCTAAGTTTGGATAGAGATGCATGCTTGTTACTCTTTCACGCAAGAACTATACAACGAATATTGATAAATCTTTAAAGTGATACACATCAAAATTACACGTAAGCTACATAACGTCACGTTATGCACCTTAGTCATTAACTTAAATTGTCCTAGCACGATTTGATCAATACTTCTTTCAAAGAGACTTTTATGTAGTCAGAAGGGTAACACTGACCAAATTGTTCGCTTAAATAAAGTTGTAAATTAGCAAAAAATCATATTAACGTGTAAAAGTTTGTTTTTTAACCAATTTACACTATTTATATTATCATTTTATGACCAACAAAACAAAGATCTTACTTAACGCTGGTGAAAGAGACAGCTCAAATATCACAAAAAGCAACTTCGGCACACACACATCAATAATCCCAAAAATAACACACACACAAGCCTTTCTACACATACAAACTAAACAAAAAACAAAAGAACCTCACTAAAAAACATCGCTAAAGCAAACATGTCAATCACTGCACAAAAAATTCATAGTCGCGCAGTATACAAACAACGTTTGACTGACAAAACGAGTCGCGACGAGGTATCGACGATCGTCGGATATGGGGCAATTTCCCGCCAAAAATGACCGCTACAGAGCTGCCAACGATACCGTCAGGTGGAAAACTGGCGCCAATGCAATGACAGCGGGACTCGGATTGCGGATTATAGAATAGAATTTCAAATTTATTTTGAATTTAGAATGAAGGAAGGACGGTGGAGGTTGGAAATGTATTGTTTTGTTTCTGGTTAGATTCTTTTATTAGTAACTAGCGACCCGCCTTGAACGGGTGTTACGCATCTTTAATAACTCTAAAAAAGGTCATTATATAAATAAAGCTAGTTTTCGTTTCGCTGTTTTCCAAAAATCCTTTCTTAGTGGTTACCTACTCTTCACAAAGAACACACCAAGTTTCATGTCTCTAGGGCCAGTGGTTTGGGCTGTGCGTTGATATATCACTCAGTCGTATAATCGTATAAAATGATAAACTGGCTGTTTACCTATTTATATAAATACTAGCTTTTGCCCGCGGCTTCGCTCGTGTTAGAAAGAGACAAAAAGTAGCCTATGTTACACTCCATCCATTCAACTATCTCCACTTAAAAAATCACGTCAATTTGTCGCTCCGTTTTGCCGTGAAAGAAAGACAAACATACAGACAGACAGACACACTTTCCCGTTTATAATATTAGTATGGATAGACAGATAAAAAATATGGGACCAAATGGCAACTGTTCTGCATCGAACTTAATAAAATCACGAAAATCGGATCATAAATCTCAGCGAAAAATACATAAAAAAATACCCATTGAATTGAGAACCTCCTTCATTTTGAAGTCAGAGAGAAGAACAAAAGATCACTAACTTGAAAATGTCTATACCTCTTTTCAACCATAAACCGACGTACAAACACGTTTCCATGCATTTAGCAAATACGACTTAACCCGTAACCGCCATCAGGCCATCAGCTGTTCACTAACGTCACGAGTGTCAGACACAAAGTGGATTACAGTACCGACTCAAGTGACCATGGACGTCATATGCGGTATTTGCTCAACTTAATAATACTTGTGGACGCCATTACACGTTGAAAAGTATTGCAGTAGACTAAAATATAATATGCCTAAAAAGTAAATAGCATGACTTTATGAAATACTAAATAGACTACTCTGCCGTCCCTACGAAAAGTGCAATAACTCGGTCAAACCTGATTTCGAGAAAAACGCGGTTAAAGATTTTATTTTTGTTTTCATTGTATCTCCATAACTATACATGGTATCGGATTGAAACTTTTACTACATGATGTAAAACAATGCAGAGAATATTATGTGGTACTTACTGTTTGTTCCCGCATTTATTCCAGATATAAAAACCAATAAATACAATTATGGTAAGTATTATTACTATGTAGAAAGAATGTTTACTAGTCATAACCGCAACAAGTAACCTATTTATTGCACTAATGGTTAGGGAAACCCACATGATGCATTTTTGACTAGCAATTAATTTTTTTTTATCTGCATCCTAATCAAATGTGCATTAAGTTTCTTATTTATTGCGGTTTTCATTAGTAAGAGACAAGTTTAAAACGCCAAAGTTTTAACTTGTTACTATTACAAAAACAGAGATGTTACACTTTTATGTCAAATACCTATAAATAAACAGAAGTTTGCAAAACAGTATTTT
Source organism: Athetis lepigone (assembly GCA_033675125.1). Taxonomy (NCBI): domain Eukaryota; kingdom Metazoa; phylum Arthropoda; class Insecta; order Lepidoptera; family Noctuidae; genus Athetis; species Athetis lepigone. Next base: position 5,992,159 of record CM066227.1, read on the forward strand.
GCCTCTTACCGATTTAGCATGAAACTGTTTTCGGTAAAGTCAAGTCTACTCATAATATCTGCGTTAAATTGTGTTTTTAAAATTATATAAAATCGGTTATAATTTAATGAATAAAAAAAATATCATATTAAACCTTTTTTATTTCAAACTAAAAAAGTACAATCACAATGGGAATCACTTCACTATTTTACTTATTAATTCTGGTCTAATAGCCAGCATTTAAAATTCAAATAAAAGTTCGTTATTGTCAAAAGGAAAATTCGTTTAAAAATAAAAAATCGTTTTTTGGTTGCAATTGACGGACTGTTTATGGCGTTCCTATAAATGTTTGCATCAGCTACCTGCAACGAGTAGATGTTGGTCACCCACTTGCCACAGCTCTCCATCAAAAAACGTGTTCGATCCTCCTTGCGTTTAGATAGTAGAATTAAAACGTTTAGAATTAAAGTGATTCCATGTCACACACGATATAACATATTCCTACCTATATACAGAAAACTTAGCTTTTACATTTTATTTTATAATGTTTGTGTTAAAGAAATTTCTTTATTATCAAAACAATGTTATTCAACCTCTTCTTGTCGACGCTGACACGCTAAGTAGACCGACTTGTTCTAGCAACACAAGTGATAATTGTGGCATTTGTTCCGTCATCCTTGACCTGCCCACGAAGACACCTGGTCAGCTTCGCAAAGAACAAGCAAGGGATCCTGATGTGGCAAAGATTATTAAAGAGCTAGAAGGACCTGATGAGGTTGCATCTCAAAGATGGTTAGAAAGGGGCTACCTCATGAGTCAAGGAGTCCTGTACCGTTACAATTCAGACTCCGAGAGCGAATCCCCACAACTTGTTATACCTGCCTGCCAAATACCAGCCATTTTAAAGGAGTTACATGATTCTCCAACAGCTGGTCGTCCAGGGAACCAGAGAACCTATCAAAAGGCAGCACAGCTCTATTATTTCACAGGGATGCGGAGTAATCACCGATTATGTGTCAGCCTGCATCCACTGTCAGCGTTATAAGGCCAACAACGCCAAACCTCCGGGTCTACTTCAGACGCCAGTCATGAACCAGCGGGGTGAGGTATTGGCCATGGACCTAATCGGCCCACTACCGGAAGGAGACCAGGGGGAGCGGTGGATCTGCTACCCGATGGATAGAGCTGTTTGCCGTGAAGGAAGCCACAGCTGAAACCTGTGCTCATGTCCTCATCGAGGAATATTTTTTGCCCCGAAAGTTACCCCTTACCCTGCAAACTTCTTGCAGTCGTTGTCAGCTGTTCGTGAACGCGTCGAAATCCAGCAGGATAAAACCTCTCTCTCATAATAGTGAATTTATTGCAATTTATTTCGCGTAGGTATACTGCATTCGTTTAATCTTCCTACAAATAAATGCAGTATATTATCTACTTACTAAATAAATTTTAGTATTCATCCCATAATAATTAATAAGGTCCCATAAGATAACTGCAATAACTCAAGCTTATTGTACTTATAACTAGTAAATGAGAATCACAAGAAACGAAATATGGTAATTATAAATGCAATAACTCAAACATATTGCACTTATAACTAGTCAATGAATATTACAAATTACGAACTATGCTAAATATAAATATAGTAGCTACACTTATTGCAGATATAGTAAGTAAAATTACTAAATAGCGTAAGTAAGTTATTCCTATCTACAGTTATTTCGGTGTTGATATGTAAATCATAAAGCATCGACCTAGATATTGCAGTTAGGCTTAGTAATAAAACTGGCTACGTCATAGATACGTAAAAAGTGTCTAAGAAGAAAATATAGTTCTCGTTCTGCTAATTCCGAATATGTACTTATCTCAATTTGGTGCAAAACTCGAGTTATTGCACTTTTCGTAAGGACGGCAGTACTTGTGACCCTTAACCTTTCAACGACCAAGCGACAGCCGGCTGTTGCGCTGCTACTGTCTTTCTATTGTGTCTCGAATCACGTGTGTTCGAAGGTTTAATGAATTGTGGTGGATAATTGGGTAGTTTACACCATTAACCAATAAATGTTAGACACTATTTCTATAAAACTTCTTTTAATTTCAGCCCAATAAAGGTTCATTTTCAATTTGCTATAAAATTTGATTTTAGTTGCTTTGAAATCAATAAAATAGAAAATCAACTGAGTTGTTATTTTAGTGACGTCATAAGTTGCCATTGCCATACGCTATCTATTGGAGAATTATATAATAATAATAATTACGTTTATTGCGTTTTGACAGCTCATAAAAAGTACGTTAATTGATAATGGTGTAAACTACCGTATTGTAATGCTAAGTCTGTCTGTTAAGGTTTCAAGGCAAAACCAAAAAGGCGATAGAGATGAATTTTGACACGGAATAAAATTGAACACCAAGAAGTTTTTAAGTAACTAATGTTAGGGAGAACACAGTACTAGCGTCGCAATTTCCAATTCGTTTATTAGTTGTCACATGTTAAACTTCCTACACTCGAAGGGAAAATCAGGCTTACCGATCAAGGGAGAAATATAAAGGGATTATTTACTACTATGCTGTCAAAATTTAAAAATACAATTTCAACTTTATTACTGTAGCATTAGGTTTAAGGTCGATTGAAAATTGTCAATTTCAAACATTTCCAAAATGCTTAAAACATATGCAATAAATTCAACAGTGTTATATTAAATGCGTTAGCATTTCACCGGGTCAGTAATTAACAGGGGAAGTAGGGCGGGTGACGAGTTAAGACTATTACTTGCACGGTAACACATGGGGTGAGGTAGGGGGAGGGACGTGTGGGAGGGGGGGGGTGAGTTCAGCTGTGTAACGCTTTTGTGGACTATGCACCGATAATGTGTTGATGATTAAAGTAATGGAGGTGAAGATAATTGTGTGTAGTTTATTCATACAGGGTTGATATGATTGTTTGGGCCTGATTTTAGGAAAGCCTGGTAATGCTGTGAGAGATGAATTGATATATCAATAAATATGTATGTAATGATTTATTCTAACTGATTCATTAATGCAGAGCTAAAACAAAACTACTAACCTAAGTTCTGACATTATATTGTCATTGATGTTGTAAACCGTCATTAAGGGTGAAAATTAGGGAGAAATAAAAATAATAAATGGTTTCCGAAGTTTGTTTATTTAGCCTATTTCCAAAGCGGATCTGTATATACTTCTCATTCAGAGTACCGATGCAAAGTTTATCTTGGACATTACATACTTCAGTGAAAGAAAAACAATGTGAAAACTCTGAACTTCGTCCAAAATCACCAATTTGCCTTGAGCAAGCGTCGTGATCAACGCGTGACTGCTCTGTATGAGAGGAAACCTTGCAATGGGACAGTGACTGCTATTATTTGACATCGAAAAACAGCATGATAAGTAATACGAACCAGTAATTTAAAGTCAAGTGCTCAACGTGTCTAATAAAGAAACAAAAACAGTCAAGTAGCCATAGCACATTATTTTTAGTATAGTATACTAGTATGCTTATGTACTTTTTTATTTGTTTAAACCGTAATCAGTTTAACAAACCGCTTGTTTATTAGAATCTATTTACTGGCGATAAAAAAGTACATTATCTAATGTACCCCTATGGGTAGTTTTTGAAGTCGAAAAAAAAAGTATCAGGCTTCTCTGATACTATAACGTAAATAATTTTTATCATACTGCATATTTGAGAGATTTTAGCTCATAATCCCTGACTTGTAAACGCTTGATAAAGTTCCATTGCTACTAAAACAGAAGCCGAATCATATCGAAACCGGCTAGCGATAGCGTCCAATAAAACATATGTAAATAAGCCTATCTATACAACATATAATCGTATGTGTATACAACTCCAGGTGTGTATACAATATACATATTATATCAACATTGTATGCCCAAGGTCATTAATACGCAGGTCATCGTCCATTATATTCTACCGTTCGAATTGAACCGTTATGTCACCATTCGCGGTAGTTAGCTATTGAAACCTTCCAAGAATAATGCATTATTAACAAAGTAATTAATTAAATTACGTATATGTTAAGATTTTTCAGAAAATGAAAGCAATATCGAGTTGGTTAAACGTTTTATAAAACTGAAAATATAGCGTAATGTGTTCTACAGTAGAATTTTTGCTGAAGAAGTTAAAATTCGGTTCACAAAATTTGGATACAAGGGACTAGGCCACCACGTGTATCGGCCCGGGAGGTTGCGTTAAAATAAATATTAGTAGCGTATTTCGGAACGCAGCTTTTCACTGAGGCGAAGGTACGCGTGCGAGCGAGACAGCACGAGATGAGATCACGGGAGCGAGCGAGATGACAGGGGCGAGCGAGATGACACGAGCTTATCCGATCGATAGCCGCAGCCGCAGAGTGCCGCGAGTGACGTCACACGCCCGTCTCGTCATCTTTGACTCTGTTCAAAGAATTGTCACTATATTTTTGTATAGAATGAACGCCATTAACAGTTCGATATGAAAACGAAATATTGTATGTTGCAGGAAGTGTGCCATTGTGCTGTTGGCTCAAATAAATAACGTAAGTCGCGTCGCATCGACGTAAACATGTTATTGAGTGATTATGGACTCATATAAAGATATGAGTCTGAAACGCATTGATAAAATGTAATCTATGAAAAACGCCGTAAATTAATAATAAGTCTGAAATCTTGTAGTACCAACTCTGAACGGTGCCTACGGTAAAACTGTGAAGACTTCCTGGAAAACATAGGTACTAACAACTACAAAATGCCTTACTAGTTGCCAACGAAAGTGAATCGATGAAAATAACCCAACATAAATGAATTAACAGACCGATGATTAATTTGTACGCTACGAACTCGTAGACGGTCTACGAGCTACGAGCTACGGCGTAGCGTTTCACTTTCACGCAGAAAATAGCGTATAATAAAACTTTTTGTTGCAATGCATCTAGGGGTTCTAGGAAAAGGAAATATAGGGCATTTTGTATGGGAATAAAAACCATGACCGCCATAGAAAAGGAAGGTTCTATTGCGTCATTTAGGTCATTCGTACGTAAGTTTTAATGATGTAACAAGGTCGTAAGCTTTCATTTGTATTACACGCTTCGGAAATTGGAAACATTACGAGTAGTCATACAATTTAATTAAAGTGCATGTATTTAAATTGCGATGTTATTTTTTATGGTTTGTAACTTCAGTGTACTTTGTAGTGCGGAAATAATAATTAATATTTTAATTGCTTCGCCTAATAGTAATTATGTAAGTTGTCACAGATAACTTTACCATACTAGTTATTTCTGTGGTTTCATCTACATAGTATAATATGGACACATACAGATTGGAAGATCTTTTTAAGAGAAATACATATTTTTGTAAAATATAGTTTTCAAAGTTTTTTTTCCTATATCTTTAACAATCATCGTCATATCTTAGCAAATTCATGGAACACTTCGTACATAAGTGGAAACATAATAAAAATTTATATTATAGTAGTTTTTGAGTTTAAGTCGTTCAGACCAACAGGCGGTACTGTTCATAATATACGTAAGTGTGAAGTCACAAAATCAACATTTATATTTTTTGTTGGGTTTTAGATTAATGTTATTCTACAAAAAGAAAATATAAACTTTATCCTTTCTCTTTGTAATATTAAAGAAGACAGGGTAAGTACATAATATTTATTTTACATATTACACAAAATAAGTGTAAATAAATAAATAAATAAATAAAATAAGTGATACAATACACATTCTGATCTACAAAATGACCATTCACAATCAACCCACATAATATGATACATACTCTTATTACAGATTATGCCATAAGTTTAATTTTTAACCACGTCCGGTCCGGAATGGCTGTAAACCTCTTAAAATACGCTAGAGGGCGCCCTGTGCGCCTTTTAATTGGTCCGTGTATAGACGATGTAATTCCATAATTTTACTGGCAAAAGCCCAATTGTGGAGCTTGTAGGGTCCACGTGTTACGGTTTTTGTTTTGCTTTTTTTTTTAACCCCTGACGCAAAAACAAGTGCCTTTGAGTGTCTGCCAGTCTGTGTGTGGGTCCATTTTTCTTAAACTGGTGAACCGATTTGGATGTGGTTGCCAAAAGTTTTTATTTGGGAAACTGGTTCTACGGTATCGAACTTAATAACTTTAGGTACAAGGGGTTTGTAAATTTTTAATGTATAGCCTTATTTTGGGTAAATATTGAGGTTTGGTTATCAATATTGTGTCCAAGAATTCCATAGAGATTATAGTTTAGGTTAAAACGTTTCATGAAAATATTTATTGGATTTAAAGATCTGGCTAAAAAAAAACTACAATTGATTTGCTATGAGGAGTCCTACTTAGAAAACTAAGAGCCATAAACAATGTAAATACTATGTCGCGGGCAAAACCTGGTGTTGTATATAAATAAGTTGAATATATAAATGTTTGTAAATGTACTAAGATATAGAATATTTATGGGACCAGAGGGGTTTTGCACGAGCGTTCTAACGTAAGTCGATCCTGTCAGTTTCCCAAATTGGAAATACGACTATCCTTTAACAAAGTGAATCTCAAACTTTCGGTGATTAAACACTTTTGAAAATGTTGGACTCTGTCTAAAAATTATCAAAATCTAGTTTTATTTTTACTTTAGAACCACATTTACAAGTTATATTTTTTTAACTTCCTGAAGTAGGCATTATCTAACTACCTCTGAGCAAAAAAAAGTGAGCCGTCACGGGACGCCTGGCAGATGTGAAACATCGACAGTACATCATCGCCACACAGTACACAAGACTGTGACTGTATATATGTCACCGGAAAATAACAAGATCCGTAAGTTTATCAATCTACTAGGAAGTTTATAAACTTTCGTAAGATAATAAACGGGAGATAAATTGTAATATTTTACGTCCACATTTTCGTAAATTTATCAATTTCCGACGTCATACGGTAAATTTATAAACTAACGGAGTTCGTTTCGGCATTTTTCAGTCCAGACAATTCAAAATTAAGTGGGGCGGGACAGTAACCAAAAATGCAGATGCAACCGTGGGGACAGTTCTATCTCTTTCATATTTTTTCATTCATCCTCGTTTGCCAAAAACACTGCAGAGACTAGAAAACAACAGCCACATAAAGCCATCTTTACCAAATTCAAAGCGGGTTTTACCAACCTAACACCTGGTGCCAACAAGCAACCAACACTCACAGTGCGTGTCAATCAGGTTTAAGAAACCCACCAACCCAGGATAGGGGTATAAATGAGTTCTGTTTATACAATGATTTCCCCGTTGTTCCGAATAAAAATGTGAAGTACACGCAATCGCATGACGGAAAGCAACTCCGATATTTGGGCATTAAAAATATCGGATAACGAGCCTACTTTAGTGTTTTGTCAGGTGTAAACTGAATTAGGAAAATGTATTAAGTTTTAATTTTTATTATATTGTGAGGTTTTCGGTGTTAATTTTCGTGGGCGGGTAAATTAAAAGTTAAAGCTGTTGGTTTTGGTTAAATATGTGTCACGTTAGGTCAATATTTTGGGTATTTATTAAAAATGGTCAGCTATCTTTAATTCACGTAACGTCATAGAATCAATGTGTATTGTTAAATAGAAGATACAGTTCAGAAATTACTTTAGAATCTCTCTCTACTTTATACATAAAATTCAGCACAGCAGAAAACAGTAACAACAGTCCGTTATGATTTATTCTTCTGAAGGCCAAAAATCTCTTGTACAGGGAAGGCATAAGCATGGAACACTTTGTACAGCATTGTTTCTCAAAACAGTATCACGATTTCAGATTTATAATTTTGCTAAATGCTGTCCTTTGAGGTTTCATCTATATTTTTCGTTACTGCTCCGCTCCTGTAGGTCGCATCTTGATGTTAAATTCCCTGCTTTATTGTTCAATCAGGTTATCCGATTCGTATTTCCACTTATTAATAAAACAATAGTTCATTGCTTGTGCTTTATGACAGACTAACTTTATTTTTTACTAGACAAACAACTACACATTCAGGTGGCCAGTTAGTACATAACATTATTCATGAAGTTACTAATATCAACACCACTTTTACAAGTCTATATTGTTTTTTACTGGTATTTACTACCTGACTATATCTAGAAGAAACATCCGAAACAAACTCGGAGGTCAAAGTCTCTTTTGAAGTCGATACGATTAGAATGGACTGATCACGTGAATAACATCTAACTATTTAGGTTATAGTGAATTATTGAGATGTTCTCTCGATTAGAGAAGCACACAGATTCGAGTGGACTTGATCGAACATTCAAGTAGTACAAGTGCTTCTTAATCATTTAGCTCATCTAAAAAAAACTACAGTGTTGCTCCCTCTAACCCGGAATAAATGTTCTCTACCTATTTATTCAATTAAAGTAATTAACACTAAACGCCCCGTAGGATATAATAGTGCTCAACATCATATTTTACATCCCCATGGGTCGTTATTATGAACGCATAAAAGTCGCATTACAGAATTAAACTGATGGTAATTGTTTAATAAAAAAACTAAATTACGTACTGGAATAATTTTATTATTTCTAGATAATGAAATGCATTAAAACTGGGTTTTCTTATATGTAGTAAAAGCTGATTAACTATAAAAAAAATTCAAACAAATTTTCCAAAAAACAAAAAAAAATTTTTTTTTTTTTGCTTTTGGCTTAGCTGATTGAGTAGAGGTCAATGCTACTTTTGAAACATTTTAAATGTTGGAAAAATCTGTAGATAATATTTAAAAACAACAAAAGTTTATCGTTTTTAGTGCTGATCGTACTTCTTCAAGAAAATTTCATTGTGTAAAATTTGGAAAATATATCGTTGCTATCTAAAACTAACAGTTATGGGTATGAACACGCTATTAGATAATTATGTACGATTGTAAAGTTGAAGCAACTATCTCTGTCTGAAAACTAACAATAACACAGTTTATATAAATGAAAAATATATATAAATTTCTTTTTTTTTGGTGAGTGGGAAATCCGGGGGAATTTCCCACTCACCAAAAAAAAAGAAATTTATATATATTTTACGCCCAGGACGGGAGAAGTCATTTGATGATTTCCCATTATCCAAAAAAAAGGCCATAAAAAGTGTATAATTTAATTAATGAACGCGATTCATCAGTCAAACTGTCTAGGCCACTAACATTACGACAGAATCATACTAATCTGAAACAATATTTTGTCAGATAACACCATTAAATCAAACTGACAACCGCCTCATCAGCTCAATACAAACCAATTGAAAGTCAACAAATTTTGAACATCAAAAAGAACGGAATATTCAAAAACAATTGACTACCATTCGCAATACGTACGATAGACGAGATAGCAAGCTCAGTCTATGGTCCTAATTGATGGATTGACGCGTTATGACGTACAGTCGACGTCATAGGTAGAACAATAAAAAGCATGGCGGTATAATGGCGTTATAAAATCAATTGACATTACCGTTATATTGTTGGGAGTGTTAATTGTGTCATGGAAGTTTCCTGTGAATGTTTATGGTAATGTTTTAATAGTTATATTTTTTTCTCGTTATAACCGGCATGGTATTCTAGACAGCGAAAGTTGACCTTGGTAGATGAAGACAGTTTTTCCAACCTATCTCTGTATATTTTTTTTTGCATCTGTAAGGAATCCCTTTCTGCTGAGTCAGAACTGTTGAACGGTACGGTGAACAACATAACATTTAAAACGGTATTGCAATGTGCAAAAAAAGAAGAAAACTGAAAAATTTTCCTATTCCCAAAGAAGACTTAGGTTCCCATATTTGATTACAACCGTCTCTTAACATGATCGCATATGTACATGTATGTCTGTATTAAACAGTCCCAGTGCAATGTTCGAAACTCGCAACTGAATTGGCACCGAGCAAATGTTTGTTCCAATATTTGAACAAACGTTGAGCCGAGTTTGAACTAGATGTGGCTAGCAACTTCTCTATTCATAAATTGAGCTTGATCTTTGTAACTTAATTGAATGTTTCTGTTTCTGCATATTATTATTGAGGTTAACTAGAGGAAATGGATAAGTTTTGACTTTGATAAACATTAAAAAAATATAAGTATAAGCTGGTTCAATAAAAAAAGGAATCTTAAATGGCGGCATATACTTGCGTTGACAAATAGTACAGTCTGCAAATAAATTTTAAAGTTGAAGTTTTTTTTTTCAAATCTAAAATATTATTAATATTTTTTATTGTTTTCATTGGAAACAGTGCCTACTTTTACCACAATAACAAACAGGTAACAACGGAAAAATAACAAATAACTATAACAAGATATTCGTAAAAGGGGCACTGAGCGCGTCAAGGCAGCGCGCAGCGTGGAAGAAAATCAAGACAATTTTTTTTTATGTTGATGGTACGCGCGTGTGTGAATATAGATGGCACTAGTGTGCGAGCGAGAGAACATGATAAGCGCCGCTATTTTAGATTCCTTTCTTTAATGAACTAGGTTATATTATCTATCATCATTATATGAAAATGAAAAAAAACAATGTTTAATATGTATTTTTTTTAAAACTGGCTGGATTTGGCATTTTTTTAGTGACTTTGAGAAGAAGACAAACTCAGGGATACAGTCTATTTTTGAAAAAAAAAAACAGAATTACTTAGATGCATGCAATCATAACCATCACAGCACACTAAAGTAAAAGTCAATTGTTTTTACACTGCCGATTCTCTTGTGCACGAACTAACGTAAATTTAAGTTAAGTGCATCTTTCTCTTTCCTTTTAATTAAAAAATAGACAGAAGATCAAATATTAGTTGAGTCCTGTCAAATTTAGACACTCCATAGATAATTTAGAACATGGCGTCTAAATATACGTCAATTTTCATCAGGCGCTGTCTAATTTGACAGGAGTAAACTAAAATGTATCTTCTGTCCTTTTCTTTAAGAAATGGAAAGAGAAAGATGCACTTAACTTAAATTTACGTAAGTTTGTGCACAAGAGAATCGGCACCAATGTAAACCAATTTCAACTAAACAATAGTGACGTATTAGTTTGTGCTCATAATTACATTTAATACCCGAAACATAACAAAAATAAGTAACTTAATAAGCTAATTAATACGGGCATTTCGTGTTTAAATACAAGTCTAAACTTATGCACATTTTGCCTAATAAAATGCCAATCGCCGTGTTCCATTCGATGAACAAAATTGAATCACACTATTTAATTAGAACAGTCTCAATTCTATTAATTGATTCGAAAACGTACACCTATATTTTAAAGTAGACTAAAATGTGTGAGAGGTAATTTTTATACCTAAGCAAGTCCATTACAAAGGAGACAATTTTTTTTGTTCGGGGATTAGGCCCACCACAAATTGTGGCATTTATTAATGAAATGCACGTTAGTTTATTCCTTATAATCTCTAGATTACAGTGGCAATATTAGCAAAACTCTAAGTAACCGGAATACTGGGAAATACGACAGTCAAAACATGACTCTCATAATGACCTAAAATCTCACAAGAGCGATTATTTAATGAGTGAATAGGTTTCCTAGGTATTTTATGTTAGAATAGTGCACTTTTAATAATAATATAGGTGTAAATGACATAAAAACCTGGCTTTCGTGTGATTTTTTTTCGATTATTCTTTTACTGTGGACGCCAATGCTTTTATAAGTAAAGTTGTTGCACATTTCGTTGAAATCGAGCTGTACAATTCTTACAACAGCTTTATATATTATGCACTGTATCTCCAGAAGCCATTTTTCTAACATCTATTGAATAAAAATACGAAAAGAACAGAAGAATCACTTATCTGACTATCTAGAAAACTGTTGGAAACTATTAGGCTAAGTTTACAATCATGACCGCGAGAAGCCGCGCGTCGCCGCGTGGTTAAGGCGTTCGCATGATGATGTGCATACCAGTCCGGATGTCAATGTTGCTTGAGGAGGGGGCAATTTGCTTATGGATTTTATACCGAAGGCTGAGTCATCGCAGAAAATGACAAAGACAATAAAAAAGCTTTCTTGCATCCTATTTTAAATGAAAGTCTTTCACTTAAAATAGGATGCAAGAATGCTTTTCAACGAACGTAGAACGCGCGGTAATGTCTACGATAATTGCTGCTTACTTTGGTCTTGCACCGCGCGGTTAGTGGTACAGAGCGGTTTCGCGCGGTCGTATGAACTTAGCTTAATAATGTAGTCTGTCAGTGTCAAACTGATTGAAACTGTACCACAGAGCATCTACAACGGAATGTTAATTAGGTACGTTTCGTTTCACATAATATATTTAAATTCACGTTGAAATAAATGTAAAAACGCTCCTCAACATGCATTTTTCCGTAATAGTTTTTTACTATTATTTCATTATTCCCGTTAGATATCTATATAATTTTTAGTGGGTTAGTTATAATAAGGTGATGACTTGTTTCATGCGTAAAATTATTAATAAACGTAACCGTTTAATAGTGGGACCAAAAAAAATTGTCTCCTTTCTTTCGCTAATAGGAAGCTACACTATTACCGCTTGCAATAAACTATGGTTTATAGTTTAGTTTAGTTAAGTTTTACGATTAATAATAATGATAAGTAACAGAGCCTTATAGTGCAAATTTCACTTGGGGTATTTGGCATAATACCTTTGTTACCTGGGTAATACAAACTATACCCTATAATTATTAAAATGAAGTCGCACCATAAGATACGTATACATACGTATATAAACAACACTAGCTTTTGCCCGCGGCTGTGCTCGCGTTAGAAAGAGGCAAAAAGTAGCCTATGTTACTCTCCTTCCCTTCAACAATCTGCACTTAAAAATCACGTCAATTCGTCGCTCCGTTTTGCCGTGAAAGAAAGACAAACATTGTAGTACTTACGGTCTTTTATTTTATCATTTTATGTGATTCTCCTTGTTTTTAATAGTATTTCTAATTAGTTATAACATTCTGAAAAGAAATAATTAATTTGTAAACAACGTTTGACACTTTTTCATTAGACATTTGTCAATCATTCTATTTGTTTTCTTTAAAGGTGGATATTGGTTTATCTTCGTGAAGTTTGCATACGTTTTTATAGACCTGTCCGCCTAATTTTGTTACTGGCACCCTCATTTTCTTTACTATTTAAAATTTTTGATTCAAAACATTGCGTTCCTAATAAAGTGTTCGAAAAGAGTCTTCTTTATCGATATTTTTGCAGAGGGAAGTCAGTCTTGTGCCGGCATCGAAAGAAGGAGTAACTGGGAGGTCTAGAAGTGAACCCTCTCATATATTATTGCAGAACCTCTGAGTGACGTTTAAACCTCTAAGTGAACCGGCCTCTCTCTTGGGTTCACCTCCCAGTTTACTCCTTCACGCGCTTCTGCGTTATCTATGTCTAGCCTTCAGCCTCAGCTACCGAGCTACCGAGGTACCTGCTCAGCCTTCGGCGTCAATTGCCGAGGCCCCTGCTCAGCCTCCGGCCTCCACCGCCGAGGCCCCTGCTCAGCCTCCGGCGTCTGCTACCGAGGCGACTACTCCGCCTCCGGCATCTGCTGCCAAGGCGCCTACTCTGCCTCCGGCCTGCGTAGTCGGGGCACCTACTCTGCCTCCAGCCTCCGCTGTCGAGGCGTCTACTCTGCCTCCGGCCTGCGTAGTCGGGGCACCTACCCTGCCTCCAGCCTCCGCTGTCGAGGCGCCTACTCCGCCTCCGGCCTCTACTGCCGGGGCGCCTACTCTGCCTCCAGCCTCCGCTGTCGAGGGGCCTACTCTGCCTCCGGCCTGTGTAGTCGGGGTGCCTGCTCTGCCTCCAGCCAGCGTAGTCGAGGCGCCTACTCTGCCTCCGGCCTCCGGCCTCCGTTGCCGAGGCGCTTACCCTGCCTCGTGACGACGTGAAGCACCTCCGAATCCTGGTTTTTAACATCCTTTCCTATTTATTTTAAATCCTACGAGTTTGGGCCAAAGTGTAGGGTGATCTGGTACTCTCATTGTTTTAATTTTAAATATATATCTGTTCTTTTCATAACTGTTTATTTTCTTTTCCTAACCTTCTGTTCGTCTGGGACTCCAGTTCCCTAAGGTTCTGGTTTCCTAGACGAACCTACCTGTGTGATTGTTTCCCTGGGCCTCTACAACCCAGGGTAACGTTACAACATACAGACAGACAGACAAGCTTTCCCATTTATAATATTAGTAAGTATGGATAATATTGTAATGAAACATCTTGTAAGAAGCCTATCCGCGTCTGTCTTTTGTTCGTGGCCGCCATTAAAGAACTCTTTGGTCCGATTGGCCTTTGCTCTCCGAGCATTAAATCCTGCTATCTATTAGTCAATAAGTCTCACATAAATAAAAGTTTGTTTTAGATGTAAGTCATGCATAGTTAATTAAAAGAAAAATAAATAAATATTAACTTTGAAAGCTTCACAAATAAAGCGACGAAAACTAAAACAGAATGTATTACTCTGTAAATTGTAAACCACTTGTTAGATGATATATTTGACAATGAAGCGGTGATCAATCTAATTTGAACTTTATGTCACAGTGATAAGTATCACACAACACGTCATACAATTGAGTCAGGCATGACAAATGTGTGATTGTTTGATATGTAAATTATTCTTATAAAAACAATGAATAATTTAACGTAATTTATGCTATATCAACTTTATAGGAATGTGATGACACAGTGCAAGTATATAGAATTAATTTTGATAAGGTCAGGTCAACATCATTAATCTATAATATGTATGTATTTATATATACGTATGTATGTATGTATATCAGTTGTCTGTTTACCTTAATACAATCTCTGCTCAGACTGGTATCAGATAGACGCGTGTGAGTTTTCGTAAGATATTTCTTTATTTATTACCAAAGTGAGGCTCGCTAGCACTCTAGACTTACTCCCTGTTTTTCTACAAGGCCTCGAGCTATCACAGAAGACGTAAGAAGAGAGAAAGACAGAATAGAAATACGTTATCTTGTAGAAAATATGTCTCATCTCTATGAGAGATAAACGGGGATAAAGTCGTCATTTTTGTATGCGAAGAGAAATTACTTAAGCGCGAAAAGCCTTTTTTTTATTTAACCCCTAATGAAGTAAAATAAGGCATGTTAGTTTCTATGAAAATGAACCGGTGAAGGCGCAGGAAACAGGTACATTTATATATAATACTACATTTAAATATTTATCCTATATGTTGCCAGTGTGCCACGTTTTAAGTAAAGACTCATTGCTTCAATTTCTATAGATATTAAACTTCAACTGGCAAAATCTTAAGGGAGCCATCTAGGTGTGTTATCCTCGATGTTGCGACATCATCTAACTGCAATAAACCTTCGAACTGACATGATTTGAGACAATAGCAGCGCGACAACCGGCTGTCACATGGTCGTTGTAAGATTAAATTCCTATTTGAATAAAATAACAAAAAAAAACTCTTATTAAGCATACAACTAACAAACCTGGCCTCATTAACAACAATAGAAGAAAAATCAGCCGCATAAAATTGACAACAAAAACAAATGACAATCAACAGTGTTCTCCACATTACACGTCATCATAACTCAGCCATGACGTCACGACAGTATCAGATGGAACATGTAACTGGGCTATTGTCAAATAGACTTTAATTACTAAGAGCAATTAAGATGTCACTGCACGCTACGGTAACGTTATTAGAGTATTAAAACTATTTTGTAAAGAATTGAAACTGGGTCGCAATTAAAAGTTATAGTTTTAAAATTACTTGCGAAAAAGTGTTTGATAAGATACAACATGTTCAACAACCTATGTTCAAGCCAAAAATACAGGTTTTTTTAAATTTTTGTCTGCCTGAATGTTTGTCCGAGGTAAACATAAAAAGTACTGCATAGATTTTATGAGAATTTTTCATAATTATTACCAAAACTAGCTTTTGCCCGCGGCTTCGCTCGCGTTTAAAAGAGACAAAAAGTAGCCTATGTTACTCTCCATCCCTTCAACTATCTCCACTTAAAAATCACGTCAATTCGTCGCTCCGTTTTGCCGTGAAAGAAAGACAAACATACAGACAGACAGACAGACACACTTTCCCATTTATAATATTAGTATGGATTTCGGTGTGATGCAGGCATAGTCTTTTTACTGCTTTATTGTGTCCACGCGACGATATCGCGGGCAGCAGCTAGTCATCTCCCAAGCCTTTTCCTAACTGTTGGGGTTGGCTTCCAGCCTATCCGGATTCAGCTGGACACTAGTTTACGTGAAGCAACTGCCTATCAGACCTCCACAACTCAGTTACTGGGCGACACGATACCTCTTAGCTCGACTGGTCAGACTTCCTGGTTTCTGACTACCCGTAACGACTCTCAAAGTTCTACGAATGGCAGGACCAATTACTGCTTTATGTGCTTTCCGAGGCCCGTGCCACAGATATCAGAGATATGTCCGAGATGTAGAGGGCAGCAGCTAGTAATTAAACAAAAAAAAAAACCAGAGAGAGGCGCCACAGGGGCAGCATATAAGAAACATATTCCAAGATCCCTTAACACTAAACAAACCAACCAAAAGCTGACGTCAAAAATCCTGACACAAATTCGTGTAATAATTATTGCATTTGTACTCGCAAACTACTAAAAAATAACTATGCCACTAGGTTTGAAGTCCACAAGAAAGTTAAGCTATTTAATTTAATCGATACCAATACGTCTTGAGGCACTTATAACCACGCTTTTCAGTTATCCGTAGTGGTAAAAAGTTATTATACGTTCGATCAATGTTATTTGTGACGTCATTCCGGCCTCGTAGGTAAGTTTTGTTGTCTAACGTGTGTTGGTACTAATAAATGGTGGTAGGTATTAGTTAAATAAGTTTTGTAGTAAGTAAGTGTTAATGTAGGGATATAATTTATTATATATACTACAATTTATAATGCTAAAAAGTTTGTTTCTCAGTAACGTTAAGTGAACCAATGGGCCGATTCAAAAAAATCTTTTTGTATTGGATAACCTGTTTATCGAGGAATATTAAGCTAAGTAACATCATGTTACGATCTTCGGAAGTGGAGCAGTAATCAAAAACTCGGGTAAGACCGCAGGGGATGGTAAGTTTACTTATAATTAGATAAACTGTAGTTGATCATGAAAATAATTTCAATGATGTTTATAATAACTAATATATATGGAAATTAACTAATTTAAGACTTTTTACCAGACGTTCATGTGGTAGTTCAACCAAAAGTCGGACTGTCCCACTTACTCCGTATGAAAGAAATAGTACAATAAAGTTCTTTGTTTGGTCACCATTTAACTTTGTCGATAAGGGCGCGAGCTCAATGTCATGGTGCGACTTCACTTGTCGTATTTGGAAAATCATTTGCGTGATTTCTGCAAAGCAATAAAATATGAACCTTATTCTAATAAATCTAGAGTTTAAGAATCAAGGTTAACGCTTCGAGACGCGATGGTCACGTGACCATCCCTACGTCATTGCCTTAGGCTGGAGTAGGTAAGAGACGCTAAGACTACTATACCTCCTTCTAGACACATGTAAAAGTATATCTATATATAAAATGGTAAACTGACTGTTTGACTGACTGACTGATTGTTGATATATCAATGCACAGCCCAAACTGCTGGTCCTAAAGACATGAAACTTGTTGGGTGTGTTTGAAAGAGTCGATATCCATCAAGAAAGGATTTTTGAAAATCGAACTCCTAAAGGTTGATGGAAGTTTGACAACCACGAGTCCAATGCTAGCCTTCAAAAAATTAAAATTCAGATCCACCCCCAGTACTGAAGTTCAAAAAACTTACGTATACACTATTCACACGTCAAATGCGTACCGAGTACCGAATACAAAGATATGGACTACAATTTCATTCATCTCAAAACCTATTCCGATTATCCTGCTATAGACTATAGATAGACTCGTCAATGCATCAGCCGATCTAAATTTAATTGAAAGCGCAATTAATGCAAATAGAAACGGCGGCGGCTCGCTTCATATTCCACCGGGTCATGTAACTCGGGATATCGGTCGATAATTGTTCTCTATCCTACCATCTGCTGTTTACATTTAAATAGGAACCGTTGAGACGTTGATTGGTTCATCTAGTTTGTCAAGCATACTGTAGGACGATAAATTCTGCGTTAGTTGGTTGGTTTGATGGGTCCAATCTGTAAGTATTTTTGATTTGGGCGCAACCGTTATATTTTTGATAAAATTGTGAAGATTTTAGCTTATCTTTCGAAATCTGGTTTCCAAATATTTTAAAATTAGATATCATTACAATTAGCCCATACTGTCCTATTGTTGGGTTTCGTAGGGAATTCTCTGAAAAGGTTTCCCTGAATCGGTCACTCACTACGTATAACACTGGGTCCCGATATATATGGAATATCGGGATGATTTTTAGCGGCCAAAAGTTTTCACTTGGGAACCTGGTTTACAAAATGCAATACATTTCAATTGAAAAATTCACATCGGTACGAACTCACAATGTGAGAAGCAAGTTTATCCACGTGAATCACCTCGTGATTCACGTACAAAATAAAACAACAACATCTTCACAAAATAATAACGTCATTACAATCAAGATAACAAGCGCTGACATCAAAATATGAAACCAATGAACACCTACGATACCTTATCAATTGACTAGCAGTTATCATGGTGACCAGTAATCAGTGCAGCGACTGTGAGTACTAGAATGTAATCGATTGCTCGGTGAATATCGTCCTCAATCGGGTTTTATCGGATTAACTGCCTACGTACTTGCCTGTGGTACTTGGTCAACGGAAAATGAATGGCGAGTCGAATGTTATTCTATTTTTAAATATTGTAAATTTTTTTTGGCCCGTCCGCATGCATGCATAATATCTTTGAAATTATGCAAGATGCAACGGATTTCGACGCAGTTTTTCATCAGATAGAGTGAAAGTTCAACCGTAAGGTTTATATGTACCGGGGTTGCGGAATAGTTCTAATAGTTACCGCGGCCCCGAAACACAAAAGGCAACCGAAAGAACAAGGGCGGGTTTCAGGCAGTAAAAGTCTGACGCTCCCTCCCGCCCCGTCTTGGGCGGGAGAAGTCATTTGATGATTTCCTATACTCAAAAAAAAAGGTTTATAAAGGTAAAGTTTGTAAAGGTTTATGTATATATGACAAGAATACATGCATATTGTAGTAGAGGTAACCGAAGGTTTTTTTTCCCACCCGTGCGAAGCTGGAGCTGATCGCTAGTATAGAATAAATACTGTGTACTTGCCTGTCTATCTTTCTGTCTGTCTGTGTGTCCAACACAGTACTTACTCTCCTTTACACACCATACAATAACATTTTTGAAAATATACCATATAAATAGTTTTTTACTTATAGATTACAGGAAAGCCTAAATGAACGGAATTCTTTGAGTACGAGAGCTCTTGGTTGTTTCTTTTAATAAGCGATGAAAAATGTTAATTGTTGTGTTCCGAATTCCCGATAACATTGACAGAGTTATTTAAGGATTCTGTATTAGAAAGCGATTTATGGTCATTTGTAACTTAACTTATTGTAGCACATTGAAGCTTTGTTGTTATTTTTTACGGTTTTAAAACGATCCTAATGAACACAAGGCCCGTATATGCTCAATATCAAACTAAAACCTACGTAAAAAATAAAATTGATTTTTAGAGAAATATGAAGAAACGAGAGCCGCATATAAACTAACCTACTTTTGTATTGTCAACATGGTAAAAAAAAAAACTTTTTTCAAAAAAATGATAACCGCCTTCAAAAACTAAAAACCCAAAAATACCTAAAATTTCGGAAGTCGGTGGCAACACAAATTGACTGGCAGAACAGAAGCCACCGACTTCCGAAATTTTAGTTATTTTTGGGTTTTTAGTTTTTGAAGGCGGTTATCATTTTTTTGAAAAAAGTTTTTATTTATTACGTTTTAGTGTCGACTCCCAATGTAGATATAGAAACTTGAAGAAAAAGCACACATCGTCTATGAATATTTCGTCATTTTTTTTGTTCTTGGTAAATTTTTCGAGAACCTCTGAACCGATTGCCACAAAATTTATATGGGACCACCCCTGAATCATGACTTATCAAACAAAAAAAGAACCATCAAAATCCGTTTACAATTGACGGAGACATCGCGTAACAAACATAGAAAAAAAAAAAAAAAGAACATACAGACGAATTGAGCACCTCCTCCTTTTTTGAAGTCGGTTAAAAACTGCCACAGACAAAAAGGTAGATAGACACACATACACACAGAAACACACAATTTTTGCGACAGGGCTTAAAAACAAAAGCAAGCGACATCTCAGTACATTATGTTCTAGTCACTAAATTAAACGTCCGCTGATCGTAGACGGACCATTACGCCAAGCTTATGGAGCCGTCATTATCGGCTAATTGGTCTAAAGGCTGCGGGCGCATTGTCCGTGTTCGCTCCATTAGCCCAAAACAGAACACCGGAATAGATTTTAGTGCATTTGATTTTAAAGCGTCAACGGAGTTATTCAGTGAGGTCTGAATAAAGAGGTTTTTATCAAGTGACTTGCTGGCTGTGTTTTCTTTTGTTTTTCTTTAACAAACAAATAACATATTTTCGTAAAGTTAATTGTTGAGATTTTGATGTTGTTTTTCTAACAAGTATAGTAATCTATTTTTAGACAAAACATCTTTACATGAAACAATACGCAAAAAATAAAGAAAAAATAATCACTAAGGGTTTCAGTTGATACTGCGAATGTCGCTTTTAGATGGTGCTTCACTAAAGCTAAGTTTCATCTGCTCAATTCTGTAATAAGTCCTTCCTTGGTTTATAAGCCCTCAAATAACAGTAAAAAAAATTGGAACGAAAAATAATTGAAAATAATTGGTCGGCTTTCTTGAGGATTGGGAAGACGTAGCGCAAAGTCATGACACATGAAAGGAATGGAGGGAGGCCTTTGCCCAACAGTGGGGCAGTACAAGCTAGTGAATAATAATTGGAACGAGCATTTCCTAACATTATCGCGTTCAACTAAACTCTTCAGCTTATAGATAACAACAAATAAAATTACAATCATTATCCCCCCAAAAGCTCGACGATTGTTATTAGAACAATTCTGCAACAATTCGCCCCATGATCCTCGGGCCTTCGATTCTATACATGTTTACACAGAAAAACAAACACCAGGAGAACTGGGTCAGCAAAAAAGCAACCAGCATCTATTGCAAAAAAAGCGGGTAGCTTGCGAATCATCGTTGCATACGAAGTATCCGCGTATTTTCCGCCCTGTTCGGCTATTATTGTGGATTTCTGATAAGTTTCCTCAATGAAAAAGTTTCTAATGCTTGGTTAATTATGTTGTTTAAAAAGGAGTTTTAAGAGCGAGTTTTGCTAGCGAATGTGCTCGATCATTAGTAACGATTTAAACCAATTATTTTAACCTTTGAATTGTCAAGGAGTCAGTGCAGTTTGAAGTTGCGGAATGGTTATAATAGTTACCCTGACCCTGGAACATAAAGGGCAACCGAAGGAACATGAGTGGGTTTTAGTCAGTAAAAGTCTGACCCGCCAGGATGGGAGAAGACAGTTAAAAGTGCAGTTTGAAGTTTGTTGATCGTGCCAAACAGTGATGAAGAATTATACGCAGATTAAAAAAAAGTTAATGTAGGATAATTTTATTAACACTATAACCTCGCAGGACTGTATACCTAGCTGGTATTATTCATTTATTGGATCATGAAAGATTTACAGCTTTAAAACTTAGTAAAATAAAAACTATAGTCGACAGGAAGCCAATTATTATACACAACATTGAAAATTTATGGGCTCACAACTCAACGAAATGTATGTTACGGCTGATTTTATTTTATAGAATTATTAAAAATCATAGGAAAACAATTACAGACATTTCTTTTCTTATGATTTTTGGAAGATTTTCGTGTTTTCAAATAAACTTGTATTAGGACATGAACTACTTTTAGCCTTTTCTTGGCACATTTCAACCTGCCTCTCTGTTCATTCTTCAGATTAGGAGTTTTGCACTAGTGAGGTAACAAACAAATGGATACAGTTACTTAGTTATTTGCAATATCAGCTTTGGATAGTATAGATTTACTGGCGTAATACCAAGTTAGGGAAGATGAAAGGAGGCCTCTACTCCAATTGTGAGTTATTTTATTCCTGTAGAACTATTCTTTAATCCTTCGAACACACCGGACTTGAGACAATAGAATAGAAAGACTATAGCAGCCCGACAGCCGGCTGTCGGTTGGTCGTTGAAAGGTCAAATTCTTTTCCCACTGTATTCTACTGTCATCCTACCTGATACATATAGATTTACGTGATACTAGTTAGAAATTTCCAATTTATTAATAAGTACTAACAACCCTTTTTTATTCGGTGTAGAAAATCCTTATGGATATCCTTCGCCCTGGGGGACGGAGGGGTCTGTCAGACTCTTGCTGACTAAAAACCACCCCGGCGTTCCTTCTCCAACCTACGCCGAGGATTGCGGGAACTGATGCGACTTCCGCAATCCCCGGCTGGTGCCGGCCCGTCTCTGCGGGCTCCCCAGAGTACTAGCGACCCATCCCAGCATTTCACCAGTGTTACAAATCTTTGAAAATTTTGGCTTTTCGCTATTATTATATGCTTGTATAATACATTATAAACCTAGCCCTTGAATCACTCTTTCTATTGCTGAAAAGTGAGGCATTAAAATCTGTTGAGAAGTTTAAAAGATCTAAGCGAGCAGACAGCGGAAGCACTTCACTTTATACTATGTAAAAAGTAATATTATTTCTGCTGGAATTTACTATATATGTGTTTACCACACGTCAACTAAAGAGAAAATAAATATTTCTTCTTCTATTTATATAATACTAGCTTTTGCCCGCGGCTTCGCTCGCGTTAGAAAGAGACAAATAGTAGCCTATGTTACTCTCCATCCCTTCAACTATCTCCACTCAAAAAATCACGTCAATTCATCGCTCCGTTTTGCCGTAAAAGAAAGACAAACAGACAGACAGACAGACAGACAGACAGACAGACAGACACACTTTCCCATTTATAATATTAGTATGGATTTTGTATTCGATTCCTTGTTATAAACCAAAAAAAAAATGCAATAAACTTTTTTTCTATCAATATTTTTAACAGTTTGTTTTATAATAATAAAGTACAGCAGGTTTTTTTTTCACGCCGCACCGGTTGTGGGATAGGGAAACCTTACTCTCCTTTTTACTATGGATCCTTCAGGATCCATAGTAGTAAGTTCACTTCAGATTGAATGATATTGAATGAATCAATCGATAGTGAAGAGTCAATGTTACAATCAATCTGTCTAAACTATTTTTAAGTCGAGCTGTTATAATATTTCACAATATTGAAGCCATTTGAGATTTTATTGAATTCTTATCAAAGGGTGTGCATGCACGATATCTATGAATTTCAAAATGTGAATTTTACTTCTCTTGAAATTAATACAGATATGGAAGTTTGTAAGTGATTAATATATTGTATTAAAATTTGCAAATATAAAAAGGAGCTCCCCTCTTTTTTATATATATATTTTTTATATTATAATTTCAATATAAAATTATTATTAAACTGTTTTTATACTTATCTACAATATGCTAACTTCACTTAATTTTAAGACACTCTCAAATCTTTTTTGTTTACACTTGTTAGTTAGGTGGCCTAGAGTGAAAATTCTATATTTCAAAAGCATATTTTGAAGAAAGTTTTTAGACTAAATATCTTATTCTTTATATAACATGGGAAACTTGCAGTGTGTTATTTATTTCTAAAGAAAAACCCTAAGAAAGTTTTTTTTTATTTCCAGCCCTTAGGGATAAAATACGGGAGGGTAGTATCGACATTGACCCACAATATTTTTTTTTTTTTTTTTTTTTATAACTTATGGGCTTGCTCTTGGTCCCAGACTAGTCCGAGGGCATAGACGGGGCCTACGATGGAGCGAGCTCACCCAAAAGATGCCTATGCACTCTTCTCTTGAATACATCCGGGTTATATGCTTTTGGAAACACAGACGCCGGCAGAGAATTCCATTCCTTTGCGGTGCGCATAATAAAGGATTTCGAAAAACGCTGCGTGCGGATTCGAGGAATATCGACCAAGAAAGGGTGGTATCCTGCCGTACGTCTGGATGTCCGGTGGTAAAACGGAGACGGGGGAATGAGCTCGTGTAGCTCATGAGCACACTCACCGAAGTGCAATCTGTAAAACACCGCCAGACAGGCAACTTTACGCCGATGTGCTAGAGGTTGCAGTTGGGCCACCAGCTTCTTGTCGCCAATCAACCAATCAATTATAAGTATTAGAAATGGATAACCCTGTTGCAAATTACAAGTTTTCACATTAAAGTATTTGAACTACTGACTTTAACATTATAAAAAGTGACAAACTGGTACAGCCCTACTTTTTTTTCATATACTGATAAATATATAACTTAGAACGCAAAAAAAGAATAAAGAAAACGTAACAATCGCTGGCAACAACAGATCAGATCGATACCATAAAACACGAGTAAAAAATATCATGTCACAATAAAATTTTACCTCGCGTATAATTCGGGTGCACTGCCACTAACAACACTGTCAAAACGCGATTCCAATACGTGATAGATATGAGTTACGACTACGATATACAGGATGTTCTAACGCGATGTCAGGGGTAAAAATAGAGGGGGTCATTTTAACCCAAATTGCCATGTGATGTACTGAAGGTACATTCAAGACGAGCAACTTTGTTTTTGGTCAAGTATATGAATTTAACAACAAGTGTAAACTAGAATAAGGCTGTCCGCTGTCTGTTTCCAATAGATACTCAAGGAACTCGTAGGAACTCTGATAACTTGGCAAAAATGATGGTAGTGAGGCTTGTCAAACGGAAAAGCCGTGTTCTGGCGCTTACTTACTGGTAGGTTAGATCTAGTCAAGCAGCTTACACATAAAGCAAAATACTGCCGAGCATAGAAGCAACTCAGCAAGTGGAGACAATGCAATGGATGAAGGTCGTCTTCATCAGGAATAATATCCTGATGAAGACGACTATCAGCAATAAATAGGCGTCTAAAAACACGACAAACGAATCGCAGGTACTTAAGTTTGACTGATTTTGAGTTCTAATGTTTTTTTACCCTTTTTACAGAAACTACCTTCCATACAGAAAAATTGGCATAGAAAAAGTAATTTGCAGTTTCTTGACCTCAGTATCTTCCGTAGTGAGATCGTCCTATATACACGCCTAATACAACAAAGCGACCGACAATAAGCGATACACTCGCAGAACAAGCAGTGATGGTTCACATCCTGCAATTTCGTCGCCCTGATTGTCATTGCACCAATATATGTCATTATCTCCTTACGTTGGACTCTACTCTGATACCGTGCCGGGTTTTGACATGACCCTTGGTAACTAATGGCTTTAATAAACGGGCCATATTTTCTCGTCTGTGGTACAATACATTGCCAGTAATGTTTGTCGCGACTGCACTTGAAATGTTGCTGAAATACTTTGGAGTCTAGTCTGGCAACTAATCCAAGTAAACTGTTTTTTTAAGGGTCATATTGCCCGTTAGTATGTGACTGCAATTCATTTATATAAGTATATAAACCATCTAGTCCTCAAAAGTATCTTAAAGCTTTACAGTTTTTTATTAAATTGTATTTTGACTATTTGTGGGAGACAGAAATCTGCACTAAGATACCCCTTCTCATCAGGCATTGGTTAGCAGTTTTGAATATTGTCGGACTATACATATTTAAAAAAAAATCAATTACCTATTGCCCGTTTGAGACATAAACGTAACTAATAATTTTGACCTTGAAGTTCCGGTGTCGCCAGTTTAATAAAAGTCATATATATGTAGGTAGCTAGTGTCTGACTACAAAATGTTAAAGAAGTTCCACCCCAATATGTTCATTATGACCAAAACAACATCCATACTATAATATTATAAATGCGCTTGCAACTCTGTCTGTCTCTCTCCTTCACGCCTAAACCACTAAATCAATTTGAATGAAATTTGGCACATATATAGTCTGGGACCCGAGAAAGGACATAGGATAGTTTTCATCCCGGAAATCCCCCGGAAACGGAAACTATTTTACGCGAACGAAGTCGCGGGCAAAAGCTAGTGTCTGACTACAAAATGTTAAAGAAGTTTCATCCCAATATTATGTTCATTATGACAAAAATAACATATCACATATCCAATATCCGAAATTCACTGAGCCGACACAGAATAAAAGTCAATTTTTCATACAGGTTTTGTTGATGATGATTAAACAACAGAAATCATAAGAGGAAATTCATAACTGCCATTACATTAAATTATTTACGAATGCATTGGACTATATTAATACTCAAAAGTTTCCTGTAGAAAATAAAACAAGTCGTTTAATCACTTTAATTAAAACCGTAACGCCGCCATTATGCACTTAATTATGATTTCGTTTGTACTTGTATGTACTTTCATGTAAATTATATAGTTTCAGTACTGAATGGGAATCGGACGGAACACATTCATGCAAAATTATTTAGGTCAATGGGGAAATTAATTATTACGTAAATATGTTGTTGTTTATTTTTGATGCTGCCGTAGGATATTCGTTTATGTATGTCAAGCATAGAGCTGTGCTGGCTTAGCTCGTGTAATACTGACTCATGATTGGCTACGAATACTATGTATTAATCTATACACATAAAATAGTAAACTGACTGAATATTTGACTTACTGTTGGTATATCAACGCACAGCCCAAACCAGTCGGTTATGGCAGGCTAATTCAAGAATAGAGTCTAGGTCATAATTCCAAAAAAAAAAAATTATTAGCACCTCTAAGATTAACAAGGAACCCCTAATACTAACCTCTAAGAATAACAAGGAAACTCTGAGATTAACATATTTAAATATTAGAGTTGCAACTAATACTTAAGCAAGATAACTTTATATTTAACACAGAACAAACAACCATGCTTATCACAAGCTTGTCTTGGGCTGGAATTGTAACCCTGACCTCCGGTTTGGCAGTCAAAGCCACTAACCACTACGCTAATCGGGCTTTTTTTTTGGTGAGTGGGAAATCATCAAATGACTACTCCCGTCCTGGGTGCGGCGGGAGGGCGTGTCAGACTTTTACTGACTAAAACCCACTCATGTTCCTTCGATTGCCCTTTATGTTCCAGGGTCACGGTAACTATTATAAACATTCCGCAACCCCGGCAGGCATGGACGCTAATAGGCCTGTCAACTTAACCTTTCAACGACCAAGCGACCGCCGGCTGTCGCTCTGCTATTGTACAAAGGCAATCTTTCTATTGTGTTTCGAATCTCAATTCAAAGGTTTAAATTAATGTAAAACTGAATGTAAAGTTCAAGACAAGATTCTTAACGTGTATACACAAACCAAAGTCCAGAAATGTTCCAGTAGCAAAACCTATCCATTATTGAGTCCAAAATCGTGATCATAATCGATATTCAGCTAAACGAGCGTATCTCGACTGTGTCTACGAACAATATCGCACTTAACTGACCCAATTCTAAAGGTTGCATCTTGTCCTAATTCCGTTGTGGGCTGAAATGTGATTTCAGCCGGTCAGTATTTCTTAGCTGAATTCAGAATGGCTGTTTGATGAGAATTTATTAGGCAGTGAACTGTTTTGATTATTATATTGACCAGCTGCTGCTGCAAGGTCGTCTCAGTTGACATCACAGTTTTGTTAATCCCACAAATAACGTGATAATGTATAGCCATGTGGTGACTTGAAGTATTGGTAATATATTCATGCAAAGCTATAAAGTATTTGTTAAGTTTATCCGGCCAAACAGACAGACAAAAATTCTAAAAACTATAATTTCAGTTTCAGCGTCGGTTGTAGAACACGTAACAAGTATTCTTTTTTTTTCATATTTTATGAACAGTTTTTACTTCGTTACGATTCGACCAAAATACTATAAAAAAAATAATCTCTACAGCTTTTTTCTATCTATATTAGCTTCAGCTTTCAGTCTGACTGGATTCAGCTAAATTCCACAGCCTATCAGACCTCCTCAACTCCGTTATTGGGTATCACGATACGCTTTGGTTAAATTGATTGTCACAATTTCTGACTTTTGATTGCCCATTCAATTGCCAAAGTTCTACGAACGAAGCTTTCGAAGTGTACAGCATGTTATGGAAAGTTTTAGCCATATAAACCAATGATATTATAAGTAACTAGCTGTTCCTCGCGGTTTCACCCGCATTACGTTAGGTTTTCGGTTACTGCTTCGCTCCCGTGGGACCTAGCGTGATATTATACCGCCAATGTTACTCGTTGACAATGTAGCTTATGAATGGTGAAAGAATTTTTGAAATCGGTCCTGTAGTTTTTGAGCCTATTCATTACAATCAAACGAACAAAGTTTTCCTCTTTGTAATATTAGTGTAGATAAGGTGATATAAACATGTTGTCTATTTTCCAAGCACTGAAACATCAGTTTTATTGTCTAGTGTGGTGTAGACAGATCAAATTATTAATGGCTTGCAAAATCTACGTTATTTTACAGTTGCGTAATAAAACTAAAATCATTAAGACTTTTAAGTATTTGTAAATTACATGTTGAAAAAACGACTGTTTTATAATTAATCAATAATCGCCAATCCGCCTTGAGCAAGAGTGGTTATCAATGCTCGTGCCTTTTCTGTTTAAAAACGAGCAGAGGTCTTTGCTCTGAGTGGAAAAGTAATGGGCTGGGCTGATGTTTTATTCTTTTAGATAATAATGTCTTATGAAATAATGGTGTGATGCAGGCCTTTACTGTTTTTATTTATCTATCTTTTATTTATTAAATTGTACTAATATTATAAATGCGAAATAACTCTGTCTGTCTCTTCTTCACGCCTAAACCACTGAACCGATTTAATTAAAATTCGGTACAGATATAGTCCGGGACCCGAGAAAGGACATGGGATAGTTTTTATCCCAGAAATCAGAAATCCGGGTAAAAGCTAGTATTTAATATGTATTGACTATCTCTACATATAGAATGGTAAACTGACTGACTGACCGTTGACATATCAACGCAAAGCCCAAACCGCTAGTCCCAGAAACTTAAAATTTGGTGTGTATGTTTTTTGTGAAGAGAGTACATGTCCATTAATAAAGTGGATGATTCGACATCCACGCTGACGAAGCCGCGGGCGATAGCTAGTAGATTTTTTATAATAATAGACCTGTGTTTCGTTAAACTTTTCGTTTGTTTAAACACCATAAACTCCGGAACTTGTATTTGACTTGCAAAAAAATATCAATATTAATAGTTAAATTAAATTAGTTAAATTCTCACCAATAATGAAGGCTACGCAACATCACGCTGCGGCTTACAGGGGCGAATCATTTTCAAAAGATGCAGGTGAAATTGCGAGTGACAGCATTAATCCTTCGAATACACGTGATTTGAGACACAATAGAAAGACAATAGCAGCCCGACAGCCGGCTGTCGGTTGGTTGTTGAAAGGTATACTTATTGCTTTTACGTTACAATTTTTGTTTATTAAAATAATCATTGGAACTACAAATCGAATTGGAAAATATAATTTTGTATGTTACTAGCGTCCACCTGCGACTTCGCCCGCATGGGTGTCGAACTTCTATTAATTATTTTACCCCATCAGGGGTCGAATTAATTTCCAAATTCATTTCGTAGTTGCTACCTTTTTTTTTTTGTGAGTGGAATCATCCAATGACTGCTCCCGTCCTGGGTGCGGCGGGAGGGCGTGTCAGACTTTTACTGACTAAAACCCACTCATGTTCCTTCGATTGCCCCTTATATTCCAGGGTCACGGTAACTTTTAAAAACATTCCGCAACCGCTTAGTAGCTACCTAACTCTACACAAAATTCTCATAGTTACATGTCTCTAGGTCCAGTAGTTTTTGCTGTGCGTTGAGATATCAACAATCGGTCAGTTTACTTTAGATTCATGAGAACTTGTATTGACTAAACAACATTAGCTAGAACTTACGGGAGTAGAGGAATAATCAACGTATATTAAGGCGGGTAAAACTTTTTTTCTTTCTTTTCTGTGACGATCTGCAATCAGTAGAAAACTATAAGCAGATGTAGTGTAGGTGCATTTCGGGTCAAGAGCGTTCTCCAGTGAGAACAGGTACTCTTCTTTACTACAATATGTCTTTTCTTTTAAGACGTTTTTGATAGCTGCGTGTTATTAGGCTCGCAGCAAGCATATTCGGGTGTTTTTCCAGCCGCCTTTGGTATGAATTTATAGAGGTTTGGATTTCCTCTCTCACAGTTGTCATATGTAGGTTGGCATGTATTTCAGAATTTGTAATAAGCCATGGAGCTTGTGCTATTGTTCTGAGTATACCATTTTGCACTCTTTGTATTATTGGGTAAAACTGCGGGGTTTTTTATTTGCTCGATGTCTTTTATTTTAGATACTCGAAATAGTTTGTAAATACATAGCATAAATAGCATTTTTTTTGTTACGTATGGGTTTGCTCATGGTCCCAGACTAGCCCGGCATAGACGGGGCTACGATGGAGCGAGCTCACCCAAAAGATGCATATGCATTCGTCTCTTGAATACTATACTACTACACTATTTATTTTTACTTAAACTACTTACAAGCACTTATGAGTTGTCAAAAAGGCAAACTGTTTGTCAGAATGGTGACGGTAGTTGCTTGCTACAATACGTAGGTAGATCTCTATTGAAAAAACCAGCAAGAAAATCTATGGAGACACTTTTAAAAGTTTTATGTTTTACAAAATCTTGATTTTATGAAATAAAAATACTAGCTCTTGGTTATTGGTTACTGCTCCGCCCTCGTGGGTTAAAGCGTGATATTATGTAGCCTACGTCTTATTCTGATGTATAAGCTATATTGCTGTAAAATTTCATCAAAATCCGTTAAGTAGTTTTTGCGTGAAAGAGTAACAATTATGGTAACATTGTATCAAGTATACAATGTTGGTAACATTGTTTGTGATAGCATTGTTTCCCATTCAAGTAGTTTCAACAAAGATTTTGATAGCATTAGTTTTTGTACGAATTAACATTGGGTTTGCAGTTGATGTATTGCTTATCTATATAAAATATTGCGCCAACTAGGTTTAAGTCATTTGTGTGTAGTATTTTGTAATTTTAACCTCGAGTAGGTTCGGGCTAAGTTTTAGTGGAATTTAGATTTTAGTTACGTACCTTGAAAGGTGTCTCTTTACTATGAAATCTAAAAATAATATATACAAAACTTATAAATAATACTATAGTAAATATATATACAATTTGTACAAAGCCTCACAGGGCATCAAAAAATTCGTCCGCATCGTTGTCAACAGGACAGGTGCCCAAAATGCTGGCAGCATTGCCGCGTTGTATGGCAATGCTAATTCTTTGTCCCAAGAAAAGGCCAGCCCTCTGGTCACGTGAAGAGTCAACCAGCCGCTTGGCGATATCTTGAAAAACAAGATGAGCACTCCGACCCCATGGTCCCAGTGTGTGTTGTGTGAAAGGTGTTATATTATATTCAAAAAGAGCCAAAGTCTGCTCCTTCTTCTCCCTCAAAATAGTGCCAATTCGAATAGTTACAATAAGATATGTCACGAGTTGGTAAGTTAACCTCCTAAACTAAATTCACGAAACAATTATAAGCTAAAAACCTATTACTGAATATCTGAAAACAACTTCTATACCATCATTCTACCGATCTACCAGAACATTTATTATCAAGGTGTTCTACCGAAGTCTGATCTAACGACAGACACAAAAAAGTGTTTACCACAAATTTACTCAACAATAATACTATTAAAATCAGCTATTACCTTTTCTACGTATTTCTGTACGTATATAACATAGTACATAATATATAT
Source organism: Athetis lepigone (assembly GCA_033675125.1). Classification (NCBI taxonomy): domain Eukaryota; kingdom Metazoa; phylum Arthropoda; class Insecta; order Lepidoptera; family Noctuidae; genus Athetis; species Athetis lepigone. Next base: position 6,023,975 of record CM066227.1, read on the forward strand.
TTTCAGTGAACGTCCGTACTCTTTTCGCGTCCAACGCCATCTTTAGACGAATCTTAGAAACGTTTTTCGGAGAGCCGTGAAGTTAGCTCCTTTAGAATAAAGATTAGGGCTATTACAGGTATATGTATAGTGACACATAGCATGTATCTGCTATACAATAGAAATGTTCTATAGATGAAGAATATCTAATTTATCCATGATTTTCTGGTAAACTGTTTTTGTACGTAACGGTTTATTGATGATTTTCTGATACAAAACACTGTGTAAGAACACTTTGTGTCAGACATTACTTGCGCAAAATTATGTATAAAATGATTGCAGCAACTATTCGCGATAAATAAATCAGATAGCTCGAAAAAGAATAACTCGTAGAGTATAAAATAAAAACTGAACAATCGTTGTAACTTTACAACCTAGATAAAAGAGAAACGAGAGTGTTTATAATTAAATTAATTGAAAATAGAACGGTTGAATAAAAACTTCAGCGTTGACACACACAGTCATGCAGTCCTGAAGAACACAACATTTCATATTGACGAAGACAATAGCTGTTGTAAATACACACTCCAGCTTGTATGGAGACATCAAGTTATTGGCTTAAAAGCACGTACGCGGTATTTCTCGCGAAAATGGCACGGCACGAAGCCTTACAATCTATCACTTACCAGAGTTAGGGGCATGGGCGCGGCGCGACTCAGCACCCACCGCACTCCTTTAACTAAATTAATCCACGACTATTTACTGCTTCGATTCTCGCCATTTTCTTAATAAAACCACCGAACATTTAGCTAAAGACTTAAGAAGATGGTCGCCCTCGCCGCCGCCGCTGTTGCTAGGTGCAGATCAATTGCCAACCCTTGTAGGTTACATGAATGAAACCTACACATTTTCGGTGCGTCATAGCTATCATTTCGCTCGTACCCGACGCGGACCTTCAGATACGCCACGATTGTACTAAAATTACAGAATATTTTGTAAACGTCTTCAAAATTCAGTCGATTGAACGTGAAAGTCTCGTTTTGGATTTGGCACGTAAGAGGGGCGGAGGGTTAGTGTAGAGCCTGACGTGTCAGTGTCGTGTGTCGAGCGAGTGGTAGACGGCGGTGCCGGAAGGTCGGGGAAGCCGGGCCGGCTGGGGCGCGAGCCCGGGCTCCGCTGACGTCAGCGACGGCTCGGCGCCGAGCGGCGGTGCTCACCACCGGCCTGCCAATTATTATTTTATGTACACGAACGGCGCGAAACAAAAGGCGGCGACGGCGACGGCGGGGCGCGGGCGGAGAGCGCTCGCCGCAGGAGCGACTTCAGGCGCCATCTAGCGGCGCGCGGTGTCCACTCGCGCCTACTCCTTTCGGTCTGCGGACGATCGAATTGAGACGAAACCTTTGCGCTGACCGACCCTCACTGGCCAACCGGACTCCGGGTAACACTGTCACTGATCGGGAGTAGCGTGGAGTGTGGATGGGGGTGGCGGTTACGCTGCAGGCTTGGGGGTCACGTTTCGCAAAATGCGATCACTGATGCGTACCGTCGTCAGAGCGTGGCTGCGTGTGATGGTGGCGGTCGGGTGGGCCATGCTGTCAGGCGGCGCGGGATAGGCGCGGGCCGGGCATGGCGGGCTCCTGCTCGACACTGCGGTGCGGGCGTCCGCGGCGCGCGCTGCACGCCACTGACCCGCGCACCGCCCGCGCCCGCCACGCCGCCGCCGCTGCGCGCGCACACCCGCACCGCCGCCGGCCGCACCGCGCCGACCGAGCCTTCGGCCTCCGGCCTGCACCGCGTGCACCGGCACCACACCGCACACCGCCCACGCAACACAACACACGCTACCTATCGATTGTACACTTGGGTTCTGCACCTTACGAAAGGTCGTCCCTGTGCACTCTCACTCGTAGCCAGATTGACAAGTGTAAATAAAGTCGACACGCAAGCTGATTGACGTAACGACGTGGGTTTTCATGATACGTGTTATTGGCCTGAGCGGTTGAACCTGGGCATTTGGTGTACGTGGCATCATTTTTCAATTTAAGTAACATTGACCTTAATAAGGTGTAGCTAAGTGGTTAATACGTAGCTACTCATGGCTAGTAGGTATATATCGGTAGATGTTGGTGTCTGAATCCAGTTCGCTTGCAGCGAGACACTTCGTCGCCGCGTCGTCAAAATTTTACGACTTCGCTCGAGTGTGCTAACCCAAACAGATTGTATCTGGCACAATGGGATGCAGGATTTCCTTCCTGCTAGCTACGGAGCACCTCATCATGTCATGTGTAGCATCTGCGGAGGAACTTGATGGGTTGAAGGTGTAGCTATGCTTATACTTACAAACATTAAGAAATTTATGACATTCTGTGTAAAAATAGATATGTCAGCGGTTCATTATAACTGATGGAGTAGGCATATAGGAAGTATGATGAGTTGTTTTCGACAAAACAAACTAGGTTTTAAATAGTTCATAGAACTAAGCCAATTACATCTAACACGAGCACACCTTTTGACACAATTCTTGTAAATCCAATATGGCGCGCTATCGTACTTTCTGCTTATCCCTTTACTTCATAAGCAACTCACGCTTACCGTCGCTTCAGCCCGAATTTTTCATATTTTCCTTAACTTTATTGTATGTGAACACATAGCTGTTATATTTACAAGTTATGTTTTGGGTGACTTAAATGTTGTTTTGTTTCAAGACTGTATTTAAAACTAGGTACTCGCAAGTATATCTTGAAAGCCTCGCCGCATTGGTGCGTTATTGTCAGCAGTGTAGATGATACGGAATGCTGAAATCTTTGTTTTTATTATCGCATGGTCAGTAATAAAACATCTGCAAAGTAAGGACTTACAGAGATCGCTTCTTACAAGCTAAAATCCATACTAATATTATAAATGGGAAAGTGTGTCTGTCTGTATGTTTGTCTTTCTTTCACGGCAAAACGGAGCGACGAATTGACGTGAAGTTTTAAGTGGAGATAGTTGAAGGGATGGAGAGTAACATAGGCTACTTTTTGTCTCTTTCTAACGCGAGCGAGGCTTGGTCAAAAGCTAGTAATCTTTATAAAGTTATTCTAAATACACAGTTTAATTTTGAGCGATAGTGCACTGTTCCAAAAATGATAAGACAATAGAGTGTAGGCAGTACGTTCATTTTCAGACTAGGTGAAGTAGGTATCCGTGTGCAATATTTATTGCTAGTTGGAACAAATACACATACGCATACATTTTCTTGTAATCGAACTCAGAACCACTGAAGCAGCTTAGCGTTCGTGATGAACAGACGATTCCGTATCTAATAGGAAGCAAGCCAACGCAGCACTGTTGCAGTAACGTAATTCCATGTTACATGTTATATTGCTTACAGGGAATGTTGCAGCGTTGCGTAATGTCTAATGTTTTGTTTCATATACGTTTATTGCAAACCAAAAACACCGACTACTCACCTCAATCTATTTTAAGCCTTCGACTTGTGATTCGAGACACAATAGAAAGACAATAGCAGCGAGACAGCCGGCTGTTGCTTGGTCATTGAAACGTTAAGATCACAACAATTACTCACAACTTTTAGCTTTTTAAATACTCCAACACTAGTTGGTCCTATAGAAGATTTTCTCAACTCCTGATTTTATAAATGACACATCGGCTATCCATACTTCCATACTAATATTATAAATACGAAAAACTCTGTCTGTCCGTCTGTCTGTCTGTCTGTCTCTTCTTCACGCCTAAACCACTGAACCGATTTGAATGAAATTTGGTAAGATATAGTCTGGGACCCGAGAAAGGACATAGGATAGTTTTCATCCCGGAAATCCCCCGGGAACGGGAACTATTAATTCACACGGACGAAGCCACGGGCAAAAGCTAGTGAGTAAATAAAATAGTAAACATATTTAGAAATAAGAAACTGTATCTATTATGTTATATCCTTTGGTTGTTGTTCATTGTATCGTAATGTAAATAACGCTCAAATAATATAACACATAAACATATATGTAATTGTATCGCTGCATCTCACATAATGTATATTCCTATAAGAGCAGAGAGTCCATTTTCCAAGTCACAAGAAACTTATTATACTCCAAAAGATACGCACGCGAAACATTATAAATTATTCTTCGCATATATTCTCAGTTTTCATTTGAAACATGGTTTAAATTACGTCGGAGCGATGTTGTGAATCCGGGTGTAAAATTTCAAAAAGCTACTGGTAAAGATGAGCTAAGCGTATTCAGAATACTGTACTAACATATCTTGGCTTTTTTTATAGAGTTTTATAAGTAAAAGTTAATCGCTGATTCGCCTATTTTCAGAAGAAAGACACTCGAGCTTCATGATAAATTATAAATACATTTTTCTTAAATACTACAGCCCGTAAAGTAATAATAAAAAAATCTTAAAGCACATTTTTTTCACAAAAAGACTCTTTTTAAGCTAAACGGCCAGCTGGAAAAAATTAAAAAAATATTGTAATGGTAGGCCATGTGATGAACTTTGAAGGAAAACTATAACAGCTTAGATAACTTTATTAGTTCCGGAGTTAAATGGTCACCATCAATGTCGACTTAACGACCATATGTCTCGATGAAAAACAAAAGAAACCAAAATCATCTACGGTTGAGGTTAAACGGTTTTTTTTTTTTTTTTTTTTTTTTTTGTTTTTTTTTTTTTTTTTTTTTTTTTTTTTTTTTGGTGAGTGGGAAATCATCCAATGACTGCTCCCGTCCTGGGTGCGACGGGAGGGCGTGTCAGACTCTTACTGACTAAAACCCACTCATGTTCCTTCGATTGCCCTTTATGTTCCAGGGTCACGGTAACCACTATAAACATTCCGCAACCCCGGCAGGTTAAACGGTTAGGTGTATTTTTAAGTTTTCCTTATCCAAAACAAGAAAAAACTTTGATTAATAACTTAAATGAACTCCACCCCTCGTTAAGCCCCACCACTTCACTCGACAACATCGCACAACAACGGACATCATCGCACCTCGCCCGTGTCGCAGCATTGAATATTGTATGACAACGAAGATGTTTCGCAAACTGAGCCCACTTCGTCTCGAAAATTACCTCATTGACCTACTGTTACAACAAATCGTAAACACCTGGATTCGATCCCAAGGAAGTAAGTGTCAATAACATTGGCTGTTATTTTTGTCCTTCTGAGTATTCAATAAATATACTATTTTTAGATCTTATTGACCGAAAAAAAACATGTCAGTCTATTTACTGTCTTCACTGTATGACAAAAACCTCTTCTCATACAGAGAAGACATTGATCACCACTGTTATTCAAAGCAGGTTGGCTATTTTAGGGGTTGAATTTCTAGATAAGATAAGATTAGATATATTTATTTGCCAAAAACATGTGTAGGTTTTACAATAAGATGGTTACAGAAGAAAAAAAGTGTCAACATGTTTTGCCCATAAAGGCGTACAAATATTGTTATAGTCAGTGTTCAAATAGAAAAATTGTTACAAATTTACAATCTTAGGGTACATTATTTTGATTTAAAAGAATAATGTCAAGCAAATTAATTGATGATGTCCATTAATATAAAAAAAAATACTTAGCAAATTTAAATATCATTAATTAAAAAAATAAAATGTCAGAGTCTAAAATTATAGAATAGAATAGAATAGAATTTATAATAATGAATCGTATGTCAATAGAATAAAAAAAAATCGCTATAAAACCCTTCTAAAAACCCTTCTTAGTGGTTACCTACTCTTAACAAAGAACATTTGCTGAAGGTTCATGCGTCTATGGACCGACGGTTTGGGCGGTGCATATATTAACAGTCTGTTAACCAGTCAACCAGATTGCCAATTTTTATGTCATACTAATATTATAATTGTGAATGTTTGTATGAACTAATAGATGGATATTTTTAACTTTTTCTCGCTCAATCTACTGAACGGATTTTACAGGAGTAGGTATACCTTACATATCAAGATCTAGGCTACGTAACATCACGATATAAGCCACGAGAACGGAGCAGTAACCAAAGACTTAACTATAACTTTACTTTTGGCGGCTGAAACCGCGGGGGACCGCTTCATAATTAAAATCCAAGGTTACGTTGTTTTCCTTCATTGTTGTCAGAGACGCTCAAAGGAAGTAATACATACAAATGTAATAAGTCACAATCGGGAAAATTAAGAGGCAAACGACATAAACACTGGGTTAAAACGACCCTTCATACTACCAGTTTATGAACTGAGATTGAAAATAAACTTCGAAGCTGGCAAACCGCCATATTTAAATTTTGCACATAGGGCATCAAAGAACTCAACAACAAAGCTGTCAATACAGCATTATGTCCAGAAGGCTAACTGGCAGACAATGACTAAGGCATTAAGTCCTCCTCATACATTTGTGTATGAAGTCTAAATAAATAAATAACGCGGATAGCATAGCCACGTTGTATGTATTGGCATACAACGTGGCTATCCGAGTTATTTAATGAATTGTCAATAATTAACATTTAGACCTGGACTTTTAGCTCTGACTAGACAGACAAAAAAACTATTTAGTCTGTCAAATTTATAGTTAAATTTTCAATAAAGATATGGAAAAGTATTTTTTTTATCGAAATAAAAAAATAACAACAATGTAGAGAACGTGAGTGCGTCACTTAGAAAATAAATATACTACGTAATAAAAAACACTAAATATTAGACTATAATACATCCGGATAAGCTCAAAAATGCTTTACATTCGGAAAACTGCTCATTTCAGTGCACCGTTTCTTTATTGGCCCTCTTTACCCGGGCTGGCAAAGAACGGTACTAAGTTCTGTCGACCCAGTTATAACAGGCTCAGATACAGCACGTGAATAGGCGACCCGTTATTAAGGCTTAGCAGACAGGCTACTAAGCATTGTCGAACGGGCGATTTTAATAAGATTAATGATGGAAATAGTCGAGATCTTTATTCATGTAATGTTTTAGAGTCTTTATGGATTTGGTCTCAAGTATCTTTGTCACAAATTCCTTTTTTGTGTTTCTTACATGTTTTTATCAAAATTATTGTCCTTGTAGAACTCAAACTAGGTTCTTCTGTTTTTTTGGAAAAACACACACGTTATCACTTCACATTATTTACTCACATACATAAACAATTAAATGAAGAACAAGCTATGCTAGATCATACCAATGTATCTGCCGAATTGACCCGCCCGATTGAAACGTTCTGCCAAACTTCAGTCAAACTTCAGTTACTTGCAGATTACACCAAAGCTTCACTAAGACTTAGACTTAACTTAAATTTAATTTAAGTCTAGGTTTCCTTATTATGTTTTTATTAATCGATGTCCCTGATTTCCAAAATAGAAATATAATGAACATTCATACTAGCCGGACTTAACTTTGGACCATCATGACACACATATGATAATTAGATTTAAAAAAATCGATTTTGTGTATCATACAAGATAGATCGATCATAGATATTTAGTTTTAAACAACTTCACCAAAATACAACGTTTAATTTCGAATGTATGTAAAGTTTTCTATTATAAAAAAAAACTGATCGTAATTCCAGCAGCAGGTCTGCTTAGGTCCTTAAAATTATGGATATTTAAAATGAATCTATTGCATGTATGTGACACTAGTGTTTCTTCGCCGTTTTGGCCGTATAGTACCAGTTCCCGTAGGATTTATGGGATAAAAAAATAGCCTACGTCCTTTCTCAGGCTATAGACTATCTCTGTACCATATTTAATTTAAGGTTTACTAATGTTTGCCATAATTTAATATGCCATAATCGTATTTGCCATAATTTCATTTGACATAACGCTTCATTTGCCATAATCATAGAATGATATAATATCATTTCCCATAATTTCATTATTCATAATCGATCTAATGCCATAATAATTAAAATCCATAATTTTGTTTGCCATACTTTTCATTTTCAATAATGTCATTATCCATAACATTTATTTACCATAATATTCATTTGCCAGCATACCAACCTAACGACAGCATGCAAGCAAGCATACAGCATGCATGCAGCAAACTGGCAAGTATACAGCATGCATGCAGCATGCAAGCAAGCATGCAGCAAGCAAGCAAGCAAGCATCAAGCATGCAAGCAAGCATACAGCATGCAGGCAAGCATACACAGCATGCATGCAGCAAACAAGCAAGCATGCAGCATGCAAGCAAGCATGCAGCATGCAAGCAAGCATGCAGCATGCAAGCAAGCATGCAGCAAACAAGCAAGCATGAAGCATGCAAGCAAGCATACAGCATGCAGCATTCAAGCGAACATGAAACATGCAGCAGGCAGGGTTTCTGTCACGGCTCCGGCGCTGCGGGCCTCCGGCGGCCCCACGCGTACTAATCGTCGCAGACGGCTTTCGCTCACCACCGCAGCTTCGGCTTGTTGGCCGGCTTCGCCGGCCAGCCTCAGCCGCGGCGCGGCGGCGGCTCGCTCGCAGCCGCCTGCTCCTCAGCCCGCGGGCCGCCTCACCCCTACGCGCCTACGCGATTTTAAATAACACTCTAGGGGTAGGACAAACAAGACTACGTGAGGTCGGTTTTGCAGCAACTCGGTTCTGTCACTGACTTTTGTAGCACAGCATGTTAAATTTTTAACCAAAAATATTATTTAATTGTTACAGAAACTATAGCAAATTGGTTAGGCCTACTAGTCGGGGTATTAACTATACTTATTGATGGTATATTTTTTTATAAATTATATCAAATATTGCTTATGTCAAGTGTCGATTATGGAATGTATTACTTATGGAAACTAATTATTATGGCATATGTTATTATGGAAACTCATTTTATGGCAAATGAAAGTTATGACAAGTAAATTGTTATGACACGCGTTGTTAGTATAAATGAAATTAGTGCAAGTGAATATTATGAGCAGGGACGATTATGGAAAATAAAAATAGGACAAATAATATTATGGGAAACAAGAGAATACCTTAATTTAAATCAGGTCAGTAGTTATAGCGTGAAAGCGAGACAGACAGAGTTTCTTTCACATTTATAATATTAGAATGGAAGCAATGATTTCTGAGTCGTTCCATAGGTATTATAATTATGTAGGTGTAAAATAGTAATTATGTAGGCGATGTTTCTAAGAAAGTTTGTTTCATGAGAATTGAGTCAGCCTGGTGCAGTCGCGAAATAAATACGGCGTTTTTAATTAAAGTTTGCATAATAATAAAAAAATACATATTTTGCTGTATTATGTACCTACCTATGATCCACAATAAAGATTGATTTGATTTGATTTGCTAACATTATTTATTTATTTTAACAACAACACTCAGAAGTGTATAGTTCTTACTGTTAAAGCGATTGTTAATGAAATATTCTTTGAAATACTGATCGATTTTCTGCAAAAGTCAATGTCAAGTCAAATTAACGAGTTCATTATAATACAGAAAACAAAAAAATATCAAAGTACAAGTCAGCGTGAAAAAGAAAACATAACTTAGTGTTGTTACCCAGACTAGTAAAACCAACCCTTTACATGGCAATTAGCTATGGTTTATCCCGCCTTTTTGTTACTACTCCGCTCTCGAAAGACGCAGCATGATGTTATATAGCTTATAAACTTTCTTGATAAATGAACCATCCAACACAAAACGTTTTTTTTAATCGATTTGGGATTAGCGCGTCCAACCAAACACACAAACTCTTTAGCTTTGCAACAGTATAGTAAATATATTAATAGTTTAGTATACATTTCTGGTGTTAAATTACTATTACACACATACTGTCTGCATGTATTTCAAAATGTTGCCAAATTTGCAATACGTACATAATCTATTCAAAGAAGAAGTTAAACCAACATTCTTTGATAGCCTTGTTGACAAATACCTATAATGCAGGGTGAGCAATATTATTCAGAAAAACTCCTCCCTCGCGAAACCACGATTTCTCATGGTGATAAAATACATGACATCATGGTGTTGTACCCAGGAACGTTAGTCATCAAAGTGATACTAAGAAATTCTTGTTTCACATTTAATGACGCTGATTTTCAGAAACTGATTGTTTTTGTGACCTTATCCAATAATAGCTTTTCATTTCGTTTTAAAACAGTTTTTTAGTTATGTCGTAATACGAGTGTAGTAATGACGAAAGCTTTATTACCTTTTTGTATGGGGGATGCAATTTGATTCTTGAGTCGTGCATGTTATTGGGTTATGAGGGAGTGATGCGTTTCGTATTTGGATTTTTTTAGGTCATCATCATCTCCCTAGCCGTGTCGGCTTCCAGCCGAACTGGATTCAGCTGGATACCAGTGTTTTACTTAAAACGACTGCCTATCAGACCTCCACAACCCAGTAACTGGGCGACCCGATATACCCTTTGGCTCGACTGGTCAGACCTTCTGGCTTCTTAATACCCGTAACGACTGTCAAAGTTTTACGAATGACAACCGGGACTGTTGGAATCTGTGTAATTTCTAGTATTGTGGAATAATGTTAAAAATAATTAAAACAGTAAAACAGCATATATGATGGTTGCTATATAATCAAGTAAGTACGAATGTTTTTTCATTGACATTACCTATCAAAAAGTACTTAGTACCAAAAGGTTTAATACCAAGTAGTTTTACAACAGGGACCAACGGCTTAACGTGCTTTCCGAGGCTCCGAGGTTTTTTTTTGGTACAGTACGGAATTTGAAAGTTAGCTATATAACACTACTGGTGGGATATATAGACTTTACTAAGCACGTATTTTGGCCTAGTTGCGTTCCGTCTCTATCGTACACTCGCCGTTTAGCAGTTGTGTAACAGTGACAGGTATAGTGCTAAGCCAAAGTCAGTGCTTAGTAACGTCTATTTATCTCGCCATTAGAAACTCTTGATCACATTGAAACTGATTGTTTTCGTAACCTTTCCCTTATCCAATAATTTTTTTTTGGGAGTGGGAAATCATCAAATGACTACTCAGACTTTTAACTGACTAAAATCAACTCATGTTCCTTCTAACGAACTAACGTAACTATTATAAACATTCCGCAACCCCGGCAGGCGCTGGCCCTGTTAGGCCCCTTCCCGTGCTGACTTCTCCTTGAGGCGCCAAGAAGAACGCGCTATCGACTGGGGCCTGGTCCTAGCCAGGCGGCGAGCTACCCATCGCTCGCTTATCTAATAATAGTTTTTTATTTCGAATTAAATTTAACCTACGACTCAAAAGAAAAGTGTGTTACAAGTTCACCGCTATACATAAGTGTGTCTGTCAGCGGAAAAGTTTCTCTTAAACGGCTGAACCGATTTGAATGCGTTTTTTTATATTTGAAAGTACTTATGTTGTATAGCAATGGTTCATAAAAATCAATTTAACCGTTTTGAAGTTATCAACTCTTTTGTTAGTTGCAGTTGCCATATAACAAAAAAATCAGGGCGTAGTAGGGTATTTTTTTTTAGTTTACACTTTGTTAGTAAGGTTTTTTTTTAAATGGAAACGGCTTACATTTTTACTACAAACATTGAGCGTACGAGAAATTCCCGAACTTCCCCGAAGGTACTTGACCAGAAACGGCCTTAAGTAGAGCAGAGCACAAACGTACGTTAGACTCCAGCCTTGCTCGCACGATTAAAACAGGTTCCAGTTTACATTACACGGAGCTTTGAAAACGTGTTTAATGAAAAATAAAACTTTTTTTAATTAATTGGAGAGATTTGAGAAGTTCACTGTGTAGTGGTGTAATAATAGCTTTGGTTTGTGTTGCATCTCTGTGTTTCAACTTAATTTTAAATGCAGGTATACCATAAAACATAACCGAAGAGAAAGTAAAAATCTAAACAATAATGCCCTGAAAATATGTAAAAAAAAAACAAAGAAAAACGTGGACCAACTAAGTAGGATTTCAATCTTTTATTAGCTATAATTCCAGGTTCCCTCTTTTCGTTCGTCATTGTCTATTAAGTCCAAGAAAAGCTAGGGTAGTAAAAATTCTTATTGATACCTGCCGTTTACAAACCCGCAACTTCATGTCATGTACTTCCTTCCTCACTTCCTTTAGTAGATAACAAAAAAAAATAGGCACACTTCTAACAACATGTCCTACCCACACCAAGCAAAGCATCTCCCACAAACATTACAAAACCCATTATTCTTCACAATTCATTCCATGACTGCACCACGCTAGCGTTATTACGCCTCGTTCATACCCAGCGATGTATTCAAAACGCGAGAATGGAGTCGAAATCTACGTATAATAGCGTGTCCGCGTTTCCGAGTTCCGAGTCCAGTGTATATTGCACTACAACCTACTCTTTGTTCATGTAGGCTGTATTGGACTGCCTTTTAGGGATCTGTACCCGTTGCTTTGTTCTTGAACGAAGCGCGATCTCGGGAAGTTTTGTTTGTGCTTTTTTGGTAGATGTCCTAATATAGAGTCTTGTGTGGTTAAAACATTGTCGAGGTTATGAGTTCTTGTAGTGTTTATGAGTTGCTGTGTTAATATTATGTAGAGGTTGTTCATCTCCGGAACAAATGACCTAATTATCACAGGTCAAAAGCTAGATTATTTCTGACAGCTTCCAGCTGTTAATTTATTGTTGCATTTTGGCCAAACTATCTTCTTTATGGTTTCGTACAATTAGGGAACAAAAATAAAGTATTACAAATTCTTAAAAAAAGAAATTCAAAGTAATACAAATTCTACTCGCATTTAACAATTTTCTTTTTTCTTTGCGTACCTTATCTCCGTATAAAGAATTTAATGTATACCCCGTACATGGTTAGGAGATAGTTTTCTTGGCATTTTATCAATCCAGTTCATCTCATATTTAACGCTTTTTTACTCCTGCACCAACCAGACTATTATTTTATTCTGAGTTACTTTCAAACAGGCTACAGGTTAATTTCTAGGAAATGAAATATATTATACTAGCTTTCACCTGCGGCTTCGCTTGCATGAATGTTAAATCCCCTATTTTACCCCACAGTTTTTCAGACTAGTGTTGAGTGACCCTTACTGCTAAGCCAGAGGTCGTGGGTTCGATTCCCACCCAGGACAAACTTTGTGTGATGAGCATAAATGTTTGTTCTGTGTCTGGGTGTTGTTTATCTATAATATGTATGTATTTAAAAATTATATAAGTATGTATATCAGTTTTCTGATTACCATGACACAAGCTCTGCTTAGCTAGGGTGTAAGATGTCCCATTATATTTATTATTATTAGGGTTGATATTTCGGAAAATCCTTTCTCAGTGAATTACTTTAAGTAATTACTTATTTTTCACAAACGGCCCTCCAAGCGCATGTCTCTTACACCAGCGGTTTGGGCTGTCTATTGATATATCAACAACAGTATGTCTGACAGTTTTCCTTTTTATACATATAGATTGCTATTTAATAACAGCGTTATCTCCATCAGGACACGAAGGGATTTCCTTATGGATTTTTATCCACCACGGGAAGCCTAAAGGAATTTTAGACTGGTCCTAAAAACCTCTACAGTGCAGTCAAGCATATAAAAAGGAGGTTCACTATCTCCCGTTGATCTCAGCGGTTGATGCCCTTTCAGAGCTCCGATAAAAAGCTTAAGACGGATTGATATATTCTGCTTTCCTTGTGAACATAGCACACTGCAGGGCATTCAACTGGCCGAAAACAGTAACGTCGCAGAATTGCCAAGTCTAACTGTAATCACTGGTAACCATATCCTAATTTATAGGAAAAAATGAAACCTGAGCGGCGAAAGTATTTGAAAGCTATAGTATCCACTAGCTGCCCTCGCGGTTTCACCAATAACTTGCGTTACTTCTCCGTTACCAAATGTAGTAGCGTGATGTTATATAACCCTTTTTTCAAATGGGATACCCAAACAAAGAAACTCTTCTGCTTTACAATATTATAGTATAGATGTAAGTCTGAAATCGCCAATTCGCCTTCAGCAAGCATGGTGATGAGTGCTTAAGCCTTCTCTATATATGAGAAAAGCCTTTGTCTTGTTATACTGCATTCTATTGCAATTCCAGCTACTATACTCGATGATTTATTAATAAGGCGTAGTAAACTATGCATTAATGTAGGCACCGTTGAACGCAGTGCAAACAATTGAAAACTTGTAAGTCAGAAGTGAGCAGGCTATGGTATAAATCAGTATTAATAATAGTATGTATTCTATGTTTAATGAGACCTGGAATGCAATTGTTGAGCGTGTTGTTAAATCTGTCGATTGACTTTCTATTGTGTCTCGAATCACATGTGTTCGAATTATTAAGGGTCCTTAAATATGGAGATATAAATAAAGTCGATACTGAATGTGACACACTGTTTAATTACAGTTCAAATATAATTTGATTTAGCTTGTAGTACAATACAGTATGACGTGACAGGAACGATGTATGTAAGCGACTAGCGCGTCGTTGCCTTGCATACCATAGCAAAAGTGCAATTTGGCAAATCCTTGCCATTGCTACACAATGTTTGTATCGTTTTCTAATGAGGTGGATTTTCATATTTTCTGATATACTCATTATTATGATGTTACAACTACAAGAGCGGCCTTTCAACTTGCATGCAATCCACGCCACCGACAATTAGCCCGTCTTAATAATCAAACTCGAAATAGATCAGGCTGGTGACTACGAGACGAAAAAGACAGTGAAAACGTTAAATAATTTACAAACTTTATTCAACAAACACGTAAAAACTTTTGCTCCATCGATGCCAATCCATTACAGCGACATGAGTTAACAATTCTTCGGGGTTCCTGTGGGAACTAAAACCGAGGGTAGTCACGCAAACGTTGAGTACAACTGTAAACTCCATTACGCAAATTGTTTATAATTAGAAGGTAAACATACATATGGATGGCGGGAGATATCATCATCCTAGCTTTTTCACAATTAAATTGGGGACGGTTACCAGTAACGATTCGGCTGGATACCAGTGTTTCACGTGTAGCGACTGCCTATCAGACCTCCCCAACCAGTTACTGGGCGACACGATACCCGATTGCTTAGACTGGCCAGGTCATACCTTTTGGCTTCTGAAGTTCTGACTACCCTTTAAATTCTGAGTGGCGAGAGATAATGGCTGTTGTATTGGTACAGTTCCTGGTCAAAAATTAAATGTTTTAGAGAAAGCAATTTTGGAGAGCGTTGTCTCTGTTACACGTAGATATTTGTCCTTTTCTAACGCTTTATTTATTGGAATACCTACGTAGTTTCTTTGCCAATAAATGTTTTATACAAATATTGGACTATCCTGGAGAAACCTGCATAATAATATTCCGTGTAACAAAAATAAAAACTAGACGATGCACTTTCTAGAAAACACCATTTATCCGGTAGCTGGGTTGTGAAGAGCTGTAGTCGCTCCATGTATCCATCATCAAGTATCCATATCCACTATCCAGGCATCAAGTATCATATTCCATTGAAATGTTTCATTTTTTGGGCTTAGCGTGCATTTGTCAGAGAACGCAATTTTATTTTTTGGATATTAAGGGGGCGGGGGTCAGTTTAAGATCAAATTAAAGTTAGTGGAGTTTTGAACCCTTGTTACATGGCCGCGGTCTAGGAAAAGGGGTTCAATGGTTATTATGAATTATCTGACTAAATATTAATAGGTCCCACAAAAGAAAATGTACACATTTTCTTGTTAAAATAAGATTATCTACAACTTTGTTATACTTTTTAGTCGTAAAACCAAAAATAAAAAGTAGAAAAAAAATTGGAAAATAAATATTTGTCGATATTATTCCAGTTTTTTAAACAATGACATATGAAGAAAATAACATAATAATTATACACACATCAAAAGTGTCTAGGGATATTTTAATTAAACCTAAACAACTAAAATTCTATTAAATTTTTGTTAAGACACCTACACATTAAAATAAACCTTGTTTAATAGCCTATTTAATCTGATAATAAACATTTAGAATAAGTTAAGCTTTAAAAAAAATTAGAAGAAGAGGAAAAACTCAGACAAAATTTCAATCTTAACTTTATTTTTGAAGCATCAAAACCTAAACAAAAAAAACTTTTTTTTTTACAAAGATGGTTGAAAACATAAAATTAATAATCCGTGGATCCACTTAAGACTCTCCTGACACATCTGCAGCGGTTCTGCATACTCAAAACAAGGTGTCAATATCCTGTTGTGGAATACTGTCCCAAGTCCTTTAAAGATGCAAGAAAAGCTGGTTTTCATCCTCAATATCTTCAGGGAAATTCCTAAGAGCTCTTCTCAGAAGCATATCCCAGGCATGCTCAGTAGGATTTAAGTCAGGAGATTGTGCAGGCCAGTCTAAAGCTTGGATATCATGCTGTTGTAACCAACTTGTGACGATACGCGCCGTATGTGGACGGGCATTGTCGTGCATTAGCTAGAAATTTTGTATCATTTGTTGTCTTGTTGTATGTGTATTTGGAAAAAACTACCAGCTACGTTTTCCCTCCCCCTATAAAGTTTGAGCCCCCTTGATATCTAAACAATAAAATTGGGTTTCTCTTAAGCGCAGGCCACACCGCCAGCTAGCGGGCGGGCAGGCTAGGCGGGCGGGCGAAGCGAACGAAGGAAACTATACAAACTACGCGAAATATTGGCGAGCTGAACTATGGGGTTCACACCGAAAACTACGGACAGACGAGCGCCGGGCGGAGCGCGCGGAGCGGGGGAAGCGGGCTAAGCGGGCGAAGAGAGGTTAGCGTTCTATCTGAAAGACAAGCCTCGAATAGTCTACTCGAAACGGGGAGGATGGGCGAACGAACCGGGCGAGCGGGCTGGCGGGCGAGCTTAGCTAGCGAAGCGCGGGCGCGCCAACGAGGTGAATGAGTAGCTTCGCTGGAATCGTCGGTTATTTCGTTAGCTAAGCTCGTTAGGTTAGTGGGTAGCTCGCGGTGTGAACCGAAGTATGTAAAGAGGTGAAACGATATTCGCCCGCCTAGCCCGCCCGCCCGCTAGCTGGCGGTGTAGCTTGCGCTTTAGAAATGCAACCTCAAATGTTACTTTTCAATACATGTCATGTAAATATTGGCCTGAGTACCAGCTTCAATGCTGTGTGATACTTAATGCAGTATCATATTCCATTGAAATGTTTCTTTTTCACCAGAAAAACTAGATATATAAGTACTAGCTTTTGCCCGCGACTTCGTCCGCGTGAAATAATAGTTCCCGTTCCCGGAAGATTTCCGGGATGAAAACTATCCTATGTCCTTTCTCGGGTCCTAGACTATATCTGTACCAAATTTCATTCAAATCGGTTCAGCGGTTTAGGCGTGAAGAAGGTACAGACAAACAGACAGACAGAAAGACAGACAGACAGACTTTTACTTTCGCATTTATAATATTAGTACGGATGTATTTCTCAATCCATTCTTAACACGAGGTTTCCGGCGACTCGGACCGCAATTAACTCGGACCACGAAAATGACCATGGAGAAAATTAAATATTTTTTACGGATCCGGCGACAGGGGCCGCGGTCCGAGTTAATTGCGGTCCGAGTCGCCGGAAACCTCTCTTAACACAGCCAAACTAAATTGACGTAAATACCTATACCGACTATAGGACCTTATAGCAAAACAAAATGTAAACGAAGTACCTAATAGCCCAATTTCAAAATAACCACAAAAATGTGTGAAACGTATTAATTATTAAAACTGATAATAATTATTGAGTGGCATCGGCATTGGACAGTAGGTAATTGGGTTGCGGAGGTCAGATGGTAAAGGTTCTATGTTAAATATTGATATTTCACCGATTCGTCTTTATTATTTTCCATTTTGTGTAATTATGTAATTAGTTACTTAATTAATATATAAAAAACCGGCCAAGTGCGAGTCCGACTCGCGCACGAAGGGTTCCGTACTATCATCTAAAATAGACAAGTTTCTACCTGTTTATTAAGATCGAGTAAATATTGCTTAAAAATTACGTTAGTTGTATGCCCCCCTTTAATATTTACTTTATTGTTATTTCATTATTTATTTTGAAAGGTAATATACAAGTAAATATTCTGTGAAAATTTGAAGCGTCTACCTGTTACCGTTTTTAATATTGAGCAAAAAAATACGAAAAACACGTTTATTGTATTGGGACCCCCCTTAATATTTGAGTTTTGTTAATTTTTAGTATTTGTTGTTATAGAGGCTACGGAAATACATCATTTGTGATAATTTCAAATTTCTAGCTATCACGGTTTATGAGATACAGCCGGGAGACAGACAGACAGACAGACAGCGGAGGCTTAGTAATAGGGTCCCATTTTACCCTTTGGGTACGGAACCCTAAAAAACAATGTCATTATGGCTCAATAAAATGGCAATGTAATATTACGCTATGACCCACAGGAGCGGATAGTAACTAAAGACGAGAGCAAAAGAATTAGTATAAATATAGAATTATACAAAAGCGCCATCACCGATTATACAAAGAACTAGATTGTAATGAAGTGGCTTGCGTATACGTATTTCGCAAAATATTTGCGTCACTTAGGTAAAACAAACTATACTCTAAACTTATTAAAATAAGGTTCATATTACTTTGCATCGAACACTTAAACTTTAACGTGAAGTTGCACTAATACAAGTGCAAACCACATTTGAACCATAAAACACTTTATGATGACACGGGTTGTCGTGTCACACAACTGATAAGTACAACGTTTTTCTTTCATGTTACGAGTATTATCATAAAATATCTATAGATACTTCCATCCCAAAGAATTTCCTAAAATCTTTTCTTAGAGGTTACCTATTCTTTACAAATAACACCAGGTTTCATGTCTCTAAGACTAGCGGTTTGGGCTGTGTGTTGATATATCAATAGTCAGTCAATCAGTCAGTCAGTTTACCATTTTTTATAAATAAATAAATAAATATATTTATAGAATACAAACAGCTAAGTTGTAAAAAACGTGCAACCCACACTTGGACATAAAACACTACATGACAACACAAGTTGTCGTGACATACAACTGATAAGTACAACGTTTTTCTTTGTCGTTACAAGTAGTATCGTAAATTACAGGGGTTTATACTCCTTTTAAAATGAATAAATAACCTCTTGGTCACAACACATGTATATATTAATATTTAAAACAGAAAAGTTTTTTTTTATAATGGATTAACTTTAAAACTACTGAACCGATTAAAAAAAAATGTAGTTACATTATCAGCCAAAAACATAAGCCATTTAACATCACGTTATGACCTACAGGCGCAAAGCAGTAAGCAAAGAACTAACGTAACGCGTGTGAATTCGCGGGAAACAACTAGTTTATTTTATATATAAAGTATTTGCAGTGCGCCACTGTTTTGTCTTGACGTGTAGCAAGGTATATGCCTATTATTGCCTATATACCTTACCCATGAACATAACGATTGAATTAAAACCATGACACGAGTATACCTAGTTGCCTACCACCTAACACGATTTCCTGTCATTCGTCTAGTTCAGTGGTTACCAACCTTTGGAAACACTCAAATTTTATTATTATTGGTAGAGTCCAAGTTAAAAAATAAACTGTATCAATCTATAAAAAAAACTTTCATCAAAACAATATCACAGTGATTTGGAGGTTACGGGCAAGTTCGAATGTCACATTGTTTCATGTCACAACTAGCTTTTGCCCGCGACTTCGTCCGCGTGGAAAAATATTTCCCGTTTCCGGGGGATAGATAGATAGCCGGGATGTAAATTACCCTATGTCCTTTCTCGGGTGCCAGACTATATCTGTACCAAATTTCATTCAAATCGGTTCAGTGGTTTTGGCGTGAAGAAGAGACAGACAGACAGACAGACAGAGTTACTTTCGCATTTATAATATTAGTACGGATTGTGAAAGTCTTTTGAAGTTTATCTTAGACATCGTCTATCATTGTTAGCAATATAACGTTGAGGACGCCAATCTGCCTAGAGCACGTGATAATCAATGTTCTTGTCTTCTCTATCTGAGAAGCGGCTTTACCCTGCAGTGGAGCAATAATACACTGTTACTTTTATATCATTGAAGTCATCTAATTTTACCAGACATAAAAAGTAATCTATATATCTATGTAAATATAATAAATAATCTATATATCCATACTAATATTATAAATGGGAAAGTGTGTCTGTCTGTCTGTCTGTCTGTCTGTCTGTTTGTCTTTCTTTCACCCCAAAACGGAGCGACGGATTGACGTGATTTTGTAAGTGGAGATAGTTGAAGGGATGGAGAGTAACATAGGCTACTTTTTGTCTCTTTCTAACGCGAGCGAAGCCGCGGGCAGAAGCTAGTATATAATATAGAAAACTGACTGATTGTTGATATATCAACGAACAGCCGAAATCGCTGGTCCTAGAGACAGGAAACTTTGAGGGTGTGTTTTTTGTGTAAAATTCGATCTCTAAGGGGGTAAAATACCATCAACGTGATCGAATGCGCTGGCGAAAGCTTTTAAAATGTTTCGTAAGCCCATTTCTACTTCATTTAACTATGGTTTGTGGACTACAGGTTGAGAACCCCTGGACTATTCCAGTTGTAGTAGAAGGCAGCGCTGTTGACAATGGCGTCCAATACTTTATAACTGATGCACTAAGTGGTCACGTGACCTAGTTAGGTACTGCATCAAACAGTTATGTGAGCATATGAGTGTTGGATGGTTCTTTTATTTTCCCTTAGTTTGTAACAATTAAGGAATCTGAATTTTACTGATGAGAAGAAGCGGTTTGCCATTTCCTATTTATAACAGAATAAATATAATGTTTTAAAACACATTTCCTATTCAAAATCTGGTATTTTAATTACATCAACACAACAATTGAAATAACATTATAATATACAGAAATATATCACAGCCCACATATCAATTCCCAAGAACTCCCAAATATATACAACATTATAAAGAGGTAAAGTTTGTTTTTATCTTTTTTGTTTGTAAGAGTAATCTTTAAAAGTCTTGGTCCGAATCGAAAAATTCCTTTTGTGTTGGATAGCTCATTTATTGAGGAAGGTTATAGACTATGTATGTACTTTTTATATAATTATTTATTTCTGGTCACGAATATTCACTCTAGTTATTCTGAAACATAGACACACACCTACACTCGCGTACTTACCATCTCATACAAATTGAAATACACACACACATAACACATCCACACCTACACACACCAACACACACACATACAAACTCAACACACATGAACCATTTCTACTTTTTTTTGTTATTTTAGTTTTGTTTTTTTTTTTTAGTTTTGTTTGTTTAATTTTTTACCTTACTCTTTATTATTCCGGTTATTGTACATATTTGTTGTGACGAATGAGACTATCCTCCACGACACAGGGAATCCTAGTGTGGAGGATAGAGTATTTTATCACTATAAGTTGTGTTTTTCTGGACAATAAAGATTTATTATTATTTTATTATTATTATTTATTTATGTAATGACCTACGAAAGCTAAGAAGTATCCAAAATCGTGAGTCTAACCGCGGGGGATAGCTAGTACACCAGAAATTCATAACAGGCCTGTTGGTCTAGTGGTTAGAGACCCTGACTGCTAAGCCGGAGGTCGTGGGACCGTTGCCCACCCAAGATAAACTTTGTGTGATAAGCATGACTGTTTGTTCTGTGTCTGGGTGTAAATTTATCTGTAATATCTATGTCTTTAAAAAACATGTAAGTATGTATATCGGTTGTCTGGTTACCATAGTAAAGCTCTGCTTAGTTTGGGATCAGAAGTGACCACGTGTAAGTTGTCCCAGAATATTCATTTATTAATTTGTCGATTTTGGACTTATATTCACTACAAGTCCAGGTTTCCTTACAATGTTTTCCTTCACCGACGTTTTATAAAACAGTATCTACACAAAAACACGACCATACAGCTAAATGCAATTGCAAGCCACACCAAAATCCAGAACTATTTACTATAAGTTGTTACACCAGTCAATTCCACGAACATTCCTACAACCCGCAAAGCCTGTCAATCGCAAAGTTCAAGTACGGAAGGGGGTCGCAGTGGCAATTTATTTATAACAAAGATTTACCCCTACACATACACACGCGTAACCAGACCAGTAAACACGACCATACAGCTAAACGCACTTGCAAGACACCTCCCGAAAAACATGCTTTTAACATTTGTAACCCCAAAATTCAGAACTATTTACTATACGTTGTTACCACTCAATTCCACGAACATCCCTACAACCGGCCATGTTACAGCCCGTCAATCGCAAAGTTCAAGTACGGAAGGGGGTTGCAGTGTCCTGCGGCGCGGTGACCTACTGACCGAGGTCAACGACCGGTGCATTGCAACCGTGCAACGTGTAACGTAGACGCTCCCCATGCGAGCGGGAATTTCGATGCCGGGTTTTTGTCGTGTATTTTTTTTTTGCGGGGCTGGGGTTTGGGGATTTTCTTTTTGGCTAATAGGATTTTGAGTAGGAAGGGTGGGATTTTGGTTTCGTACGTATAGCGAAATTGTAGAAAAAAATAAATAGGAGGTTTATATATTTTTTTTGTGAACGGGAAATCATCACTTTGACTTTACTCGCCCTGGGCGGGGCGGGGAGGGAGTGTCAGTCTTTTACTAACTAAAACCCACCCATGCTCCTTCGGTTGCATTGAGAAAATAATACGAGTAAAAATACATACCGATGAATATTATTGTGTACACATTTAGAACAAAGGCTTCCGCCGTGACTGTCAGATTGTGATAAACTAAAAATATACCTACACGGATTTTAGTGCCGTTTTGCTAATAAGCAGAGTTTTCATGGGGTAGGTGTCCATACATAATACTTGTATATCATATAAATGAAAAGTCAAGAATTTCATAGCTTTGGAATTTACCTGTATGAATCTACAAAAAGGGAAAATACAAAAAGGGAAGAGTTTGTGTTTTGGTTCGTTTATGCATTTGATTCTCTGATACTGTCAGACCGGAAAAATAAGCCGTTCTTTGTAAAGGTAGTAGCCAAGTCAATGAAGAATAATATATAGCCTTGAGGCTACACAACATCGCGCTACGACACGTGGGAGCGAAGCAGTAGCCAAACATAAAACCGCGGAACAGGCGAAAACAATAAAAAAAAAAACAATATAACAAGTTTAAAAAGACCACATTTAATAATATCAAAACGGAAATAATAATTTATTCCAAACCCGTTAAAACGGGTCAAAAGTAGTTAAAAGTTAACTGCAGAAATGGGTCACCAGTCGCCGCGCTGACTGGCTGGCTTCGTCTATAGCGTGCGATCTTTGAGTATTTGACTGCTTCACTTAACTGTTTAGCTAGTTAGTTCGGTGCGGCGGGAGGGCGTGTCAGACTTTTACTGACTAAAACCCACTCATGTTCCTTCGATTGCCCTTTATGTTCCAGGGTCACGGTAACTATTATAAACATTCCGCAACACATTTATAAATATGAAAGTTTGTATGTGTGTGGATGTTTGTAACTCTTTCACGCAAAAAGTACTGAACGGATTTTGATTAAACTTTACGGTAATATAGCTTAGACGTCAGAATAGGACATAGGCTATATTTACATCAGAGCAGAGCAGAGCGGAGCATTAACCAAATACCTAACATAACGCGGGTGAAACCGCGGGGGGCAACTAGTGTTTGTGAGTAGGGCATAAAAACCGGTTTTTCCCGGTTCCAAAAGAACCGGGAATTCCCGGTTCTGAGGGACCCTGACAGAACCGGTTCTGTAAATCGAGGAACCGGTTTTTCGGTTCTTTCGGTTCTCTCATAAAATAAATTTAGAAATAATATTATCTCCATAATACTCTTTATCCTAAATATCAAGTAGTATCCATAAGACATAACCTACATTGGGCTAATTTTTAATTTGCCGGCCAACAAATAAAAACACATTATTTTAATAGAATACAACATTATAAAGATTTTTCATTACTATTCCAAAGTTCTAACTAAATCAATTTTCTGAGATTATATTTAGTATTGAACATTTAATCTCTAAGTTTCACTCAGTGTAAATGCAAAGTTTTTTGATTGTAAAAAATGTTATTTATAAGTGCTGTAATGGTAGTCAGTTGCATTTATTTTTCGTGCATTGTAGAAATCTCGAAAAAAAAATGAACGAATTAACGTCTCCTTCTTCTAATATGGGATATCAGACTAATATGACTGTATATTTATTATTTATTTATTTTAGTTTACACAAAACGGTGAACACCAATAACATTGAGTTAAAAGAGACAAGTTTAAATAGGTATAAAAAAACACACACACAGGAAAGTAAAAGAAATTAAAACTACAATAAAAGGTTACGAAGTTTAAATAGATGTCTGTGTTCAATTCTCAGATTATTAATTTTTTCGATTCTTAATAGTTGAAAATCCGTTTTTAATCGTCTGTTTGTGTTGACTTCTACCACCAAACGGCACATGGTAACGAGGCGTGACTTGTCTGCTTGTACCGTAGTCAGACAAGTCACGTACTTTTCATTAGTCTTTTTTTATTTGGGGCATATGCATGAAAGTTATGTTGCGTGTCTAAAACAGCGATCCAGAATACCTAAATACGTTGGCCCTGTAGGGCCAATGCCTGCTGGGGATGCGGAATTGTTCGAAAGAGTTACCGTGCCCCGTAACATGAAGGGCAACTGAAGAAGCATGGGTGGGTTTTAGTCAGTAAAAGTCTGTCCCGCCCCAAGTCATTTGACGATTCCTTATCCATAATCCCTTTTTACATTCTTACTCGCACATTAATACGAGAAATGTAACAATAACTAGGTTTTGTTTCTCTAACGAATTACATATTTTGAGTTTAAATATTATCTCACAGACTTATCTTCGAACTTCGGTGTAGTAATAAAAAGGGTTTATTTTGCTCTATGCAAATATTAAGTTTATTTTAGTTGGCAGGCATTTTCAATATTAGCCCAAAAATGTTGAATCTTTAAGAAACTAACGATGTTTTTAAGGGACATTAAGGTAATTGCTCCACGATACCCCACAAAATTCAAATTTTTGACAGTTGTTTTGCAAGTTGCAGCTCAGTCTCGGATAGTATGGTAATAAAAGTTGTATTCGCGTTAATGACACATACTATCCGATAGTGAGCTGGCAATTGTAAAAAACGTATGACTATTTGAATTTCGGTGTTGACTGTTGAATTGTTGCCAAAAATAGTTAAAAACGATGTTTTAATTTGAGTATAATTAAAAAAATATATAAATATGCTTAACCAATAAAGTGTGTTTTATTTAGACCCTTTTCAACTAGAATTTATGAAAAAACCCGAAAGAACCGAAAGAACCGGGTACCCGGTTCCGTCCAGAATTTAGAACCGAAAGAACCGGTTCCTAAAATAGGGCCGGTTCTCGATGCCCTATTTGTGAGTAACAAACATTAGCTACGGCCTTTCTGTCTTTGCCTTCCAAAAATCGCTTGTTAAATATTAAAAACGCTTCAGCTTTATTCAACTTATGTCTATAGAGTATAATACTTTCGAAGATTTGTACTTTACCGATTCAGTTTTTTGCTTATGCAGTAAAGCGGACAGCTCAATCAAAATTTTCACCGAATGGAAAAGCGCCTTCTCAAGAATACCTCTCCTTTATACTCTTATCCAATTTTGCCAGAAACTCGATTCTATCTGCAATTTTCTTATAAGAAACTGCTACTATTCTATTTTGCAGCAATGTAAATTGACCCTTATTGTTCTAGTAAGCATGATATTTTCTCTGCATGGAGATGCCCGACGAACGTTATACCAGTCTATTATTGTCCAGGGCAAAGGCCTCTTTTCATACAGACACAACCATTGATCACCGCGCTTGCTTAAGGCGGATTGGCTATTTCAGACTTACATCCGTTACAAGTCCAGTCTGTGTGTATTATTAGATATAGTTGTAACACGTGATTGTGTGTATAATATTAGGTTATTGATGTATAACATAAAAATAGAAAAGATATATTCATAGAAACTCTACTTTGGCGTATAACCGGTATCGGCACGACATACGTTTTTTTTTAATATGCGGTCTGACGGTTTGAGTATTTAATGCGGCCTACCCAAATGTCCTTACTTTGGTACTGTCCGTCAAGACGTTGGGCTCCTTAGTTTTTAGTTGAGCTAAACGATTACTAACAAATGCTTGCACTGTCTGGACAGGTTCACTCAAATCTGTGTCTTTCTCTCATCAAGAGAGTGCCTCAGACATTAACCTCCATGGTTCTCGCACATTTTTGACCAATACGATTGTATGGACTTTAAAAGAGACTTTGACCTCTAAGTTTGTTTTGGATGTTTCTTCTCAGAGCAGTCCAGCTACGAAACACCGGCCCCATCATTCGCTTAAAATAAATAAAAGAAAACAAAATATTGACGTGTAAAAGTGTTATATAATTATATAGCCTATTTACAAAATAAATATGATTTTATGATTTTTATGATTTCATAATCCTAGTGTCAAAAGAGATTTCTGAATGAAAAACACGACAGTTTGTAAAACAGTCATGGTTAATATTTCTGTAACAACATTTATTTACTTAAAGACTATGTAAGACTTACAGCTGAATACAACGGTTCATAATGGTACATTGTTGCATAAACATTTTCTCGCTGATCATCAACAAAGTTGATCAACTGTTGCTAAACAAATGTTTACCATTAGTACAGGGCTTTAATATAACCAATTAATACGTTTTAACTCTCACGAGATATCAGGTGAAGCCACAGGCAAAAGCTAGTAGATTAATCTTCAAGCTAAAGCAAAATGTGTGCATTCCACTATAGTTTTTCTCAAAGAAGCTCGTGGAAGCAAGCGCTGTGACCCGACTTCACTGCAATTGACCCACGAACCTAGAAAAGTGTCAACATCGAACAATAGATGGTTCAGGCTATACATAAGCGTCTGCTGTAAATGGGATACATATTTACTGGCCTTTAACATAACGTAATATCAGGCCTGGTCTCCTTGAAAGGGTTAGGCAGAGGTGGTACATTTGGCGTTACATTTGGACGGACCGGTTGGTTTTAGTGTATAGTGACGTTGTCAACTAAGCCGGTGGTCTGGGGTTCGGTTCCTACCCAGGCCAAACTTTGTGTAATGAGCATGATTATTCGTTCTGTGTCAGAGTGTAATTAATCTATAATATGGATGTATAATATGTGTATGGATGTGATGGCCTAGTGGTTAAGGCGCCCGCCTCTCATGCAAGAGGTTGTGGGTTCGAATCCGGGCAAGTACCAATGTGACTTTTTCAATTTATATGTACTTTCTAAAAGTTTATCTAGACATCACAGACGTCGGTGAAGGAAAACATCGTGAGGAAACCTGGACTTGTACTTAATATGAGTCCGAAATCGCCAACCCGCATTGAGCAAGCGTGGTGATCAATGCTCGTGCCTTCTCTGTATGAGAAGAGGCCTTTGCCCTGCAGTGGGACAGTAATAGGCTGGTATTATTATTATTATGGATGTATAATGTATTTACATTATATCAGAAGAAATATTTAGTGTTGAATAATACATTTATCCAAGAAAGCTATGGGCTGTGAAACATCACCAATAATACAGGTGAAACCGCGGGGGACGGCTAGTAATGTTTTATACATTACTAGCCGTCCCCCTCGCTTTGAGTCTTTTAAAGACACGTGAATTTATAGACACTTTTAGTCACGATGTAAAACATTTACTTAGAAAGTTTAAGCCGTACGGAAGCGAAACATAGCAGTGTGATAGATAAATCTACACATATTTACGACCTTAACTACATCGGCTACCTCACAATACCATTTGATGCACTGTTCTGGGTCTGTGGCTAAGCCCCTTTATTCAGGCTCTGTGAACTAACCGCATCTCTATGTATGCATGCGACAGTGTAATAATGAAATACCATGTAAGCTTGTTTACTCGGGATTTCAAACTGTCTATGACAGTATTAGTATTATGAGAAGGTATGATAGCGCTGGAATGCTTCATTAAAAAAATAACTTAGGCCCGTATTAATAGACGTTACTCAATTCTGTGACGCTCTCAAGTTTATTGCTGTCCTTATTTTTTCCCTTTAGAATGACAAGGACAGCAAGAGACTTGAGAGCGTCTCGGAGTTGAGTGACGTCTATTAATACGGGCCTAAAAGACTATTACATGTTTGAACGTAATTCGACTTTGCTTAGATCATTACTAACAAATCCTGTTCCATTTTTGAGAGGTGATAAAAAACTCCCTGCCTGCCGGCCTGTATTGTTCTGCATAGACGTGTATTCGTCATTATACGCTTGTACGCCAGCTTGTAGCTTATTTACAAAACTATGAAACTCTGACGACGAAGCGTAGGCGTAGACGTGAAATGACGCTGCCGCTCCGTGGGCAATGTTTCATAGTTTTGTATACTCGTATAAGCTGTAAGCAGGCGTACCCCAAGCGTATAATGATAAATACGCGTCTATGCATCTACGCCTCTATGGACAGTGAGCCTAAGTCAAAGTCAAAGAAACTCTTATGAAGGGTACGCCACTGCTCTATTTAGAATAGATTCAAAGTTAGTCAGTGGCGCTGATTCCCTTGTACACAAATTAACTATTTTTCCATTTCAAACTATACTATTATACATACTATACTATTACTATTTTAACATTTCTTTCATTAAGAATAAAACAGAAGATAAATATTAGTTCAGTCATGTCAAATTACGATACTCCATAAGTAATTTAGACTTTCATAGGGCTAAACTTATATTTATCTCAACTTAAACATAGTTTAGTTTGTGAATAAGTGAATAGGCGCCGATGTCAAAAATCATACACTTCTAAAAATTTAAGAAATTTCGAAGTGCCACCTTTAAAATAATCACGTATTCAATAAATAACCTCCAGATTTTCATGAGAATCCGATGTGAAAAATGTGCAAATGTAAGTAGAACATTACATATGCTTCTTCCACGCTACTTATTTCATGTTCTTCTCACATTTTAAAGCTACGGAAAAGGATTATGGGTAGTGCTTGTAAGTGATTGGCCGATACAAGACGTGTACAGACACCATTTTCTCCACATTTTCTAACTTTTGTAAAGTTTTACAAAGAATGGAAATGCTAAAAGATTTTTACAGAGAAAGGATAAAATATGGGAATGTCATAGTATCGTAAATGTTGAAACATCTTTCTATTACAAAAATGGTATAAGTTTGAGAGGGGCTATTTCGTCTATGTAGTAACTGCAACTATGAAAATGAAAGAGCTCTTATTGAGTATGTGGAATTCATAAGAAAAATACGTGAAAACCATTTCTACAACAATAAATGTTTACACCAGAAACTCGTCGAGTCTAGACACTTATTCTCAAACACCAGTTTAACGTATAAATAAAATATCTCTTTTTGTTCGGTCTAAAACACTTAGTGGGCTTAATAATTCCAAACAAAGAAATGCAAACCTTACACCCAGCACTCTAGGTACACAATACCAAAGCATTTACATTACTCATTCACTCTGAACGTAAGTGCAAGCAATTTGCATAGAACGGTCCTTTGAACTCCTCTGAAACCCGACACTGATGCGAATTACGACGCTTACCTCACTGAGTTAGTGTACTAAGTAATTGATTAAGTGTTAATTAAATATTGAACGTGTCAATAGTGATTGGATTGGTGCATTTATATTGATGGCAACTGTGATGCATAAATTCTTCATGTGTATTTGGATTTATGTCGAGATGATGCAGTGCTGAATACATGAGATTCTAGGTTTCAGGACTTCAGGTAAGAAAAAATACGATAATAATTATACATTTATAATGTTTTTTTTTAATAAGTTAAAATTCAGTAGGCAATAATAATAAGCAAAATAAAAAATAATAATAATAATGTGCCTCACATTTTCAAACATTAGCCAAATCTAACGTTTTATTTCAAATGGGTAGGCATTTGAAATAAAACGTTAGATTTGGCTAATGTTTGAAAATTCAGTATTTTTCACAGGAAAATGCAACTCCCAAGATTTCTCCATAGGTATTCAACAATGGCAAATGGAAATGGAATTCCCTGTCGGCGTCTGTGTTTCCAAATGCATATAACCCGGATGTATTCAAGAGACGAGTGCATAGGCATCTTTTGGGTGAGCTCGCTCCATCGTAGGCCCCGTCTTCGCCCTCGGGCTAGTCTGGGACCAAGAGCAAGCCCATAAGTAATAAAAAAAAATAGCAATAGCATCTTATTACTGATTTTTAAGCCGTAAATTGAACTTTCATTCGACATTTTAGTAATAAAATAAAGGTTTTTAAGTAAATATGGCCTACCGAAATATAAGCCTGAATTTATTAGCTAATAGTATCTGGACCTACATTACCCCAGCTCCGTTATTTACAGCCACATTTTAAAAGACTACCGTTCATCAGAACGCCAATTTTCACCGGCCATTTTCAACCTTTGAAGAGGATTTAAAGAGCAAACAAAAAAGGACCAACCTAAATAAAACAAAAAGCTGGCCGTATTAAGCTGCGGTTGCACTGGAAAGGCACAAGGGAGGCAGAAACGGGCATATTGTACACACAGCCTGACGGCAAGAGGGAAATAATTTCTCACGACGCGACGTGTACACAAAGCTTAGAGATTAAAAGTGGGATATTTTGGACATGTGCCGTTTTAGTGCAAGTTTTTTAGCATTCGTGTGCAGATAGACAAAGAAGAAATGATTGTAACGGAGAACATCGTGGGGTGGGCTTATAATCTACTAGCTTTTGCCCGTGGCGTTTGTGCTGCACGTTGATATATCGACAATAAGTCAGTTTGCTTTTACCATACTAGTATATGCACTAGCTGTGGCCACGACTTGCAACCTCGTCATGTTAGTACTCAGCTCCCGTAGTTCATAGCATGATGTTATAGTCTCAACTATTCCTAACAACGGAGCGGAGCAGTACCTAACCGAAGATATAAGTAAAAATAAAAGGAGACAGCCATAAGCATGAAATGACCTGCCTTTTGCAAACATGGCGATCAATGCTCCTGCATTCTCTTTTAAAAAAAAGGTATGTACACTGTAGTGTCAAGTTGCTGCTAGAAATATTTACTCGGAATTCTACCAGCTTCCACAACCGAGTAATAATTTCTAGATTACAAAAAAAACACATTATTCTTGTTACGTTAAGTCTAAAAAACCCTCCCGCCGCACCCAAGACGGGAGCAGTCATTGGATGATTTCCCACTCACCAAAAAAAAGTCTAAAAAAACCACTAGATAATGACATCAGAAGTACATATAAAGAGTACATCAAGCTTGGCATAACATTTGCACATGTATGAACCAAACAGCCTAAAGTGAATTAACAAAAATCCATCAGTTTGTAGCAATTAAAATTCCGACCAGAGTTATGTGAACATTGCTAACATACATCCAGTAAATCTAGGCAGCAGGAGTACATTTATGTTTCCAATCATAAAATTGATTTGTATTTTTATCAAAGCATTTATTCCACTTAGACAATTTACAGGCACTTATAAAATGTCAGAGTCAGTTGGTTAGTCAGAAAAGTTGGAACTGGTTGCTTGTTCCAAAACGCAGGGTAGTCTCTATTGAGAAGGACAAGCTAGAAACTCCATGGACACTCTTTTAAATCATTATGAAAGTAACTTGGCTTCAATGTTCGGCAGCTATTGCTTAGCAAGTGTATACTAAACATCAAAACCGAGCTACTTTCATATTTTAATATTTTTTTATAATACTTTTGAGTTAACTTAAAATTAAAAATCGATCCTAAAAACGTGATCCGCTTTTAATTTAAACGAATAATCTTTGATAAACACTATGTAACGAATTTTATATTTCCTTTTTACTATTTTCTTTCTACAGCAATCCACTCCGATGTGTAGATATCTAGCGAACAGTATGAAGAGTGCATTTACGCTCCGCCCCGTACAAAGCAACAACTTGATGGCCTACAAAACGCTATGTCCTCGTTGCTTCGCACCTTTCAATTGTTTTAAATTCCATTTCTATTAGACACTATTGCCCTTACTAATAATCACTGTGTAAAGTTATGCAATGAATAAAGCCTGTGTAACCATACATTTTTTGACGTATAAACCAGTTATAACTTTATGCAGCGTTTATTAGTAAGGCGCTATTTTTTTAACGTGTTACTTTCTTAAATAAGTGTTATTTGAGTAAGTATGCATGCATTATGTAAGAATATTTATATTTATACAAAACTATTGTTTTCTGTAACATTTGACGTTAGTTATCATCACAATGCAGCTTAGTGTAATAAAAACAAGCGGTAATTAAATTAATTATGCCGAACCAATCCATGACGGCATGGTTGTCGCAGTTGAGAAACGCTTGTCGCGTTTTGCGGGTCCGGTACAAATATGAGTATGATCTACAATTTTACAGGAATTTTTTCGAGTCTAGTTAGTAAAATCTAAAAATCATATTTATCTTGTAAATAGGTTATATATATAACACTTTTACACGTCAATATTTTGTTTTAATGAAGTAAGCACATGTCGGAGAATAGCTAAGTCGAAGTACGTGCTACATAGTGTATAATTATTTTATTAATCAAATATTTTTGAATTAATCCACAATAAATACCCAAAATGGGAGGTTTTTTAAAATGGAATGGTCATTTTATCCACTTGGTCCTTCGAGCCGGAAATGAGCGAAGGACCATAAGATTATTATTTGCACGTGCGAGCCGTAATATAATAACACTAATTTACGGCAACATGTTACAATATTTTATTGAAGCCGGTATTTATTATTTAGGCTATTACGTAGCAGTGTCCTCGCATTGTTTCGCGAGATTCAATTATTTCAAGTTTCGTTCTTTCGCCAACTCTTTCGTTATCGCCTTGCCGTAAAGGATTGCATTCATTTAGAGTGTCTTTGATTTGTGACAACACTTCCGCTATCTTCTTTTGTTTTCCTTTTTTTCTTTGGTTTAAAATTAGAATTCTAATGAGGTTGTTGCTGTTTATGTTTTATTTTAAATAAGTTGACATTTATTGTAGTAAA
Source organism: Athetis lepigone (assembly GCA_033675125.1). Taxonomy (NCBI): domain Eukaryota; kingdom Metazoa; phylum Arthropoda; class Insecta; order Lepidoptera; family Noctuidae; genus Athetis; species Athetis lepigone. The sequence goes on from CM066227.1 coordinate 6,056,887, forward strand.
AGGAGAATTATGCTTCTAAAAATTTCTAGTCCAGCCAAATTTTTGGGTCAATATAAAAGAAGATAGTTTAGTAATACAGTTTTTAGATTTTTGTCTGTATGTTAGTCCGGGAAAAACTCAAAAACTACTGCATAGATTTCATTCATTATTTTTCATGAATATTGTCAAGAGGTCGGGTCAACACATTGGCTCATGCTATCACCTTTGTGGGATAAAAAATAATTCTTATAGTTAATTTATATGTGTAGATTAATAAAATCTACGTGGACGACGTCGCAGGCTACTTGTTCATACTAATATGATACATGGGAAGGTGTGTGTCTGTTTGTCAGTCTTTCATGGTAGAACGGAGTGACAAATTGACGTGATTTTTTAAGTAGAGATACATAGTTAAAGGGACGGAAAGTGACATAGGCTACTTTTGACTCTTGGTAACGAGAGCGAATCCGCGGGCAAAAGCTAGTTCAAAATAAACCAACCAATTATATAGATAGGTACTATATAAATTTAGCTGCAAAGCATTTATTTCCTTGTAATTAATCTACAAAAGTGTTTGCATCGCTATTCCACGATGCCTTCCAACACTGGCCTGTGGTAATCCTTTTACAACTCAAATGATTGTTGTTTACCGCAACAGCCATTAATTAATAAGTTATAATGGTGATTACTTTTTACGGCGACGTACACATAATCCCCATTAAAAGCATTTGCTTCGACGGGCTTGTTGCCCGATTGGTTAGTGGCCCTGATTGCTAAGTCCGAGGTCGTGGGGTCGATTCCCAGGACAAAGGATGAGCATGATTATTTTTTCTGCCATGTGTATGTATATATAATATAAATCAGTTGTCTGGTTAACATAATACAAACTCTGCTTAGCTTGGGATCAGTACGCCTTGTGTAAGTTGTCCTAAGCTATTTATTTATTTATTTCATGAGCATGATTGTTTGTTCTGTGTCTGGGTGTAATTTATCTATAATATGTATGTATTTATAAATTATATAAGTATGTATATCTGTTGTCTGGTTACCATAACACAAGTTCTTAGCAGAGCTTAGCTTGACATCAGATGACCGTGTGTGAGTTGTCCCAATATACTTAGTTATTTATTTATTTCACACTACCATTAATGCCCTCTTAATATCTTACTTTTCGTTTCTTCTCTGTTGGTGTTGAAATGTACTTTTATACGATGATTCTTATTATTATTTAAATAAGGCGATGTACACATACAACCCATTAAAAACAATCGGCACTAAAAACCGTATACGGCAATGTAAAACTTAATACAAAATTCCTGTGCTAGTATGCATGTTACACAAAAGTTCAGTGTGACATGACCCGAAAAATAGAAAGCTGCATGAAATAGACTCCATTTTAGGCAAGAAACTGAAGTTTATTATTTAAGAACTAGTTTTAGTCCGTGACTCTATTTACATATTTGGCAAGGTTCAGGATTCGTTTATATAAAAAGTCAAGTGCTCAAAGTGCTGCCAAAAACATTGATAACTCTACGGAGATACGTTTCAATTTCAGACATATTTGATAGGAGTTTAAGGATGGGCATAAAAATGTATCATTTCTATTTTTAGTGGAATTATGTTTTGTTTTGAATGCATGATATAAGTGGTAATGATAATGATAAGTACTTCTTTTCTAGCAAGGTACTTACAAAGTCAAATAGTTCAATTTTACAAGCCTAAAGAAATAAATGTGATTACTCCTTACAAAAGATAATTTTGTGAGGAAAATGGATAATAAACCCAACTAAAAAATACTAAAAAAAAAAATACAATAACACCAACTGCAATATGGAAAGTTGAAATTGCAGTTGGGGTTTTCGATTATATTACCTATTATTTTAGTATGTCTCCTTTTTTAGGGTTCCGTAGTCAACTAGGAACCCTTATAGTTTCGCCATGTCTGTCTGTCTGTCCGTCCGTCCTCGGTTAATCTCTGTGACCGTTAGCACTAGAAAGCTGAAAGGAGACAATTTTTTTTCGGCCCACTATTAAACGGTAACGTGTAATAATTATTTTACACATGAAACAAGTGATCACCTTATTATAATTAAAACAACAAATATTATATAGATATCTAACGGGAATAATGAAATAATAGTAAAAAACTGTTACGGAAAAATGCTTGTTTAGGAGCGTTTTTACATTTATTTCAACGTGAAAATAAATATATTATGTAAAACGAAACGTACCTAATTAGCATCCCGTTGTAGATGCTCTGTGGTACAGTTTCAATGAGTTTGACACTGACAGACTACATTTTAAGGCTAAGCTCATACGACCGCGCGAAACCGCGCGGTACCACTAACCGCGTGGTACAAGACCAAAGTAAGAAGTGATTATCGTTGGCATTACCGCGCATTCTACATTCGTTTTACGTAGGTATATGTTCATTCGATTGCCGCGAGTTAAGACGGGCAGACGCATAAATAAAAATGTGGACGAAGTTTAAAAAGAGATGCCATAAGGAATCTTAATTCACATAAAATAAAAAATTTGACAATCGTGGGAAGAATTATTTTTAATTTGACAAACATTTTTCACTTGAAATAGGATGCACCCAATATTGTCTTTGTCTTTTTCTGCGACGACTCAGCCTTCGGTATAAAATCCATAAACAAATTGTCTCCTCCTTGTTTGTTGTCACGCAACGTTGACACACCCGGGCTGCACGTACTTACATATTACGCCGACAAACGAACGCCCCAACCGCGCGGCGACGCGCGGTTGTTGCGCGTAATGTAAGCTTAGCCTTATTGTTTCCGATAGTTTTCTAAGATGAGTGCTTCTCGTGTTCTTTTCGTAATTTTATTCAATAGAATTTATGAAAATGGGGTCTGTAGATACAGTGCATGATCTACAAAGCTGTTGTAATAAGTGTGCAGCATGACTTCAACGAAATGTGCGACAACTTTAGTTAATATCATTGACGAAAACACAAATAAATTAATCGTGAAAACCACATCAAAACCTATTACGTAGTACAAACATGGTTTAGATTTATACTATATTATTATTGAACAGTGCACTATTCTAACATTAAATACCTAGGAGACCTATTCACTCATTAAACAATCGCTCTTGTGAGATTTTTGGTCAGTATGAGAGACATATTTTGATTGTCGTATTTCACAGTATTCCGGTTAGATAGAGTTTTGCTAATATTACCACTGTAATCTAGAGATTATAAGGAATAAACGAACGTGCATTTCATTAATAAATGCCACAATTTGTGGTGGGCCTATTCCCCGAACAAAAAAAATTGTCTCCTTTGGTACCAATATGTATATCAATCACGCCGACAAAGTGGCAAAATAAAAATTGGAAAAAAACGTTTTATTAGGGTAGCCCCCCTATATGTAAATAGGGAAGTGTTTTTTTTTTTATTTCAACCCTTACGTGTGATATATTGTTGGATAGGTATTTAAAAATGAATAGGAGTTTACTAATTTCATTTTTTGATAATGTCAATAATTTCGGAAATAATTGCTCCAAAAGGAAAAATCAAAGCGTCCCCCCCCCCTCTAACTTTTGACCCGTAGGTTTAAAAAATATGAAAAAAATCTGGAAAGGAGGACTTTATAAGGACTTTCTAGGAAAATTATTTTGAACTTGATAGAAAGAACGGTTTTTGTACAAAAAGACAAAAAGGTTGTACAAAATAATTTCTGCGTACTTAGTATGTCAACGTAACAAATAGCCTTTTTTTAAACTTATAAGTAGGTACACTTATTGTGACGGACGGGAAACTACGGAACCCTACATTGAGCGTGGCCCGACACGCTCTTGGCCGGTTTTTTCAAATATACCGTATGTCACTCCCACAAATGAGACGAATTAATGACACTGAGCGTGCCATAGAATGAGACATACATATGTACATACATACATACATACATACTTACATACATACAAACATACTCACATACATACCTACTACATACGCACGAAAAATATAACCTGATCTCATAAAACTGAACGTGCACGCTTCGTCGACAAGGTATAATATTTTTGTAGGTGTATTTTTTTTGCATGGGAAATCATCATGTTATGTCTCCCGCCCTAGGCGAGAGAGGGATTTTGTCAGACTTTTACTGACTTAAACCCACCCTTGTACCTTCGGTTGCTCTTTATGTTCTAGGGCCGCGGTAACTATTAGAACAATTTCGCAACCCTGACAGGCATAACAACAGACAAAACTGAGCGTACTACGTGTACGTTTCGTCGGCACGGTTTAATATTTTTGTATGTAAGCGGCAAGCATGCGTACAACAAGCGTAAAATGACGCTCGGCGTATGCAGTCTATGCAGTTACGTGCCGTGAACAGTGGCATTAAAATAAAGAAGATTGTATAGACATGTATAAAATGTTTTACTAATTTGTAAAATATTTTTTTTTGCCGAATTCAAAAAGGAAGAGGCCGAGCCGATTCTCAATTCGATGGGTCCCATAAAAATATATATACCTATTTTGTCCCAGTAGTTTTCATTTTATGAACATTTTTGTCCTTATATTTGTCTGATTTATATCGATGACCTGATCATCAGATTAGCGTCAAACCTGTATCTGAACCTTTGGACTACACATTCAATGTAATTATGTACATACTAAAAAGTACAAAAAAGGTTTTATTTTTTACTTTTTAAGTTATTCTTTTTGTTGCTTTTAGTTTCTGGAGGCGGTGTTTTTTTAAGTTTACAGTGCTGATCTTTGACATAGAGTTACTAAGTTCAGCAAAATTCAATAAGAACTCATACTTTAAAAGTATCTAAAACAACACAGGCACATAATTTTAAAATATTCAATACTAGCTTTTGCCCGCGACTTCGTCCGCGTTGTATAATAAGTTCCTGTTCCCGGCGGATTTCCGGGATGAAAACTATCCTATGTCCTTTCTCGGGTCCCAGACTATGTCTGTACCAAATTTCATTCAAATCGGTTCAGTGGTTGAAGCGTGAAGAAGAGACAGACAGACAGACGGAATTACTTTCGCATTTATAATATTAGTACGAATTTTACCTACATACACGTATAAAATAAGTCAAATTAACGCGGTACTAATCCCGGTATTCATTCCGGTAAGCCGTGAGGTGCAGGTGCGTCGAACCTCCGGCCACCGGTAATCCCCTGATTTACTGTTTACCCGACAATTGTTGCTGAGATTGGTGATTATTGAGTAGTGGTGATTGTTATGTTGTTGTGGTTATTACTGTTAAGGTTTCTGATAGAGTTTAATTTATGCTTCAATAATGTAATTATGATTTTTTTGTATTTAAATTGAAGGAATGTATTTATAGTTGAGGTTTGTAAAATACTAAAATTGGTTGGACCGAAAGTTGGTCCTAACATAGTTGGGAAAAGCAAGGGAGATGATGTTGAATAAAAAAGTTATTAGATTTTTTGTAAAATATATGCGTACTTATACATGCACCTATTTTAGTTGAAAACTGCCCTTTCGCATTTCATATTTACAGCCATACGAAATGCGAAAGAAAAAAAGATGTACAGTTTATACTTTGTCATATTTTCATAGAACTAATAAACAAAAGATACACTAATAGTATTCTATGAATGACACAAGGATTTTAATTAAACCAAACATCGATTTTTAACATCGAAAGTAACAAACACAATGGCCTTAATTCGTAAAGGTATGCCTTCACCGCTACATTATTCAATATCTACAATTTCGAGCAAATTCTAAAAGGTTCTATTCCGCGGTTCTATACTCAATGACGCGAACCAGTGCCGTAGTTCAACATAACACGTAAAGGCAAATATACAAAAAACAAACACATCATTATAACCCAACCACAGTTTAGATTACATCGCGCCAACCGAACTTTTCACCTAATTACTTAGGCTGTATTAATATAGGGAAAGCGGCATAAAAATAGGTCATATATTGGCGAAAGAATGGGACGGAAAATAGTGCAACAAATTGTGGTAGCGCGCTGTCTCGTTCTCGCCCCGGAAATCAATAATGGCATCTCACCACGTGGAGGCAGGAAGCAAGCTTGCTCCATTTACACTGGCCGAACGTGGTGAACGGACGACTTCACGAGTCTACATTATTACAGAATTGAATCCGATCGTCTTCTGTTTTGGACTCCGAATGGAAATTGAATTTCCAATCGATAGCAACGAATAGGCCCTTCTCGATGTTGCGGTACTCGCAAACGTTGACTCTGGTTTTGGATGGACTAGATATTTTTACAGCGCAGGACTAGATTAAACAAAGACTACATTGTTTAGACTGTATTGCTAAATACTTAACAGAGAAAATTTATTATTATTCAATTTAATTTTACTTAGAAGCCGCCTTACACGTTCCTTAAACACGAAATTAGGCCAAGTACGCTAAGCACGAGTCAAAGACTCACTTTTGTCTTTTCGAGACTCATAGCGACATCTGTAGGCCGTAAAAACATGCCCAAGCTTAGTACCCGCCCTCTGAAATCTGGCACTCTCGATACGCAAAAACTTTTCATGCCGAACCTGTGGCTAGATGGCTGTTGCGTCCCAGACTTAAATACAAATTTTCCCGAGCAGGGCGTTGGCATCGCTCAGAATGCTTTAGTTTCAAATTTTCCCGCTAGGAGCGCCTTTGCGTTAGATGCGCACAAGATTTTTAGTTAGTGATTCAAAAGACCGCCACCAGCGGGCTCTAGTGAAGCAGTTACGATAAAGTTCCACGGTTTTCCGCTCTCTACGCCGCTACGGTGGCGCTGTACATGAATGCAAAGGATTGAAACCAAAAGCTTCCTCGATATTTTGCAAGAGGGCAACACATCTATACTAATATTATAAAGAGGTAAAATTTGTAAGTTTGTAAGTTTGTATGTTTGTAAGTTTGTAAGTTTGTATGTTTGGGGTAATCTCTGAAACTAATGAACCAATTCCAAAATTTTTTTCACTGGCAGAAAGCTGCATTATTTCTGAGTGCTATAGGCTATAAATTATTTTTATAACATGTATATTAAACGAGCTATCGCAACTTTTGTCTAGCAAGTCGGAAAAAATTACCTCATAAAACAGAATTATTGGCGTGCGCTGCCTAAACAGTTGCTTAAAATTAAAAACAATGTATGGCAACTTGGTTTGTCTTAATTATTTCTACAAAAAAGTCCGCGATACCATATCTCTATCTTTTATATTTTATATTTTATACTTCTTTTATTGCATTAAAAAAATGGTTTTTCGACATACTTACGTTTGGTTGATTATTTGAGCAACAAAATATTAATTCTTATGACAATAAATTATTTCAGTATCACAAGGACATCATACAGATAAGATTTGCCATTTACAGTATGTCAATTAGTCATATAGTTCCGGAGATAATATAAAATTACTAAAACGCAAAATGCCTCTAGCGTAATTTTCATTGTGCGGAAGTCATTTATAATTTCAAAAAATACCTTTGAAGATATTCACAGTTTTAAAATTACTCCGCAGCAAGCAATATGAATGATAGTATGTAATAGAAACTGCTTTTTAGCGAAAAAAGGCCGCCTATTGTACTCTTGCATATTTGTTTGTATTGTCCTTTACTGTTTTTGTCCTATTGGTGTACAATAAAGAATATCTGCCTCGGAAAGCATGTTAAGCCCCGGTTGTCATTCATAGAACTTTGACGCTAGGGGTATTCAGAAGCCAGACCGACCAGACAGAAGTCTGACCAGTCGAACCAAAGGGTATCGTCGCCCAGTTACTGGGTTGTGGAGGTCTGATAGGCAGACGCTTCACGTAAAATACTGGTATCCAGCTGAATCCGGTTCGGCTGTAAGCCGACCCCAACATTGTTGGCTAGGGAGATGATGATCCTCCTCACCGCACACGGACATTTCGGGAGGTTCCTATGTCGGATTCAGCATACGGTGGAGGTAGGCCCCGCTTGGGCGAACCACCACCGTGTCGTTGCAGAGGCGATCGGCGCTGGTTCAGGCCATGCTTCGGGGCGAGACTGAATAGGAAGCCGTCGCCTCCTGCGAAGCAGACACGCTGGAGACGAAAGCGGTGGGGCGCGTGAGGCAGCGTCAAGCTTCACGCCCCGGACAGAGACCCAGGCTTAGTTGTCGAGAGTCACAAGATGATGGCCACTGGATGGCGCGGGCAAAAGCTAGTCATTCATAAAAAGGGTAATAGACGGGAGAACAAATACAATGCACTTGTGGCTCGACGGACTTTTTTGCCTGTGTGTCATCGTAAGTACGCGTACTTTAAAACCGCCGCGCAATTTCGTCGGCAATGACCCCGATGTCGAGCCGAATATGTTCGCGATCCGAAAAAACCCTGAACTTAAAGCTTGTATGTCTATCACCCCTTTTAGCACGTTCTTTGACTAAGCACTATTCCTGTCACTTACAGTGAGGTAAATAGACGTTACTAAGCACGAACTTTGGCTTAGCTGCGTTCTGTCTTTATCGTACGCTTGACGTTTGGCAGCAGAGTAACAGTGACACCTTAAGACTAATTTACACGCTAATAAGTAGCAAGTGCCTAATCGTTCAGACGACACTATACCTCTTTTGTCCCAAAGTCTTTGATGGCTAATATTTGCCTTATTTTTAATAAAGCTACATCTCCGTTTTGCTTATTTTTGTATTTAATACTGTTTACGTTATAAAGGCATTGATATTATGGCGACGTTGCAAGTGTGGGGGTTCGGCGGGTGTGCGGGGGAAGCTAAGAAAAAATAGAGCAGCATTCTAATCACTTTACTTCGCACCTGCACTTCGAATTTAACACTTATCACTTAACAGAGCGACCGTTTATACATTGGTTTTACTAATCACTTGACACTTGCACACTTGCTACTTGACAACGTAAATTAGCCATTAGCCAAAGTAAGTGCTAAGTAACGTGTTTCTTTTTTCAATCTATACTGTCCCACTGCTGGGCAAAGATCTCCCTCATAGTCTTCGTTTGCTCTCTATGTATTGCCTTCTCTTGCCAATCATCCATGATAGACTGCAAGTCGTCCGTGTATTTATCGCGCTCTAAAAGTAAAAGTACGTATCATTTATTTATCTCTGTTGAACATACATTTAAAATTCATAAGGTTTGGGAAAACCACAGAGTAGGATTTGACTTAAAGCAGAAGTAGTAGCCGGATGGTAAACCACACGACAGTCGCTGAGAGCTTTTAACAAATTTATTTCTTTTTAACCTTAAAAGTAAAAACTTTTATATTGATTATTTTTTAAAACCTTCTTTAGACGTGTTGTAAGCTTTTTGGGTAAACTACAAACATGAAACTCGAGACATCGTCATCGCACGCTTTTCATAAGTTTGACGATACAATTCAAAAATTATTTAATTTTTACTTCAATCGACAGTCCCACAGTTTTCTTTTTAATTTGATTTTTAACATTTCTATTAAAAAATGCAGGGTCATTGTTGTTTATAATCTTCTTTCAGCAGTTTACTTTTAAATTCCTTTCAACAGCCTCAAAGTTTATTCGAATTATTTTTTGACTAGCTTTTGCCCGCGACTTCGTCCGCGTGGAATAATAGTTCCCGTTTCCGGGGGATTTCCGGGTTGAAAACTATCCTATGTCCTTTCTCGGGTCCCAGACTATGTCTGTACCAAATTTCATCCAAAATTGGTTTAGTAGTTTAGGCGTGAAGAAGAGACAGACAGACAGACAGACTGGCAGAGTTACTTTCGCATTTATAATATTAGTACGGATTAACTGTGGAACTATCTTGAGCGTACACAAAAAGTTAATTGGGGTTGTATAAGCGTGAAAGAGCTACATTAACCATGGTAAAAGCATCCAAAACATATTCAATAGCGTTTTTTTTTATGGATAGGAAATCATTAAATGACTTCTCCCGCCCCTGAAGAGGGAAGGAGGTACAGACTTTTACTGACTAAAATCCAATAATGTCCTTTCGGTTACCCTTATATATACCGGGGCCGCGGTAACTATTAGAAGCATCGACACGCCGTCGACATGGGTCTGGTCCTAGTCGGGCGGCGAGCTACCTACCGCTCGCCTTCCGCAGGCCCACGCATCCAGTGGCCATCATCTTGTGACTCTCGACAACTAAGCCTGGGTCTCTGTCCGGGGCGTGAAGCTTGACGCTGCCTCACGCGCCCCACCGCTTTCGTCTCCAGCGTGTCTGCTTCGCAGGAGGCGACGGCTTCCTATTCAGTCTCGCCCCGAAGCATGGCCTGAACCAGCGCCGATCGCCTCTGCAACGACACGGTGGTGGTTCGCCCAAGCGGGGCCTACCTCCACCGTATGCTGAATCCGACATAGGAACCTCCCGAAATGTCCGTGTGCGGTGAGGAGGATCATCATCTCCCTAGCCAACAATGTTGGGGTCGGCTTACAGCCGAACCGGATTCAGCTGGATACCAGTATTTTACGTGAAGCGTCTGCCTATCAGACCTCCACAACCCAGTAACTGGGCGACGATACCCTTTGGTTCGACTGGTCAGACTTCTGTCTGGTCGGTCTGGCTTCTGAATACCCCTAGCGTCAAAGTTCTATGAATGACAACCGGGGCTTAACATGCTTTCCGAGGCAGATATTCTTTATTGTACACCAATAGGACAAAAACAGTAAAGGACAATACAAACAAATATGCAAGAGTACAATAGGCGGCCTTTTTTCGCTAAAAAGCAGTTTCTATTACATACTATCATTCATATTGCTTGCTGCGGAGTAATTTTAAAACTGTGAATATCTTCAAAGGTATTTTTTGAAATTATAAATGACTTCCGCACAATGAAAATTACGCTAGAGGCATTTTGCGTTTTAGTAATTTTATATTATCTCCGGAACTATATGACTAATTGACATACTGTAAATGGCAAATCTTATCTGTATGATGTCCTTGTGATACTGAAATAATTTATTGTCATAAGAATTAATATTTTGTTGCTCAAATAATCAACCAAACGTAAGTATGTCGAAAAACCATTTTTTTAATGCAATAAAAGAAGTATAAAAGATAAAATATAAAAGATAGAGATATGGTATCGCGGACTTTTTTGTAGAAATAATTAAGACAAACCAAGTTGCCATACATTGTTTTTAATTTTAAGCAACTGTTTAGGCAGCGCACGCCAATAATTCTGTTTTATGAGGTAATTTTTTCCGACTTGCTAGACAAAAGTTGCGATAGCTCGTTTAATATACATGTTATAAAAATAATTTATAGCCTATAGCACTCAGAAATAATGTAGCTTTCTGCCAGTGAAAAAAATTTTGGAATTGGTTCATTAGTTTCAGAGATTACCCCAAACATACAAACTTACAAACTTACAAACATACAAACTTACAAACTTACAAATTTTACCTCTTTATAATATTAGTATAGATTTATTTATATCACCCTCAGTATGGTATTGTTTAAGTCCGAATCTTTTGAAGGCTTATTCATATTATTTTACTTGTAATATTATTAGTAGAAACAAATATAAATTGGCTTTATGGAATTAACAGTAGTGTGTAAGTAATTAGATCAGTATAATCATGTTATTTTGCCAAATAATTATTAGATATATCAACAAGGCATTTCTCACTACGTTACTTCTTTTGACCTTAGGAATCAAGTTACTAAATACTTAAAAATATATTTTTATTTATTTATTTATATAACTCTATATTGTTTACCGATTACAATACTAAGACTATAAAGGTGTTATCGAGAAGTTTCGGGGCGGGACGGACTCGTAGCGAACGCGTTGCGAACACGCCACGGCTGTACTGCGACCACGTCGCAGATGATGATGCAAATAGCGACGTTTTTATCGCGTGTTTCTGTCAAGTCTGCGACGTCGATACAATGCTATTCGCGCGTCCGAAACGAGATGCACTGCGCATGCGCGGCGTGTTTCTTTTGCGCCCACATCGTAACCGATGCGCGTTCGCTCCACTTTGAGAACGTTCGCAATCCACTAGGCCCTACGAAGTTTAAAAAATAAACAAAACACTCACATAATATCTCCCAACTTGAGCCTTGTATGTATAAGCGCGCATGTCTTGTGGTCTTGCGCAGCGAGCGCGGCGCGGCGCCGGCGCACGGGGCGCGGCGACGCCGGCGGCGAGTCGTCTGCGGCGGCCGCGCCTGCCGCATATCGGCGCACGCCTGGGGAGCTGCCGCGCCGGCGCACGGACGCGTGCCGCCCTCCCACGCCGCCCAGCATCCTGGAATTAAATGTTATTGAGAGACTGTTCTTGCGGAATGGTTATAATACATAGTTACCGGGACCCCGGAACATAAAGGGCAATCGAAGGAACATGAGTGGGCTTTAGTCAGTAAAAGTCTGACACGCCCTCCCGCCACGCCCAGTCATTTGATGATTTCCCACTCCCAAAAAACAAATTGAGAGACTGTTTGCTGAGTTGTATTGCTTTGTCAAATATCATTGTTAGTGTTGTTCAGATGTCCCTGTCTAATAGGGTGTAAAATACGATCTCAATTTTTCACTCTATTCGCAATTACTGTAGGGTCACATATTTGCTAAAATAAAATGTTTTTCTTGTGTTAATTTGTGTCTTGATATAAATATTTACTGATATACAAGTAAGAAGTGAAAATAAAATTGTGTACTCGTAAGTAAAAGTTATTTAATCTAGTCCGGGCAGAAGTCCAACTGTCGTGTCGACATGGTTTGGTCCATATTTCCATATTATTTTATCCATCGTTATTATCCGTATTAATAATGTCGATGTAACTTCGACAATGCATCATTGAGGTCTTTGTAATTGCAGGTGCCTATAAGCGGCAGAGATTATTAAAGTTTTTGTCTGTCTCTGAGTTTTCGACTATTTGATTGATCGATTATCTGTCTGTAACGCTTTCACAGTTCCAGCATTTTAAGCATATTTGGTGCAATGAAAGTTTGAACCTCAAGGTAGAAAAGAGGCTACTATTAAATATGCGAATTCGTATGCATCTGCTATAAACGATATACGGATTTTAAATGTAAAAATTATAACCATTTTCTTTTCTCATCCCTGAAAACAAAATCGCTAAATAAATACTACATCTTTCGCATTTCTTCGACGTAATCCGGACAAGCTATTCGATATTAAAATTACGTACAAAATAATTTTCATGCCCATTTCCAATTCCGTTTTGTTAATCGACAAGAAACCTTTCAGTACACTGAAAATTAAATTACCTCCTACCTTTTCCAGTTTAGCCGTTTGCTGAGCTCATTGAATGAAGCCATCAAATATTCTAATTTAAAGTGACCGCAGCAGCCATCTTTGAGTCGGAATGAGAGAGCTAATTTCGTGATTTCCATGGCAATAAGGTTGGGTTTCCTTTGACGCTTTGAAGCCTGTCTACAAATTTTTGAGAATTTCGCACTTGGTGAAATGTGAAATAAATAATGAAGCTAAAACTATTTCACTAAAGGGTAGGCCTTTTACTATTCACTAAAAGCCTCTTCTCATACAGGGAAAGATACGAGCAATGATCACCACGCTTGCTCAAGGCTAATTGGCTATTTTTAAAGTTACACTAATTATAAGCCCAAGTTTCCTCATTATGTTTCTCTATAAACTTTAGAAAGTGCATGCCTAAGTATTAAAGTCTTACTCTTACTCTTACTCTTAAAAGGTAGGTATTTATTATGAGACTTATTTTTTTTTTGGTGAGTGGGTAATCATCAAATGATTACTCCCGTCCTGGGTGCGGCGGGAGGGCGTGTCAGACTTTTACTGACTAAAACCCACTCTGGTTCCTTCGATTGCCCTTTATGTTCCAGGGTCACGGTAACTATTATAAACATTCCGCAACTTTATTATGAGACATCACGTCATGAAATGTATATAATAATATTTTTCGATAAGTTTGTCAGTCTCAATGGGACCTAGTCAAGGGCGCAGGCGATATTTACAGTGTTTAAGAGTTTAGAGGTATGAGGAACAGATATATATCCTGCGAGGCAGCGTGCCTCCTTGCCGGCACTCCGCCGTGGGATCTGGAGGCAACGGTCCTTGCACACACGTACGAGTGGCGCGTGGAAGTGCAACGCCGCGCCGGGGCGAAGTCCCGTTGCCGCGGGTTATCGCGGCGCGGCTCACGGAGCTCCGGCGAGATCTAATGGCGGAGTGGAGACAATGACTGTCGCAACCTAGTGCTGGGCACGCCGTGATAGCGGCGGTAAGACCCCTCTCTGAGGAGTGGCTGGAGAGGCGCCACGGCGCTCTCACGTTTCGCTTGACACAGGTCCTCACCGGACATGGTCAGTTCGGGAGGTTCCTGTGTCGGATTCGGGCGGAAGCGACGCCTGGGTGTCACCACTGCAGCAACGGTCGCCTGGAGGACACGGTCGAGCACACAGTGGATGTGTGCCGCGCATGGGCGGACCATCGACGTGTCCCCGTAGAGGCGATCGGCGGCGGTGACCTCTCGCGCCCAGCGCTGGTTCAGGCCATGCTGCGGGCGAGACGGAATGGGATGCCATCGCCTCCTTCTGCGAAGCAGTTATGCTAGTGAAGGAAGCGGCGGCGCGCGAGAGGCAACGACGAGCCTCTCGCCCCGGACAAAGACCCATGCAAAGACGTCGAGAGTCGCAAGACGACTACCGGCCACCGTAGGCACGGTTCTGCGGATGGCGAGCGATGGGCAGCTCGCCGCCCGGCTAGGACCAGGACCGCGTCGACGGCGCGTTAGTGTTCCACGCGCGCCTCAAAGAGAAGTAGTCAGCACAGGAAGGGGCCCAACAGGGCCAACGCCTGCCAGGGTTGCGGAATGTTTATAATAGTTATCGTGACCCTAGAACATAAAGGGCAATCGAAAAAACATGAGTGGGTTTTAGTCAGTAAAAGTCTGACACGCCCTCCCGCCGCACCATTGAAAAGGAAGGATTCTTTGACCAGATAGGTGCTACATATGGTGGGCTACAGCCCGACAGTTCTAGTCGAGATTTTTGTTAATGCCGCGTCAAACTCTTATATCGCTATGTTAGATGCCAATTTGTAATTCAAATGATTGGCGAGTTAAGTATAAGTACGATGACACTGACACAACGATAGGTTACTATCAACTACAGGTGAGAGCACAGAGTGGTTTCTCTAAAGAGGCATACTGTGCTGGCATATGCCATTTCGTGTTCTGTCGTCAAACTCGCTTTCCGCTGTCTCTGCCCTGTGTATTCTTATTTTCTTAGATTCTTAAAACTACGCGACGTATTTTGAATCAAGAGGAATGTTTATATTATTTATATATTAAACCTTCGAACACAAGTCATTCGAGACACAATAGAAAGACAAAAGCAGCGCGACAGCTGGCGGTCGCTTGGTTGTCGAAATGCTCAATAATAGTAGAGAAAAGCCGGGATTTTCAGAGAGTTCCAGTTATTAATAAAGTCGCTAGTTATGAATATAACGCACTAGCTTTTGCCCGCGGCTTCGCTCGCGATAAAAAGAGACAAAAAGTAGGTAGCCTATGTTATTCTCCATCCCTTCAACTATCTCCACTTAAAAATCACGTCAATACGTCGCTCCGTTTTGCTGTGAAAGAAAGACAAACATACAGACAGACAGACAGACAGACAGGCAGACAGACAGACAGACAGACAGACACACTTTCCCATTTATAATATTAGTATGGAGTATGGATAACAGGAATGTAATTTTCCAACCACATGTTTCTCACTATGCAATAAATCCACTAAAATTACTTTAATTACTGTTAACTGTCGTGTAAAATTAAGAAAACGCCATTTAGTACTTTTTTGTTCCAATATTCTTT
Organism: Athetis lepigone; assembly: GCA_033675125.1. Taxonomy (NCBI): domain Eukaryota; kingdom Metazoa; phylum Arthropoda; class Insecta; order Lepidoptera; family Noctuidae; genus Athetis; species Athetis lepigone. Next base: position 6,072,635 of record CM066227.1, read on the forward strand.
CATAACACGCAACAATGATTTACCATTGGTAAAATAGCTTTTATTTTCTGCATCGTTAGAGTTCATTTTTATCGATTGAAAGTTACGCTACGTCAAGAACCTAAATACTAATTAAAATGTGTCAACCACTGTTCATATTTCCTGTTTATAAAATTAAAAAGTTTAATACCGCCTCGCAATTCCTTTGCCTTCTTTTCCCTATTTTCCCTTTAGTTTTACTACCTACTAATTTTATTAACATGAAAGTGTATTTGTTAGTTAAAAAAACTATTTGCTAGTTAACTTACAAATTTAGCTACCTAACTAATAATTAAAATAAACCCGCAGGGCAGCTTGTGGCGAGCTGTCGGGCAGTAGCGACCCCGCGGACCTGACCTCCTGGGAGACTCTTTGTTCTTCATCTCTGGCTTGCCTTAACTGGCCGGCCAGAGTGAGAACTGACGAGGAACAAGGCTCCCACCTCACTCTTGCCTTCATTGGCTGGTTTGAGTGGAGAATCGCAAGAGGAAGGAAGTATTCCAGTAAGATGCTGGTAGGGATCTTGACCGTACTTCCGGGATTGTCCTGATAGCCGTGGAATACCTCTCCACTCCTCAAGCACCTCGATATATGTTGCCCCCTTGTCGCTACGTCACTATGTGCTAGCGGCCGTTTTCGGGGGCCCATTTACTGAGTGTGTAAGTCACCCCCTGCCTTTTTATCCGTGTTTACAAGCATTGGCCAGGCAGGGGCCATAGCCATTCAATAGTCTAGGATAAATAATCCATCTTAGCAACCCAAACCCATAGTCCAATACCTTTTTTATTCCATGACCTGCAATAGACCACCACCAACCGGGGGTTGACCTTAGGTGCACTTGAGTGGTGCATATAGGGATAATCGCCGGTTGGTGCCTCACTTCATATTATAAAGCTTTATTTAAGGGGCCTCTGCGAGTTGGCTTCGGCCCCTCGTACGCCTTTCAAAGGACCGGGACCCCAGGGTCCCGACAAAACTTAAAAATTAAAATAAATATAATAATAATAAGTGTTTATAAGCAAAAAAAAAGTGAGCCGTCACGGGACGCCTGGCAGATGTGAAACATCGACATTACATCATCGCCACACAGTACACAAGACTGTGACTGTATATATACACCATCATATAGCGTGGCGACGCGTCGCCTCGGCATGCGTCGCCACGCCAGAAATTTGTTTTACGTGCGGCTATAGATGTTTCACATCAAAATATTTCAATAAGGAAACAAGACATAATTTATTTATTCATCCACTTAACGTAATAATGACGTACGGTCGCGGTCTGAAAAGGGTTACCAATTTTGAAAGTACATTCTATATCACACTTTTTTCATTAAAATCTAAAATGCCATATCATGTTACTTGTTACCTTTTAGAAGTTTTTGTGCAAAATGACACAACGAGAACAACAAAGACGTTACTAAGCAACGGCTTCGGCTTAGCCATGTTTCGTCTCTATCGTGCACTTGACGTTTGGCAGTTGTGTAACAGTGACAGGTATAGTGCCAAAGTCAGTGCTTAGTAACGTCTATTTATCTCGCCATAAGTGATGACGAAACTCTTTTCTTAATTTGTGGAATTGACATTTGTCAAAAAATATCGTTTGAACGTCGTTTAGACAAGAGTAAAATTTTACGAAATATTTTTATTCAAATCGAAATAAAATGGCAAGTTTAACCCTGGAGCAAGGGGCAATCTTTTAAAATGGACATAGTTTTATATCATTAGTGCCTTATCACGAAAATTCATTATAACTATTGTGATTTACAGTGAGGTTATATTAGATCATGGAAATTATTCAGGAAGAAGTGATGCTGTCTACTACGTAGTGTATCCTGCAACAGAATTCTTTCACATTAATTACGTTCAAGATAATGCACGGATACACCCAGCTTGTGCTACTATGGCGTGGTTCATTCTGCACCGTGAAATTATTCGTCTCATTCAATAGCCCGCTCGGTCTGCTGATTTAAACTCAATAAAAAATTGTGAGGGCTTATGGATCAGTGCTGGAACTGACAAAATGAAAGAAATCCACATAGATCACGCTGTGCTCGAGTGATACCAGAAAATGATACCAGAAATACTGATATATGCGCGTATCTTGTTGCATCTATGCACTAGTCGTAACTGCGGAGTAATGTTATACTAGATATTGAATAAAGATTTTTGAAGATTTGATTTATTATTTCCTTATTCTTATTTAAAAAAACTATTATACTACTATTATAATTGCGAAAGAAACTATCTGTCTGTTGTCTTGCTTTTGCGCCAAAACTACCGAAACGGGTACACAGATAGTCTATAGCCTAAGCAAGGGCATAGGAAAGTTTTTTATTTAATTCCAAGGGAACGGGAACTACGCGGGTAAAACCGCGGGGGACAGATAGTATTTAATAAAGATTTTGTTCAGTGTTTTTTTATTATTTCTTCATATTCATATTAAAAAAACTAAATTAGTCATAGCTTCAAAGTGATGTTATACCAAATATTGAATAAAGTTTTTTTTAAACTTTTATTTATATTGTCTTCATATTCTTATTTAAAAAAATTATTGTTTTTAAAAGTAGGTTTTCTGTATATCAAACCTTTATAGTAGTCAGTCCATCACCTATAGCGATTGATTGTCATATCATTAGAGAAAATAATCTGTGATCAATCAAATTATCATGAAATAGACATTTGGAACTTGTTGCCTCAATGTGTGCATGCAATTGTGATCCTTATGGTGGTAAAAACTTTCAGACCGTGACCGTACATAAACGGTTACAATGACAAATATCATGTCTTGTAGAGATACTAATAGAAATAATCATATAGTTATTATACAGAATAGTAAAGACGAAGTTGTGAGCTAAACTAGCTACAAAATACACTTAAGTTTGTACTACCAGCCTTCATTCATTTCAAAGCAACAGGCTAAGTAATGAAACATGAGAACAACAAACCTCACATAAGACGTAGATCCGAATCAACAGGTAGATCAATTTAGAGAGTTCTGCGGATCGCGGGTTAGTGTCAGAGACAAGGTTCCCAACTTTATCTGTACGTGGAGGTTTAAAGAAGAATTTTATGGATGTGGTAAGATGAAAGAGAAAGCTAGGCGTAGACTATGAAGCATTGTAATTTGATAAGTAATCTCATTGATTCTTCTTAAACTATATTTATTATTAAGCTGAAGAGTTAATTTATTTGGTTAAATGCATTAATCTCATGAACTACTGGTCCGAATTGAAAGAACCTGCGTCTATTGGATTGGGTTTTCTGTTTGTTTCAACATGCCTATATTGTTCTCTTTTGATTGTTGGGATTGCTGGGAGCTAGTGGTGTAAAAGTGTATATATTATTATAGTGTAGTTCCCTTTATTATGAATTGTAAATTGAGAATTGATAGTGTTACTTTTATTGTACGTAGTTGGATGGAAAAATTTGATAAATAATCCACGCTGGTGGGTTGGCATAAAATAGATTTTGTGTAAAGATAAAAAAAAACAAAAAAGATATTGGGAGTTACCACACTTAACTACTTTCAACTAACAATGTAACTATCCTAACAATGACTCTTAATACCAGCTCTTAAACTTCATACATCGCAGTCTCGCTACACGAGTGGTGAGCTGAACCCGGGTGTTGTGTTGAGGATAACGTGAGGTTAGCGACTGCCGGCCAATGATAGCGCAGTTACGTGCTCCAATACAATTGGATTTACTGTTTGTTTTAACGTTTCTTTATTGTGAATGCTGTAGATGTTTTGGGTTTTAGCTCCGTTTGTGGGACATTGCTGGGAGTGGTGTAAAAGTATTTTTAGAGGAATGGTTTTTGCTTTTTTGTACGTTGAATGGCAAAAAGGCAAGGGCCTAATTTATAGTCACGGCCGCTTGTGAACATTTGCAACATCAGATGCCTCTGGTAGTTGGCATATAATGTTTATGTGTAAAGAAAAAAAATACAAAAAAAAATATGGGAGTTAACACACTGAACTACTTTCAACTAACAATGTAACTCCTCTATCATTAAAATGGCTCTAAAACTTTGTACGTCGCGGTCTCGCTACACGAGTGGTGAGCTGAACCCGGGTGTTGCGTTGAGGATAACGTGAGGTTAGCGACTGCCGGCCAATGATAGCGCAGTTACGTGCTCCAATACAATTGGATTTACTGTTTGTTTCAACAATTCTTTGTTGTTTTATTTCGATTGCTGGGATTGCTGGGTGTGGTGTAAAAGTGTTTTTGGGATCTAGTTCCGTTTGTGAATTGAGGAGTGGTAGTTATTTTTTTTTTGTACGATTGATGGCAAAAAGGGAAGGCCTGATGTTAGTAATCGCGTCCACTATATACATCTGCAATATTAGAATCCTCGTGGTTGTATGCACGAAATAATGATTAGTTTTAAGGTTGTTAACTTGTTTTCTGCTTCTGTTTTTAGTTCTCGAAGAGGATTATTAAAAAAAACATTTTTATTGACTTTTAAATTGTAATTTTCCGACGACACTGAACGAATGAACGTGCCTTCTCTCCTTTCTAACATGTCACACGTCATTTTCCTCATGAGAATAAGGGTGAGAGTTCAAGTACATCATTTTGCTTGTAATTCGACTGAAATTGCTTAGGCAGTCCAGTGATTTTCGTCTTAGGATATAATTTCGTGTTCACAAGGGTTGATTTTCGTCAAGAGTCTCTCTACTTTTCTATGAAATATTTTGATCGTTTCCCTGATATTCGATCAAGTGCGAATTGGCTCACGAGTTGAAAGCTTATTGTTTTTGATGAACTTGGTTTTACTCGTGACTTCGTTTGCATAAATACTAGGTGTATTTTTGGTCATGCACAACCCGCTAGGAGATGATTTTACTTATTAAAACAAACAACTTTTATTATGGAACCAACTGTGAAGCCGATAAAAAAATATCAGCTGTTTCTAACAAAGGTTCAATGCCCTCCGACCATAATGTATGAAACAGCTGATATTTTTTTCGGTTTACTAATGTTTGCCATAATTTAATATGCCATAATCGTATTTGCCATAATTTCATTTGACATAACGCTTCATTTGCCATAATCATGAAATGATATAATATCATTTTTCATAATTTCATTATTCATAATCGATCAAATGCCATAATAATTAAAATCCATAATTTTGTTTGCCATACTTTTCATTTTCAATAATGTCATAATCCATAACATTTATTTACCATAATATTCATTTGCCCATACCCGATACCCGATAAATGCAAGCAAGTATACTGCATGAAGCAAGCAAGCAAGCAAGCATACAGCATGCAAGCAAGCTTACTGCAAGCAAGCAAGCATACAGCACGCATGCAGCAAACAAGCAAGCATGCAGCATGCAAGCAAGCATGTAGCATGCAAGCAAGCATGCAGCATGCAAGCAAGCATGCAGCAAGCAGCAAGCATGCAGCATGCAAGCAAGCATGAAGCAAGCAGCAAGCAAGCAAGCATACAGCATGCAGCATTCAAGCGAGCATGAAACATGCAGCAGGCAGGGTTTCTGTCACGGCTCCGGCGCTGCGGGCCTCCGGCGGCCCCACGCGTACTAATCGTCGCAGACGGCTATCGCTCACCACCGCAGCTTCGGCTTGTTGGCCGGCTTCGCCGGCCAGCCTCAGCCGCGGCGCCTCGCTCGCAGCCGCCTGATCCTCAGCCCGCGGGCCGCCTCGCCCCTACGCGCCTACGCGATTTTAAATAACACTCTCGGGGTAGGACAAACAAGACTACGTGGAGTCGGTTTTGCAGCAATTCGGTTCTGTCACTAACTTTTGTAGATAGATAGATAGATAGATAAAACGTTTATTTAGCACAACACAAGACACAATACAGGCAATGGACAAAAAACATAATAAAAAAGGAGAAAGAGAAAAAACGAAACATACAAAACGATACAAGCCAGAACCACACTATTCAAAATGATTCGACGCCACCGGACGTGACAACACAAAATTTTATTACTTAGCGTGTCGGTGATGTGGTTCTGGCTTAAAAAAAAAAAAGAAATTGACCATAGACAGCTTAACATTTATGTCGGTCGATTACTACTGGGCGGTGTGTGTCTCATGATTGCGCCAAATGGGAGTCCAGCTCAGCATATGCCAGGTATGATACCTGACGCTGGTATTCTGCTGCATCCCGTTACCGTTCCGTTCGTTGCCGTTGTAGCACAGCATGTTAAAGTTTTAACCAACAATATTATTTAATTGTTAGAGAAACTATAGCAAATTGGTTAGGCCTTACTAGTCGGGGTGTTTACTTATTGATGGTATATTTTTTTATAAATTATATCAAATGTTGCTTATGTCAAGTGTCGATTATGGAATGTATTACTTATGGAAACTAATTATTATGGCATATGTTATTATGGAAACTCATTTTATGGCAAATGAAAGTTATGACAACTAAATTCTTATGACACGCGTTGTTAGTATAAATGAAATTAGTGCAAGTGAATATTATGAGCAGAGACGATTATGGAAAATAAAAATAGGACAAACAATATTATGGGAAACAAGAGAATACAATTTTTTCGCGATTTCACAGTTGGTTCCATAATAAAAGTTGTTTGTTTTCATGGGTAGAATCATCTCCTAGCGGGTTGTGCAGGACCAAAAATACACCTTGTATAGGTTAAATAGACATAGATTAAAAAGTAGGGTATGTCTTATTTTGTTAAATATTACTTTGTAAGACATTATATAATATGTATTTGGTATTTGGCAGCATCACCGTTCTCCTCACAAAATAGGCGAGACGACAAAAAAAAGTAATTAGTCCGTCAGATAGATTATCAAAAAATTTTGAACACGTATTTTTTCTTTTTTCTCGTAAACGAAGAATAACGACGATACAGTGCGTTGAAGTTGCGCATGACGTCACGATCTGATACAATTTTCGCAGGACTTGACGTCAAAAGCCCCCCCCACTCCGGAACTTTGTTGCTCTTTATCTTTTTTTTTATTTATTTCATGAAACCAAAAATACGGGTCCCGTATTTTTGGCTGATCTATCAGACGGACTAAACAGAATGTCATTTTTTTAATGCTGTCGTCATCCCTATTTTTGGAGGCTTCTTCAAAGCCTCAAAGTACTTTTAAATGTATTTAATAAAAATCTATTATTTTCACATTACGCATAGACAATTCTCTTTCATTTTTGATGTACAAAGAAGACCAGCGGTTTTACCCACGTTATGATATGTCTTTGATTGCTACTCCACACCCGTAGCTAGCGCTAGCTTGACGTAATGTAGCCTTTGTGTTATTAATTAAAATCCGTTCATTGAAATTTGCGTGAAAGAGTAACAAAGATCCAGACACACATACGTATATTTATACATACACACTTTTACATCCGTACTAAAATTATAAATACGAAAGTAACTCTGTCTGTCTGTCTGTCTGTCTCTTTTTCACGCCTTAAACCACTGAACCGATTTAAATGAAATTTGGTACAGATAGAGTCTGGGACCCGAGAAATGTCATATGATAGTGTTCCTTGAATCCTGAAATTCCCCTAGGAACGGAAACTGTTATTCCACGCGGACGAAGTCGCGGGAAAAAGCTAGTTTATAATATTAGTACGATAGCATTAGGTTTCATCCTAATTGGGCTGTTACTCTCAAATTCAAAATAACCTTTTACTTCACCCACAAATGGAGAAGAAATGTAACCGGAGTTACAGTCTAAATACTTAATTCACTACCCGTTCGTAATCAGATATTCTGTAAAGAATAAAATGAAGCACCTTAAAATCTCATTACGTGTTTGTTCAAACGTAAATAGACCTCCCATTTGTATCAAATTCATTTCGTAAGTCCCATTCATTACACGAATCGGGAGGAATTTCGAATTGAAATATGAGGTTTATGTAGGCTTTGAAGACTGGCAGGGCCGCTACAGATTAGGTTCATTGTACAGTCAAGAGAATGCCGTACTTCCGACGTAAGGTAGCAGAAGGACGGGGTTGCGGAATGTTTATAATAGTTATCGTGACCCTGGAACATAAAGGGAAGGAACATGAGTGGGTTTTAGTCAGTAAGAGTCTGACACGCCCTCCCGCCGCACCCAGGACGGGAGCAGTCATTTGGTGATTTCCCACTCCCCAAATAAAAATAAAAGGTAGCAGAAAGAACCGTGGGGTTTTAGTCAGTAAGAGTCCGACATAACCCTCTCCCCAAACAGAGGACATCCATGAGGAGAAGAAAGAAAGGTTAAATGCATATTTCCTCTTTATATTATTACTAGCTTTTGCCCGCGGCTTCGCTCGCGTTAGAAAGAGACAAAAAGTAGCCTATGTTACTCTCCATCCCTTCAACTATCTCCACTCATAAAATCTGCAAACTGTTTATTTATTTGAAAGATATAAGTGGAAAGAAACAGCATATAAAGAGATTATATACCTTGTACAATTATTTATTAAAATATTGTACAATTTGTACAATATTGTGTTTTAGTTATTAAAAAAATAACACCAGCTTAAGCTTAAATAACATTTTTCGAGAAAATTATAAGTCAGAGCCTCAACTCAATTTGATTTCAGATTAAAGAACACATTTTACCAAAGGATATTGTCATTAGTTAAGCTATCTTTGTTTTTGGCGTCAATAAATCTAAAGGTTTCTATCGCCCTCGAGGCTACGGCTAAGGCTTAGTAGGTGTTTTGCTGAGATTCGCCCTCTCCGGTCGAAACAGGAATTTCATGTTTTTCAATAATTTTCGAGAGGTATTTTTGTCAATATCTTTTTAACGTAAAACACCGGTATTCAGCTGAATCTGGTTGGGCTGGAAGCCTACCCCAACACAGTTGGGAAAAGGCTAGGGAGATGATGATCTTTTTTAGCTAATTTGGTACGGTCAGAATCTGTTTATACTCACAGTACAAAATAAAGTCACCATCTCCGTAGCCTTTTCCCAACAACTATGGAGTCCAGGCTAACCGAATTCAGCTGGATACCAGTCTTTTACGATAAGCGACTGCCAATCAGACCTCCATAACCCAGTAACTGGGCGACACGATACCCCTTGAATAGACTGGTCAGACTTTCTGGCTTGTGACTACCTGTAACGACTGTCAAAGTTCTACGAATAAAAAATAGGGGTATTCCTCGGAGCGCTCCTGTTTTGAAGCGCTCCTAACGAAGCGCTCCCAAAATATTCCGCCAAGCGCTCCTGTTGGGAGCGCTTAGAAAATCAAACTAAAAATATTATTATTTCATTCCTCGAAGCGCTCCTATGACGTGACGATACCATAGGGCAGAGCATGAAGGATTTGTAAGAAACGATATCGATATCGACGTTTCAAAGTTGATAATTTTTTTAAAACTACTAGGGAAGCATACATGTACTGGAACTACGTACTTTAGTGACACAAGACACTAGCCGCCAAGTCGTCAACCCCGCTTCCCTGTTTTATTCTAGAGAGTCGCGTGGTCGCGTTACCGAGTGATTCCGAACGCAGCCGAGCATTTCCGGAACTAGTTTACATCGAATACGCATTTTTTTGTCTTCTAAACTCATTAGTTGCGAGTGCGCCTACGTCACATGAAGTTGTGTACTATGAAAAGTTTGTTTTATTAAAAAATTGGCGATAAGTGAAAAGTTTGTTTTAATTTGTGATCAATCTATGGAACCTATTGCTGGGATGGATATAAAAGAAAGGAATAACATAAAATTTAATTATTAAAACTATATTATTATAATATACAAGTTGAGTAGTATCGCATAAGGAATTACTTCTAGTTCATTTCTGTTTTCCTGATAGCTATAGGTTATGTACTGTTATATATTTATAACTACATTTTAGTAATAAACAATTCCTAAATAATAAGATCGTTATAGTAAATGATAACAAAATAATTTAAGACTTTAATCGTTGGTGTACAATTTATATGAGATCATATAGGTGCCTCCTGACAATTTCTGCCACCCTGGTACTTTTCATCAAAGCTTTTATTTTTACTATTCAGTTATTCTAGCTACATGTTTATCGATATAAATATGTTACGAACACTTCATGCTCTTCTCTATGTTTCGTCATAGGAGCGCTTCGAGGAATAAAATAATAATATTTTTAGTTTGATTTATCAAGCGCTCCCAACAGGAGCGCTTGGCGGAATATTTTAGGAGCGCTTCGTTAGGAGCGCTTCAAAACAGGAGCGCTCCGAGGAATACCCCAAAAAATACCGTACAAAATAACGTAATATTAAAAAAAGTATCATCGCAACACGTATCAAAAATTAAACTGTATTAAAACAAAACTCTATAAAAAAGGGTACTATAAAATATCAGATTATTTAGAAGACAAAAAAGCTTGGGATTGAACTGCTCGCTCTGCTAAGCACTGTTTAGCCAACTATAATATATATATTTATTTTGTTAATAAAACATACCATATTGTAAGTGTACAAGTCATCTAGAATGCACATAATGACTATTCGGCGGGCGACTTGTAAGCCCATGATTTTACAAGCAGTAATGTGGTATCGGTTTGTGGAGCTCCTTTAGATTAAAGTTGAGCTCACGATGCTTTTTGAGGCAGGTTTACCCAAACTATTACTGGCATTTTCCTCAAAAGGCTAGCCCGAATGTTATTCTGCATGGTTTGTTGCACAAAGATTTAAAATTGTCTGGACTTTAAAAGAGACGATAATCCCTGAGTTTGTTTCGGCGTTTCTTCTCAGAGGTAGTCCAGTTAGGAAACGCCGGCTCCAACTAGCTTATAAAAAATATGACATGTAAAAGTGATTTTAAAATCCTACTTGCATCATAAACGATTTCATTTCATTTCATTTCAAAAAAAATCCTGCCCCTCTAGAAAAGTGGCATTGTAGAATAGATAGCGAAAACGAATAGATTGTCAAATGTATGGAGATGTCAAATTGTTTAGCGAAAGCTTATGTCAATTCCATACATTTGACAATCTATTCGTTTTCGCTATCTATTCTACAATGCCACTTGTCTAGGCCCTCTGTTTCGACCAGAGCGGGCGAAACTCCGCGGCCGAAATACCTGTTAACCCGAGCCTACGGCTAATGGTACCCTACGGCGATGTAGACTACCCCTGATATTATATTTAACGTCCAAAGATAAGCAACTATTATTCATACTGTTTTTCTTATATTTCTTAGAAAAGGTACTAATGAATAGAGTTTCGTATTTACTGTCTCTTTATCTAGGCTACATTTTATTCACGAAAGGAAAATAAATTTGCTATCATATCGTTGCGTACATTAGAAAAGACATGCTAACTTTTCTTTTACTATAGAATACTGAAAGCAATGGTTAAAAACCTTTTTTCAGATAAATTTTTTTAGTTCCTTAATACCGAATTGAATTTACCGGCAGAATAATGTAATTGTACTATAAAAGTCGTTTAATTTACCGCCGGCATTTTTTCAATTGTCCTGTCTGACACCCCATAAGATTGTAATGGCCGCAAAATTAATAAACATCAACAATTTATGGGTCATTCTGAAAATCAATCTCCAGCACATTTGGCGCAAAATCTCCATAAAAACGGTCATAAAGCCATTAATTTTAATAAACAGGACAGGAGGGAAGTATTTATGACACGTGTATTGCTCTCGTCTTTATTATTATTGGTATCGGCATTATGTGCCACTATTTATTATGTTGCGGCCAATGTTAAGACGTTTTTGTATTGGAAAAATTGGTAGCAGTAAATATGTACAATGGTATACCGCCGTTTACCCGAATTTTATTTGCCCTAATTTCATTTGCCATAATAGTCAACAGCCATAATATCATATGACATAATACTCATTTGCCCTACTCTCATTTGCCATATTAGTCACGTGCCAGAATCATTGTTTCCCATAAAGTCACTTGCCATAACATCATTTGCCATAATCATTGTAAGCCATAATTATCACATGTCCTAATTATCACATGCCATAATTATGATATGCCATAACATAATTTGCCATCGACATTGGGTGTATAACGGTTGTTTATATCAAGAGAAATTGGATGCAATTGGGACTTTAGGGCACCCCGACTCGGACAGGTTAGGTTAGAAGGGGATGGCGGGGTCGTGTGAGCGAGCGAAGCGAGCGAATAGACCCCGCCATCCCCTTCGTGGTTATTTTTTTATAAACCACACAGAAGTAGGAGCCCCGCGAAGCGGGGCTCCGTCGACCTAGCCCACCATCAACCTTGCACAGAAAAAAAAAACCATTACGGGGCTTAAATATTTGTCTAATACTTGTTATGCCATTTAAATATTATGACATTTAAATATTATGTCTAATAATTATTATGGCACATAAAAATAGGGCAAACAATAGTTATGGCATTCGTATATTATGGTATCTAAAATTCGGGCAATTAAAAGTATGTCATATGTCTTTTAGGGCAAATGAAACATTCGGGCAAATGAAATTCGGGTAAATGAAATTCGGGAAAATGATGATTATGGCATATAATCTTCGGGCAAACAATAGACAACCATGTACAATTGGACAAAATGTAGCGTCTTAGATCCAGTTTAGAGTATTCGGTGGCATATTAAATTTTTAACATCCGTGGCAAAAAGAGGGGTTTTATAAGTTTATAAGTTCTAAGTCTACTTGCCTGTGGCACCGTAAGGCCGTATACAGAAAGAAAGCTGGAAACTGATGTCACGCTGTTATTTTGTTACATACTTACATTGTATTCACATGTAGAAGCACCAAAACGAAAATGTAACCAGGACTTTGTAAAACATGATATTTTTAAAAGAGTGTCCGTGGAGTTTCTTGCCTGTTCTTCTCCATAGAGATCTACGTTTTGGAACAGGCAATAAGCGTCACTTTTCTTTTCTGATTAACAGACCGACTCTTTGACAATAATTCATAAGTACCTGTAAATGGTCTAAGTGAAATAAATGCTTTGAATTACTTATAATCGCTTACCGCTTGACAGCGCTGCTAAACCGCGCAAGAAAATATATGAACGCGCGCCGTTAAGCACTGAACGGTGCCGACAAGTTCCGACAAGCTTCAACACGCGCTGGTCAGCGCTGGGACAACTGCAACCAAATCATCGTCCGGGAGTCTGACATTTTGCTTGGTCTGCTTCAACCTGCTTCCTTTGTGTAGAACGGAAAAGCGCTGTCAAGCGCCGGTAAGCGCTTATAAGTCTCCAGCTTTCTTTCTGTATACGGCCTAGCTCTTTAACCTGCAAACACACGTGATTCGAGACACGATAGAAAGACAATAGCAGCGCAACAGCCGTCTGTCGCTTGGTCGTTGAAAAGTTAAATGGTTAAACAATTTGGATGCGTTTTTTTTATTGAAACATAGGTTATCTAGTAGTGGTTCTTAGACATGTTTTACTAAAATTGGTTTAGTCATTTCGAAGTTATTACTTGTTAGCTGCAGTTGATATCTTATTTACTTCAGTTTTTGTTTATATTTACATACTTAGTATTCTGTGCTGCTTGTTACATTCAGGGCTAGACCTGAATTTACACTAAATATTATATTTATTTAACGATTAACTAATAACATCAAAGTTAAAACCTTATTACAAAAAACATACAAACATTCGAATTGAGAACCTCCTCCTTTTTTAGAAGTCGGTTAAAAAAGACATCCTACAAAAAAAGGAAATCCAAAATGTTCATAAAAAGTTTTCTATTAAATGTCCGCAAAGCTGAGCTTCATTTTAAATTTAAATATGGGCTATTTGTTAGCACTAACGTGCCGTGAAGTTGGAACAATTACTCGAAGACTTTTCTTTGACTGTCGGGAGTAATTGTGTGAAATAATTATTTCTTTTAATTTCGTTTTAAGGGTCGAATAATTATCAACGCCACGCGACCTGTCTTCAATGGCTATAACTATTCGTACTAATACCTACTTACTAAAGTAGGCTGCATATCGGGCATACATTTTAATTAATATATTATGTTTTAACGAATTCCTGAAAATGTGGCGCCACTTTTGCAATCCAACATTTTTCATCATTTTACATTTTAATTAAAAATTTTCATTTTCAACATATTTCTCGCTCCATTATTTAAATCTGTGTGCGCGTCCTCCAAGAACACATTTATGGCGGGAGTACACAATACATTTGTAGCAAATAATCGCGGCGCAACAATTGTGGCGAGGCAAATGATCGATGCGTGTGCGACCGGGTTATAATAAATTATAAAGTAACTCTCCTAAATTATTCTTACTAAGCCTCTGGGCCGATCTTGGTAAAATATGGTAAAGAGATAGATTGAAACGACTTTAACGACTGTCAAAGTTCTACGCATGACAACGGGGACCAACGGCTTTTCGTGCTTTCCGAATCATGTCATTGATAATGATGCGCAAGATAATCTTTAGAAAATACCTATGAATTGTAAAAGTCACATTGGGACTTGCCCAGCCGGGTTATTACCTATGAAACAGCAATCAGCAATATTTGTCACCGCGCGATTAATCGCTTCACGTCAAAAAAATCGTATTATGTATGAACCGATTGCTAATCGCTCGCTGATTGTTCTAATGCACTTATTGCTACGATGACGATAAAGTAGCAATTGCTGGAACTAATTAAATATCACCTTTAACAAAAAAAAACTTAACTTTGCTCTTAAAAACCGAAAAACACTAAATATGAAACCACCAACCGAAAAATGCATATTTTAATTAACTGATTGCTCCACAGAGGCAGCACTATTGCTAGATTGCTATTTGACTTGACGTATTTTAAATTGACGTTTATATTGCTAAATTATCGCGAATTGACGTTTATATTGCTAAACTAGCTTTCGCCCGCAGCTTCGCCTGCGTGGATGTCGTACTTCTGTCCTCTATTTTAACCCTGAAGGTGTTAAATGATTAGTGGCTATTTACTCTTCACAAAGAATAAACCCTCCAAGTTTCATGTCTGTAGTTAGTTAAACAACAAACGCGTTTAATATTATAGTCAGTGACTTTAATATTATAATATGTAATTATATACCGCAGTTTCACCCGCGTTATGTTTTTTAAAGGATGGGAATTGATCAAATGACTTCTCATGAGGGAGTGGCAGTCTTTTACTGACTAAAACCCACCCTTGTTCCTTCGGTTGCCCTTTATGTTCTGGGGCCGTGGTAACTATTAGAACTATTCCGCAACCTCGGCAGGCATTAGCCCTAGAGGGCCCCGTCACGTGCTGACTGCTCGCTGAGGCGCGCGTGGAACAAACGTGCCGTCGACACGGGCCTGGTCCTAGTCGGGCGGCGAGCTACCCATCGCTCGCCGTCCGTAGACCCGCGCATACGGTGGCCGGTCTTCTTCTTGCGACTGCGACTCTCGACGTCTACGCCTGGGTCCCTGTCCGGGGCGCGAGGCTTGACGCTGCTTCAGCATGACTGTTTCGCAGAAGGAGGTGACGGCTTCCCGTTCAGTCTCGCCCCGGAGCATGACCTAAACCAGCAACGGGCGCGAGAGGTCACCACTTAGGCACGATCCTCGCGTACCCGCGTTATGTTAGGTTTTTGGTTACTGATTGGCTTCCGTGGCTCATGGCGCAATGTTATGAAGAACAATATTATGTGTTATTCTGATGAATAAGCTACGAATAACTTGCAAAGCCGGCCAGCTTTGTTACTGCCCGTACGTACCATTATTATAATGCTGCGGAGTAATTTAAAAACTGTGATGTCTCCGAAGATATTATTTATTGAAATTTAATGATGTAAACGACAGTTTTGTACATAATTAAAAACTTTAATTGGATAACGAATTTATATCGATTAAGATTAATACTATATTCATCAAACACCCTGGCAAATCATGAATTATCTTAGAACTAATTTCATTGCCATAAAAATGGTTATAGTGTGTGAACTATAAATATTAGACATATGCTGTCGCGGACTTTTTTTAGAACTTTCTAAGAGGAACAATTCTTTAGTACATGATTTTTGCGTAACTTCTACCATTTACGCAGCGCACGTAACGGAATCTCTCAAAAGTAACATTTTTTCCCCCGTTTTTGTCAAATATTTCATTACTGCTCGGCTCCTATGTGTCTTAGCGTTACGTTATATAGCCTATAACCTGCCCGGAAGTATGGACTACAATCGTACCAAGTTTGGTTTAAATCCCTTCAGTAGTTTTTAACCCATGCGTGCACATACAGACAGACAGACAGACAGACAGACAGACAAAAAATTTACTAATTGCATTTTTGGCATCAGTATCGATCACCAATCATCCTCCAATAAAAATTTTGAATATATATTCAATGTACAGAATTGACCTCTCTACAGTTTTATTATAAGTATAGATTATCGCGATCGCTCGGCTTCTGCAAGATACGTAATTCCAGTGCGGATTCTAACCCACAACTTCTTACACGAGCGGCGGGCGCCTTATCACGACATTTTCTGTTAACGCTTTTATACGGCTATTATGTATTATTGTAAACGCCCAAAGCAACATGCAACTGTGAAACGCCCCGCGTCTCTATGTATAAACGCGGCCTAACCGGCCCGCAAACGAACAAAACAAAGTTCGGACCTCAAAAGTTAAGTCCGTCTGTCCTTAACTAAAAAGACATAAACAATAGGAGAACTGTAATCAGCTTGTTGATACGGGCTACAAATTAAATAAGTTTTCCTCTGATATAGTTTGATCCTCTGGGAGTGACTGATACTTCCACTTTGTTCGCAAGTTGGAACAGATGTTTTGTTGGAAAAATATTGCGGGTATTTAGTGGGATGTTGTGGTATTAGTAAGTTATTGTTGTCCAGTATAGTGGGTAGTTTTAATTTGTAATCATTAACATTTATTTTGCTGGGACTAACAAACTTTTTTAAATAATCCGAGCAAATATTATAAATGCGGAAGTAACTGTCTGTCTGTCTCACATTTATGGCGGGAGTACAGAATACGTTTGTAGCAAATAATCGCGGCGCAACAATAGGGATGATGACTGCATCAAAAGAATGACATTCTGTTTAGTCCGTCTGTTAGACAGTCCAAAAATACTGGACACATATTTTTTGCTTGATCAAATTAATAACAAAATACAAAGATAAAGAGCATCAAAGTTCCGGAGAGGGGGCTTGCGACGTCACTTCTGAGTAAAAATTATACAAAGGCGTGACGTTTCACAAAACTTCAACGCACTGTATTGTCGTCATTTTCTGTTTACGAGAAAAAAGAAAAAATACGTGTCCCAAATTTTTTGATTATCTAACTGACGGACTAATTACTTTTTTTTTTGTCATCTCGCCTATTGTGGCGAGGCAAATGATCGATGCGTGTGCGACCGGGTTTATATATATCATAAATTATAAAGTAACTCTGCCTAAATTATTCTTACTAAGCCTCTAGGTCGATCTTGGTAAAATATGGTAAAGAGATAGATTGAAAGTTGGAAAAAAACTGTCTTTCTTTCTTTCCCTATGTTAGAGTTAGCTTTCACTCTAACCGGATTCAAATGAATAAAAACAATGTTTCACATTGTGCATTAAACCTCCACAAAAACCAAAAAATACAATTTGTTGCAATCAAGGAAAATTACTGTGTCTTCAAAATGATAATGGTTCGGCAAACTCCAGTTATTTCAATTTCGAAAATAATTATGTTAAAATTTGAGAAAATTACGTTATATTCATAGTTAGTCACAAATTGTTAGATTACAATTTACCAAAATTTGATTTTCTTCCTTCAATGTTCGCAAAAACGAGGGATTTGCTCGAAAAAAGGTCGCGACAAAAAATTTAGTATGTTCGAAATTCTTTAAATCCAAATGAAGGGGGAACCTTGGGGTTCAAAGAGATTCCAAATAAAATCTTATCAAAATCGATTGTATGGTTTAGTCGAGAAAGCCAAACACACTGAGTTACTTTCGCATACCTATATTATACTAGCTTTTGCCTGCGACTTAGTCCGCGTGGATTCATAGTTCCCGTTCCTTGGGGATTTCCGGGCTGAAAACTATCCTATGTCCTTTCTCGGGTCCCAGACTATATCTGTACCAAATTACATTCAAATCGGATCAGTGGTTTAGGCGTGAAGAAAAAACAGATAGCCAGACGATTACTTCTGCATTTATAATATTAGTACGGACTATTAAGAATAAAAAAATAGGTTTGTTAGTTCCAGCAAAATAAGTGTTAATGATTACAAATTAAAACTACCAACTATACTGGACAACAATAACTTACCACAACATCCCACTTAATACCCGCAATATTTTTCCAACAAAACATCTGTTCCAACTTGCGAACAAAGTGGAAGTATCAGCCACTCCCAGAGGATCAAACTCTATCAGAGGAAAACTTATTTAATTTGTAGCGCGTATCAACAAGCTGATTACAGTTCTCGTATTGTTTACGTATTTTTAGTTAAGGACAGACGGACTTAACTTTTGAGGTGCGAACTTTGTTTTGTTCGTTTGCGGGCCGGTTAGGCCGCGTTTATACAGAGACGCGGGGCGTTTCACAGTTGCATGTTGCTTTAGGCGCTAGCCAGACAGAAGAGACGTAAGACTTAGACGCGTGAAATGCGCCCGCGCCCCGTCTCTTCCATATGTTTTTTTCGGCGGTAGGTGTGAAAAAGTATAGACGCGTTTTTTTGAATCATATTTTAATTTTTAAAGTTTTAATTTATTTTTCTCTGTTTACACATATATATTATATCAAATAGCGATTTATTAATAAGGATTTTAATTGGTGAAACAATCCATGCCAATTTTATAGTTGTAAAAACACTACCTGCCAGCTGATCACTAGTACTTTAAACTTTCAACACAAGAAACAAAGAAAACTATTTTTGCTTCATAATGTCACAGCTTGACAATATTAAATCGGCCCAGAAGAGCTTAGAGGAGTGCTTCCTGAAGAAGATGGAGGACCTTGAAGCACAAATTCAAAGTGCTGGACCTGCGAAGGACACTGTGGCCAAGATTGCAGAAGAGTTCAGGACGTTCCGGGAACTTATGTTCAGTATGCTGGGGCTTCTTCGCAAGCAAATAACAGAGTGCTCCAGAGTAGTGGACGGTTTGGAGACACGAACCCGTCGGAAGGCACTTCTGTTCATCGGTGTTGCAGAAACTGATAACGAAGACTGCAGTGCTCTTGTGGTGGACTTATTGAACAATAAGATGGCTCTCCATGACATCACTGCATCCTCCATTAAGGTGTCACATAGGCTAGGTACCTCTAGCAAAGAACCTGCCCGCAGCAGGCCGATACTGGTAAGATTCACCACTCTTGAACAAAGGGCTGCTGTCTGGAAGGCTAAAGCGGCGCTGAAGGGGTCTGCGGTCTCTGTTAAGGAATTCTTAACGCGGTCTCGGCAAGCAGTTTTCACCAGAGCGCGCTTGCACTTCGGGATGCCGGCATGCTGGTCTCAGGATGGTGTTATCATCATCAGATCCCCCGATGGAAAACGGCACAAGATTACTACTTTAGAGGAACTCAATCCTCTATTGGCGGCATACCCCAAGAAGGCCGGGGTTTCATCTGCAGGCACAGGTAGCAAGCCGGGTGGAGGTGCGCGTAAATAGTTTGTTTAAAATCAAGTTCAATATTATGTCACTGTACATTCTGTTCTCTCATTTTATTATGTAACTATTTCTCATCTACCCGGTTATAATTAAATATTTATAGCAAACATGTTGTTGGTGGCAGTAAATTAAACTCAATTTGTTTTCTATTTTTTTTTCTGTTTGTCACAACTACAAGGGTATAATTTTTTTTTTTTTTTTTTTTTTACCCTAATGGGAAGGCTATAGTCTTTCAACCATATTGCCTAGTCTTTCGTCTTGATATTTTCTTCCGTGATATATTTGTGTAATATTGTCTTTCGTTTTTATTTCTCATATTTTTTTTTGCTTTTTTAGTATTTTAATTTTATTATTTTATCGTCTTTCGTTATAAGTCCATTCAATGTAATTATTCATGTCCGTTATGTAGGTATATCATTAGTTTTTGTCAAATCCGTGAGCGTCATTGTCAATGTCAAGTCAAACATGACTTGAACAAACATGTCAAATTTATTTGTAGCCGTAGCTTATTTCCTAGTTTCCTCTAGCACAAAATATAACCTACAAAACTATGTACACAATTTATTTAGGTTTAAATAAAGTATATTATAAATGCATAAAATATGTAAAAGCATAACCTAAATCTCATTTACAGTTTCTAATATAAATTTGTACAAATATATATAAGTTGAGGCATTCATAAGTAGCTCCTGAATGCATTGCGGGACCATATCAGGTTTTTTATAAATTTTTAAAAGTTCATCCGACAACACAAGGCGCTGAATGTTGAAAGACGAACACTCAAAGAAGATGTGATGTAAAGATTGCACTTTTCCCAATTGACAGTATTCACAATAAGGCGAGTTAACCATTTTAAGACGATGAAGATGATAATTTAAACGACAGTGACCGAAACGCATACGACAAATAAATGAATAAAATTTTCTATTTATAAACTTGCTATTCTTACAAAACCAAGGTATGGAGTTAATTTGTACATCCAAAGTAGCAAACCAAGTGCCTTTATTTTCTACATGTGTGGACTGGTAGGAATGTCTTCCCCACGCCTGATACATACGCTGTTTTAAAAGACTAACTGCGTCTGTATGTGGTATGGAAATACTCATATCAGTATTTGGAATCAATTCATCTAGATCAACGATTTTTTTGGCCAGATAATCTGCCTTTTCATTTCCTGTAACGCCAATGTGTGAAGGTACCCAAACAAAACCAACTTCAATATTAGAATAAGACAGTTCTATCCATAACTCTTTTATCAAGTAGATAATGTAATTAGTTTTAGCATGTAGTTTGTTGTTTGCCAGATTTTTAAGTACACTCATGCTGTCACTTACTACAAACCACCTGTTGTGGCCTAAATTGCAATTTTTTATATGTTTTAAAGCACCCAAAATAGCAACAGCTTCAGCTGTAAAAATACTAGCATTTTTGTCAATTTTTCGACCTATACCAATGTTTGAGATTGGCTCATAAATAGCAAAAGACACTGCTCTATCATTTTTCGAGCCGTCACTGTACACAAATTTATGATCTGGCCACTTTGACAATACTGCACTAACTTCCTCCTTTGAAGAAAGATCCTTTTTGTTTTTTATAATTATATTTATTTCTGGAAATTTAGCAGCAAATGTTCCTTGATAACATGGCAGAATGTGTTGTGATTGATATATATTTGTATTTTTAATAAAGTTTATGAAATTATGAAGGTCCTCTAACAAATAAAATGGTTTTATACCCAAACTAGGATTGGAATGCAACAGATTGGCTAAAAGACTATTATTGGATGTGCTATACAGTTTTAGTATGAATCTTTCTTTCAGGTAATGAAATCGAATTTTTAATGGTGGTACATTACATTCAATCTGCATTGCATTTATAGGAGTACTTCTGAATGCCCCAGTGATAACACGCAAACATTTATTTTGCAGAACGTCTAGACTATTTACAAATTTAGTATCTGCAGCGAAACAATAAAAACCATATTCAAAATGACTACGAACTAAAGATTTGTACAACAGTAGCAAAATTTTTGGGTCTGCACCCCAGTATGAACCAGCTAAAGATTTCAATATATTATAAGCTTTATTTGCTTTACTAACAATATGTTTAATATAGTTGTTCCATGTTAAATTATGTGTAAATAGAATCCCTAAAAATTTAACTTCTTGTGAAATAGACAATGCACAATTGTTATATTGTACGAGGGGCATGTTATGACACTGTTTACCAAATACTACCACTTTAGACTTGGATGGATTGACATTAAGGTCAAGATAGGAGAAAAACTTGTACAAATTTGTCAGGGCATCATTAACTTTGTGAACAACCTGTGATAAATTGTTTCCAGAAGCATAAACTACCAAATCATCAGCAAATTGTAAATTTTTGACCTGAGATCCTAAAATTAAATTTAATCTACGTATATACAATATAAATAATAATGGTGATAATATACCTCCTTGACAAACTCCTTTAGATGCAACTCTAGGACTATAAAGATGTCTATTAAATTTAACAAATACTTCTCTGTTGCACAAAAAGTTTCTGACCCAAATTATGAATTTTTCACTGATCCCTATTTGTAATAATTCATGACATAAAATATCTATATTTACGCTATTAAAAGCACCAGCGACATCAAAGAAAACTCCAACCAAATTCTCATTGGCCAATAAAGCATTATGTATATCAAGCTGCAGTTGACAGACACTTTCTCTAGCCGACCGATTTCTACGAAATCCAAATTGATTAGAAGGTAGAATATGATTTTTTTCAACGTAAAACTCTAAACGCTGCTTCAACAATTGCTCAAATAGTTTTCCAACACAAGAAGTAAGTGCTATGGGACGATAGGAATCAGGACATGATTTGGGTTTGTCTGGTTTTAAAATTGGTACAAGACAATCTACTTTCCAGTCTTGGGGTATAATATTGTTTTCCCATAGCAAATTCAGGACTTTCATGAATATTTTTAGACCAGTAATGCTAAGTTTTTTAAATAAAATGTATGGCATGCCATCTAGACCATGAGTAGTGTCTCTTCGAGATGAAATAGCAGATATTAATTCACTGATTGTAAAAGGATCTAGCAGAAAACTATGATTGGACGAGTTGGACTTGATTGTATTATTAAATAAGGATCTTGGAGCATTAGACACAAAATCTGGTGAGTATTTCTTCAAAAAATCTAAAATCCAGGCGTCATTTTCATGATTATTAGAATTAAATGTTTTATTATATTTGCGCATGAAGTTCCATATAATAGATATTGGTGTGCATCTATTGAAAGTTTCACATAAAGTCAACCAGCTTTTTTGTCGTTCAGTTTTTATAATTAATTTTTTAAATGCACGAAGTCTTTTAAACTGTATATATGTTTCTTCAGATGGGTTATTTTTAAAATTAATGTAAGCTGTTTTGAAATTTGATACAGCCTCTGTACATTTTTGATTCCACCAAGGAAGGGAAGGTCTTTTATTCCTATTTGTGGGACATGAGCGATTGCTGGCATTCAAATTGCCATTCGAATTTTGGATGGAATTAGCAGCGGCTGTGCGTAAAACTGTACAAAAATGATAATATAAATCAAGAGGACTTGTGTTATCTGTTTTGAAATCAACTAAAATTTCATCCACCTTATTACTAAACATTTGCCAGTCCACCATTTTGTAATTTGGATAGACAGGCAAATGTTCAGCATTAGAACAATCTCTATAGGAATCATTTTGACTATTGCTCATTGTAACTTTTATAATTGCAGGAATGTGGTAACTACTACCAAGAGGACTATCATGCATGTGCCATTCACAATTAAGTGCCAATGATGGAGAGACTAAAGACAAGTCCAATGCATTCGCACGCCAAGTTAAAGAGCCCACTGTTGTTGCCTGACCATTGTTAAGAAGAATTAAATTATTTTCGTCAATGACCTCTAAAATATTTCGACCGCGTGGAGAATCAGAACCACAACCCCAAGATGTGTGATGAGCATTAAAGTCCCCAGCAAATATAAAAGGACCAGGAATAGACTTGACCAATGAATCAAAATTATCTTTATTGAAAGCTGGATTAGAAATCGAAGGACTGTAAAAACTGACTATACTTATTTCCTTATTATTAATTAGAACTTTTACACAGATATTTTGTAAAGAATTGTCAAAATAAGTGTTAATTTTAGTGTAATTAATACTTTTATGAATAATAATGGCAACTCCATTGTGTTTGTTGCCACAGTCATTTCTTTCAATATTATAGTTTTTAATTTTAAAGTTTTGTTCTGGTTTGAGCCATGTTTCACTAATTATTGCAATGTGAATATTGTACGTATAGAGGAAATTTATAAATATATGTTTGTTGCTATTGAGGCTTTGTGCATTCCATTGCATTATGTTTAAATTTGATAAATCCATTATGTAGGTGAGGGAATTTTGTTACTAAGAGTTGTTTTTAAAACCTCTTTAATTGAAGATGTGTTTATAGGGACATCTTTATTACTAACTATTTTGGTAATTGTTTCTACTAAGATATTTATAAATTTATCAGATTTCATTAAATTATTAATTTGTACATCTAAAGTTTTTGCAGTTAGAGCTGGAAAAGCATTTACATTAAAAAGATCAGAATATGTGGCGTTTCTTGACTTTATTTTATTTTCTTCGATTTTTTGTTTTTTTAATGGACAAACTGAGGAAATAGCTATGTGATCACCCTTGCAGTTCGCACACTTAGCGTCCTTAGGGTCAACTTGACAATTCTTAAAATTATGATTTAATGTGCAGATCGAACATACCTCCGTATTGCGACAAAATTTTGCAATATGACCATACCGTAGGCACTTCAGACATTGCTTAACAGGTGGAATATAAGTTTTCACCTCGTGACGCCATGAGTCCAAGTATATATAAGCTGGAAGAATAGTGGACGCAAAGGTAACAGCGACCGCTTGTGTAGGTGTGAATTCTACACTGCCGAAACTCTTTACCCTGCGCATAAAGCGCCTGACCTGTACAACATTTTTCGAGCTTCCTATTAGTGAAAATATATCTGCATTCGACATATCTACAGGAACTGAAGTGAGAACTCCAGTAACCTCTGTATCAACAGCAGGGATGGATGCTTTAAGACCCAACTGATCTAATATTTTTTTGTTTTTGAGGAACATATTGGCGTTGTTTGGAAGATCAAATGTGATGCCAACCTTATATTTATTTATTGAACGCATGTGCAAGACGCCTGAAACGCCGTGTTCGCGTATGCCTTTCGACAACGCCATGCGATCTCTGTCGGTGAAAAAACGATTTTCTTCAACATGGTTCAAGAAAACAACCAGCTCTTTTTTCGATGTGTCCTCCGGATACTTACGGCTGTAACCCTTTACCTTATAGACCGCGTATTTATCCTTCGGGTCCTTGTTCTTATTTACGTCCCTGTAAGAGGAACATGTTACCGCCGATTCCGCTGAGTCGGAATCGGTTGATGCTTGCTGAAGATCCGGTGGCGACTCATCCTCCTTCCTCTTTCTTTTTTTCACCATTTTTACTTATTTAATAAATATTTACACTTAAAACTAACTATAGAAATAAGATTTTACAAAGAAATTGTACAAAATTAACAAATAAATATTTTTAAAATCGAAAAGCGCGCCTTTCTATGCAAACGATTTCCCGCCTTCCCTGTCAAAACAAGTTAATGTTGTTGAATTGTGACCCTGTTCCACGAACTTCAATATTTAGATATTTTTACGTTTTGTTATTGTTAGAGCATTTCTGTTTCTTCGTTATGTACCTATGTTATTGTTTTCTGTTTGTATATATGCATTCTTTTTCATACACAAGGTTATAATGTAATGACATCTGTCAAAACAAGTTAATGTTATTGAATTGTGACCCTGTTTCACGAACTTCAATATTTGGATATTTTTACGTTTTGTTATTGTTAGAGCATTTCTGTTTCTTCGTTATGTACCTATGTTATTGTTTTCTGTTTGTTTATATGCATTCTTTTTCTGTTTCTTATGAGTTCTCTATCAGTTGTAAAATATACTGGTGCGGCTGGTGGGTGGTGCATAGGTAGCGGTGTAGTACCGAAACATTATTTATAATATATTATTTTTAGTTATTAGTATATAAGTATATTATTTATATTTTATTGTATGTCCTCTGATAATGAATCCTTTTACTCTGCCAATGAATCATTTCAATGTTCTGCTGATGCTAGCTTTGGGTCCATGACAGATTCGCTAGGTGACTTTGTGCGTCAACGCTTCGGTCAACAGATTGGCCAGTTATTTAATGTATGCCATATAAATGCTCAGAGCGTACCGAGTCATTTTTGTGAACTATCAGACTCCTTTTCTGATGCCAATGTCCACGCCGTTCTAATTTCCGAGAGTTGGCTCAAACCACATCTTCCTTCTACCAGTTACCCTCTTCCCGGTTTTATTCTTATTCGTAACGATAGAATCGACCGGGGTGGGGGTGGTGTCGCCATTTACCTGCGCAGTGATATCCCTTTTAAAATTATTTCTTCTTCTCCTTCTCATTGTGCTTCGGCTGAATATCTTTTTTTGGAAATTTACATTACAGGCATTAAAACCCTACTGGGTGTTGTCTACTGTCCGCCAGCTATTGACTACTTTTCCGACCTTGAATTGGCACTAGAATCTGTGGGGTCAGAGTATGCACATTGGATCATCATGGGCGATTTTAATACAAACCTTACACTACCGACCCCTCGTTCCCGTAAACTCCTTAACATCATTGAGTCCGTAAGTCTCCATGTTCTCCCCCTTCAACCTACTCACTTCAATATTTCGGGTGATGATACATGGCTTGACTTAATCCTTACGTCTACACCTTCCCTTGTGTCTTCCCATGGTCAGTGTCCAGCACCTGGCTTTTCTCATCACGACCTTATTTTCCTTTCGTACATCCTAAAACCCCCTAAACCTCTCCCTAAAGTTCTGCACACACGTAGTTTTAGTCGCATGGATATTGACAAGCTTCGTCAGGAAGCGTCGGAATTTGATTGGGGACCTCTTGCTGCTGCAACAACTGTTGATGAAAAGCTGATTGTTTTTAATCGGTCGGTCCTTGCGCTTTATGACAGGCATGCGCCTGTTAAAAGGGTCAAGCTTAGGCGTCCACCTGCACCCTGGATGACGACCGGGGTTCGTATGGCGATGAGGCGCAGGGACCGAGCCTTTCGCAAATTCAAGAGGGATCGTTGCGATGATAATTGGAATCTTTATAAGGCTGCAAGAAATAGATGCAATCAGATGATACGTAACGCCAAACGCCGCCACATTCTCGAAAACATTTCAACTTCTTCCCCTGCCGATATCTGGAAATTCCTCGGAACTCTGGGTATCGGCAGGTCACGTCAAGTGGATTTTCCCAAGACGATTGGTCTGGATGACATTAACCGTCATTTCACCACTACGAGTCATTTGGATACCCAAGTGTTGTCTCAGACGGTGAATTTCGTTCATGGTCTGCCTAAGCCCATCATTGAGCCATTTAAATTTTTCTCCAGTAGCCTTGGATGAAATCAAAAGAATTATCTTATCTATAGGATCCAAGGCTGTTGGCCATGACGGTATTAGTCGTCATATGGTCACCTTGATTCTTGACTCGCTCCTTCCGCCTATTGCCCACATTATTAACTTTTCTCTAGATTCTGGTCAATTCCCTTCCCAGTGGCGGATGGCCTTTGTCCGCCCACTTCCTAAAATTTCCAACCCTTCTCTTCCTAATCACTTTCGCCCAATTTCCATTCTCCCGTTCCTTTCTAAAGTGCTCGAGGCCTGTGTACACAAACAATTCTCAGGGTTTGTTTTCCGACACAACCTTGTAAGCTCATTTCAGTCGGGGTTCAGGCCTGGGCATAGTACAGCTTCAGCTCTCCTTAAAGTGACTGGGGACATTAGAGTAGCAATGAGTGATACCAAGGTTACTGTGTTGGTACTTATCGATTTCTCCAATGCGTTTAATGCTGTCAGTCACGACATTCTTTTAGCTATCCTTTCACATCTAATGGTTTCATCTGAGGCATTGGAATGGTTCTCTTCTTATCTTCGGGGGCGTCGGCAATTAGTTCGCGCTGATGAGAACTCGTCGAGTTGGCGTGAGCTGGATGCTGGTGTCCCACAAGGCGGTATTCTTTCTCCTTTGTTATTCTCCATCTTCATTAACTTTATAACTCACTGTCTTCGGTGTTCGTATCATCTTTATGCCGATGATTTGCAGCTTTACACATCGACGCGGGTGGAAAGTTTGTCTGACGCTATAGAAGATGTAAACCAGGACTTGGAAGCCATTAAGGAATGGTCTGATAGATTTGGGGTGTCCGTGAACCCCTCAAAGTGTCAGGCTATTGTAATTGGAAGCTCTGGCATGATGGCCAGAGTGTCGGTTAGCTCTCTTCCTCCTATTATTTTTGACGGAACCGTCATTCCCATTAGCCAAAGTGTTAAAGATCTTGGTTTACATCTCGACTCCACACTTGGCTGGCAAAGTCATGTTTCCAGAGTTAGCCGAAGAGTCAACGGTACTTTACGATCCCTATATCGTCTGAAAAACTTTTTGCCTGTTAAGACGAAAACTATGCTTGTGCAGACCTTAATTTTCCCTATTATCGACTATGGTGATGTGTGTTACTTTGATCTGAATGCGGTCCTGCTGGATAAGCTGGATAGGATACTTAACAACTGTATTAGGTTTATATTCAACCTAAAGAAATACGACCATGTATCGAGTTTTAGGGCTGAACTCAAATGGTTGCCCATTCGTCAAAGGAGAAGTTTGCGTGCTTTGACAATGCTTTACACCTTGCTCAACTCTCCTTCTTCGCCTTCTTATCTTATGTCTCACTTCCAATATCTTTGTTCTTCCCATGCTAAAAATCTGCGTTCTTCCAAAAATCTCCTCCTGCTTTGCCCTACCCATACTTCTGATTTTGTTCATTCTTCTTTTTACATTCAAGCCATTCTTCTCTGGAATGCGCTTCCTCTTGATATTAGGACGGCGACCAGTCGATATGCTGTTAAGCGGAAATTGAAGATTCATTTACAGCATTAAGTATTAAGCAGAGTTCTTTCATAATTTACTTTCACTTATATATAAGTATATATATTATAGATATATGTATTTATTTACTTATGTATGTAGTTATTATTTATATAATTATGTATGTTTATTTATCTATAATACTTCTATCTTTTTAGTTTTACTACCATAAGTGCACCTACCATGCTATCTCTTCACCACCCTAGGTTGACTGGGAGAGAATGCCTTCGGCATTAAGTCCGCCTGTGTACCGTTGTGCATAAAGTGTAAATAAAATAAATAAATAAATATGTTTAAACGTCGCGTCGTTTCTATACATTTTGTATTAAAGGGACGTTGTAGAGGTAAATGTCCGCGTCCCGTCTGCGTCTTACGTCTTTTCTGTGTGTCCAGTGCTTTGGGCGTTTACATTGACACATAATAGCCGGATATAAGCGTTTACAGAAAATGTCGTGATAAGGCGCCCGCCGCTCGTGTAAGAAGTTGTGGGTTAGAATCCGGCAAGTCCCAATGTGACTTTTTCAATTCATAGGTACTTTCTAAAGATTATCTTGGCCATCATTATCAATGACATGATTCGGAAGGCACGAAAAGCCGTTGGTCCCGGTTGTCATGCGTAGAACTTTGACAGTCGTTACGGGTAAGCCGAAAAGTCTTACCAGTCTAACCATGAGGTGCCGTGCCGCCCAGTTACTGGGTTGTGGAGGTCTGATAGGCAGTCGCTTCACGTAAAACACATGTATCCAGCTGAATCCGGTTAGGCTGGAGCAGATGATGATAGCGTTTACTGAAACGCGATTTTTTGTTGGTTTGAAATGCAGGCATACCCCACGGGTGGCATAGCCGCGTTGTACGCGGCGTTTATAGCAGCGGTTCACGTAGCTCGCTGCACGCACGCGCAACATCCTAAATTCGTTAAAAATTTCTGTGGTTTTGGGGATTTTTTAGAAGTACTAGCTGTTCCTTGTGGTTTCACTTGCGTTATGTTAAGTCTTGGGTTACTGTGGCACTGTTTTCCACTTGATTAGACTACCTATGTGCTATTGCATGAAAGAAAAATAAACATCCATCCATAATCACAAACTTTTAGCAGGATTGGAAACAGAGTAGAAAGTTCCTTATCCCCCATTTCATTTAAGTACTTGATATGGAGGAAGGTAGGAAATTATGATACCTATGCTTTTACTCCTCCGATGTATTTTATCTGATTAATTTCATTGCGAGATCATTTAAATCAGTTGAATCATTTCTCCGGGCTATGTCGCTTTAATTCTTTTCTGGCGGACGACACTGTTGATTCTAGTTTTCAAGAAATACAGTGATTAATTTCCTAACTGACTACCTTTGAGAAGAAACGACTTAACAAGCTCAGGCATACTAGCCTCGTTTGAAGTCGGGACAAATTCACAATAATCTAAACTTTAGTCCGTTTAGTGCGAACGAACAACGTAGTATCGCCCGTTCTAGCATTTTGAGGAAAGCGCTAAAAACAGTTTTGGTAAACAAAACCTATAAACCTTTTCTTAAATCACCTTAGCAAACACCCAAGAATAACAGCGGATAAAATTATACGATACCATTCCATGACCCAATTTTGGAATATCGTGTTACCAAAGCACGGGTCATCAGGCAATATTGCCAAAGGCTGTAATCGACAAAGTATTAGCAGGTCGTGAGGAATTGACAATGATAGACTTAGGTACAGACGACGCGAAAATCTATTCATACTGTCACTTTTACTTATTACCCGTTCAATATTAAGAAATTTTTAAAGTGGCAGGTTTTTTGGTGATAACTAACGCACAGTCAAAACTAAGGAATGTTAAGACATAAGCATAGTAGTCTTTATATACACTAGCTTTTGTCCGTGGCTTCGCCCACGTGGATGAAGAACTCCCGTCCACTATTTTACCTCCTAGGGGTCCAATTTCTAAATAACCTTTCCTGGTGGATACTTACTCTTCACTAAGAAGTTCAAGTTTCTAAGACCAGTGGTTTGAGCTGTGCGTTGATTTATTACCCAACACGCCAGTCAGTCAGCCAGTTAGTTTTTGAAATTCAACCTCTTGAAGGCATTTTTTCATTACTTCTTTAATCCAAACTTAGACTTCACTTCATTTTGTTTCCACATTCACTCCGTATATAAAAAACACAGTTTCATCAACTTTTGTTACTGACTAATAATTCGACGGAGTACAATAGTCATTCTAGACCTATAGGCTTGAAAACACAAAGGATCAGTATCTCAAATTTGAGTATAAAAAAATAAGGGTCGGGTGCGTTGTTCTCAAAGTATACATACAAGGAACCTCTGTTCTGGAATTCTGCTTACATTGAAACCAATTCCGCTTAAAATAACCAATTCACACATTAACTAAATTAATCCATACTTAATATTATAAATGCGAAAGTAACTCTGTCTGTCTTTCTGCCTGTCTGTCACTTGTTAACGCCTAAACCACTGAACCGATTATAATGAAATTTGGTACAGATATAGTCTGGGACCCAAAAAAGGACATAGGATAGTTTTCGGGAACGGGAACTATTATCCGGAAGTCGCGGGTAAAAGCTAGTTTATCATAATTTTTCCTTTGTTATCAGAGTCGGCTTCTAGTATAACCTAACCGAATCTAACCAGCATCAATGGCCTTATTGAAAAGACTGCATTTCAGACCTCTACTGCACAATACTCCTTTTTAGACCGATTTCAGACCTTGTAGTTTCTGATAAAATATTGACAAAAACATAATAAGAAATTACTATACCAGGAACTGAATAATCTTATTCAGTTCCTGGTATAGTAATTTCTTATTATGTTTTTCTAAAAAAAACATAATAAGAAATTACTAAAAAAAAAAAAAAAAAATTAAAATTCTATATTAAGTCATCTGACTTAATATAGAATTTTCTCATTTTCAGAATTTACTATCTCGTAAAGAAGCACTTTAACAAAACTACCTAAAAATTAAAAATCCTCGAAAGTGTTTTATTAGTTTTTGCTCAACTACTACTCTTTCATAAGCATATGAAAATAAAAATAAAAGAGTCAAGAGCGTCAGCTTTATATTTAAAAAAAGGTGGAAATTGCACTAAAATATGTGAAGTATGAAACTGTAAGGGGCGCTTCAGACTTAACGGGTCGACACTTTCGGTCCGGGATATTTGGTTCAGTTCATTCTCAATACATTCACCCATTGGCTGCTGTACTGTGTGCCACGGGAACTATAACCACAAGCAACACATATTTGTATGACTTAACAAGGCCGCATACCGGCGCAACATGCTACACGCATCGAACATTTACCTCGCCACAATTGTTGCGCCGCAATACGGTATTTGACACTATTAACCGATAAATGTAAGACATATTTTTTATAAAACCTATCTTTTTATTAGTCCTAAGCATCGGATTTGTTTTTAATTTACTGTAAAATTGGATTTTTAATTGCTTTAAAATCAATAAATAGTTAGTCAATAGGGTTGCTAGCTTGTGACGTCACAAGTAGGTATTGGCATTCAAAGCCTAGTCTATTGGAGAATTGCGTTTTGACAGTTCATAAAAAGTACGTCAATTGATGATGGTGTCAAATACCGGATTGGTATGCGTAGCCGCCAACAGATATACGGGGGCGATAAATGTATCACGTTGTAAATGTGTGTTTTGTAAGCGCACCCATAACGTAGGAGTAACAATAAGTGTGCGGTAGCGTTTTTAATACTCTTGACTTAAAAAATAATATTATAAATGTGAAAGTTGAAAGTGATGTTTGTTACCCTTTTACTCAAAAATTACTGAGCAGATTTAAATGAATATTTACTGTAATATAGATCAGAATAGCATATAGGCTACATAACATCACGCTACGACATATGGAAGCAGAGTAATAATAAAAAACATTCATAACGCGGGTGAAACCGCAGGGAACAGTTAGTACATCTATAGGCAGTAAGCATGCCGACCCAAATTCACCGACCTGCTTACGTGTAAAACGCCTTTAAAAGCATTCATTTTACCAGCATTTTAAAATGTAAATTAAAAATATTTCACGACACTATGTAAATCTTGCTTTCTCCTAAAAAATAAAAACATTTCACTTTATATTTTATTTAAGAGACTTGAGACAACAAAATCTTAAGATTTTATCAGAAAAACAATTTTTCATTTCTCATTACAACTTTTTTAAATCGTAAAAGAAATCTGAATGAGGGTAACTTTTTAAGAAGTTAGCAGTTTACAAAGTTATGAACGGTCGAAATAATAAAAAATAGCTTATAGAATAATTATATTGCGTATTCAACAAGTTTAATTTGAGAAAAACGACCACTTGTTTATATAAATGTTGTTGTAAGTATTCCTATTTTCCATTTTTTGTGTTAAACTACAAAGGAGACTAATTCTCTTAATCTTTCAAGGACCAAGTAACAGCCGGCTGCCACGTAGCTATTGTTTTTCTATTCTGTATCGAATCACGTTTGTTCGAAGGTTTCATGAATAATAACAACACCAGCCTATTATTATTATACACCCAACGAAAGGGAAAGGCCTCTTCTCATACAAAAAAGCCACGAGCATTGATCACCACGCTTGTGCAAGGCGGATTGGCGATTTCAGACTACATACGTATCTCTATTCCGTACTAATTTTGTAAATGCTAAAGTAACTCTCTCTGTCTGTCTCTTCTTCACGCCTAAACCACAAAACCGATTTGAATGAAATTCGGTACAGATATAGTCTGGGACCCGAGAAAAGACATAGGATAGTTTTCATCCCGGAAATCCGCCGGGAACGAAAACTATTAACCCACGCGGACGAAGTCGCAAGCAAAAGCTAGTTCGTCGTAAGTCCAAGTTTCCTCACGATATTTTTTTTTTCTTAGTTAAAGGTAGGTTATAGGACGTACAGATTTCGATGAAAAAATCTATTAATATTAACACATAATACTTTTTAAAGTACAAATTTTATCAAATTTCTTTTTTGAAAAAAATAATAAACAGTTCGTCGGGTTCATGCACGAGTATATATTATCATTCCTAGTTGAGCTTTAACTGCGTGATATAGATCATTGCCCTTACTAATAATCACTGTGTAAAGTAATGACATGAATAAGCCGCTGTGCAACTATACAAAAGCTGTGTAACCATACATTTTTGGACGTATAAACCTGTCATACCTTTATGCAGCGATTATTAGTAAGACGCCATGAGTTAAAGTTCGCATGTTGTGCGATAGATGTCGACACACTATCTCAAAGCCTCGAGCTAAACCTAGTTCGACATAAAACGTCATAAATATTTGAGAATCGCTGTTACCCCTTGAGTGTGTTCTGAAAAAGGTCTAGAAAATGGTGTAGTGTCGTGATATATGCGTCCCTTTGACAAGGGTCAAACTACTATTATGATATCTAAGACGGGCTCAAAGATATATGGGTTAGGACTGATTTGCGTCAGGTCGATTATTGAAAGGTACCGTATATAAAACATCGCTTTTACGTTTATATTTGATTGATTTTCTATTTATTGTGGTGACTTTTTGTGGAGAATTTGGAGAGTATCTTATCTTTATATATTTTGTTCCAGAACATATTCTTTGGGTAATGTTATCATTACTCTTATCGTTAAAATTTGTGAAGATTTATGCTTAATTGCTTAGAAAGATGAAAAGATGTTTGTGACTCCAATCCGAAAACACCACAAACGGATGTAGATGAAAGCTTATGGATATTTTTAAGGCTTTATATTATTACATTGTGGAAAAACATGTCTACACATATCATAAAACATAAGTACCTAAATAAAACGTGGTTTCATTTATTTTATGTTGGTTTTAATTTTTCTCCAGAGAACAATTTCTTTAAAGAAACAAATAAACATTTTGACGTGACAACGTCTTAAATTAGGTTGCGGCTGGGAGTCACTTATGAAAAAGTGTAACGCTCGGTAACGTTACGATGAGTCACCGAACGAGAGTGAGGCCCGCCGAATGCCTTGCGTCTCTCTCCCACTCAACTATGATCGGTAAAAGACGTTGTCACGTAAAATCTTCGCCCGTAAAACCGACTTTACAGGCAACCATTTTTTTTTTTACTCAAACATAGAATATTAAGGCACAAATAATTCTTAGAAGTCTTCTTTCAGTGTTTATTCTACGAAATAGCACAGGAAAGTTCCTTTCATTTCGACTTAAGACATCTTAAAATCACTTTACTAGGACAAGCTGTAGCGCAACTGAAAAATAGGCCACTCTATTCATCAGATTTTCAAACACCAATGCAGAGAATCTTAGTGCAACTATCTTAAGTTTCAACTGAATGCAACAGGAACTGCGTAACCATTAGTAGGGTTTTTTTTTGGGGAGTGGGATATCATCAGATGACTTCTCCCGTCCTGGGTGCGGCAGGATGGCGTGTCCGACTTTTACTGACTAAAACCCACTCATGTTCCTTCGGTTGCCCTTTATGTTCCGGGGTCACGGTAACTGATATCAACATTCCGTAACCATTAACAGGGTTATTAAAAAAAAATAGATAGCTAGGGTTCTCGTGTGATACCTGCTTATTTTGACGTTTTTATGTTTTTTTAATCAAGTCATTCGAATATTCTTTTTATCATCAGCTATCTGTCAATGAAAGTCTCGTTGAAACCAGCTCAGGCGTTTTAATATAATGTATTATAATATACTAGCTTTTGCCCGCGGCTTCGCTCGCGTTAGAAAGAGTCAAAAAGTAGCCTATGTTACTCTCCATCCCTTCAACTATCTCCACTCAAAAAATCAGGTCAATTCATCGCTCCGTTTTGCCGTGAAAGAAAGACAAACAGACAGACAGACAGACAGACACACTTTCCCATTTATAATATTAGTATGGATTAATATAATATTTAATTTAATATATACTTACCTTTCAACGACCAACCGACAGCCGGCTGTCGGGCTGCTAATGTCTTTCTATTGTATCTCAAATCACGTGTGTTCGAGGGATTAATGATGGCCTAGTGGTTAATGCCTTTCACGCAAGAGGTTGTGAGTTCGAATCCGGGCAAGTTTTTCAACTCATAATTACGTACTTTCTTAAGTTTATCTTGGTCATCACAGAGATCGGTAAAGGAAAACATCGTGAGGAAGCCTTGAGCAAACGTAGTGATCAATACTCGTGCCTTCTCTGTATGAGAAGAGGCCTTTGCCTTGCAGTGGGACATTCATGAGTTGGTATTATATCCATACTAATATTATAAATGGGAAAGTGTGTCTGTCTGTCTGTCTGTCTGTCTGTCTGTCTGTTTGCCTTTCTTTCACGGCAAAACGGAGCGACGGATTGTCGTGATTTTTTAAGTGGAGATAGTTGAAGGAATGGAGAGTAACATAGGCTACTTTTTGTCTCTTTCTAACGCGAGCGAAGCCGCGGGCAGAAGCTAGTATTTATTATGTTTTTTGCTTTGAAACTATATTTTTGTTTTTAAGTACTTATAAACATAATATCTACTTGTGAAAATACCATTGACTTCACTGGAAATTGTTGAAGTTGAACAAGATCAAAATATATTATCAGCTTGTTGAAATATTATCAGCGTCACTACCTGTAACAAAGAAATATACGTGTTATTTGAGAGTAGCCGTTATTATATTTTCTTTTATTTCTTCATAGGGATAAATACCCTATAGGATTCTCAACATTATTATTTGTTTCTTTTTTATCCCGGAAAAATATTCCGTTTGGATTTCAATATCAAATAATGGAAAGGAAAATACGGAAAAACACTGTTTAAGTATTTAATTTCTTTTTTATGTTTTTAAAGTTACCAACATATATTTCTTCTACCTTCGTATTAAAGCTCTCCATATTGATTTCGTGTCTCAAAAATATGCCGAATTTAATTTTGCATTCATTTATCTATAATTCTATTTTTAAACACAAATTGTTGAAGAATAAAGTTTTATTACAATTGCAAACATAAAAACAAAATAACCATGATTCCCGCGCGAAGCTACTGTCAAAGTGAAAATAAATAGGGATGTGCCTCATTTTGCCGGTAACGTAGTGATATCCAATTTTCGATTGATTTTCTCAGTCTAACACTTTATACATAAAATTGCAAACTTAGAGGGCACGTTATTTGTGAAGAGTGTCCAGTGTTATCAGTAATAAGAAGGAATTATTGAAAGTTTGACCTCTAGAGAGGTGAAAGTACGACATCCACGCAGCCGCGGGCGAAACTAGTCAAAAATAAAACTTTGCACTAAAATCCGTACTAATATTATAAATGCGAAAGTAAGTCTGTCTGTCTGTCTCTTCTTCACGCCTAAACCACTGAGCCGATTTGAATGAAATTTGGTACAGATAGGGTCCCGAGAAAGGACATAGGATAGTTTTCATCTCGAAAATCCTCCGGGAACGGGAGCTATTAATCCACGCGGACGAAGTCGCGGGCTAGAAGCTAGTCCACTCAATAAATTAACAACATTTTGCTCTAAACGATCATAAACGTTTTAAATTTTTAATTACCAGTGTAATCAAATAAAACTGAGATAAGACGGCGAACCATTTTGAGCATAACAAATTTCCGACCCTACGGAGGCTTACAATGTCTGTTATAAATGATTTTCAATTATTTCCCTTAATTAATATATTACCCAACATTAAGGAAAATGTTTTGCTGATTTTCAGCCTAATCTGGGTAAATGGGGGTTAAAGTGTAATTCTCTGGTAAATGATGACGATGCCTATGGTGTCTTGAAAGTGTACGCAAAAAGTTTTATTAATAAAAAGTACATTGCAATTTTTGCGATTCGAATTCTTCAGTTACTGCCCCACGCCCGTAAGTCATACGCATATATTTTATTCCATTCCTCTTAATTATCTGGCATATTATATACAGAAATAATATTTCTATTTTGACTTAAAGCCCTAAAGACTGCGATTAAAGAAACAAATGAACAATATAACTGTTTTATATCTTTTTAATTCAATCATAAAAAATCATGTTATTTGTCATTTTAACTTTTCAACTAATTTAAACTTTTGAACACACGTGATTCGAGACACAGTAGAAAGACAATAGCAGCGCCAAGGCCGTGACTGTGTTTTTTCCGCAAGACCGGCAGGCATTGGCCTTATTGGGCCCCTTCTCGTGCATGACTGCTTCGCAGAAGGAAGCGACAACTTCCCATTCAGTCTCGCCCCGGAGTTTGGCCTGAACCAGCGCCGGGTGCGAGAGGTCACCGCCGCCGATCGCCTCTGCGAGGACACGGCGCGGCGGCGATAGCTCGCCCAAACGGGGCACACTACCACCGTATGCTCAACCGTGTTCTCCAGGCGACTGTTGAGTCGTGACAGTTAAGACGCCGTGTGACTTTTTTAATCATGGTGTACTTTTTAAATTATTCCGAATACCATCAACTCATAGGGGTTAGTCTCGGTGGTATATTATATAAAAACGGTAAATTGACTGACTGATTATCTGACAGGTACAGCGTAAACCGCTGATCCTAGAGACATTAAACTTATACCGCCTTATTACAAAATAAGGTTTTTCTCTAAACCAGGTTTAAACCATTGAGCTAGGTTTTGTATTTCGAATCTTGATTGTATC
Organism: Athetis lepigone; assembly: GCA_033675125.1. Taxonomy (NCBI): domain Eukaryota; kingdom Metazoa; phylum Arthropoda; class Insecta; order Lepidoptera; family Noctuidae; genus Athetis; species Athetis lepigone. The sequence goes on from CM066227.1 coordinate 6,110,818, forward strand.
AGAATAAGATTCAAATTACAAAACCTGGCTCAATGGTTTAAACCTGGTTTAGAGAAAAACCTTGTTTTGTAATAAGGCGGAGAGGGTGTGTAAGTTTCCATTAATAAAAAATAAAAAATACTGGATGAAAGTTTGACGTACACGCGGGCGAAGCCACGGGCGAAAGCTAGATCCGTACTAATATTATAAATGCGAAAGTAACTCTGTCTGTCTGTCCCTTCTTCACGCCTAAACCACTGAACCGATTGGAATGAAATTTGGTACAGATACAGTCTGGGACCCGGGAAAGGACATAGGATGATTTTCATCCCGGAAATCCCCCGGCAACGGGAACTATTAATACACGCGGACGAAGTCGCGGGCAAAAGCTAGTTTTCTATAAACGACGATTAGAGTCCAATCAAAAGCATAGTTACACAAGTTCACTTTCTGACATCATCATCAATCATTGCATTGCGATTACTGCATAAAAAAAGCTTTTAGTGGTTACAAAGATGGCCGCCGATTTGAAATACATATCTACTGGTGAGGTCAGGTCACAGCGGTTTTGGGGTCGCATACTGAAATGGAAGTGACGAATTGATTCCAGCGTCTATTGTTGTGGTCAGTTGAGTGATAGAATCGTGACTTACAAATGAAGAATTTTGATAGAGCAACGTAATGATAGAGCGAAAACAGAAAGGTTAGTGCAAAAAATTGTGTCACTAATCTATTAAAAAGCTTTTATTTAATTTGCAATGTATATTTGTTCGGGTGGAATCTTACAACTTTTTTATTTTTATTATTTAATAATCTTTCTTCCTTTAAGAAATAAACTCTTGAGAGGCATAAATAAAGGTTGGCTCGCTTATTGATCTAAATATATTACTTGAATGAAATATTCCAAGTTCCGTCAAGTAGAAGTGAACTAACTGATGCATCCACTGAAGGCTATTGGTTAGTAGAATTGTGCACTGTACAGAGGAAAATAATTGAGAATAGCTATTTGTTCAAACTAGATGTTCCTCGCATCTTTGGTTACACTCCACTCCCGTAGATAGTAGCTTGATGTGATATAGCCCATAGTCTTTCTTATTAAATGGGCTATCCGACAAAAAAACAATTTTTCAAATCGGACCAGTCGTTTCTGAGATTAGCGCGTTCAACCATCGAACCAAACAAACTCTTCAGCTTTAAAGATTTTTCTTTTAATAGGCACTCTATGGGTTTTTAACTTTATGAGCCCTACTTTTTTTTCTAGGCCTAAAAAGGCAAAATTTTGTTGTGTCGTGCACAAGCACTGTAACGTAGGCGTTAGTGGTAGGTAGGCTACGTTAACATAAATAATAGAAAGATTAAAAAGTTACAATTTAATTATAAAAAAAAGTTGAGGGTAGAATACAAACAATTGAAAAAATGATTTGTCGGTTGAGCTGGGTGTGAGTACAGAAAATATCGAGCTCGCGTGAAGTTCAAGATAACAATAGAACACCACTATCCTGCTCAGTAAGATCGTAGGCGCAGGGCTTGCAGACGGTGCCTCGTAGACGTGTCCGTCGAAGTCGCGGGGGCAGAAGTAGACGGCTTCTTCGGCGGCGGTGGTAGGGTTGACGCCCGATGCAGTGATGGAGAGGTTGCCCTTACTCCTTTGCTGGTCATCTAACGCACTTAGGGGGTGTGGTGGGGTATGTTTGGTGGATTGTGTTTTTAACCCCATCTGCCTGTCTGCGGTACCATAGCTGTTAAACTATTAAACCGATTTAGGTGCTTTTTATTCTTCAAAAGTATATTATGGTAAGTATATTGTGGCCTCCTTGGAGGAGGCCTACACCTGCGGAGGGGTTCTTGCAAATTAATTTAAATAAGTAATTAGTGATAAGTTTTTTTCTTAGTTCTTAAGTACAAAAAAGTAGCGTAGTATTAGATTTTACAGTAATTCATACTTATATTGTAACTTTTGCAAGAAATAAAAGGCTTTTTTATTTTTTATTTTATTTTATTATTTATATTATGGTAATGTTCTTAGACCTGTTGTATCAGAATCGATTGAGCCGTTTAGAAATGATAACTCTTTTGTTAGATGCAGATATTAACGACATCAAGGTGGGGGTTTTTTAATTTTAACTTGTGTAACGTGTTAGTGAGTACAACATTTTACTAGGAAAATGAAAAGCAAGAACCATTACTCCTTTGATAAACTTTAACTGCATTAAACGTGCAATTTTAATAGGTAAGTTTGTCCTTACATGTTTTATGAACTGGAAAATAGGTTCGCAGTCAGAAATACGTTTTCTGTGTAATAAAAGTTTTGTAGTTAGAAATGCGGGTACGGTTTTAACTAATGGAAAGTCCTGTTTTGAAAATTATAATGAACGTTATTATTTTTGTTGAGCTGAGGATCTCGTAAAGCATTTAAGTACCTTATTATGTTGGCGAGGAAAAGTTTTCAGGATTTTAACGAATGTTACCTAGGGCTTTTGTCCTTGTTTTGGGAAAATATTTTCGCCGACAGTTGGTTAGTCTCCGCAGACGGCAAGCGACGGTGTTATTTAATTACTTGTCTTATGTTTATAAAGGTACTAGCTTTTGCCCGCGACTTCGTCCGCGTAGAATAATAGTTCCCGTTCCCTGAGGATTTCCGGGATGAAAACTACCCTATGTCCTTTCTCGGGTCCCAGACTATATCTGTACCAGATTTCATTCAAATCGGTTCAGTGGTTAAATCGTGAATAAGAGACAGACAGACAGACAGAGTTACTTTCGCATTTATGATATTAGTACGGATAGTACGGATATTTTTGCCTGCCACGATCTGATGGCTAGAAAACGATACGGTGTGCAGAACCCTTTCATAAAGTAGTCATAATTAATGACCACTAATACTATTTGCCAAAAGTTAAATAAAGAAGCTAACGGTCCTCTGCGGTTTTTGGTTACTGCTGCGCTCCCCTATGTCGTAGCGTGATGTATGTAGTCATAACCTATCTCGATAAGTGGGCTATAAAACGTTTTTACATTGGTTTCCGAGATTAGCGCGTTGAGTCAAACAAACAAACACTTTGGTTTAATAATATTTGTATAGATTAGAGATTCAGAATAAATCCAGGTTTCTGTCATGTCCAAGATAAACTTGAGAAAGAACATAAATATGAATTGAAAAAGTCGCAGTAGTTTTTAGAATTCAAACCCATCTCAAAAATAAGGGAAACCCATAAAGTAACTAGCAACTTATTTTCTTTATTATATAGTAGTTTTTTCGTTCGTTCCTAAAAAAGTGCCAGTATTCGCTTTGCTTAGAACATGGTTTATCCTGAGGGAAATCAGGTCTAGCAGTATGAGATTATCAGTAGATATGATGGGTCCTGCTTTCATGGGAGCTATGGGAATAGTCTTGAGTAGGCTTCTTGTTCAGGACGTGATGGGTTAACTTATAGATTAAATAAATAAATAATTAACCTGGGACTAATTACGCACAGGCATCGAAACCCAAACTAAGCAGAGCTTGTACTATGGTAAAAGATAAAAGATAAAAATTTTATTTATTGTTTACAAGGACCAGATTATAGTACAGATACATTGGGACATGACAATAATACACAGTCTGGTAAGCGGGTGAAGCGCTGTACTCCTATATAGGATACTGAGTAGCCTGTGTTTAGGAGAGACAGGACTGATCCCGTTTATACAATGTACATATAGGGGTCTCATGATTTTATAATTAGGTATAATTATCCTGGTAACAATAACATGCATGCAAAAATAAAGGTAAATGAAAGTCATTGTAAATAGGTAGATTTAGTGTGTATGTATGTAAGTGTGTGTGTAAGTGCGTGTGTGTGTGTGTGTGCGTGTGTGTGTGTGTGTGTGTGAGGGTGTTTTATTAGTGAGGGTGGTTACCTCAGGAAGTCTTCGGTTTCTTCATAGTTTAGAGTAGATAGGAACAAGCGGACGGTCTTCTTGCAGTTAAATATAGTAGATCCGTAAATTGTTTGTTTTTAATCGATTTTATTATAAAGTGACGGACCAAGGTAGGGGAAGAATTTTTTTATAAACTTTTTTCGGACGCGGAGTAGGGCAGATATTATTTTTGCGGCGTCTATTTATTTTTATATAGGGTGTTTTTGAGTGTTGCAATAAAATTGTGTGTAAGATAAACTGCTGTCTTACATTCAGTAGGTTGCAGGTTTTGTACAATTCGGTAGTAGGGAAACGTATAGGCCTTAAGGTTGCAACTTTAAGTATAGATCTGTGGGCGATCTCTAGAGGTTTTAGTGTGGTTTTTGCGGCTCCACCCCAGCAAGAGATACAATAATTGAGGACTGATTGGCAGTGGCGTATTTACCCTAGGGCCAAGGGGGCCATGGCCCGGGGCGGCACGCTGCGAGGGGCGGCGGAGCCGCCCCCGCATTTTTTACATGCCGCCTCTTATTGTCAAGTTTAAACCAAGATTCACAACTTAGCTCTTCTACTGCGAGGGGCGGCAGAGCCGCCCCCACAGCTTTTTCATGGCGCCTCTTATTGTCAAGTTTAAACCAAGACTCACAACTTAGCTCTTTACTGTATACATTCATATTTAAAATATAAACGGTTTTTAACACATATCAGTATTAAAAACCTTTTATATTTTAACTAGCTTTTGCCCGCGGCTTCGCTCGCGTTAAAAAGCGACAAAAAATAGCCTATGTTACTCTCCATCCCTTCAACTATCTCCACTTAAAAAATCACGTCAATTCGTCGCTCCGTTTTGCCGTGAAAGAAAGACAAACATACAGACAGACACACTTTCCCATTTATAATATTAGTATGGATATTGGTCACTCACTCTATGATGTTGTTAGGTAGCTAATTACGTAATGGCTGATCTAATGGCCATCATCATTTATGATCTACGGAATACGTAGAAGGCTTACGCTATGGTTATCAGTAATAAGGGAATATCACACGATCTTTCACGAGGCGGTTTATGCTTTGGCCGGATCTTCACATTGGGACCTAGACGCGAATTGTGCTTGCGTCATTTACCTGTGCGGTCTAAAGACGAGGGAGCAACCGATGTAGCGGAAGATAGATCTATGTCGGTTGCAGCTGCGTAAAGTCGGAATGGCGTGGACGGGTTTTTGCGCCCTACCGCTGGCCTCATCGTCATTTAGGCAATCCAACCAGTGCTCGATGACGTTTCGGGCGTCACAGGTGCTCCCGGGTATGCTTCGGGTACCTGTGCCTCATTTACAGAGACCCGGACAATCGTTGTCTCCGCTGAGTCGACTGTCGGGAGAACACGGCGCGTCTTACGCTGGCAGAGAGTGTCACTTGGGTGGGACCGCGCCGTACTCTTATCTCTGTAGTAGGCAGCGACTTGTCGCTGCAGGTCATAGTCAGCACGATGGCCGGCAGCGCAGAGTCCTCAGACACTCAGTGGTCTCTTTCTGCAAAACAGCTTTTGCGCAGAAGGAAGCTGCGGAAAGCGAGAAAGAGATATGTCTACCTCTTTCGCGCCCGCAGCAGGTTTACCGGGCGTTGAAGTACCCATTTAGGGAGGCCGAAGGAGCCTCCCTAGATAGGTCCAGGGGCGGCGGACTTGGGGACGTCCATGACCCCTAATTCAACTAGACCTGAGGTGGCGGCGCATAGTGCACCTCAATTACAACCCCAGACCTGAGGAGGCCCGAAAGACGGAAAGTCACATAAGCTTCCGCGATCCTCGGAGGAGAAGGAACTCCAGGGTGGTTTCTAGTCAGTTAGAGTCTGGCAGACCCCTCTTCGACCGCACACACAATTGATTTTCCACTTCGGATAAAAAAAAAACTTATTACTAATATTATAAATTAACAAAATTACTTTAATTTTGCAAACATAAATCTGAACAATTTTTTTTCGGGATTTCAGGTTTGTTTCCATAGTAAAAGTTGTTGGTTATCATGAGCACAATCACGTGTTTAAGTAGCGTACACTAAATACCAGTCATCCTATATACTAGTTTTGATGATCGGTCAAGCAAAATAAGAATCTTTGTCTAGTTATATAGGAAGTTATAGGAGGGTCAAAAATGTCTTGAACTGCTTTTAGAAGAGGATGGTATGTTACGTATGAAAGGATGTTATTTTGACTTGATTTGGTAAGGGCACTACCGTGCCCCCAAATAGTATATAGTAATGCATCAAATCCTACTAAATCCTCAAAACATTTGCATTCAATTAATATTATATCTATTTTTGTTAAGGTATGCAGTAACTAAAATTTATTAAAAAATATTTTATGGGGCGGCAAAGCTAACTGGCCCGGGGCGCCAAATTTGTAAATACGCCTCTGCTGATTGGCATAGGGCAAAATATACGTTACGAATGATTGCAGGGTTGGCTACGTGCCGCAAGGTCTTAAATATATAAATCAGTTTGCGTATCCGGCTGGTAAGAGTCGAAATATGTGTTTTCAAATTTAGGTTTCTGTCTAAAATAATGCCAAGATATTTAATTTTTTCCCCAAAGTCAGGTCAGGACATTGACATTGACTTTGAATAGGACAAGAGTGTGCTTTTAAATTAATAGAGCTACTAGGTTGAGCGGTGTTACTGATAGAAAAGATCATAAAGTTAGTTGTAGTAGCGTTAAGAGTCAGTGTGTGTGACAGGAGCCATTTTGTAATGGTATTAAAGCCGTCTTGTGCAGCAGTCTGTAATCCCGTCGATGTGTTTGCAGAAAAAGTGATAGCGGTGTCATCTGCATAGGAAACTATTTTAGCATTAGGAACGTCTAGGTTGCTGATGTACACAAGGAAGAGTGTAGGCCCTAAAATACTGCCCTGTGGTACCCCGATTGTCTATTACAACTGATTGAGACCGGTCTGACAGGTAGCTCCTAAAAAAGTCAAGTGGGGGACCTCTCACACCTATGCCCTCAAGTTTGATTAAAAGGGTAGAAACAGGGACAGTATCGAAGGCTTTTGCCAAATCTAAAAAGATGGTTAGGACTTTTTTATTATTATTTAAGTTTTCTGTAACATTATTAATAAGACTGTGAACTGCGTCCGAGGTGGATTTATTTTTACGGAAACCAAATTGATTAGGAGATAGAAGTTTAAGGTTAAGGTAACCAGACAACTGATAAACATACTTATGAAATTTATTAATATATACATTATTAAAGATAAATTACACCTTGACACAGAACCAACAATCATGCTCATAATGCAAAGTTTATCTTAGGTGGGATTTGAACTCACGACCTCCGTCACTAGACTAAAAGATCCTTCAACTAACGACTAGGTTAAGTAAGTAAGGTCAAAAAGTTTAAGTTAAATGTGTACTACTTTTCATTCATAAAAAAATCTATACTAATAATAATAATAATAATCAAAAAAACTTTCAGTAGCGCCATCAGAATGGAATTTGGTGTTGACAAATGTGCAGTCATGCATGTAAAGCGAGGGGAGATTGTGGAATCCGTGGGGGTTCAACTCTCGGATTCCATACACCTTAGGTCCCTCTCTTCAACTGAAACCTACAAATATTTGGGTATGTCGGAAGCGTTAGGCATCAACGCTGCCGACATGAAGCAAACGTTGAAGGAGCGCTTCTTTGGCCGCCTGACTAAAGTTTTAAATAGTCTCTTATCAGGCGGTAACAAGGTGCGCGCCTTCAACGGTTGGGTCATGCCGGTTTTGATGTACTCTTTCGGCATACTAAAATGGACTCAGACTGAACTAGATGCCTTGGATAGGAGGGTCCGCAGTCTGCTGACTGCAAACCGGATGCATCACCCGCGGTCATCGGTAATGAGACTGTATATCCCGCGAAAGTGCGGTGGTCGAGGTTTTTTAAATGCCAAGACCCTTCACAACCGTGAGATATGCAGTCTCAGGGAGTATTTCCTATCGGACGCCGTGGGGATGCATCGGGATGTAGTTTCGGTGGACAAGGGCCTCACCCCGCTCTCCTTAGCGAGCGAGAACTGGCGCAAACCTGTGGTACTGGACACTAACGACCGCAGGACTGTATGGCAGGGCAAGGAGCTTCACGGGCGCTTTTATCGGGTCCTACATGGGCCCGATGTAGATTTCCTGGCGTCCGTATCCTGGCTGCGTTTCGGTGACCTTTTTGGAGAAACCGAAGGTTTTGTCTGTGCAATAATGGACGAAGTTATGATGACTAAAAACTACCGGAAATATATTGTGAAGGACGGCACGGTTGACATGATGTCGGGCATGCCACCGTCCCGGAGAATCGATACGTCACATTATTTCTGGGTGTTCTAGTCTGGCTAACGGAGACTATTTGCACAGACACAATCTCGTAGCCAGGATTATTCATCAGCAACTTGCTTTGAAATACAGTCTTGTGGAATCGGAGGTGCCATACTACAGGTATGTGCCCGACCCAGTTCTTGATAATGGCGATATCACACTGTACTGGGATCGATCTATCATCACCGACAGGACTATTGTGGCCAATAAGCCCGATATAGTGGTGATAGATCGATTAGAGCGTCGCGCAATGATTGTTGATATTGCTGTCCCGCATGACGAGAACCTCGTGAAAGCTGAAAAAGATAAGCAATCAAAGTATCTTGACTTGGCTCGCGAGGTTGTCGACATGTGGGATGTGGATTCAGCAGTCATTGTGCCGATAGTCGTGACGGCTAATGGCGTAATAGCGAAGAGCCTCGACCAACATCTGAGGAGGCTCTCGCTAGGCAGTTGGATCAAGGGCCTGATACAGAAGGCGGTACTCCTGGACACGGCGCGTATTGTCCGGAGGTTCCTCTCTCTGGAGCCCTGACCACCGGTAGCTTGGACCCTGTTCCCGATGCCGGTGGGCTACTATTTTTTATATTTTTAAATGTTTTTATTTTATATTAATATTTAAAAATGTAATTTATATGTGATATACCTTAATAAATGGAATAATAATAATCATTTTATTTCGGGCATCGGAGGCCCATAGAATAAAATACATAAAATAATCTTAAACAAATAAACTAATACACATATAATTAAAAACAAAAACTTAATACTAATGTACACGAAGTGTCGGCGTCGTGTTTCGCTGACTGGTGTCACGTAGCTGGCCACGAAACCGGCGGAACATAACACCCTTCGGCCTAAACTCTTCTTTGAGGAACTTCTCGAGATGCTGCGTCGGAACACGCACCACGAACGACTTGAAGTTCGTACTAATATTATAAATGCGAAAGTAACTATGTCTGTCTCTTCTTCACGCCTAAACCACTGAACCGATTTGAATGAAATTTGGTAGAGATATAGTCTGGGACCCGAGAAAAGACATAGGATAGTTTTCATCCCCGAAATCCCCCGGGAACGGGAACTATTATTCCACGCGGACGAAATCGCGGGCAAAAGCTAGTATCGAAACCTAGAATTGAAAAAGTCACATTGGTACTTGCCCAATTTAGAACAGTTTTTACCTTCGACTCTAAATGGGGAGTGTTATAGTCTGACCACTACGTGTGTGTCTGCTTGTTTGTTTGTCTGTCTGTCTGTGGTGCCATAGCTATTGAAATGATGATATCATCATTTCATTAAAATCGGATCAGACGTTTCGAAATTATCAACTCCTTTGCAGACGAGATCTTAACGGTTTCGGCGGCGTGGGTTCTTTAAATTTACATTTGTCTTATAATAAAAGCATTACATCGTTAATTAGAGGTAGCAGAAGAAGACACTTTAAAACATGATACTTTCCGAGACTCTTAAAAATTCATTTACTAATTGAAAGCTTCCTTATCTTAGAGTGTCATGATAGGTATACTTCACTTCCAAGCAGATGAAGTCGCCTGCAAAAGCTAGTAATTATATAAAATGAATGCTGAGAGGGTGTTTTAATTGAAATTGGTCTGCTTACTCTGTTAATGAGATTTGAAAGGATTTGGAACCGTCTTATTAATGAGATGGACTTATAACCGACTTCATTAGTATCAAAATATTATGGTGGCAGGTCAAAAAGCTTTTTTAACCGACTTCTAAAAAAAAGAGGAGGTTCTCAATTTATTCGAATGTTTGTATTTTTTTTATGTTTGTTCGCGCATATCTCCGTCGTTTACCAACCGATTTGAACGATTCTTTTTTCGTTTGAAAGAGTAAACTTGCCAAATGGTCCCATTGTCATCGGGTCCAAAATCTGATGATGGTATCATGCCGAAATCGAGAAAACTCCTCAATTTTTACAGAAAAACGTACATTTTTATTTTGAAAGTTACTCTAAAACGTAGTCAGACATTGAGACTCTAACGAAAAAGTAAAAAATAAAAAGCTTTTTCCAAAAAAAAGATAACCGACTTCAAAAACTAAAAGCCCAAAAATAACTATTTCGGAAGTCGGTGGCTTCTCTTCTGCCGGTCTATTTGATGTGTTGCCACCGACTTCCAAAATAGTTATTTTTGGGCTTTTAGTTTTTGAAGTCGGTTATGTTTTTTTTGGAAAAAGCTTTTTAATACATTAAAATACGTAACGATTAAATGTGATTTCGAACAGGTAAATAAATGCAGAATGCAATCCTTCTCTACTTTTTTAACACTTTAAGTGTGAATGTGTTGTTTGTAACTAAAAACTACTGGACATATTTTGTTGAAGCTATGGCTGGTGATATAGCTTAATTATGCTTATCAGAATAACACGTGGGCTTCATAACATCACGCTATGACTCACTTGGGTGGAACTGTACATGCTTATTTAAATTCTCCTGGTTTTTAAATATGAATACATAGTATTCGTGTAACTATAAATCACGTAGAAATTAAATTTAATCCTTCGTACATACGTGAGAGTTATACGAAGATACGTTTGAGACACAATAGAAAGACAATAGCAGCCCGACAGCCGGCTGTCGGTTGGTTGTTGAAAGGTAGAATCAAAAGATGAAAGCTAAAGTTATTTTAAATCGAGAAAATAACTTTAAAACATTAAAGTGAAGCTCGTAATAAGATGAACACTCTAATTCAGATCTAGGTAACTCCGTGTTTTGCCACAAAGTTACTTGGAAACTTTTGATGAGGAGAAGTTTGAATAAACTTAGAATTAACTGTGTTTTTACGTCCGGAAACTGAATCATGTTATTTTGGTTACCTGCAGTTTGTATAATTAGTTGTTTTTGTGGTTCTGTAATGGTTGAAACTTGAGGATATTAATGAAATCAAAAGTTCAATTCATGAATGTTCGACAGAAACTGCGACTCACTGTCGTTCAAATCCACAAAGTGTTCGTAATATGTGGCACTTTACTAATCACACCAATAGTAATATGTGGCACTTTACTAATCACTCTAGGCCGACAAACGGTTGTGCGACAATAGTTCGAAAGTACTGTAACTATAATAACAAAGACAAACGAAAGATGCGACATAAAAACATTAATTTCAGTATTTTCAGTGTATCTTTTTTTTTGTGGCTATCTCTAGAGATAGACACAAATAAAAAGATACCGCCCCGCCAAGGCCTAGGCTTTGGCGGGGCGGAAGGAAGTGTCTGACTTTTACTGACTAAAACCTACCCTTGTTCCTTCGGTTGCCCTTTATGTTCCGGGACCGCGGTAACTATTAAAACTATTCCGCAGCCCCTTAATTTCAGTATATCTTCACCACATAATTATTATATACCAGTAATCTTTTTTTTTGTTTTATTTTGATAAATCATGAGGCTAGGCTATGTAGAGAAGTAACCAAAAACTAAAATGAACCGCAAAAGACAGCTACAATTAGAATTACTCTTTACAATGTATGTCTTACTACTTCGGTGTCTTTCATATTTATTCTAGGTGCCTGCCGGGGTTGCGGAATGTTGATCATAGTTACCGTGACCCTGGAACATAAAGGGCAATCGAAGGAACATGAGTGGGTTTTAGTCAGTAAGAGTCTGACACGCCCTCCCGCCGCACCCAGGACGGGAGCAGTCATTGGATGATTTCCCACTCACCAAAAAAAAAAATTATTCTAGGTACCTTTAAAGAAAAATTAAAACATTATCCTTCTACACAAACTTCCATCACCATAGACCAGTAGATGATTAAAAACAAACAATTCAAAACTATATAAAAATTATTCTTATAAAATATGATTCGCACTCGCACATTCACAGTGATATTCAAGTGAAAATTACTATGTTCTACATACAGCCGACGAGCACATGATTGCAAACCGTTTGTTTCTGTCTGCATTCTGACGGGGACGGGTGTTAATATTCTCTGTCCATGTGTGTTTTGTTTTATTTAAAATAAAATACAATATGTTGTTTTGTTTTATTAATCAACATTGTTCTTAAGAGTGTCTTGGTTGTCGGTGATTTGAGGACAAACGTTTTTTAGGGTTCCGTAGTCAACTAGGAACCCTTATAGTTTCGCCATGTCTGTCTGTCTGTCCGTCCGTCCTCGCTTAATCTCTGTAACCGTTAGCAATAGAAAGCTGAAATTTGGTACCAATATGTATATCAATCACGCCGACAAAGTGCGAAAATAAAAATTGGAAAAAAACGTTTTATTAGTGTAGCCCCCCTATATGTAAATAGAGAAGTGTTTTTTTTTTAATTACAACCCTTACGTGTGATATATTGTTGGATAGGTATTTAAAAATGAATAGGGGTTTACTGAAATATTTTTTTGATAATGTCAATAATTTCGGAAATAATCGCTCCAAAAGGAAAAATCAAAGCGTCCCCCCCTCTAACTTTTGACCCGTAGGTTTAAAAAATATGAATAAAATCTGGAAAGTTGAACTTTATAAGGACTTTCTAGGAAAATTATTTTAAACTTGATAGAAAGAACAGTTTTTGTACAAAAAAGACAAAAAGGTTGTACAAAATAATTTTTGCGTACTTAGTATGTCAACGTAACAAATAGCCTTTTTTAAACTTATAAGTAGGTACACTTATTGTGACGAACGAGAAACTACGGAACCCTACATTGAGCGTGGCCCGACACGCTCTTGGCCGGTTTTTTTTTAATTTAAAATAGTAGTAAATTTATTTCTGGACCACCAACGCTGTTCTTGCAAAATGTCTTGGTTGTCGCTGATTCGGGGACAATTAAAAATAGTGGTAAAGTTGTTTCTAAGCGTCAATTCACACGTACCACAACCACACCACGTCGCAGCGACAAAATGTGGTCAAGATGTGGTTACGTGTGAATAGTGTCGCAGCGGCTTTTTGCAGCTGCGTTGTGGTAGCCACAAAATGTCGGTGTGGTTAGCGCAGGCGCCAGCTAGGCGCGCGTGGACGTCATGTCATGGCGATGTGGCCGCGCTGCCGCCGCGTTGCCGTCGCGATGTGGTTGCGATGTAGTCGTATTACACAGGTGGTCGATAACAACCACAAAATGTGGTGCGTGTGAATTGTAATATTCATTTTCAATACAAAATTTACGCCCGACCACATCGCGGCGTTGTGGTGTGGTTGTCGCTGTGGTGTGGTTGTGGTACGTGTGAATTGAGCCTAAAGGAACTCAAATAAAATTAAATTATTTTTAAGCAAAATGTACTGTATTACGTATGTTGTTAAACATTCTTTTTTATTTGTTTAAATAAAGTTTTAATATATTATTGGTAATAAAGGATACGGAGAATATGATACACGTTTACACTTTGCTATACAATTATGGGAAATGTATGGTATTATATCGTAATGTGATTGTCCGAAAATGTTATTATCTGTGAGTATCCAACAATAAATAGGACACTACCGTCCCCTATATTTCACAATTATTTTACATATCTATGACAGTTCTATTGTTGTCATATCAAGTACTCTTATCAAGTACGCATTGATGTCATGTTTTAGTTTTCATGAAGATAATATAGTCTTTGAGGCCTGTTTCATATCCTTTCAGTAGACAGTATTGACCAATAGCGGTCCATTAAACCTCCCTAATGGAAGTAAATTTTAGGATGTGAGTCTGAGGGGAACTTACCGCTGTATAGCCGGTTATAAATATTTACTAGTTGTCTCCCGCGGCTTAACCCGCAATTTTTGTTATTAAAAAGTATACTACATAATTATGTCCTTTGTAAGGCGATGGGCTATCTTTTTTTAATTTGGTTATAAACAATCTTGACAATACACGAAGTCATTAAAATTTACCAAGTGCTTGAGTACCTCTAAGTGTACTATTGACTAATGCATTCAATATCTCCAAGCTTTTTCGTTTGTAAACAATGATAAAACTGATAGCGGCAACAACAAAGCAACCTGAAAACCCAAATTGTACTTCATAAAACATACAGTTTCCACACTTGAGTAAACGACTGAAAAAATAAGTGCAGAATATTCCAAAGGTCCCTTTCAGAGTTCATAAATGTTGCGAGAGGTCAGTGACCTTACGAGCGATACACTCGTGACGTCATCAGAACACCTTCGTACTGACCTTGGGTATGACAGCTTTGATTAATGTCATGGCGGTGATTCTACTCGGTGAGTTTGTATTGAGGTTTTATTAAACAATTAAGTCGTATTTGTCACTTGCGTGTCGTTGAAAGCCTATCTTAATTTAAGCGTTTAAACGGGCTTCGTCTTTTTTTGGAAATAATACATTTACAAATAATAATATGAACTTACACAACCAGATTTAGAACCATTGATACTATACGATGTACAATCAATAAAATGGAATCATGACCCACCAGCTTATTTTCCTACAGAAATTCAAATACAATAAGGTCGACAATCGCGTGAACATGTATTAAAAATGTCACACGTCTAGTCTTATTATTTTGACAGCTTCAAACGATTTGTCGTCGATAGTACATCAGAACACCTTAAAATATAGTAAAAAAAAAATATTGTACCGACAATATTTTATGTATAAATTATCTCACTTCCTCTTTTGTCTGTTACCTTTATTTATTTTCTTTATTTTTTACAAGCTTTTGCCCGCGACTTCATCCGCGTGGAATAATAGTTCCCGTTCCCGGGGGATTTCCGGGATGAAAACTATCTCCTATGTCCTTTTCCGGGTCCCAGACTATATCTATACCAAATTTCATTCAAATTGGTTCAGTGGTTTAGGCGTGAAGAAGAGACAGACAGACAGAGTTACTTTCGCATTTATAATATTAGTACGGATTATTCACCAAACGCAAAACTGAACTCCAGTAAAAATAACGAAAAAAAATCTCTAATTGTTTTTTCACCAGTTTTATACAATATCAATCAACAATGTTTTGCAAAGCCCATGCAATTCCTTTGGCAATAGAAAATCAATAGCTTCAACAATAGAGGTGTTTAGCGTAGACACGGGAAATCTAGCGCTGCAGCTAAAAAAATGCTGGATGGGTTTTAGCAAAGCGTGCCTGTGAAAAATATCATCCTTTTTTTATTATTTTTATGTTAACAAAGAGTAGTACTAACAATAAGGTACTCATGCTTTGAAAAGGTTTAATGGAAATCAATTTTGGTGTTCTAAATTAATAGAGTAAAAAACAAACATTTTCGTAGAGAAATAATTACAAAACGAGTACCTATATTACTTTAAAACCGAGAAGTGTAAATTCATACTAATATTATAAATGGGAAAGTGTGTCTGTCTGTCTGTATGTTTGTCTTTCTTTCACGGCAAAACGGAACGACGAATTGACGTGATTTTTTAAGTGGAGATTTTTTAAGTGGATGGAGAGTAACATAGGCTACTTTTTGTCTCTATTTAACGCGAGCGAAGCCGCGGGCAAAAGCTAGTAAAAAAATAAAAATAACGGGACCCGACTCCGAAATTATCAAGTTAATGACTTCTGCTGAATATAGTGTTGACAATTTCGAAAAGGCTCAGCCAATTTTAATAAAACATGTATTGTGTAAAAACCATCGCTAGATAAAGTACAAAGTTACACTTTAAATATAAATAAAACAATTCAGATCATCCGTTTAAGAACTACGGTGCCACCAACAAACAGACATACAAACCGTTGTTAACCTAATAACATCCCTCTTTTTGCGGTTCAATAAGTACAAACATGTGTTTACAAAAAACTTATTGACCAGTATACAACATGTCCCGGAATAAACGCACACCACCAGACACCCCAACTAGAATATTATGTTATAATCATAATACATACACTGAATGTCTATTCTTATGTTTAAAACACTGTTTTTTTATAAATTAGTTGTACAAATTGTGGGAGAAAATTATAGTCACATTACAAATCTACGCATGCACACAGTCGCACTTGCACAAGGGTCTAGCGTAGTAGGTATTTCATCCATTTTAGTTTGTTTTGACTGTACAGCGGAAGTGTGACAGCAGTTTTCGTAGTTTTAATTATTTTTGGGATAAAATATTACCTATATTAAAAATTACAAAAATCGATTCAGTAAACGATTCTGAACAAACTATTTTCTCAAAGTGCGTTAATTCAGTTACACATTGTATATACATATTTTTTTGTTGTTTGTTCGATCTTAAAATTGGACTAAGTAGGCGTTCTTAAATATTTTGAATGGGTGTTTTTGTTAAGCTAATTTTAATACCTGGTAATAAACTCCTTTTTCGATCGTAGTGGACGAAACTTCCACTAAGCTTAAAATTGTACGTCATACAAAATCCTTTGTATACAAGTCCTAGTCACGTTGACAGATTAATTTCAAAGTACTCCAAAATGGTGCAAGGCTTCAAGAAGTGTAATACTCGACATCAAAGCAAAGCTCAATCTGCAGACATCGCAATTGTTCTAAGTTGGTGCCCCATGCTCCGCTTCCTTCCGCGAGAGTCTTTGCATATCCTGTTCGCAACGCTGCACAGCTCCTTTCAGACAAACGGGCTATAAGTTGCCCGCAACTAATCGGCATCTGTCATCGTCAGTTGCCGGCTCGAGTTCGAGTGTTTTCCGTAAGGAACCTGAGTTACAAAGGTCTTGGCAAACTACCAATACTATTAATTTGAAAGCGGAAAAAGATGCGAGTAAAAAGGCGGGGGACAGCTGCTAGTTAATGATATAATAAATAATAAATATCTTAGGACAACTCACACACGGTTATCTGATCCTAAACTAAGTAGAGCTTGTACTATAGTAACCAGACAACTGATAAACATACTTATATAATTTATAAATTAAAAAAACTGTATAATGTCCATTCGGACAAATTGTTTATGGTTAAGTTATATGGGTAATGGCTAAAGAACTGTTTTTTTTTTAATTAATATGACGCCAAAAAACCCGGTCCAAATACCGGGTTTTTTGGCAGGTTCTAAATAAATATTTTTGTGCATGAGAGTCGATTTATCGATAGTATCGACAGTAATGACACCGACGATCGTAACGATTTCCCTAGTTCTTAAAATAAACTATTTATAATTTTACTGTAGTAAATAACTCGCATGCATACTACTGTCAACTGTATCTACAAAAGATGCCACCAATAATGACAACACAGGTCAACTGTTGCCGCAAGCAGAGTCGCTCGTCTATTTAAAATGTTGCCACGAAGACACATCTTTTCCCCATGACATCTCATCATCCTCTCTCAGCTCTTCAGCCAAAACTTGCCACATTTCTATGGCATATTCTATTCAAAAGACGAGGTATATTTTCAAACAGTGTTTTCAAGCGCCAAACAAATACATATATTCATGAGAATAAATGCTTGTCTGCGAGTGGTTTACCGTTTTTTCGTTTCAATATGGAAGTTGGCTGTTAAGTTTCATTTTATTTTGAGGTCGAGATCCTTGTTTTTGGTTCTTGGGAAATATTTAAGGATGGATGGGATAAAAAGGTTTTCAGGGGATGTGACCTTGTTATTTGTTTTTCAATGGCACTTTGTGAGTATTATGTCGAAAAAGTACCACTAATGGTACTTACGGCAGATTAACATTACCGTAGTACCATCAATGGCACTACCTAATGGTACCACGATAACAAATCAATAGTTTCATTTTATAGTTTTCGTCTATATAGACGTCTATAATACCAGTAACCTCGGACATACGTTGCCATTCCAGTGACAAAAAATGCAAATATTATGTTTAGTACCCATCACTTCGATGAGCGCCCTAGTGCCAATGCCTGCAGGGATTTCTAAAGAGTTACCTTGTCCTCGGAACATAAAGGGCAATAAAGGAGCATGGGTCGCTTTCAGTCAGTTACAAACTGACACTGTTTCCCGCGAGAAACCATTTGATTATTTCCCATCCACGAAAAAAATCCCGTCATTACAGTGGCATCCTTACCCTTTAATCTG
This sequence comes from Athetis lepigone, assembly GCA_033675125.1. Lineage (NCBI taxonomy): Eukaryota > Metazoa > Arthropoda > Insecta > Lepidoptera > Noctuidae > Athetis > Athetis lepigone. Next base: position 6,128,961 of record CM066227.1, read on the forward strand.
GAATTCTCCAGCGCTTCTAGTGTCGGAAGGTCTGGAGATAGTACTTCCTCAAATGGGCATTTATCTACTTTGTATATGAGCTCCGGCTGACTAGTTTGTTCAATAAGTTAATTGTTTGAGTTTAAGCTATGTTAGGTTTTTAGTTAGTGCTCTGCTCCCGTGGGTCATAGCGTGATGATATGTAACCTATGTTTTATTCTGATGTATAGGCTATATTTCTGAAAAGTTTCATCAAAATCCGTTCAGTAGTTTTTGCGTGAAAGAGTAACAAACATAAAGACATACAAATCTTTCTTTTTATAGTATTAGTAAGATTTGGCATGGCCGTGATGGTCATTTTACATTTATAATTGCCAAACTTTTATCCTTTTGATACAATAAAATTTTTAATCATTTAATATCTAAATTCTATATTTTTTTTTTTTTTAAAAAGAGTTTTTGTTATCAATCCAATCTGTGCACAACTAGCGAAATCACGAAACAAATATACAAAAAAACATCTATACTTCTATACTAATATTATAAAGAGGTAAAATTTGTAAGTTTGTAAGTTTGTATGTTTGTAAGTTTGTATGTTTGGGGTAATCTCAGCAACTAATTAACCAATTCCAAAAATTTTGACACTGTCAGAAAGCTACATTATTCCTGAGTGCTATAGGCTATAAATTATTTTTATAACATGTATATTAACTGAGCTATCGCAACTTTTGTCTAGCAAGTCGGAAAAAATTACCCCATAAAACAGAATTATTTGCGTGCGCTGCCTAAACAGTTGCTTAAAATTAAAAACAATGTATGGCAACTTGGTTTGTCTTAATTATTTCTACAAAAAAGTCCGCGATACCATATCTCTATCTTTTATATTTTACCTTTTATACTTCTTTTATGGCATTAAAAAAATGATTTTCGGCATACTTACGTTTGGTTGATTATTTGAGCAACAAAATATTAATTCTTATGACAATAAATTATTCCAGTATCACAAGGACATCATACAGATAAGATTTGCCATTTACAGTATGTCAATTGGTCATATAGTTCCGGAGATAATATAAAATTACTAAAACGCAAAATGCCCCTAGCGTAATTTTCAATGTGCGGAAGTCATTTATAATTTCAAAAAATACCTTTGAAGATATTCACAGTTTTAAAATTACTCCGCAGCAAGCAATATAACTAAAGAGATGACTAGAGAGATGACTAGCTTCTGCCCGCGGCTTCGCTCGCGTTAGAAAGAGACAAAAAGTAGCCTATGTTACTCTCCATCCCTTCAACTATCTCCACTTAAAAAATGACGTCAATCCGTCGCTCCGTTTTGCCGTGAAAGAAAGACAAACAGACAGACAGACACACTTTCCCATTTATAATATTAGTATGGATAGTATGTAATAGAAACTGCTTTTTAGCAAAAAAAGGCCGCCTATTGTACTCTTGCATATTTGTTAGTATTGTCCTTTACTGTTTTTGTCCTATTGGTGTACAATAAAGAATACTGACCGATGGCTTTGCAGGATATTCGTAGCTTATACATCAGAATAACACATCTGGGTCGAGATAAAGGCGCGTGTAAGAGGTTACGGGTTCGAATCCGGGCAAATACCAATGTGACTTTTTCAATTCATAATTATATACTTCCTATAGTTTATCTTGGACATCACTGACATCCCGTGCCTCGGAAAGCATGTTAAGCCCCGGTTGTCATTCGTAGAACTTTGACGCTAGGGGTATTCAGAAGCCAGAAAGTCTGACCAGTCGAACCAAAGGGTATCGTCGTCCAGTTACTGGGTTGTGGAAGTCTGATAGGCAGACGCTTCACGTAAAACACTGGTATCCAGCTGAATCCGGTTCGGCTGTAAGCCGACCCCAACATAGTTGGAAAAGGCTAGGGAGATGATGATCCTCCTCACCGCACACGGACATTTCGGGAGGTTCCTATGTCGGATTCGGGCGGAAGTGACGCCTGCGTGACACGGTGTAGCATACGGTGGAGGTAGGCCCCGCTTGGGCGAACCACCACCGTGTCATTGCAGAGGCGATCGGCGCTGGTTCAGGCCATGCTTCGGGGCGAGACTGAATAGGAAGCCGTCGCCTCCTGCGAAGCAGACACGCTGGAGACGAAAGCGACAGAGACCCAGACTTAGTTGTCGAGAGTCACAAGATGATGGCCACTGGAGGCGTGGGCCTGCGGAAGGTGAGCGGTAGGTAGCTCGCCGCTCGACTAGGACCAGATCCGTGTCGACGGCGTGTCGATGCTTCTAATACTTACCGCGGCCCCGGAATATATAAGGGTAACCGAAGGGACATTATTGGATTTTAGTCAGTAAAAGTCTGACCCTCCTTCCCTCTTCAGGGGCGGGAGAAGTCATTTGATGATTTCCTATCCATCAAAAAAAAAAAACGCCATTGGATATGTTTTGGATGCTTTTACCATGGTCAATGTAGCTCTTTCACGCTTATACAACCCCAATAATCTTTTTGTGTACGCTCAAGATAGTTCCACAGTTAATCCGTACTAATATTATAAATGCGAAAGTAACTCTGCCAGTCTGTCTGTCTATTCTTCACGCCTAAGCTACTAAACCAATTTTGAATGAAATTTGGTACAGACATAGTCTGGGACCCGAGAAAGGACATAGGATAGTTTTCATCCCGGAAATCCCCCGGAAACGGGAACTATTATTCCACGCGGACGAAGTCGCGGGCAAAAGCTAGTATTATATATAGATGATATAATAATATAACCTTCTTTACGAAGTCAATCTAAAACAATGTCTATTTGAATCAACTTCAAAACCGGGAGAGGTTTGATAAAATTATTCAAACTGTTGAAGAAATAACTTATCTTAATACAAAAGTAACTTCAATATTAACATACCAAAACAAATGAAACCTATATAAAACTAGGTGGGCGTTTGACTTCGGAAAGGTCACGTTTAAGATTTACAGACCAATAAATCTACAGAGCATTTGATTTATTAACCAATATGCTGAAGTTGTAACCTGGCCTTATAATTTGACCTTATATTGCGAACATGTCCTGTTCTCGATCAATCATTGCAGGACAAGTTACGGTGCACTTGAATTAAGGAGACATGTTGCGTCCGTTATCATGTTTAATGTTCAGATTAAGTAATCTTATAATGGAATAACTATAAAAAAATCTGAAAGTGAAGATGTATGCGTGTTTGGATCTTTGTTATTATTTAATCAAAATCTTTACGGTAATAAAATTACTGTTAATAATGTGCTACCTGTCTCATTATGGCAGCGAATCAGTTGCCAAGATGATTAAACAATATAATAGAAAAAACAAAATTCAATAAACCGCCCCCGACGTTCTTAAGATCACAACCGCAACTGATTTGATGAAAACTATCTAAGAACCATAACTAGATAACCTACTGTTAAACAAAAACCTCATCTAAATCGGTTCACCCGTTAAGGAGCTGTGGTGCCACAGAGAGACAGACACATACATAGCTGTGACACTTATAACACCCTTATTTTTCGTCACGTTTTAAAAAGCAGTTCACTGTACGCACCTCCATATACATACACCAACAACGTACGTATGCACCTTGCTAACGTAATCGCTATCGCTTATCACAATGGCCACGCAGGTGCTCCCCAGCATCCGTAAGTCAGTCGCGTCACTAGCAGATTGTATGCAATTTACAAGACACCGAGACTAACACCTTTGTTTACTCTAGCAATTGTTTTATACTGACAGTAAAGGATAGAAGTTATAGGTGAAAAGATTTTATAGAGCAGTTTATCTTAAATCTGAAAAGAGTTATTGTGTAATACAAATTCTTTCTATCAAAATTCAAGGCATCATCATGTCTTTAGGCTTTTCCCAACTATGTTGGGATCGGCCTCCAGTGTAACCAGGTTCACCTGGATACTAGTGTACAACATCAAGCGACTGCTTACCATACCTCCACAACCACTGGTTATATATGATATCGAACTGCAATCGACTCTAGTCAAATATACCGTAGATCAAATGATTAGAGATCTGCGACGCTTTAGGCATTGCAGATGTTCTTAGGCGGCGGTGACACACTCAACATCAGGTGAGTCATCAACTTATTTACCATTGAATTTTGTTATCCATACTAATATTATAAATGGGAAAGTGTGTCTGTCTGTCTGTCTGTTTGTCTTTCTTTCACGGCAAAACGGAGCGACGGATTGACGTGATTTTTTAAGTGGAGATAGTTGAAGGGATGAAGAGTAACATAGGCTACTTTTTGTCTCTTTCTAACGCGAGCGAAGCCGCGGGCAGAAGCTAGTGTTAAATAATTTATCTCTACACCATGAGGCATTAGGTATTCTCTAGACACTACCTGTCAACCACCCTGGGTTAATACCTATTATCTCTTGTTTACCGTAAAGAACAAAGGACCTATTTTCATAATGGATGACAAGCTTATCGACTAAGAACTGATTTTTGTCAATTTAACCTCTAAAGGTGTAAAATAGGAGATGGTAGTTCGACATCGTTATGGGCAAAGCCACAAGCGAAAGCTAGTTCTTAACAAAAACACAAAATAAAACTTTGTCTACCAACTTGTGCATTTAATTCAAAACATGTCACAATCTACGCTTGTTATCACGGTGTGAACATTCTTTTGTCCATAGTTGTAACTTTTCGAACTGGCGCATTATTTAGAAGTTTGGCGGCTTCATTATTTAGTGGCGAGATAGGAAAGTGTCTCGTCCGAATCTGGGACGAGATACAATGTGTGGTTAACATAATGGGAATGTGAGAATCATTTTGGAAGTGAGTTTATCTTCTTCCTATCTGATGTCTAGGAATACATAAATATCTTATTGTATTATAGATGTATGATTGTTACTTTTTCACTCAAAAGTACTGAAAAGATTTTGATTGGTAACTTAAACTAAACTTATTAATAAAGAAGACTACGACTTTTTTAGAAGCGACAAATATCTACAAATATTTCTTAATTACGTGTAAAAATGTGAAATCAATCTTTTTCAAACAACTTAAATGCTAAATCAACACGTGTAAACGTTTTACAATAAGTGTTCAAAACAAAGCTCTTTTAATAATATTAGTTAATCCCTTATATTAAAACATAAAACATTAAAAGTTAACTAAACTACACGTGTATATGTATAATTAAACTTGATCAGGTACACGCGTAGCAATCTAAAACCACTCACTTTGTGCTACGAGTGCTACGAGCACGCTACAACTTGCTACGGTATGTGCTACGAGAAATGTTTTGTTTGACAATTGAGCTACAATTTATTTTATTTTATTTTTTTGTTTTAAAAAAACAGCAATTCGTATTGCTTTGAGGTAAACTTTTATTCTTCTGTTTATAAATGTTAGTAATTCTAACCAATTTACAACCAGTCACAATATCACCCATCGTTCGGCGTAAATGCATGATATCGCATTTCTATTTAAAATCGGCCTATACTTATGGTGGGATTGAGTGATTAGTGACCCATATTTATTCATATAATCATACTCATGATAACAATAACATATTATATTTTTTTTAATGTCAGATATTTAAAACATAGGTAAAGAATGAAGAATATCTCGGGACAAGTCACACATGGTTATCTGGTCCCAAGCTAAGCAGAACTTGTGTTATGGTAACCAGACAACTAATATACGTACTTTTATAATATATAAATACACATCATTGATATATTACATTCAGACATAGAACAAACAATCATGCTCTTCAGAGAAAATTTACCTGGGTTGGAATCGATCCCACGAGCTTAGGCTTAGCAGTCAGGTTTGCTAACCCCTAGACCAAAAGGTTTGAGAAATAAACATAAATTAATATATATTAATGAACCTAATATGAGCCACCAAGGAAAGCTCCTGAATTCCCAAAGGTGAGTAAATAGTTGTAATATAAGGTTTAAGGTCGAGAATATTCAACCTTTGTAATAATACACATTCACCGGTAATTACGAAAGACCCACGAGGATGTTTGCCGATCCCTTAATTACCTGCAAATCAATAGTAATTAATCAAGACACGCCATAGTTACTGTTATCTGATAGCATAATCATAATTGCTTTATCGATTAGGTACTGACAGCTTATTCTTGGAAGTGTTATTAGTTAAGTGAGTTAAATCAATTTGTTTAAAAAAAGTCAATCGTTTAAATAATCTACACTAATATTAGGTAGACTAAAGGATTGGTTGTTTGTAATTAATAAACTCGAAAACCAATGAACCGATTTTGTATATTCTTTCACAAATGTAGAGCTTGCTTCATTATCAGAAAGTTATATAGGCTATAACATCACATTACGTTTTACGAGCAGAGCAGTAACAAAAGACGCATTTTAAATCTGAGGAGACAGTTATGCCCTTACTAATAATCACTGTGTAAAGTTATGTCATGAATAAAGCCTGTGTAACCATACATTTTTGACGTATAAACCTGTCATAACTTTATGCAGCGATTATTAGTAAGATGCTTAGTATTTAGAAGCAAAAGTAAAAATAAAAAAAAATACTAAATCCCCATCCCCATACTTATAAGATTGCGACGGATCAAATTCATATGTCCAAAACGACTGAACCAGTTTTATTGAAATATAAAAAAAACGCATTTATTTTTGTTCATCCATATAAGAGCTACGAAGCCACACATAGTAGTCAAACTTTGGACAAACCTCTTTTTGCGTCCGAAGTTAATAAATAAAACTAGCGACCCGCCCCAGCTTCGCACGGGTGTTACAAATCTTTAAAAATCCCGCCCTTATCTACTATAATAAGCATGTATTTTACATGTAAACCTTCCTTAAGAATCACTCTATCTATTAAAAAAACCGCATCAAAATCCGCTGCGTAGTTGGTTGCGGAATGTTTGACCCCAGAACATAAAGGGCAATCGAAGGAACATGAGTGGGTTTTAGTCAGTAAAAGTCTGACACGCCCTCCCGCCGCACCCAGGACGGGAGCAGTCATTGGATTATTTCCCACTCAAAGATGAAAATAATTCCAACGTAATTCATGTATCAAATAAATTATTCTAAAACATACGATACGTACATTAACATTATTTACCAGTGCTAGATAAGACACGTTATTAAGCGTGGTGCGTAATAAATAGCACTGTTGTTACACGTTTCATAGTGAATTAGATGTATTGCTACGTTGCCACTTTTAGCTGAAATAAGTGTGTGTTGAAACATTTTAACAATAACTACATTTTATCGGCTGCGTAATTTCGCTTCTGTGTACTATAATAGTCTATAGACTTGTCTATTTTTTTCAATTAAAACCAGCAGTTCTTAAGATTAACGAGTTCGGCCAAGTCAACAAACTCTTCAGCATTATAATATTAAAAAATGGTGGCAAAAATGCATACAGTTCGCCCAATGTTAAGCGGGTCGTATGTGCCTTTCCGAAATACTTACTCACTTACTGATTCACTCCCTTTTAGGGTTCCGTAGTCAACTAGGAACCCTTATAGTTTCGCCATGTCTGTGTGTCTGTCCGTCCGTCCTCGCTTAATCTCAGTAACCGTTAGCACTAGAAAGCTGAAATTTGGTACCAATATGTATATCAATCACGCCGACAAAGTGCGAAAATAAAAATTGGAAAAAAACGTTTTATTAGAGTAGTAGCCCCCCTATATGTAAATAGGGAAGTGGTTTTTTTTTAATTACAACCCTCACGTGTGATATATTGTTGGATAGGTATTTAAAAATGAATAGGGGTTTACTTAAATCATTTTTTGATAATGTCAATAATTTCGGAAATAATCGCTCCAAAAGGAAAAATCAAAGCGTCCCCCCCCTCTAACTTTTGACCCGTAGGTTTAAAAAATATGGAAAAAATCTGGAAAGTTGAACTTTATAAGGACTTTCTAGGAAAATTATTTTGAACTTGATAGAAAGAACAGTTTTTGTACAAAAAAGACAAAAAGGTTGTACAAAATAATTTTTGCGTACTTAGTATGTCAACGTAACAAATAGCCTTTTTTTAAACTTATAAGTAGGTACACTTATTGTGACGGACGGAAAACTACGGAACCCTACATTGAGCGTGGCCCGACACGCTCTTGGCCGGTTTTTTTTATTTTTTTAATTCAAACCAGCTGTTCTTGAGATTAATGGGTTCGGCCAAGTCAACAAACTCTTCAGCTTTGTAATATTAAAAAAGATGGCGGCAAAAAAACATACAGTTCGCCCAACCTAAACCGGATCATATGTGCCTTTCCGAAGTACTTACTCAATTACTGACTTCCCCCTTTCGCTACACACACAATGCTATGCTATGCACAATGTTATGCTTCGAACACACGTGATTTGAGACACAATAGAAAGACAATAGCAGCCCGACAGATGGCTGACGGTTGGTTGTTGAAAGATTTAAAGAACGCCATGTGTATCCATTTCAGTTTGTTTGTAAATATACTTGAAAACTGCTTCATCCTTTAATAGAAAACGCTAACGCTTTTCTTCTAAGCTAATGTCAAGGCAAATGGCGTTATAAATTGAATAAATGAATTCATAGTTAAAATAACATTTCGTTTATTTTTTAACCTACGGAGGATAATTTGAAACCCAAGTCTCTGATTACCGACCTAATAAATACATCAAAACACAATGATGCAACAAGTAAACCAGTGTAAATTTAATTAAAAAAAAACCCGCACTGAAGTTATCGAGATTCTTCAGCTAACAAAATTATTGATAACCTAAAAAAAAAACTGTACTGATTTCAATAACACAAGTTAAAAAAGTATTGCGAGATAACCTAAAAAAAACCGCATCCCAATCGGTACACCCGTTTAAGAGCTACGGTACTACATACGAGACACACACTTAGCGATCAAACGTCGGGGATTAAAAAAATAGCTATTCCAATCCGTCCAGTATTTCCAGAGATTATATCGTTTGACCTTTCAACGACCAAGCGACAGCCGGCTGTCGGGCTGCTTGCCTTTCTATTGTGTCTCGAATCACGTGTGTTCGAAGGTTTAAACAAACTTCAAACTTCAAATCTCTTAACATTAACAATGGCACTTCAGTATAATTAAACCCTCATACATTAGAAATCAGTACTTTAATCATACATTACGCCATCACATATCCTAAACATTACCTGGTAAATCCACGCTTTCCGGGTTCCGTCCAAAAATATTCAAACATCAACAGTATAGTAATCCATTCACCTCAATCTCTGTTGAAACGTGGTACAACATAATATCAGAATGGAGATTAAAACACTTACGGAACCATTGCTGTTTATATAAGCCGGTTGTATTAAAGCGTCCAGCCAGACGCTGCAATATCCCCGTACATTGTGTGTATACTCGTCAGTCAACGCCAGTGGAACTTCAGCAATATAAATGTAAATTATTGTACGAGGCCGATGCCACCATATATTCTGATGTAAACACTAGTTAAAAATCTACATGATTCTGGAATGTTCGGCGTATACATTCGTCAAAAATGTTGAGTATTTGAATACTCGTATTGTGTTGTGGTTTCGTGAAATATTTGATAAAGCTTGGTAATATTGGAATAGTTGCTATTGTTTAATCTATTCCTGTTTTTGATAAAGCTCGGCAAATGAGGAATAAGCGCCTACTATTTCATTAATTTAAAGACTGCGCGACGCAAAGGATGGTAATATGTTTATCAGTCTATGTATCTTCTTCTTCTTCCCTCGGCATATTTCCATCCATTGTTGAGCGTATGCCATGGCTTACCACGATGTTCTTGATGTGGCTATTTTAGTTCAGGTCGCCTTTGCCGCCTTTTTAATGAACTGTCGCAAAGCCGTTTTGCTAACGTGAGATTAGGCAAGTAAACTTTCTTGAAAAGCTTTTACAAAGTCCATGTATGTGTATTTTATTATTCGATTTGTATTTTATTTTATAAAAACATATATATTGAATATTACACTTGTCAGTAAATGCAATAAAAGAAAATATAGTATATAGGTACTTGTCTGCTTCTTGTGAGACATTTGCGAGTCGTATTTCGTATGTAAATAAAACCCGAAGAACTGTGGTAAATACTTGTATACTTGAATTTTTAAAATATATTACATTGCTTGATGACTGTGCGCGTAGAACCAAAAAAGTGAAGTTGTAGAAAAAAGTAACATATTGAGGTAGGTAGACGAATAATAAAACTGACTTTTACTATAATTCTAGACGAGACAAAAGTTGTAGAAACACTGATTGCATGTTCTAAATACGTAGGCGCATGCAGCTGCGCCATGCTCCCCCCGTTGAAAGGCTTCTCTTTCAACTATGTTCTTCTTCAGGTGTAGGAAGAGGGCACAGACGAACCAAAGCTCGTCGAATGCAACTTGTTGAAGTTTGCACATCTGCCACTCGTACAACGCCATCGGGTCCCGGGAACAGCCTTGTTACTCTTCCGAGTCGCCAACACAGAGGAGGCAGATTCTCTTCTTTAATAAGGACTAAATCGTCCACTTTGAGCTGTGGAGTGTCCTTCATCCACTTTTGTCGTCTCTGTAATTCGTTGATGTATTCGTGCTGCCAACGACGCCAAAAATGCTGCCGGATTTGCTCTAACCGTTCATATCGCTTCAGCTTGTTGGGTTCCACATCTTCAAGTAGAGGAGAAGGGAACGTGGTCAGCGCTCTCCCGATGAGAAAGTGTCCTGGGGTGAGGGAAAGGAAATCATTTGGATTGGAAGACATGGGACACAAGGGACGGCTGTTCAATATTGCCTCCACTTGTGCAAATAAAGTCTGCAATTCTTCAAAGGTCAAATGATGATTGCCTACGATACGTTTGACATGATGTTTCGCGGATTTAATACCTGATTCCCAAATGCCGCCGAAGTGAGGGGAGTAAGCGGGAATGAAATTAAATTGTATACCTTCTTGTGCAGCAAAGTCGGAAAGCAAGTGTTTATTTGATTTTAAAAATGATCCTAATTCTTTAGCCGCCGCGACAAAATTACGACCGTTATCGGAGAATATTTCCGCTGGCTTACCGCGGCGAGCAATGAAACGTCGTAATGTTAAAAGAAAGTCATCCTTAGATAGGCCGCTTACTGCCTCTAAGTGTACACACTTGTAGCGCATACAAATAAATAGCATTTTGTCAGTCTTGCTCCTCGTCCCTTACGATTAATGATAAAGAATGGGCCTGCAAAGTCTAGGCCAACGGAAACGAATGGCAAGCCGACGGTAACGCGGTGAGCAGGAAGATTGCCAATTTTAGGTTGCAGGGTCTTCCCTTGAAAACGTCTGCATGTGACGCAGTTATGAACTATGCGACGAGCCAGATGACGACCGTTAATAGGCCAAATTTTTTCGCGAACCGTAGCTAACAAAAGTTGTGGGCCGGCGTGCATCTGACGAATGTGTTCGCGATGAAAAAATAATTTAGTTAAGACATGAGATGAGTCTAGAAGTATTTGATGCTTCTTCTCATATGGAAAATCAGAAGCTTGAATTCTGCCACCAACTCTAATTAAATTATTATTGTCAATAAACGGTGATAGTGATAAAATTTTAGATTTACTGTGTAACGACTTCTTTTGTTTTAATAGTTTATACTCGATTGAAAATGATTGTTGTTGAGCCATAAAACAGAGGCTATGGAAAGATTGATTTAATTCATCGGCAGTTAGAAAGTCAGTGTGCTTAAAATTAGAATTTCGAACATTGTAAATAAATCTATTGACAAAAGCAATTACCCGTTGCAGCTTAGTAAATGAACTGTAAGTTGCAAAATTGATTAATGGTTCAACAATAGTAGTGCATAAAGTGGTTTTAACTTCAGGTAAGTTGTCTTTATTTATAACATTTGAATTTAAGACAGGCCAATTTGATTCATCTTTATGTAAAAACTGGGGACCGTACCACCACTGATTTAAAGTGGGCAGCTGATCTGGATTAATACCCCTAGAAATATGATCAGCTGGATTTTCTGAAGTTGGTACGTACCGCCATGATGATGGTTGAGTTAATTCTATGATTTCACCTATACGATTTGCAACGAATGTTTTTAAATTTCTAGGTACGCTGTGGATCCAGGCGAGGACTACGCTGCTGTCACACCAATGGACTAAGCGAGCAGGTTTGTATTTTATGGCATCACAAACTGCTTTAGTCAACCTCGCAGCGAGCAAGGCGGCGCAGAGTTCTAAACGCGGGATCGTCATAGGTTTCAGAGGTGAAACTTTGGACTTGGAACATAACAATTTAATATTAATATCATTATTTTGGTTAATTGATCTAACATAAATGCATGAACCGTAGGCGCTTTGCGATGCATCGCTGAAAGAGTGAATTTCGATAATCTTTGCAGTGTCACAAATAACATTTCTAGGTATTTGTAAATTGGATAAATGATGTAGATTGTTCACAAAATCGTCCCAGGATTCTTGTATATCCTGGGGAACAGGCTCATCCCAATCGACTCGGAGAAGCCATAGTTTCTGTAACATAATTTTGGGCTTGATTATGCACGGACTTAGTAACCCAAGTGGGTCGAATATTTTTAATGAATTTGACATTATGATTCGTTTTGTTAACTTTCCGTCAACTGTCATAGGTTTAATTGGAAAGTGTAATTGATCGTTGGAAGGATTCCATCCTAAACCGAGAGTGCTCGAAGCTTCGCTGGTTATCAACTTGTTTTTTTTAATATCAGTGTTGTTTGGTAAAAGGTTTGTTAAGTTGCTTTTATATTTACGCAATGGGAAACATGCTAAGTTTAACGCCTTTGACACCAAGTCTTTTACGCGGCGCAATTCATCTGCGTCATTTGATCCTGTGATTAGATCATCCACGTAAAAGTCGTTTTGAATGATAGATTTTATGAATTCGTCCCCACATTCCTCCCCAGCTTGCCACAAGCATCGCGTGCTTAAATAACTCGCACTTGCTGTGCCGTAAGTGACGGTATTTAACTTATAAGTCTTGATTGGCTGCGACTCGTCCTCTCTCCATAAGATCAGTTGTAGATTTTGATCGTCACTGTGGCACGCCACCTGGCGGAACATTTTTTCAACGTCAGCGGTGAGTAAAAATTTGTACTGTCTAGCCCTGATCAAAATGGAGAAAAGAGAATCTTGCCTGTTGGGGCCTACCATGAGAATATCATTGAGCGAGCGGCCAGAAGAAGTGGGGGCGGAGCCGTCAAACACTACTCGTATTTGGTGGACTCGCTATCCTCTTTGAATACTGCATGATGACATAAGAAATAATTTGGAGTAGGTTTTGCAATATGTGATTCTGAACAATGTCCTAACTCGGCATATTCATTAATAAATTCAGAATATTGTTTTTTGAGTTCTGGATTTTTACGAAAGCGTTTTTCTAAGTTATGTAACCGTTTCTTGGCTAAATTGTATGAATCACCAAGGGTGTTAGGACTATCAAGCAATGGCAGCTTGACGCAAAATCTACCTGAATTTAATCGTGTGGTGTTGGCGAGGAAATGTTCTTCACATAACCTCTCACTTGGAGTAAATGTGGTTTTTTGTGGAAGCTCTTCAACTTCCCAAAACTTAGTTAACCTTTGATCAATATTTGTAATTGAATCATGATTTGAAGTGCTTGAATGATTGCTTTGCACGTATTTAGAATATGTGGATAACATGGGACCAGCTACGAGCCAGCCAAATTTTGAATTTATCAATTTTGGGTTCTTGGGACCCAGAGAATATTGTTCTGTACCTACAACGTCCCAAAATATATCCGCCCCAAGAATAACGTCTGCCCTTGCTGGTACGTTAAAGCTAGGGTCGGCCAACTTTATGTAGTCGGGTAATGTAATTTGTTTTACATCTATGGGAACCTTAGGTAAATCTCCTGTCAGCTCATCAAGCACTAAACAGGATAAAGTAATGCTATATGGATTGTTCATCGAGTTGAGTGTAATTTTGCATGATTGCGTAACCTTGTGACATAGATTATTGCCTATGCCTATTATATTTATTTCCTTTGTTTGATTTGTATCTAATTGTAATTTATTTTTCAGGCGTTTCGTCATGAGTGAAGATTGACTGCCGCAGTCTAAGAGAGCACGTACCTTCTCCGTGGTATTAGTCAGCGGGTTCGACACTTCGATGACAACGGTTGATAAAAATACATGATATGTGTATGGTTCTGAGAAACTTGACAATACTTCAGCGGAATTTGAGGACAACACAGCCTGAGATTGATGCAGCAGCGAATTGTGGCGCTCCTTGCAATCCTTAAAAATACAAGGTCCTATTTTACAGTCAGCCAGCTTATGATCCTGTCTCAAACAATTAAGACACAGATCATATTTTTGAACGTCAGCTAATCTCTCATTAACAGATTTGTTTTTAAACGTAGGACACGAGTAAATTCTGTGTGACTCACCACAAATGACGCAATCAATTCTTTTCTGATTTTGTTGATTAACAATAAATGATTTAACGTGAGAAGATTTGTTGTTTCTGTTATTGAAATTTACACTATGTTGTTTATTGTGGGGCTGTGAATTTTGATTATGTGAACTCTGGCTAGGACGTGGCGTTTTGTTAACATTGTCAAATTTACTACGATTCATTGCTTCTAAAACTCCAGCGCGATCAGTTAAGAATTTATGAAACTGAGCTAAGGTTGGCAGGTCATCAACTGAATATGTATTTTGTGATTCTTCCCACTTCATTAAACTTTGACTGTCTAATTTGGAAGTCATCATAAATATTATTATATCATCCCACTTATCGGTGGGTCGCCCTAAGTTAGCTAATGCTCGCAAGTTTTTCGTAACATGATCAGCTAAAAAACGTAATGAACGTTCAGACTCGTTAGTAATCGGTTTTATATTAATTAATTCAGACAAATGATAATTAACGAGCAACTTCTTGTTGTCGTATCGTTCACACAGTAATGACCACGCCTCTTTATAATTAGATGATGAAACTTCGAGATTTGAAACTATACGAGCCGCATCTCCTTCGAGATATGACAATAAATAATGAAATTTGTTTATGTCAGAGATGCGTTCGTTGTTATGAACTAAAGCTTGAAATGTATCTCGAAATTCAAGCCAGCGAAAATATGCTCCGTTAAACTTTGAAATCTCAATACGCGGCAACTTGAATCCGGTAGGTTCAAAATTTGAGGGTGATGGCATGCGAACGCTGAAGACTTACGTCGGGCTTCAGATTGATTGTTTGCATCTTCAATTAAGTTTTTTGCTGTTGCTATACATGAAATAATATCATGCTCGATGCTATCACGCTCGTCAATTTCTGCATCCAAATTTTTATGATTTAATACTTCAATTTCGGTTTGAAGGTCATCAAACTTCGTAGACAAACCCTCAAACTTACTTAATTTTAATGATAACTCAACAATTAATAATAATAATAATAATAATAATAACGTGGCAACACCATCTGTCATCACGCCTGGTTTTTGGATTCCAAGTTTTTACAATACAATAAATATATTAATATGATTCATATCTGTAATAGCTGCAGTTCAAACAAATCGAAATAACATTTTATATAAAACCTCAATAGCAAAAATATAAATATACAATGATTTTATCGAGAAAAACTAAGAAAAGTATTGGTGACATATGTCACCAATACAATTTTATTCAACAATCAAAACAGAATAAAATGAACCAATAACTAAAGGAAGAAGATGATAACTAGAGCCGCTACGAGACGAAATGCACGCCCAACATCCCCGGACCCGTCGCTCAGCTCCGCCTCGCCGCCGCCGGAATCCAGCCCCACCGTGAGCGCTGTGACACCGGCCGTGGCAGTTGCGTCGAGCTCGAGCGACGAGTACTTCTCTCCGCCGACGTCGCCACCACCTGTTCGTCGGCGGGGAGTTCGCCGGCCACCGGACCGCTTGGGACTCCGAGGCCCACCGGCCTCTGATAGGGTCCCCGTACCCGGTGGAAGTGCGCGCATGCGATGGACACAATCTTTAAATGAAAGTGTCATGCGCGCATATTTTGGGGCTACAGAGGGGGGAATCAACCTGACTGCGTACCGTGGTCGGATGCTCTCTCTGTTCCAGGTGCTTGAACCGGCTGTCAATGTTTCGGCCCAGCGACTGTCGGATCAGGTGCGTGTCATCCAGCGTAATCATATGTTGGATGACACTGTGCTTGATCGACTACGCCTAGAGTCACGGATTGGCCTTGCCTCGTCTGTCGCGCCAGTGGATGCGGTCGCTGTGCAGCTGCAAAGTTTAGGTAGTGGCATGCCGCGACCGCCCTGCGCTGATGTGACGGATGATGGTGAGGCTATATCCGTGAGTACCCAGTGCAACGATAATTTGAGGAGTGCTTTGGAGTGTGCGTTTCGGGAATATCGCTCTACGCCACCTGAGCTTAGACCACGACTACCTCGTTTGCCTATGCACAGGAAAAATAGGGCGCTGGTGTGTGCTCTGGATTCGCTGCTGTCAAGTTATTTTGATAGCAGCGAAGACCTCACTGATACCCATTCAATTTTGTACTGCGCGGCTGTAGCAGCGTGTCGTGTGGCTCACGTCAAATTTCCCAACAGTGACGGGGCCACACGACCTAAACCAACTATACCAGCGTGGCAGTGCAGAATTGAGCGTCGTATTGGTGAGGCTAGAGCACTCATCGGTAAGCTTATTTGCTTTAGGGAAGGCAATTCACGCCCTAGAGTGATGCGCTTTGTGAGGCGGGCGTTCGCGGGGACTGACACTAGTCCCGAAGATTACATACCCCGCATCACAGAGCGTATCGACTTCCTGAAGCAAAAGATCTGTGCATGGGCAAACCGTATTCGTCGGTACAAGCGGAGAGTGGAGCGGTATACTCAGAATCGCACATTCCAGAGCGATGAGAGGTGGGTATATAGGGCTTGGGAGCGACCGGACCAAGGTGTGATTGATGCGCGCCTTCCGGATGATGATGCCATGAGTTCATTCTGGCGCAACATCTGGTCGGTGCCTGTCAGTCACACTGAGGGCGACTGGACTCGGGAGGTTGAGGGAGTGTGTGATTCAATACCAGAAATGGGGGCTATTACCATCAGCCCCCAAGATGTAGCTTGTGCAGTCCGTCCGTTACCTAACTGGAAATCTCCGGGACCGGATGGACTGCACAACTTTTGGGTTAAATGGTTACAAGGATCGCACATTCGCCTGGCGTCCCAGTTCCAGTCTGCCTTAGAGTCTGGATCGCTGCCCCAATTCCTAACTACTGGAATTACCCACTTGCTCCACAAATCAGGTAGTACTACGGAACCCAAAAATTATAGACCAATTACTTGTCTACCCACGGTCTATAAGATTCTTACATCCATTCTGAGAGCTAAAATTAATAGTCATATTAATAATAATTCTATAATATCCGCCTCGCAGAATGGATGTAGGAATGGGTCCCGTGGTACTAAGGAGCTGCTCCTCATTGACATGGCCATTAGCCAGCAGGTTCGCCGTTCTCGGAAGAATTTGTCGACATGTTGGATAGATTACAAGAAGGCCTATGACTCGGTGCCACATACATGGCTCATGAGGGTGCTGGAGTTGTACAAAGTAGATGCAACTCTGCGCACCTTCTTGATGTCGTGTATGGGGCAATGGAGGACGGTCCTTCATTATCCAGGATGTCGGCACATTCGCGAGAACAGCGAACCGATAAGGATCGAGCGAGGCATATTTCAGGGCGATAGTCTGAGTCCATTGTGGTTCTGTTTGGCCCTGAATCCTCTAAGCATATTGCTGGAGGGTTCAGGACTAGGCTATCGGTTGCGCAGAGGTGGTCAGGTCATATCTCATCTCCTGTACATGGATGATCTGAAACTCTTTGCCCCCACCGAATTGCAACTGATGAAGCTACTCAAGGTAACAGAAACTTTCAGTAGTGCCATCAGGATGGAATTTGGTGTGGACAAATGTGCAGTCATGCATGTAAAGCGAGGGGAGATTGTGGAATCAGAGGGGACCCAACTCTCGGATTCCATACACCTTAGGTCCCTCTCTTCAACCGAAACCTACAAATATTTGGGTATGTCGGAAGCAATAGGCATCAATGTCGCCGACATGAAACAAGCGTTGAGGGAGCGCTTCTTTGGCCGCCTGAATAAAGTTTTAAATAGTCTTTTATCAGGCGGGAACAAGGTGCGCGCCTTCAACGGTTGGGTCATGCCGGTTTTGATGTACTCTTTCGGCGTACTCAAATGGACTCAGACTGAACTGGACGCCCTGGATAGAAGGATCCGCAGTCTGCTGACTGCAAATCGCATGCATCACCCACGATCATCGGTAATGAGACTGTATATCCCGCGGAAGTGTGGTGGTCGAGGCTTTTTAAATGCCAAGACTATGCACAATCGTGAGATATGCAGTCTCAGGGAGTATTTTCTGAATGCCGACGTGGGGATGCATCGAGATGTAGTTTCGGTAGATAAGGCCTCACCCCGCTCTCCTTGGCGAACGAGAACTGGCGCAAACCTATAGTAATAGATACTAATGACCGTAGGGCTGTATGGCAGAGCAAGGAGCTCCACGGACGCTTTTATCGGGTCCTACATGGGCCCGATGTAGATTTCCTGGCGTCCGTATCCTGGCTGCGTTTCGGTGACCTCTTTGGGGAAACTGAAGGTTTTGTCTGCGCAATAATGGACGAAGTTATGATGACGAACAACTACCGGAAATACATTGTGAAGGACGGCACGGTTGACATATGTCGGGCATGCCACCGTCCCGGGGAATCAATCCGACACATTATTTCTGGTTGTTCTAGTCTAGCTAACGGAGACTATTTGCACAGACACAACCTTGTAGCCAGGATTATTCATCAGCAACTTGCCCTGAAATACAGTCTTGTGGAATCAGAAGTACCGTACTATAGGTATGTGCCCGACCCAGTTCTTGAGAATGACCATGTTACGTTGTACTGGGATCGATCTATTATTACTGACAGGACTATTGTTGCCAATAAGCCTGACATAGTGGTGATAGATCGATTAGAGCGTCGGACAATGATTGTTGACATAGCCGTCCCGCATGACGAGAACCTCGTGAAGGCCGAGAAGGATAAGCAGACTAAGTATCTTGACTTGGCTCGCGAGGTTGTCGAAATGTGGGATGTGGATTCAGCAATCATTGTGCCGATAGTCGTGACGGCCAATGGCATAATAGCGAAGAGCCTCGATCAACATCTGAGAAGGCTCTCGCTAGGCGGCTGGATCAAGGGTCTGGTGCAGAAAGCAGTACTCCTGGACACGGCGCGCATTGTCCGGAGGTTCCTCTCTCTAGAGCCCTGACCACCGGTTGCTTGGATCCTGTTCCCGATGCCGGTGGGATACTATTTTTTATATTTTTAAATGTTATTTTTCTTTTTATATTAATATTTAAAAATGTAAATAATGTGTTTAAAAAATAAATAAATGGAATAATAATAATAATATCCTGGGACATCTTACACACGGCCATCTGATCCCAAGCTAAGCAGAGCTTGTGTTATGGTAATCAGACAACTGATATACATACCTCTACCTCATACTGATATACTGATATAATTCCTATGCTAGACAATTGTACTGAACTTAATGTTGAAATGTAGTTTTTAAATTTTGTGATTTGTCCTTTAATAGAACTGCGCTTCATACTTAACTCTTTATATTTAATACTATTATGTTTATCTGACTCAGTACTCATTGTTGTTTATGAATCGAAACTAAAACGAATAAAACTTATCCACTTAGCTGCACTTGTTTACAATAAGTAAGTAGCTGAAATCTCAACTCCCTCCCGTCAGCGCGGCGACACCTGGGACGAAGAAACCGGTTCCGCACAGTAGATCGATTGAACTGCGGGCCGTATTCCTTCACCGATCCTGGAAATTTCGGCAGAACGTGTGAAAGGCGAGAAATGACTACTTATGAACACTGTGCTTGATGTTAAATGACACAACAATGACTAAATAAATTAAAATTATTTTTAAAGTTTTGTGAACTAAATAAATAACAATTGTTGCTACTTATAGCAAAAATATCATAATAATCAATGGATTTAAATAGTAAGGAACGTATAATTTGTACAGAGTTTAAATTTGAAACGAAAGTAAGATGGATGACCTTTGTGACCTTTTCAATTTTACAACAATGAAAGACACTAATTTGTTGTAAATATAAATTGAAGAAGGTTACTACTCGATGAACAACGATTATAATTGCCCTTTGTGACCTTGAATGCACAGCGGAGGCAATAAAGTGATGATGAGTTGGAACTTTGTAATTTGGTATGGGTAGGAAATATGATTGGGACACTTATCTCTGTGGAATGTTGCTGCCGTGGTCGTGACTAAGTCTTGCTGTAGCTTAGACGCCGGATCCTGACGGTGTTCAGCTCCTGGTAAGGCACGTCCTCCTGACTTTGGGGAGTAGTGACTTGCAGAATATTTGTTACGAAGGATTTGTGTCCTGTCACGGTCGCCAATTTATGTCTGCTTCTTGTGAGACATTTGCGAGTCGTATTTCGTATGTAAATAAAACCCGAAGAACTGTGGTAAATACTTGTATACTTGAATTTTTAAAATATATTACATTGCTTGATGACTGTGCGCGTAGAACCAAAAAAGTGAAGTTGTAGAAAAAAGTAACATATTGAGGTAGGTAGACGAATAATAAAACTGACTTTTACTATAATTCTAGACGAGACAAAAGTTGTAGAAACACTGATTGCATGTTCTAAATACGTAGGCGCATGCAGCTGCGCCAGTACTAATTTGTAGGTATATGTGTGTTCCTTTTTTCAATTTTTATGTGTCTATGATTTTACTGTCTATCGATTCGCTTAATCTTGCGAGTTTCATTATAGAAATAACATTAAACAAAATTTAATATGGTGGACACCAGTTGCTATATTGCAATGAATAGAATCAAAATCAAAAATATCTAGCCAATAATTCTTCGGTAAAACGAGTTAAAATAAAATGAGCGTTTTAAATAAATATGACTATCGTTTGTTTACGCAGACTAAGTATAAACAGTTTCTGGGAATTCTCATCTACCTCTGTTTGTATGTCCAAAATTATCTCATAAACGGCTCAATCTATCCGGATTCCTCTGATGTATTTAAAGAAATGTGAAGTTAAAACTGAATCATACTAGCG
Source organism: Athetis lepigone (assembly GCA_033675125.1). Classification (NCBI taxonomy): domain Eukaryota; kingdom Metazoa; phylum Arthropoda; class Insecta; order Lepidoptera; family Noctuidae; genus Athetis; species Athetis lepigone. The sequence goes on from CM066227.1 coordinate 6,150,069, forward strand.
TTAAGATTTTTTCTTAGAATTCTGTCTAGGTAATATTATTGTAGGCCGTGGTCTAGATTTCTCGGGAATTCTAAAAAAAACTAGATTAAAATACTAAAAATCTAAATGAGTATTGGGAAATCGGAATATGTTTATAAAAGAGGATCAATGACGAATACATGTGATTTTATAAAGATCCAGTTTAAAGATGCGAGGACCGGTATAATTACCATGGCGGTCTTAGAATAATAAATATAAATTTGGAATTGCTTCGTAATGGTTAAAATATGGATTTTCCCAGGATTTTAATGGACGATTCCGTTGGCCAACAATATTACAATTTAATATGATAAAAACCTAAAGATCGAAAAGATAAAAATAAACTAAGAATAACTTTGAAATTAAAAGTTTTGCGCGTGCAGTGTTAAATTTAATTACAGTGATCAACTCGATTAAGTGCCACGATTAAGTGCACTTTGATCACAACATAAAATATGAGCAGAAAACCTCAGTTACCTACTTATGAGTCAGAACGCGTCACCGCCCACGATATTGTCATACATCTCAATTAGCTCCAAGGGACCCATATCTCCACTTAATGAACTATCCTGTGAAGTACCGAGTAGGCGGAATCTTTAAGCTGGGCATCGACGGTCATTTTTTCGCGTCAGTATAGATGTAAAACTGTGGCGTCACTCCAAATGGTTTAGGATGCCAACAGTTACTACTACTTGTTGCTTCGCCATTGTGTCAATGTTCCACATCGAACTGTGAATTCGAACAATCTGCACATCACATCCTATGGGAGTGTATTCTTTGGCCGAATGAGCGCAATGTTATGTTGGATAGTTTACAGGTTACATCCGGTGTTGTTTATTATACGGACCTTGTGGAAACCAGAACCAATTTCCGTGCGTTCAAGCGTTTTTGCCATACCTACTATTGGAATCATTCGTAACAGCTCACAATTTAGGACCCATTAATTTTTAACAGATCATATTCCGTGGTGCTAGGCAATCTGGGCTTCTCCCAGTTGTAATTGCCCCTTTGTGCCTTTCGGCCTAGTTCTGTTCTGTCTCCTGCTTGTTATGGAGGGAAGTGGAAAAAATATACTTTTCTTACTCCTCCGTTGTTCTTTTCTGATTAATTTCGTTGCGGGATCCAAGACAGTTGAATCGTTTCTCCGGGACTCGTCAAGCTTCATTGCTCGGCGCTTTTCTGGCGGACTCCACTGTTGATTCTGGCTTTCAGGAGTTGCAGTGGTTGGGAATAGTGTGGTGGGATTGTCCCAATATAAAAAAAAAAACAGTTACTACGTCCACACTCACTGGAGTCACTCCGGATCTTCAGTTTTCGATCGAGAAAACTATAAGTAGGTATTACACCGTCATAGGTAAGACGAGGGACATATAGAAGGAGGCAGGTGTATTTAGTATTCGATTCTCATTCCAAATATTATATAAAAAAATACCTTAATGTTTTATCACATGCCTCATAAAATTTATAAATTGTTGACTCACCTGAGGATCATCACCAAAGGATCACACCTATTTCACTCTCTTATCATCTTAGGTTAGTGTCCCGCAGCAACCGCGAGCGCTGGGGCGTCATTTTTTAAGCTTTGAGAGCTTATTGCGTTAATTCAACTATTCAACTACAGTTTTCTTTACAATTTTATATAGTTTTATTATTATTTACATTTTTCCTTCGACTTACCTAACACGGTGTGTACATATACATATAAACTATACGAAGCGAACTGATGCCATTGGAGTGACGCTCATAGACTCACATACAGTTCGGCGCGATGCACCGGGTTTTACGGTAGCCACGGTAAAGTTCCAGCGCGTCGTCAGTTAAAACTCTGGAGCGATGATTCGACTCTCACAATCGAATTTTGGATGGACGTCAGTTCAACCGACGCGAAAAATTACCGTCAATGCCCAGCTTTAGACCGGGATAACACATCGTGAATGAGAAAGAAACACACATATGAGAGAGTCAGCGGTAGCGAAAGACCTAAGTAAACACAAAATAATACGAAGGTTTGTTTTATAGAAATTCTTAGCATTTATTTTAACTTGCCTTTTTTAATAATTCATTCCGTGTTTCCGTTAAAAATATTGTTTGTACGTAAAAAACCGTGTTGAATGACTTTGCTTGCTGATTAGGATACCACAATACATAGGTAGCCAAAATTATAATAAATGGTAAAGGATTTTGCTCAAATATGCTAAAAAATCGTAAATTATTTTTTTATAATTTTATTTAAGTGATAAATTCGTCCATAAATGCTTGCATTACCGGCCGTTGGCCGTAACACAACTGTATAAGGACGGACAATTTATTGAGTAAAGAAATCAATTATTAAAATAATTCCTTTCCCTGTACATGCAAGCTCTAATATCCCAGAGCGGTGACGCCTGTATTTTCATCCCAGTATTGGATATGCGCTCTTTTTTCTTCATTTTAATTGAACTAGCACGTCTGGAACATATTCGTTTGACTGACAGGTTTATTACTGGAAGCCGGTACGAGAATATCAAGGAATTGGAATTCTGATTCATAGATACTGTGGTGTACCTATGATGATGCAAATGTCTTTCTATGTGTAGTAACACAATCTACTTTGTGTTTAGCGTTAATGGTTAAAGAATATAAACAAAAAGTTATATAAGTCGTATATTTGTGTAAGTTTTATCTGTTCTGTGTTTTCCTCTCTTTATGTAATTACAGTGTTGCTGTGCCCAACAGGGTCCATGATTGATACTATTATTTTATAAATATCAACCATCTGTATATATTATTATAACGTATACGTAATTACTATATAAATAAATACAATAAATAAATACTTATGACTCACAATAAACAAATATTTATGACTTAGAGTCATTTGACTGAGAGCCCTGTTCTGTGTGTTTATCTAATATGCGACAAAACCCTAAAAAATAGTGCAAGAAAGAAATAGGTAAGTAGATCTTTTTACGATACCCCAGAAGATAGTGTATATCCAAACAACTTGTAGATATTGATTGATCGTATCATTCCATCGCATCCATTTACTTGGGGACCCGGGACGAATAGGGCTCTTTCCGCACTCGAACTGATAACATTTTATATTTATTTGCAATACCTTACGAGTTTATCCGTATATAAGTTATTGAAATAGAAATAGACTGTTGTTATAAAACGGTGCTGCGTTCCTACGCTGAAACTATTCATCTTACAAGTGAACACTAAATAAAATATTGGAATAATTTATCGTAATATATATTTTTAGCAATAAATTTACGGCGGAGGAGGTTGAGCCGAAAGCTAGTTACAGTTTTCTTTCTTGATCAATTTCTGATTTTCGGTAAAAAAATGTTAGGCATGAAAACCTCCTGTGCAAGGTGTTTTATTTAACACTATGTGCATAAAATATCAACTTGGCAACATCCATACTAATACTAATATTATAAATGGGAAAGTGTGTCTCTGTCTGTCTGTCTGTTTGTCTTTCTTTCACGGCACAACGGAGCGACGGATTGACGTGATTTTTTAAGTGGAGATAATTGAAGGGATGGAGAGTAACATAGGCTACTTTTTGTCTCTTTCTAACGCGAGCGAAGCCGCGGGCAGAAGCTAGTGTTATTATGTTTTGAATGATTAAACATAAGACAAAAATATTTTTTACTGCTGTCCTAAATAACCATTTTGATGCTGTTAATAATAGAGAAACAAATGAATGTGCATAGATCAAAGATTATATCCATGTCAAAACAAATGAGTCTAGCTAAAGCCTGGGCACATTATTGTGATGTGATGTAAAAAATTATCTAAATTTGACGTAACACCTCAGACACAATAACTAGTTTAAATTTAAAATGTGAAGTGTTGATAACTTTGAAATGCCTAAACCAATTTTGATGAAACGTGTCTAAGGCCCTATACAGAAAGAAAGCTGGAAACTTATAAGCGCTTACCGGCGCTTGTCAGCGCTGGTCCGTTCTACACATAGGAAGCAGTTTGAAGCAGACTAATGAAAATGTCGGAATGATTTGCTTGCAGTTGTTATGACAACGCCCAGCGCTGACCAGCGCGTGTTGAAGCTTGTCGATATTCATATATTTTCCTGCGCGGATTACCAGCGTTGACAAGCGCTTATAAGTTTCCAGCTTTATTTCTGTATACGGCCTAAGAATGGTTCTCAGATGTGTTTAATTAAAATTGGTTTAGATTCGATCATTTACTTTCAAATAAAAAAAACTGTATCCAAATCGGTCACCCGTTTAAGAGCTACGGTGTCACAGACAAACAAAGAGATAACACATAGCGGTCAAACTTTCTACACACTTTTAGCGTCAGGGGTTAAAAAAATATCAGTTGTATAGAACCCTCGGAGCACGAGTCTAACTCGCAATGGCCGATTTTTTAAAGCTAGTTTCCAATAGCATTTTAAAACATTTTAATCAGTAGGAATTGTTATGTATGAATTCAGACAGCAAGAGCTACTTCGTGGACAATTCAAAGTATGACCTGAATTATTATCTCTGCAAACTACATTACAATTACAAATGCTATTCAATTAGGAAAGCCAGTACAAGTCGCACGCGATACTCTACGAGTATTATATCTAAGCTTTTCTTTCTACACGTTGTAACTGTACTTTGTAGGTAATGGAAATGTTCACTATTTATTATTTTACATGGAGTTGACGTAACATGATTTCTAAGCCTCGTCCCCAATAGGAACATTTGTCGAGCGACATGTGTCCCCGGAGACATCGGGCGATGTCGCCCTACATCGCCCTATGTCGCCCGATGTCTTGTCTCCATCAACATCAGTTCAGTCGAACCTATCATGTCTCCGGAAGAGATATAGTTCAATAAATAAATAAAATAATAAATAAAAATTCATACATCAGACATAGTTCAATAAGTCGCAGTCGTTCAACCACATTGTCGCAGGTTGCACGCACGTCCACACTCTATCACTACTCTTCATCGACTGTGCGACTAGGAACAGTTTCATTCAACAATGTCGCGGCGATGTCGTCCGACGTCGCCCGACATCGCCCAATGTCACCGGGTACACATGTCGCTCGACAAATGTTCCTAGTGGGGACGAGGCTTTATTCTAAGTCATTTTCATCTCCCTTTTTATTTTAACTTTGTATTTGTTTATTTTGTTACATACTTACATTGTTTTCACATGTAGAAAGAACAAAAAGAAAATGTAACCAAGATTTTGTAAAACATGTTTTTTTTTAAAAGAGTGTCCGTGGAGTTTCTTGCCTGTTCTTCTCCATGGAGATCTACGTTTTGGAACAGGCAATAAGCGTCACTTTTCTTTTCTGACTAACCGACCGACTCTTTTGACAATTCATAAGTACCTGTAAATGGTCTAAGTGAAATAAATGCTTTGAATTTTGTTTTTTTTTTTAATTTTGGATTTTTTTCCGACAACTCTCATTCTGTCACTCACTCTTTTCTCCATAAAATCTTCACACATTCCATCCATGGTTCCTTCGCCCTTCCACTTTCTCTCTTCAGTCATATGCGTTTCATCTTCACCGTCACATTTTATGTTGCCACTACTTTGTATATTTTTTTTAAATATATGTTTTTTTATATTTTTTATGATATTGATTTGAATTTATAAATACTTAGTTCTTGAATCTAGCTGGGAAATTCATTACCATGGGTTATTGATGTAAAATACCCCATTATTATCTCCATCATCTTCCTAGCCTTTTCCCAAATTTTTTGGGGTCGGCTTCCAGCCTAACCGGATTCAGCTGAATACCTGTGTTTTACGTGAAGCGACTGCCTTCAGACCTTCCCAACCCAGTAACTGGGTGACACGGTACGATACCCCTTGGTTAGACTGGTCAGACTGTCTGGCGTCTGTCTACCCGTAACGACTGTCAATGTTTCACGTATGACAACCGGGACCACCGGGACCGGGGGCTTTACGTGCTTTCCGAGGCATAGGATGTCAGTGATGTCCAAGATCAGCTTTAGAAAGAATTGAATTGAAAAAGTCACATTGGTACTTGCCTGTATTCGAACCCACAACCTTTACACGCGGGCCGGGCGCCTTATCCACTATGATGTAAAATACCCCATTAAAAGAAAAAAAAAAAGTTTGTTTGTAGCCTTTTAACGACCAAGCGACAGTCGGCTGACGCGCTGCTATTGTATTTCTATTGTGTCTCGAATCACGTGTGTTAGAAGGTTTAAATTAGGAAATGAAATGAAATGAAATTGTTTATTATGCAAGTAGGATATTAAATCACTTTTACATGTCATTTTTTTAAACTAGATGGAGTCGGCATTTCCTAGCTGACTACCTCTGAGAAAAAAAGCCGAAATTGACACGCCATTTTCACAACAGAATAGCAGAATGAAAAATCAAAAGGTTATGAAACCTTTTGATTTTTCATTCTGCTATTCTTCGTTATTCAAAGAGCAGCCAATCTGATGCATGGCGCACTTCATTTTGCAAAACAAAACCTTTTTTAAAGCAAGGTTGCAGCGAGTCCTTTCCCAAATAAAACTCCGTGACGGTGTCATTGGTATTTTTTGTTTCTGTCGCCTGGCAACCCTATTTGCACGGAAAGCAAGCCGCTAGCGCTGTTCAGAGTAATTACTGAGCTTCGCTGCAGCGGCTTGGAGTTTCCACTCATCGAATTTGATGGTATTGTATTTTATTCTGTTATCTGATAGTTTGCTTTGTTGTTTACACAACATTAGTGTTGTCCTTGTTTATTTAGGTGATACATAATATGCTAAATGGGATGTGAAAAAAATCTTTAATTTAACAGCAGATATTGATATTTCGCTAAAAAGTTTGTGATTTTATCAATTTCCTAAAATGTGTCATCACGAGATGTGGATCCCTATTATTTTTCAGGTTCTAAGATGGCGGTGGTAATTTTTTTTCTAAATATACATTATTTATGAGTGTTGTTTTCTAGAGCAATCATACCAAAAATGAAGTTAGTTTAAAAATCCAGATGGTGGTCTTGACATTTTAAATATTACTAAAAAAAAAAAACTTAATACTGAATGTTATATACCACACAAGGTAGATTAAATTTACTACCACGTTTTTAATTTCGAATAGTGTGTTTTGACAGATTTAAGCTGAGTTATAGTCTTGATATTCTACACGGGCGCAAACTAATAACTTATTTGCAACCAATCTAAATAATGCGTGACACCGGTTGGCGCGTGGGCGAACGCGGGCCGACACTTGACGCGGAAAAGGTACTCCGATAGGGTTCCCACATATTCGTTATTAATGTTAGTAAAATTAGTTATGGCAAGAAGAGAAGAAGGTAGGAAATCATCAAATGACTTCTCCCGCCATGGGCTTCACGTCAGACTTTTACTGACTAAATAAAACCCACCATAGTTCCTTCGGTAGGTCCAATAACTGGAGTGGTGGTTAAAGCCTTACTGTTTTTCTGATTACGGGTACTAAGTGATTTAATAAAATAATTATAGAAGTAGTAGATCTTTTTGGTAAGAAGCCCGTCTGGGAAAGTACGGTTGCGCGGGGATCCCTAATTATGCTGCCTTTAATGGCACGATGTAGAAACTTCAGGTACAAACAGAAATTCCTAAATATTTTAATTTGATCATTGTTTCATATGTATTCTTATAGACATTTAATACATTTTTCTATATTAATAAAAGAAAAACAATAGTAGCCCACTGGTATCGGGAAAAGAAATTATTATTATTATTATTTTACTAGCTTTTGCCCGCGGCTTCGCTCGCGTTAGAAATAGACAACAAGTAGCCTATGTTACTCTCTATCCCTTCAACTATCTCCACTTAAAAAATCACGTCAATTCGTCGCTCCGTTTTGCCGTGAAAGAAAGACAAACAGACAGACAGACAGACACACTTTCCCATTTATAATATTAGTATGGATAATAATGAAAAGAGTAAATCCAATTTTTAGGGTTCCGTACCTCATAAGGTAAAAACGGAACCCTTATAGGATCACTTTGTTGTCCGTCCGTCTGTCCGTCTGTCAAGACCCTTTTTCTCAGAAACGCGTCAAGATATCAAGCTGAAATTAATATCACATACTCAGGTCTGCTATCACTCAAAGCCTTGAAAAAATCAAGTTTCTAATTCAACGCAAAAAAAAATACGGCGGTTTATATTGCATATTTAGAAATTTGCAAGAGAATCAAAACCTATAGGGTACTTCCCATTGACCAAGAATCATGAAATTTGGCAAGAAGCAAGGTCATGTAGCACAAGTAAAGGGAAAACTCAGAAAACCGTAAATTTGTAGTTAGTTCACATCAGGCGTCCGTCTGTCCGTCTGTCTGTCAAGAACCTTTTTCTCAGAAACGCGTCAAGATATCACGCTGAAATTAATATCACATACTCAAGTCTGCTATTTCTCAAAGCAATGAAAAAATCAAGTTTCTAAATCAACGCAATAAAAAGATACGGCGGCTTATATTGCATATTTAGACATTTCCAAGGGAACCAAAACTCAAAACCTACAGGGTACTTCCCATTGCCCTAGAATCATGAAATTTGGCAAGAAGCTAGGTCATGTAGCACAAGTGTAGGGAAAACTCCGAAAATCGTAAATTTGTAGTTTGTTCACATCAGGCGTCCGACTGTTCGTCCGTCTGTCAAGAACGTTTTTCTCAGGAACGCGTCAAGATATCAAGCTGAAATTAATATCACATACTCAAGTCTGCTATTTCTCAAAGCAATGAAAAAATCAAGTTTCTAAATCAACGCAATAAAAAGATACGGCGGCTTATATTGCATATTTAGACATTTCCAAGGGAACCAAAACTCAAAACCTACAGGGTACTTTCCATTGCCCTAGAATCATGAAATTTGGCAAGAAGCAAGGTCATGTAGCACAAGTAAAGGGATAACTCAGAAAACCGTAAATTTGTAGTAAATATACATCCGTCCGTCATTAAGTTCGTCCGTCTGTCAAGACCCTTTTTCTCAGAAACGCGTCGAGATATCAAGCTGAAATTAATACCCACACACTTAGGTCTGTCATCTCTCAAAGCAATGAAAAAATTAAGTTTCTAAATAAACGCAACAAAAAGATACGGCGGTTTATATTGCATATTTAGACATTTGCAAGGGAATCAAAACTCAAAACCTATAGGGTACTTTCCCAGTGACCAAGAATCATGAAATTCGGCAAGAAGCAAGGTCATGTAGCACAAGTAAAGGAAAAACTCTAAAAACCATAAGATTGCAATTAGTTCACATCCGTCCATCCTCCCGTTAGTCCGCATGTCAAGACCCTTTTTCTCAGAAACGCGTCGAGATATCAAGCTGAAATTAATATCACATACTCAGGTTTGCTATCTCTTAAAGCAGTGAAAAACTCAAGTTTCTAAATCAACGCAATAAAAAGATACGGCGGTTTAGTTGCATTTAGATATTTGCGAGGGATTCAAAACCTATAGGGTACTTTCCATTAACGGAACCCTCGTGGCGCGAGTTCAACTCGCACTTGACCGGTTTTTCCATCTGATAGCCCTAAACTCAGGGACAGACGATATATGGCTAAAACAATGTTTCTGTGTAACCTTATGGTATTATAATAACTGTATTGAGTAAATAATAGGCCTGTCTTATCAGATAGTGTACAATCAATTGTTTTATATTGTATGTTTATGTTTGAAATTTTAATTTACTTTGTAATGAATGTGAAAAATGCGAGAGCTAGCGTTGATACATTCCAGCATCGATTGAGGTAAATATTTGTGTAGTGTTATTTTTTCAACCAAATCAACAGTCTCACGATGTGGTTTAGAAATTATGAAACATCTGACAGACAAAAATACACCTTCTTGCCATACCGTGAGGAACTGTTGAATATGTGAGTACTGTGTACTGAGAATAAAAGCTTCGCCGTTTCATGTCTGTGAGAACCCTTAGCATCCAAAAAACAGTCAAATCTAAGTTGGACGTATACACAAATGGGTTCACCTCAAAGTTTTTGTATCACTTTATGTTATTTTTACGGTTCCGTACCTCAAAAGGTAAAAATGAAACCCTTATAGAATCACTTTGTTGTCCGTCCGTCCGTTTGTCTGTCAAGACCCTTTTTCTCAGAAACGCGTCAAGATAACAAGCTGAAATTAATATCACATACTCAGGTCAGCTATCACTGAATGCAGTGAAAAATAAAATTCTATATCAACGTAATAAAAAGATACGGCTGTTTATGTTTTATTTATATTGCACTAGCTTTTGCCCGTGACTTCGTCCGCGTGAAATAATAGTTCCGGTTCCCGGGGGACTTCCGGGATGAAAACTATCCTATGTTCTTTTTCGGGTCCCAAACTATATCTGTACAAAATTTCATCCAAATCGGTTCAGTGGTTTAGTCGTGAAGAAGAGACAGACAGACAGACAGAGTTACTTTCGCATTTATAATATTAGTACGGATTTTTAGACATTTACAAGGAAATCAAAACCTATAGGGTACTTCCCATTGACCTAGAATCATGAAATTTGGCAAGAAGCAATGTCATGTAGCACAAGTAAAGGAAAAATTCCGAAAACCGTTAGTTTTTACACAAAATAAAAATTTTGTTGATGAATGTAGGTGTACATTTTACGGAACCCTCGTTGGGCGAGGCCGACTCGCACTTGACCGGCTTTTTTTTTAATTTTCGAATCAGTTGTTTCGTATATAAAGGGGACATGAAGCAGACCCATACTAATTCATCAGACAGACAGAACGCAATTTTTTTTTTAAGTTTTATTGCCATTGCACTGAGAGTATTGATTTTTTTCACATCTTTATTAAATTCTTACTAGCTGCTGCCCGCGACGTAGACCGCGTGCACACTATAAAGTAGCAAAAATATTTTGCTTGCATTACTGTTTTGTTCATCCCCAAGGTGATAGCGTGATAATATATAAGGTGACTGGTAATTAGTGTACGACACTTAAACGCGTGATTGTGCTCATGATAACAAACAATTTTTACTATGGGAGCTAAGCCGAAATCGCGAATAAAATATCAGCTGTTCAGTACATTAGGCAAACATAAATGAACTGAACAGCTTATATATTCTTTCTGATATTTAAAAATTGTTTGTGATCATAAGTACAATCACGTGTTTAAGTCTCGTACACTAATTTCCAGTCACCCTATATAGTCTACTAGCTGCTGCCCGCGACGTCGTCTGCGTAAAGGCTTCAACTCCGCCCGCGTAGGTGATAGCGTGATAATATATATGTAGCTTACAATTATGTTGACCTGACCTCTTGGTAATATTCATGCAAAATTTTAAGTAAATCCATGCAGTCCTTTTGGTGATTAGCCCGGACATACATACAGACAAACAAACAACAAAAGATATTTAAAGTTCAAGCGATTTTTTGTCAATAATATAATCTCCCCCCTCTCTTAAAGTTAAACGACTGGTTCGAAAAAAAATCATGATGGTAGTCCTTGGATTAAACCTCAAAAGAAAGCTATAACGGCTCAGATGAAATCGTTGTTAAATTGTTAATACGATGTGTCGCGTTATGGAACCCTATTCTATACGTGGCCTGACACGCACTTGACCAATTTTTTCTACATTCCACGATATAAAAAAATATTAACGGTTGTGAATTGTTACAAAACTTCTCTGTAAACTACGTTTGTAGTTTTTCTCTCAGCAGCCAAAATATACAGAGAATTAGGAGTGGCAGGCCCGTGTGAGAAGCAGCTCGTCCTGAGTTCGACACCCGCAGCCTTCAGCGTCTGCCACTACGACTTGTTATGGCGAAGCACACACTCACAGGGAACTGCACGCGTTTGAATTGGAAGGGGTAGTTGTGCGTTATGAGAGGAATACGTGTTATAAACACTGCATCGCCGACGCCACAACCCGTCAGAATTCCCGCTTCAATTATATTCCTTTGCAGTGAGATGACTTTGAGCCGGGTCCCGTTACACAGCTTCGGAGGGGACAGGTTCCGAAGAAGCAAGATCGGGACGCCGACCTTCAGCTTGATGGTGTGCGCTGGAAGTCTACTTGTTGTAAGGGAGTTTAGGAATTCTACGGGATAATGTGTGGCTTCATCTTGATTATCTACAGTGTTTATGGACGTATAAACTACTTCGTTTCCATCTACTTCCGAGAGTATGCTTTCGTTGACAGCTGCAGCTTGATCATTTTTGGGTGTTAAAATGGCTCGCTGGCACACCCAAGAATTCTGTTGGTTTGGTATTCGACTGATGGCCCATACTCACAACAAATGAGTTCTTCTAAGGAGGCCACCACTCTACCGAGAGACTCTGGGAGCACCACCTGTTCACCTCTTTCCTCTGGTAGAGTGCCTTCGCCGAGACTTAGAGGAACATCTGAGAATTCTTGTGCACGTGGATTGCCACCGAGCTGAGTTCGCATATTGATGGTCAAACGCAGCCTATGAATTTGTGACCACAACGAAGATCGTTTAAACGAAGCATTCACCCCGTCAGCCCTAGACCCCCGCGTCACCACAGGGAGTGTTTGCCGGAAATCACCACTGAACAGAACTGTAACACCAACCATCAAGTGTTCAATCCTGCGGTTGTCCTGCAGGCCTCCACTGCTTTCCTATTAGCCATCGTGCACTCATCCCATACGATCAGAGAGCAATCCCTGAGCACATGTCCCTTGTCACTGTTACGGGATACCCCTCAAACAGGCATTTCGGCGCTTTCTAAATCTATGGGTATTTTGAACATGGCATGCGCTGTTTTGCCACCAGGAAGCAGCGTAGCAGCGATTCCTGACGATGCGACAGCAATGGCAATTTTGCCTTGCCTCCTGACCTCTGCAAGAATACCAGTGATAATGAATGTTTTCCCTGTTCCACCAGGAGCATCCAGGAAAAACATTTTACCCTGGTCGAACCCAATGCTTTCCAGAACAGTATCATATATTTGTTTTTGCTCTGAGGTGAACCTACTGAACCTAGTGACGTGGTCATTTCGGATAGTGGTCATTAAACCCGAATCGTAATTGGTTTCGGCGGTGTACTCCCGATTTCCACGGTCTTGATGCGGTAATGATCTGGGAGCTGGTAACCCGTACTCTACTAGTGGTTTACCGCCGATTGAAAAAACCACATCTTGAAGTGAACTAAGACAGATGTTCAGCACGCGTTCATCAGTTGCTTCGATTTTACCTTCAGAAGCACGCCTTAAAGCTTGGAAAAAGTCCCCGGACAGAAGATGGCGGTACTTCTCCCACAAAGCTGCCGGGTTCGCGACTCCATAAAACACAAAGATGACGGCAAACAGAGGACGCATGATACTGGGACTGTCACTGACGCTCGCCTCCGCGAGGGTGTCAGTACTAAAAACATGAAATTGATGAAGAAATGATCATCATCATTAAACCGACTTAAAAAAAGTAGGTTCTCTGTTCGACCTGTTTGTATGGGTGTTTGGCTGAGCTGATTTTGATGCGATTTTCACTAAAGTGTTCGTTACATTCTGGGGAATATAACACTAATGGATTTAACCGACTTCAAAAAAAGTAGGTTCTCTATTCGACCTGTTTGTATGCATGTTTCTTCACCTTCATCGTGTGGAGGTAATCCCAGCTTAAGTTATTTTATACATTGAAGTCAGTGATAGCTTTGATTGTTTCTAATCTTTCAATCTTATAAACCAGGAAATGCCTATCAGACCAAAAAACTTTTGCTAAGACATCATTCTTCTTTAATGTGTTATGGTATAATTGGATGCTTGGAGATCCACATTAGATGTTCTAGATCTTTAATTTTATACGTCAACAACAGAGAGTGCTCATCAGGCTGAACAACTCTTACTAAGACGTCATCTTATATATATGTTATAGTTTAGCTTGGCTCATGGAGTTCCACCTCAGGTGTTCCAGATCTTCAAGTTTATTCTCTCAACAGAAATTGCTTATCACGTGAAGCAAGTTTAGCTGGTCTGTTGCGGTCCTGCACCAGGGGTTCAAGTTTCCAGGATAAGTTATAGCCTATATGTCGCCCGGACTTAATACCTATACAACAAAAAAAAAACATTGAAATATGTTGAGTACTTCCGAAGATAGCTGCGACGTCGTCAGCGTGAAGACTCCAGCTACTCTCCCGTAGGTGATAGGGTGATAATATGTAGCCTATGTTTTGACCCGACTTCTTAGTAATATCCCTGCAAAATTTGAACTAAATCCATGCAGTACTTTTTGAGTTTATCCCGGACATACATACAGACAAACAGACAAAAATTCTAAAAACTATATTTTTGGCTTCGGTATCGATTGTAGATCACGCCCCAAGTATTCTTTAAAAAAAATATTTAATGTACAGTTTTGACTTTCCTACGATTTTATTATATGTATAGATGTGTTGCCCGACGTCATACGAAATGTTAATATGACGTATGCAGTACTTTCTAAGTGTATTCAAGACAAACATACGGACAAACATTCTAAAAACAATATCCTTATCTTCCGCAACGGTTCATGAGCACGTGTAAAAGGGTCAGAGCCCGTACGTCCCCTAAGATTCGCACCCTGTGCCCATTCGTCCCCTGGAACTTTTGAGGGGCCTATTCGCCCCCTGAAGAATATTTATTTTAATTCATTCTTCTAATATAAGTACATGTATATAGTCCTGGTACAGTCGCGCGGAAAAGGGTAAAATAAAAATATAATAATTCCTTAAATATCATGTTTAAGTATTTCAAATAAGATTAAGTTTAATAAAATGCCTCTAGGCTCTAGGCATAAAGTCAGTCTTCAAAATAATTAATCGATTCGTCGATCGATCGTTTTCTATTTACCACTTCACGTTACTGCGCGCCTAGTACTTTGCATTGATTAAGGTGATCTTGTGAGAAAATTAAGGAATACAGTGAATTTTAAATTTTCGTACATGACTACTTCACGTTACTGCGCGCCTAGTACTTTGAATTGATTAAGGTGATCTTGTGAGAAAATTATAAACACAGTGAATTTTAGATTTTCGTACATGACTACTTCACGTTACTGCGCGCCTAGTACTTTTGTTCTCTTAAGTTTTCAATCATTAATACCCGTTTTTTAACAAGTCATTCGTAATAGTAGATTAGTAGCCAAGGGCTGTAAGGGATCAATTGCAGCCCGAGATATTTAGGCGCACGAGCGTAGCGAGGGCGCCTATAGTTCGAGGGTGCAATTGATGCTTACACCCGAGCTAACTACTCTGCTTTACATCTCGATTGTGAGGTAAGTATAAAAAAAACCGGCATTACAAAAATAAAACATTTTATTAGTTAAAAGGCAAAATATTGTTAATTTTTCCATTTTTATTGAATCGGGAGTGCAGCTTATATCTTCATCACTTGCAGAATTCATGTTTTTTTCCTTATTAGCACGTAATTATAACAAAAACCCAAAAGCAAACAATATTTAAAGTAAAAGTTTTTCCCCCCTTTTTTTATCTTTGTTTTTTAATTATTTTTTTCAAGAACGAAATTGAGCTTCGCCGTTCGATATTTAAAATTGATGACTATTTATACTCATACGAGGACAAGGCTGAATAGCGAAGCGACCTCTTTTGTTATTAGGCTGAATGCATGGTGTCCATTGCCAGTATGATGGTTAGATGTACGCGAACTTTTTGAAAGAGTGAAGTGCTTTTTTTTTAATTACTTACCGCCCTAGGGCGTTTCTAGCTACATTAATACCCTAGAGCGCTAATTGGTTACCTACAAGCCCCATTTGGGGGTAATAAGGACCTACTTACCGAACATGAGAGATGTAAAGAGACAATATTACATCGTAAGCCTATCGACAGGTTACATTATTATCATGACGGATTATCATTCATCGTAGCTCTTTTTTCAATGATCTGTTATGATTTATCAAATTAATTGCGTTAATAAACTGTTCACAAGTGTACTATGTTAACCGTTTTTAGGTAAAATATAGGCGATTTTATCTCAGGGGACCAATAGGCACCTGAATAGGTGCCGAATCTTTAACTTATATTGTGTATATATTAGAGGAGACGAATGGGTACCTTAAAAATAATATTTTTATTAAAATATTAATTGGTCCCCTACCAGGAGACCAACGGCCACCTATATAGGGGCCGAATCCACAACTTTTATGCTGGGGGACAAATCTTAGGGGACGTACGGGCTCTGACCCGTGTAAAATTCGGTACGATTTTATTAGGTATATTATTTATTTATTCATCCACTTAAACTATCATTACAGGCATTACCCTAATGCGATGGTTCAAAAATATTAATATTTAACGTATTTTATTCCTTAATACTATTTCACTAAATATAAATACTTATACACACACACATAGTACATTTGTTTTCATATTTACCTACACAACTTTAAAATTATTAGTCGCGCTTTTACGACAAAATTTATTATCGTTCATAATAACAATACTTTTCGACGACACAATCGTTAATCATACTAAGTACTGTCACAAAACCAATAAATATCTATTGAAAACTCAATAAAGCGTCTTATTCAATAACAGTACATTTTAGTTTCCGACCAAATTACTCAATATTTATTTTAGTCGACCTGTTGCTTTCCCGAGAGTCGAGACCAAACTGAAAGCGACCTTAACTTTTCAGGTTTAAGGTTCTTTTTCATAGATATAAGAAGTTGATAAAAATCTAACTCAAATGAAACATCGAGAGGAAACTCGATTTAGTGATGTGTTCAACGATATTACCTAACATTAAGGTTATGAAGGTTCTGTGTCGGCTTTTAAACCTCTCAAGTTATTCATGAACCGGATTAAGATTAAATTTTTCTGCAAAATACAGGCGTGTGTTTATATTTTTAATGCTTTTGGTAGGTTAACACCAGTGTGGTACTGAATGAGAACGTTATTAAGTGCGAATTTGTTTTTATTATTTCTAGTTTTGGCTCACGATGCGTACGATTTTCGGAGATTTTTTTAAATACAATCCTTAGAACGTCGTACTTCTTATGGCCCAATGTTAACCATTGGGCGCCCGCCACTTATGCATGAGATAGTGACTTTTCCGATGTGTAGAAATATGTATATAGATACTTTCTAAGTTTATCTAGGACCTCACTAACACCCCGTGCCTCGAGAAGCACGGAAAGCCATCAATCCGGCTTGACATTATCATTACATCTTATATCATTACATGTTATTAGACTTATGACAACCATTCATGTTAGACAGCCGTTATGGGTAGCCAGAAACCTAATAGTTAAATAGTCTGACAACCCGTCTAATCACAGTACACAACGATATACTACCAAATCAGATTAAGTTATTATGATAAATATATACAGAGTGTCCCACGGCTATGCCACATGGAGGGAAAGTACCTTAAATATTGTAGATATAACATTTTACTGAAAGAAGACATTATTTGAATTTTTAAAACAATTTAAATTGCATTCATAGATTTTTGAATAATTAAATGGTTGGGCCGGGAATCGAACTTGTTCCACGAGAAAAAATAATCACCCTATAGTTTTATCATTCTGATCGAAAGGTTTCGTCATAAGGATTATTTTTTGCTAAATAACATAGTGTCAAAAATAAAAGGAAGACCATGAATTTTAACATTTGATGTAAAATTTTGTTCTGAAAAGTTAAAAGCTTACATTGCCGTAAGGACATACAATTGACAATGATAACTACTTATTACTAATTAATCTACTCACTTGAGTAGTACGCATCATTTAAATAAATAAATATCTACCACAACGAGACCAAAAAATCGTCAGGGAACAAAATAATCAAAAGGTATCAAGATTTCAAGAAGAAGGGACTAGTTTTGAGCGTTTGAATAATTGACTAATTTTTTATTAAAAATGTTAAAATTCATGGTCTTCCTTTTATTTTTGACACTATGTTATTTAGCAAAAAATAATCCTTGTGACAAAGCCTTTCGATCGGTAGGATAAAACTACAGGCTGATTAATTTTCTTAAGTAACAGGTTCGATTCCCGGTTCAACTATGTAATTATTTAAATATCTATGAATGCAGTTTAAAATGTTTTCAAAATTCAAATAATGTCTTCTTTCAGTAAAATGTTCTATCTACAATATTTAAGGTACTTTCCCTCCATGTGGCATTGCCGTGGGACACCCTGTATATATATATATATAGAAAGTCGTGTTAGTTACACATTTTATAATAATAAATAGAACGGCAGAACCGATTTGGCTGAAAACTGGTGGGGAGGTAGCTTAGGACCGGGACACGGACATAGAATACTTTTGTCTTCTTTTTTTTTGTAACCAAAAATCTGATATAACGCGGGTGAAACCGCGGGGGACAGCTAGTATTGGTACCTATATTTTACGTAAATCTTCAATCTTTCAATAAATTTTTGAACACGGATCTTGTGTGTTCTGATTTTTAACCAAAAAAAAAATGTGACTGTAAGATCTGAGCTTCCAAAATTCGTGAGTCCTCGTTGAAAGCTGCGGGTTAGTTATTTTTTGAGTTTGTTTTTCGACGAATTCAGTGCGCTGTGAATTCAACCTTGGAACTAGTATCTAAACAACCGAATTATTCGGATACTAATGCTAAAAAGCTTCGTTTTATTTTCGATTAAATTCGCCAATTCTGCATCGATTTAAATTTAGTATTTTTTTTTTTCATTGAATGAGTACACTTCTGGTATCTCATAAATTTCGTTTAAATTAAAAATTATATAATCATTATTTTTTGCAGAAAGCCTAAAAGGAAACTTAAATTTCAGAAGTCGGTGGTCATATAAAACAACAAACAAAACCAAATACTTCAGAAATTAACATAATTTTTCCCTTATGCGCGTTTTTGCAGTCGATTTTCTTTTTGTAAAGTTTTTTTTTTTTTTACTATAAAACAAGAAAGAAATAACCTAATTCCGATTTTAACACAACGGTTTAACAATCCGATAAAGCCCTATTTACTATTCCATACAATTTCATATAATTCAAGCGCTGTATTCCGTTTATTGTTTGTTGATCGCCTGTCACCATGACAACCTGTTGGTCGTTTGGACCTGAACATAAAATATATAAACCTGAACGTTTTATGATCGCCCATTTATTGTCCTAAGTGTCAAAAGCACTATAAAGCTCGACAAATGCGATGTGGTACACATTTTGAAGTATTCGTGGTGGGCACTATTATTGGAAAAGTACTTATTAGTTTATAGTATTTTTTTTTTATATTTATGTTCTTATTACGAACCACCATGACGACGATGGCTAATCGTGTAACCATCCGCTGCTAGAGATTATGCTAGAATTCCTAGCATTTTATTCAAATTCCATGCAGTCTAGACAACAATATCGTTTCACGTTACCTACACCTAAAGCTTTATTCGTGAAAATACAACGAAAACAAAATGAATTATTACCATCGATTGATTTACAATCCTCTGAGATTTACACCTCGCAAACAGACATAAAAATAAAAAACTATAAAACGAAACTAAATACTTGGACGGCGTAAAACCAACGTTGAGATAAAAATCTATTACGTACACAGAAGATGTGTTACAGAGTCCCAACTTCTCATATTTGTGACACGGTAGATTTGACTCTTTACTACATATAATATGTTACAGCAATTCCTAAATGCAATTAATAAACCATGTGTTTTGCTTTCATGTTAGCTTTGTTTTTTACAATATGAAATTCTTATACGAGATAGCTATGTACAGACATCAGCAGATCAACTATAAAAATCTGTTAAATTTTCGCAATCAACCCTGGTTTTGATGTTTCACAGGTAAAGTTTGGCGTCTGTGGCGTATTATATTATACCAATTGAACTAAACCACGTTTTATTATATGTCTCATCTAACCAATCATCAAATGATGCCTTCCTCTCTGTTAGACTTACTGACTAAAAAACCATCCATGTTCTTTCTAATGCCCTTTGCGCTCCAGGGCCGCAATAACTGTTTCGAGCAAAATCCGCAACAAGTAAACCGCAGTAACTATCATAGAGCAGCTCTTAAAAGTTCAGTCTCTGTTCAGTTATGTACTCCTGTTAATATCTGTTCTAAATCTTCTTCAAGGGTTTTCTTGGATATTTTCTTTGCATATGTAATCGCACGGGGGCCATTTGTTTTGATGGGATAATCCTATATTTTGTGAGAAGCCCTAAAAATCTTAATGCATCGTACACGCTTGGTAACCCTTACCAACGGCTAAGGTAAGGAAGGACCCAAAGCAGTGAATCGCTTGTTTTTGCGAATAAATTTACTTGTCCTACGTTATTAATCCCGGATTTTCTGACGACTTTCTCAGAAAAGCGTCAGATGCTTAAATACATTGAAAATTGAGTTTAAAATTGTGTGCAAGATAATATTGAATTTTATGGTACTGGATTTTTACTCATCATCTCCCTAGCCTTTTCCCAACCGGGTTGAGGTCGGCTACCAGCCTAACCGGATTCAGCTGGATACCGGTGTTTTACGTGGAGCGACTGCCTATCTGACCTCCACAACCCAGTAACTGGGCGACACGATACCTCTTGGTTAGACTGGTCAGAGTTTCTGGCTAACCAGTAACGACTGTCAAAGTTCTACGAATGACAACCGGGACCAACGGCTTTACGTGCTTTCCGAGGCACGGAGGTACTGGCTTTTTTACTAATTATTTTTATTACGAATCTTGACTACCGCGAAAGCCTACCAAGTCACAGATTAAAAGTAGATAGCGTTTATAATCACAATTTTTATTTGCATATTATAGATCTACTAGGTGTTCAATGTCATAGCCAGTTTCTTCGCATTAAGTCTTGGTTTCTGTAAATAATTAAAATTAAAATTAAGATTTGATTGATTTATGGTATGGATAATCGTAAATGGCATATAAAATTCATCATAAACGAGACTATAATTCGTCATATACAATTTTACTCGTCGTGTGAAATAAATAATTTAAAAAACTGCATAATATAGCAAAAGCTTCTTCTCAATTATCGAACCAACAATTGACGGTTATCGTTGCTCAAGGCGGATTGGCGATAACAAACTTACGTTAATTATGTAATTTGTAACCACTTCCCATTTATTGAGTTAATTTCAACTAATTAACAGGCTTAGTATCCTTTTATTTAAAATAAATAACCATCCCTTTTAGCTGAAAGTGGCAAAATATAACTACGTAAGCGAATAAAACATCAAATAATTTTCCTCCTCCGACGTATTAGAGATTTCTAATAATACACTGTTCCCTTATAGACTGAGAGCCCAGTATTGCTAGGGCTACGTCATCGGTTTGTGTAGTAGTTATTTTCAATATTCGGTCTTTTTAGGGTTCCGTAGTCAACTAGGAACCCTTATAGTTTCGCCATGTCTGTCTGTCTGTCCGTCCGTCCTCGCTTAATCTCTGTAACCGTTAGCACTAGAAAGCTGAAATTTGGTACCAATATGTATATCAATCACGCCGACCAAGTGCGAAAATAAAAATTGGAAAAAAACGTTTTATTAGGGTAGCCCCCCTATATGTAAATAGGGAAGTGGTTTTTTTTTAATTACAACCCCGACGTGTGATATATTGTTGGATAGGTATTTAAAAATGAATAGGGGTTTACTAAAATCATTTTTTGATAATGTCAATAATTTCGGAAATAATCGCTCCAAAAGGAAAAATCAAAGCGCCCCCCCCCCCCTCTAACTTTTGACCCGTAGGTTTAAAAAATATGAAAAAAATCTGGAAAGTTGAACTTTATAAGGACTTTCTAGGAAAATTATTTTGAACTTGATAGAAAGAACAGTTTTTGTACAAAAAAGACAAAAAGGTTGTACAAAATAATTTTTGCGTACTTAGTATGTCAACGTAACAAATAGCTTTTTTTTAAACTTATAAGTAGGTACACTTATTGTGACGGACGGGAAACTACGGAACCCTACATTGAGCGTGGCCCGACACGCTCTTGGCCGGTTTTTTGCAATAAAAAATACAAAAGGAAACTTATGCGCTTACGTTCGAGTCAGAAATATAATTATCAAGTTAAAAAATCCGAAGATTCTCAGGATCATCATACAATATTGGTAATTACCTACAATATATCTATTGTCGGCGACACGTTTGTAAGTGAGGCTTTCTAATCCTTGAATCTAGATGGTTGCAACTCTCATATTTGAGGAACACTGATAAATGAAAATGGTCTAAAACCATTATTAGTTACTACCTGTTCTCCAAGACTTCACCCAAGATTTTGATAACTGCTCCGCTCCCGTGGGTTATAGCATGATTTTATACTGTCTAAATATAAAATCGTTGTTTTATATTGTCTAAGTTTAAAATAATTGGTAATAAATTTTGCTGTCATATAGAGAAACATAATTAACAATCTGATTGGTAGTACCAGATATATATACAAACCAAAAGACAAAACAATCTTAGCTTTACTATTATCTGCAGCTTTACCTATTTGTTAGATTACTAGTCAGTTCAGACCTTTATATTCCTCTGTTTGCCATAAAAAATCAATATTGAAATGACGCAAGTCTGACGACCCTAGTTTCTCAGACTATGATATTCTTATACAACGTTTTCCACTCAGTATTACGCCCTGCTATATTTACCCATTTATGTAGGTGTTATGATTTTATATGTTGGCAACACTTCGATAAGATCTTACGGTGTTGCAATCATTTTATCTTCCCTTCTCTTTCATCTTAGCAACGTATTTCAGTTGCCCGAGGTGATGCCCTTTGAGACGTTTCAATATAAATGTTTATGTATAATGTATATCAGTCATTGGTTAGAAGAAAATATTATGATAAAAATATTTTGTTACGTGAAGAAAAATAAAGGGAACAAATTAAACGCTCACCAAAATAATGTTCTTGCGTACCAAAAATAGTAAATGATCACCAAAAAATAGTAGGTAAATGATCACCAAATTGTGTTAGGTTTGGTTAGGTTAGAACTGTGACCACGTAGCGCCAGATCTACTAGTGATTCATTTTATTTACCTTAGTCAAAATCAGTCTAATTCATATAAAAAGGAAAATCCCACCAAAAACATTACATGTAAAAAAAAAGCCAACTCTCTACGCATATCTTCCTTCGTAAAAAGTTTTGAGATCGCATAGAAGCCAAGTTCTGTTCAACTTATTTTGTAATAATAAATCAATATTTTGGGATTATATCAATAGTTTCGTTTACATTATTATAATAGCGACTTGGCCATGAGCACAATGAGATACAAATGTAAAACGGCATATTTGGAGGAGTTGAAAGTTAAACATAAAGTTCACAGAATTAAATTCTTTTAGTTTTTTCAATTGTTATTAAATTACTGACAGTCAGTCTCATCCAAGACCAGTGAACTGCATAATATGCATTATGGCGCATGTTTATTCTATGGTGATCTTCCATTCCAACCAGTTACAAAATGATGTCCATAGATTCGACTGTATTTGCACATAATTACAAGGAGCAAACAACTTTTAACTTGTGCTCATGGCCAAGTCATTATTATTATAATGTAAACGAAACTATTGATATAATCACAAAATATTGATTTATTATTACAAAATAAGTTGAACAGAACTTGGCTTCTATGCGATCTCAAAACTTTTTACGATGGAAGATATGCGTAGAAAGTTGGCTTTTTTTTTTACATGTAATGTTTTTGGTGGGATCTCACTTATTTTTTGTAGGTCTCTTTTTTTTCTTTTTAGGTGAATTTATTATGTCCTGTGCCTCATCTGCTGCTTTGTTTAGAGCACATTTTCGATCTCTAACTCTTTTGCTTATTCTCTGAAGTTTCATTACTTCTGAGGCACACAAGTCAGGACTGTAGATACTTCTGAGTCGATTATATTCAGCTATTCCCGACTCTTGAGCATTGATACAAATAAAATTGACATTTATCAAATGTAATCCACCCAGACTTGTCACTCTTAAAAGACCATGTATGCTTGACCACAACTGAAATCGAAGGAACCTATGTCAAATATCTCTGACAAGCGTAAATGGATATAATAATTATGTTATAGTAACATATACCCTAAGAGTGCATACAACTCTATTGAATGTCATATTTTTTTAAAGTAGGGGTTGAGTCCATAATCAACTCCTTCTTTTAAATCTTCTTGCCAAGTTAACTAAAGGCTTCCGCGTAAGTATCCGTTCACACCCCATTTTGAGTTCATCTGAGGAACGCCATGGCTTGAATAAAAGAAGTAAAGAGAATTCTCTTTATATTAGTATTATTTCTCTGGTACTTGTTTTCCGTCGTAGAAAAAGTGATTGATTAAATACGGGTTAGCTCTTCTTTTCAGAAACTTTTTGCCTTAATTCAGCTCGTAGTACTCGACTTTAAGGAGACTGGGCGTGTTTTAACAATATCATAATATTGAGCGTCACTGTACAAGTTAGTAGTCTCCAACTCTTTAGGCTGTTTAGGATAGTGGTCGTTAATCCAGGACTCGTAATAAATATCGGTGGCCTCAGGTTCTAGCATCATCGTATCCGATTTAGATTTAACGCGCCGGTTATAAGATAAACCAATTTATTTCTGTATTAACAAAGAACAAAGTTAACAATGCAGTCGAAATTCATACATAATGTTCTTGTAAAACCGCAAATACAAATTTGTTTCTTATTATTTACTAATTTTTATAAATTATTAACGTTTTTATAATTTTCCCTTTATATGTAGCTAATAACTTATCTTAGTGCCAAATTTGAAGGTTCTAAGTCTGCTGAAAGTACCTTAGATTTTTGATGATCGGTCAGTGAGTGAGTGACAAAATGGTGTAACTTTGATCGCCCATAACTCGTAAACTATTGGTTCAAATAGCATGTAATTTTGAAGCTGAGCTTGTTCTAATGCTTACTCTTGGTTATCGAAAATCTAAACCCCTAGCTTTGTCCACATCGATGATACAGGGGGGGGTGAAATAGCCGCGAAACGCTTCGAGAAAAGTATGGTACGGCCGTGCCTTTGCTCGAGACTTGGCTGGACGCATTTTTTTTTAGGTTATTTCTAGAATACTTTATATATGAAACTTAACTTGGTGGTCATTTACTATTTTTTGGTGATCATTTACTATTTTTGTGTGTCAGTGTCATGTTATTATGTTATTACTATATTTGGTGATAAGTTAAACATTAGCCAAAAATAAATAACCTTATTAATTATGTTAGTTTTTCCATCTACTCATACTTATACATACTACTTACTTAATCAAAATAGAATGAAAACAGTTTAATTTCTAGACAGTTTTTAGAGTTCCGAACCGAAACAAAAGCGCATTTTTTTTGGTTAAAAAAACTTTTTTCAAAAAAATAATAACCGCCTTCAAAAACTAAAAACACAAAAATAACCAGAATTTCGGAAGTCGGTGGCAACAAAAATTAATTGGCAGAAGAGAAGCCATTATTTTTTTGAAAAAAGTTTTTTATTTTTTACTATTTAGTGTCATCTCTTCATTTTCATTGATTGACGCATCAGCATGACGAGTAGGTAGTTGTAGGTAGTTTGTGTACACTTCAATGCTGTAAATCGTTGAAGAATTCCCTCGACTGTATATGGTTTCCATCATCAGATCTACTGCAGACCTTCATTACAACCTATATGGGTGCGAAGTTCTCATCAATTTAAATGAATTAAGTCCAAACACAAGGTAGCTACTGCAAACCGTTGAAGAGTTCCCTGAACTATCCTTCGTCTTCATCATCAGACCTCTAATACAGTCACAACCCATCTAGGTGTAAAGTTCTTATCAATACAAATTAATCAAGCCCAAACACAAGGTAGCTGCTGTGAATTGTTGAGGAGTTCCCTCGACTGTCTCTCGGCTCCATCATCAGATCTACTCCAGATCTTTATTAAATTGTAGTGCTATAATAAAATACTTAATGAAAAACTTTCAAACGCACTAGTCGCCCCTACGATTTTTGAAAGTTCCCCTCGATTTCTCTGGTCTGCTACCTTCAAACCCTGATTTTCATCTTCTGATATGAAAGGACCACCTTGGAAATATCTTCTTTCCAACAAAAAAAGAATCATCCAATTCGGTTTATAAACGACGAAGTTATCCGCGAACAAACATAAAAAAAAAACATATATACGGTCGAATTGAGAAACCTCCTCCTTTTTTTGAAGTCGGTTAAAAATAAGGCGTCAGCCCTAAAAGCTAAACGGCTAAAATCATTATGGTAGTCGATTATAATTAGTCCTTCGACACACGTGATTTGAGACACAATAGAAAGACAATAGCAGCCCGACAGCCGGCTGTCGGTTGGTCGTTGAAAGGCTAAGATAATTTTATTAGTTATGGAATTATAGAAGCCAAACTTGAAGAACCGCAGATCATGCTAAACCTCGATATAATACGACGATTCGGTGCCGGTACAATGCTTAATGGTTTATTATGGATCTCAATTCTATGCGTGGCCTGATACGCATTTCAATTTGACCAATTTTTTTCATATGCTTGCTATCGTGTACTGCTGCTTTGTAACTTCGCGATCTTGGGCCATATTTAGTCTATTGCTGATATATTAGGGACAACTGCACCACACTCTTCTCAACCACTGCAACTACTGAAAGCCAGAATCAATAGTGGAGTCTACCAGACAAGCTCCGAAGCATTGAAGCTCGACGAGTCCCGGAGAAACGATTCAACTGTCTTGGATCCCGCAATAAAATTAATCAGAAAATAACAGCGGAGGTATAAGAAAGATATGTTTTCCACTTCCTTCCATAAGAAGCAGGAGACAGAACAGAACTAGGCTAATAGGCTCAAAGGCGAGATTACAACTGGGAGAAGCCCAGATTGCTTAGCACCTCGGAATAAAATCTATTGCTAATATATGGAACATTCACATAGTAAACCAGCTGCCCCCTTTTTTTTTTTTGGTGAGTGGGAAATCATCCAATGACTGCTCCCGTCCTGGGTGCGGCGGGAGGGCGTGTCCACCCACTCATGTTCCTTCGATTGCCCTTTATGTTGCAGGGTCACGGTAACTATTATAATCATTCCGCAACCCCGGCAGGCGTTGGCCCTGTTGGGCCCCTTCCTGTGAACTAGCTGTCCCTTGCAATTTGACGTGTCATGTATAAGCAACATTGTTTTAAAATTGTAGTAAAATCCGTTATTCAATAACAGAAAAACATCTATCTGTGCACACAAACTTTCACATTTAGGTATAATATTAGTAGCATTTGATTTCCATACGGTCGAATTTGCGGGCGGACGCCACTGAAACATATGTATATATTCAATTTACTAATTGAAAACTCACTGGTATACAGTTTCATAATTAAATACAAAACCTTTGTAGGTGTGCTGCCCACATCCGACTCACTATTAAAACAGACTGTTGCGAATTCATGTTTGCCAATAACATAATATTGCCGACTAATGTTTGGTTTAAATATTTTGCACCAATATTTAATTAACTAGCTGCTGCCCGCGACGTCCTCCACGGATTTCTTTTATCTACACATATATGATTTAGGTATGCTGTTACGGTTAGAAAGAGCTTTCATTCCACAAATATGATAGGGTGATAATATATAGCCTGTTTTGACCCGACCTCTTAGCAATATTCATGCAAAGCTTAATGAAATCTATGCAGTACTTTTTGAGTTTATCCCGAACAAACATACGGACAAAAGTTTTTAGGATTACGGACAAAAGTTTTCAGGTTTGTCTGTTAGTTCGTCTGTATCAAATCAAACAAATCAATATAAAAAAAAACAAGCAAAAATAATTTTTAAAACTAGGTATATTTTTGCCTCCGGCTTTGGTTGTAGAACATTATGTACAGTATCAATTGTGTCCTTTTAAAAAAATATTCAATGTACAGTTTCGACTTTGTTACGATTTTATTATTTGTATAGATTTTCTATTTGCTTTCCGCTCCGATTCGCTGCTCGTGTGTTACAGGATTGTAAACAAGCAATAATTAATCTGTTGCATTTCTTTTCACGCCGAATGAAGCAATAATAAAACTTTAATTGTTAGAAGGCAATAATATTATTTAAGCTAATATTGGTGCCGATTCTCTTATTCATCAACTTAACAAAATTTTGGTTAAATGCATCTTTCTCTTTCCATTTCTTAAAGAAAAGGGCAAAAGATACATTTTAGTTTAATCCTGTCAAATTAGACAGCGTCTGAAGAAAATTGACGAATACTTAGACGCCATGTTTTTAAATCGCGTCTAAATTATCTATGGACTGTCTAAATTTGACAGGACTTAACTAATACTTTATGTTCTGTCCTTTTCTTTAAGAAATGGAATGAGAGAGATGTACTTAACTTAAATTTAGTGAAGTTTGTGTACAAGAGAATTAGCGCCATTGTAGTTGTCGTAAATGTGAAAGTTGTAAAATATTAAGATATAGGCATATCCTCTATTACATTCTCTTTTTATAGTTATAGAAATAAGGTTTGCTGGAAAATAACTATCAACATACAACTGGGGGCTTAACCCAATGTTGACAGTTCGCGACTGTTATTTCATATTTTGTATGTGTATGTTTTTTCTTGTGCAATAAAGAATAATATTAGAGTTGTCGTGATGGCCCAGTGGATAAGGCGCTCGCCTCTCGTGTAAGAGGTTGTGGGTTCGAATCCTGGCTAGTACCAATGTGACTTTTTCAATTCATTTGAACTTTCTAAAGTTTATCTTAGACATCACTGACATCCCGTGCCTCGGAAACCACGTAAAGCCGTTGGTCCCGGTTGTCATTCGTAGAACTTTGACTGTCGTTACTGGTTAGCCAGAAACTATGACCAGTCTAGCCAAGAGGTATCGTGTCGCCCAGTTACTGGGTTGTGGAGGTCAGGTAGGCAGTCGCTCCACGTAAAACACCGGTATCCAGCTGAATCCGGTTAGGCTGGCAGCCGACCCCAACACGATTGGGAAAAGGCTAGGGAGATGATGAATAAAGAATAACATTAATTAAGGTAGTTTAATATGACTGACGTGACCTGGTAAAAAATAGTGCTTGTTGTATTAAAATCAATAGCTTGTATTCATTTATTTGATTTTTAAATGAAACTATTAAAATTTTAACGTACATCTATTTCATAATTACCTAGAATGACATCCAGTCACTTTAATATTAGGACCTGTCAGAATGTATGCTTTAATACACTCTACTTATAAATTCACGGAACATGAGTTAAACGTTAAGTTGAAGTTTGATGTAATAAGGGTAAAATGAGGGTGTACAACATACCCCTGCTCACCCCTTCGGGAAATACAGGCTTAATGTTATGTTTGTAAACATTTTAAAATTCCATTACTTCACTTTCCATGCATGGTCGAATACATAACCATCAAAACATCAAAATTACTTTTTGGAAATTTTCTAAAATGAGATATTGTTAAGCCGTGTGCATACTAACGAAATGTAACATGCAATGTAACAGAGTTCCCCTAGTGTTGCGGCGTGATACAAACAGTATATCAATACACGGCAGATTATTATTATTTATTTATCACAAAGAGGTCCACAGTGTTAGTAACAACAAAACTTAGCCTATGTTACTACTTAATATCTAAAACAGATTGGGTGCGATTAGTAAGCACCCACACTAGTGGGCTTAATAGTGTTGGGACTGCCTCGCAGCCTGTGGAGTGGCGAGGCAGATTCCTTACGCCACAACGCATCAAAACTGTCAGTGTGTGCGTCGGCAAACATTGCTAACCAAGGCCAGGTTCGGTGCCTTGCCTACACCGGAGGCCTGTAGAAGGCCATGGGCCGCACGATTCCCGCGTCGCGTAGAGCCTTCGGCAGGAGGCGTTTAGGCCGCCCAAATTGGAGCCGCTTGAGGGCAGTCCAAGCCCTTGCCAGTTTGGGAGCCAAACGTCGGAAGTGCATGCTATGTACACTTCATGTTACATATCGTAACATAAAACGTAACTTTAGTGTTCCACGCGCGCCTCAACGAGGGGTCAGCATGGGAAGGGGGTTAACAGGGCCAACGCCTGCCGGGGTTGCGGAATGTTTATAATAGTTACCGTGACCCCGGAACATAAAGAGCAACCGAAGGAACATGAGTGGGTTTTAGTCAGTAAAAGTGTGACACGCCCTCCCGCCGCTTTGGTGGGAGAAGTCATTTGATGATTTCGCACTCCCCAAAAAAAAATTTAACATGAAATGTAACACGCAACACCGTCTTTTACCCAAAATGTACAACCATAATCCTTCGTTACAGGCCCATTCGAACGCAAAACTCGGCTGAAATCCTTCAAGAACCCCAAAATGGATTAGGAAAGATCCCTCTAATCAAATTACTCCTAACAAGAATTTTCCCGTTTTTTAATCTCCACGCCTGAGTCGATTAGAATAAGGGCGTTGAAGATAACCGTGGTATTGCTGCCAAGGGGATTATTAAGTAATCAGGGGTGAAAGTGAATGTTTTTTGGGTAAAGCTTTTAAGTAAAGAGTTTTAATTGTTCGGGGATATTGATACTTTACAGAATTTTAACGTAAAAAGGTAAATAAAAATAAGTAAGCAATTATTACTTTTAACCCCGGCCGTATGGTCTTAATTTTAATGGTCTTGAATTTATTAAGATTTCGTAGAAATTTTACAAAAAATATCCTGGATATTTTTCCGATTTTTGTCTCCAGAACCTTTCTGAGCCTTAAACGATAATTTTATTTTATTAATCTAGCTGTTTTCGAGGTTTCCGCTTAAATATTTTTAAATAGATAATGCTCGAAGCAAACCATAGGAATATTAATTTTATTACAAATTTTTGGCTTAGGCTCTGCCTGATCTAGCAGTTTCTGCTGCCTGTGCCCTATATGGCAACCTTTGTAATGAATGCCGTAAAAGCGGATTACACGTATGGCTGCATAAAATAATATTTGTTATCTATTTCATTTTATCTGTCTTGAGAAAAGCGTCTACATTTATGCTACGATCGTTAGAATAACTCCATGACGTGTTATCAAAGTTCTCAGAATTATGTCTGGAAAGTTTTAGTAAAGAGACAAAACAGATATATGAAGTTACTCCGTACAAAATACTTGTATTAGACTTAAAATAACGGTACCGCAAAACACTAGCGTCTTTCTACACAAATACAATTACGGTCTGCTCTCAGACAAAGATTAGCGGTTACTGGTTAGATTAACTCACGATACGTGCACGAAATAATAGCCACAGAAGGTATAATCCGTACCACTTGCGGAATTGCACACAGACAAGGATACACAGTACGAATATTAACTGTAGATACGCTAACAAGTCAACTATCATTTGTTTCTGGTAGTTTGAGATCTGAAATGTTCTAAAATATTAGAGAACTTTAACCTTTATACGACCAAGTGACAGCCGGCTGTCTCGCTGCTATTGTCTTTAAATTGTGTCTCGAATCAAGTGTGTTCTAACAAGTGTCAATGAACATCCCTCCTCCGAAGTTATTAAGATCGTCACTTCAGCTAAGAAAAGGGTTATTATCTGTGAAAAGGGCGAACTGATTCTGATGACCCATTGCTAAATAACTCACTTAAAAAATAAAACACTAATTTGGATCCCCCGTGAGTAATCAGCAAAGTTCCGGTAATCGTGATAATATCTCGAGAGCGGAATCAGGATTTCCCGAAAAAAAAAAAATGTTTTTGTAAAGTCTCCGCTCCTTGCCTCTCTTCTATGAAGTATATGTAAATTAGCGCATGTTTTCAGGCTCGGAATCTGTTTAAATCATTTATTCCCAAAAACACAATAAAGCCACTTACATGAGAATACAAAATAACATTTAGTTTAATTATCAAATTAACCGCCGCCGAGATAACTAAAAAACTGTTTACGTAACACAATCGTAACATCATTAGACTAACGCGGTGTCCTGCGTGAGCGACGAACGCGACGCGACGCGACGCAACACGACGCGACGATGACGTGATTTTGGTCATTACTTCTTGAATCATGGAGAAGTACAGTACAATTTTACTTGAAAGTTCGTGGTGTCGCATCTGGTCGCCCTCAAAACAAGTGCGCGTTACGTCACGTCTCGCCGCAGACTGTCATATAGGCCGCATGTAGGGTATGCCGTTGAGTTGATCGCGTTCGTCGCGTTCGCAGCGTCGCGTCACGTCGCGTTCGTCGCTCACGCAGGACACTGCGTTAACAAGTAATATCATTAGCCGATAAGTTTAAAACAATAAAAGCGACAAGATGCGTAATGTTAAATAGGCGTAATATAAATGCTCTCAACCGTATTAAAAGTGACCTCTGACCTTCTGCATCAATTTAACATTACGATACGTGGTTTCACCTCAATGTGTGTGCTTAATTACTTACTGCACGTCAAGTTTCTCGCAGGACAGGCAGAGGCCTCGAATTTAACGTATTTACATAATTTAATGTTCGGAAGCATGCAAAGATAAAATCAATCAAAGTTTATGATTTTAGCATTGTTATGTTTAGAATTCATTGGGGTGTCTAATGATTATAGAGTGTTTATTTTTTTGACGTGTTTTGGCTCAGAATCAGATATATGCAATAGAGAAAAGGCATTGCTCTTTCGGGCCAGACCTTATAATATAGTATTACTAGCTTCTGCCCGCGGCTTCGCTCGCGTTAGAAAGAGGCAAAAAGTAGCCTATGTTACTCTCCATCCCTTCAACTATCTCCACTTAAAAAATCACGTCAATCCGTCGCTCCGTTTTGCCGTGAAAAAAGACAAACAGACAGACAGACAGGCACATTTTCCCATTTATAATATTAGTATGGACTAGTATAGATTAAATAATATTTTACATACACGAGTTTTCGAACTTAATAAACTAAACGCAAACGCAAGCCTAACTTTCTACGAAGGGTTCCTTACAAATTTATTGTTTTTAAGTAAATTACATAATTTCAAAAAGGTTCATGGTTTTTTTGATCATTACTAGTCCTATATAATGTAAGACACTACTTTTTGTAAAATTTTATGATTATAAGCCGTATGTGAGTACCGTCAAGGTTTTGATTCCTGTAGCTTAATTTTTTTTTCTATAAGTATTAATATTACCTCCGCACGTTCGCGCGTCTCAGTCATGACAGACAGGCAAAACATCGAAGTGATGAATATGAAGTAAAACACCATAGGTAAAGTTCACGAAACCCAGTATAAAAAACAAAAAGAACTTTTGTACTTATCACATTATAATATAAATGCAAATAAAGACCATTTACCGCAAATTTACGAGTGGCGATTAAAATAACATTAGAAGAAGTTAGGTATTTATGTCTGGCATTTATTTAGATCTAGAACCTTTTAAATGCTGAAAATAATCGTCAGACCCGTTGTTCTTTATTCTTAATTTATCCTACTTAATTGATTTGAAAGTGTGTGACTGTGGATGGATGCAAGTGATCTAGAGAAGTTCAAAAATTAAATAAAAAAAACGCATCCATAAATTATTAAGATCGGGACTGCAGCTAACAATAGACTTGATATCTTCAAAACGGCTGAACCGAACAAACATATATAAGAACCACCACGGGATAGCCTAATCACTACATAGTACAAAACAAAGTCGCTATCCCGGCTGTCCCTACGTATGCTTAGATCTTTAAAACTACGCAACGGATTTTAATGCGGTTTTTTTAATAGATAGAGTGATTCTTAAGGAAGGTTTATATGTATAATACATGCATAATATAGTAGAGAAAATTTTTAAAGATTTGTAACACCCGTGCGAAGCGGGGGCGGGTCGCTAGTTTCAAATAAAAAGAAACCAATTTCAATCGGTTCACCCATTTAAGAGCTACGGAGCTAGAGACAGACACACTGACCCACACACTAAGTGGCCACAGTCATAAAACATCCCTCTATTTGTGTCATTACTAAATGACTTATAATCGGTCATAAAAAGAACACACATGATCATAATCAATTTATATCCTAGACCATATTCCTAGTCTCACAATCCAGCTAGAACCCCACAAATTGCCTTCGCACCATAAAACAAAGCTACGAAGGGGTTCCAACCAATCCCAAGTGTTTACGGCATTCTTTATGATCTCCCAAATGATCGCAGCAGATGAAAACATTTCGTGTTGATGGCAGACGTTGATTGAAGCGATTCTATGTTAATTAAGATAAAAGATTGTATGATGGAATCGGATTTCCTAGGCTACTGGTGGGTTTTCGAACGATTTGATTTTTGCGGTATGGTGTGATGCAGTAGCTAGAGAGTCAAAAATCTGTATTAGACTAACACGTTTTTACAATACAGAAAAACCCCAAAATAAGTCGGGTACTTGACTAAGTTATTAACTTCTAATGTTACATTTTTGTATTTGTTTACTGACATAATATCTTATTAGTGCAAACCCATGGTAAAATGTGCTGTAATTTTTGTTTGTTTTACGCGGCAATTTTTGGAACTCCAAGACGGATTGGAATAATTATTTTTGTTTGTAGCCAGATTTATAAAGAACTAGCTTTTGCCCGCGGCTTCGCTCGCGTGAAAAAGAGACAAATAATAGCCTATGTCACTCTCCATCCCTTCAACAATCTTCACTTAAAAAATCGCGTCAATTCGTCGCTCTGTATTGCAGTGAAAGATGGACAAAAAGACAGACAGGCACACACACACACACTTTTCCATTTATTAAATTATAGAATTGTATAAAATATAGGCATTACTACATAGTATAAAACATAGATCGCACACGAAAACGATTTATCGCTACGATTTTACAGCGCAGTTTGTTTTTGCAGTTTTAACCATAAACATTTGCGCCAATTTCCGTACACACGTGCGATAAAACTGCACAAACCAAGATCATAACGATAAATAGTTGTCGTGTGTAACGAGCATTAGTAGGTAAGAACATTGTCATAACACTCAGTTACTCACAATCATTACTGATGAATACATTCTATTGCTGAATGGAGTGTAACTCGAATACAGATTTAATACAAACTCGTGTACCGAAGTAGCTACCTCTTACCGTTGAAGCTTCACTTGAATTTGTAATAGATACCTTCGGCTTTGTTTGTTTGTGCTTAATGTTTAGTATTGTATTTCAGTTATTATTAAATAGGTGATAGACTGACGAGAAAGTAGGTGTACTTGTGGCTCGACGGCTTTATTTGCCTGTGTGTCACCGATGTCGAGCCGAGTAAGTTCGCGATCTTAAAAACTGTGAACTAAATACAAGCCAAATAATAGAAATATGAATTTAAACTATTGTCCCTTGATTTATAATTTGCGGATTTTCCAGATCTTAAACCCTTCGTACGCGAGTCAGACTCGCCCTTGGCCGGTTTTTTAATAGGAGACATAGCCCGTTCACGAAAACTGATCCGAGCGAATCTGCAAATGCTGT
Organism: Athetis lepigone; assembly: GCA_033675125.1. Taxonomy (NCBI): domain Eukaryota; kingdom Metazoa; phylum Arthropoda; class Insecta; order Lepidoptera; family Noctuidae; genus Athetis; species Athetis lepigone. The sequence goes on from CM066227.1 coordinate 6,185,338, forward strand.
GTTATAAAAATTATGACATCTGAGCCCCGGGCCAGTTTTTTGTGGGCGAGTTGTCTATGACCCTAACTGCGTAGGGGAGGGACGCCATAACTGTTTAAGATGTATAAATACGTGTCAATGTTTACGTCTCGAATGCTGTCACCTTAAATCATAACAGAAAGAAATAGAGATCCAATAACTTAATCTCCAATATGAAAGTACTCAATACGGATATCTGAGACTATGAAAAGCACTCAACAAGTTTATGGATTGTGAAAAGTAAACAAGCAATAAACTCAGTGATGGATAAAATAGTCCCTTTACAAATAAGATTATTGGCTCAGGGAGAACAAACTCAATTGCTCGGTACAATTCTAGGAATAGTGCTTGCGTTAGCATTATTAAGGCTGAGATACGCTGAACAAAATACGTTGATATGCTATACTGCTGATAAACCAGGTAGAGAAAGAATTGCTAAGCCAAATTACATGCTAAGTAACCATAATTAATGCGATATTTGACACCATCATCAATTGACAAATTTCTTATGTGTTAAACGCAATTCTAAACTAAAAAACGATTTTGAATGGCAATGCCCCCTAAGACGTCACAAATTAGTAACCCGATTGATTAACTATTTTTTGATGAAATGATGAAGTAGTAATTAACCGGATTTTTAGAACTAAAATAAACAGAAGTTTTGTAGAAATTCCGTCTTACATTTGTCGGTTAATGGTGTCAAATCCACTGGCTTATTACCTATGAAACAGCAATCAGTCAAAAAAAATCGTATTATGTATGAATCGATTGCTAATCGCTCGCCGATTGTTCTAATGCACTTATTGCTACGACGAAGATGAAGTAGCAATCGCTGGAACTAATTAAATATCGCCTTTAAAAAAACTTAACTTTGCTCTTAAAAACCATACGTAATACGAAACTACCAAACGAAAAATGCACGTTTTAGTTAGCTGATTGCTCCACAGAGGCAGCACTATCGCTAGATTGCTATCGCCATAGATATATTAAAGAAGGAGATATGCCCTGTAGACGAAAATGTATCGGATACCTGTGTCTCCTGTTATCCCTACCACACGGCAACTATTACACGCGCAGTTAAGTAAAAGCAATAGATACGCAGCCGCGCACACACCCGCATTTCTTGTACTAGAACGTACAACACAATCAATTATGAACCTTACAACACCTACACAGCGTGTATTTACCATGCACCGTAAAACTTACTCACACATTAACATTGATGGCTATCGTTGTGCTGTGCAAATGCAATTTATTTTACATTTACGCTAGTGATTGACTAAATCGGAAAATTATCGAAACTTCTATTTATTATCGACCAAATCCTTTTTGGGTTCTCGGAAGTAAAACTAAATAAAAAGATGGCGTAAATAGATAAATTTGGGTTTGTGTAACTTAAAAGCATTTTTGAATTTTATAAATATGAATACGATGCAGTTATTTATTTATTTTTTACGATGGTATAATACTGATACAAAATGGACACGATGGTCCAGATGCCACGCGACATGCACTTGAACCGTGTTAGGTAAGCCGAGGGAAATATTTAAGGACGATGTAATATTTGGTCACATATGACTAATAATAATAAAACAAAATTAAATTAAACTATAAGAAGGCTTATGATTCGGTGCCACATGCTTGGCTAAGAAGGGTACTAGAACTTTATAAAGTACATGCAGATGTTCGCGCCCTTCTTGGTTCTTGTATGGGGCGCTGGACCACAGTTCTTCGTCAACCAGGAACTGGAGGTTCTGGTATCTCGTCGAACGTGATCAGGATAAATCGCGGTATCTTCCAAGGTGACAGTTTGAGCCCTTTGTGGTTTTGCCTTGCGTTGAATCCTTTAAGTACTTTACTAAGGGATTCAAAGCTAGGCTATCGTCTTCACAGAGGGGCTGAGCCTATATCTCATCTCCTGTACATGGATGACCTCAAATTGTACGCACCAAAAACTTCACAGCTTGTGGACCTGCTGAAGATTACTGAATCGTTTAGCAGGTCCATAGGGATGGAGTTTGGTGTGGACAAGTGTGCGGTCGTTCATGTACAGTCTGGAAATGTAGTAAATTCAGACAATTTATTACTTTCCGAGGATATTACTCTCAGATCCCTCTCTGAACTCGAAACCTACAAATATCTAGGAATGCCACAAGCCCTAGGTATCGACGACAAGGTAGTAAAACAGTCACTGAAGGAGCGGTTCTTGGCACGCCTTTTAAAAGTACTTAACAGTCTTTTATCCGGCGGCAACAAGGTCCGCGCCTTCAATGGCTGGGTTATGCCATTGTTGACCTATTCTTTTGGCATTCTTAGATGGACTCAAACTGAATTAGATGCATTGGACAGGAAAGTGAGATCTTTGTTAACTGCACATCGGATGCACCACCCACGGTCTTCTGTGATGAGATTGTACATCCCTCGAAGATGCGGAGGGCGGGGATTCCTCAATGCCAAGAATCTGCATAATCGAGAGGTGTACAATCTCAGAGAGTACTTTCTCCATTCAAGCGTGGGTATGCATCGAGATGTAGTGACGGTTGACAAGGGTTTCACACCGCTATCCTTGGCAAACGGGAACTGGAAAAAACCCTTGGTTTTGAGTACTTCGGACCGCAGGGACGTATGGAAGGGTAAGGAGTTACATGGAAGGTTTTTTCGGGCTCTTACGGGGCCTGATATAGACCCGATTGCCTCCGTGGCCTGGCTACGTTTCGGTAACCTGTTTGGTGAAACCGAAGGTTTTGTCTTTGCAATTATGGACGAAGTTATCAAGACGAGAAACTACCAGAGGCATATAATCAAAGACGGTACCGTGGACATTTGCCGTGCTTGTCACCTTCCCGGTGAGTCAATAAGACATATTGTCTCTGGTTGTTCTCGTCTTGCTAACGGCGAGTACTTGCATAGACATGACCTCGTAGCCAGGATCATCCACCAACAACTTGCCCTTAAATATGCCCTTGTTGAAACCGAGGTACCGTATTATCAATACCAACCGGAACCAGTTCTCGACAATGGTCAGATCACGCTCTACTGGGATAGATCAATTATCACTGATAGGTTTATTCCTGCTAATAAACCTGATATAGTGATAATTGATCGATCGATGCGTCGTGCAATAATTGTTGATGTCACTATTCCCCATGATGAGAACCTCATTAAAGCTGAGAAAGAGAAAATGATGAAATATCTTGACCTCGCTCATGAGGTTACCAGCATGTGGAATATGGACACGACAATTATTGTACCGATAGTTGTGTCAGTCAATGGTCTCATAGCGAAAAGTTTTGACCAACATATTCAAAAGCTATCGCTCAACAGCTGGCTCAGGAATCAGATACAAAAGGCAGTTGTCATGGACACGGCACGCATTGTGAGGAGGTTCCTCACTCTGGATCCCTAACCATCGTTAGCTTGGGTCTCAATACCTAGCGACGGTGGAGCACTATTTTTATACATATTTTTATAAAAATGTTATTATTATGAACTTACTTTTTTTAAAAATATGTAAAAAGATATGTTTAATAAAGAATGCTGGGAAAAAAAACAAAATTAAAACAGGGTAAATATTAGTATTTACTTTGATATTCCAAGCGGGTTAAAAAGGTGGACAAATTAAAAAAAAATTACTCCCAAACAATATTTTATTCGTCAGGCGACTTTGTTGTCGATAACCTACGCTAAAGGATTTGCACATGGACATCATTAACTCACGGCAAAAATCAGCGGCCGCATCACGCGACTCTTGCGTTTAGTTAAATATCGTATTGTGATTTTTACATTGCTTGTCTTGTCACTAAGTGACAAACTTGCGTAGTTGTGAAGGAGCAATGTATTTCAGCAGAAACAATGCAGTCGCTGTGATGCTTAGAAACGAAATAACAGAAAATATTTTTCGATTTGTTATTTTTTATGATTTTAAAGACAAATATAGGAAAAAATATATGAAATGTGATTCCATTGTTGACATAGTTTTGGTATCTGCTTCACTTTTTGCAAGAAATCGCTGAAAAATACGGTATTTTCATTTGTTGACACGATGGCGTTCGAAAGCACACTAGTTCGCGGACACGGCCACTTACGTACGACCTGTAGCACGATTGCATGTTGCGCGGACAGCGACACGCCCACTGGCCACTTCTCCTGTTATTTATATTTCTATGGCTATCGCATTGTTATTGCTGATACGTAATACGAATTGACGTTTGAGAAGCAATTATTGCACGATTATTGCGCAATTATCGCGATCGCTCGGCTTCTGCAAGATACGTAATCCCGTCGCCGTATTATCTCGGCATACGATATTATCGTATGCCGAGATAATACACACGTCAAGTTTAGTAGAATGACAGATCAAGATATATGTCATTCTACTAAATGTTGCTTTTACTAAATAACAGTACCGAGTTTAAATATAATTTATTAAGTTTCTGACTGATTCATAAAAAGCTAGACAGTAGCTTTTTTCCAACTATGTAATATAGCTCTCTGTTTTACTGCTTATAAGATTTCGTCAGCCACTCAGCCCAGTTACTGGCTAGCACGATAGGTACATCATCTTGGTTTGACTGATTTTTAGACTTCCGGGTTTTGACTGTCAGAAATCTACGACTGACAACACCCCACAAACGGCTTTACGTTTATTAATTCAAATCGAGTCACAGAATGTCAGTCATGACCTATGAATTAAAAAAGTTCCTTTGGTACTTTTCCGATTTTAGCTGGCACTAACCGCTACGGCTGGATCGCGTATCTAACTTTGACTTATATTGACAAATACTTATAATTGGAACGCTAATTTTATACTGAAGTGTGGCAGATTAAAAAACTTTGATATTTGTTAACATCGTGCTAAAATAATATAGCTTTTATCAACTAATGACTATATTTTCGTGGTTCCTTTTCAAATAGTCACATAGGAAGCTATTACCATTACGAGTGTCAATAAAAAAGGTATTCACGCAATATTGCACACTTCCGTATTTCAAAACTCTTCTGGCTGAGCTTTGAATTAGCTCCATATTACTTCCTGTTCCTATCATTGTAATCTTCCCAAAAGTAGAATAGCGAACTATAGTAATACTATAGTATATAACTATAGTACTTTTGGTGTTCATGTGATATTTGTACATGTCGCTATGTTACATTATAAGAATATAAGTACACGAGATATTATGTAGGTACAGTCAGCAAAGTAGATAAATATCTAAAGCCGCCAGAAATATATAGAAAGAAAAAAGAAGAAACGGGTTTCGGTGCCGATTTTTAATAGATAGTGATTTAAGACGGGTTATATAAAAAATAAGTGCATATTGTAGTAAAGAAACCCCGAGATTAGAAAATTGACCATCGGTTATTGAAAAACCTTCTGTAATAGAAGGTATTTCAAAAAACTCTCATCTCGGGTTTATATCTGACGGCCCTTGATACTTAAGAAGAAGATACTTTGCCCTATGTATATTATTTCCGTGATACGTTTTTGCAAATATTGGTTCGGTAATGCTTGTGTAAGGGTTGCTGTTATTTATTTTCCTACAGAAGGTATATTTGCCGTACGGCTTTCAGTTACGGATTATGGATGAGCCAGTATTTTTTTTGGCAAGATGATTGGTAGCGCGTTTTCGTTCATAATCTTATTGACTTAGAGTTGAAATCTGCATTGCAGACAAATCGATAAGAATTTCGAACAATAAATATTTATCCATCATCCTTCTTCACCACCTTTGTTTGACAGGTAGATACTGTTTGGAGCATTACGACCACCTTTGTATATATTTGTGCCGGCTTTAAGTATATAAAAATAAATCCATAGAAATTGGTATGCTTAATTTCACCAGAATTTTAATAAGCTTCTGAAGATGCAGTAGTTTTTGCCACAAAACCAACATAAAACAAATGCAAATGTGTTATCACTTGTTGCATGTTATTTAAAATACAATTTGTCTCCGTTTTTCCACCGGACATCTAGACGTACGGCGGGATACCACCCTTTCTTGGTCGATATTCCTCGTATCCGCACGCAGCGTTTCTCGAATTCCTTTATTATGCGCACCGCAAAAGAATGGAATTCCCTGCCGGCGTCTGTGTTCCCAAATGCATATAACCCGGATGTATTCAAGAGAAGAGTGCATAGGCATCTTTTGGGTGAGCTCGCTCCATCGTAGGCCCCGTCTATGCCCTCGGGCTAGTCTGGGAACAAGAGCAAGCCCAGATGTAATAATAAAAAAAAAAAACAATAAAATCTTGTAAAGGTTACGCAAATACATCATTTGTTTAACCAACAGTAAGCAGTTAGTAAATATTCTTTAATGGTTTGGCTCAAAAATAGATTAAAGTTGTAATGTTGTTGTTAACAAAACTGAAATCCAAGCAAAACTCTATCAAACTCCCAGCTGTCTAAACCAGTGCTTTTGAAACTGTGATAAATATGTTCACAAGCCCTTACTTTAAAAACAACTTTTTAAATAAAAAAATCCATAAGCTTGACAGCTTTTATTATTCAATCTTACGACAATGAACGCGGCTTTGACTTTGACAGTCGTTACGGATATTCAGAAGCCAGAAAGTCTGACCAGTCTAACCAAAGGGTATCGTGTCGCCCAGTTACTGGGTTGTGAGGGTCTGAAAGGCAGTCGCTCCACGTAAAACACTGGTATCCAGCTGAATCCGGTTAGGCTGGAAGCCGACCCCAACGTAGTTGGGAAAAGGCTAGAGAGATGATGACGCCAATGAACGCGGCTGATAGAAGTGGAACTGTATAAGTGTAACTAAAACCATTTAGCGAATGGACGTGAATAGGTGTCCGGGGCTGCGGGTTGTTCGGAAGATATACCGCGGCCCCGGACACAAAGGGCTAAGAAAGAACATGGATGGGTATTAGTCAGTAGAAGTATGACACTGTCTTCCGCTCCGCCTAGAGCGGAAGAAGTCATTTGATGATTTTCCATCCCACAAAAGAGGTGAATAAGTGTACGTAATTTCTTAGTCAATAAATAAAAGGCACTAAGCCGCAACCAAAGTCACGGAAAAAACAAGTTAAAACAAGATACATCTAGTCACCAAATAAAGTCCAATACTTACCGTCACACAAACAGACCCAATCGATACCCGACGTTAATTACTCCTAAACAAACAGTTTCAGGTCATTGGTTCCGTATTTGCGGAACCCTCGATTGTCTTTAAATAAGTTCAATATGTAAAGGTTAGACTGATTGGAGAGAGAAATAAATTGGTTTTTGATTTACTCTGCATAGGAGTGGGTTTTGGGTATTTCCACAATTTGAAGAAGGTAAAATATGAGGAGATGAATTAAGTATGGTCGACCATTACATTTGGTTAGACACTTTTCAATCCTTCAAACACACGTGATTTGAGACACAATAGAAATACAATAGCAGCCCGACAGCCGGCTGTCGGTTGGTCGTTGATAGGTTAAGACGCTATCAAATCTGTTGCTGTCTTTGTCACTCTAAGGAGATAAAGTAAGGACAGTAACAGATTTCAGACCATCTTAAAGTTAAGAGACGTTAGGGTATTCGGCCAATAGTTTCTTCTTTTATTTCGTACTACACCATGCTATTTTCATACTATACATAATATATAATAAATATTTTGTTCTATTTTATACTATTCCTAACCAATCCATACTAATATTATAAATGCGAAAGTAACTCTGTCTGTCTGTCTGTCTCTTCTTCACGCCCATACCACTGAACCCATAAAAAAAATAAAGAACAGATATAGTCTGTACTTTATTTTTTTTTACTTTATAGTTTTCATCCTGGAAATCCCCCGGGAGCGGGAACTATTATTCCACGCGGACGAAGTCGCGGGCAAAAGCTAGTTTAACCCATTACCGCCCTCTGTACCTGCACAGGTACAACTACTTAATCGATAAATTATGTATTTTATCTGTGGTAAGTGTTGAAGGTAGTTAGAAATTACAAATCTAGATGACACTAGTTACCACATAATAAATAAAAATAGGCGGTGGCGCGAAAACAAATGTCACTTATTTTGTAACAAAATACGGAGTCCAGACACGACATACAAGGTAAGATTATTTTGTTGGTTTTTATCAAAAATAGTGAAATATTTCAACTTCTTTTTTTATTTTTATGGAGACTATTTATTTGTGTTGGTTATAATAACATAAGAATGAAAGTTTATTACAAAACTTGTAAAGTAGGGTTTGTTTTATTTGTTGTACACAGGCGGGTACAGCGGGCAGATTCGTACTAAAATTTCGTTTTGTTTACAGTATTACTTATAAGTTGAAATGGCCAATCGGAACGTATTTACCAGCTATAAGAGACTGGAGGAAGCCTTGGAATCAATTTTGGCTGATGAAAGCAATGATGAAGAGTACGATATGGTATTAGTGCCACCAGATCCGGCTGTGGTGAGTGATGAGGAAGAAGGTAATGAAGATAATTTGGCGGCTTCAAGTTTTCCTAAGGACGTTCCAGGGACTATTGAGGTAGGTCGGCGTCGTCCTGACTACGATGTTTCGGATTGGAGCGACAGTGATGATGAGCCGCTAAGACCTATGCCTGCAAAACGTGCCAAAAAATGTGATGTAGATTTACCTGTATGGAGGAAAACTCAGCCAACCTATAGTTCTACTTATGAAATTACCGATATCGTACAAAAGAGACAAAAATACGTTGTTGAAAGCTTAGCAGACTGCAATCCCGTAATGTTGTTTGAAAAAATATTTGATCATGATGTAATGGATTTGATAACAACTAACAGTGTCTTGTACGCTAATCAAAATAATAGGCATGGTTTTGAACTTGATAGTGCAAGTTTGAAAAATTTTTTTGGTGTACTGATACTGACCGGTTACCATGAATTGCCATCTGAACGTGCTTACTGGAGTTTGGATGAAGACCTTGGTGTTCCATTGATTGCTAATTGTATGTCACGCAATAGGTTTTTGGAGATAAAAAGAAATCTTCATTTTGTGGATAACGGTCTAATAGATGGTTCGACAGATAAAATGATCAAACTCAGATCATTATGCGATTTGATTCAGCGAAACTCTAGTCAGTGGGGTGTATTTCATGAAAGCTTGTCTGTGGACGAGTCCATGATCAAATATTTTGGGCGTCATCCATCAAAACAATTTATACAAGGAAAGCCTGTAAGATTTGGTTATCGCAATTGGGCTGCGACAAGTTCAGATGGTTATTGCTACGCGTTTGATGTTTATTGTGGAAAATCCACAGAACCTTCTGATGATACCCTTGGTGCGAGAGTCGTGAAATCTTTATTGGCTAAAATGCCTGTAGTTCCTCAAGAGCATATCGTATATTTCGATAATTTTTTTACCAATCATCAATTGTTGCTCGATTTGGGTAGACTAGGTTTTAGAGGTACTGGAACCGTTCGAGAAAATCGGACGAAGAAATGTCCCCTGATCACAGTAAAAGATATGAAGAAGAAGCCTAGGGCGGAATATGATTATAGTTTTGATACAAAGAATGAGATAACTATGGTACGTTGGAAGGACAATAATGTCGTTACAATGGGAACTAATTTTGATGACATAGAGCCTCTAGGCAAAGTAAAACGATGGTGTAACATCAGAAAGCAAAAGGTTGACGTAAATATACCTAAAATGTTTGTCAACTATAATAAAGGAATGGGTGGAGTTGACCAAATGGATCAGTCTATCAGCCTTTATCGGATTTCAATAAAAGGAAAAAAGTGGTGGTGGGTTATATTTACCTATTTGTTAGATATGGCGATATCAAATGCTTGGCGACTACATGTTTTGCTCAGTAAAACTAAACAAGAGATAACTTACATGGACCAGTTATCTTTCAGACGAATTATTGCACGGACTTATTTACGTCCAACGAAAACTAAGAGCCGTCCGTCATCCTCAGCGGCACTAGGGGGTCGGAACAATAATGGTCATAATCCTGAACGGATGGAAAACCCACTGCGATGTGTTATCTGTCACCAAAGAATTCGCTGGCGTTGCGAAATATGTTTGAAAACGCTATGTGTTGAACGACCTTGTTTCAAACAATTTCACTCCTAAAGCGCCCACTGTACACGGCTGAGTACACCCCTAAAACTTGATATGTACATTTTTTTTTTTCATTTTATCTTCTTATATAGCATATTTTATCCCTTATGGACTAATAAATACAAAAACAATAGAAAAATATACTGCAGTTTCATTTTGGGCGTTAATGGGTTAATATATGCAGAAGTAACTCTGTACATCTATTTTTGATGTTTTCAAGGCAAAACCACGGTTAAACTCCAATAAAGACACAGACCTATTTTAAATCCACTACTCCATCTGGATCTGCGATTATCCACTTTCATTCGGACAAAGTCGCGAGCAAATGCTAGTATTGCATAATTTAACACAGGTCTACTTCCGATCAACAAACCCAAAGGAGGCAACAGGTATTACCATGGCAATGGTTGGTCCTAAGTATTCTTAAAACCTTCCTGTTGAGCTTTATCCATAAGCTCTGTAAAAGATTCAACTCTTATAATGCTTGAACCTTTTATTTTAGGGTTCTGTCCTTCAAAAGAAAAAAACGGCACAATTATAAAACTATTTATGTCAACTATTTATTCTTGAAGCCGAAACACGGCATTGCTAATATTGCTGCAGGAATGCGTATATTGCAGACAAACTCCTTTACAAAAACTCCACTGCTCCTCATTATAAAATAGAGACTACAAATAAAAAATACCTCCATCTTCACCTACTGGAAATAAGTCTTACTTCGAATCAAGTTTTAATGAGATCTATGAGATTTTTCTCATTGATATTTACAGAACTGTAAAATCAGATTTCTCTACTCGTGCTTTTACACCGTGTTAGGTGAGACGAAGGACATATTGAAGGAGGCTATTCAGTATTCGATTCTAAATATGTAAAAAAACAATACCTTATTTTTTACCAAATGCCTCATAAAATGTATAAATTGTTGACACGCGCGCTAGATACCCATCGAAATGAGAACGGATCATACTCATTTTATTCTCTTATCATAGATTAGTGACCTGATGCAACCGAGAGCGCTGTGGTGTCCTTTTTTAAGACTTTAACCTTTCCACAACCAACTGACAACCGGCTGTGGGGCTGCTATTGTCTTTCTATTGTGTCTCAAATCACGTGTGTTAGAAGGATTAAGAGCCTTATTGCGATAATTCAACTGCGGTTTTTTTTTCTCATCATCAAATGACTGCTCCCGCCCTGGGTGCGGTGTGTCAGACTTTTACTGACTAAAACCCACTCATGTTCCTTCGATTGCCCTATGTTCCAGGGTCACGGTAACTATAAACATTCCGTAACCCCGGCAGGCGTTGGCCCTGTTGGGCCCCTTCCTGTGCTGACTACTTCTCTTTGAGGCGCGCGTACTGCGGTTTTCTTTACGATTTTAAATTGTTTTATTATTATTATATACATTTTTTTTGTCATATGTGAGTATACCTATATTATTGTTTACTTAAAGGAGACAATTTTTTTTGGTCCCACTATTAAACGGTTACGTTTATTAATAATTTTACGCATGAAACAAGTCATCACCTTATTATAACTAACCCACTAAAAATTATATAGATATCTAACGGGAATAATGAAATAATAGTAAAAAACTATTACGGAAAAATGCATGTTGAGGAGCGTTTTTACATTTATTTCAACGTGAATTTAAATATATTATGTGAAACGAAACGTACCTAATTAACATTCCGTTGTAGATGCTCTGTGGTACAGTTTCAATCAGTTTGACACTGACAGACTACATTATTAAGCTAAGTTCATACGACCGCGCGAAACCGCTCTGTACCACTAACCGCGCGGTACAAGACCAAAGTAAGCAGCAATTATTGTAGACATTACCGCGCGTTCTACGTTCGTTGAAAAGCATTCTTGCATCCTATTTTAAGTGAAAGACTTTCATTTAAAATAGGATGCAAGAAAGCTTTTTTATTGTCTTTGTCATTTTCTGCGACGACTCAGCCTTCGGTATAAAATCCATAAGCAAATTGCCCCCTCCTCAAGCAACATTGACATCCGGACTGGTATGCACATCATCATGCGAACGCCTCAGACCCTGTCCAGGAGGGCTAATTCGCCGCGATTCTCTCGCGCGTAACACGCGCGAGTGTTGCGTCCAGATGTCTACGCGTATAGAGCGTACGTACGCGCGAGTCGTATTTCCTTCTTTCTCTTTTATACGTGCACTCGCTCTGAAATTCGCGCGAAATCTGAACGCAACAAGGCGGCCCTAGTATCTCGACTCGCGCGCATTACGCGCGAGTCACGCGCGAGTTTATTAGTCGCGCGATGCTTGTGGACGCGATGTATTGGTGCCAGTATCTTGCCTACCCGCGAGTGAATTCGCGCGAGTCGAGTCGCGGCGAATTCGCCTTCCTGGACAGGGCCTCAACCACGCGGCGACGCGCGACTTCTCGCGGTCATGTAAACTTAGCCTAATAGTTTTCAACAGTTTTCTAGATAGTCAGATAAGTGCTTCTTCTGTTCTTATCGTATTTTTATTCAATAGATGTTAAAAAAATGGCTTCTGGAGATACAGTGCATAATATATAAAGCTGTTGTAACAATTGTACAGCTCGATTTCAACGAAATGTGCAACAACTTTACTTTTAAAAGCATTGGCGTCCACAGTAAAAGAATAATCGAAAAAAAATCACACCAAAGCCAGGTTTTTATGTCATTTACACCTATATTATTATTGAAAGTGCACTATTCTAACATAAAATACATAGGAAACCTATTCTCTCATTAAATAATCGCTCTTGTGAGATTTTAGGTCATTATGAGAGTCATGTTTTGACTGTCGTATTTCCCAGTATTCCGGTTACTTAGAGTTTTGCTAATATTGCCACTGTAATCTAGAGATTATAAGGAATAAACTAACGTGCATTTCATTAATAAATGCCACAATTTGTGGTGGGCCTAATCCCCGAACAAAAAAAATTGTCTCCTTTATGTCCTTTGAGTTACCTATCACGGTGTTCTTGAATGAATGGTGAAATATCATTATCATACCTTTCTTGGTGCATTTTCCTGGATCGCAGTACCATAATTTTCTTCCGCCAAGCACTGTAATTTTCCACCCTGCTTATAAGTACCTATAAAAGTTATCAGGCGTGGACCAGGGTCTTAATAGCTATGTGCTGTAATTACATAACGGTCTAACACATAATTATGTAATAAATTACAAACGTTATAGGCCTACAAATTTTTCGTCAGGATTTTCAAAGTAGGAAATTAGTTTTGCAGGAACATTTAGACAGATCCATTTTAATGTCTAGTTTAAGATGTTTTATTTTTTATTTTAGCAGATATAAATAAACCAACAAAACCAAATATTAAAAAAATCTAAAATGCTTAAGATTTGAATCAGGTTCACAATCAAATACGTAACATAGAATGAATAAAAATGAAAGGTGATATTTAGTACTTTTAGTACAAAGCCTACCGACTCGTATTTTATATCTTAAAATGTATTTTTTTTTTAGAATTTGACACTATTTCAAGTTAGGACAAAACCCATTAAAATGAAATGAAACAATATAACGCAATTAAAAAATCCAACTCATCTTTTTTTACCCCGTAATGAAAACATCATTAAAATCTGGTACTCTGCTCTTGGAACTGTTTAGAAAGTCTACCTATTCCAACTCTTGTTTATAATTTTCAGAACTAAGGAAATAATAAAGGTATAAATATAAAGAAAGCCCTATAATCCCTATAGACAACAAATTTTCTATAGAAATATTTTACAAAGGTTATCTATTTTTATTTTTCCTGTTCAAACCATGGAAGCCGCTTATATTGACACGTGTATCATCCATGCCTCCCAAAAGATTAAATGAAATACTATAATAAGCGATTTTTTAAGAATTTCCGGCATTGTGACCAAAAAAAAATTGCGCGTCCAGACTAAAATTATTCTCAACAGTTAGCGCCTTACTACTAAACGCTGCATAAAGTTATGACAGGTATATACGTCAAAAAATGTATGGTTACACAGGCTTTATTCATTGCATAACTTTACACAGCGATTATTAGTAAGGGCATTAGGTTACACGTACTTTAAATAGCTACTATGAATAACCCCTTCATTGCCTTTTTGGAATAGAGACTACATTGATAAAACAAAAAAAATGTGGTATACATTTTATTACTACTTAAAAAAAACCTGTTAACGGATTGAGCCCTTAGTAATAGTTTACGGTATATGTTATTGGAAATAATTCTACATTTGGCCTCAAAAGTTTTTTTTTGGCCCAATAAAGTAAAAAAATTGCCAGATGTCCTTTTCTAATAAGCCAGCCTTATAAGCTTAAGCCTAACTTACGAGAACAACAAAAACATCTAATTCTTTAATAAAAATAAGGTTTGAAGTATAAATACAGCTCTTAAACTTGATGTCAGGTCAGTATTTATACTTCAAAGCAACTCGATTCTTGAGAATTTTCAATAAGTTCAGACTCAAGAGTACTAACTTCCAAAGTTCCAACTGGAAGTCATAACCGGTACCATCTCGAAGTTCTTCAGTTAAGTCGTGGGTGGGACTTATAAACTTGTACATTAGAGGGCATATATAGAGTTCTTTGTGAAGAAGCTCATACTTTACTTGGGAGTACTGCCACCTATTTCTGTCACAAAGTGGTGTTGCTGTGTTCCGGTTTGAAGGGTGACGATGTAATAGGCGAGACGACGAAAAAAAAGTAATTAGTCCGTAGTTGAGATTATTAAAAAATTTTGGACACGTATTTTTTCTTTTTTCTCGTAAATGAAAAATGACGACGATACAGTGCGTTGAAGTTGTGCGTGACGTCACGATCAGATACAATTTTTGCATTACGGTAGCGTCAAAAGCCCCCACTATATGTCCCGACTCCAGAACTTTGTTGCTCTTTATCTTTGTATTTTTTTATTATTTTGATGAAGCAAAAAATACGTGCCCCGTATTTTTGGCCGATCTACAAGACGGACTAAACAGAATGCCATTTTTTTTATGTTATCCTCATCCCTATTATAGGTACAAAGACATATCGTCTCTGGGACGACAAGGCCTGTCTTCGAGGCTTCTATTATTTTAAATACGACTGTAAGGCCACCAATTAACAAGTGAGCCGTCTTTTTATCGTCATAAAAAATCATACAAATATAGTAAAGAGATGAAAGTTTTTGTGATTAGGAGATCTAAAAGCATATAACGATAAACTTGGACGTTAAAGCCATTTTCATAATATTGACTAGCTTCTGCCCGCGGCTTCGCACGCGTTAGAAAGAGACAAAAAGTAGCCTATGTTACTCTCCATCCCTTCAACTATCTCCACTTAAAAAATCACGTCAATCCGTCGCTCCGTTTTGCGCTGAAAGAAAGACAAACAGACAGACAGACACACTTTCCCATTTATAATATTATTACTAGCTTCTGCCCGCGGCTTTGCTCGCGTTAGAAAGAGACAAAAAGTAGCCTATGTTACTCGCCATCCCTTCAACTATCTCCACTTAAAAATCACGTCAATCCGTCGCTCCGTTTCTCGTGAAAGAAAGACAAACAGACAGACAGACAGACAGACACACTTTCCCATTTATAATATTAGTATGGATATAGTATGGATAGGCTAGTTTTCTACCGCGTTGATGTCGAAACTCCCATTAAAAGGTAAATTTTGCAAAAAATGCTTTCTTAGTGCTCCCCTGCGTTATAAAAGTAGATAACCACTGAGCAAAATTTTAAGTATCTAACTCTTATATAGTTAAGGCCCTGCATTGATATTATGTCGGTCAGTCAGTCAACTTCTCCTTTTATATATAGATTAATGTAGGTAACAGTGACCAAATTGGGGTTATTCCGATCTGTCACCCCGTTTTGTTCCCATGGGTTGGTAAAATACTGAAAATACTGAGATACTTAGTATTTAAATCAATCAAAAGTACTAGGCGCGCAGTAGCGTGAAGAGATCAATAGAAAATGTGTTCCACACATTGGTAACTGGGGGATAAATCGAACTTTTTTTTCCTATCTGTCACCCGTGGGGACAAAACGGGGTGACAGATCGGAATAATCCCCAAATTGTACTAAAATTTTCTCTGAATAAATACCAAAAGTTGTCACTATAATAAAAACCCGCATAACATTAATTAAAAACAACTCTTCCATGTTCAAATTCATTACACTTCAATACCGGTTTTCTATAAACCGAACAAAAACGCAAAAAAACCACAGCTCTTTCATGCAAGAAAAATCATGAAATCCCGTTTTGAGTTCCATACGTCGACGTCGCTTTCTTTTGCTTATATTTTCCTTTTAAATAAAGCAGTGAACAGTTTTCTAGAAAAATCTAAAGCCTTGTGCTATGAAAGACTTAGTTGAAGCATAAATAAGGTACTAGATGCAAGGAAATCACAAATAAAAAACGTAGACATTCTCCTATAATATAACATTTTAACAAGAATGTAACTCTATCGGTCATATTATACTTTAAACTTTCGCGTTGCATATTAATACTTTACTATTTCACGGGATTTAACGCGCACGTACCTTTTTTATTTGTTTTTTGCTTGACGTTTCGGCAGGGTTACACCTGCCATGGTCACGAGCAGACCCATTATGCAGAGCATGTCTACTTGTGACCATGGCAGGTGTAACCCTGCCGAAACGTCTATCGGTCATATCTAGAGTAATATGAGTTTGTAGGATTAAACGTAATTTAACCTTTCAACGACTAAGCGACAGCCGGCTGTCGCGCTGCTATTGTCTTTCTTTTGTGTCTCGAATCACGTGTGTTCGATGGTTCAATATTGATGTTAAGAATTATTGATTTGAAAAGAGAAATTATTTTAGAGTTGGATGACCTATTTATCGAGGGCTATAGGCAGTAAAACATTACGCAACAATCCACGGGAGCGCAGCAATTAGACGGGCCTGTTGGTCTAGTGGTTAGTGACCCTGACTGACTGACTGTTATCAGTATTCAACTGAGCACTCCTCGAATGAATCATGTAAATAGACGGTATGCATGTGTGGGTGCGTCACTGACACTGTCGCGCGGTGCGTAAAGTTGTCCTTTATGTATTTGTGTGAGTACATTTTTAAGAACATGTGTATCTGTGTGAGTGTACCAAGTTAATGAAAAGAGATTGTAGGACCTTCTATGCTTCACAAGTTTTTAATGTAAAATTACGCCCATCTTTTAAGTTTGACCTAAATTTATATTTAATTGATTTTCAAAGGAAGTTTAGGACATACTAGGCATGCTAGTAATACATATAATATTTTCTCTCGCAGGGAACCGTCTTAATCAAACTATCCTGTGGCGCCGTAATTGATTGAGGTATCCAGCCGGGCATCAATTATAGGAGTATATGAACCTGATAAATAATAACATCATTATGGATCAACCCAATGGTGTTAGGGTTGATCCATAATAATGTCCTCGAACATTATAACACTTGTTATAAATTGTTTAGACATAATCTTAATTTAATTTTATAAAAATAATATTTGTCTGTTAATATCAAAGCTTGCTTGTATATTAAAGTTACTTTTAGTTACTAAATTGGGCATTAGTTAATCATGGACATGTAATTTAATAAATAAAGACTATTGAAAATATTAATTAAATAAAAAATATCCACAATAATATTATATTGCAATAAATAACAAACTGTTATTAACAAAATCTCGGTAGATAATAACGCTCATCTTAGGATTTTACATCATTATTATTGTTTCATTAAATTATTAATATAAGTAACACAAAATATATACAATATTTACAAACTAAATTACTATACTTAAAAAAAAAGGAAAAACACTACAATTAAAATATGATAGCATCAAAAAACTCCTCCGCATCGCTGTCAACCGGTAAAGTGCCCAAAAAGCTGGCAGCATTGCCACGTTGGATGGCAATGCTAAGTCTTTGGCCAAAATAATAGCCAGCCTTTGGGTCACGGGAAGAGTCAACCAGTCTTTTTGATAGTTCTTTAAATAAAAGGTGGGCACTCGGACCCCACGGCCCGAGGGTTTCAACCCCAAACGGCTCAAAATATAGTTACCAATAAGGTTACTATACTTCCGCCGCTTGAGGATGTATATTCATCTTAGGTGAATGTAAAACTTTTTGACTTTTGACAAATTGCCTTAAATCTGCAAGTTTTTAACATTCTATAGAAATACTTTCAAAACTTGTAACAGGAGAGTATTATGAAAGAAATGCGACTGACCCAAAGATTAGATAAATTATATCGATTTCAAACTTGCTTGGAGAAAAGAAATTGCGATTTTATATTTGCTTACAATAATTATTATTTTGAAAGTAGCCAGATTTTGTATTTAAAGTCAAAGAAACATCCATACTTCTATACAAATATTATAAACGCGAAAGTAACTGTGTCTGTCTGTCTCGCTTTCACGCCAAAACTACCGAACCGATTTAAATTCGAATACAATGTAAATTGTTTAATGAATAAATAAATGAAATGAAATGAAAAATGAAATTTGGTACAGAGAAACTCTATAGCTTGAAAAAGGACCATTTACCACTTCACGTTACTGCGCGCCTAGTACTTTTGTTCTCTTAAGTTTTCAATCTTCAATCGAAAAATAACGTCCTGTAACTCTGTGGGACACTTTGTTTCCGATATGTAAACCTTATAACATACTATTAGGTTGCAGTGTTACTCAACGGAAAAAAAATCGTCCCGTTCAGTAACACTGTGACTCAACGGAAATTTTATTCCTATTGAGTAACAATGTTACACAAAATACTGTGACTACACGGGAACAAACCATAAAAACTTTATGTTTAATATTCCAACAAAATAGTATGCAACTGTAGACGGTACTGATATGATGATTTTTCAGCGAAACTGTACTTGGGGGTCGAGTGGAAACCAAAACTTGGTTTCAAAATGAACTCCACTTTCGACCCCCAGGGGTCGAGAAAATACTGTAGTTAGGGGTCGAGTGGACACTTTAATTCTTGGGGGTCGAGGGGACGAGAGTGGACTCAACGGATTTTGTTTGCCACGTGAAGCCACCAGCGTTTTTCTCAAAAAAAAATCATTTGACCGACGTATCTGACAATCCCTAAACAAAATTATGCCAATACGTTAAGAAGTTAAGCATTACAAAAGCATTGCAAATGCACTCTCAGTCGCTCTACCGATTTAGCTTTAAAAACTCAACGTCAACAGTTTAAACACAAACGCAACAGATGAAGTAAATACGGTCAGCAATGCGATTACGTCATCAACTGTTACTTGTTACCCGTTTTCCAATAAATGGTGACTTATTTATTACATTGGACTGCTATCAACAGGTCGCGCCAGCTGTCGATTGTACAAAGGTTTTGACAGCCATCCGATTGCGTGGGTGCTGGGTTGAGTGGATTAAAATGAATTGCTGTAAGTGAAGCGGAGAGAATTTGAGCAAATATTCGTACTTTAGTTATCCATACTAATATTATAAATAGGAAAGTGTGTCTGTCTGTCTGTTTGTCTTTCTTTCAAAAACGGAGCGACGGATTGACGTGATTTTTTAAGTGGAGATAGTTGAAGGGATGGAGAGTAACATAGGCTTCTTTTTGTCTCTTTCTAACGCGAGCGAAGCCGCGGGCAGAAGCTAGTCTAATATATATAAAACTAGCTTTTGCTCGCGACTTCGTCCGGGTGGATTAATACTTCCCGTTCCCGGAAAATTTCCGGGATGAAAACTATCCTATGTCCTTTCTCGGCTCCCAGACTATATCTGTATCAAATTTCATTCAAATCGGTTCAGTGATTTAGGCGTGAAGAAGAGACAGACAGACAGAGTTACTTTCGCATTTATAATATTAGTACGGATGGTAAACTGATGGACTAATTGGATGATATATCAAAGCACAGGTGAATCTGCTGATCTTAAAGACATGAAAGTTGCAGGGTGCATAACCATGTAACCACTAAAAGGATTTTTGGAAATTCCAACCTAAAAGAAGTAAGAAAAGAAGTATCGAAATTCACGCCGGCGAAACCTAATATATTTAAAACATCTAGTATCTACGTAAAGCTAAAAGTATTTAGGTTCTCTTTCTTATAGAGTTTGGCATTTCTATTGAATTCCGTAACTTTATTATCACTCCGTAGTTTTTCGGTAACTATGATAACAATGTTTAATATGGATCTATTAAGCTTCTTAGACATCTACAACCCTTTACTGACATGATACCTCTTGGTAAGACCAAATTTCAGACTTCTAACTGCTAAAAACGGCGTAAAAACGTATTAATGCACACTGCCGATAAAATTAAACAACGTATGCAAGACATTACACTTACTCGTACCTACACAACAACACAATATTAAACAAAATCGATTTAATTTTCAACGACAAACCAAATCCCTAATGAAATGAAGTAAGTCCGTAAAACAAACCTGTCTTTGAATACGAAGCAACAGTATCTTAATAAAATTCAAAAGAACTTTCTGGACCATTCACTCAACTTAAGTACATAAGCCTTAATATAAAGATAACAAATTGGAGACGCTCTTCATCAAAAGACACAGAGGCATTACAAGTACGACTAACATAAGTACCTGCGTAGGTAAGTATAATATAAATTACTTTTCATTTTGTCAAAGAAAATTAGAACCTGAAGCCTCTGAAAAAAGGTAGTCAAGTATAAAAATTGTGTGGATTCAATTGGATACTTTTGAAGAGATTAGTGGCAATATTCTGCCACATTGTTATCTGGTTTCTTGCGCAGATTAAATGATGGCTTCCTTCGTTACAAAGGGTATTTTGTAAGTAAGATAATGAGGCCATTATTCTTTCAATGTATGTCTGAATTTTCGTCTTTATTACAATTTAGCTACGTTCTACCACAGCCACAATAATATCAATGTTATAAAAGTAAAGCGAAAGTATTTATGTCTACCCGTCTTTTACGATTTCGAAGCTAAACCGTTGAACCAATTTCGATGTAATTTTGCACGAAATAACGTGGAACTTCAGGGAGCAATATAGGCTACTTTACAAGCAGTAACTAAAGCTAGTGTTAACACTAGCTTATAAGGCAGGATCTAAATAGACGTGATCAGAAACAAAAAGTTTGGATAATTCCTTGGAAATAAATACTCTGTTCTTGTTGATATTGCTGTTTTGGTAAGTGTAATAAATGAATTAAATATCTTGCCTCCCTTGGGTGTCGTTATAGAGCAACTTTAGATGCTATTTATGTAAGAAGCTTTCCGTACTTAATAATTACAATATTGGCACTGGGAGGAAATTTTTGTGGGGATTCCGTACTTCAAAAGAAAAAAGAATAACTCTTATAACAGAGCTATCTAACTCTGTTATTCGTTATTCATCTAGTCGGTTGGCTAGGTCTATTTGGCCATCTGTCAGATCCAGTTTCAACACCATTTTGTCGTACGAGTAAAAGTGTCAAGGTTAACCGATGTTAACTGTCAAAGAACCAGGAAACAAATCCACCCGTACCACCAAGCTGTAGTGGCAGTGGGCTGGTCTTATCTCTCGCGGATCAAAGCATGATGTAGCAACTTATCGACCTATCTCTATTCTATCTGCTTTTTCCAAGCTCTTTGAGAGGCTTGTACATAACGAGGTGTATCCGGCTCTTCATAGTATTTTTATAAATGAGCAGCATGGTTTTGTGAAAGATAAGTCTTGTATTAGCAACCCCTTATTTTTACATCCCACCTTTTTGAAAGCATAGATAATAAGCAGCAAATCGATGCAGTTTATACCGATTTTCAAAAAGCATTCGATAAAATAGATCATGCAATACTACTTAATAAGATTGCCTATAACGGTATTAGAGGTGATCTTTTGCGGTGGTTTGTTTCTTACATTACCAACAGAATTCAAAAGGTAGTACTGGATGGCTTTGAATCTAGCTCTATCCAGGTGATGTCTGGCGTCCCTCAATGTTTCCTCTCGGCCTCTTCCCTTTTTCGGTTTTTTTCGGTTCCTTATTATTTATTTTATTTATAAATTTTCAACATTCCAAATTTCTTTTATATGCGGACGATTTAAAAACAAACAATTTTCAAACAAACAAGATTGTATAAATTTCCAGCAGGATCTAGACCGCTTCTCTGACTATTGTTCTTCCAATAAGCTTTATCTTAGCCTTCCAAAGTGTAACGTTATAACTTTTACCAAAAAACTAAATAAAATTGAATTTAATTACTGTCTCGCTAAAACACCTTTAAATAAAGTTAATTCACTCCGGGACCTTGGGATTGACTCAAATTCGCCTTGATTCAAAGTTCCATTTAGATGTTCATATTGAGAAAATAGTTAGCAAGGCCTACCAAATGTTCGGTTTTGTAATGAGGGCGTCTAGGGAATTTCGTCGCCCTTCCACCTTTCTATACCTATATAAATCAATAATTAGGCCACAATGAGAGTTTGCGGTACCTATGTGGAACCCTATGTACAAAAAATACATTGATGCTTTGGAGTTGGTCCAACACAAATTCTTTCGTGCATTAAGTTACAGGTGCTTTCGGAAGAAATCCTCATACCATTTTCTTCTGAAAAAATTCGACATCTTAACCTTGCAGTAGTTGCAGTCCAGATGGAAACTCTTAGATGTAATGACTCTCTTTAATGTATGCCGCAATAACTTCGATAGTCCTGACTTACTCAAAAAGTTAAGCTACCTGGTTCCTCGAACAGTACATGTACGTGAGGTATGCACGCGGCGCTTATTTGCCACTAGTCGTTGTAATTCTAACGCTGGCTCTCGATCACCCCTTGATCGCTTGGTAGAGAGTTACAACAACGAATTTAGCCAAGTCGACATACTCTTCCTAAACAAACAAATCTTCAGGAGGCAAATACGAGCTATTCTTATGGATCGGCAGTCGACAATGACATAAAAATATGTGTCATAAAAAAAAATCGTGCATTTTTATGTTACTTTTACCGGCTTGTATAACTTTTAAATATTATTATTTTTAATTTGGTATTAAGTACATTTTTTTTTTATTTACCGTTTCAAGTCTCTTTAGTTATTGTATATTCTTTCAGTAATTCGTGGAAAACGTAGTGGGTAACATATTTATCGTATTCTAGTTTATAATGTCGTGTTATAAATATGTAATATGTTACTGTTTGTTTTTCCTAAAATAAAATAAATAAATAAAATAAATAAATAAACACTATCGTTGGAGCAAGAGTATTCAGCCTTGGAAACCACGCTTAAACAGTATTGGTGTAGCTGTAGTTAGTGTCTTAAATGCATTACTGCATGCATACTCTAAAGGCAAGAACTTAAACCTTAGAAACTATAGAGCAGTTCTGTATGCTTCACGGTATAGCTTGGTTCATTTAATTTTAAGTTAATAAACCTACAATCTTAACTCCTTTGTTCTATCGTTAATAGCAGCTGTGTAGGTTATAACAATGAGTACTAAGTTTAACCTTTAAAAGTCTCGAATTCCATATAGTTTGGGTATATTTTTCCTTTTCTAATCTTTAGTTGTTTTCTGAAGTTTCACTATGAGTATTTTTGTTATTAGATTAGCTTTCGTCTGCGTGTCACCTGCGTGGATGTCGAACTTTGATCCGCTTTTTACCTCCAACTTTTTAAATTCGACCCCTTTGACGGTTGTATATCCAAAATTCTTTCTTAGTGGCAACTTGATGGGTGTGTTCATCATAAAGAACACTCCCTCTAACTTTCATGTCTCTAGGGTTTTTTTTTTTATTTTTGGGGGGGAGTGGGAAATCATCAAATGACTTCTCCCGTCCTGGGTGCGGCGGGAGGGCATATCAGACTTTTACTGACTAAAACCCACTCATGTTCCTTCGGTTGCCCTTTATGTTTCGGGGTCACGGTAACTATTATAAACATTCCGCAACCCCGGCAGGCGTTGGCCCTGTTGGGCCCCTTCTCGTGCTGACTTCTCTTTGAGACGCGCGTGGAACACTAACGCGTCCATCTAGACACCTCAAAATCACTGTCTATACAAATAATATCCTCACGCTTCAAAAACACCCTCATTACTATAAATATAACAAAAGCTTATCGGACACCGTCTTCATTGCAGCAATTTTGTAATCCCTATTGTGCCCACTTCATTTACTGAAGCACCCCCGTACCTTGAGTAAAGGTCTTGCCACACTAGCAGGCCTAGACAAAATTCGCTTGTTCGTTTTTCCGCACACGCTTTAGAGTGAACACACGAGTAAACGGGATAGAAGATCACGTGTCTTCTCTTGTTCACAAACTAAACTTAAGTTAAGTGCATCTTTCTCTTTCCATTTACTTACGAAAAGAACAGAAGATGCGTATTAGTTTAGTACTGTCAAATTGGCCAGCACCTGAAATAAATCTACGTATTTTTAGTTGCCATGTTTCAATTTCATTGGTCAATTGTCTATTGTAAATTAATTAGATAGGACTAAACTGATATTTTATTTTCTGTCCTTTTTTTAATTAAAAAAACTAAAAAGATGCACTGAATTTAAATTTTGTTTAGTGTGAACAAGGGAATTGGTACCATTGTCTTACATTTTGTACTTAGCGTTGGGTGTGAATAGTAAATAATGGGTAGTAATAAAAGCTCCGACAAATAAAGAAGAATTGTACTTACTCAAAATATTAAATTTACTGCCTAAAAAACTAACTTTCCGACTACTTTTTTTCGAATTAAAATGACGAAACGACCGAATGAGATACTAAAATCTCCGAAAAATAAACATGAACGTTTATTGCTATAATACTTTTCTACCAGCATAAATGACGTTCAACTAAAAACTCTATTAATTTACCAATTCTAATCTTACCAAACCTTAAAATACTCTATACATGATCGAGGGTGGGCTGGGTCGACGGAGCCCCGCTTCGCGGGGCTCCTACTTCTGGGTGGTTTATAAAAAAATAACCACGAAGGAGATGGCGGGGTCTATTCGCTCGCTTCGATCGCTCACACGACCCCGCCATCCCCTTCTAACCTAACCTATCCGAGTCGGGGTGCCCTAAAGCCTAGATTGCAACCAGTTTTCATCATTATTGAAAGTTAAAAAATAAATTTTGGTAACCAGCAATAGAAATTAAAACAGTTCATGCAAGTTGTAAAAATATGATTATTTTGACGAAACCTCTGTTGTCGGTAACTTAGTAATTTGGTCGGAGATTTAGTTTTCTATTCGGAAATTAGGATTTTTTGTCGGTAATTCATTATAACGCTGGTTAATTAGAATAATAGTCGGCCACAGATCGCTGGAGATTAATTTGTTTGTCGGAACCATTATTATTTCCCGTAAATAATTATTTATCTAAAGCCCCAGTCACATGTAGACGCATATAATACAGCTGCCCGTAATGAAAATAATGTCTTTATCTACACAATTATTTTGTACCATGCATTTAAAAAGCTACCTGAGTTGTCATGTACTTATCCACATAAGTATATTTTACTAAACATTTAAAATAATTGTTGAGTTGAAAAGTTTTGATCCACGTGTCATGTTCGTGAACGCACTTTCTCAGTCACGATACAGAAGCAAAGCGTAGAGCAACGCTTTTTATATTATATTAAATAAAAAGAAAAGAAAGAAATGCTCTCCTTGCTCAAGAAAATGAGCCTGCAAGGTGTCCGCCTCGGTAAAGCTGAGCCTTAACGACAGCCTTTGTTAGCCGTCAATAAGCTTCTTTCACGTTGTCATGGCTTCAGGTTTATAATAACGTACCTAGTGAATAAAATTATTTCCTAGAACCAAGAGTTTATCAGAGGAAGGTACGGAGAAAAATGAAAAATATTATTCAAATAGTTTTTTTTTTCGAGCTTTGCTAGGCACAGGATGTCGGTAAAGTTTATCTTGGACATCACTGACATCTCATGCATCGGAAAACACGTAAAGCTGTTGTTCCTGGTTGTCTTTTGTAGAAATTTTACATTTGTTACGGATAGTCAGGAGCCAGAAAGTCTGACCAGTCTAACAAAGGAGTCGGGGTAAAGTTCGAAATCTATGCGGGCGAAACCACGGGTAAAAGATAGTTTTTAATAATAGAAGAACACATGCATGCTCTCTATCATGAATATTTTTATAAGGCGACAGTTAAGGACATAGCAGCCGTAAAAAGGATTTAGCATTAGGGCAGAATGCACTTGAATAAAACCGGAGAGAAAAGCTAATTAACTACATAATTAACGACAGTGTCGTAGAAATCGATGCACGGACATCAGCGGTTGAAGACTTCGACCCATTTACTTTGGCTGTAAATAAATCAAACTTCCTTGCGTATTATTTAGAGATGTGCTGACTGGTCCGCCGCTTTCGTAGTCGTCGGCCACGAAAGTACGAAAGCAACGGGCCGCCGACTATTCGGCCTCTTATTTTTTATGCATTTCTCAATGATATAAAATTATAATTATCATTTTTACTGTCTCAAATATTTTTTTTTTTTTTTTTTTGGTTATTTCTAATCGATAAAAAATTGTACGCTACGCAGGTTGTGATCCTCTGACACCCAAGCTAAGATTAAACTTGTGTTATGGGTGCCAGGGCTCTCTCTTAACACAATTTCCTAATGAATACAATTAACTATGATTAACTAGGTGTCTACGGATTTAGGAATAATCAATTTGTTATGAGTGTATTTAGAAGAAATGAAAATTAATATTTATAAAATAATACAAGTTTTTTACATATAAACTAATTAATATTACAATAAAGCCTCTCTATGCTTAAAAGTGTGTATGTGTGTGTGTGTGTGTGTGTATATGTGTGTGTGTGTGTTTGAGATGTGTGTGAGGTGGTGAACTGTGACTGGATATATTACCTTACAGTGTTTGAGAAGAAATTTTCTACGTCGTCATATGTAAGGGTCATAAGCCAGTCAATCAAATTTCTTTTACAAAGATGGAGATTGGTTCCATATATTTTGCAGAATTTGTTAGCTAAATTATATAATTTGCTACCCAAAAAGAGGAAATGTCTTTCCGCCATTTTTGTTTTGCGGCTTTCAACCGTACAAACGTTTGTATTACGACGTCTTAATGTAAGGAGTGGGTCATAAGACAGAGACCTATGTTTGCGCAGTACTGTGTTGAGCACGAAGAGCTTTCTCACGGTCAGAACTTGGCAGTCTTTGTATAATTGTATAGTACTGTACCGAAAGTGTTTGAAAGTCATGGCCTTAAGAACAGCTCTCTGCGCTCTCTCTAATTGCAGTAAGTTTGACTTAGGTGCTCCACCCCAGACCGTTATACCAAATGACAGCACTGACTGGCAGAGCGAGTAGTAAACCATACGCAGTGTATGAAAATCTGCACTATGACGGAGGCTTCTAAAAACTGCGATAAGTTTCCTCACCCTGCCAGCCAGCGTTCTCAACTGGACGTTCCACGAGATGAGGCTATCTATAATAATACCCAGGTATTTGACGTTGCTTGACTTTGCCAAGGAGCGGCAAGCACAAGTGTCGAAATGACCGTTGCAGGTATGTGCTCTAATCGTTAACAGGTTATCTGGTTGAGAGGATAATTTATGTGAGAACGTCAAATAAGTTGTCTTGTCCACATTCAGAGTTAAAATGTTGTGCGAAAGCCACGCCAAGACTATGTATAACGCGAATTCTGCACGCTCTCGCACTTCTACCCAGTCTCGTCCATGTACAAGAAGAGCCGTATCGTCTGCGTAAGTGTATATATTACAGTGAGGTAGGGATAAGCTGCATAGACCGTTTACATAAATAAGGAACAATGTAGGGCCTAAAATTGAGCCCTGTGGAACTCCGAAGGATATTGAGTGTTCATCACTTATTACAGAACCAATTTTTTTTTTGACACATTGTGTCCGTTCTGTTAGGTAGCTTTGAAATAAAGCTAACGCCGTGCCCCTTACTCCGATTCTTTCCAACTTGGATAATAAGACAGGGACAGAGACAGTGTCAAACGCCTTAGATAAGTCTAAGAATATGCCCAGGCATTTTGACTTCCTGTCAAGTGTCTTAACAGCGTCATCTATAAGAGCAGCAGCGGCATCTTCGCAAGACTTCCCAATACGGAAACCATATTGATTTGGCGATAATATGTTTTGTGCATCTAGGAAGTTGATGAGACGGTTGTTAATAACTCTTTCTAAAATTTTCGACACTGCAGGAAGAACAGAAATAGGTCTAAAATTATTGACACTGTCCCTGTCACCACTCTTGTGGATGGGGTGTACAACAGCCTTTTTGAGGACACGGGGAAATATACCTTGAGTGAGGCACAAATCAGTGATATGAGTAATAACGGGGACCAAAAACTGGCTGCTGTTAATTAAAATGCCAGCGGTTATACCGTCCCACCCCGCAGCAGAGTCTTTACGGAGGTTCAGTATTATTGTCTTTACTTCGGCTTGATCGGGTGTTAGCAGGACAAGTGAGTTGAGTTGTCTGTCTTCTTTAGTGTAAGGTAAGTGGTGACTGGGGGAAATGGAGTGCTGATTCGCAAGATTTTGTCCAACGTTTGCAAAATATTCGTTAATGTAGTTAATTGAGGATAAAGAGTCGCCGGCAATAGATAATAGTTCCGTGGGAAGGGATTTTGTTTTTTTTTTATGGATAATGTCATTAATTACTTTCCAGGTAACTTTGGGATTATTTCTAGCTTTAGTTAGTTCGTTTTTCTCATAATTGTGTTTTAACCGGGATAATAATTTGTTACAGAAATTACGATATCTAAGATATGTAATTTTCAAAGTGTAATTTTCCGGCGATTTTTTGTGTTTTTTATGCAAGTCGTCTCTATTTCTAATACACTTTAATAAGCCAGGGGTAATCCAGGGCTTGAGAATTCTAAGCTTTGACGGAATGATGCGAACTATAGTATTACTATGAATTATGAATGAAATTTTGTTTATGAAAAGTTCTGTTGCCTGATTAGGATTGTTATTACATAGTATCAAATTAAAGTCTGTATCGGCGATGTCTAAGGCTACTTTTTTATAATTAATAGTAGAAATAGTATTAGTGTTTTTTTGTAAAGTAGAAACCTTATTTAAGCAAACTAACACGGGAGCATGATCAGTGATATGGCTGTCTAATATGAAAAAAGTTACCGCACCTGTGGCCCTTAGCATTGTATGATCCAGACAGTTATTCTCTCTAGTTGGGAAGGTATACCCCGGTAACAGTCCGTATGTAGCGGTGAGGTTCATATACTCATTATAGTGAGGATCACTACTAGCTGGGCAGATATTAATGTTAATGTCGCCAATCAAGAGAATATTTTTATAATTAGACATTGACTCTAACAGGTTGTTCAGGCTATTTAGAAAGTTATTTATGTGACGGAAAGATGGCGGCCGGTAAATAGCGATAATGACGGTATCAGGGCTCAGTATACAAACAAGGCAACTAGCATCCATAAATTTGGGTTCCATGACATTATGAGTACGATTCGAATTTATATATAAGACAACACCATCATTTTGATTAAATGTGTTGGTAGTATAATAGGAGGAATAACCCTGGAGATAAGGAATATTATGTGATTTGTTAAGCCAACATTCTGAGAATATCAGGACGTCACATCTAGTTTGGAGGGAAGTTAGGAGGACTAAAACGTTGTTAAAATTTTTGTTAATACTACGTATATTTAATTGTAGTATTTTTAAGGAATGTTCAATGTTTTTATCCATTAATAATTGAGTGCATTTTTCTGGGGAACAGTGATAAACTTCATTATTCCCTAAAGAGTCTAGGTCTTCAAAAATATCATTAACATTATTCATTTTTGAAAGAATAACTATTCAAAAAGATGATATAATATGTAAAGCAATTAAACACCAATACGACACCACAGTAGACTCTGGGCGGATATACATAAAATAATCTGGATAATAAGAGAATGTCTGTCTTGGTTAAGGGTATAAGGTCAGCATACAATTTTAATAAATCAGTGTAATAATACAGTAGTAATACATAATAAGTCCCTAGCGTAAGATTGTGTGTGAATATGTGGTGTGGCTTGTGTGCGTATTTGTGAGCTGTATGTATTATATGTATGTGTGTGTTACATGTATGTGTAAAGGAGGCGTAACAAATCTTTAGAGTAATTATAAAGTATACTATAAAAGCTAATTTAAAAGCTGTCGAGTTAGAAGACAGTAACAATAATAATTTAATTAGTGGGAGGTTGAAGTATGTTTTGAAAACAAGTACTTGAGAAAATTCTGACGGATTTTTCACCTTCTTTTTTCCGCAAAAAGATTTTCCCATTTGATGTCCAACAGTATTGGAAATCATTTACAGTCGCAAATTTACGAGCTTCAAAAAAGAGTTGTCTAGAGCTGGGAGGGAGACGTTCTGCGATGTAGATTGGAACTATGTCGTTCGTCAAGCCAATGTGCCGGCTATTTAGCTTTTGCGTGACAGGTTTTCCCTTGTTGAAGTCTCGGGAGGCCTGTAATATGTTATTCTTCAATGTGACAGATTGAAATTCCACTACAATTTGTTTGGATGGGCCTTGTTTGTTATGTACTCGGTACACATCGCGTATGCCAGCAGGTTCGACAGGTACTTGGAGGGAGTTAGAGATGTCGATGACAAGTTTAGATAAATCGCTAGTAGATTCCTTTTCCTTGGGGGACAGATTTCTTATCTCAATCGCTGCCGACCGACGACTATCCTGCATGTCACTTACTTGTTTCTCCAATTTATCAATATATTTGCGCTGATCAGCTCGCTCACTTTCCAGTTTTTCCATTCTCGACTTTATTTCTTCATACTTAAAGTTCATGAGACTTGCCGATTCTTCAATTTCGGATTTTATATTTAGTAATTTTTCGTGCTGTACCCTTATCTCAGCCAATTCTGATGTTATGTTACTTGTGAAGGTATTTAAAATAGTTTCCTGATCGGTTTGCCACTTAAGAAGCATTGCTCTAATTTCTTCTTTAAAGTTATTGAGTTCATTCATAGGGCTAGACTCAGATCGAGGGCGTTTGGATCGTTGCATGAGATTGACGAACTCAGAGTCCTTAGGGGTTTCGGTGATGTTGGGGTTAGATGATGCACGATGTACCTCTACGGTTGGTGTAGGCGGGGGTGTGCGGTTGCATTTAGGCATAGCTACAGTGTAATTTAAACGGTAGCGGAAAAGGTTACAGCAAAGAATAAATATAAGTTTCCACTTAATGCTCCTAATAAAAAACTGTTAGCAACGTGTAGCAGCTGATATTCGCAGTGAGCCTTTACCCGTATCAGGCGCGTAGCAAGGCTGTCTGACGTAGATCGCGCGCAGCAGGGCCGTGTGACGTAGTTCGCTTGTAATAGAACTATGTGACGTAGCAGCACAGTAGAGGCAGATAAGCAATTTGGCGCGCAAGCGTCCACGCTTAATTGGCGTAGCGGTCAGGTGTGCGGACTCCGGTACAGGTCGGCTGCGAGTTCAAACCCCAGTCACAGAGCCCGACACTTTGTGTGATTTTTAAAATTCTTGTGGAATTTTTTGAACTCACCACTGCAATTGGCGGCTGGCCACACCTTCAACACTGATCGCCGGCGCGAGAATGAGAGATCCGACACCGCTCAATATGGCCGCTGCTCCTTATGGGAACAGACCCAAGATAGACAAGGAGGGCCCGAGAATTTGAAATTTGTGATTTAAATTATAAATTTAATTTAAAAAATATGACAGAAATGGTCTCGCACAACTAAAAACACGTCCACTCCGTACGGATACCAATGAGAGAGGGGGAAAGTAAATAAAGCATTTAAAATTCTTATTAGATAGTTTAATAAAAGAGCAGCATTATAACATAATAAATTGGCTGACTGATGACTGACTGTTGATATACCGCAAACTGCTGGTCCTAGAGACATAAGATTTGGAGGGTATGTTTTTTGTGACAAGTAGGTATCCAATAAGAAAGGATTTTTGGAAATTCAAAGCTGCAGGGGTCGGAAGTTTAGACATCCACGCAGGCGAAGCAATGAGAGAAAGCTAGTTTTTTACAATAATTAAGAAACAATGTAGCAAACAAAAGTAAACAAACATGTTCCTGAACGCTCTCAGACCGCTGTTGCAACTTGCCCGTGAGTTTGCTTTGAACCTTCAAACACGCGTGATTCGAGACACAATAGAAAGACAAATAGCACCCCGACAGCCGGCTGTCGCTTTGTCGTTGAAAGGTTGAACGAAGAGTTATGGAGCACTGCCGAATGTGATCGGTTTGGCCGACATGTCGGCGCATCACTACTATTAATCGAAGACAGAGTACTTTTAGTAAAGCCGATTCGCTTTGTGCATACAATATGAGTGTACTTCACTTTGTTTGACAACTACTTCATGTAAAGTACTCAAAAAATAATAATACCAGCCTATTATTGCGTATCTGCTGGGCAAAGTCTTTTTTTTTTTAATTAAGGCACGATAAATCATAAGCACGTATCCTCAAGTCGGAATGGCGGGTCTAGACTTACATTGATTATAATTCCGAGTTTCATAGCGTTTTCAGACGTAAACGACGGCTTAGTAGGTGTTTCGGCCGCTGATCGGGTAGAAACAGAAATTTCATTATTATTAACATTTTTAAGAGTTTTAGTCGATCCTTCTTTTAAAGTAATTTAGTAGTAGGATAGCAGCTTGCCAGCAGCCGCCTCATTCTTTTATTCCGGGTTCACAGTATAGCGGGTACACATACATACATATATACATAATTATATTTGACACTACAATATTTATTTCTCATTTACCGTCCACAACTAAGTAATAGAAATTCACCAAAGCGCCGTTTATTCGTCAAACACACATCACATTGAAAAGCATTACAATTCTCAATTTAACTTAACAACTACTAAAGACGAGATCAATCTTCAAATCGAGCTAGTGTACCGGTAGCGAGGCCAATTTGCATGATTAAACCTGTATACAGTAAGGGTCTTATCACACTTCTCAAACTAGCGGTTTGCAAGCGTTTACACAGCGGGCAGGCGTGCAGCGAATGCATCGCGAACACGCCGCGGCTACACAGCGAAGCTGTTGCGCACGCGTGGCAAATTCGCCGTTTTTGCCGCGTGCTTGTAGCAGGTAAACGCACAATTAACAACAATTAATTAGCAATTTGCTATTTGCGGCGAATTCTCATCGTAAGAGCGGCTTATACGTTATGCGTCTGTAACGTTGCGTGCCCGCTCCGCTTTGAGGACGCTCGCAAACCGCTAGTATGATGAAGCCCTTATAGCTAGAAAGGTAAGCCATTTGCTACGATTATGTATGGCAATTAGGCTGATTAGAAAGCATCTTAAAGCCGAAGATGTTACTTATATAGAAGTACTGTACGTCGTTTCATCCGCGTTATATTAAGTCTTTGGCTACTACTATGCTTCGATAGGTTAAAGCGCGATATTCTGTAGATTTAATGTTAGTGTGAGCAATAATTATACTGAAAGTTTTATAGTTATGTTATAAAATCAGGCGTCACTTTGCCAATATGAGTGCTAATTATTTGTAAAAGAAATATATATAATTTAAAGCAGCACCGTCCAACGTCAACCTCCATTCATCAAAAAAAAACTTTGCCTTTTACAATATTAGTAGGATATTATGCTAAATTGACTAATATAAAACAGTATAGGATCATATCTAACTACTGAAATCATAGCACACTGAGGCTTCACCGCACTCAACCGAAGGGACGTACCGAAGCTAAACTCAAAGAACTGTTCTTTTTGTGTTTATCCTCACACGTCACGTTCACGCTGCATTTACGCCTCTGTGTGGTGAAGCTTTTACACGCTTCGCTTAGGTCCCAAGCACTGTCGATACAGGATCTTTCTTTCTCTCTTCAGGAACCTTGAGCGCAGACTGCTTTTGCGACTAGCATTAGGCTTGATTTTCTCCAACGCTGACATCGGTCGCGTATGTCGGTCAAACGCACCGTCGTCGGTCACGTATTACATAGAAATAAACTTTGCACGTCATTGTCACTGTGCAGTGTCTCATAGAACATAATGTATATTTGTACGCTCGACCGTCGTACGCAACCGATACCAGCGTAGAAGGAAATCAAACCTTAGGCTGAGATAGACCGAAATCTTAGGCTCTGTACTTATTTTATTTTGTGTAGCTAGGATGGACTGGCGGACCGTTGTATGTTTTTTACAAATATTTTTTTAAGGAATAGTTGAATGTGCAAAAACAAAGAGAAAAGAAACACAAGAATTTTGTTTTGGCAGTTTATTTTGAGTTTTTTTATTATTTCGTTTGGATTGTGCTTGTTGAGATGATATAAGAGCCTCAATTTATTGTGATTACGTTAAATTTTCCTGCATACCAAGTAGGATCAGATATTTTAAAATTATAATATTAAAAAAATATGCCTACTGTTTGCGGGTGATCTAAAATTATTTCTTTCAATTAAAGATGCCACAGACTGCGATCAGCTACAGTCTGATATTAATAGCGTTGTGATTTGGAGTAAAGCCAATAACTTACATTTTAATGTAAATGAGTGTTGTATAATGAGCTACACCCGCGCTCAAGCACCCTTGCTACATGATCATATGATAGACGCCGAAGTACTGCCGCGCGTCACTCAGGTGCGAGACTTGGGCGTACAGATGGTCACCGAGTTAACGTTCCGCAAACACATTTTGGAGGTGTGTAGCAGGGCTTTCAGAAATCTGGGATTCATCTTGAGACAGTGTAAGTGCCAGGCCACACGGTGTGGCAACGCACCGCACCGCATTACTCCGCACCGCACTGGCGATGGCGGCCACACGAGCAGTGCGGCGTCGCAATGTTCTTACGGCGCCGCTGCGGCACCGTATGATATACATGTAATTATTATCAACGAGCGAGCACTTTTGCCTATGCCGTATAAACAACTGAGCGGTGCCGCTGCGGCACCGCACTGCTTGCACCCCTCCCCGCCTCGTCTGCCTCGCGCCGTTGTCCGGTGTGCATGCGGTGCGAC
Source organism: Athetis lepigone (assembly GCA_033675125.1). NCBI lineage: Eukaryota > Metazoa > Arthropoda > Insecta > Lepidoptera > Noctuidae > Athetis > Athetis lepigone. Next base: position 6,220,314 of record CM066227.1, read on the forward strand.
GCCGGAGCGGTGCCGGACGTACCGTGTGGCATACCATTCATTTTTATATGTAAAAAACCGTTGCGGCACCGCTCAGGCGCCGCGCTGGAGCCGCACCGCACCGTGTGGCCTGGCTCTAAGGATTTTAGTGATACAGCTGCACTTAAAGTGCTATATAATGCACTTGTTAGGAGTCACCTTGAAACAAGTTCTATTATTTGGAATCCTCATGTGGCAAAGTATAGCCTCATGTTAGAAAAGATCCAAAATAAATTCCTATGATTCTTATATCTGAAACAGTACGGAGTTTATCCTTTTTATCCCTTGATGTACCCGAGCCTGTTTATATTATGCATGGTCGGGTACACCAAGCTGGCTGTAAGAAGGGACGTCGCGCTGGTGAAATATGTTGTATCAATATTATTAGGGGTGCTTCAACATCCAGAGGTACTTGAAGAGCTGCGCCTGCGCGCGCCGAGCGGGTACGTAAGTGCACGTCGTCGCCCCAGCCTTTTAGATGTCCCCACGGCTAGGACTAACCTACTAAAGTTTGCCCCTATGTCTCGAGCTAAACGTCTGATTAATGTAATTGCGCGTACGGAAGACTTGTTTGGCCAAAAACTGCCTAAGTTTTTACAAGCAGCACAGAACCTATTAGAAAAGGGTATAGACTTATTATAGTAAATAATAATTAAAGTTGTAGGTATAAGTTATGAGATTATGTTTGTTATGTTTTTGTTTTCTTTTATAATTTATTCTTATAGCATTGAATTGGAATAATGTGTAATAATGTTATAATTGTATGTAAATAAATAAAAATAAAATGAGAAATGCTCTGCGGTGATACAACTTTCCTTTCTATAGACTATCACTGTATTCCGATTGGTGAAATGCATGTTGATTTCCCAGCGGCTCAAACCACTGAATATTAACAGCTGTCTGCTTAGTCATGCATGGATTGTCCCAAAACAATACTGTATCTAATTCGACCCAGTCCAGCATAATGCCGTGACATATATCAGAAAATCAGAAATTCCTAGCTTATGGCTTTTTATTTAAACCTTCGACAATAGCAGCCCGACAGCCGGCTGTCGCTTGGTCGTTGAAAGGTTAAAAGTTTGTTAAACTGCTGAAATGCTTGAGTTATTCGGGTGTAAGACTGCCTACGGACTGTCAATCTATAAGGTCGTCCACATTTCCTTTTTTAACCCCCAACGTAAAAAGATGAGACTGAGAATCTCTCATGCCAGAGGTTGTGTGTAAGTACCAATATGACTTTTCAATTCGTATGTTTTTTGAAGTTTGTGTTTGACGTCACAGACATCGGTGAAGGAAAGCAACGTAAGAAAACCGCGAGAAGTGATTAAGTTCAAAATCACTAATCTGCCTTGAGCATACATGGTGATTAATGCTAGTGCTTTCTCTGTATGAGAATATGCCTTTGCCCGCAGTAGGACAGTAATAGTTTGTGGCACCGTAGCTCTTAAACTGGTGAGTCGATTTGGATGCGTTTTTATTTATGAAAGTAGGTTATCTAGCGATGGTTCTTAGACATGTTTCATCAAAATTATTTCAGCTGTTTGGAAGTGTTATTTTTTGAGACTTTCAGAGCATTATTGCGATAATTCAACCACAGTTTTCTTTACGATTTTATTTTCTTTCATTACTATTTATGCTTACATTACTTATATTCTACCATATATTATCGCGTCCTTAAATATGTCCTTCGACTTACCTAATACGGTGTATAATGTTACCGGCCAAACCCGATTTCGGGACATACTAGTTTTGCCTAGGCTAAACCAGTTCTTCCTTACCCCGACTCGGACAGGTTAGGTTAGAAGGCAATATAAAAAAAAACACGAAGGCTAAGGTGGAAGCGAAGCGTAGCGGAGCTCCCGCCTTAGCCTTCGTGGTTTTTTTTTAATAACACAGAAATAGGAAACCAGCGCAGCGGAGCTCCGTCGACCAGTCTTAACCCTTTGACTGCCGAAAGTGCAGATCTACGCGAGACACGATTTTAATTGTTTTATTAATTACGGCATACAAGAGGTTAAACCTATCTTAGTTACTAACTAGTTTTGCCTAGACTAAACTAGTTTGTCCTGAAATCGGGTATGGCCGGTAACATATACACCTCCATAATACACCCCCATCCTATTAAAATCCATCGCATTATTGACCATGTAGGTACTACGAATACAATCAAAATCGTGGATATTGCGTCCCGGTGATTTCGTACGGCATTCGGTTTCTTTTGTGCTGGCCTCGTCACGTGCCTGACGGATCGATTCTGGAGTATCTTTGTTGGGAATTGAAAGGGTCCTACAATAGTTAGCTTTTTCGGTATTGTTGTGTAGGACCCTCCTCTCGTTGTGTATGATATACTTGTTCTTGTTTATGGAGATGGGGCTGTTGAAATTGTGATTTGTAAAGGAGTCTGGGATAATGTAGCATATTAAATTTATTTTTGATATGGCAACTACAAATTGTAACAACATTTCTCAACAGCTCTTCTATAATTTTATATAACAAATGTTCTTAAACAATTGGCAAGGTTAAAAACACCAATAGCGAGGTTTCCGGCGACTCGGACCGCAATTAACTCGGACCACGAAAATGACCATGGAGAAAATTAAATATTTTTTACAGATCCGGCGACTGGGGCCGCGGTCCGAGTTAATTGCGGTCCGAGTCGCCGGAAACCTCCAATAGCTGTAACTATTAAAATTATCAATGGTTTATTTTGTCAGTCTAGCGCCCTACAGCAAAGGCACCTCCTACATAGCCGCCAACGGTTACCGTCGCTACAAACTTGAAGAGAGATAAAAATAGCCAACTATTTTTTATCTGTCTGTGGCGACATCTATCGCCGAATATGCGAACTACAGCTAACAATCCTACATCGCGATATCAAAGTTTCCGGCGACATTTGAACGGATACAACAAACCCGACTAGAACCGTCGGGCAGTAGCCCACCAGACACAACACCCGTCTGGTCGGAGGATCCTCCCTTTTCAACGGAGGATGAGGGACTTTACAGCCTGTCTCTCATCCTCCAAACTGGTGACCCCGAGCATGAACGTCAGCGCAACCTTCGTGACGTCATTCATCATCGCCGCATCACTTCCTCGAGCTTTCGAGCAGCGAGTCACACAGCCAGCCAGCATCCACGGCTTCATCGGGTATCCTGACCACTAGCATGCAGCGGACGCGCATTCCTGGTCATCACCCGCAGCCTCATCAGCGACTTTGACACAGCACCACTGCACTTCGGCCGGTCAGCAAGCAGAGACGCACTTCTCTCCTGGTCGACGCAGCATCCTGCCACAACGCAACACTGCATCACTCCGACTCACTGGAGCATTACATGCAGCACTGCATCACTCCGACTCACTGGAGCATCATATGCAGCATCACCCCGACTCACTGGGGCATCACCGCAGACAGTTCCGACTCACCGTGAACTATGCGGCATCCGGTTCCAACTCACTGGAACGTTCCACTGGCCCGGCAAGCATCGTAAGAAGATGTATGGACGACTCATCCTGTATCGACCTCCGGTCTCGGAGGGGAGTGATGTGGCGACATCTATCGCCGAATATGCGAACTACAGCTAACAATCCTACATCGCGATATCAAAGTTTCCGGCGACATTTGAACGGATACAACAAACCCGACTAGAATCGTCGGGCAGTAGCCCACCAGACACAACACCCGTCTGGTCGGAGGATCCTCCCTTTTCAACGGAGGATGAGGGACTTTACAGCCTGTCTCTCATCCTCCAAATATCTTCAAGTTTGTAGCAACTTTAATAGACGCGGGCGAAGTCGCAAGCAAAATCTAGCATACTATATCCTAATATACAACTATACCTAGTGTACTAATTAGCTAGTTTAATATACCTAGTCGGCTATATACCTTCAGTTTTCGAAAAAGGTAATATCTCAGATACAAATTTAAAGGTAATAAATAGGTCCTTCAAGATGTCGAACATTTGTAGTTGTTCCGTAACACTACAAACTCCGTGACTCGACTGAATCTAACTTATTTTATTTGCGTCTGGACCAAGTTTAACGAAATAAACAGTAATCATGGAGCCAATCTGGTGGTGATGCTTGGTAAATCTACAAGTCAGTATTATTTGTAATCTTGTTCCGAGATACATACGATACTTAGCTTTTACTTTGGTATAAATATGTACTTTGATGCCCTTTCTAATAATCACTGTGTAAAGTTATGCAATGAATAAAGCCTGTGTAACCATACATTTTTTGACGTATAAATAAACCTGTCATAACTTTATGCAGCGTTTATTAGTAAGGCGCTTAAAGTTTATCTTGCACATCACTGAAATCCCGAGCCACGGAAAGCATGTAAAGCTGTTGGTCACGGTTTTCATTCATTTGTTTCATATTGAGTTGCTGTGATAGTTTTAATTTTTTCTGTCGTGACTCAATATATCGGTGATTGTTCTCACTTTATGTTATTACATTGTAAAATAATTTAATGCGATTTTAAAAGTTTTATTGGTACAAATAACCTACAACAGAAAATAAAACAGCTACTTTTATTATTGTTTATTGCTTTACTTAAAGGCATCACAGCTGAAACTCCACTTCCTAAACCATAATTGCCAATACAAACAATTAAGAACAACAAACAAGATTACCACAAGAATATTCGATTGAATATTAAGTTGGGACAACCGCAAACCGACCTAATAACTCCAATCCAATCACACCTAAACCCGTCAAAGGCGAACAGCGTACCTGCGACCAAATATTTGAACATACTGCTAAACACACGTACACTGCCGAATCTCTTGCCAATATGATTGCATCACATGCTCTCCAATCCTCAACGAACACTTAACTCATTTACAAACTCGCTGCAACTACGTCTAGACATAAGCTTCCGTGTAGTTACGAGACTTACAAAGCTTAAGCTCCATATTAGTCCCCCACTTGTAGACAGACGAAACGAGTACTAGCATCCCAAGGGGGTTGAAGGGAAGTGGGGAGGGGGCAGCCCGGGCAACAGGTGCCCGGAGCGTTGCCAAGCAGCCTCCCTACTAAATCAAACTTCAACAATATCACTGTTCGCAATTTCCCCCTACATTGAACCACGCAGCCGAACGTACGCATTCACAGTTTATTACGAACGAGCATTGGATAGAGTTTATCGAGATATTTTCGTGAAATACTTTAGCAATTTGGGAAACGGTGCGGGTTTTAAAAGTACGTGCAATGTTGTGTAAATTAACAGGCAGTAGATGCAGTGGCGAGCTAATTAGTGAACAATATTAAAATCTCTGATTTCGACGCTCGGGGCATATATTGTTTGTGTAATAATGATCATTAATGGGTGGCGCAGGACCGATGCGTGTGGAAATCTTTGGGGGAGGTCTTTGTTCAGCAGTGGACGTCTATAGGCTGATGATGAACAATGATCATTAAATTTACATTCTGCCGTGTTTTATTACACAATTTTATTAATGTGCACAATTTGACGGGACTGTTGGTCTAGTGGTTTGTAACCCTGACTGATAAGCCGGAGGTCGTGGGGTCGATTCCCACCCAGAACGAACTTTGTGTGATGAGCATGAATGTTTGTTCTGTGTCTGGGTGTGATTTATCTATAACATCTTTGTATTTAAAAAAAAATATAAGTATGTTTATCAGTTGTCTGGTTACCATAGTACAAGCTCTGCTTATTTTGGGATCAGATGGCCGTGTGTGAGTTGTCCTAGGATATATATAAATAAATATATTTGTTGAACAAAATACAACTCGTTATTGGCATGTGGGGAAATAAAGTTGTCGATGTTAATAAGTATGTATACCTATCTGAACTAAGGTGCCTTGCCTCACATTCTGCTAATTATTTAATCCAATACCTGTATTTAAACCTTTGAACACACGTGATTCGAGACACAATAGAACAACATAGCAGCGCGACAGCCGGCTGTCGCTTGGTCGTTGAAAAGTTACAATGATTTTATTTTTGTTAATAGGTAAAAATGTACACTTTTAAACGTCATTATAGTTTAATTTTATTTTAATAGAACGATGGAGCCGGTGTTTCCTAGCTAGACTACTCTGAGAAGAAACATCCGAAACAATTTCAGAGGTCAAAGTCTCTTCTAAAGTCCATACAATTTGTATTGGTCAAATTATGCGAGGACCATGAAAGTGAGCTGAAGTGATCTATCAGTGAGAGATGCACACAGATTTGAGTAGATGGACCTGTCCAAACAGTGTAAGCATTTGTTAAAAGTCGTTTAACTCGCCTCAACTAAAAAACGTAAGGAACCCAACCTGTATCGTGTAAACCGCAAAAATGTGAGCGCTTGCAAACAGATATTCGGGGGCGACAAATGCGTCGCGTTGCAAATGTGGCGCCACATTTACCGAGATACAAATGTATGTAGGGCAAAAATCAAGGAAGTTTTGTACGGACCCTTTAAGAGCAAGCCAGACTCGCATACGGCCAGTATTCTCAATATATTTCGGGGCCAACACATGTTTGTCTTCCATTCATCTCAATTAGCCGTCGTCTCAGAGTTCACTTCCTTTCTTGCCTTATTACATCATCTTTCACAAAAGCCATCCATCTTTTCTGAGGTTTTCTTCTTTTACATTGGTACTTCATAATATGTAATTCATTTCTACTTACACTTTTTTTTAACTTCACATACTTAATGAGCGAAGACATATGTGAATGAAAATAATGCGGACAACTCACACAGGTGATAGGTGAGACAGAACTATAGTAATCAGACAACTGATTGTTATAATGGAAATAATAGTATCGATAAAATTAGGATCGTGGCTGCAACTAACAAAAGAGTTAATAAATTCAAAATGCTGAACTAATTTTGAAGAAACATGTCTGAAAACCATCTCTAGATAACCTACGTTCGAACAAAAAAGCCGCCTTCAAATTGGATCACCCGTTTAAGAGCGACGACGGTGCCACAGACAGACAGAAAGACACACAGACACACACACATAGCTGTCAAACTAGTACCGTGCGGTCCATGGCCCTCTATGGGGCTCCGGTGTGGGCGCCCAACCTAGCCACGGCTCCGGCCCGGCTTCTGAGGGCGTCCCAGAGGGTCATGGCGATTCGCATGGTGCGGGGATACCGCACGGTCTCCTGCGACGCCTCGCATGCCTCCTTGCTGGCACTTCGCCGTGGGATCTGAAGGCAACAGTCCTTGCACACACGTACGAGTGGCGCGTGGAAGTGCAACGCCGGGGTGAAGTCTCGTTGCCGCGGGTTATAGCGGCGTCGTGATAGCGGCGGTAAGACCCCTCTTTGAGGAGTGGCTGGAGAGGCGCCACGGTGCTCTCACGTTTCGCTTGACACAGGTCCTCACCGGACATGGTCAGTTCGGGAGGTTCCTGTGTCGGATTCGAGCGGAAGCGATGCCTGGGTGTCACCACTGCTGCAACGGTCGCCTGGAGGACACGGTCGAGCACACGGTAGAGGTTTGCCGCGCATGGGCGCACCATCGACGTGTCCTCGTAGAGGCGATCGGCGGCGGTGACCTCTCGCGCCCGGCGCTGGTTCAGGCCATGCTGCGGGGCGAGACGGAATGGGATGCCGTCGCCTCCTTCTTGGAAGCAGTTATGCTGGTGAAGGAAGCGGCGGCGCGCGAGAGGCAACAACGAGCCTCTCGCCCCGGACTAAGACCCAGGCGAAGACGTCGAGAGTCGCAAGACGACTACCGGCCACCGTAGGCGCGGTTCTGCGGATGGCGAGCGATGGGTAGCTCGCCGCCCGGCTGGGACCAGGACCGCGTCGACGGCGCGTTAGTGTTCCACGCGCGCCTCAAAGAGAAGGAGTCAGCACAGGAAGGGGCCCAACAGGGCCAACGCCTGCCGGGGTTGCGGAATGTTTATAATAGTTACCGTGACCTTGGAACATAAAGGGCAATCGAAGGAACATGAGTGGGTTTTAGTCAGTAAGAGTCTGACACGCCCTCCCGCCGCACCCAGGACGGGAGCAGTCATTAGATGATTTACCACTCACCAAAAAAAAAAATTGCTGTCAAACTTATTTGTCTTAAAGGTCCATCCTTTTACGTCATGAGTAAAAAATAAATAAATAACACATTCATATAATATCACAACAAAGAAACAACTCAAGCGTTCAGCTGTTTGATGTCCCACACAACAAACTATAATTTACAAGTTTTTGTTCTAGTAACGGATCTAGGTGAGCTGCCGCTTACTTATGCAGAATCAATATTTCACAACATGTATGTCCGCTATCATTGTTCCTAGAAATTATACGTCTGTAACTTAGGATGCGCTGAAAGTGTATATTTAAGGGTTGTATCATGGAATTTACTGAAGTTTGAAACGACGATGTTACGATATTCATAAAGTTTATAACTGCGAATTACGTGAGTGGTACCTGTGTAACTTTATGTAGTTTAAAGTTAAGTTTCCTGCCTAAATATAGGCTTAGATCTTTTAAACAAAAAATAAAAGTTTGAATGCAGTTTTAACTGAACAAAAGTTAAATGATTGATATATTATTATGTCAAGAGGAAGTTATGAATGTATTTATATGCACGTAATGGCAAAAAACATCCGAGATTTTCAATTGTAACATCTGTGCGAATTTCTAGTAAATTATCGAAAATAATCTGGTAAATTATCTAAGTAAATATCCACTGTCTGGTTACCATAGTTTAGGCTCTATTTAATGTGAGATTTAGGCAAGATTATGAATTTATTTTATAATTGTTCAAGATTCTATCAGTCAAAAATACCTCTTCTAGGAACTTAAAGCTTCAGACTACGTGTTTTGTCGCTTGCAATTCTGGTTTGCAATGGAGATTTTAAGTCAATCAAATGTTATTGTGATTGTGAAACTAAATGCAATACCGAAATAACGTATGTTGAAAATGACTATTTGGATTTATTATTCATTTGAATGACTGGTAGACACTTAATTAGTATATCTGGTAGTCTACTGCTCAATTATTGGTATTCATCTTTGCGCGTCGAACACTGTTTGCGTCATGTAGAACGCTAGTGCAGTTCACGTTCCAAAATGACGGTAATTGGTACTGTTTATTATTATAAAATTAATGTTTGAAATTACATGTACACGTACGGAAAAACTCTCCATTTCAAAACAAATTCGATAAACTTTTACTAGCAAAATTTTCAAACATTGGTAAGTTTTTGACTTCAAGTGTTGCTAAGATTGAATTATTTATTACTTGAATTCCAATGTAATAAAAGAGAAATAGGCTTCTTCTGTTCCTCATCCAGCGGAGTACATTATGAGTAAGTATTCTTACCTCAACATCACTTCACACAAAAACACCAATGCAGGGTTTTACAATAACATAACCGCCTATTTTCACCATAGTCGAATAAAAACAACATTGCCGACCAAGTAATAAAATAGCCGTGTAAGAATTTATGTGTGAATAAAAATATAGGTACCAAACTATGCTCCGGTCATAAGGCCTTTGAAAAGCTCTTTCATGAAGTAACTTCGGCGAATGCTTTTGTCGGAATAAAGCTTTTGAAAAGGGTCACTCGAACTTAGCAAAGGGGAAAATTGAACTAGCTTACGGGCGAAACCTATGTACTAACTAATAGGTATATGTGTATGTAATTGTGTGTTGATTGTCCTGTAGGTTTTGTGGGGTCCTGGATTCTTCTGTCAGTCAGAGTTATTAAGTTCTTTTAGGAATAAATTTGACATTTCTTATTAGCTAGAGTTTAGGAGTACTTTAGTGTGCCTCAAGTGAAAGTGTAAAGCCCAAATCCTGCCCATGATTTCCTCTCCAAACGCGTCGGATTGCCTCTCCATCAGATTATGACCGAAAGAAAGTTTTAATCTATGCACAGCCAATGGGTTTCTTCTGGTTGACTAGTGATGATGGCAATGAACAAAAATTTTAGTTAAACTTCAAACCTGAAACTTTTAATTGCCTGTTACGCTTTTATAGCTGAACTGCAGAACCATTATGGATCTAATTTGATATAAAACAGGATAAAGCCACAAAGAACCACATAGCAAAATCATTACGCACCCGCGAAAACCGTTACCATGCGGAGGTATTTCAACACAAAACTTAGCAAACTACAAATTAATAAAGCAGCAACATATTCCCAAACCCGTCAATACCGCCCGCTGATCGATAAGTAATTTCTTTAACGACTGTAAGCTAAGGATGTGACAAGCGAAGTGACCGCGCCTTGAAGTCGACGCGACGTTCTTAAATGATAAAATATTAAATAAAGGCGATGTGTCAGCGGTGGTCTGAACGATAATGGACGTAGGAATGAGGGTTTGGCAATAATGTTGATGAAGAGCTTGCTTGTCTGTGTGTTGTTAGTATGTGTGCGTGTTTACTTTATCTGTGAGAGACTAGCATTCTGTGCGCTGTGTAAAAGCTACTAGTGATGATTTTTGCTTGGAAACGTTGTGCAATGTTCACGTATTGGGAGACGTCTTGCGAGCTTACAAATAGCTTTGCAACCAGCCCAAATAATAGCTGTGTTCACAGCTATTATTTGGGCTGGTTGCAAAGCTGGAACAGGACCTTCTATACCATGAAGTTGCAAGTTCTGTGACAGTCTACTGGCGCACATTAGCCTCTCTCAACGAGTGTCACTGAAGCCGATCTTCGGCTACGCGTATCCATTGCTGCCAGCTGCAATCTGCGTCGTCGGTCCATTTTCCTTGAGAGGCTACCACATTATAATAACCTAGTTTGTTGCCAAAAAACTATGCTAGCCACTCTTTTGACTAGAGACTTGTACAATGTACAAAACACGGCTTCTAGAACTGCTTCAACTTCTCTCTGAAGTCGACAACCAATAGTTTAGAACATAATTATTAAATAAGGGCCGAATGTGTCAGAATTGGTTTGAACGGTAATGGAACTAGAAAAGAGGGTATTGCCAATAATGGCCATAAAGAGGTTCCTTCACTGTGTTATTAAGGCGTGTTTGTTTACTTTGCTGTCTTACAGGAAGTATCTGAAAATGTTCGTAATAGGGAATACTAAAAGCAGGGCAGAGAAACATTTTTTATCAGTAATGCTTGGCTTATTTGTTTCTTGTTGGTCTTTGTTTCTTGCTGGGCTTTATTTCTAGCTCGGATTTTTATGTTGTCGAACACAAAAAGTAGGTGTTATAAGTTACATAGACAGCTATGTGTGTATGTTTCTTGGTTAGTCTGTCTGGGGCACTAGCTTCTAAAAGAGTGAATGCGGTTCTTTTATTTGAAAGTAGGTAATCTAGTGATGGTTTTTAGGCATGTGTAATCAAAAGCGGTTGAGCTGTTTTGAAGTTGTCAACTCCTTTGTTAACCGCAATCGCGATCATAATAAGTTTGGGAACGTGCCTTTAATTTTTTTTTAATTATATTTGTATGTATGAACGAGCTAAGAAAGAATATAAGACTGTATGTTTAGAAATATGAAAGAGCATGAGACTTAAGAATATGACTACGGAAGAACGGTGAGGGCTTTCTCTCTCTCACCATTCTTCCACCAAGGAACATATAAATAAATATCATGGGACAGTTCACACACGATTTTCAAATCCCAAGTTAAGCAGAGTATGTGTTATGGTAGGTAACCAGACAATTGATATATTTATATAATTTATAAAAACATACATAATGTAGATAAATTACACCCATACACAGAAAAAGCAATCATGCTCATCACACAAAGCCTAAACTCAAACTAAAGAAAACGCATCACAGATTTTGAAGATTTCTAGCACAAGTCTGTATTCCATAAAAATCGGTCCGCTCTCGTGAAAGGTCACAGTTTAAAGTCAGAAGTTGGCTTATAAAAATAAGTCACGGTGATGCAAGCAGAAAATTGAATTCCAGTGCTTCAAAAGACGTGATATGAAAATAACTAGCACCGTAACTTGAATAAGAAAAGGAAATGTTTTTAAATGAGGTAGGGCCTTACCTAGTCGCCGACTAACTAGGACTTATTTACTGAATAAGAAGAGAGTAACAAGGCTAATATTGCCAACATTATTAGGAATAGGAGATTGTTTAGGACTGACATCTGTTCGCGACTTCCTTTGAAAAATGCGCTTGGTTAAGTAATAAAGTTATTCAAGTTGGTCAGTGAAAACTTTTTAATATTCCCAAATTATAAGTAAAAACTAAGAAAACATAAAAAATAAACTTTGTAAGTATCTTTATAAATTAACTATATATTATAAATCTTCTATTAAATGGTTAATATAAATTAACCATTTAATCAATACTGGTAGTGAATGTACAACCAACATGAACGCTTTGTCTTAAAAAAAATTAAAGATAATAAATCAGTTAATTTTTTGAAGTCGTAAGTACATTTTCTAGTTTCTCACTACATAAACTTTAAATCATCTACCCCTTAGTGATATTGTGCGTATCCGTATTAAATTTAATCACCATCGCTTCATCAGTTTCCAAGAATAAGGTTCGCAAGTTGGCATGAGATATGGTGCGGTACACACACTGTTCAGTAAACTTTGCACTATTTATCTCCACATGCACCGCTGTTACTAATGTCTCACTTTAATAATTAAACAGGAACGAAGCAGCGGGGCAGAGCATGTCATTCCCAACAGTTCGCAAAGTGAATTAAGCCCGTGTTCGCGAACATTCTATCAGCCAATTACATATTAAATAGTTGCTTATTGAAGCCACGTTTGGCGAAATGGCTGAGAGTTTAACTACCGTGTACGTTTTGGGTTTAATTCCCAGAAGAGAATATGTGTTTGTTTATTTATTTACAGTTTATGCACAAAGGTACAAAGGCGGACTTAGTAACCCACAGTCGCAAGTTCAGTTAGATTCAACGTGTGGTTTTATATAGGTATGTGAGTTTATATATATGTCTAGAAATGCAATCACGAAACAAGAGATAATTATAATGTAAAATTCATTGTGTGACATAAGGTTTTAAATCCAATAGGGACTAATAAAAGTAAATAATAGTATGCAAAAGGAAGTAAGTACAAAACAAAAGTACTCAATGCATATAAAAGCACCTTGAAAAGAGACCATTTAAAAAATATAAGAAGCATATTATCATTTTAAAATTAAGATATAATTTTATCAAAACATTTGATAAAAATGTTGGTAATTACGATTTAATTATTCACAATTTGAGTTTATCAAGAGAAACATATTTTGTAGAAAGAAAAACATTTGCTCGAATTAGTGTCACATTATGCGTCACAACAAAATAATTTATCCTTATTTTCTCATGTTAAAAGGTGGTACTCCGGAGCTGAATTTGTATTTTATTAATAAACAAAGTTATTGAGAGTGTGCTAGGTAGTCCATACTTCTATTTAAAAAGTTTTTACGCACACACTATTTAAATAAATACTAATGTAATGAAAAAAAAACTATCAAACGAATTCTTTGACCGCGCCGCCATAGAGGAAATTTCCCAACCAAATTATGTTATTTTAAAATCGAAAACGGACAACTTATTACAAGCAATGAGAACTTGTGTTTAAATTACGAATGAATCAGAAAATTCAAAGGAAAACCAAGGAAGAAAAACACGGAGTATCGACTGTTTCTCATCTGGCGGAAGATATAAAAGTCGGCTAAAGAAAAAGAAAACTGTACACTTTGATGTCTAAATGTGATATATGTTGGAATAAAACATAACCTGTTACCCAGATGTATCAAAAAATTGCAATTGCATAATCTATAACTAATATCGTTAGAGTAAAATCGATTGTTTATTAGAGGTGTGGGATACCCAACAGTTTTTTTTTACACTGAACGAAACACTAGCAAAACTATCAATGCTCGTGCCTTCTCTATAAGGGAAGAGGCCTTTACCAGTCTGGTATTGTTATTATCTAAAAGAATATTAGCCTATTACTAATGCATATATATATATACTAATGCAGTCCCTCTTTCCTATACTCTCAGCCGATGGAATAACAATAGAAAATCGGGGAGAGATCAGACGCATACAAGCATCTCCTATACCTCATATAAAAACTCTTTCTATATACACAGGCACGCTTATCTAAAATGTATTTTTGATGATGATGTCATCATCTAACCGATTATGGGAGCAGGAATAGCTGTCAACAACTAGTTACATAAGATATGTTTTGATAAGGTACACATATTTAATAAGTTAAAAAATATGAATTAAGGAATATTTTATAGATGAGATGAGTTGTATTACCAAAATAACCGATGTGCAAAAATGTCCAAGCTTTTCAATATTTTTTTAGCAAAATATTATAACTGTTTTCATAGCTGAAAATATAATAGATTTTCAAAGCATTAGTAATACGGTAGTTTCCACCATTATCAATTGACGTACTTTTTATGAGCTGTCAAAACGCCATTCTCCAATAGATTTTGTACGGCAATGGCGACTTATGACGTCACTAAAATAACAACTCAGTTGACTATCTATTTTTGATTTCAAAACAACTAAAAATCAAATTTTATATAGCAAATTGAAAATGAACCGAATTTATTAGGCTGAAATTAATAGAGGTTTTATAGGAATTGTGTCTAACATTTATTGGTTAATGGTGGAAACTACCCAATTCACACTTAACTAACAGAAAAACATCAAACAACAATTTTATTCAAATTGTTACCAGAGTAATTAGAAAGGAATTCCTAGAAATTCTTTGAAAAAAAACAACGTAACATGGAGGCAAACTACAGGTACCTAATAATGTTATGAACAAAGTTCCGAACTCCGGCGTTGTTGGAAACAATCTACCTGACCAGTGCTCGTTATAATAATACAATAAACAGCGTCAATTCTGCAGGAAATCTATTGTAATAATTACGTTGAATGTTAAATGGAAATATATGAATGGTGGTAAATGTTTGATATGGATTAAAATGTTGTTATGATTTTGAAAACAATTGGTGGTTATTGGACTAGCAGTATATTGCTTTAAAGACGACTTATATTATTATCTCCAATATTTTATTAAATAATAATAATAGGGTTGTACAATTGTAATTAACTGTAGCTAAATTTAGGTTGGTACATGGGGAAATCTTTGGGGGATGTCTTTGTCCACCTGTGGACGAGTTTCGGCTGATGACGAAACATTATTACTTATACCTAAAATAACTTATAATTAAAACTTAATGATAGGTAGCATAGTTCTTAGCTTAACAAAATTAAATGAAAAAAAAAAAAACTACATCTATTTAATTTTGACTGATCAGATAGAAGTTATTGTCACAAACTTTTTACATTTACGCGTTTTCCTAACACTATTTGTATTGTTTTGTAGGTAAACATGCCGAGTAAACGAAAACTTAAATTAATAAACCTTTGAATCTGCAACTTCAACGTCATTGCAAGTTCCTACATCTTTGGATACCCCGACTTCACCAAATGAGGTATTAGAAATTCCTGCATCTTACAGTCTAAGTCGCTGCAGCAGTAAATCAACTTGCAGTGCAACCACATTATCTGTGACTCTGTCTTTGGATACATCCAAAACTGAAGATTCTGATTCAGACATTGAATCAGTGGAAACTGAAGAATGTCGTAATGTATTGAATCATGATTCCGCACCAAGTACTTCTAACCAGGATGAAGTTTTTTATGGAGATTTGAGCAGTGGTATTCGTCGAAGACGTAAGGCAGATAAGAAGTTATGGAAGAAGAACTTGAATAAGCGTTTGCGAATGGAAGGTAAACCATACTTAGGTTATTCGCGTCCAAAGGGTCACAAAATGAAGCAAAATAGACACCGGGCGGGAAGAGTAATGGGAGGCCGTTGTGAATCGGAGTTTTGTAAAAAAAGCAATGTAAGAGAGTGTGCAGACATATTGGAAGAAGATAGAACACACATTTTTAATAAATTCTGGAATGAGATGAACTGGGATCAACGGAAGATATTCGTAGCTAGCCATGTGGTATGTAAGAACAAAAAGAAATGTACTGTTCAAAATGATTCCAGACGTAAGGGTTCTTTTGATTATAGCCTGACTGTGACGGATTCTAGTGGGAACAGTATTGTTAAAAAGGTATGTAAAAAGATGTTCCTAAACACCCTAAGCATTGGGCCATTTTCAGTACGTTCCTGGGTTAGATCTAGCCAGTACGGGATGCATAAATCTCAGGATAGTGCTGATTTATCTAGAGTGAGATCTGTTAATACCTTCAGGATTGAAAGATTAGCTGGGTTACATGATTTTTCCGACTCGTTGCCGAAAATGCCATCGCATTATAACCGACAAAACACAAATAAAATTTTCCTGGAACCAATTTACCATTCTATAGCAAATCTCTACAAAATCTATAAAAGCTTCTGTGAAACTCGAGATGCCGCTCCATACTCAATGAAAATTTTTAATAGCATGTTTAAGGAGAAGAATTTGGCCATACATCAATTAAAAAAAGATATGTGCGACACATGCGAAGGTTTTAAGACAGGCAATGTAACAGAATTTGATTATCAGGCTCATCTTATTCGCAAGGATAATGCGAGAGCTGAAAAAGCTAGAGACAAACTGGAGGCTAGTGGGGGAAAGTGTATAGTACTCACAGTAGATCTTCAAGCTGTCAAAGTATGCCCTTTTGTTACAGCAAGTGCGGTTTATTATAAAACGAAGCTGGCACTGCACAACTATTCGGTTTATGATCTGACTACGCATCACGTAATGTGTTATTGGTTCACAGAGGTGGATGCAGACCTTACAGCTTCAACTTACGCTACATTATTGACGGACTATTTAGTAAAATATTGCATACCTAAACGTCTCCCGATAATTGTATACAGTGATGGATGTACTGGACAAAATCGAAATAATGTTTTAAGTAATGCGCTACTCAATTTTTCAATGCAACATAATGTAACTATAATTCAAAAATATTTGGAGGTGGGCCACACTCAAATGGAGGGCGATTCTGTCCATAGTGCGATAGAACGGAAGTTGAAAAATCGTTTGATCCATTTGCCCAGTGACTATTTATCTGCAACTTTGGAGGCTAGAAAAAAACCTTATCCTTACGAGACTACAATGATTGATTATGATTTTATTAAAGACTACACAGACACGTCAACTTGGCGTTATAATTCTATCAGACCAGGGAGAAAACCAGGGGATCCAAAGGTGACGGATATAAAAGCATTGATGTATGTTCCAGAGGGACAGATACAGTATAAAACCAGTCATTCTGACAGTTGGCAATTTTTGCCTCAGCGAGTTACCAAAATTCCCATCGTAACACAATATAAACAACTTCATCAGAGTAAGCTCCCCATCACTGATACAAAATTTGCACACCTGCAAGAATTGAAGAGTGTAATTCCGGTGGACTGTCATGCTTTTTATGATTCTTTACCACATAATTAAAATAAGTTTTATACTGATGGCTGATTGTTAATTACGAGACTGACTAGGTGTTAATTACTAACAGAAGACTATTTTTTTGTAAGAACCTACTTTCTATTAGATTGAACCTAATGTGATTACAAATAATTACCATAATTAAGAAGAATTATAAGATTATTTTCATTAAATGATTCTAATTGTTAATTACGAGACTGACTAGGTGTTAATTACTAAGAGAAGGCTTTTTTTTTATAAGAACCTACTTTCTATTAGATTGAACCTAATGTGATTACAAATAATTACTTTAATTAAGAAGAATTATAAGATTATTTTCATTAAATGATTCATTAAATTACTTGTTTTTATTTAGCAGTTTAATACCAATAAATTCTATCTGCAATATTTGCATCAGATTTTTCATACCAATAACTCGTAACTACCATAAACTACCCTTAGACTCAAAATTAAAAAAAAAAATAACTTTACTCATCAATACTATACATAAAAAAAGAAAACATGGATTTTCAGTATCTCATTACACCTTAGAATAAGTTTTTTATTAAGTTTTATTGTTCCCCTGTAAAATCCATCCGGAGTCAGATAGGAGGTATTGGGCGCTTGTGGTCGAAACAAGTAGTAGCGATATAACAACAAAAAATCTTGAGATGGAAATACCTCTTAACTATCACTCAAATATTACAACTTATTTTCTCAAAGCAAAAATCGACATTTTTATATTTTTTTTATAAACTAAGTTAATAATAACCTTTGTCATCAATTATAACATTCAATTACTACTATTAATATTCAAAAACATGTGAAATACTTACTTTTTGTCTGGACGAACAAGTGCCGACCGGTTCTCAATACGAAAAGAACTGTCAAATTGCGAGATAGGAGAAAGGAGACAATTTTTTTTGTTCGGGGATTAGGCCCACCACAAATTGTGGCATTTATTAATGAAATGCACGTTAGTTTATTCCTTATAATCTCTAGATTACAGTGGCAATATTAGCAAAACTCTAAGTAATCGGAATACTGGGAAATACGACAGTCAAAACATGACTCTCATAATGACCTAAAATCTCACAAGAGCGATTATTTAATGAGTGAATAGGTTTCCTAGGTATTTTATGTTAGAATAGTGCACTTTCAATAATAATATAGGTGTAAATGACATAAAAACCTGGCTTTGGTGTGATTTTTTTTCGATTATTCTTTTACTGTGGACGCCAATGCTTTTATAAGTAAAGTTGTTGCACATTTCGTTGAAATCGAGCTGTACAATTGTTACAACAGCTTTATATATTATGCACTGTATCTCCAGAAGCCACTTTTCTAACATCTATTGAATAAAAATACGAAAAGAACAGAAGAAGCACTTATCTGACTATCTAGAAAACTGTTGAAAACTATTAGGCTAAGTTTACATGACCGCGAGAAGCCGCGCGTCGCCGCGTGGTTGAGGCCCTGTCCAGGAAGGCGAATTCGCCGCGATTCGACTCGCGCGAATTCACTCGCGGGTAGGCAAGATACTAGGCACCAATACATAGCGTCCACAAGCATCGCGCGACTAATAAACTCGCGCGTGACTCGCGCGTAATGCGCGCGAGTCGAGATACTAGGGCCGCCTTGTTGCGTCCAGATTTCGCGCGAATTTCAGAGCGAGTGCACGTATAAAAGAGAAAGAGAAGGAAATACGACTCGCGCGTACGTACGCTCTATACGCGTAGACTCTGGACGCAACAATCGCGCGTGTTACGCGCGAGAGAATCGCGGCGAATTCGCCCTCCTGGACAGGGTCTGAGGCGTTCGCATGATGATGTGCATACCAGTCCGGATGTCAATGTTGCTTGAGGAGGGGGCAATTTGCTTATGGATTTTATACCGAAGGCTAAATCGTCGCAGAAAATGACAAAGACAATAAAAAAGCTTTCTTGCATCCTATTTTAAATGAAAGTCTTTCACTTAAAATAGGATGCAAGAATGCTTTTCAACAAACGTAGAACGCGCGGTAATGTCTACGATAATTGCTGCTTACTTTGGTCTTGTACCGCGCGGTTAGTGGTACAGAGCGGTTTCGCGCGGTCGTATGAACTTAGCTTAATAATGTAGTCAGTCAGTGTCAAACTGATTGAAACTGTACCACAGAGCATCTACAACGGAATGTTAATTAGGTACGTTTCGTTTCACATAATATATTTAAATTCACGTTGAAATAAATGTAAAAACGCTCCTAAACAAGCATTTTTCCGTAATAGTTATTTACTATTATTTCATTATTCCCGTTAGATATCTATATAATTTTTAGTGGGTTAGTTATAATAAGGTGATGACTTGTTTCATGCGTAAAATTATTAATAAACGTAACCGTTTAATAGTGGGACCAAAAAAAATTGTCTCCTTTCTACCACTTTTATTTGTGCACGAGTTTGTAGCTATTTCTATAAGCGATTTTTCGTGACATAATGGCTTTGGATACTTACGAGTTTTTGTCACGCGATAGATTCACACATTTCACAACAGATGGCATTAAAAACAAATTTTAAGCAAAAATGTCAGATAGGAGGTATTGGTTGCTTGCAGTCGTTATAACTTCTGAAAAATCTACCAGCAGACTTGTAATAAAAAAGATGTTTTTTTTGCACCTCCACTCCGATCAAAGCGCGAAATAAGTGTTACAGTGTGTACAAGTTGTATGTATCTACAAACAGATGACCCGGCGAACTTCGTACCGCCAAACAGTCAATAAAGGTCGTGTTACCAAAAGCACATAATGCATTGCCTTACGCACGCGTGCTTTTCAGATCCATAAGATCAGTTGATACGTGGTGTAACGGAACTCATGAAAACCATAAGTATTTTCTTTTACCAAACAAGCGCTTCCAATAATACATAGTTAAAACTATCCCAGTTGCTCATGCATTATATTCGCTTAATTATGCGTATGAGCCCAACACTCAATGCTTATTAACCCTTGTCACAGTATATATCAACAGTTATAGACGTAAAGCTCACTATCTTTGACGTACTCGTCGGTTAAGAGTAGGGATGTGGAGCTGTGTAACCGTAACCGAAATATTCGAAAATACAAAATAAAAAAATATCCATAACCGTAACCGAATTCGATATAAAAAAATCGAATCATTTAGGATTGAAGCCTAAATGATATTTTTTTTTTGTTATACACTAGACACACAAGCCCGTTGTTTATTATTTATTGTTGCTTGGCCTAAAATGATAAACTGACTGGCTGATTGACTGACTGTTGATATTTCAACACACAGCAAAAGCCGCTGGTTCTAGACATGAAACTTGGAGGGTATGTTGGTGTGAAGAGAGAGAGAAAGGATTTTTGGAAATTTCAACCCTAAACGGGTAATAGGAGATGAAAGTTAGGCATAGCTAGTTACCAATACTTACAAAATCTAATAATAATTACCAAAAGTAACGGATAATCCGAAATAATTTCATCATCCATAACCTTACCCGAAAACAACATAACATTAATGCCATATCCGAATCCGTATAAAGATCCGAATTTTCATATTCATAACATCCCTTTTTAAGAGTACGTATGTATGGGATCTCGTTAGCTAACGACAGAGTAATTATTGCTTGATAGAGTGTCTCTATAGATTATAGTGCACTCTGTAAAAGTCGATTGGAATGACGTTATAAAGTAGGTTGAAAAGTTATTGAAGTTATGTATGCTGCTTAAAGCACAAACACATTGAAATAATTATATATGAAGTGGCATAGTCTCTACTACTACTACTACTGTCTGGTTTGTCATATAGACGGGCCTGTTGGTCTAGTGGTTAGCAACCCTGACTGCTAAGCCGGAGGTCGTGGGTTCGATTCCCACCCAGGACAAGCTTTGTGTGATGAGCACGAATGTTTGTTCTGTGTCTGGGTGTGATTTATCTATACTATGTATGTATTTAAAAATTATATAAGTATGTTTATCAGTTGTCTGGTTACCATAGTACAAGCTCTGCTTAGTTTGGGGTCAGATGACCTTGTGTGAGTTGTCCCAGGATATTTATTTATTTATTTATATCGAATTCGTGACATCAATCGTATTATATTTATTGCATTGCTATTGTCTTTCTATTGTTTCGATCTCGAATTACGTAATTCCGATCCGATCCTATTTAATCTTTTGAACACACGTGTGTTCAAAAGAATAAATTGGTTCAGTAGTTTTGGAGAGAAAGCAAGACAAACGGACAGAGTTACTTTCGTAATTATAATATTAGATTATATCGATGTCTCTTCACATCGAAGTTTATAACAAACGTGGAACTTCGAACATTTAGTTAATTACAATCAACACATTACATCGATAGCTCGCTATATCAATATTTAATTAACTTGTAAGTTTATGACATCCATGATCCGTGATGATTGTCAAACATCAAACTCCTTTCTGCTTTTCATTTACCACAGTATATCCTACAGAAAAAAACATATTTATAACAAAACGTAAATTGATCCTCAACCACCTACATACCATCAACCATTACACTGCAGACACAGAGTAAAATAATAAACTTACGGCAGAGTAACCACATTGATCGTTGAAATGCATCCTGAGTGCCCTACCCGCTCTACGACTCGTAGTTAGGGAGCAGAGTGTAGGTATTTGCTCTGCAATACCGCCTTTGATTAATCTATCTGTTGTTATAGTGGGTTTGAGAGAAATTCGTTTGATAGATACCTGAGCTTTGTTTGGCGTATTGTAGATCTGGTTTTGGAATAGTAAATCATAGTTTGATATTTTATTATTTGGAAGGTAATAACAGTAATCATAATTGTTATAGGGTTCCTTGGACATAAGTAGCTTGGAGCCTCTATTACTGTTGTTTATATGATAAAGAAATTTAGAAACAGGAGTTGTAATAATAATAACAGGGCTAGGCAAAAGCCTCTTCTCATGTAGAGAAAGGAAGACATTGAAAGACAGGTAAGGTTAGGAAAATGTGACCAACGTCATGGTAATGGATTACCGTAAAGTTGGTCTCAAAGGGACTTTAATATTTGACGTAACTTCGTGCTTATTTTATCTAAAAAAGTTAAAAGCTTTAAAAAAACCCACGCTAAATGTCTCCCGAAAAATCCGAAGAATATATTTTAACTTCGCTAACCTATTTAAAATTTACGTAAAAAGTTGAAGTGATTCAGTGTTTGCGTTCAATTTATAAAAGTTTACAAATTCATCAAACATTTTCAATATAAATAATGAATATCTTAATATAGACTGGATCGTCTACCGCGATGAAAATAATGTCGTTTTAAAAAGACTTCAAAGAGGTGAACGTTTTTTATTCAGCTATTTTTCAATAAGAAAAATATGTTTACAAGACAATTTTTCTCATAAGCAGATATACGGGTAGATTTAAAATCAATGAAGTGGAACATAATTATGTTTATATGAATAAGTCTCCGACTTCTCGGAAACTCAAGAGGATTATAATCTAAATAAAAGGTAAAAACGTATAAAAATTAACGACAAGCTGTCCCCGTGGTTCCACCCGTGTTACGACTGGGATTACTCCATCGCTCCCGTAAGTCATAGCGTAATGTTATGTACACTATGTAATATTCTGATGTATAATATGACATAATACACTGTTATATAATATTACTGTAAGTATAGTTTTATCAAAATTTGGGCAGAGTTTTGGGCAGAGAAACACACAAGACACGTATACCTACATTCAAAAATGCAAACTTTCACATTTATAATATCTGTAAGACGGATAAGCTTCCGATATCTTCTAGGAAATTGGAAAGAGTTACAACCTAGGAATATCAATATTAGCAACACATTGGCGCTAACATCTAGGTAAGTCACTCGTTTCAATTCCTATACTTTTTACATTTTATTATAATTATGATACCAAGCACTCGTTCGTTCATCAAAATACGGCATGAACAGAATACGAAATAAAAAATTGTGTGTATGTATTTCTAATTTTGTTTGTTTTACTTAGGCTTTCATGAATTAGCCACTAAACCAATTTTAAAGAAATAGGTACGGAGTAAGCTTGAACCCCAAGAATGAAAAAGGCTTCATTTTATCTGTCTTCTACTTCGAGTTTGCCAAAGATTGTTGGAAATGGTGAAAAAACTTCGCCTCCAAGTCAACATTAATGCAGATGAGATTACGGTTAATCTTTTGACGACCAAGTGACAGCCGGCTGTCGCGCTGTTATTGTCTTTCTATTGTGTCTCGAATTACGTGCGTTCGAAGGTTTAAAACCTAGTGTTATCTATAAATCTATTATTGTCTAAGCCCCACTCACTGGGGAATATAAGTTACAAGCAATTATTCTAATCACGTTCACACGTTCTTCAATCAATGTCTGCAACACTTAACTACTATTATTATTATGTCTTATGACATAAATGACAGCTGTCAGAATTGTTAATCTGCATTTTAGCTTAGTTAGAGCGGCTTAATAAAACGTAGTTTTAATTAAATCTTCTATTTTAAAAGGTGTTTTTATGAGATATTTTTGAACTTTATATAAAATCATCAAACAGCGAATTATTTCGAAATAATATATAAATATATGCATGTAATAATCATATGTAATAATTTTCTTTATTACTTGCCCAGTTTTGAACCTACATCAAGATATTGATCGCTCTTACAGAAACAAAATAAAGACGCTGCCAATGCAACAAGATATTCCTTGAATGTCTCTGTTATTTCCTGTATCGACGGATGCAGTTAGTTTTCAAAACGTTTCAAACAACGGAAACATGTTTCTGGGAAAGAAAACAAATAAGTTTATTTCTATACAAGCGTCCCGCCCCAGCGTCGAACGGGTTTCTTCCATCATTTACAATGGCTCAATTTTTCCTGACATCTCACCTAAAACAAATGCTAATAGATAAAGATGCTGTGAACCTAAGTTTGTGAGGCGTCCTTTAAATATATTAAAATATGGCGCAAGGTCAATAAGTAACCAGGGTTGATAGATACTAATAATTTAATAAATTGGATCAAATATGTAGATGAATTAATTAACCGTTGAACGAACGTAACAGTTTCATCATTTTTAACAAAATTCCAAAAAATTTGGGAAATCAGTTTATATCAACGTTTAAATCTAAACAAAACATAAAATTCATAGCGAGTTCCCATTCCGCAACATTTTTTTTTAAATTTAATTGGTACGCAGCTCAACACAGATACCTACCTAAATCGTAACCCAAATGCAATTTATTCGTTATACCTGAAAGCACGATACAATTAAATGGAAACACTGCCTGTAGCAAAATTCGTTCTTAGCCAAAGTCTTTTAAACCCTAAATATAAACTACCTACCATCATAAATCCATAAAGCATTTGAGCTTTAGCGTTTCACCAACGAGTGTATGAGTATAACCATTCTCTTTTGCACATATATAATAAATAGTTATTTTAGGCCAAAACGACAAACCACGTACATCAGACATCAACGGATTAGTCGGGTGTTCAAGCTAAATGCAGGCAGTTAATTCTACAGCCAGATGATGCACAATGCTCTATGTTATAAAGCATGACTGTGGTGACCAATATAATGAAACAATATATAGAAACGGAGAAACAAACCTTATAATTTATTACTAGCCTGTGCAAAGACAAAATTTCTACTCATAAAGAAAAGACAGGAGCATTGATCATCACGGTTGAACAGGGCGGATTGACAATTTCGAAGTTATTTATTACAAGTCTCGGGTTTCTTCAAGATGTTTTCCTCCATCGATGTCTGTGATGTCTAAAATTACCATGAAGAAGTTGACATTGCTACTTGACCAAATTTGAAATACACGCATGACGCAATTTCTTCAACATGAACAGCGGACTCCAAAACAAATGGGTCATCACGAAACAAACGTACAAAAACTTAAATCTGACTTATTACTGCTAATCAAATCATTCTAAACCACCAATAAGTCTCCCAATTGTTAGCAAAACGTTTTAAGTACTTTCTTTAAATCAAAAAGAAATTGCATTTCTAAGAACAAACAAAATTCCAACCAATCATCTATCAGAAATGCTGTTCCATCAAAATCTGGTAATAATAACATCTACAGGGAACGTTCCACGAAAAAATATATTCTTAAAAAGGTGAAAATAGCTTCGCATGGTCCAATGAGCAGAGGGCCGTTTTCAGTGGATACCTGAACAAAATTGTGTGAAGCCACCGCTTTCTAACGGCTTAATGATACAAGTACGTTGTGATAGTCTGTCGAGGGCTTTAGAAGGCAAGAGTTTCATTTTTTTTACATAAAAAGCTTGTAATTTGTAATAAATATACATGGTACAGGAATATGTAATAGTAAAAAAACGAAGTGAACATTCCAAAAACCGAGTAAAATATGAAATTCACAATTAAATTAGAAACTACTTTCCATTTTTATTAGGGTTTTGTGCGTCTCTATAAAAATGACACAGTTTGTGGATAGATGTTCTCATCTTCGCGTTTCGTTCCGTAACAGCTAAGTCTCTAATTTTGAAAACAGTATTATACATTTTTCTTAAGTTATAGATTTTAGAAAAACTTATACGAACAACTCTTTATGTGAATTATTGAATGATGAATTTAGTTCGTTTTAATGTCGATGAATTGTCATTGGTGTTATATTATATTTCAATCAATTTCATCAGATTATTCACGTTCGCATTTATCAAAAATGGCTCCGTTGTATTTTACTTATATTTTTGGCATTGATTATTAATTATACTGTGAACGTTTTCAATTACGAGGATTACCCTAAAGACAGATTTTAATAATTTTGATAAAATTATTGTGTTGTATTGATATTTTATAATATGAATAATATTAACCTGCTTAAACCCTAACATCCTATTGTGCATTCACGTAAGGTATCGAGGAATATTGCGGAGACATGCTTCAATAGCAGCCGTACTGAGGCATTGAAACAAAAGACGGTTTGATACGTCTACAACTCATGTAGGTCGCAAGTCAGAAGCTCACAGAATATATTATAACAGAACCATCAGACATTATCACTGATCACATTGTGGGAGGAGTATTCAGGTAAATATAAAGGGTATTTGCAGAGACTATGGTTGTCTATTAGGTTAATACATGCTTTGTAGCTTCAAATATATTTCTGCCAATATAACTAATCAGGAACTTATTGTTTATACTATGTTTGTTAGTGACATTAGAAGCCTATGATCAAACCAATACAATTAATGCAATAACGTACGATGTTATTTTGGCGTATTATAAGCAATATTATAAGCAAATCATTTACCGGGTGTCACTTTGTTTCTTTACAAATTAGGGAATAGTTTATTTCAAGGAAACTTGCTATCTCGGTAAAACAATCCAGCCAGTATATCTTGAAGACGTGAAATTTATGCCTGTTAAAACAAAGCTCAACAAAAATTGAAAAGAATAAACAAACACCCTAAAAAAAATTAAAGAAAACGAATAAAAAACGTATTCGTAATAGAAAACGAACAACAACGTGTCTCCACAGAACTCTCAGACGTACAATTAATTTTATCTAACAATGCATACTTTGTTGGCGACCATTTTATTAAAGCTAACGAGAACAGTTCACTAATTAAACTTAATTTTAAGCTTACACACTGTTGCGTGTAATTACATACAACGGCGCCGACGACATTGTTTTGAGTTGCATGTACTTAAAGATATTTCTCTAACTAGACTTGTGTCAAGGATTCTATCAAATTTGTGTTGAAAACCAAACTTATGTTTTATAAAGATTGTAGCACTGGGGTTAATTAGAAATTATTTAAACTATATTGATTGGCTAAAAACATAATTTATTATGTACAATAAAGTAAACTTATAATATGTATCTTTTTGTCAAAATATTGCCTGTGTTAATTTACTTAGATGATTTTTTTCCGACGTTTGTTTTATTCTGAGACTTAATAACAGACCTCTACATTAAGTTAAGCAACAAAATAATCCACAATTTTATCATTTTCTTTTTCTTAACGACAAAAAGGAAAAGTCTCATCTACCATAAGTAACTTCGTTTATAACTTAAGGTGTATCAAAGTAATTTCACTTTACTTACATAAGAAATATAATAATAAATAGGTTGAAAAACTTGGAAATAACATATAACATTCTAAAACAATGTGTCTTGTCCCTCATTACTATTCCAAGATAAGACTATGAAACATTGTTCGGTACCGTATTTATTTACTCTACATGGCTTATCAGTAACGGTAAAAAGGACCCTAATATAAAATATATAATATTCACATAAAGCAACTACATACCTACACAAGTAAATACAAATGCCGAAAAATGGGCGCAAAACACGTGTATTTATTACATCGAAGGCTCCGTAAGAAATTGTGTCCATTTCTGGCGAATATCATATCAATTTTCTGAGGCGTAAGCGCTCCCATACATAATGCGGTATGAAGCACGCGCCGCTTGACGAGAGCGTAATACCCTCGGCAGTTGCCCTTCATGACGTTTGGCTTACCGTGAGCCAGGGGATTATACGGGGAAATACGTGACTTCATTACATTTTAGGTACAAAACAACACTGTTGTAATGCAATTTATGTACGATTTACAGCTTTTAGATGATCGCAGCAGTAAATTCTAAAGTGGTACGAAAGAAAAACAGAATCGAAAACTGACATCAATCAATGGATATAAGCTTCAAAGTGAAGTTCGAAGAGAGCTAAATTAATTCGAAATTCAATATTGAACATTTAAACAAAGTCGCCTTTAATTTACTAAAGGTGGAATACAAACAGTGGAACGCAAGCGAGATTATTCAATTTCACTCTCTGATTTAAATGAACGTGCTCTTTGCGCTGATGGAGATAATATTTCAATCGGCATTGAATGAAAAGGAAAATGCATTCACAAAAAACTGCTCGTGTTTCAAAGTTTCATAAAAGCTAAAAACGCAGTTAAAATACAATTTAGAAGCAACGTTAACGAAAATTTTCACGCTTAAAGTTATGCCTTCATTACTGAAACTGCTTACATTTAAAAAGTCCCTTTGATATACTGTGTTACAGTTTTTTTTCAATTTTTTCGCACTCTCACATTTGGCACAAGTTTCCTCGCATAATCTAGCGTTTTCAACAACTGTTAGGGCTGTCACTTCGGGGAATATTATTCCATGTTTTATTAAAACCGAAAAGCATTTTTTGCTAATGTTAAGCATGCATGTTTTGTTAATGCTAACTTACGATCCAATTTTAAACTAGATGACCCATCAACTTCTAATACGCAACTGCATATCTTTGCTGTAATTTTAAAATCACTTCTATTGTACTAGAAATTGTTCATGGCAGGTTTAGTGCATGTAACAAGGTAGGTACACCTTTTTCCGTCTTTTCTTTTCTAAACCCTAAGGACCCAACCCTATTTATGAACAGCAAGAATCGAATGCGAAATCAGCGGTACTCGAGTGAAGTGCCCAAGAGACGTGAGAGCGTGCCTCAACGCCCCACTTTGTCAAACTATGACCCAATATGATTTATGACGAAACCTGTATACTTATACGTATACAATATTTGTATATATTGGGATCCCTTGTGATTTGGAGTGGTCAGTGAGCGATGGTCTGACGTGTGACCCAATCTTGTTATGGTGTAAGTGAATGTGGTTTTGGTAACCACATTTATTCTAAATTTGAAATTTTTTTTTTCGTGCCCAAATTTTTTGGCAATTTGCGAGGGTTCTTTAAGCGATGATTGGGTGATTGGGTGGTCTTTCGGCTTCAGTTAAACTATGGAATGGAATCGCTAATGCAAAAATTCGTGTTTTTAGTTTACCATCCATTACAATTCCACAATTTTAATTAACCCTTGTCATTCAAACCACTCTCCGGCAGTGGCAATAAGGTTAACCATAACCACAGAATCATTAACTTTGGTTGCCATAAATTAATAAGGTAAAAGAAAAATTACTTTAGTTTTATTTTTAGCCCTTCTTTTTTTATAAAATACCACGAATTTCAGTCAGCATCCTACTGACGCAATATATCGCAATAAATCTATATTTAAGCTGAAGAGTTTGTTTGTTTGGTTAAATGCGCTAATCTCAGTAATTTGGACCAGTAGGGTCTGAATTTATTTAAAAAATATATTTATGTGTTAGATAGACCATTTATCGGAGAAGGTTACAGGATATGTAATTTATTTATTACATGGAGGACTTACAGCTAATAAAACCAATACAGAAAGAAAACTATAATAACCACGCTACAACCTACAAAAGCGGAGAAGTAGACATAATAATATAGAAATAGCTATTTTCTGCGGCTCTGCCGTTTTCATACAAACTTTCATATCCTAGTCGACCCTGTTGGGAGGTCAATTTTAAATAATCGCTTCTAAATGCACCTTTTCCTAAAAAAAAACTAGTGTGGTTTAATGTCTCTTTAAATCATAAAAAATCATAAAAATACATAAAATCATATTTATTTTGTAAATAGGTTATATATATAACACTTTTACACGTCAATATTTTGTTTTTTTTTATTTATTTTAAGCGGACGATGGGGCCGGTGTTTCGTAGCTGGACTGCTCTGAGAAGAAACATCCGAAACAAACTCAGAGGTCAAAGTCTCTTTTAAAGTCCATACAATCGTATTGGTCAAAAATGTGCGAGAACCATGGAGGTTAGTCTGAGGCACTCTCTTGATGAGAGAAGGACACAGATTTGAGTGGATCTGTCCAGACAGTGCAAGCATTTGTCAGTAATCGTTTAGCTCAACTAAAAACTAAGGAGCCCAACGTCTTGACGAACAGTACCAAAGTAAGGACATTTGGGTAGGCCGCATTAAATACTCAAACCGTCAGACCGCATATTTAAAAAAAAAAAACCAACGACTTCCATAGTCCTCACATTCACAAAAAAAAATGTCACAAAAATATATACACAATACTTTAAAAAGTACATATCAGTGTCAAATAGTAATACATTAAAAAAATAAGATTATATACTTTAAAAAGTACACATTAATGTCAAATAGAAATACATAAAAAAGATTATATACTTTAAAAAGTACACATAAATGTCAAAATAATAATTGAAATGTCAAAGAGAAAAGAAATGTAAATAAAGTAAATAATGGCCAATGTATTAATCGAAACAGCTCAATCCCAAGCATTTGAATCCTCAATGTAATCTTTGACGGAGTAAAAAGCTTTCTGACAAAGTTTACGTTTTATAAATAATTTAAATTTAGTAATGCTAAGTTCTTGAATTTGCCTGGGTAGTTTATTAAAAAAGCGTATACATTGACATTTAAACGAGCCACCTATTTTCTTAAGCCTAGTTGAAGGAACTATGTATTTGTCCTTATTTCTTGTATTTATATTATGGATATCACTGTATTTTTTAAACAGATTAATATTTTTATGCGCGTACAACAAATTTTCATATATATACTGGCACGGCACAGTCATAATATTTACTTCTTTAAATTTGACTCTGAGGGAGTGTCGAGGACTCAGTTTATAAATTGAACGAATAGCCCTTTTTTGCAAAACAAATATAGTCTGAATATCGGCTGCATTTCCCCACAATAGAATGCCGTACGACATCAAACTGTGAAAATAGCTAAAGTAAACTAATCGGGCTGTTTCCAAATCAGTTAAACCACGAATTTTTCTGACGGCATATGCTGCAGAGCTAAGTTTCTTAGATAATTTATCTATATGAGGATTTAGTAGTTTCAGCTGTGCTTTGATTGTCATTATAAAAAAACTTTCTTTTTTTGATTATCAGTATAAATATATCAAAATGACCTCAATCTAAACGTTACATAAGATTTACTTTTCCTTACTTTTCTTACAACGAAGGGATTATAGATAATTGATGGCAAGCTGTGTGCAGGTGATTATCAATTATCGGTCCGTGCCTTGTAATTACGACTACGATCAATATCAATCGATATAGCGTTGGCAATAATTGATACTTGCAACATGCTATACGAAATTTATAAGTTTTAATAGTTAAGTACTAGGCATTTGTGGACTATTAAACGTAGAATTATTTTAATTACAAGTAGTTGCTTTTCACTTTATTCATCTAATTGACCAGAAGATGTGCTACCGACCAATATGTAATGCAAACTGAACCCCCGTTTAGTTTTATTTATTTGTTAACGACTTCATCATCGTTCTATGCTGACGGCTCAATTCTCATGTGTGAGATTGTGAGTTCGAATCCGGGCGAGTTTTAATGAGACTTTTTCAATTACAAGCACTTTATAATGTGTAACTTGGACATCACCGACATCCCGTGTCTTGGAAAGCACGTAAAGCTTTTGGTCTTGGTTGTCATTTGTAAGTTATATTGTGAAAATATGAAAAGTTAATTAACAATTTTAAGTGTACATTTTATTTTTAATAAGTTTGAGAAATTCTCAATAAATTCCGCATTTGGGAAGTTTATAAAAATTATATAAGACTAACTTTTGCTCGTGACTTTACCCATATGGATTTCAGCTACAAGAAAGCATGCATACAAAGTCGTTTAGTCGACTCTCGAAATTCACAAGACGTGCCCTTAGCAACTGGGCATTTGGTGTATAAGCACTGGCTGGGAACCTTATTAGGGGTACACTATATTTTTTACATGATAGTCCGGTTAGGTAAGTGGCAATATAAAACACAGAGATAATTAGTGTGGTTAAACCACAAATAGAACGGAAGTCACCGACCTCCGAAATTTAAGGTAAATTCTCTTAAAAAAATAGGTTTTTTCTACTGTTAATGCATTTTTTTACTGAGATCCCCTTTTTAAAGTCGGTTATAAAAGTGAACACGCAACAAATAAACAGACCTTCGCATTTGTTTTATTGATACGGCTAAACACTTTATTAAACTTTAAAATTGTAACAGCTCAACAATATAGGAAGTTACTTCGTCAGCAAATTCTCCGGGACCAGCCCTAACTTTGGAATTGTTTCCGATAACCTAATAACCTTTTGCATGAACTGGTGACTGGTATCCGGAAAATGTGTTCAGGTATACTCGAGGTATTAGTTATCAACAAGTATGTAGAGGAGAGATACCAGTATCTTTGAAGCTTGTCTTTTGATCACTGAAAAAAACCGGTCAAGTACGAGTCGGACTCCCGCAACGAGGGTTCCGTTAATTTGTTTTTTTTTTTGTGAAATAACTACAAATTTACGGTTTTTGAAGTTTTTCCTTTACTTGTGCTACATTACCTTGCTTCTTGCCAAATTTCATGATTCTTGGCCAATGGGAAGTACCCTATAGGTTTTGATTCTCTTGCAAATGTCTAAATATGCAATATACCACCGTATCTTTTTATTGCGTTGATTTAGAAACTAGATTTTTTGAGTGTATCCCATCTGGCCCGGTGGCTTGGCCCGGTACCAGGCCACATGGGACAAAAAAGTTTTATCTGGCCCGGTGATATGTTTACCGGGCCAGATGATACAAATCAAGTGCCATCGTCCCCGGTGAAGGGCGAAAAGAGGATACGCCTCGTAATTTGTGAAAGGGATTAAGCTTATAAATCAAACTGCTTCGTATAAAATAATCAGTTTTTATTCAACTTGTGTCATAAATCTCAACCAGAAATAGACTTCATGTAAGCAGTTTTTTTTTTTAATTTGAACTTTATAACAATAGTTTTATAATAATACTAATCAACGCCAAAAACAAAAAATATATGAATTAATACTTACTATAACAATCAACAATATACGTATAAAATGGTCAAAATTACCTATTAATTAGTACTTATTATAAAATACAAACAGTCTACAATATATTTTTTTATAAACAATCAGCAATATAACAATGGTCAAAACAATCTTTTTAATAAAATTTTATGCTAAATTCTTGTTATAAAATATAATCTCTTTCTATTCGTTGTTCCTTTTTTTGATACACGGAGAGCGCGAAGGGCAAAATGGTGTGCTTTAAAGGAGACAATATTTTTTGGGCTCACTATTAAACGGTAACGTCTATTAATCATTTTACACAAGTGATCACCTTATTATAAATAACTCACCAAACATTATTATTATAACGTGTGGTGCGTTTCCGGACAACGCCACCGTACGACAAATGCACTGGAAGCGTGGCACAGCAAGCTTAACAAAACAATTTTAATAAAAGCAGCCCAATATGATCGAGATTTTAAAAGCGCTTTATACTGACGCCTCTTATTACAAAACAAGATCAGTGCAAATTGCAAATAAGATACCAAGTACTCGACGCCATTCAAACAAGGCAATGCTTCGAGAAGACTTTATGAAGGAGACAACAACGGAGCTCATACCGGTCAAATAACCCTCGATCATTTTTTAGAAAAAATGCGTTAGAGAAATGTGAAATTATTGATGTTGAGTTAGTTCTTCGTTGATTAGGATTATTATAAAAATATTGTTATAATGTTCAAATTAAAAAAAAATCTGTTTACATGAAGTCTATTTCAGGTTGAGATTTATGACACAAGTTGATATATCGCTTTATTCTAAAAACTGATTATTTTATACGAAGCAGTTTGATTTATAAGTTTAATCCCTTTTATAGATGCATATAGTTAGTATTTCACAAATTACGCGGCGTATCCTCTTTTCGCCCCTCACCGGGGACGATGGCACTTGATTTGTATCATCTGGCCCGGTAAACATATCACCGGGCCAGATAAAACTTTTTTGTCCCATGTGGCCCGGTACCGGGCCAAGTCACCGGGCCAGATGGGATACACCCGATTTTTTCACTGCTTTGAGAGATAGCAGACTTGAGTATGTGATATTAATTTCAGTTTGATATCTCGACGCGTTTCTGAGAAAAAGGGTCTTGACAGACGGACGGACGGACGGACAACAAAGTGATCCTATAAGGGTTCAGTTTTTACCTTTTGAGGTACGGAACCGTAATAAAAAGGAGTGTTACAAGTTTGACCGCGATGTGCGTGTCTGTTTGTTTGTCTGCCTGTCTGTAGCACTGTAGCTTTTTAACGAGTGAACAGATTTTGAAGCGTTTTTTTTTATTTGAAAGTAGGTTATCTAGCAAAAGTTCTTAGACATGCTTCATGAAAATCGGTTTAATCATTTCGAAGTTACAACTACTCAACTCTTTTGTTAATTGCAGTCGCGATCTTAATAATTTTGAGGCTGGTTTTTTTTTATTTATACCTCTTTACCAGATTATTATAATCACTCTAAACAATTAAATATACTTCTCGACAATATAAACACTAAGGTCATAATAAATAATACTCCAGCTAAAGCTGTCTGTCACCGTCGCATGACAATCTTTTATAGTACGCTAGAAAAGGCGTTGATTCATTCAAGAGCAAAACCAACGCCAAAGCACCAGTACGCCAACGAACTTGCAAGCCAAAGCTCTTAACCGCCGAGGAAGCACCTAAGCATATGCAGCGTCTGCGGACTTAAAAACTTGCTCGCTGGCTCTTTGTGCATGCTTGAAATTAGATAGATGCAAAAAACCGCCAGTGGGTCAGTCGAACAGGATTCTTTTCTTTTTCTATTTTTGTACTTTAGTATACCCAAGTAACAAAGTAACTTCTGGAAACACGACATGACTACGCCAACGATGAGAAGGAGGTTTGGTACGCTATTGGCTCACCATACGGCCTTTTCATTGTCATAAGGGTTTGCTCCCGCGTGCGGGTCAGGGCGCCATGCTTGCTGCGGGCAACGCAACGCGGGCCGTTTGTGTGGCACACAATATTATGATAATAACCAATAACCTCTTGCAGGAGAGGCAGGCGCCTTAACCACTAGGCCATCACGACACTACGATACAGATACATTTAAATTTAAACACAAATAATTTAAAAATCGAACACTACACGACGTTTTCCGAAGATACGTGAACACGTTTCTCTCTACGACACGTATGCAACAAGACGCCCCAGACGACTTATCGCGAGGCACGTCCCTACAATTTACACCGACTGACAGACATACGAAATTCGTCATAACACCCGATTCAAATGTCGAAGAATTCGAAGAATATCCGGATTGCGAAATTGAATCTTGAGAGTATTCAATAAGGATTCAATTTCATTCAGATGGTTACACGATTCTTTTATTGGTTTTTATGAAACATGTTTGATATTCATTTAGTTTTTCATACCTGTAAAGGATGGAAGATAATATAAGTACATTTTTTAATCCATTTTCTGGGTCAAACTTTTGTATTAAATCCTTTCAACGACCAAGCGACAACCGGTGTCAAAAAAAGTTTAAGTTTTGTGAATCTTTTCAATATTGTTTAGCTTTAAACATTTTTGAATATTGTAAATGTGAGTACGATGCCGTTATTTGTTCATTTATTACAATTGCATAATACTGACACAAATGGACATGGCGGTTAGGAGAATTGTCATGCTTGCTCAAAAGTCTTGCTGATGGTGGCGAGTGCGTTGGATCATAATCGGTTCCCTTCAAAATGGTTGAGCTGGAAGGTGCTGATGTCACGCGTCATGCTCGTGAACAGGCGCTGTCAGTTGAGATCGGTCATCTCTTAACTGCCATGACTATTTTATTATTATTTTTTAAGTATTTATATGTTTTTAATTGTTTTTTGCTTTGTTATTCACTTACATTGTTTTCACATAGGTATAGAAGCACCAAAATTAATGAAACCAAGATTTTGTAAAACATGTATTTTTAAAAAGAGTGTCCGTGGAGTTTCTTGCCTGTCCTTCCACATAAAGATATACGTTTTGGAACAGGCAATTAGCGTCACTTTTCTGACTGACCGACCGACTCTTTGACAATTTCATAAGTGCCTATAAAGGGTCTCTGTGAAATAAATGCCTTGAATTTTGTTTTTTTTTTAATGTTTTTAACAAATAAAACCGAACTTGAATTTGTCAACCGAACATTATTCAATTAAACCAAACAGTAATTATCGATAACTAACACAAAGATAAACTCATTATGTTGATTACCGTTAGGTACCTAATCAATGACGTTACGTACAGTTGCGTAGGCATAGACTGACTTGGAGAACAAGGGACTTACGCTGAGATTAAATGTCATTGTCCACGGAGGCGTAGACTGCATAGAGGCGTATTCGTCATTATACCACAAAGATGATACGCTTGGTGTACGGCTGCTTGCAGCTTACACACACATACAAAACGTATAATAATGACAAATACGCGTCTATGCAGCTACGCCTTCGTGTATTGAGACACACAGACAGTAGCGAGCTACTTTGTTTCTCCTTGAGGTCCCTGGTTTACGAAGCCACACTAGATTTGCAGAACATAGTAGCCTAACGTTAGATTGAACAAGGCCGAGCTCAAACAAAGCTGCCAAGATTTCGAGGAACTGAGCTAAGTCCTTTTGAGCTTAGCTTGAGTCCGTCGTAGAGCTTCGGTCTTATGTATATGTGCATAAGGTTTATTGTAAGACTCTTGTAGAGGAACAAAGTGTCTGGTTCCTTGTAAAAGATTTTTTGGGAAGTAGATACTGATTTGTTGAGTACAAGGGAGATGCCGGAAGAAACCGCAATGAATGATTACTTCGAAGTATATGCAACAGAAGCTGAATTTAACATTCTTTCTTACTTATTTTTTGTATTATGTATTTTTTCATTTTGTGTAACAATATTTTAGACAATGAAGAAGGCGTTTACTTCATGACAGGAAAGTACAACAAGTGTTAAAACTATAAAACGACAATAAGTTTTATGAACAAATTCATATGAGAAAGTATATTTTCGTGCATTCTTAGTGCCGAATTTAATATACAAAATGAATTGATAGTAGTGTATATCTATACTGATGTTATACAACTGAAATGATTGTTTGTTTGTGTGACCATATCAGGAACTACTGATTATATAGCCTATTTATCAAGTAACGCTAAGGCTGTAACGTATAATATATTTCACAATACTAGAACCAGAAAGGAACCATAATCAAAGATGCAGGAATCGAGCTCATATCTAATAATTTAGGCATATAATTTTAGTGGCATACCTATTATTTTAGTATAAACTAAATGAAAACTTTCCAAACATTGCTGTGCTTTGTCTGCACTAACCCTAAGTTGTAACACTTATCTTATTCCATTTAATTGTTCTGAACAAGATGCCCTTATCTCCGCTGACCTTTAACTATGTCTTGGTAAGTTGTAGCCTTATTAACTCAAAACTGTTCAAAAATAAGAATAAGTAAGAATAAAAAGTTTGTAAGTTCTTTACAAAACAATTATGTTAGATTATTTGAACATGTCGTTTATTTTCTTTGAAGAAAGTGGTTGTAAAGTGCCAACTGCAATTTGTAAAGATTGTAAACTGACTCATTGTTGATTTATCAATACAAGCCCAAACTGCTAGTTCTGTTCTAAAGACGTGAAACTTGGACAAGATAGAATTTTTGAAAATTCCAATCTCAAAGAGAAAAAATAATGGGATGAAGTTTCGATATTCACGCGGCCGTAGCCGAATATTAGACACATTACTACGTAGGCAAGGGACGAACAACTTTGCAGAATGGATTCAGATAAAGATTAAATGTATTCTGTGAAACGAAGTATCAACTCTATAACAAACTATGTAGTTTAAAAAAAAATGACGTATAAAACGATTTATTATCTAGCTTGCATAATAAACAATATTTCATTTCATTTTATCGTACGTTGAATAAGATAATACTTCTTTGTAGAACACCTGACCAAATAAATAAGAACTTCCCAACTAACCTTAAGAAAAGGTATTTTGTCGACTCACTAAACAATTACTTATGTAAATAAGTTTATGCTAATGTCTTCCAGACCTTCACTATGTTCATTGATTAACGACCAAACACGTAAGCATTCGGCAATTCTTCTTATGAGCTTATTTCAAATCCTCCGCCCCTAATGACTCGACGTTTTTGTCTAGGCTACACAAACCGCAGGCCTTGCTTAATGGGTAGGTAATTAATCCAAGATAATATAGTGAATGTAGTAGAGTGCATGCAAAAATGATAAAATGATATTTATTTTATTATTTTAAGGAAACGATGGGGCCGGTGTTTAGTAGTTAGACTGCTATAAGAAAAAATATCCGAATAAACTTAGAAGTCATAAAAAGTCCATACAATCGTATTGGTCAAAAATGTGCAAGAACCATGAAGTTATAATACGGATGAGGTACTTTCTTGATGGGAGAAGCACACATATTTGCGGGGGCCTGTCCTCTGTGTAGTTTAGTGTATGTGTATAAAATGCTTCCCTATAAGTAATAGGGTACATAGAACCACGTTTTTTGTCAGGTGTTTGTATCGTTAGTGTACAAGGCATTCGCTCGCTTGTCACGCATAATGGCGCATTTACATTAGTCGGTTAGACCGTATACGGCTGCAGGCCGTATTCGGTCACCGACTAATATAAACAGGTATTCGTTTGGCCGTATTCGGTTTGGTCGTATTGGTAAGCGTTTCAGTTAAACCGAATGCGGCCGCCGCTTTCGGTGACCGACCTGTGATCGACCTAATGT
Source organism: Athetis lepigone (assembly GCA_033675125.1). Taxonomy (NCBI): domain Eukaryota; kingdom Metazoa; phylum Arthropoda; class Insecta; order Lepidoptera; family Noctuidae; genus Athetis; species Athetis lepigone. The sequence continues at coordinate 6,259,144 of CM066227.1, forward strand.
AAATGCGCCATAAGTGACATTTGCGTTCAAAAGATATAAAACTATGTGACTAAGCATATTCAACTTTTAAAGTCGATTGAATTTACGTCGTTTTTGCTCCGACCCTCTGTATTTACCTAATCAATCAGATTAGAAAAAGCAAAGACATTTGAAATAAAAAGAAAATAAATTACCTTGATGGACAGGTCTTCGAAGCTCCGTAATCTCGGGGCTGATCGTTTAAATGTGTTTAACTAGAGCTGTTGAAATTGAAAAGATTTATCGACTCCTTAAGTGATGCCAAATGGGTCTCTATCCGAGGTGTGTATCGATGAACTCGGGAAAAGGGATTGTGATTACATTATCTCCGATTTCAGATACTGTAAAAATGAAAATGTCATTGAGTTGATTTTATCTCATTACTAACTTTCGTCCGCGGCCTCGCCCGCGTGATTGTTAGTACTTTCCTCCCCTATTAGCCCCTACAGGGTTGGAATTCCTAAAAACCCTTTCTTAGTGGATACTTTCTGTTCACAAATCACTTACTGTCCAAGTTTCATTTCTCTAAGACCAGTGGTTTTGTCTGTGCGTTGATATATCAACAATAGTTTACCATTACACATATATAGATAGCTGAGCTGTCCTCCGCGGTTTCGCATTCATCTGTGGTTACTACTCCGCTTCCGTAGGTAGGTACGAAGATGGCTATACGAATGACAACTGGGACCAACGGCTTTACGTGCTCTCAGAAGCGCGGGATGTCACATTGATCCTCTTACATGAGAGGCCTTTACCACTGGATCACCACGAAATTTCTTTCACAATCAGTAAGTAATTAAAAATATTAAATAAAATTTATTTCAGGCTGCATAGGCCCATATATAAATACCTTAATCTAACATACATACAACTATAAATATAATTATTTTGTTAGTAAAAAAAAAACCTAAATCTATGTAACACTTCCCTACTATATTACCTAACGTCCATTCGTTTTTCGTCAATTAGGTTCATACACAATGAATCGAATTGTCGAAAATTTTCTTAATTCAGTCATAAAGGCTTGCATTACACATAGCCGTCATGAATATTTATCTCCGAAACTTCTTACCACGAATGTTCAATTGTTTCAGCACGACACAAAACTAATTCAAACTTATTTGTTTCCAAGACTAATTACTACACACATGGGACACTTGTAATCAGATTTCGTCGGATTACGCTTGAATTATGAAGAGCGTAGAGGCCAATTTAGCTTGCACGCTAGCACTTAGGTCCTTTTTACTTTAATACGAAGGGTGTTAAATGAACCGTGGTTTTCGTTTCCGCTACCGACACCGGTCTATGACGGGTGTGAATATTAAATTGCAATTTTAAATTCGGGATTTATAAGATAAGTGTTTTTGTAATGTAACAGGTTGGTTGCTTTGAGGAGGGTCCATAATCAAACGATGTGATAAGCTAAGCTTTACGCATAAATAAGACAATCTCAATGCCAGTGTTAAATAATTCACATATTGTTTATTTTCCTTGGAACAACTCACACATGCCACCAGCAATCGAACCCATAACTTCAAAGTAACTAAAGTAATCATGTACAAAATTACAGATTACATATGTGTAGTCTTGATAAAAAGTAATCATAACTACTGCAATCTGATTGGAAGTTATAAGAATTACATTAAATAAGGTTATTAATCTAATAAAAAAGTAAAGTTTCAATCACGGAAAGGTCACAACTTACTAAACCCAATTGCTTCAAAAATATAACTGAGAAACGTGAAACAAAACATCCCTGGCCGGTGATAAGTCTTCTGAAGATCGATATACACGACAACGACTTATCGCTACGATTTGACTGCGCTGATGGTTTCTGCAGTTTATGGGGACATGATACGACCACAATAAATAAATAAATATCCTTGGACAACTCACACACGGTCATCTGGTCCCAAACTAAGCAGAGCTTGTACTAGGGTAACAAGACAACTGATAAACATACTTAATATAATTTTAAATACATCCATATTATAGATAAATTACACCTGGACACAGAACAAACAAGCAAGCTCATCACACAAAGTTTGTCCTAGGTACAATTTCTGCAAAAAAAAAAAAAATTCTACAATATCTGCGTTGATCTTCCTTCACACGTCCGATAAAAGTGCACAAGGGAACTGCGCAGTCAAATCGTAGCGATAAATTATTGTCGTGTTTGCCAACCAACTTATGCTCGGTATACACGACTACGATTTATCGTTACGATCTACTGAACACTGCGCTTCCAACCGTCGCCAGTAATGAAAATCGGCCCTTGTCTGTTGTCGGCAACAAGAAGCCTTAGTCTTTTTTTTTCAACCTCTACACACAAAAACTCACATGAATGAACGATATTGGAGTTGTAGCACCATAAAATTTATCAAAACCACCGATGCGCACGAGCAAAATGTAGTGTGTAAACGCTATTACGGCCTTTTATAGCGGAGATACAACCATTGCATGTTTGTAACGATCGTGTGGGACATGATAATACTGTAAGGTCACATTGAAGGTCAAACTATACATGTTATACGCCTAATTTGACTACCCATGTTTATCTCATGAAGAAAGCAATTCAGCAAGCCAAATACCAAAACTCAACAGTGTCCGACACCCAAAAGTCAACCTATTAGGTGTCGGTCGGTTTAAGTCGGACTAAGAGTTAAGTTTTTTTCGGTTTAAAGACATTTATTTCTCAAAAAAAAGAACATAACGGTTCACTTACATATTGAGAAATGTATAGAATTTATATAAAAAAAGTACATACAGTCTCTGTGATCACATGCGGTATATATCACAACAGAAATATTAGGATTTTTAATACATTACTAGTGCCTTTCGATGTTCTAGTATTTCGTTTTTACATATTCTTCTAGGGCTTTTTTATATTTGTGCCAGGTGTTGCTGTTAAATATTTCATCAGGTATCTCATTATATAGTTTTGCTCCCTCATATAGTATATTTTTTCTGCCATAGTTGGTTCTAGGTGCTCTTAATTCAATTTTGTCCCGTCGTCTAGCATTATATGTGTAAGTTTTCTTTTTAAAGTGTAGTTGCGAATGTGTGCCTTGCGTTATGATTTTATGTATAAGGATGCATGTTTTAATTGTATAAAGTTGGTTAATTTTAAGTATTTTGGTGTCATTGTAGATTTTAGTAGTTGGTGTAAAGTAAGAGTAGCTGTATAGTGTTTTTATTGCTTTATTTTGTAGTGTTTGTATATCCTGGACTACCGATTTTGCTGCCGTTCCCCATATTTCGATGAGATATTCTATGTGCGGTCTAACAAGAGAATTATATATCATTGCGCGGGCTTTTTTGGGTATGCACGTAGATATTCGACGCAATGCTCCCACCAGAGGTGATAGTTTGGACTTTATATGATCAATATGGGGTTTCCAAGTTAGTTTAGAATCTAAAATGAGGCCCAAATATCTTTCACTGCTTGACCTCGCAATTTTTTCGCTGTTTATTGTAAGTTCGATTGGGTTAGGGATTTTCTTGTTTTTTGCAGCAAATATCATGTAAGAGGTTTTCTTTGTGTTAATAGTTAGTAAATTAGACAGCAACCATGTGTTTAGGACATTCAAATCAGCTTGAGCTTCTTTTACCATATCAGTAAGATTGTGGCCAAAGTAAAACAAGCAGGTATCATCTGCGTAGAGTGTGATACTGCCCGCCGTTTTTACACTGCTGATGTTATTGATGTAAATCAAAAATAATAACGGCCCAAGAATTGATCCTTGTGGGATTCCGTAGGTTAATTTACATGGTAAACTTTCACAATTATCAATTTTCACTATTTGTGTCCGATTTTCTATATACGACTTAAGTATTCCGTGTGCCGGTCCCGATATTCCTACGTCAGCTAACTTCATTAAGAGTAAATCATGACTAATTGTGTCAAATGCCTTTTTCAAGTCAATAAAGATACCTAGGGCATATTGTCTGTTGTCTATAGCATTTTTAATTTTAGTGGTAAGATCTATAGTTGCTGATAAAGTATTTAATTTTGGCCTAAATCCATATTGTTGCTCAAAAAAGAAGTTTATGTTTGTTAGATAGGTGTATAGACGAAGGTAAATTACTCTTTCAAAAATTTTGGAGATTACTGGCAATACTGATATCGGACGATAATTGCCGGGATCAGTCTTGCTTCCAGATTTAAAGATTGGAGTTACCCTAGCAACTTTCAGACTTTCAGGGAAAGTCCCTTGTTCAAGGCATTGATTTATACAGTGAGCTAGGTTGTCTGATATTAGGTTTTTAATGCATTTTATTTCTTTTACGGTAATTCCGTCAATTCCACTACTTGTATTAGTATCTAAGCTATCGATTATTGTATTAATTTCTTTTCTTGTGGTTGGTTCAAATGTTTGCAGTGTTTGTGCTTGTGATAGTGTTGTGTTCTTTAGTGTACGTATTGGTTGTGTTTGTATTATTTTATTGGCTAAGATAGAACCAACTGTGGAAAAGAAATCATTAAAATGTTGGCAGATTTGTTGCGTGTTTGTTATTACGTCAGTTTCAGTTTTTAACTTTGAGGGAGCACAAATGTTTTTGTGTTTGTTATTGGCTAACGTATTAATTAAATCCCACATTCTTTTTGGGTTTTTCTGAAACTTTTTGAAATTGTCCAGGTAGTACTTCCTTTTTGTATTTCTTATTGATTTATAGGCTTCATCTCTTATGTGTTTAAAATTCAATTCAGTTTCCTTGCTGTTAGCGTTTTTTCTATATGCACTCCATGCTTCGTTTCGCTTATTTATGACTTCCAGTATATTTTTATTTATCCAATCTTCTCGAGGTTTGTTCAAGACTTTAATTTTCTTTACTTTGTTTGTTTTGATTTGATTTGTGATAAATTTTTCTAGTTTTAGATAATCATTGTCTTCATTAATACATTTTGCTTTTTCTACTGATTTATATAGCATGGTATAGTCAGTGGCTAAGTATTCATGTTTCAACTTTTCAGTGATTTTTGGTTTTTTTAGTTCCAAATATATCTGTTTGTGATCAGATAAAGGCGTATCAAGTAAGGTCATATCATCTTGAATATTTGTTGAAATGTGGTCGATAGTGGTTTTCGTGGTGTTTGTTTCGCGAGTACAGTAGTCTACACTTTTGTTGTTTAATATCTGATATCCTGATTCGTTAAGCATAGTTGTGTAGATATTTGTTTGTCTGTCGTCATTTAGCAGATTAATGTTGAAATCACCAAATACTAATGCTTTTCGTTTTCTGTCTAGTTGTGATTCATACGTTTCCATAAATTCGTTAAAGTTTGTACTAGGCGGCTTATAAACCAATCCAACATGTATACCATATTTTTCTAGGTATATCCAAAGATATTCGTTTTGCCCTTTACTGTATAGTTTTGTAATTTCGTACTTGATGCTATTATGTATGAAAGCGGATACGCCACCTCCAATGCGCCCCTTCCTATATATATATACATGTGAATAGTTTGGGATTTGTAGTAGGTTAGCTTCGGCATCGGATTTAATCCAAGTCTCAGTAATTAAGATGATATGTATGGTTCTCTTTATTGATTTTAACATACACTGCAGCTCATCCAGTTTATTATTTTTGACGAGGCTTCTTATATTTGTGTATAAAAATTTGAGTGAACTTTTTTTCGTACAGATATCGTCGCAGCAAGTGACATTCTGATAGGTAATATTTGTAATGTTTTCTGCATAATCTAATGGTATATTTTTACAGTTTACATCGATTGCTTGCCGTTTTTTGAAGTTGAATTAGTTATTTTAGGAACACCTCCAATGTATTTTATGATAAGGTTTCCCCATTTTGTTGACGTAATTGTAGTTCCGCACGTAGTTCCTTTAAATATCGTTGTTGAAGAGGAGTTTGGTCCGAGTAAATGCGAACTTGATCTATATCATGTTTGCTGTAGTTACGCAAGATATATTTCGCAGTATCCTGCGATTCAAAGTACACTTTAAGTGATCGGTTTTTGCCGGGAATATACTTGCCCAGTCTTACTAAGTTGCATGGGCTCGGACATTCTGGGTAAATAGCTTTTATAATATGCATGACCTTGTTTTTATCATGTTCAATTCTAGTAGTTCTGTTAGAATTATTCGTTTCGGGTACACCAACAAAAATAGTATTCTTTTCTCGGCGATAGCGATCTTGTAGTTCGAGTATGGTACCTTCAAGAGGCGTCGGCGAGTTTTGGTCTAGAGCGGGGGTATTAGCGGACTTAAGTTGAGAAATATCGGCTTCAAGTTGGATGATTTTTTGTTGATAAGTGTTGTTGGCTAACTTTAAATCTTTAAGTTCTTGTCGGAGCTCATTTTGTTGCATAATTAGGGATTCCGAATTTTGTTTTGTGTTTTTAATTTCATCTTTTATTTCCGTTATTTCCTTTTGTAGTTGTAAGTAGTTTTCCTGCTGGGTTATTGTAAATTCTTTGAAAAAAGACATTATCTCCTTTCGGAAATTTTCTAGACAGTTTGTGTACTCACAGTCATTATCGGGTTGTTTTCTCTTCCTCTGGGTAATATTGGGAATTTGCTCCAGTGTACGTAGATCAGGCGCTGATCCACACCCGCTTTCGCTTATGGACTTGCTACCGTTGGGGGACCGCAGTAAGCTCATGTTTGTCTACCCACTGTTGCTCGTCGCGTAGCTGGGTCTCGGAGTGAGCGAGTTAGAGAATATCGTTTCTCCGCGTGTGTGAAGAGCGCCGCAAGCGTACTTACGTTGAAGATGTAACTTGTTAATAGGCATTAACTAATTTTGCACTGTTTTTGTAATTGTGATTTTAAAAGTTCAGTAATAGGGATTCAATTGCTTTGGCACGTAAATAAATAATTTCTAATTATTATATTAGCACCTTGACACACGTCTGTTCGCGGCGGTCACAGAGAACGCTTCTAACGCTTTTAAATAAGAAATGCCATAGTTACAGTGAGAATTTTAAAACTTTCCAATCTGATACTAAAGTGTGTCAGAAAGCGCGCAAAGCTGTTAATTTTTGCCTAGATATCTTTTGGCCGTGTCAGACTGCCATGCCCTTCATTTGTTAAAAGAATTGTATATAGTGTTAAATCGAATTATTCAGTGAATTCGACCAGATGTTGGCTGTAAGCGGCACAAGATTAATATAACACGTCAGCAGTTCCGTCAATCATAATTTCACTAATCGTTCAATCGACGGACTTATCATAATTTATAATTATCGCAATCTGTAGTCATCGATAAACATTCCTAATGAATCACGCCCAAACTTACGTAGGCGTCTACGGGGTAACTTAACCGTAGCTGCCTACGGCTACGCGTGCTACGACTCGCGTAGCACGTCTACGAAATCGCTACGCAGTCGCTTGTACAATAATCTCTAATGGTTTTTTTTCCACAAAACATAAACAGTAACAGCTTTCAAACTTTACGACTGGCTATAAACTACATTCAGAGCGTTGATTTATTACTACCCCCTAGGCAATAGTGCTTTATGTCGCTTTTTTCTAATACAACGAGCAATATGCCCAAGAGATTTTATCTGGACTCCAAGTTGAATTTCAATAGGTACGTCGATTTCAAAGCTCCGCATAAATTACTCAACAGGTTGCGAGGTTCTGCGAAGTGGTTAAAGGCTTTTTGAGATTGTTTACTGAGTAAGCGAACGAAATTGACTTTGGATTTGGCGATAGAAATGCTATTTTAGGGATCATCTGGACACTTGGAGTACATACGTAAAACTACGCTGCATTTTACAATATGTACAAACTACAACTATATTTAAAAAAATCCAATGTTTTAAATCGAAACCTTTCAATGAAAATTATTTATTCTGTTGCAAAAGTACACATCTGCGTAACAAACTTTGAACTGAAATTCATTAGTAATAGAGTTATAAATACATATAATTTCATCGTATATATGTTAAAACAAGCCAATAATATATATATATGTATTTCAAAAGGTGCGTAAACATGTAGTTTGTCTTGGACATCACTGACATCAATGAAAAAAAAAACCGGCCAAGAGCGTGTCGGGCCACGCTCAATGTAGGGTTCCGTAGTTTCCCGTCTGTCACAATAAGTGTTCCCACTTATAAGTAGGGATGAGACGTATTTACCAAACCAGGTTTAAAAACCAGGGCTTTGCTTCAAAGTACGGCGCCCTGGTACGAAGTAAAAAATACTTACAAGTATGGAAGTATTTCCTATGCTATCGGGCACCGGCAAAACTAGAAAATACTTTCATAGGAAATTAATCCATGTTACCCTTTACTATAAGGAGCACAATCGCATTTGCAAATAAAAATACTTTTGTATCTAAGTATACTATTTTTGAGGATCCGATTATAATTCTAATTTCTATTTGCTTACGAACCAATTTCCCATGAAAGTTTGCTTCAAAGTACGGCGGCGCCCTGGTACGAGGTAAGAAAAACTTGCAAGTATGGAAGTATTTCCTATGCTATCGGGCACCGGCAGAGCTAGAAAATACTTCCATAGGAAATTGATCCATGTTGTTCTTAACTATAAGGAGCACAGTTGCATTTGTAAATAAAAATACTTTCTTATCTAAGTATATTATTTTTAGGATAAGATTATAATTCTTATTTCTATTAACATACGAATCAATTTACCGTGGCAAAAGTGTTGGCGTTGCCGACCGCTAATGCCGCGACCGCGAGCCCTTTACTGCACTGAAATACGCATTCGGTATAAAATACTTTCAAGTATTTTAATACCTGGTTTCTGACCCTGGTATTTCTTCAAACTCGTACTTGTAAGCCCTGGTATTAATATTTGCAAGTATGTCTCATCTCTACTTATAAGTTAAAAAAAGGCTATTTGTTACGTTGACATACTAAGTACGCAGAAATTATTTTGTACAACCTTTTTGTCTTTTTTGTACAAAAACTGTTCTTTCTATCAAGTTCAAAATAATTTTCCTAGAAAGTACTTATAAAGTTCTACCTTCCAAATTTTTTTCATATTTTTTAAACCTACGGGTCAAAAGTTAGAGGGGGGGGGACGCTCTAATTTTTCCTTTTGGAGCGATTATTTCCGATATTATTGACATTATCAAAAACTGATTTTAGTAAACCCCTTTTTATTTTTAAATACCTTTCCAACAATATATCACACGTCAGGGTTGAAATTAAAAAAAAAAAACACTTCCCTCTTTACATATAGGGGGGCTACCCTAATAAAACATTTTTTTCCAATTTTTATTTTACCACTTTGTCGGTGTGGTTGATATACATATTGGTACCAAATTTCAGCTTTCTAGTGCTAACGGTCACAGAGATTAAGCGAGGACGGACGGACAGACAGACAGACATGGCGAAACTATAAGGGTTCCTAGTTGACTACGGAACCCTAAAAAACTTCATTAGGACTTATATATTGATGTAAGTCTGAAATCCGAATTGAGCGGCTGTGGTAGTCAATGCTCGCTGTATATGTCAATGTACGTGATACTTATTACATATACTAACGAAAGATTTGGCATACACATTCAGAAAATGAAGATTGGCACAAAAAGTTTTAAGCTTTATTAACAATGTAACGGATTTAATAAGCTTTTCGTCAATACAAAGAGTGATTCGAGATCAAGTTTTATACTTGCCCTAATAACATAGATACAACATTATTATATACGAGAATAAAAACAAACCAACTCACTGAAACCAAAGAGGTACTAAATACGGGTATAATAAGTAATCTACAATGCCAAAAAAATTTTAATTATCCAGGACAAACTTTGTGTGATGAATATTATTGTTTTTTCTGTGTGTGCGTGTAATTTATCTACAATATAAATATTATGTATATCAGTTGTCTAGTTACCAAAGTATAGGATCTGCCTAGTTTGGGATCAGATGATCGTGTATGGGTTGTTCCAAAAATTTTATTATTTATAGCATCCGCGCAAAGCCGGAGCGGGTCGCTAGATGTTCAATATTATGCAAATAATATGTTAAGTACCTACTTACCACCATACCTCTTTCTGGTTTGTTACTATCTGTAATCTGTACACACTTCAACAAAATTGAGTAAAAATATTCTATCTGTCTGCAACACCAAAATCTACGTAACGCATGTCATCATTTTGAATGACATACATTGAAATACGACGTGATCATATTTAGAGAGCGCGCTTCATGTCAGTTACATTGTTCGTTGCGTGGTTTGTATTATCATTTTATGTTACATGTTACGCGTTACACATTATCGTCGGAAAACGTACATTTTGCTCTGTAAAACTGGATTGAATTGAATGTAATTTGAACGTACTTTTATTGAATCCAGCAATTGTGTTAGTGGTTTTAGGTAGTCAATCATAAATTAATGATGGTGTATAATAATAATTTTCATTCATGCTGATATAAATGCTAATGTGATTTTGTGTATTTTTATTTATTTATACGTCTATACTCTAGTACTACCCGTCGGATTGTAAAAGAAATAATTGACTGACTGATGTGGTGCTATACCAACCCGCTGGTCGTAGAGACATGAAACTTGGAGGTTGTGTTCTTTGTAGTTTGAGTAGTTATCCACTAAGAAAGGATTATTTAAATTTCGACCCCTAAATGTATAATAGTGCTTGGAATTCCAACATATGTACACTCGGGCAATGACACAGGCGAACGCCTGTATATCACAAAAAAATATTACCCATTCCCTCGTTACTCTAGGAGCCTAGACCATAATATCTATATTCCTAAACAGATATAATTACAGCCATTTCTAGACTACAATCGGTCATCCAATACGTATTGTGGCAATCCATTGAAGTGAAACATGACTGCATCAAAGGGATAGCTTGTATCCATCAAACAATGATATTACAAACGCACACATGAACATAGAAATACATATAACATAGACACACACACAAACACGAATATAATCCTTCATTGCGGACGTACTGTAGATGACAAGATGAATTGACGTGTGCAATGTTAGACATAAACAATAGGACCTGGTAATGTTTTTTTGGGTTGATTAGATTCCAAATATAATACAGAATCAAAATTGACTACATTTATTTAAAGTTGGTGACACGATTTTTTTTTGGTGCGTGGGATATCATTAAATGACCCTGGGCGGGGCGGGAAGGCGAGTCAGTCTTTTACTGACTAAAATTCACTCATGTTCCTTTGGTTGCTATTTATGTTCCGGGGCCACAGTAACTATTAGAACTATAATTGGCCTAATGATAAGTGTTGCTAGGTCGATTCTCACATCATTTCAAGTGGCTAAACTTTTTATAACGCATATTGTAATACCATTTTGACAGTACCAAATTATTATTTATATGGGTTTACCTCGAGAGTCAATCACGTTCTATGACTGAGACTTGATTTGACACCAATGTCCGTTAAAAAAGACGCCTAGTTACTCCCAAAATTTGATAATCACTCAGATTTTCCAGTAGATTTATCGCTTCGCAGAATTTTACATAAATAATTAGCTTGACTGGTCTAGTATTACTCGGGTTTTATGCTTTTAATTGCTAAATAAATAAATAAATATGCTGGAACAACTCACACACGGTCATCTGATCCCAAGTTAAGCTCTGCTAAGAGCTTGTGTTATGGTAACCAGACAATGATATACATACTTATATAATTTATAAATACATACATATTATAAATAAATTACACCCAGACACAGAACAAACAATCATGCTCATCACACAAAGTTTGTTCTGGGTGGGAATCGAACCCACGACCTCCGGCTTAGCAGTCAGGTCTACTAACCACTAGACCAACAGGCCCGTCACGTTAAATGTGTTATTAATTTAGCAATTCATACACATATATTTATATAGCTAGATCATTAACATCTTAGTTCCACACTGTTCCTTCAACCATAACAGAAACATATCCATAAGCCAAATTGGTCCAAATTGCTTACACATCCACAGCCTAGCACTGAAATCCTATCCCTAATAACCGTAGTGTACCGTACTTCAAACTGGATTCAGTTAGCTGCCGGCACAAACGGAGATGACAACATAATTACAGCCGAAATTAGCAACAAGAATCTGTAGCTGTACACGTAATAGGGATGCCAGGCGACTGCGGGAAAATGTACGTGCTTACGAGAATTAGTCGCTTTCGTTTATTAAATGTTTTTTTACTAGGTTTTGTTTTACTAGCAAGGTTTGCATGTAAATATATTGTTTGAAAGGAAACTTGTTACTAAATCTTCTACTTTTTTAACGATTGCGGTGACTGTTGTTGTTTCCGCGTATACTATATAACGTGTTGGTTGTCTAAATCAACTTATTACACTCAAGGAAGAAACCGCTTGTTTCAAACGTTACAAAATCCGGAATTTTTTACACTGTTTTTAACACATTACAGATTTATCCGACACCCAATGGGATTGCTCTTCCTTCACTCTTATCCAGACAATGGCCCATTTACTACAATGCCCAAAGCGTCACTACACCTGCACTTTAGAGCCTTAAGGGCCTTACGAACACCATTTGTACGTGAGCGTAAACACCTCCAGCGCCTTGCGTCCGAGAGGCCAACGCCAGTTACTGAATTTGGCTAAACGGGGCCACTGACCACAAATACTTAGAGCAAAAGATAAGTCTCACAGTTAATTTGTTGTATTTCTCCATTATTGTATTTATTTGTATCTCTCTCCACTTTGTATAATTATGTAGTTATATATTTATTTAAGTATTATATTATAGTCCTGTAACTTTTTTGTATTTTTGCACCTACTATGTTTTGTCTCTGCATCATCCTAAGGTAGACTGGCACAAAAAGCCTAAGGCATTAAGTCCGCCTCTGTACGGTGTTCGGTTTTTGGTTAATAGGTACCGTCAATCCAAAAAGACATAAGTACCTATATACACAAGCTCGAAAAGATAACCCTCCTTTGTGGGTAAAAAGAAGAAGAAAGAAGTTCAAATCTTACCTGCCGTGCGAGTGGAGCAGCGGCGTGAGGCGCGGCCGATCGCCGTCGTCAACTTAACAACATGGCGCGGGCGGCCAGCGACCCCGAGCCTGCGTCTGCGCACCGCGGCACAGCACTAGCACTACACTACACACTGACGCGGGCACATTTTTGTGTTCACTTGCACTAATTGCTTTTTTTTCACTGCACGTTTGCACCTGAAATGAGGGAAAAATTGGTTAGATTTTTTTAACGAGTAACTTCTGATTAGGGATGTTAGGCTCCAGTAACAGAAACTTTTACATATCTGAAATAAAAAAAATATGCATTACTGAATGATTACTAAATAACCGTAACTGAATATGATTAAAAAAATCTGATAATTTAGGATAAAATTTGTTTTTATAGCGCGCGATTGTAGTGACAACTCACACACGGTCATCTGATCCCTAACTAAGCAGAGCTTGTACTGTGGTAACCAGACAACTGATATACATACTTATATAATTTGTAAATACGTACATATTATAGATAAATTACACCCAGACACAGAACAAATAATCGTGCTCATCACACAAAGTTTTTTTGAGAGATTTTATTCATGCATGAGTTTAGTTTAATCTTTCGAACACACGTGCTTCGAGACACAATAGAAAAACAATAAAGTCGTAAGTCGTCGAAAGGATATTGTAGAATGCAAGTTGACTCGCGTTTTCTGCACATTTGGTTTTAAGTCATTATGTTGTAAAAAAATACATTTTAATTAAAATATGTGTGATGCAACGTCACTCACAACGACAAGTGATGAAACAATTATTCTACAGTAAAGAACACGTTCCGTAAAAGAGAATGTTGTTATAATAAAAAACAGCAATTATTTTTTCAGACAGTGTGTATTTCGATACGTTTTAATTTGCAGTAGCATCGAGTGTACTTGTTTAAGCAAATTCGGATGAACGTTCCTGAAAGGACGGACAAAAAATACTCTCAATTTATAAAAACTCAACTTAATATTGAATATTTATTTATGAAATAACTACTGGGTAGTTATTTTATAAATAAAACTAGCTGTCTCCGCGGTTTTACCCGCATTTATGGTTACTACTCCGCTCCTGAAGGTTGTATCCTTCCTCGATGAATGGACTATCCAACACCAAAAGATTTATTTTTATTTAAAAGATTTTTTTTTATTTGTGAGATTATTGCGTTCAGTTAAACAAACTCTTCAGCTTTATAAAATTAAGTTGAGCACAGAGACATTTTATTCATCATTCCTCATTACACGTGTACGAAAAATTGAATTAGTTCGTAATAAAGAAGACAATAATTTTGTCCGTATACCTATAAACGTCTATTTACAGTGAAACGCATAACTCACAATATGACAGTCGTAAATGATACCATATTATAGTCTACACACCTTCATACCAGCCAGATGGGCGGGTACTATAATCTACAAACTCGAAATAGCCGACTACATCACGTAATCGAGTACTTATATCAACTTTATTGACTACCTTTACGATCTTTAAGCGAGATAACAATCGAGTTTGATGACCGTGGTAGGCTTTTAGAGAATCGATGGATGCATAAAGCCGAAATGAAATGATTCGCTATGAAGGTAGGTCGTCATGTGGGTAGTTATTAGTGCATTTACAGCTTTATTTACTGTATCGAATGGAGGTTTTAATAGGATTGTTAAAAGGCATTTTTGAAGTGAAAACTTCTTTAGCGGCGTTGAGCACTTTTTCTGTAATGGGTATAAAATCTTAAACTCGCGTCAGGACACGTGACCTGATCGAAAAAGCGTAGGACGGATGGATAGTAGACAGCTATAATCAAGTTTTCACTTCTGCCGGCACTCCCGGAGTGCAACCCGTCTTTTTTTAGCCATTACTACGTTTATTACGATACTAGACGCAGTTAATACATTAAAACTGGCTCAAAAGACTAATTACTTTAAACAGTGGTGTTCATTTGTGTTTTATTGACAAATTAAATAGTAAAGATAAAAAATAGAAGAATTTAAATTGTAAGTTGAATAAGCTATACATTATTGACGAGATGTATTCAAAACCAGACAAGTGCGGGGGCCACGCGTAGCGTAGGGTTCCGTAACTTTATAAGTTAGTCGACTTATTACTCGTTAACTAGTAAAGCCTACTAAGTTGAGATAGTTTTCTTTTAACTTCTATCGTAATGGAGAAAAGAAAAAAAAACAACCATAGTATACTTACTGGTGCCATGCATTTAATATTTATCGATTTTAATGCTGCTTGATGGTGCCGGGGTTGCGGAATCGGTATAATAGTTACCGTGGCCCCGGAACATAAAGGGCAACCGAAGGAATATGAGTGGGGTTTTAGTCAGTAAAAGTCTGACTTCTCCCGCCCCGGGCGGCGTGGGAGAAGTCATTTGATGACTTCTCATCCATAAAAAAAAAGTTGTAAAAAAAATTAAAAACATAAACTAGAAAACTAAACTAGAACTAATCGATACAATCGTTACACAGAAAAAGTTTCCATCGTAAAACTGTTTTACAGTTGAATTGAAAACTACATTTACTCGTATGTAAGATCACACGGTTGGCTGGTTGCCAATAGAATCGCTTGTAGGATGGGCATTACGTTGTCAAGGTTCAACAGGTCATCTCGAAAAAGTTTGTATTTAACTCTAAATCTCTTCTTTTTGTAGACAATTTAGTAGAAACTTCTACATCAATACATACAACAAAATCGTTATGAAGTCTAAACTGTACATTAAATATTTTTTAAAAGAATACTTTACTCGTGTTCTACAACCGAAGCCAAAAGCAATAATATAGTTTAATGAACTTTTTGTCTGTATTGTCGTCACGGATCACGGATAAACTTAAAAGTACTGCGTAGATTTCAGTAAAATTTTGCATGACTATTACCAAGAGCTACGCTATCACCTTTGTGAGATAAACATAAAGTGACGCAGGCATAGTATTTTTACTGCTTTATATTGCACCCAGCAAACGACATCGCGGGCAGCAGCTAGTTTTTTTCTTAACCAGTCAAACCTCCTCGAGATTTGTTCCTCGAGGGATTCCAAACTCCAACAATTATAGAGCAATAGAGCAAAACATGCCAAAAAGAAATCAGACATAGGTAGGTCTTTTAAATTGCGAAAAATCATTTTTACCCGACTGCGCGACGCAAAGGAGGGTAATGTGTTTATCAGTCTATGTATGTATGTTTGATTCTATGTGGCGTTCTAGAGACCGAATGCGTAGGCCGATTTTGATAATTCTTATGTCAATCGATTCGTCTTAACCTTGCGAGTGTCACTAAAGACATGACAGTAATCAAAATTCACCACAGCGACAACCAGAGGCCATATTGTCAAAATGAAAAAAAAAATGTCGATGAACTATGTCGAGTGGGGTGTCGTTGAATAGGTATTTTAAAATCATCTTTAGGTTTCTTTTATCATTTTTCATTTTAAATGATAGTTTAGGATATATAACGATTTAAAGATGTTTAACAAAACAATCATTCTCGCTAATTTTCTTGCTTATTGATTTAAGTTTTATTTCAAGTATAAACGAAATACAAATAAACAAAACATGAAAAAACATGAAGAACAAATGTTTTTGTTAAAAAAACCACTTTGGTGTCACTCTACACAAGCTCCAAGGAACTACATACTTTGGACCGAGCTGTGATTGATTTAAGTTCACGCGTTTTGCTAAAGGTCAAGCATATGTAGCTTTGAGCCGAGTTAGGTCTCTAGAGGGACTAATCATCAGTAGTTTAGACCACCGCAAGTTACAGAACGACTCCCAGTCGGGGCCCATTCAAATTTTACCGATCAAATCTTTCCAAGGGGCCCCGACTGTGAGTCGTTCTGTTCTATTCTAAACTACTGGGCTTGTTTTTTGTTTTCAGTTTTTATTTAAGTTATATTTTTCACGCATTTTTAAAATTAGTTTTCACGCAGTCGGGTTTTTTGTTTTTTAATAATTTTTATTGTAAAATTGTAAATTTAATCTTCATTTTTATTTTATTCTTTACTGGCTTTCACCTGCGGCTTCGCCCGCGTGATACTGTACCTATTATGATTCATGAGTTATAATACGCTGATAGACAGACGGTTGTCCGTTGGCATTCTTCGGCTACAGAACCCCAAAATCAGGTAACAAATTGAACACAAAAATTTCGTTTAGCATTCCGTAATTCGAAATCAATTACATAATCCAGAACGTTTTTACCTAAAACTCTTTTGTCTCGATTCGGTTCACGGATATTGGAATGGAATATTCTCATTTATGAATTTATGAAAACCTAGTTCCGTATGTACGTATTGCACTCTGATTTTGAGTAAAAGCTTTTACCGTAGGCTTTGATTTTAATTTCCCGGTAAAATTCGTTCGCTGAAATTTTTGACATTCGAAAAGGGTACAACTTCGTTCGTAGTACTTTACTTTTTATTTGGTTTAAAACTTCTATGGGTGTATGTTACCCGAATTAGAAAGTTATTTGTTTTAACGCTGGAAGAATTTCTGAAAATAGTTTTTATTTTATTTCGATTTTCTTCCTCCCGCAAACAGACTGCCACAACATCTAAGTCACTGAATAAAAATCTCCAAAAGGCGAAATAATTGACATAAATAAATTTTACATCACAATATTATGCTATCGAAACGTAGGTACCTCGAAATAACGTTTTTCAGTGAGCTAAAAAAAACATTGGCCTTTCGTTGAAACGGGGTACATGAAAAGGGCGTTTACGACTGTCGATCCTAAGTCCTATGCACCATATAGCTCTGCCATGAGTTTGCACAGTTAAATTCGGTAGGGTCCGTAAATAATTGGCCTTAACCCTATAGCCCTATAGCCCCTAGAGGCCACAGAAGAATAGAAAGTGGCATATCTATACTAAAATTATAAATGCGAAAGTTACTCTGCCTGTCTCGCTTTCACGCCAGAACAAATGAATCGATTTTAATTAACGACATTCGGTACAAAGATAGTCCATATATCTTTTATCCCAAAAACCCCATGGGAACGGGAACCGTGCCTGTATAACCGTGGAGGACAGCTTATTAGAAATAAAAACCACTAAATCCCTTGAATACTTAGTTAAAAATGCAATGGCCCAGTAGTAAGAGTGCCCTCCTCTCAGGCAAGTACCAATGCGCCTTCCTAACTTTAACTGCATCAATGACATGTAGTGCCTCAGAAAGCACGTAACACCGTTTCGATTGTTTTTGTAGAACTTTGTTGAAGAGTAGTCAAAATTTGAAAATCTGACCAGTTTAACCAAGGGATATTATGTCTCCTAGGTTGTGGAGATCTAATAGGCAGTCGCTTTATGTACATACTAGCTGTTCCTCGCGGTTTCACCAACGTAACATTAGGTTTTTGTTTACTGTTTCGCTCCCGTGGGACATAGCGTGATATTATATAGCTTATGTTACTCGTGGACAATGTAGCTAAAAAATGGTGAAAGTATTTTTAAAATCGGTCCATTAGTTTTTGAGCCTATTCATTACAATTAAACAAACAAAGTTTACCTCTTTATAATATTAGTATAGATAACATAGTTAATACAGCTTAGTTTAGATTTGAAGCCGACCCCAATATAATTAGGAAAAGTCTAAAAAAATAGTAGAAAAATAATCCTCGATGTAGTTTACTAACAATCAACCTGTTTATAAAGTCGGATTATTAACTGTCACAACATTTTTGATTTAGAAAACAACTCATAGGTAGAATTACTAAAATCCTGGTATAAAATGTACTGAAGATGTTATCGGTACTCTCCTGAATTATTCACATATTTACATTAGGTACTGGCGCGGTCGGCATGATAAAAAAGAACTAGCTCAATAAAACACTCTTAGACATATTGCCAGTGCCTAAATTGGATATCCTTTCTAAAGTTACAGAGTACACTTTAGATCAGGGTTTTCGACTTGTTTTAGGGTTCTGTATACCTCAAAAGAAAAAAAACGGATCACTTTGTTGTCCGCCTATCTGTCTGTCAAGACTCTTTATCTCGAGAAAATGAGGAGGCATCAAATTGAAAACCTCTCATCACCTAACCGACAGCCGGCTGTCCAGACTACTTTTATATGAACAAGTTTGGTTATTTACTTTCTTGTAATTGAAAATTAATGTAATTGTAGGAAACTTTCTTGGATAAGTTTCCTACAATTTAAAAAAGTAAAATTTTATAATCTATGTTCGTATGTTTTTCTTTTTGGGGCAGTAGTGAAATTTCCGCCGCCATTTTGTTTATTGCGTATTGGCTGAAAGGTTAAAACTGTATAATCAGATCTGAAGTCTCGTATGTACGCAATCCTAGGTGTGCGAGTCCAAATCGTGCTTGGCTGGTTTGAGACTAGAAATATGATTTCATTATTATTATCAAAACAGTCAAAAAATAAACTATAATAAGTAATCTTATAAAAGTATATTCCACAGTAATGTTAGCTTATTACGAATTTTATAATATTAATGCAAAATAAAAAACTGTAACGCTTAGCTTTTTATTCTTTATTTCGAAATTAATGTAGCTGGATTCCTCAAGGTATGGCAATTTCTGGTCAACATTTAAATTACAAAGAAACTTATATGACATTTATACGAATATTTTATACAACCTTTATATTGTAATGACATAGATAAATGAAGCGAAACGCGAACTAACAAGGTGCCTAACGATTGCACGCCATGACACCACATAGGCCGAGAGCTAGACACCACGATTGAGACTTTAAGTGCTGTACTGTACAATATCTACCGTGGTACAGACTATATCTCGATTATTCAGACACTTTTTTTCGTAATACCTTTGCATTAAGCTAAAAATTTCAAGTATGTAAGGTGGACTTAACATTGTGTAATATAATGTGAGAGAAAATAAGAGGCCTTTGACCTAATGGTTAGTGCGAGTATTTTTTTCTTTATGAAACTCTGTCCCACTGCTCTGTCTCTGCTTTTGACTGTTTTTCTAGTGCTCAGAGACCCTGACTGTTAAGCCAGAGTTCGTGGGTTCGGTTCTCACCCAGGACAACTTTTTGTGATAGGCATAATTTACTCTGTGTCTGGGTATATATGTGTGTATTTTAGTATTTATTTATGTATGTATTTATAAAATAAAATTATATAAGTATGTTTATCAGTTTAGTATTACCATAGTTTAAGCTTAGCTTAGTTTGGGATCAACTGGAACGGCCATTTCTCTTTAGACCAGTTCTATTTATATTGTCCGGTGTATTTTAGGAAATGTAAACTATTAAATAAACAATTTTATTAATGAACACTTAAAACTCGTTCTGTTTCATGGTAATTCTATCAGTGCTGGTACACGCCATTATTTTTATAACAAAATTGAGTTAAAAGGAAACATTACTTATTATTTCACTTTTATACTATTTCAATAAAAAAGCATTTTGTAAATAGTCGTGAATTTGCAATTTAATGATATTTGTTTTTACGTACATATGTTGCTAGAGAAGCAAATTGTTTTATGTTCTGCTCTTATTGTCTTCAATAAACAGTCGCAAAACAATTGTTTTTCATAATATTTAACAATTGATTTACTAATATCGTGGTGGCCGTTAAGCTTGTCAAAATAAGGTATTTGCTGCGCCTTCAAGTGATTTAGAAGAAAATAAAACAAAATCAATAAATGTTCAACTTCAAAATAAAATCAGCAAAACAAAGTAAATCTTACTAGCTCCTAAACTATTGAGTAGTTTAGATGAGAGAAGACAGTTATGTCGACAACGCCACTCGGAAAGTAATATTCAGATGATCGCACGATGGCTCCGAATTAATGAACAAAGATGAAAATTAATTTCACAGGTATGAAATACTTTCACAAGTTTGAAATTGAGTGTAATAATATTTTAGTTGCTCAAGTCGGTGCAAAATTTACTTAAAACACTGTTTATTGGAAGTTTATTTTCGGAAGTAGGTACACATTTGAAAATATTGCTTCTACGTAAACAAAAAGTACTTTGTTTATAATAACGTTATCAAACG
The DNA here is from genome assembly GCA_033675125.1 of Athetis lepigone. Classification (NCBI taxonomy): domain Eukaryota; kingdom Metazoa; phylum Arthropoda; class Insecta; order Lepidoptera; family Noctuidae; genus Athetis; species Athetis lepigone. The sequence goes on from CM066227.1 coordinate 6,280,091, forward strand.
AGTATTTCTTTCTTTATAAACGGTTTTATATCGCTTAACCTACTTTATATGCTTGTTTGTTTTAAAATTTGCGGCCGCTTTTTCGAGTACATCTACTAGACTGAATGTACTTACTTATACCGTTAACGTAAACTTCGCACACGCAACGAGTTCTCATGAAACTATTACAACCGATTCCAGAGCAAATAAGGAATACACATTATACTAGTTGATTATTGGTTATTAGGCATTCCGAGCCACTGTCCTGTTGCGAAGCTTACTTGCCGAGCTACTGGAGTACAGTGGCTCAGAATGCCCAATAACTACCTACTTATAAGGTAGGCAGAAACATTGATCACCACGCTTGCTCGAGGCGAGTTGTGTGGTAAGGTTCGTCCTAATTTGATTACAAGTTCAGGTTTCCTCAAGATAAAAAAAATTACATAAGATAATCTAGGAAATTCAGTTGCCATGACAGTAGAATATCTTTAATCAGTAGAATCAGTCAAAAAGTAGGCAGAGTTCCTTTCCTAGTGGCTCCCTGGAGTTTTGACAAATTAACTTTAGGCTTTGACATTTTTTTATCTAATCGAATATCAAATAAAATACTAAGAAATAATACAGGAAAAAATAATTTAAGCTGAACAGTTTTTAATGTAAACATGACAAAACGTACTAATAAAAATGTACAATTTACAATTGATTGATTTCTTTACGCACTCAAAAGCTAAAAAATCGAATCCCTAATAGGGACACAAAATAAAAATATTATGTGCTCACGTCCTGAATTCATAGTTGAACGTTACCGTCCAGCGTCCACTACGCATTTGCACGTTTGGGGCAGTAACGAACAAGCTGCAATGAATAGTTTTCCTGAATTGATTTTGAACTTCCCGTTTCGAAGTTATAATAGCTGTTTGAATAGTGTGCCGTAATGGTCGTAACGTGACCAGAGGTTTGTTTCAAATACTTATTTCAGTAATTCTTCCCCATTTGCCGAACTCCATGCCGCGCCACGTTAATCACTTTACAATTTACCAAAGAAAATTAGAGACACGTAGTGTTTTTTGTTAAAAATCTTTATCTATAAATCTTTTTTTTTTCTGAAGTTTTTGTTGTATTTGAAATAACAAATTTCGGACAAAATATTTTAAAATATTAAAGTTTCAATATAAGCAGAATATCTAAAGCCAAACTGGTTTTTCGCCCACGAACAAATTTATCTTATCTTTCTAAGTAATTTTCATCATTTGGGATGTTTATCCCTGATTAATCTATACGAAAATAAAGTAATAAAAAAATAAAGTAATTCTGCTGTATTTCTTTTTTGTGAAATTTAATGGGGCTTTAAAAGCTTGAACTATAAAACATAGTTGAGTGGGAGAGAGACGCAAGGCATTCGGCGGGCCTCTCTCTCGTTCGGTGACTCATCGTAACGTTACCGAGCGTTACACTTTTTCATAAGTGACTCCCAGCCGCAACCTAATTTAAGACGTTGTCACGTCAAAAAAAACTACTTTTAATACGCGGCTTTGTTCCACGGTAACCAAAATTCACGCAGACGTACACACAAGTCTTTATGTATTTTTTTTTATTTTAAAGTTATTATTTTAATTAGTTTAACGGCGTCGTGATGGCCCAGTGTTCAAGGCGTCTGGCTCTGATACTGCTAGAAGATGAGAGCGGTTTGAATCAGGCCAAGTTTTGCTTAAACGCATAACGACTGGTCGCCGTCCTGATATCGAGATGCAAGTGCATTCCAGAGGAATAGAAAGGAACAGTGAACCAAAATCAGAAGGACGAAACAAAAGTAGATTGTTGTTAGATTGCAAATTTCTAGCGTGTGAAGAACATAAATATTGGAAGTGAGACATAAGATAGTAAAGAAAGAAAGAAAGAAAGAAAAACATTTATTTTGGTCACACACAGGAAGAAAAAAATAACACAAACAAAAAACATGAAACTATATAACAAAAACAAAAAAAAATACCTGTGCGAGGCCAAAAACGGTCCTATCTCAGCATGATGCTGCGATTTTTTCATAAAAAATAGCGCATCGCTGATATTCTAATAGGGCCGAAAGTGCTAGTGAAGTGACGGATTCACATACGGACACTTGCAGAAACACTAAATTAGTATAGTAGGAGTACTTTCTTATGTTTCTCTTTGATATCACTGATCTATCCTGAAACATAGATACATAGACTTGAAATTGCCAATCCGCTTCTATCAAACGAGGTGATTCTAACTCGCGTGTCGAGAATGTGCCTTTTCCATGCAATGGGACAATCATAGCAAGCGTTAAAAATCATAAAATCATATTTGTTTGTAAATAGGTTATATACATAACACTTTTACACGTCAATATTTTTTTAAACGAACGAAGGGCCGATGTTTCGTTGCTGAATGCTCTGAGAAGAAACATCCGAAACAAACTCAGAGGTCAAAGTCTCTTTTAAAGTCCATAAAATCGTATTGGTCAAAAATGTGCGAGAACCATGAAGGTTAATGTCTGAGGCACTCCCTCGATGAGAGAAGGACACAGATTTGAGTGGACCTGTCCAGATAGTGCAAGCATTTGTCAGTAATCGTTATTTATTCAACCACTAGCTTTTGCCCGCGGCTTCGCTCGCGTTAGAAAGAGACAAAAAAAATCACGTCAATTCGTCGCTCCGTTTTGCCGTGAAAGAAAGACAAACATACAGACAGACAGACAGACACACTTTCCCATTCATAATATTAGTATGGATTGATTTTATTATATAATGATTTTATTATATATGTATTGATGTATTGATTAAATAATGGTGCTTTTAATATTTTTTTTGTTTTTGTGGCCATCCTGGACTTTTTTTTTAAACTAAAAGCCCATTTCATAACATTTCCTTTCAACGATCTTTTCTTCAAAAGTTAGGTGACAGCGACAATGACAGTATTGCCAGATTACTAAACAACTATTAGGCCACTCATATACACGTGAATCTAGATTGTGATAATGTGTGGGGGGGGGGGGGAAATCGATACAAATCTTTTATGAATAAAGGTGATATGGTTTAAATAAATTTTGTTTACATTAATAGGTAAGTGATACGAAGTTCACCGGGTCATCTAGTATGTATATAATAGTAAACTCACTGCCTGATATCAACGTGTTTGTTAATATATAACAATAACTAACTAAATACATTAAACTTGGAGGGTTTATTCTTTGTGAAGAATATAAAAAATAGCCCTAAAGGGTTAAAATAGTTGGTAGAAGTTCGACATCCACGCGGGCGAAGCCGCGGGCGAAGGCTAGTAAATATTTTAAATCTAGATATTTTTTTTATCTTAATATTATTTTTGTACGTTGGAAATAAGAAAAGCTGTTACAGTATAATTTTTTACAGCATATTACACGCCTTTTTGTTATTTCAAACAGTATTAAATGGCTTTTATTTGCATGATTTGGATTTATGAAAATGATTCCATTCGTATTTTGAAAACAATTAAACATTACTTATTACCGACTTCACAAAAAGGAGGAGGTACGGTCTTCAAAGGTGATATGTATCCATGCGCGCACACTACGAAACTACAATTTACTGTTCAAACATTTCTGCTCATAATCAGTATAACACTCATTGACAAACCACGCACACATCGCAGATATAGAATACGATCACACCCATGAAGCATATCTTAATTTCGCTCATGTTACTAGCGTTCTCGTAGCGCGATGAAAAAGCATTTGACCCGAGACGTGGAATGGTTCGAGTTCGAACCACACGATACCGATTGATCTTTTTGATTTTGTAAAAATGTTTTATCTATTTAAAACAGCACATTGAACAAAAAAGAACACTTTTTGAAATAAACATCTTATTTTTATTTAGAAAATTAAAACAACATTACAATTTAACTTGTTTTATTAATAAATACAACAATAATTATGTTTATTAAGAAACATTCAATTATTTGTTTTTATACAATTATAATAAACAATGGACGGAGTGAATAACCATGCCACTAGATAAAAATATAATACTTTTGATCCAGTAACAATAACATCACTCACATTCCACTACCGCCGACTTATTTTACATGTTTATATATATATACAATGCTGTTACATTGAAAGTTAGAATAAAACTACGATGTTTGAAGTTATATACTATTTTAATTAAATTGTTAGTGTGTAGTTGTTGTTGTTCTGTGAAATTTAAATCGCCAATACAATAAAGTATAAAATGTTGTTTACTATAAGTCGGCGGAGACTTTTGTTATCATAAAGAATCTAAATACATTTTACATTTCAAGTTTTTTTTATATAAAATAATGGGTGCTCCTTCGCTGTCTATGACGAGTTGCAATCGCCTGCTCATACTGGCAACCATATTGTAACAAAATTAAATGTCACTACCACGTAACGACTCCCAAGTCGTAGTTACTACGTCATCCAGATTAGATTTAGTTCTAACTTGAGAAGGGTTCCAGTTCAGCACCATTTGACCCCACAAATTTTCTATGAGGTTTAAATCTGGACTCTTAGCAGGCGACGGTTTACTTCACCTTTATTAGCGTGACGATGCACAGTCGAACAGTTTGTCTCTGCAAAAAATAAATATAAGTATTAGAAACCTCCTACATTATTTATAATAAGAAAAAAAATACATAATATAAATAAAGATATGGGAATATATTTGTTTACTTTAGAGATTATACTTATATAACTATTTGTATTATTTCTATTTTCGTAAGTTATGTTATACGATATAATGTAAATGCAATTTATATATATTCATTTCAATACAGTCTCGGGTCGCAAAAAGAGGAACGCGAGCCGCGGGTTGTCTACCACTGATTTATATTATAATAACAAAAATAACAAACTTTAAAAAAATATCGAAAACATTTATACATAAATATGTTATAAATAAATATTAATATAAGATATTTATGTAAAAACTATTATATTATTATTCGTTATCTTATTACATTATTAATATTATCGTTACTCACCGATATCATTGCCTTGCGATTTCACTAATAGAAATGTTTTGCTCATGCAAAACAATAATCTGAGCTTTTTGCAATATTGTTAGATGATATACACAATATGGTCAAAGTTAAACAAAATCGTAATAGTGTAGGTAAGCAAAGAAGGAATTGGGTGTAGTTGCTTATGCAGACTAACTTTACTTTTATTCACAATTAAACGTAAGAACATTTATTCGTAAGTGGGTAGTTTACTGCTAAACTGGCAAATAATTTTAAATAAGCGAACATCTCGTTACTTGTTGCCTCAAAGTCAAACCGGTCCGAAACATCATTTTATTTAGTAAGTATAGTCCTCATAACTTAAACTAGAAATTAGAAATCTCAAAAAAAACATCATATTCAATTCAACCTGTGCTGTGGTTCGAACTCGGACTCCGTCTCACGGAAGGTGAATCAGTCTTGCGTTCCGCTAACACAACTGTTGAGATCGTGCTTGAAATTATGTTCTGCTATAATAAATGGGTCGGACCGCACGACATGATGGTGTGTGTAAATGTCATTGTGTGAATAGTTTGAACAGTAACATTATAGTTTCGTAGTATGAGTTGGTTACATATCTCCTTTGGAGACTGTACTATGTTCGGCTGTTTGTATGTTTTTTTTTTTTTGTATGTTTGTTCATCGATTACTCCGTCAATTGTCAACAGATTTTGATGGTTCTTTTTTTGTTTGATAAGTCATGATTCAGGGGTGGTCCCATATAAATTTTGTGGCGATCGGTTCAGTGCTTCTCGAAAAATTCACCAAGCACAAAAAAAAATTGACGAAATTTTCATAGACGATGTGTGCTTTGTCTTCAAGTTTCTATTTTCGTTTTATAAGATTGTTAGTAGTTTTATTTTGAAAATAAATTACTTTGAAAGATACTATACACAGTCAAACAACGGGAGTCGACACTAAAAAGTAATAAATAAAAAACTTTTTTCATAAAAAAAATAACCGCCTTCAAAAACTAAAAACCCAATAATAACTAAAATTTCGGAAGTCGGTGGTTTCTCTTCTGCCATTCAATTTGTGTTGCCACCGACTTCCGAAATTTTAGTTATTATTGGGTTTTTAGTTTTTGAAGGCGGTTATTTTTTTTTGTGAAAAGTTTTTTTTTTTTTGTGTTAGGTTTGACGGGTTGTAACCTCTATGGTTGTAACTGTTTTGACACTTGATTTGCCGGTTACTATGACAACGACATCCAACAGAACATGGACAACTTTTATATGGGAAAATGGAATTGTTGTTTTACTCTATCTTTCTCGCAATTTTAGAGACAAAAAGTAGCCTATGTTACTCTCCATCCCTTCAACTATCTCCATTTAAAAAATCACGTCAATCCGTCGCTCCGTTTTGCCGTGAAAGAAAGACAAACAGACAGACAGACAGACAGACAGACAGACAGACAGACACACTTTCCCATTTATAATATTAGTATGGATTCAATGGTTGAAAAAATAACGCTTAGTAGTTGCAAGCTTAGTGCCAGATAAATAGTCGTTACCATACTTTAGCTAAGCACTTTACCTGTCACTGTTACACAACTGTTAAACTTCACGTGCACGATAGAGACGGAACATGGCTAAGCAAAAGTACGTGCTTAGTAACGTCTATTTATATCGCCATCAGTGTTTTGTTTCCGATTAGTAAATCTATTACATACTAGCTTTTGCCCGCGGCTTCGCTCGCGTTAGAAAGAGACAAAAAGTAGCCTATGTTACTCTCCATCCTTTCAACTATCTCCACTTAAAAAATCACGTCAATTCGTCGCTCCGTTTTGCCGTGAAAGAAAGACAAACATACAGACAGACAGACAGACAGACACACTTTCCTATTTATAATATTAGTATGGATTGATTTTATTATATAATGATTTTATTATATGTATTGATTAAATCATGGTGCTTTTAACATTTTTTTTGTTTTTGTATGGCCATCCTGGACTTTTTATTAAAACTAAAAGCCCATTTCATAACATTTCCTTTCAACGATCTTTTCTTCAAAAGTTAGGTGACAGCGACAATGACAGTATTGCCAGATTACTAAACAACTATTAGGCCACTCATATACACGTGAATCTAGATTGTGATAATGTTGGGGGAAATCGATACAAATCTTTTATGAATAAAGGTGATATGGTTTAAATAAATTTTGTTTACATTAATGGGTAAGTGATATGAAGTTCACCGGGTCATCTAGTATGTATATAATAGTAAACACACTGCCTGATATCAACGTGTTTGTTAATATATAACAATAACTAACTAAATACATTAAACTTGGAGGGTTTATTCTTTGTGAAGAATATAAAAAATAGCCCTAAAGGGTTAAAATAGTAGGTAGAAGTTCGACATCCACGCGGGCGAAGCCGCGGGCGAAGGCTAGTAAATATTTTAAATCTAGATATTTTTTTTATCTTAATATTATTTTTGTACGTTGGAAATAAGAAAAGCTGTTACAGTATTATTTTTTACAGCATATTACACGCCTTTTTGTTATTTCAAACCGTATTAAATGGCTTTTATTTGCATGATTTGGATTTATGAAAATGATTCCATTCGTATTTTGAAAACAATTAAACATTACTTATTTGTGTCAGGTTTGACGGGTTGTAACCTCTATGGTTGTAACTGTTTTACACTTGATTTGCCGGTTACTATGACAACGACATCCAACAGAACATGGACAACTTTTATATGGGAAAATGGAATTGTTGTTTTATTCTATCTTTCTCGCAATTTTAGAGGCAAAAAGTAGCCTATGTTACTCTCCATCCCTTCAACTATCTCCATTTAAAAAATCACGTCAATCCGTCGCTCCGTTTTGCCGTGAAAGAAAGACAAACAGACAGACAGACAGACAGACAGACAGACAGACAGACACACTTTCCCATTTATAATATTAGTATGGATTAATAGTGCCCCGCGGTTTTACACGCGTTACGTTATATTTTTGATTAGGTACTACTCCGCTCCCGACGGTCAAAAAGTGATGCTATGTAGCCTATGTTATTCTAATGAACAAGCTCTATTACTGTGAGGTTTCATCAAAATCTGTTCAGTAGTTTTTGCTCGAAATAGTAACAAACATCCATATACACACACACTACATACACGCACGCACACACAAACGTGTACGCGCGCGCACGCACACACACACACACAGAAAGATTCCATATTTATAGTGTTCTAGTGTAAATTAATGGAGAAAAGAAAATGTGGCATTCCCAATAGGAACCGGTATAACACAAAATGTTGTAACTCATCGGGAACAACCCATTATTTCACGTCTGCCCAGCCTTTGGTGGAACAACGCACGCACTTCAAAGATAACACTTCTTATCACACGTTATAACATTTCACGCCGTACCCCACACTGTATCAGCAGACTTATTAATGTACTGCGTCACTAACAGATTTCAGTAACTACTTTAGATAACGGCTTCATTTGGACTTATCACACAAGTACATTATCTATTAATGTACCTGGCATAATATATAGTATTTTGTAATGGAAAGCTGGAAAGTCCGGTAGAAGTGGTGTTGGTTTTTTTATCGTGGAGGTTGTAAAAGTCGGCTTTATTTGGTGTGTAATAAAGATTAGTATTGTGTAATTCACAAAAGTTAATACCCTAACTTGACATCGGCTTTCCTGATACTTATTTTTTATGTCATTGAATGGCAAATAAGCTGGCTTGCCTGATATTAAGTAGTCATTGTCGGCTACAGACGCCTGCTGATAAAGGTATGCTCAAACAATAAGCGAGGACGCTAACATTATAGGATTATAAAGGGCTAGCTTCTGTCTGCGGCTTCGCTCGCGTTAGAAAGAGACAAAAAGTAGCCTATGTTACTCTCCATCCCTTCAACTATCTCCACTTAAAAAATCACGTCAATCCGTTGCACCGCTTTGCCGTGAAAGAAAGACAAACAGACAGACACACTTTCCCATTTTATAATATTAGTATGGATTATTGCCAAAGTTTACTGAAGACACAGTTTATGATGCGAAGGTACCATCATTCATAGCATACCAGCATAACATAGCATATAGCACAGCATACCAACTCCGAGAGATGCCTTGCCATTCTTGAGACGAAGATGATAAAGCCACCCTTCAAAACAAATACATTGCAACGTTGCTTTACATCATGGTTGTACTTCACGGAAAAGCTCCGTGACAAAGAGCTTTATCACTACTATTGGGTAAGAATATATCTAAAAGTTTCAAGTCAAAGCAACGCATACTTAAAGCAATACGTACTCGCAGCTTTTTTTAGTAATGTGTAATACTTACACTCTGTAGTGTGTATTACTATGCCACTCCAACTTTTATCGAGTTACTATTTTATTTTATTACAACAAGCGTAATAGTGACAAGTGGACTTGCATGATAGGTACTACAAGTATTATCTGTAGTAGCGCTTCAAAACAACATGTTAACTTAATTGACTGCAAGCTTGCTTAGGGCAGCACTGGGTACGACTAGAAGGGCTTCATGGCACTTTTAGACCACTTTCAAAACGAATCTAGCTACATCTGGGCAACTATGAACTTTGAAACGCAACTTAGAGGGAGTTTCAAAGTCGCCCAGAGATGAAATCGTCTACAAAGTCAAAGACAAACGCCCATGATGGGATGGACATTAAAAAATACTTCCAAAATGAAAAATAAAAACCGGTCAAGTGCGAGATGGACTCGCGCAACGAGGGTTCCGTTAATTTGTTTTTTAGTGAAATAACTATAAATTTACGGTTTTCGGAGTTTTCCCTTTACTTGTGCTACATGACCTTGCTTCTTGCCAAATTTCACGATTCTAGGTCAATGGGAAGTACCCTATAGGTTTAGAGTTTCGATTCCCTTGAAAATGTCTAAATATGCAATATAAACCGCCGTATCTTTTTATTGCGTTGATTTAGAAACTTGATTTCTTCACTGCTTTGGGAGATAGCAGATTTGAGTATGTGATATTAATTTCAGCTTGATATCTCGACGCGTTCTTGAGTAAAAGGTTCTTGACAGACAGACGGACAGACGGACGCCTGATGTGAATTAACTACAAATTTACGGTTTTCGGAGTTTTCCCTTTACTTGTGCTACATGACCTTGCTTCTTGCCAAATTTCACGATTCTTGGTCAACGGGAAGTACCCTATAAGTTTTGAGTTTTGATTCCCTTGAAAATGTTTAAATATGCAATATAAACCGCCGTATCTTTTTATGGTGTTGATTTAGAAACTTATTTTTTTCACTGCTTTGGGACATAGCAGACTTGAGTATGTGATATTAGTTTCAGCTTGATATCTCGACGCGTTCCTGAGAAAAAGGTTCTTGACAGACAGACGGACAGACAGACGCCTGATGTGAACTAACTACAAATTTACGGTTTCCGGAGTTTTCCCTTTACTTGTGCTACATGACCTTGCTTCTTGCCAAATTTCATGATTCTTGGTCAATTGGAAGTACCCTATAGGTTTTGATTCCCTTGTAAATGTCTAAATATGCAATGTAAACCGCCGTATCTTTTTATTGCGTTGATTTAGAAACTTATTTTTTTCACTGCTTTGGGACATAGCAGACTTGAGTATGTGATATTAGTTTCAGCTTGATATCTCGACGCGTTCCTGAGAAAAAGGTTCTTGACAGACAGACGGACAGACAGACGCCTGATGTGAACTAACTACAAATTTACGGTTTTCGGAGTTTTCCCTTTACTTGTGCTACATGACCTTGCTTCTTGCCAAATTTCATGATTCTTGGTCAATTGGAAGTACCCTATAGGTTTTGATTCCCTTGCAAATGTCTAAATATGCAATGTAAACCGCCGTATCTTTTTATTGCGTTGATTTAGAAACTTGATATTTTCACTGCTTTGAGAGATAGCAGACCTGAGTATGTGATATTAATTTCAGCTTGATATCTCGACGCGTTTCTGAGAAAAAGGGTCTTGACAGACGGACGGACGGACGGACGGACAGACGGACAACAAAGTGATCCTATAAGGGTTCCGTTTTTACCTTTTGAGGTCCGGAACCCTAAAAAAGATAAAATGATGTTTACTTTGTAAAATGAGTAAATACACGTTACAATAAATTGTGTTTTGCTTAGACCGGTCTGAAGAAACGTCCGAATCAAACTTAGGAGTCGAAGTCTCTTTTAAAGTCTATTTGTCTGTGTATTTGTTTGTCTGTCTGATTGTTCGTTTTTCTGTCTATTTGCTCGTCTGTCGGTTTGCTTGTGACACCTTGGCTCTGAAACAGGCAAAAAAACTGCATTCAAGAGATTTGAATACATTTTTTTCTTCACATGATAAAAAATTCTAGCGATGTTTCTTCGACATTTTTTTATCAAAATTGGCCCTACAGTTGCGATATTTATAACTTAGTGATGGTGTTTTAAATTTTTAATTTACCCTTATGCACTATATCATCACCGGCGTAGATAACAAATCTGCCTTTAAATTGGCTGCCGGGGCCAAAATTTCATAGGGAGAAAATTATTTCATATTATTATTGGTTTAGGGCTTCATTTAAAAAAGTTTCTAAGATATCTTAGATATAATTCAAATATACCTAGAACCGATTTTCCTTTATTTGCAAAGAATATATGGATAGAGAATAAACCATTCATTAGTGAAATTAATTTTCATTCGAAGGCCTCCGTTTCTAATAATATTTGAACTAACGAATACCCTTGTTTTCCCCTTTTGTTGCCCTATCCTCCGAGTATTTTTTTCTTTATGCAACACCGTCCCATTTCACTATCCCTGCTTTTGACTGTTTTTTTTATTACTTGCTCTTGGTCCCAGACAAGCCCGAAGGCATAGACGGGGCCTACGAAGTTTGTCTAGTGTTCAGAGACCCTGACTGCTAAACCAGAGCTTGTGGGTTCGATTCCCATCCAGGGCAAACTTTGTGTGGTGAGCATGATTATTTGTTCTGTGTCTGAGTGTAAATTATCTATTTTATGTATCTATTTATTATTTTAAAAGTATGTATATCAGTTGTCTGGTTATACAGGCTCTGCCTAGCTTGAGATAGCCGTGTGTGAGTTTTTTCACGATAATCTATTCTCAAGGCTTTACAAGTCCTTTCCAGGCTTTCTTTTCAAATAATTTTTAAGACGTAAAAAAGGGCCTTTTTCTAAAAGGTAAAAGAATATCGTAGTAGAAGTACCTATTATATCAGCGCATTGGACCCATCAATAGGTCCTTTTGGGAACTAACGGACGATTATTCCCCATAATCTATTCAGTAATCCATACTTAATTTAAATATATTTATATAAATTACACGTCACATTGTTTGTCCGCGTTGGACTTCTAAACTACTTGAGGTTTCCGGCGACTCGGACCGCAATTAACTAGGACCGCGGTCCCAGTTGCCGGATCCGTAAAAAATATTTAATCTTCCGGCGACTGGGACCACTCATAAAATAATAACCGAAATCAACAAAATGTACAGTCAACGAAAATATTTTTGATGTAATAATTGAATAAAAATTCTTTTTGATTTAAATACATCATTTATTGATATAAAAAGCAGCCATTGACTACAGTTCTGTTATTTAAATCTTTTGTAATAAAAACATAGACATAAAAAATATAAATAAATCATGCTAATAATAATAATAAAAAAACTAAAATCGTGCTTATAATAATAATCAACAATTTTCAAACAATTAACAATCAGAAAGTAATTATTGATTACAAAATCAGCCTTTAAGTGGTTGTTAACTATAATAAAAAATAACAAAAATCACAATAACAATTATAAACGTAGGTACTATCTATGTCAATCACAATTAGTTTAAAATGGCCGTTATGGCAGTAGGTGTAAATTGGGGTTTCTGGATCAGAGAAGATCCAGAAACACCCAATATATCATTCGTTGTATTCAAAAAAATTCATCAATCAGTCGTTTATAGTAAATTTATGCAATGACTTTAAATCTACATAGTATAGATCAATTACACTCCCGGAGTCAATGTTTATCGCAGCCTCTACAAAAAATTGCCAATACTTGTTTACCAAATAAATAAGTCATCAACAGAATAATCTGATATTTTATTATATTAGTTAAAAATTAGTGCAAAAGTTGTTTACAATAAACAATTGGATCTTAATGTACACGTCTGTACATAGTTACCCGGGCAAGATCTAACGCCTAAGATACAGGCTCGGCCTAGTTTAGGTGTTAGTGGTCATTCGAATTGTGTTCAATTGCAGAATTGTACCTACTGTTTACTGTTTGTGAGTGGGAAATAATCCAATGACTGCTCCCGTCCTGGGAGCGGCGGGAGGGCGTGTCAGACTTTTACTGACTAAAACCCACTCATGTTCTTTCGATTGCCTTTTATGTTCCAGGGTCACGGTAACTATAATAAACATTCCGCAACCCCGGCAGGCGTTGGCCCTGTTGGGCCCCTTTCTGTACTGACTTCTTCTCTTTGAGGCGCGCGTGGAACACTAACGCGCCATCGACGCGGTCCTGGTCGTAGCCGGGCGGCGAGCTACCCATCGCTCGCCATCCGCAGAACCGCGCCTACGGTGGCCGGTAGTCGTCTTGCGACTGTCGACGTCTTCGCTTGGGTCTTAGTCCGGGGCGAGAGCCTCGTCGTTGCCTTACGTGCGCCGCCGCTTCCTTCACTTGCATAACTGCTTCGCAGAAGGAGGCGACGGCATCCCATTCCGTCTCGCCCCAAAGCATGGCCTGAACCAGCGCCGGGCGCGAGAGGTCACCGCCGCCGATCGCCTCTACGAGGACACGCCGATGGTCCGCCCATGCGCGGCACACCTCCACCATGTGCTCGACCGTGTCCTCCAGGCGACCGTTGCTGCATTGGTGACACCCAGGCGTCGCTTCTGCCCGAATCCGACACAGGAACCTCCCGAACTGACCATGTCCGGTGAGGACCTGTGTCAAGCGAAACGTGAGAGCGCCGTGGCGCCTATCCAGCCACTCCTCAAAGAGGGGTCTTACCACCGCTATTCAATTATTACATCAAAAATTTTTTCGTAGACTGTACATTTTGTTGATTTCAGTTATCATTTTATGAGTGGTCCTAGTCGCCGGAAGAAAATTAAATATTTTTTACGGATCCGGTGACTGGGACCGCGGTCCTAGTTAATTGCGGTCCGAGTCGCCGGAAACCTCAACTACTTAGCCGATTTAAATCAATTTAGCAAATCCAACTTGAAAGATACGCCTTATTTTATTTCGATAATATTATAATTTCCAACGTAACTTTGACTTTATGTTACGTAACAATTAAAAAACTAAATCGAATTGACAGGCAACTTTTTAATTAGACAAATGCGAGGCGGATTCACGCAGCGTCGCCGTCGGTTCCGCACACACTTGTACGAACAAAAAATGACTGATTTAATTCGTATAGTCGTGCTAAATATTGCTTCTTACTACATATTCAGGTCAACTAGAAGTATCTATAAGTACCCTATAGGTTTGGATACCATTTCGTGGTCAATATTTGAAGCCTAAAAGGCCATATCTTTCCATTACGTTGGTTTAGAAATTCAACAAGTTACTAAGAGATCTTGACAGACGACAGAGAACGAAGTGTCCTAAAAAGGTCATTTTTTGTTTTGAACGACGGAACTCTAATCAATTTAGAATTCCAAAAACGATTATAAAAAATACAAAACGATAGAATGATGATCGAGCTTAAAACCTAAATAAAACGGAAAAATATTGTTCACATTACAACATAAATGATTTCCAATGCGAAACGACCGACGAAGAGGTTTTATTTATTAATCAAGTCGCGTGGAAGTAACTCGATAATCTGTTTTCGTATGGGAAATCGCTTTTTATAAATCCAAGAAAGAGAAATGCTATTTTGAGGAACATTAATTCATACGAGAAGTACTTCAGAAGCTTTGTTTTTCAGGGAAATGTAGATGGTAGCTTGAAATTTTATCAAAAAGTCTGGAAACTTAACCTAGTTACTGATATAATATATATTTTATAGATAATAATTATTAATGTATGTGTTAACAAATGTTGACTAACCAAATAAATAAATAAATAAATATAAATGTCATCAAACTGCACCTTTAGTTTTGTCATCTTTGATTGTTCTATATCAATATAAGAGGCCGTACAATAATCATGCGAGGCCGGAAAGGGCGGAGGGGGTAAAAAATCACGAAATATCACATGGGGGGGCAGGGGGATGTTGTAATATATCACGTGTATTTTTTTTTCGGCAAACGCACGATGCTGATCCCAAAATATGTATTAAATTTATATGTTCGTCAAACAGTATTGATATATGATACTTAAACTTGTATTTATAATAAATATTTAAAAAAAGTAAGATTCTTTGTAGGTTTAAGAAAAATACACGTGTTATAGGGTAGGGGGGTGGTTAGTCTTGAACCTCACGCTGTATCTCCAAGGGGGACAGGGGAAGAGGGGGGGGAGGTTAAAAAATGCACAAAAAAACATGTGTTAATGGAGGACGGACCCTAGAAGCACGCCAAATAAAATATATATATACCAAATGCAATAAAAAATATTGACGTAGGTACAATGGTGGGAGTATCCCATTTTTGAGCACCAATATTCACCAATAAAAATATGACTAAAATTCGGTACTTAATGCATAGTGCTCAAACTGGAATACGAGTTCTACCAATTATCATTTAATACTATTAAAATTAACTGATATTCTTTTGTCAAATAAAGTTCTCTTTGAGTTCAAGTCATAAAAAACTACTGGTTGGTTTCAAAGTTATTGTAGTATTTGAATTTAGATAAAATCTTAATATAAATAACATAGAAAGTCGTGTTAGTTACACATTTTATAACTCAAGAACGGCAGAACCGATTTGGCTGAAAATTGGTGGGGAGGTAGCTTAGGACCAGGGGATGGACATAGAATACTTTTTATCTTCTTTTTTTAGTAACCAAAAATCCGATATAACGCAGGTGAAACCGCGGGGGCAGCTAGTATTACTATACAATCTTATATTTATTCTTTAATAAAATTATTAATTTAAAAAACACTCGTCCTACCTTCACACGAAATCCCACTTCCTTATTCAAAACTCACAAACACATCACAAAATAAAAATGCCCACACTGCACTCATTAGCGATCGAACAAATTTGAAAGAAAAAACAGCTTCTTAATTCAAAAGTCCCGCCATTATGAATTGCATCGCATGGCAACACAACGCAACGCGGCTGGCAACCTCACGTCAACAGGTCGCGTCCCATACTGATGGCTGCCGCCCCGATTCATCGTCCCGTTCGCGCTCGCGCCAAAAATAATACTCTCAGAAGGACATTGAAGGTTTCCAATGCCCTGTTGCTATTGGAAAATGGCTTTACCTGGACCATCGTCTGTTATTTCTTTGTAATCATGTTGATTTACTACGCGACTTTAATTTTAAGGGTTGCAAATCGATTACATTTTGTCTCTTTAAAAGTTATTCGATGTATTTTCAATATGGAGCCGCAGATGAAAAACAAACAACGCGCTACCTAAAAAACTATAAAACATGTCCCAGAATAAACGCACACCACCAGACACCCCAATTAGAATATTATGTTATAATCATAATACATACACTGAATTTTTATTATTATGTTTAAAACACTGTTTTTTTATGAATTTGTTGTACAGATTGTGGGAGAAAACTATAGTCACATTACAAATTTACGCATGCACACAGTCGCACTTGCATAAGGGTCTAGCGTAGTAGGTATTTCATCCATTTTAGTTTGTTTTGACTGTACAGCGGAAGTGTGACAGCAGTTTACGTAGTTTTAATTTATTTTTGGGATAAAATATTACCTATATTAAAAATTACAAAAATCGATTCAGTAAACGATTCTGAACAAACTATTTTCTCAAAGTGCATTAATTCAGTTACACATTGTATACACAGAAAGTAAGTTCCCTAGTATAAAAAAATTAAACCGCTGTTTAACTGAAATTAAACTCTAATATTGATTAAAAGATAAAATTATTGTAATTATTTTATGAAAAACCAACGAGTCAATCTATTAGACTAACTGTCATGTTCTAATGGTTCTATTTTCGAACAATGTTTACCTCATAATTTTATTAATGGAGATACAAAAAACGATATAAATGAGGTTGAACTAAGGTAAACTAGCCAGATTCTCTATATTATTTTCAATCTTTTACCAAGAAATATTTAATCAAAAAATTTCTTGTAATCTGTAAAAATCCGGTTAGGTGTACACCTGTCATAACCGATTGAAACCATTGTTTTAACAGAGGCGTTGATTGTTTTAGTATTTTACAAAGATTAAACAAAGCTATGACTTATTTACGATGTGTTAAAAGATATATTTATTGCCTAACGCGTCTTCGTTTGTTTAAATCGACGTCGAATTCTATTTCCGTTGTACCTACCGACATTTATTATATTGTGTTTAGGGAAACTGGCGGTTATTTAATATTTTTATTTTTTATATTTAAAGGTCAGATTGTAGGAATTATGGAAAATTGAAACACGTGTATGGCAGCACCCTAATTGCGGATTTCACTCACAATCATAATCCCCTTTTGTTGACAATTATTTTTTGTAACTTTATCAGACTTTTTTCTAACACGAGGTTCATTTTCTCATATTATTAAAAAAAACGTTTCGTTAGCCTTCAAGTTATGTTATTACTAGCTTTTGCCCGCGGCTTCGCTCGCGTTAAAAAGAGACAAAAAGTAGCCTATGTTACTCTCCATCCCTTCAGCAATATCCACTTAAAAAATCACTTCAATTCGGCGCTCCGTTTTGCCGTGCGAAAGAAAGACAAACATACAGACAGACAGACAGACACCCTTATAATATTTCCCATTTATAATATTAGTATGGATTGAGAGAAATAGGGATTAATTTATAGATGAACATAAAATAATATTTTTTACGAATGCTTCTCGTAACTATTCATTAAACCTATGAACACACGAAATTCGAGACACAATAGAAAGACAGTAGCAGCGCGACAGTCGGCTGTCGCTTGGTCGTCGAAAGGTTATAGTACTTAGTTGATAACATAAAGTAAGTAGCAGCATATGCTGTAACATAATTAACAGTTAACAGCTTGCAAACTCATAAACTACTGAATTTCGGAAGAACATCAAATGTTCTTCCGAAAAAGGCTTAATTTGTTGCATTTTAGCGTATAACGCTACTACGGTTGCGGAATGTATACAAGTTGCGGAATGTTTATAATAGTTACCGTGACCCCGGAACATAAAGGGCAACCGAAGGAACATGAGTGGGTTTTAGTCAGTAAAAGTCTAACACGCCGCCGCACCCAGGACGAGAGCAGTCATTTGATGATTTCCCTCCCCAAAAAAAAAACGCTATGACTATTTTACCGTACTATGACATTTTACCCTACTACATATTATTATGACGTCCCACAAGGCAGACTTACCTTTTACAGCTTTTCTGAACAATTAAGTCAAACGAGAATTAGTTTGTAGAAACCGATTTGATTTTAAATGGATAATCTCTCTAGTACCTAGTCGATTATTAATCGGATAAACACAAAGTTAGAATTTGAGGGTGCGTTGTTATCATAGCTGAGGTAACCATGAAGGGATTTACGGAATTCCTTGAAGGATAGACAAAGGGTTGTTTTTTGACATAATATTTTTTAGTTCAAAAGCCATACCCTCGTTAAATATTATAACCACTGCGGTGTTGTTAGGATAGCAGGGTTGTGTGTTACTTCAAACTACATTTGTGTATAAAACGCAGGAGACTTTTATGAGTTTCACTAAGTGCTGCTCACTGTGGACAGAAGTCATCATCTCCATATCCTTTTCCCAATGTGTTAATAAGTTGGAGTCTGGGGTCTTACCGTATTTAGCTGGATTTTATGGCAAGCGACTGTCTATCAGACCACCACAACCTAGTAAAAAAGAGTCTAACCGAGTCAGGGGTATCCTTGGTTAGACTGGTCAATCTTTCCGACTACCCGTAACGACTGTAAAAATTCTACGAATAACAACCGGGATCAACGACTTTACGTGCTTGACGACTTAATAAACAATTCCTTTTCCGTACTAATATTATAAATGCGACAGTAACTGTCTGTCTATCTTTCTGTCTGTCTGTCTCTTTTTCACCCCTAAAAACCGATTTGAATGAAATTTGGTACAGATATAGTCTAGGACCCGAGAAAGGACATATGATACTTTTCATTCCGGAAATCCCCCGGAAACGGGGACTATTATCCTACGCGGGCGAAGTCGCGGGCAAAAGCTATGCTAGCTATATTAGGGACGACGACAGCATTACAAAAATGACATTCTGTTTAGTCCGTCTGATAGATCGGCCGAAAATACGGGACACGTATTTTTTGTTTGATCAAATTAATAAAAAAATACAAAGATAAAGAGCAACAAAGTTCCGGAGTGGGGGCTAGGACGTCACCCTCCTGCAAAAATTGTATCAGATCGTGACGTCATGCGCAACTTCAACGCACTGTGTCGTCGTCATTCTTCGTTTACAAGAAAAAAGAAAAAAATACATGTCCAAAATTTTTTGATCATCTAGCTGACGGACTATTTATTTATTTTTTGTCATCTCGCCTTTTGCAATGTTTACTTTATTTACTTGGGAGATTGGATAAAAACTTCTAAAGTTTTTCCTCCTGACTTACTTTTTGACAGGTTGCAGTGTCATAGAACCTTAATAATACTTGTGTAATATGGATTCTTTAGTAAGAACAATTCTTGAGATTACCTGACGAAAATTTAATGTAAATAATTTACTCCTTAATGAAAAGAAGACTAAACTTATAAAATTTACGCTACCAAATGTCACTCAGGTAGACAATTGCGTCCTAATAAAGGGTGAAGAATTGAGACCAGACGATTCCACCGTATTTTTAGGTATAACTTTAGATGCCAAACTTCAGTGGGGCCCCCATATAAATAAACTATCTAAAAAACTCAGCTCTGCAGCATATGCCGTGAGGAAAATTCGTGGTTTAACGGATTTGGAAACAGCCCGCTTAGTTTATTTCAGCTATTTTCATAGTTTGATGTCGTACGGCATTCTATTGTGGGGAAATGCCGCCGACATACAAACAATATTTGTTTTACAAAAGAGGGCTATTCGTTCCATTTATAAATTGAGTCCCCGACACTCCCTCAGAGACAAATTTAAAGAGATTAATATTTTGACTGTGCCCTGTCAGTATATATATGAAAATCTGTTGTATGCACATAAAAATATTAATCAGTTTAAAAAATACAGTGATATTCACAACATAAACACAAGAAACAAGGACAAATATATTGTTCCTTCAACTAGGCTAAAGAAAATAGGTAGTTCATTTAAATGTCAATGTATACGCTTTTATAATAAACTTCCTAGCCAAATTCAAGAACTAAGCATTACCAAATTTAAACTCTTTATTAAACGTAAATTATGCCATAAGGCTTTTTATTCTAAAATCAATCTGCTGGAACAGGAAAATATTGAGTATAAGAAGCGAGTTCTTGCTCTTGAACATTCGCTTGAACAACTGGACAAAAATTCGCACAGTGCTACAATTGAAATTCGAAACATCCCCAAACAGGCTAACGAAAACAAAACAGCGCTTGTCGATACAATCCAGCAGCTTGGCTTGACATTAGGCCTTGATACACCAATCCAACAGTTCGAGATCAGGAACATTTTTCGCTCCAAGTCAGAAGCAGTACATGTAGATTTCAGCACAGCTCTTAGGAAGGAATCAGTAATTTCAAAATTCAAAACTTACAATAAATGCAGACGCGAAAACAAACAGCCGCTGTTGAACACAGAGCATATTAAATTACCAGGAATCCCGTCTACAATATATATCTCAGAGTACTTGACAGCTAAGGCAAGATACCTTTTCTACATCGCTCGCACCAATGTGAAAAACAAAAAACTTCTGGCGGCCTGGACCTCATACGGGAAAGTCTACGTCAAGAAAGGAGAGGACTCAACACCAGTTCTCATTGATGAAGAAACTAAACTTCACAAACTTGTAATGTGACTAGCTTTAGTCCAAAACTTCTGTTTATATTTGTTAGTTTTAGCATGCTTTTCTCTAGATTACATAATTGCATTTGTTATTTATATTGGCTATATATCCACGTTAATATTACTAAGGTCTTCTTGTTATTGCAGAGTTTCATATAACACACATATTCCTCACCTATACACATATAACACTCACATTCCACACAACCAAAGAAACATGTTATTCAACCGAGTCGAAATCCCTAACTATCGGGTTTGCGATTACATACTATCTCCTTCACTATGTCAATTCCTTGCTTATAAAGCTACAAACGTGCCAGAACTGAGTTTATCATACTTTTTTTTTCAATACTACGTCACGTGTGTGGCGTGACTTTATATATCTCTTTGTTTTTAAAAATGACTACAGTACAAATCATTAACGAAATAAACTCTGATCTGGACGCTATACATGTGGCTAAAACTATAAACTGTGACATAGAAAACGCAAAACATCATATAAAAATAAATAATAACACCATCAATATCCTGTCTCAAAACATACGTAGCATTAATTGTAATATGCCCAATTTCATAACTCTTCTTCAAAGATCTGAAATACCATGGGATTTTATAGTGCTCTCAGAATGCTGGCTTCCGTCTGCAAAATTCATCCCTTCTCTCGACAACTACAATCACGTAGCGACCACAATACACAAAACTCAAAATGAAGGAGTTGTAATCTACTATAACAAGCTCCTTAACGTAATCCCTGAAGAACCCACAATTGTGGACGCTAACTGTTTGGTTTTAAAACTGAATCGAGATACTTGTATTGTAGGATTATATCGCCCACCCAGTCAATCAAATACAGTAAAATTTATAGACTCAATCAACTTATTATTAACATCTCTAAAAACTTTTAAAAACATTTTCTTTTGTGGTGATATAAATATCAATATAGTTCCAAATAGTCCCGATAAACGAGCATACGATTACCTTAACAGCCTAGCTAGCCATGGCTTGCTACCGGCTCATACTCTGGCAACGCATGGATTAACATGTTTAGACCACATGATGCTGAAAACTAAAATGGACGCCTGCTGCTTCGTTTTTGAAACGTCTATCACAGACCACGAGAGTGTAGCCATTACCTGTAAGCCTGGAGTGCGTTTGAAGTATCTTAATAAAACACATTGCTCGGTTGACTTCGACAATCTCGATAAAACAATGCAAAACATGGACTTCCGGCCTATACTAGAATGTCAAGATGCTAACGCATCTACCGATCTCATAGTTGCTCGCCTATCTGCAGCAATAAAAAATAATACCAGCGTAGCTAGGACTCCAAAAAGAAAACTAATAACCAAACCATGGGTAACTAACGGGATTCTTCGCTGCCTGAGAAATCGGGATAAGTTGCACAAAAAATTAAAACGGAACCCAGACGACGAGATTGTAAAGTTAACATACAAACGCTACAGAAACTTTTGCACCTCTCTTCTGAAGAAAGCAAAGAGGAAGTATGAACAACAGGACATTGAAAATGCTAAGGGTGACAAAAAACGGTTATGGGAAGTTATTAAAAAAATTAGTGGATCTGGCAAAAGCGCGGATTTCGCGTCATCCCTCTTGTTATCTAACACTACCGAGGACTTAAACGACGTTAACAAATTCTTTGTGAACGTCGGAGCAAAGTTAGCAAATAAAATTACTTCTTCTAAAACTGCAGCACCTTTTAACACCAGTGATATTATATCTGTAAAACCTCTGAATTCGCTGGTCCTTCTTCCTGCCGATGAACAAGAAATTCGCAACCTCATCATAGGCCTAAAGGACAATTGTGCTGTGGGCATTGATCAGATTAGTACCAAAGTCATCAAAAGATACGCAAACTATCTCTCTTCTCCCATTACACACATCTGCAATTTATCAATCTCAACGGGAATTTTTCCACAGGCATTTAAAATAGCGGTTATAAGACCAATCTATAAGGGAGGTAAAAGAGACTGTGTCAATAACTACTGGCCCATATCCATTCTACCTGCTCTGTCCAAAATATTGGAACGTTTTATAAACCAACGTTTGGTAAAGTTCTTGGAAACAAATAATCTGCTTTCTTCTTCACAGTTTGGATTTAGAACGGGCAAAAGCACCAACGATGCAGTACACGAATTGGTCAATTCTGTTGTTACCAGTTTAGATGACAGAAAGAGATGCCTGGCGGTGTTTCTCGACCTCGCCAAGGCATTTGACACAGTCTCTATCCCTCACCTTCTGGATAAACTTGAGCAGCACGGAATCAGAGGAACTCCTCTGAAACTAATGGAGGACTATCTTTCTGGTAGGAAACAACGCGTAAAGATACACGACTCGCTTAGTGATGAGCTTCCTGTCAATTTTGGTGTGCCTCAGGGAAGCATACTTGGCCCAACGCTTTTTCTGTTGTACATTAACGACCTCTGCCAACTAACTCTTTTAAAAGGAAAGATCTTTACCTTTGCTGATGATACTGCTCTGTTTTTTAGTGGTGACGGATGGGAGGAGGTTTTTGCTGTTGCACAGCAGGGCCTTAATCGTGTCAGTAAGTGGATGCAGGACAACGTTTTGACGCTCAATGTCTCCAAAACAAAGTATATAACCTTTGCACAAAGATGTAACCTGCTCCCACCTTCAACTTTCTCGCTCACTGCCCACACCTGTGGAATTGCAAATATCCAGTGCTCTTGTTATCCTCTCGAACGTACTGAAAATATAAGATACCTTGGAGTTACTATTGACCAATATCTCTCCTTTAAGCCTCACATTGAAACCCTCGTGACCAGATTACGTAAGGTGATTTATATATTCAGAACCCTGAGACACTCTGCCGACAAAAAAACTATTAAGATGGTCTACTATGCATTATGCCAATCACTCATTGATTATTGCATCACATCTTGGGGAGGTGCGGCAAAATCACATCTTATTGAAGTTGAAAGGGCACAACGCTCTATACTCAAGGTTGGAGCTGGTCTTCCCTTTCGTTTCCCGACTACTGACCTATACAAAGAGTGGGACACTCTCACGGTCAGGCAAACATTTATACTAAAAACCTTAATTAAACAACATTCGGAAATGCAGTTTGACTCTGAGCTACTCAAAGACAACCGAAGAAAGGGGAGGGTATGTCCTACTGCTCAATTCAAATCCACACTCCCTAAAAGGTTTTATTGTTTCTTAGGGTATTTCCTCTACAATAAAATAAATAAAACCCTAAACATCTATCCAAAAACCAAATCTACCTTTATAAACGAAATAAAAGAATACTTAAAAAAACTAGACTATAACAAAACTGAGAATCTTTTGACCGTCCTGAAATAACATTAATTTTAACCTTGGCCATGACTGATCCGCATCATTTCCTCATTTAATTGAAAACCAAAAAATAAATAAATAAAATACCTTATTGAAAAACAAACATACCTTCACTCTTACACTACCCACCACAACACATACAAGTCTAATACTCCGCACATGACAAACACTCGCTCACATGTTACCTCACACAACCCATAAATTCTGCAAAATACAGGTAGGTATGTATTTACATCTAAATTTAATTTATCATTTGTATTTAACACATATTTACTTTTACCTTTATACATTTACTTTTTCAAGCTTCTAATTTTTTTTTTTCTTTTATTTTTTAACAGTTATTCCTCATTCTCTTACAGCAAATGACCTACTTAGCCGTATTTCTTTTTGCATACTGTTAAACCGCGACAAGCACGGTATTTCTGTTGAAGTTAATTCTAGCCATTGAAGGGGCCTGGTGACCTGTGACACAGGTATTTTGCAATAACCTATATCAGGCACCAGTCTCTCACAAAGGTAGAATACAGCTTAAAATTGATTGTATACCCTAACCTTAAGTCTGCTTTGTGAAGAGAGAATAAATGATATATTATTATATTATTATTTTTCTATACTTTTCGTATCTCGGTACCCAGGGGTCCCGGACCTTTGGAAGGCGTACGAGGGGCCGAAGCCAACTCGCAGAGGCCCGTTGAGAAAAACTTTACGTGGAATGGGACACCACCCGGCGATTATCCCTATATGCACCACTCAAGTGCACCTAAGGTCAACCCCCGGTTGGTGATGGTCTATTGCAGGTCATGGAATAAAGAAAGTATTGGACTATGGGTTTGGGTTGCTAAGATGGATTACTTATCTGAAACTATTGAATGGCTATGGCCCCTGCCTAACCAATGCTTGTATACACGGATAAAAAGGCAGGGGGTGACTTGCACACTCAGTAAATGGGCCCCCGAAAACGGCCGCTAGCACATAGTGACGTAGCGACAAGGGGGCAACATATATCGAGGTGCTAGAGGAGTGGAGAGGTATTCCACGGCTATCAGGACAATCCCGGAAGTACGGTCAAGATCCCTACCAGCATCTTACTGGAATACTTCCTTCCCCCGAGCAAATTTGCTCTTGCGAATCTCCACTCAAACCAGCCAATTAAGGCAAGAGTGAGGTGGGAGCCTTGTTCCTCGTCAGAGCTCACTCTGGCCGGCCAGTTAAGGCAAGCCAGAGATGAAGAACAAAGGGTCTCCCAGGAGGTCAGGTCCACGGGGTCGCTACTGCCCGACAGCTCGCCACAAGCTGCCCTGCGGGTTATATTATTATTATTATTATTATATTATTATTCTGTTAAAGAGTATATTGATGATTCAAATGCTTGGAATTAAGCTGCTTCAATTATTTACATAGGTCAATGACATTAATTATTTGTCTACATTATTATTATATTTTATTGACATTGAAATTTTTAATATTTGACATTGATTTGTACTTTATTAAGTATATTATCTTGTATATGTACCATATTTAATATATATTTTTTTCTGCTTGACATTGTAATTATTATACTTGACATTTGTGTACTTTTATAAGTATACCTTTTTTTTTTTTACTTTATTTATTGTGAGTGTGAGGACTATGTGGGCTGTTAGGTTACGAGTATATTTGACTATTACTGACGGTTTGAGTATTTAATGCGGCCTACCCGAATGTCCTTACTTTGGTATTGTTCGTCAAGACGTTGGGCTCCTTACGTTTTAGTTGAGCTAAACGACTTTTGACAAATGCTTGCACTGTTTGGACAGGTCCACTCAAATCTGTGTGATTCTCTCATCAAGAGATCACTTCAGTTATTACCTTCATGGTCCTCGCATAATTTGACCAATACAATATTGTATGGACTTTAAAAGAGACTTTGACCTCTGAGTTTGTTTCGGTGTCTCTTCTCAGAGTAGTCCAGCTAGGAAACACCGGCCCCATCGTTCGATTAAAATAAGAAAAAAAAAATGACGTGTAAAAGTGTAATTTATTACCTATTTACAGAAATAAAAATCATTTTAATCATCATCATTTTAATCATTCCAAAAAGACCAAACTGGTGTTGTGTCTTATAAGCTAAAGGCAGTTCTTGTTAGAATTTTTTATGTCTATCGCTTTAGTAATTTAAACTGTAATGATATGTGTAAAGATGTTGAAAATAAATAAATGTCCAAGATACATTTCTGAAACTGCAAAACTTTACAAGGGGCTGTTATAAAACCCGTAAATAATCTTTTTTTTTTAAGTATGAGTAAGCACTTTCTAGCCTAAGACACAGGTTTTAACCTAGTTTAGGTAAATGTGCAATTGTGCAGTTTTATAATTTGTATGGTAATTTATTTTGTAATGTGACCTAAATTATGAAATA
Source organism: Athetis lepigone (assembly GCA_033675125.1). Lineage (NCBI taxonomy): Eukaryota > Metazoa > Arthropoda > Insecta > Lepidoptera > Noctuidae > Athetis > Athetis lepigone. Next base: position 6,306,849 of record CM066227.1, read on the forward strand.
AACGATTTATTATTATTATTATTTAAAAAATACGATAACTGGTCAACAATCAATAATTCATGTTATTTTACTTTGTTTTAATTTTGACTGTTTTCAAAACAACTCTAAAACATAATAAACCTTGCATGTAATTATCGTTATCGCTTGTCTGTATTTCCACGCGATCATACACAGACAAGTATTTATACTACAACATAGAAGTAATTTCACACTTCGTAAATAAGAATATGAAACAATCTACCCGTTATATTGTTGACTAACTTTTGCCCGCGACTTCATCCGCGTGGAATAAAATATGTAGTTCCCGTTTCCGGGGGATTTCCGGGATGAAAACTATCCTTTCCCGGGTCCCAGACTATATCAGTACCAAATTTCATTCAAATCGGTTCACTGGTTTAGGCGTGCAGAAGAGACAGACAGACAGACAAATGGACAGATAGACAGACAGAGTTATATCACAGATTAATAAATAGTTACTACGTAACAGATACTTCACTCCAATACAAAAACTAAAATACCTACGCTATAATAGCCTACAAAATCATAATAATAATACTAGCTGTTTGCAGCGAGAAATGTACCATAGGTACGCACAAAGAGAGTTGAGATTGTTTTGCCCGCCGCGCGACTAACGTGTGTGCGTGCCATCCAGTAAATGTGCTAGGGTTATACGTATGATGATAATGGTAATAAAATAAATGTTTTAGAAAAACAGTTATTTTTTTATTTGTTGATCAAATATTTTTTAGCTTAATAAAATGACTGATGCATATTTTTCGTTTCTTGAATTCCCGATTATTATATTTTAGTGTCGAAAATATCCAAAACCGCGTGAATCAAAAGGGAAACAGGAGATTTGGGAAACAGGGGAATTGAACAATAATCACACAATAATTACGTGGTTTCGGCATTTTGATAGTCAGCGCTGCACCCGTGACGCGCCAGCACTCAGTCGGGCGCGCGACAGCCCGGTGTTCGTTGTACCGTCGACGATACGCGAAGCGGTAGGCATAAAACGCGTGGCCTTGAGCGAGTGACGGACGCCTGGTTATATTGCATTTATTTACAATATTAGTATGGAGTATGGATTCGGGTCAAAAATCACTAACATATTCCAGAAAGGTTGTACAGATACAAAAATTCAAAAATGCACCTAGTATACTATTCAAACTCAGATTGCGCGGTGAGTAACAGTTAATAACAGTTTATAATCTGTCATAAATGTCTCCACACTTCCTTCGGTGATCTAGTTTTTACGAACTATGTTAGAGACTGCTTCTAGTCTAAACGGCTAGAGGCAACTAAATACCTGTTTTACTACGACATACCAGACAGACAGTAGACCACTACGATATCCGACAACACCTTTGATGGTCTTTACATGTAGTAAGAAGCAAAAAAGACTATTAGTTTTATCAAAAGGCATCATTACCCAGTTGCTAGAATTTGAAGGACCGTATGGCATTCGCAACTTGAAAATACTGGTCAGACTGGTAGCCAACACAAACACAATAGAAAGACAATAGCAGCGCGACAGCCGGCTGTAGCTTGGTCGACGAAAGGTTAAAGGTCCTATGTCAAAATAGGAAGTGTATACATACTTATTATTATTTTATTTTTATATGTTTCTTACTTTGGAGGAACCGGTTATTCACCAAACTATTATCGTAAAAGCAAAAGCGTACTAACCCGAAATCCAATCTAGAATATAATAACTCATCTATTTATTTTTTATTACTACCAATAACCTCTAATACATATGGGTGAATCCAATTACTTAGATAGTGAGTATGTAGTATATTTAACGGTAGGTAGGAATATATGGTGCCTTTATTTTCCATAAGCAGTTGTCAAACTGTCATCTTCTACGATAGTTGAGTAATTATTGTAGGCAAAAGTTTTGTTACTATGTCATTTAGTAGTCTTCGGACCGAATTCCGGTCACGGCTAAAGGAATATTGGGATTAGCCAAATACGCTAGAGATATTATTGTGCACAGTCTCTCTCTCTCTCTCTCACTCTCCCTGTTTATCTCTTCCCTCACTCTCATAGACTAACATTTGTTTGAGTATTTGGGACTATCCCACTGTTCTCAAGCACTGCAACTCCTGAAGGACAAAATTAACAGCTGTGTCCCGATTCAACTATCTTGGTTCCCGTTATAAAATTAATCATAGAGAACAAATTCAACACGACCAACCAGGGAAAGATTAGTTTTAGGTCCAGGCCACCTTTTTTTTTTGAGGATGAGAAATCATCAAATGACTTCTGCCGGCATGGGCGGGACGATAGGGAGTGCCAGACTTCTACTGACAAAAACCCACCCTTGTTCTGTCCGTTGCCCTTTATGTTCCGGGACCGCAGTAACTATTTCACAACCCCGGAGGTCCAGGACAGCTTTGCGTGCTTTCCAAGGCACACCACCAACTTCCTGACTTCGGGCAATTACTAAAACAGGCCGCACATTTGTATGTATCCATTCGCGGCCCCGCACACCAAGAACACAGTTGCGAGCTATTCAATACATTTGTAACAAACAATTGCGGCGCAACAAATTGTGGTGAGGCAAATGTGCGTGTTGTGTTGCATGTTGCGCCTGTGTGTAGCCTGGTTAAGAAAATCCAGGACTTTTACTTTCCTAAGTGGAGACAGTTCTAAACAGGAAGTATCATGTAGTTTTCATTCCCTTACGAGTTTAATCCATACTAATATTATAAATGGGAAAGTGTGTCTGTCTGTCTGTCTGTCTGTCTGTCTGTTTGTCTTTCTTTCACGGCAAAACGGAGCGACGGATTGACGTGATTTTTTAAGTGGAGATAGTTGAAGGGATGGAGAGTAACATAGGCTACTTTTTGTCTCTTTCTAACGCGAGCGAAGCCGCGGGCAGAAGCTAGTGGCTATATAAATAGACGTTACTAAGCAAGTACTTGACGATTGACAATATTGTGTAACAGTGACAGGTATAGTGCTTAGCCAAAGTACTTACGTGCTAAGTAACGTCTATTTATCAGGCACTAGGTAGGTATGCGGTATCCTTTGATTTCTTTGTTTTTAAGATAGGTTTTTTTATGCCGCTTTATTTGACAGACGGTCAACAAAGTGAACCAAATATGGTTTCGTTTTTCTTCTGAGAAATAAAACCATAAAAAACCCCGCATCATTAAAGCAATTTAGTGTTATATCCGAAGAACAAAAATTACCCTACAATTCAAAATTACCAACCAGTATCTGAATGACACTAAAATGTAAGCTACATTTTAGAACAAACGCCAGGTCTAAATAGGTCTAACGAAATATCCATCGGCCGACGAACAGTTTTCAATTAGTGGTTAACATTTCCTTCAATAGATAGATACACAGGTATTGGTTAGCGGGATGTCCATGTATTTGGTGACATTATGTAAGCATATAATATTGGTGGTATCGTATATGTTTGTGTACGTGTCCACACGTATTACAAGCTTTTAGGCTGGTTTAATTTATTAGTGAGATTGATTATAATTAATATGTTATTAATTAGTGATTGGCTGTAGCTTTGTTATTCATCATCACTAGAAAAAGTAAACAAATATTAGATTAGTAACGTAGTTGAGTATTTTTAGTTGAAATTTCAAAGATTACCTTCAACGTTCCCTATTAATAAAAAGCTCATTTATTTCTGAATGTTCTAGAATATATAATAAATTAATTATATTACTGTTTTTTCATTAGACCATGGAGGCACGTTGTAACGATAATCCTTTGAGTTTATTTCGGCATTTCTTCTCAGAGGTAGTCAGCTAGGAAATGCCGACTCCATCTAGTTTAAAAAAAATGACATGTAAAAGTGATGTAATATCCTACTTGCATAATAAACAATTTCAATTTCAATTTCAATTAACGTCAATTATATTTATAAATAGTTGTTCTAAACGCTCATTCGTCATACGCCAGACATTTCGCTGGTGGCACGACCAAGTGGCGCAACCTGGTGGGTTAATGAAATATAGTCCTAAAACTCTTATAATTATAAAAATTAGGTACCTAAAACAGCGCAGTTTTTATCAGCCGTGAAGCCGCACTAATCAAAAGCAGTGTCATTATGGCAGGTGAAATTAACAGCCAAGTCTGTCTGTTAACACCATGCCACTACTATGACCCACTTCTTAGAGTGACGTGAGAATGACTCCAACTGTCTTATACAGTATTGCCTCGATTAGCATATCAAACCGAATTGTTTTAAAGTCATTGTATGGCATTTTATGTATGGGTTTTCGAACTTTGAAATAACATTCTTTACATACAACCTTGACGACATCAGTGGAGATACTTGAAAACTTTTATACTCATAATAACAACCAATCATTCAAAGGAAAAATGATTTGTTTTTATGCGTACAACCATGTTTATATGTATGAGTCACTAATTGACAATTATCTATACAAAAACACCTCTGGAGTGTAAAATGAAATATATTCATAATTAGTGAATTGATTAAGATTCTTGTTCAGCGTCGGCGACACCGATGGCGATACATGGAAACATATGTACTCATAATAATAACCAATCTACCCAAATAAAAAATGGCATATTAGTATAACCATGTGTTACATATCGATCACTAATTGCCAATCGTCTGTACAAGAACACCTCAGGAATCAAATAAAAAATTAAATCAATTCATAATTGGGGTCCGAGTACCCACATTATTTTTAAAGACCTGTCAAAAAGACTAGTTGACTCTTCTCGTGACCCAAAGGCTGGCTTTTATCTTGGCCAGAGGCTTAGCATTGCCATCCAACGTGGCAATGCTGCCAGCCTCTTGGGCACTTTACCGGTTGACAGCGATGCGGAGGAGTTTTTTGATGCCATTTTATTTTAATTCTAGTTTTATTAATTTAGTTTTATTGTAAATATTGTGTATTTTAGATAACACTAATGTACCTATATAGTGGTGAGAAAATAAATCTTTATTATAATTCATAATTTGGAGATTACAAAATTGTTTTATATCATTTCCGTCTCCATATTATATTATGTAAACAATCTCAGGCATTCTTGAGTCTACAACATCAAGGTACAATATTACTACAAATAATCCAAATAAATCCAAAAATAATAAGACGATGAAAAATAGTTGTAAGAATTGAATAGATAAAAACCACAACAATAAATATTTTCTGTGAACCAAACTTAATACAGTGACAACAGAAAGTTGAGTGACATCTCAAACGACGAAATCGTGCTACACTTACCAAGCATAACCTTGAAAAAACTTAGTACATATATGGGCATTATCTACCGACAGGGTATAGCAACGTAATAAACAGTTTTCAAAACGGTCATTCACTTGTAAAGAAGGGTGATTGTAACAATAAATAAAAAATACAATATATGAGAGAATAGAACACGAGATAAGCTTACTACTCCTTACCAATTTTAAAAGACTGGTAGAGATGGTAAATGTTTAAAATCCACATTTGTACCTTTGCGCAGAAAGGTCAAATAAATAAATAATAATACCATCCTATTACTGTCCCACTGCAGGGCAAACGCCTCTCCTCATACAGAGAAGGCACGAGCATTGATCACCACGTTTGCTCAAGGCGGATTGGCGATTACTTACGGACTCATATTAAATAACAAGTCCAGGTTTCCTCACGATGCTTTCCTTTACTGACGTCTGTGATGTCTAAGATAAACTTTAAATAAATAAATATTAAAAAAAAACTTCATATAAAAGTAATGCAATATACTATTGCTATCAAAACACAGATTATACAACGACGTCACATCCTTTGGATTTATATAATTCACTATGTAGTCCACTTCCTAATGTACTAGGCATCGCACAATATTTAGAGCTAAAAAAAAGTTTTTATAAAAATATTAAAAGTAAGACTTCACTACGTAGTACCTTCCCCCACTTTGTGATACCTGCGCCCAGACCGCCATCATTCTTGTCATTCGCTTTCTTTGTGCGGGCATCGCAACATCATTTTTTTTTTTTTTTTTTTTCAGTGTTAGTAGATTAGTTAGTGAAGTTTTTTCCTATCTTAACTTTTACTTTTATCTTAACTTTTATTAAACGAAAACACGAGGATAAAGAATCGCGCATTCGGAAGAAAATAAAACGATTACAAAAACAACTTAACCGCTTCTCAGAAAAGAGTGAAGGTGAGTCATACTTGTTTACGTTACTTTAGAACTATCCCTAAATATCATCACACATAATTCGTGCAATTATAATAGCATAATATTGTTACCAAATGTGTGTTACGGTGTTAAAAAACGGGCTACCTATCATAATTATGTATTTATGAATCTGCCGTCAATTGACTTGCTGCTATAACTTGTATTGTTTTTTTTTCGTGATTATGTTCTATTCCAAGGTACCTAGTTATCATGTAGATGTACGTTGACAACGTAGCATGGTTTTAACTACATTACTTCAAATTTTTCGGATGCTATTCTCCGCGACGTGATCGTGGCTGATAGATTTCCGCTCACCTGCCGGTTATTCTTGGTGAAATATATAGCTGATGAGGTGACATTGTTATTCTCCATGACGTGATCATGGCTGATAACCAAACAGTCTCGTGTTATAACGTGATTATAAACCAATGACTTTAAAATACATTGCTGCCAAAGCAGCCTACGATTGTTTCGTGCAATTTAAATACAACGTCCGCGTTGTACTTTTCGAGCCTTGGGCACCAAGTGACTCACCGCCTTGTGATAAAGTGCGGGTGGACCTCTCAGAATCAGACGATTCGGATGCGCCAACACAATTTATCAGGTCCACAGAAGCTGCTGGTTTTCCGTTAGAAAATGCAAACAGGACTTCCCTTTTGGATAAAAATATCGAACACGAAACACAAATCGGTGTACCAATACTGCTTACGGAACCAGGTCCTAGTACAAAGCAAAGATACAACAACTGCTGCCTGCATTACCCAGGAGTCCCTACCTCAGGAAATATTGGAAGCTCTCGGTGAAATGAAAGGAAAGGACGAAGTCTTTGGACCACCGATTCCTGACGAGATTGCTAAACGTTGGGGGCATATCCTAGTCGATGGCCTGACGCGTGAGTAGAAGCAAGAAGTTATGAAAAAATTACCGGTACCAGAAAACTTCAACTTTGCTTAAAGCCCCTCTGCTGAACCCAGAAATCATCCCGGTTCTTAGCGATCCTGTAAAATACTGAAAAAGGCACAAAACCATCTGGGTTATGGAATTACAGGGCTGACAAATCTGGCATGTTCTATTATCCATTGAGATGTTGACAAAATAGAACTCATAAAGAAAATTTCTGACGTTAATAAAATACTACTAGACTTACATCATGAAAATGCAAAAACTAGAAGAAGACTAGTGATAACATTCTTAGATAAAAAGTTTACACAGCTGATCACCGACGTAAAATGGGACACTTACCTGTTTGGAGTCAACCTAGGAGAAAAAATAAAGGCGTCTAAAACTGACTTCAAATAAAACGTAGTGATACTATACCTACATCCCTGAGATACACGCAGCAGGGAAACTGGCGGGGCCCACCCAGATCTCAAGGTCAACAGGCACGCAGACAGGGTGGGCAGAGACCTCATTACCAGGCACAAACGGTCGACTCCAGCTGCTCATCGCCAGACACAGCCATCGAAGGCAAACTTCAAGGCACACAAACCATAAAAAGGTAGATTAAGCTACTTTCTTGATGAATGGTGTGATATAACCGACGATCCAATAGTTTAAAGTTACGTGAGAGGTTTAAAAAATTTCCTTCTCAAATCCAGTCATTCAAAATGTATAATACCCAATAATAAAAATTTCTCTAATTTTGAATTAAACAACTTAAAGATCGAAATATCTAAGTAACAGTCTTCGGGTGCTGTAATAAAACGTGCTGGCGTACCCGACCAGTATTTATCAAAAATATTTCTGGCTAACAAAAGCGACGGCTCATTTCGATTTATCCTTCATTTAAAAAACTTAAACAAGTTTATTACTACACAACACAACATTTTAAAATGGAAGACATACGAACTGTTACAAAATTAATTACAAAAAAAAAATGTTATATGGCCACTGTAGACCTCAAATATGCATATTTTTAATTAAAAACCGATAAAACTAGTAAAAAGAATCTGCGCTTCATGTTCGATTGGGAAAATTTTGAATTTCAATGTCTAATATTCGGTTTGTCTCTTGCCCCATATTATTATGTCTTTACTAAACTTATGAAACCGGTGGTGGCCACACTAAGAGATAGAGGTTTTATACCAGCAATTTATTTAGACGATATTATTTGTATTGGAAATAATCACGAAGACTGCCTTAATTGTGTGACCGACACAAAGGCATTATTAGAAAGTTTAGGTTTCGTTATCAACTTTGACAAAAGTAAATTACAAAACAATCTCATACTTTCCTTGGTTTTGAATTGCATTCACAGGATTATTGTTTAAAATTACCAAGGGAAAAACGAGAAAAAGTTCAAAAGTGCATCGAAAATATTTCTAAACAAAAACCTATTAGAGATTTTGCAAAATTTCTCGGTTTACTTTGCTCTGCATGTCCGGCTGTTTCTTATGGCTGGGTCTATACCAAACTCTTTGAACGCGAAAAGTTCCTAGCTTTGAGAAACTCTGACAACGACTATAATAAAACTATGATGTTACCCGTTAGTTTAAAACCAGACTTCGTATGGTGGATAGACAATATTATGCGTGCAAAAAATCCAATACGCAATGGACGTTATGCATTAGAAATATTTTCAGACGCTTCTTTTAACCGGCTGGGGTGTATTTTGTAATGGTGAAAGAACAAGCGGGTTCTGGAATAATATAGAGAAAAAATTATCACATAAACGTGTTAGAATTAAAAGCTGCCTTTAACGGACTTAAATGCTTCGCTAAACAAATACGCAACAAAGAGATACTGCTGCGCATTAATAATACAACAGCAATATCTTACATCGGAATCCTATATACGAAATTAAATGAATCAGCTCGCGAAATCTGAGCGAGAAGAGACTTGTATTCGCGTCATATATAAAATCCAAAGACAATGCTAAGACCGACGAAGAGTCCAGGCGAAGTAACATTGATACCGAATGGAGTCTGTCCCCGTTAGTGTTGAAAATCATTTACACGTTGGGTTGTCCTGATATCGATTTATTTGCCACTAGAGTTAACGCGAAGTGTGATAGGTACATTTCGTGAAAACGTGACCCGGAAGCATACAATATTGACGCATTCACTGTAGATTGGGGTTCATTTTTCTTCTACTCGTTTCCTCCATTTTTCATTCATTTTAAGATGCCTACGAAAAATAATCAATGATAAATCCAGAGGAATAACGATAGTACCTCATTGGCCTAGTCAACCTTGGTACCCACTATTTTTGAAATTATCTCAAAGTGAGCTCCTTTACTTTAAACCGGACCCTAATTTAGTACTGTCTCCTTTTAGAACCAGGCACCCTCTCTGGACTCGACTTACCCTTGGGTCATCTGTGCTATCAGGGAAGCGTACGCAAGGCAAGGCTTAACACCTGAAACCGTAGAGATTATGATTGCTTCCCTGGCAAATAATTCATTAAAGAATATAATTGCGCCTATAAAAAGTGGTGGCACTTTTGTACCAATAATAATATTAACTTTTATAGTCGAAATATCTCATTAATACTAAAGTTCCTAACGATAAAACTTGTACAGGGGGCTAGCTATTCAACGTTTAACCCCATTCGCTCATCGTTGGCTCGAATATTGGGCAGACAGTTAAGTGACGATGACCGGGTTTCCCGGTTCTTGAAGGGAGAGACTATATTGCAAACTGGTATCCGAACGAGGACACTTACCAATTAAATAACTTACAAAAAAAACTGGTAGCTCTTCTTGCGTTATCTACTGGACAACGCGTGCAGACGCTACCATTAATTCGCCTGTGTAATGTTAGAGCCAATGATTCAAATTTTGAAATAATTATTACTGATCTCATTAAAACTTCAGCACCAGGACGAGATATGCCTCGTTTAATCATACCTTTTTTCCCTCATCGAGTGGAAATTTGCCTGGGAAAAACTTTGTCCTCATATAGGTATAAAGATCACAGATAAATTTAGGCAATCTTTACAAACCGATAAACTCATACTTACTATTAAATTAAAAAACCAATTCATAATGCGAGTCCTTCGACTATTAGCCGCTGGATTAAAATAGTACTTTCCGAAAGCGGAGTAGATACGACGACTTTTTCCGCGCATAGTATGCGCCACGCGTCGGCCGACGGCGTCGGCGTCGTTACCTCGGCGGCTAAAAGAACAGGCATATCAGTAGACCTTAAAAAAAAAAAAAAAAAAACAGCGGGTTGGTCTGGGAACTCTTTGGCGTTCGCAAAGTTCTATGACAGACCACTTATAAACAGAGACAATGATGAGGCTTTCGCAACGGCTATTTGTAATCGGTTTGCCGAACATATTAAGTAATGATTGTAACTGCTGTAATTATTTAAAAACAAGTGTAATTACTGTCCTATATTTTTATAAGGAAGCTAATAAATAATATTGTTGATTTGAGAAAATAACTAAGCGTTTATTCTCTTTACGTACTCAGCGCTCCTTCTTTCAAGCTTCACCTATTTCGCCTCGAGTTCTAAACATCTACATAGTGAATTATATAAATCCAAAGGATGTGACGTCGTTGTATAATTGATGGTTAAACGAACTTACCTTAAGTGATGTTCGACCATAATTATACAAGACGTCACATCCGAAGGATTTATAACCCACCCCAACCCTACGATTGTATGCACAATCACAAATCTCCCTGAAGACTATCGCGAAATAGGCTCTTCCTCTCTGAAAATAATGACAAGAATGATGGCGGTCTGGGCGCAGGTATCACAAAGTGGGGGAAGGTACTACGTAGTGAAGTCTTACTTTTAATATTTTTATAAAAACTTTTTTTTAGCTCTAAATATTGTGCGATGCCTAGTACATTAGGAAGTGGACTACATAGTGAATTATATAAATCCTTCGGATGTGACGTCTTGTATAATTATGGTCGAACATCACTTAAGGTAAGTTCGTTTAACCATCAATTGTTGACGTGGCGAAAAGCGTCAATGCTCAAATGGGACTTGGCTGGGCATGTCTGTCGCATGTCAAATGAGTTTTGGGCAAAGCTCTAAACCGATGTCCCACAGTGGCAATACAGGGCGGTAAACCACAAAAGGGATGGGGTGACCTAGATGTCTTGAAGATTGGCAAGACGTATTGTTAAATCGTGACCGATTCAAAGAGTGGGGGACAGCCTTGCCCAACAATGGGACACGACCATGATGTCACGTATTCGTTGGACTGTTTTCAATTAATATGTATTTTTTTACACCGCCGGTCCCTCAGAAAGTATTTTAAGCAATTTTATTGGTCCCGGTTACCAGGAATCAAAAAGTCTGACAATCAGTTTAATTGACAAGTATCGTGTTAGTAGTTTCACACACTGGTTTCGGTTGCATACGTTATACTGGTTTTTACGAATTCTGCCTCAATCACTTTTATACAATGAATTATTGCACTTTGATGAATCGATTTTTGTTTTTTTAAATATAGGTAATATTTTATCCCAAAAATAATTAAAACTACGTAAACTGCTGTCACACTTCCGCTGTACAGTCAAAACAAACTGAAATGGATGAAATACCTACTAAGGTGCGTTGGGGTAATACCGGACGGATTTTCGAATAGTTGCAAGCATGTTGCAAAAATATTTTTTTCTCAATTTTGGTAAACACCACGTTCTTGAGAAATGGTGGAAATTGATAATGAATTATTTATCAAAGCGTAATTTTAATATTAAATTATTTATGAACACACAACAGTTTTTGTTTGAGAAGCCTGTAAAATCAGGAAACTTTTTTTGAGAGTGTAATGACGATTTGGCCGTCAAGGGGCAAGTACGGACAACAATTTAATCTATTCCTACTGCTAGGAGCATAAGATGCAAGAAAAGAATCAGAATCAGAATCAGAATCAAATATTTTATTTGTAGAACATAGGTAGGTAAAAAAAAATTACAGATGTGATGTCAATATAAAATGAACACTATGTCTTGCCGTCGAAGGCGTACAAATATTCACATTAAGATAATTATTACATTTAATTGAATTAAAAAATAATAATAATAATACAGTCAAAATTAATTAAAACAAAATACTAAATACAGCACAAAAATTCATTAATAAAATAATTATAAATTCAACCTTGTAATAAACATTTAAATTAAATTAGATGAAATGTCAAAATTGTCTTTATATTAATTGATCTTCCAAATATTCACTAAGCGCATAATAAGTTTTCTCGCACAACAGATTAAAAAGAGCCTTTTTAAATGGTGAATGCTGTCAAGAATGTGTCCGATCTTATCCACTCGTTTTTACAAAACCTACCTTGTTTCACCTTTTACCTTTTATTACTCGTCCTAGCTGTCGGAGGGACTGGCGGTCACTGCGGAGTGGGGCGGAACAAAATAACGTATTGCGCAATGTGGCTAGCATTAAAAAATATACCCAAATAAGTGGAATATTTGATTCCTACGTTCTTACCCCAGCGCCGATCTTACCCCAACGCACCTTACGCTATACCCTTATGCAAGTGCGACTGTGTGCATGCGTAGATTTGTAATGTGACTATAATTTTCTCCCACAATCTGTACAACTAATTTATAAAAAAACAGTCTTTTAAACATAATAATAAAAATTCTGTGTATGTATTATGATTAAATAGCATAATATTCTAATTGGGGTGTCCGGTGGTGTGCGTTTATTCCGGGACATGTTGTAGTTGCCGGGGTTGCGTAATAGTTATAATAGTTACCATGGCTCCGGAACATGAAGGGCAACCGAAAGAACTTGAGTGTGTTTTAGTCAGTAAAAGTCTGACACGCCCTCCCGCCCCGCCCAGGACGGGGGAAGTCATTTGATGATTTCCCACTCCCCAAAAAAAAACACTTTTATAGCAATCCCCGCCGAGTACGTCTGTATCTCTATTTCCAATAAATTGACGGATCACAGAACGGATTTGTATCAATATACAGCGATTCAATAATTTTGTTATAGTACAGATGTTTTCAAAGATTTATAGCACTTGAGCAAAACTGAAGCGGTTCACTAGTATAACAAAACCGCGTAGTAGCGATTGCAATAGATGAAATTTACTGCTTAATAAGAATATTGCCACACCACTTATTTCAATTTTTACAACTAAATAAATTAATACTACCGTGTCAACATAAAGTTTATCTAGAAGTTTGGATTACGTGGCTACTGGCAACACAATAAGTTGCTTATAATCTCGAAAACAACGAAATAAAGTAATTACTGAACTCGTATATTTTCTCTTCGAAAGGAAAATGATACGAAGTTTGGCAGTAGCCAAGCGACGAGACTAATTAGGTAAGTTATTTAAATTATTGTGTAACTCTTGGAAAAATACTTAATTCTGCTAAAATTTGTTTGGTTGCCCTTATATGGGGGTAAAGATTTTTTACAAAAAAATATTTGGATAGAAAAATATTCATTTATCATAACATAATTTAACCATTTTACAAATAGAAATCTAATTCTTCTGAAATCTAATATTATAATTTGGGATTTTAAGTGAAACAACGTAGTGCTTGGTTCCGCTGCTAAGACCAGAAGGAAGTTTATTCAAAAATACACAGATACATTTATGCTACTTAAAAGTTCACTTCCGGTACAGATAATAATAAGGATATTTTAATAGACATTGTAGGTTGACAGTACCAGTATTTTGAGCACATTATAACACCCCCACTCTCAAAATATCAACCTATATCAGTTACAACATACATTAACAATACCTAAAATATTCATAAACTTACTATGTTTAACAAAATTCAAACTTTTTGTAAACATGTCTGCTGGCATATCACTTGTAGGCAAATAAATAACTTTAACTATACCATTAAAAATTACTTCTCTACAATAGTGATAACGAATATCAATATGTTTTGTCCTATTGTGAAAAATAGGATTTTCTGACAATTTTTTAGCACTTTGATTATCATTATATAATGCAATTGTGTATAATCTTTCAGTAATCTCACTTTGCAAGTTTCTAAGATATACAGATTCACGACAACCCTCTGTAAGTGCCATGTATTCGGCCTCTGTACTAGAGAGTGCCACTGTCCTCTGTTTCTTACTACTCCATGATATGACAGAACCTGATAACATGAAACAGTAACCTGAGTAAGATTTTCTATCCTCTGAACAATTTCCCCAATCACTATCAACATATCCTACAATATCAACATTACCAGTTTTACAATATCTTAAACCTAAATTTTTACTTCCCTTTAAATACTTTAATATTCTTTTAGCATAGGACCAGTGCTCATTATTACTACAATTATTAAATTGACTTAGATATCCTACTGCATATGAAATATCAGGCCTTGTAAGGACAGCAAGATACATGAGGCTGCCTATAAGTTGCTGATAAGGATTATCACACTTCTGTCCCTCATTTTTAACAATATTTAATTTAGGCTCCATAGGAGTATCAACAGTTTTACACTCATTCATTTTAAACTTGTGTAACAACTGGTCAATATAGTTTTCCTGGCTCAATGTAATAACATTATTCACCTTATCTATGTTTACATTTATACCAAGACATTTTTTAATTTCTCCTAAGTCTTTAATCTTAAATTTACTACTTAAAGTTTGTTTTAACAAAGCCATTTCAGTTTTATCATTTGAAAAAATAAAAAAATCATCGACATACAATGTTACTATTGTTCTAAGACCATTAACAATTTTTGTATATAAACATGGCTCAATTTTAGATTTTTTATAACCATTACATAACATCACACTATCTACTTTTTTATGCCACGCCCTAGAGGATTGCTTGAGACCATATATAGCTTTGTGCAACTTAAGAACTTTATTTTCATTAACATTATCATTATAATGCTCAAAACCATCTGGTTTCTGCATGTATATGATCTCCTCCAATTCTCCATTTAGGAAGGCTGTTTTAACATCTAAATGTGACGTTTCTAAATCTAACTGTACTGTTAAAGCAAACAATAATCTTAGTGTAGAGTGACGGACTACAGGGGAGAAGGTTTCATTGTAATCAATACCACATTTTTGATTATAACCCTTCGCTACCAGTCTGGCACGATAACAAATGTTATTGTCTTTATCATATTTCTTTTTAAGCACCCACTTGCTCTTTACAACAGTTCCTTCTTTAGGAGTATCTACAAGCTCCCACGCATGGTTATCATGAAAACACTGCAACTCCTCTTTGACAGCACACAACCAATGTTCTCTTTCTGGACCTTGTAATGCTTCCTTCAAAGTAAGTTCATTGTCATTTACACTGGAACTGTCTATACACATATTTGAGAAACCATACCTGTCTGGTTTACGCCTTTCTCTAGTAGGTAGCACTCTTACAACACTCTCAGCACTCCCCGTAGAACTGTCCGCTTCTTCATTCTCACTCGGCACATAAGAAGGATCTTCACTATGATCTGATGAAGACATAAATGATTCGTCTGACTGACAATTGTCCCCCACTGCATCTGATGTTTCCTTGTCTTCCTCGACGCAAGGAGCATCCAAGTCTAAATTTTCAACAGTAGCTGTCACATTGCTCACAGGCAATTCTTTTTCAATAATTATGACATCTCGACTGCATGTTATCGACTTGGTATGGGGATTATACACTCTGTATCCTTTGATATTATCTGGATAGCCCACTAGAATACATTTAACTGATTTCTTGTCCCATTTTAACCTTTTTTCTTTAGGTATATGAACCATGCAAGTACTTCCAAACACACGAAGATGACTAATATCAGGTTTCTTATTAGTCCAAAGCTCATATGGCGTTTTGTTGTTTAAACCAGCTGATACTGTTCGGTTCTGTAAGTAAACAGCAGTATTAGTTGCCTCTGCCCAGAACTCCTTTTCTAAACCAGCATCAAACAATAAACATCGGGCCTTTTCTACAATACTTCGGTTCATACGCTCGCTTAAGCCGTTTTGTTCTGGCGTATATGTATTAGATTTTTGATGAACAATGCCCTTTTGCTTTAGATAATTTTCAAATTCATGACTGCAGTATTCACGACCATTGTCACTGCGCAACATCTTAATCTTTTTATTTTGTGCATTCTCAACTATGGACACATAATTTCTAAAGCATTGAAAAGATTCACTCTTGTTCTTCATAAAATAGATATAAGTCATGCGACTATAATCGTCAACAAATATTATGAAATACCTTGAACCTCCAAGGGAGCAGCTCTCCATAGGTCCGCACACATCACTATGAATTACCTCCAGCACCTGACTGCTTCTATTTCCATTGCTTGGAAAAGGTAGACGAGTTTGTTTTCCTTCACAGCATGTAACACAGGAATTCTTACTTGTCACTGCCTTGTCATCCATATTAAAACCTTCCACAGCATCCTTCATTTTATTTAGGTAAGAGCTATTGACATGCCCCAACCTCCGATGCCAAGTTTCACTGGAAACTACAGCCACAGCTGACAGATGCACTGGCGTATTGAGTCTGTAGACACCATTTACTAGGCTCGCTGTCGCCACCAAAACTCCCTTTCAATTATAAATGTCGCAACCGCCTTCTCTGAAGTTCACTTTATTTCCCTTCTTTATAAGTTGGCTCACAGATAGAAGATTTGTTGTGAGACTCGGTACACACATAACCTCTTCCACTGTCACATCGAAATTGCATTCATCAGTACAAGTGGTAATGTTTACTTCACCACAACATTTTTCTGGAACTTTATTCTCGTTGGCAACCACAATTTCCTTCATACTATGTTCGTAAGATGGATTTACGATCCAATGTTCATTCGTCGTCAGATGTACGCTGGCACCGGAATCGACATACCAATCAGTTTTACTATAAAACCCGCTTAGAAACACAGCACTGAATGCGTTCGTCTGTTTTCGATCCATTTCTTTGGTATTCACTGAATTCGGGCACTTATTACGATAATGTCCCATTTGTTTACATCGGAAACATTTTATTTTCGACTTTGACAACTGGTCGGGGTCGCCATCTTTGACGCGATTTTTAACTTCCTTGTCATTTGGTTTGACATTTTTCTTATGTTGGTACCATTGACTTTTTTTGCTATGGAATGAACCAAATGCAGCACTTTCAACACGAACTTCCGACTCCATATCTAATAATTTAGATTTTATGGAATCCGTCGTGATATTGATGCCAGAGTGTTCAATGGCCATAATCATTGGCGAGAATTTATCATGTAGTCCCGCCAACAGTAAAGAGCCAATCCACTCATCGTTGATGTTGAAACCAGTTCCCGCCAATTTCTGACCCGTCTCCACTAATTGAGTTACATATGAATTCATGGAATCACAGTCATCCAGTCTTATTGATATTAGATTTCTCAATAGACTTATCCTTCTTGTGAATCCAGAATCATCATACAGCGATTTCAATTTTTCCCATAGTTCCTTCGTAGATTTTACTTCTTTGATATGAACGTAAATGGAGGGATCGATCGTCAAGATCAATTTGGCTCTGGTTTTAGCGTCGTCCGTGGCTGCAACAGACGCTTGACCTGCTTCTGGCTTGATGCATCCTAGCGTTCCTTCTAAAATTAAGAAGTTTTCCGCCGCGAAACACCACTCACTATAGTTTTCTCGGCCTTTGAGTTTAGGTACATTCACCATATAGTTCGATGACGCCATTTTTTTTTCAGTTCACAGCACAATTACCTAACCGACCGCACAAATCCACAAACACACAATTCTGTCCTCTTACTGCAACTATTATCAATGTCCACGATAACAACTGTCGCGAGAACTAATTGAACAATAGCCCGAAACGCTCTGGGCCCATAACCTATTATAATTTGGGATTTTAAGTGAAACAACGTAGTGCTTGGTTCCGCTGCTAAGACCAGAAGGAAGTTTATTCAAAAATACACAGATACATTTATGCTACTTAAAAGTTCACTTCCGGTACAGATAATAATAAGGATATTTTAATAGACATTGTAGGTTGACAGTACCAGTATTTTGAGCACATTATAACATCTAATTAAAAAAAATAATGCTTTATAGAATTATGTCATTAGTAAAATAAAATAAATTAGGTAGTTTTTTTTTTCCTTACACACTTTGGGGGCCCCCGTGGCCCCGTACAATTGATACGGCAGATACGACGGTAGCTACGCCCCTGCTGAAAACCTAAAATAACGCGGGTGAAACCGCGGGGACTGCTAGTAAACTATTTACACATTCTATAAGATAGAATTATACACGCTCTATGCTACTAAGCGGCTTGGCTGCTCAAGTTCAGAATTCTAGCAAACCAAACCCTCTGCAGAGCATATTTATGATTTCTAGTTAAAAGTTCTTAGAGCATGTCATATTTGTGTGGTTTCTGTGAGTAATCTCTTAAAGGGCTTGCTTCTTGTAGAGTCAGTGCGTAATTACCTTATGTTTTGTCCATGGTCTTTTTACAGTTAATTGAAAATTAAACGAGATTTAGAAACTCATGATTTAGACGGGCCTGTTGGTCTAGTGGTTAAGTTACCCTGACTGCTACGCCGGAGGTCGTGGGTTCGATTCCCACCCAGGACAAACTTTGTGCGATGACCATGATTGCTTGTTCTGTGTCTGGGTGTAATTTATCCAAATATGTATGTATTTTATAAATTATTTAAGTATGTATATCAGTTGTAAAAGTGTTACGTATATAACCTATTTATAAAATAAATACGATTTTATGATTTTTTATGATTTTAGTTGTCGGGTTACCATAGTACAAGCTCTGCTTAGTTTGGGATCAGTTGACCGTGTGTGAGTTGCCCCAGAATATTTATTTATTTATTTAATGGACAAATTCTCAAATTTTACTCAATTTTAAGATGCTTACAAATCTCTTGCTGTCTTTGTCACTCTAAAGGCATTAATTAAGGACAGCAATAGATTTGAAAGCGTCTTAAAAAAGTGACGTTTGAACGTTTGGGGGTAAGAAAACAATACATTACTAGTTTTTGCTCGTGGTATCGCCGGCGTGGATGTGAAAACTTCAATTCCCTATTTTACCCTTTTAGAGATGGAAATCAATGCACAGCCTAAGCTGCTGGTCATAGAGACATGAAATTTTTGGAGGGTATAGTGGTGCCGATTCTCCTGTTCACAAACTTAACTAAATTTAAGTTAAGTGCATGTTTCTCCTTCCATTTAATTAAAAAAATGACAGCAGATAAATTATTAGTTAAGTCCTGTCAAATTTAGACACTCCATAGATAATTTAGACGCGATTAAAAACATGGCGATACGCCATTATTCTTCAGGCGCTGTCTAATTTGACAGGATTAAACTAAAATGTCACTTCTGTCCTTTTCTTTACGAAATGAAAAAGAGAGATGCATTTAACTTAAATTTAGTTAAGTTTGTGATCAAGAGAATATGCACCATTGTTTGTAAAGAGTGAATATCCAATAAGAAAGAATTTTAAGGAACACCAACCCCAAAAGGGATAAAGTTGGGGATGAAAGTCCCGACATCGGGCGAAGTCGCAGGCAAAAGCTAGTATATCAAACACGTATGCTTTTAAAGTAATTGGTATTAAATATACCGAAACTTCTTCGAAAAGAGGAAGAGATTTCGACGTCACTTCGGTTCATTTTCGGAAAACTTAATCCAATTGAGAGCTTGTATACTAACGCCCTCTGAAATTATATAAGGTTTTAATTCGAGCCAATTAATTATTGTAGAATATTAAGCTCCAATAAGTTGAATAGCCTTAAGGGGCTTACATACAGCTGGAAAGATACTTCTGAGCCACAAGTCATAGGTTTGATTCGAACCCAGGACAAACTTTTGTTGATTGTGTGTCTAGATGTAGTTTATCTATAATATGTATGTATTTATAAATCATATAAGTGTGTATGTCAGTTGTCTGGTTATCATAGTACAGACTCTATCAAGTTTGAGATCAGATGGCCGTGAGTGAAGTTTACCTGAAATGTACCTATGCGGCTGTACGCGCTTAGACAACTAATTTTATGTAAATGTTCGTGTCAAACGCTAAGTAGTCATCCAAAATGTAGAACATTAAATTTCTAAACAAGTGTAAATTTTAAAATCCCCGCTTCCGAAGTAATTAAGATCGCAACTGCAGCTATCAAAATCCGTACTAATATTATAAATGCGAAAGTAACTCTGTCTGTCTGTCTCTACTTCACGCCTAAACCACTTAACCGATTTGAATGAAATTTGGTACAGTAGTCTGAGACCCGGGTCCCAGACTATTTGTACCAAATTTAAAGGACATAGGATAGTTTTCATCCCGGAAATCTCTCGGGAACGGGAACTATTAATCCACGCGGATGAAGTCGCGGGCAAAAGCTAGTTGTTGATAACTTCGAAACGGCAGAACCGATTTTGATAAAACATGTAGAACCGCATACAAATCACACAGACAAATAAACAGACACCTCATTTTGTTTAATTGTTTGATGTTTATTTCAGAAAATTGTTTCTTATAGTAAGTATAATTTTATGTTATAAGTTCAAGTATCGGTCACAAACCAGTCACACATAAATGCCACTACGCCGGCCGCAGCAATTTCCATTCCCCTTAAAGCCAGTTTTACACAGAGCCATTATGACGGTACCGTGTTTCGAGGTAATCAATCAAGACCAGTTGAATCACATTCGAAGTGGCCTGACTTCGCCCCGGATTCGTGTCACTACAGCCCAACACTTTATTACCAAATTGCCATCGAACCCGAAAAAAAGGTTTAGTTCGTAATTGATGAATGACCTTTTTGGTTGGCGTTTGAGAGTAATTTAATAAACCTTTATTTTGGACGTTTACTATTTCTGTTTATTTATTTGTGTAAGAAACGAAAATAAATAGTTCTTACTTATGTTTTTTCTGATACCGGCAAAAACAGAATAAAATACAAAAAAAAAAACAATATTATTTGGCCAATTTATTTCTATAAATTGCATTTTGATAAACTTTGGAACCAGGCAGATGCTAGCATTTAACTTAACTATTCAAAGTACACTAATATCTAGTGTAGTGGAGTTGTTTGTCAGTCCTCAGTGGTAAAAATGATAATACTTTTTACATCACTATAGAGAGCTTCAGATTTTTTTCCAGTCTATTATGATTGGCACGCCTGTAGCATAAACTTGTGAAAATCCTCGCCAAGTCAAGATTTTTATACTTAATCTCTTCACAATAAAAAGACTGCTAGACAGCTTTGTACGGCTAAGAATGATTTACTTTGACATAAATTAAATATTTTTTTCATTCATAAGAAATAACATAAAAATTAAGTAAAAAAAAACCTTTTTAAAAACCAGCTTTTATTTAAATGCGCTAAAAAAAAACTTTTTTTTAAAAGCTTGTCGCGAGATTTAAGTACCTACTCGTATTTACTTGAATTTTCAAACTATGAAAATACAAGAACTTAAATCTTAAAGCCTTAAAATTGAGTTGTAAGATTCCACCGGGACAAACATACATTGCAAGTTAAATAAAAGCTTTTAAAAAAGTAGACGTCGCGTCGCCTCTTCCAATCACGCATGAAGCATGCAATTTGCTGGTGCATGTGTGAGTGTGTGCTCTGGGATTATCGCCCGATACGTAATGGCGGCGGATTATCGGATTAGTGTATGTATGTAGGTCTAGGTGTAGATCAGGTTTATTTATTTGTTTAAACTTCATGCACAAGCGTACAAGGGCATCAACTTTACTTAACTTAACTTAGGGTTTATCAACTTGAATTTCTTGTATTTTTTTTTATTAATGTCTAATAAAAAAATAAATTGCGTCTTCTAACTAATTAACTATAGCAGTATTCTATTATTAACATTCTGAAAACGAAAAACTTTGTTAACACCAAATTGTATTATTCATAATAACTTTTCTCTTGAATCACAAAAACTGCATCAAAGTCCGTTGAGTAGTTTTAAAGATCTAAACACACATGGTTTCAGACAGCTGAAAGCAACTTTGTTTTATACTAAGTAGTGATAGTAAAACGACTGAACCAGCAAGTCACGATGTCAGTGTAATGTTCGTTGATATTTGAGCATACGAGGGTGTTCGCTAGAACGGAACCACGGAATATTGTACCATTAATAATGTCAGCCTGTAGTTATAGTTTTAGATTACATCTTTGTAGGAGTTTTACAATTTTGCGGTTCTTGATGATGGGTGGGTTTTAATTCGTCATACAACGGACCTTAAAAAGTTAATTGTAGTATTTTACTTATCAAGCACTATAATACTTTAGTCAAAATATTGTGCACCTAAAAATGTACTCAACTAAATTTGGCCAAAGTGTCAATAAAAACATATATAGTTTACTAGCTTCTGCCCGCGGCTTCGCTCGCGTTAGAAAGAGACAAAAAGTAGCCTATGTTACTCTCCATCCCTTCAACTATCTCCAATTAAAAAATCACGTCAATCCGTCGCTCCGTTTTGCCGTGAAAGAAAGACAAACAGACAGACAGACAGACAGACAGACAGACAGACAGACACACTTTCCCATTTATAATATTAGTATGGATTTAATATAAGTAACTTAACTATGAAATCTAAATATAATACATACAGAACTTAAATAAATATAGTTATAAAATTTGTTTAAAGCCTCACAGGGCATCAAAAAATTCGTCCGAATCGCTGTCAATAGGACGGGTGCCCAAAAGGCTGACAGCATTGCCACGTTGTATGGCAATGCTCATTCTTTGTCCCAAGAAAAGGCCAGCCTTCTGGTCACGTGAAGAGTCAACCAGCCGCTTGGCAATATCTTGAAAAACAAGATGAGCACTCGGACTCCATGGCCCCAGTGTTTCAACCCCAAATGGCTCTAATATATAATTCCCAAGGAGGTTATTATATTTGCGCCGTTTCTGGTCTTTTGCACTTGCAGCAGCAGCCCCAGCACAACACGAAGACCTAGGAAGATGAGATGGCGCAAAAGTATCAACACATGTTGCATCCCACACCAAAGGCCTACCCAACTTCCAAGGCATTATAGTCATTCCATCTGGTCTTTTCCCATCGTCGCGTGCCAGACCATTAGGTTCTAAAACAGCTGGCACCCCGGCGGAGACAAAAGCATGACGGATAATGTCATTAATACTTGCGTGTCGTGGTATCCGGCCGGCGCTCTTACTGCATGAAAGGCCATGAAAAATCCAAGTTAGTGGTGTTATAACCGTTGTCCCACGGCGGCCAATATAGAAAACAGGTTTATATGGTTTGGTTACGTTGCAGCTACACGAAAACGGTCTTTTTGACACGAAAACGGTGTTTTTTTATAACTTATGGGCTTGCTCTTGGTCCCAGACTAGTCCGAGGGCATAGACGGGGCCTACGTTGGAGCGAGCTCACCCAAAAGATGCCTATGCACTCTTCTCTTGAATACATCCGGGTTATATGCTTTTGGAAACACAGACGCCGGCAGAGAATTCCATTCCTTTGCGGTGCGCATAATAAAGGATTTCCAAAAACGCTGCGTGTGGATTCGAGGAATATCGACCAAGAAAGGGTGGTATCCTGCCGTACGTCTGGATGTCCGGTGGTAAAACGGAGACGGGGGAATGAGCTCGTGTAGCTCTCATGAGCTACACGAGTGTGCTCATGCACACTCACCGTTTTAATGACGTTTTTATCCCCATTCAAATTTATATTCTAAAATATGTGACAAAAAGAAAGAAAATGACAATTTTACTCAAATACTTTTTTGGCGTCAGTCGATCCTCTATCTACTGATTAAAACTTCTATTAGGCCAACAGTCATTAAAGTACTAAGAATACAGAAATCCCAAAAATCTTTTTTCATACGACGAAGTGGAAAAGTTTTTGGATATTTCTGGCTTTCTTTCTAGTACTCGTCTTTTGACAAAGCCAAGTCCAAAAAATGTAACACTTAAATGAACTAAATAGAGTATAAAAACTTTTTTCAAAAAAATAATAACCGCCTTCAAAAACTAAAAACCCAAAAATAACTAAAATTTCGGAAGTCGGTGGCAACACAAATTGACTGGCAGAACAGAAGCCACCGACTTCCGAAATTTTAGTTATTTTTGGGTTTTTAGTTTTTGAAGGCGGTTATTATTTTTTTGAAAAAAGTTTTTATTTATTACTTTTTAGTGTCGACTCCCAATGTAGATATAGAAACTTGAAGAAAAAACACACATCGACTATGAATATTTCGTCAATTTTTTTTGTTTTTGGTGAATTTTTCGAGAACCACTGAACCGATCGCCACAAAATTTATATGGGACCACCCCTGAATCATGACTTATCAAACAAAAAAAGAACCATCAAAATCCGTTTACAATTGACGGAGATATCGCGTAACAAACAGCCTCCTCCTTTTTTGAAGTCTGTTAAAAAGCATCTTAAAATATATGCAAAGCGACGCAGTCAGTTAGCGATCGATACAGACGGTTACTTCAAAGTCACTCTGTAAATAATGGCCAGCCTTTTGAAGGAGTTAGGTGAACCAATAAGGGTCGATGAAGGACATGGTTGGATTTTACTTTCAAACAATTTTACTTTCAAAGTGCATTAGGTGTGATTTTAAAAATAAAAACTTGGCTTAAATTAAATAATGAGCTAGTGGGGATGATACTATATTTAATTGAACTTAATTCAAGTTAGTTTTAAGCATAAGATACTGATCCAATTACTATGTAAATAATTATTGAGTAGTGAGATTTGCACGCAATGCTTTAAACTATTTGTAAATTATAAGTTATATGAATGTCGTTGTGTGTATTTAGTTGGTTAAATAAATAATATGTTTACGGGTTATTTTTACTGTGTGTGATATTTAATGTTTCTGTCTGGACGTGCTAGTTTCTGTACTTTCAATAAATATTGAATTTTCTAATAACTATATTTATTGAGAGAAAGCCTAGAAGAACCATTCGTTCCAACAAGTGCACAGTTATTGTCTGGTAGCGCATACGTCTAACTCGCTTTTTTTTACCTTAGACTCTGCCTTTGTGCCAGATGACAAAAAATGGAAAGAAGGAAGGTTAAATCGGCCTCATAATTATAATAGGCGAGACGACGAAAAAAAGTAATTAGTCCGTCATTGAGATTATTAAAAAATTTTGGACACGTATTTTTTTCATTTTTCTCGTAAACGAAAAATGACGACGATACAGTGCGTTGAAGTTGTGCGTGACGTCACGATCAGATACAATTTTTGCATTACGGCGACGTCAAATGCCCCCACTATGCCCCCACTCCAGAACTTTGTTGCTCTTTATCTTTGTATTTTTTTTTATTATTTTGATAATGCAAAAAATACGTGTCCCGTATTTTTGGCCGATCTTCAAGACAGACTAAACAGAATGCCATTTTTTTATGTTGTCGTCATCCTTATTGTTTGTATTCTTGAATGAGATCTAGAAAGTAAGAAAAAAATGTTGTTTGCTTTCCCAAGAAACAAAATAACAAACTGACTGACTGACTGTTGAAATATCAAAAGATAGCAACCCCCCCGCAATTCTTTGTGTGTGCAGGTCAGCCATTTTAATTAATTTATTGGGCTACACGCAAACAGAAACTGTAATGTAACACTCGGTGTATATAGCCACGTCGAATGGGTTTTCAGGAAAAAAATAAAATCATATAGCAGTAATAAAGTGAAAAGATTGTCTTTTGTTATTTTGCTTGTAAAAAGTAACTTTCAGAAAAATTAACCAATTCCACTTTTTTCCAAGAGGGAGAAATTGACAAGTTTTTGACATCGACTGTTGCTGACGTAAACATGAGATATTTCGTAGCACATACGACGTAGCACAAGGCCGCTACGGCGTAGCTCGTAGCAAAGCAAAGGTACAAAGGCTTGCAAACGCCACATTGGATTTCTTATTACTTTTAGTTGAAAGGGCATTTTTTACAAAGGGTTACAATTTATTTCACGTATTAATTTTCAAAATATTTTGCATTTACATGAATACCAAAAACCAAAGTACGGTTCTCGAGCTAGTAGTTGTGGCTTTCATCATTGCGTTTCCATTTATTACTTCCCTACAAACAAAATAATAGAAAAACGAACGAACATTACCTCTATAAAGAGGTGCAGTCAAAAACATTACATCCATACTTTTATATTATAAAAACGAAAGTAACTTTATCTGTCTGTCTCTTCTTCACACCTAAACCACTGAACCGATTTGAATGAAATTTGGTATAGATATAGTCTTGACCCTGAGAAAGGACATAGGATAGTTTTTCATCCCGGAAATCCTCCGGGAACGGGAACTATTATTACACGCAGTCGCAGGCAAAAGCTAATAAATCAGAAGCAAAACTCTGCAATAATAATGCATAGAAATTTTAAAAGTATTATTCCCTTAAACACGCGTGATAACCAAAGCTCGTTCCTTCTCTGTAAAGGTCTTTACTGTGCAGTGAGACAGTAACAGGCTGATACAATTTATAAATATCATTAAGAATAATAATATAAATTAGCTACAAACCTGCCCGAACTAACTACAAGACATAAATAATTAAATAAACGTACACAAAGTAATATAAACGCTATCATCACCGCAGACTGTCTCAGAACGGAATTAATTACTAGCTCTTGTACTCATTCACAAAGAAACAGGTGTCTTTTGTGTAGTAATAACATCTCTGTTAATATGTTATTATAATATGTAATAATTTGTGCTCATGTTGAGGCATTAGCGAAGTATTATGCTAATTGGAATTAAAATCACTCGCGTTATGTTAGTTTTTTTTCTCCTTAGCTTCCGTGGGTCATAGCCTGATGATATAGAAAGAAAGAAAAACAGTTTATTCACACAGAGTGAGCTACAAATAATAAAAAAAACTTATATACTATAATCCTTAAAACTAAAAACATTTAAGTAGCGTCACTACCGCGCGAAACGGGTAGCGCTCAGCATGATGCCGTGACCCATACACACGCACGAGTCTCCGACGCTGGTTTTCAGCGCTAGCCGGCAATATGCTTTTTTTTGCCTCGGAACAATAAATAACGTTTGTTATTCACTGTTCAGAGACAAGAAAAACCACAAAGAAATGTGACGTTGTACCGGCGCGGCGAGCACAATATATAAGGTATACAGCTGTAAAATCCTTTAAGTACTTTCCTAAGCGACCTTCGTCACAAAGGACTTTTTTCACCCTAGATAAAAATACCCCTACTACTTAAAATGACTTAATTGTACCAATAGTTTACTTAATGTCATTAAAAAATCAACTGAACTTGACTAGTCTTAAAGTGGGATCACAACGTAAGGTGTAATTTATAATAATACATATAAAATAAATAACTAATAAATACTAACCTTTCCGTTATGAAAATCATATCATTTTAATTTTTTGCATCATAAATGCACCTACCATGCTATCTCTTCACTACCCTAGGTTTTTTTTTTTTGGTGAGTGGGAAATCATCCAATGACTTCTCCCGTCCTGGGTGCGACGGGAGGGCGTGTCAGACTCTTACTGACTAAAACCCACTCATGTTCCTTCGATTGCCCTTTATGTTCCAGGGTCACGGTAACTATTATAAACATTCCGCAACCCCACCCTAGGTTGACTGGGAGAAAATGCCTGCGGCTTTAAGTCCGCCTGTGTACCGTTGTGCATAAAGTATAAATAAATAAAATAACGTATAACTTTTTTTCTTTGTTCAACGTTTCTTTACACCCGAATATGCTCGTAATGGCATGTCTTACCTTGTTATTATACCACCCATTTGTGTGTTCGCGTCAATCCATTTAACTATGTGGTTTTAGGTTTTATATAGGTCGGACTATTCATCCTCAAAGTAGTATACAGTTACCACTAGAGGTCGACAGCACTTTCTGAAGGTTCATGTCAGTAGGAAAAATCAAATTAGTTAACCCAAAAAATATATATGCCAAAGTGACCTTTATAATGTATAATTTGCTCTCTAAACTCACCTAAGAAATCTCTGACATACCATGCCTCGGAAAGAAAGTAAAGCCGTTCGTCCTGGTAGTCATTCGTAGTCGACTGTAAAGGTCATACATAGCTCATTACAGCCACCCGGCAGCCACTCCGCACCGACTCCCCTCCTGCGGCTAGTATTCTTTATATGGACTTGTATGGGCATGCGCTCACTATATCAACTCCGTAGCGTCACCGGATCGCCTCGGTTATAAGGCTAATCGGTGCGGAGTGGCTGCCGGGTGGCTGTAATGAGCTATGACCTTAAGGCCGTAACTCCACGTAAACACTAGGATTAAGGTCTATCCGGTTAAATTACAGTCGACCCTGACTATTTTTTTCTTTATTTATTTGGAACATTAAGCAACACCTAACAATATAATTTAACAAATAATAATTAATTTAGCCAGGAATTTTAACACAACATTCTTTAATTTCCGCAAAAATACTCTGAAGTCCAAAAAGTATTGAACAAACTGTCTCAAAGCTTTTAAAACAAATTTTGAAGTAAAGGACGCAATCGAAAAATTTCTGGGAAAACATTTTAGATTTTATGTGACAACAGTTTTGGTACAACAAGAAGAGTTATTTTATAATTTTCGTAATTATTTACCTGCCACGGCTGCCACGTGTCTGAAGTACCTATTAATAAATCTGTGAAAGTTTACAAAGTAGACTTACAATCATCCATCTACTACGATGTAATATTGCTTTTACACTATTAAAAACTTTTAATAACCTGGCGCCGTATTTCTGCATAAACTTCAAAGCGATTTTAACCTTTTGAACCTATTACCTAGTACCGGTACTGCTGCCTTTGCTGCGGAAAACCTCAAGCGGCGGAATATGTTTCCGCCACTTGAGGTTACCGCCATACTAATAATTATATTTTCGAGCCGTTTGAAATTGAAATCATTTAATTCATTTCCATTCATTTTTTTTAAGAAGTTGTCTTTGGAAAAACGCAACGTAGGCAGGCGTCCCGCAAGATGGTCTGACATTTCGTCAAGGTTTGATTGTCGAGCGTGACGCATTTTTGCATTTTTTTTTTTTGCAGTTTTATTTCTTTTTTAAAACAAAGGAATGTTTCCTTTAAGTAAGTCAATGGAAATGGAATGATTATTGTAAGTAATAGTCCATCTCAACGATTTAAAGTAGTTTTATCCAGGGCCCATTAAAACTTTCCACCCTGTATGTAAAAGGGTAAACTCAGGTAAACTGACTGACTGACTAGGAAATACACATCAACTCACAACTCAATGTGCGAGACATGAAACTTGGAGGAAATGTTCATTTGTAACGAGTAAGTATCCATTTAGAAACGATTTTGAGGAAAGGGTACCAAATTTGGGTTATTCCGATCTGTCACCCCGTTTTGTCCCCATGGGTTGGTAAAATACTAAGATACTTAGTATTTAAATCAATCAAAAGTACTAAGCGCGCAGTAGCGTGAAGAGGTTAATAGAAAACGTGTTCCACACATTGCTAACTGGGGGCAGATCGAACTTTTTTTCCTATCTGTCACCCGTGGGGACAAAACGGGGTGACAGATCGGAATAATCCCCAAATTTTCGGTTGCGTGGATAAAAGCTAATTTGGTATAATGTGCATATAAATATACCACAACTTTTTTTAACTAAACCTACATATATTCAAATGGTAAAAGTAAAATATAAGCTTGTAAAAAATCAAATGCACATACAATTCGACACACAAACGATTGATGAAAAAGTCACACGTAATTAGAGAATTCACTCAGGCAGTTTTTAAAATGGCTCCGTCGAATAATAAATGAGGGTTGTTAATATTCAGTGAGGTTCTATTATGAAAAAAAGGCAATTTGTCGACCTTTCACATCCACGAAACATGGAGTAGTATACGTACTTCGTATTATTAGGGAACTTGAAAAGAAATCAAAGAAAGAAATATGATCGCATATTTAATTTATACTAGCTTTTGCCCGCGACTTCGTCCGCGTGGAATAGTTTCCGTTCCCGGGGGATTTCCGGGATCAAAACTATCCTATGTCCTTTCTCGGATCCCAGACTACATCTGTACCAAATTTCATTTAAATCGGTTCAGTCAATGATGTTATAAGTAAATTTACTTATAACATCATTGGGTTCAGTGGTTTAGGCGTGAAGAAGAGACAGACAGACAGACAGAGTTACTTTCGCATTTATAATATTAGTACGGATGTAACATCGTGAGAAACTGAACTTGAAATTAAAGTTTAAATGTCTATGGTTCTTAGACATTTTAACTTTAATTTCAAGTTAAAGATAAAAATCCGCATCCATATCGGTTTACCCATTTATGAACTACGGTGTAACAAACAGATGAACAGACAAACAAACACACACACACATAACAGACAAACTTATAACATCACTCTTTTTGCGTGTTTTTGTATAATTATGACTAGCAAACTTTGATATATAGACAACTTATTTTTTTTTTTTTATGGGACAATCCCACCACACTATTCCCAACCACTGCAACTCCTGAAAGCCAGAATCAACAGTGGAGTCCGCCAGAAAAGCGCCGAAGCAATGAAGCTCGACGAGTCCCGGAGAAACGATTCAACTGTCTTGGATCCCGCAACGAAATTAATCAGAAAGAACTGCGGAGGAGTAAGAAAAATAAATATTTCCACTTAGTAAGTAGTGGAAATAGACAACTTATATTAAAATCATCATCAGAAAACACTTTTTTGCTCAGGTTTCACTAGAATATTCTAAGAATGTTATGTAAAATTACTTTCAACCACCCACCTCTTCATGGTAAGTTGATAATGTTAAAGTTCACGCCTATCAGACGGCCGCCATCGGCTTTATTAATAGATCGGCGAAACTGAATTCAACATTATATGTATGATGCTTAAAACTGTGACTTGGTGTTGTCTGTTTTATGATATACTAGCTTTTGCCCGCGGCTTCGCTCGCGTTAGAAAGAGACAAAAAGTATCCTATGTTACTCTCCATGCCTTCAACTATCTCCACTTTAAAAATCACGTCAGTTCGTCGCTCCGTTTTGCCGTGAAAGAAAGACAAACATACAGACAGACACACTTTCCCATTTATATACTATGTTTGGATGTATGGATACTATTCAGCCAGAATAAAGTCACCATTTTTAGTATTTTTTTTTTATTTTAATTAATCGGAAAGAAAAAACATAAATGCTCCTGTCTTCCCTATATGAAAAGAAGCGTTTGCAAATGGAATAGTAACAGTCTGCTATTACTAATGTTACGAAGAGTGCAAAGAAAACAATGCTGATCTTCAGAACACATTTACTAGAAAACTTGGAAAAGCTCTACAATTGTTCTGGAAAGTTCGAGGAAATTCAGAACCATTTTTGAGGCGTCTAGACAGCATTCTTGGTCGTTCGAGAAACTTCCGGATCATTCTCGATTGTTCTCGAAAATACTGGAATGTTCTCGAATTTACTTGTGTGCCTTGGATTTTGTAGAACTTTCTAGTAGCCTTCTAATAAAACGATCAGCACGGGCCACAGTTCAATTTTGGAAACAAAACAGCGAATATCAAAACGAAGCGAACCAACAGTTGAACTGTTGAAGAGCAATTGAAAGAGAAAAAGTGATTCTGTGTGTGTGTGTTGCATTGTATTATTCATCGTGTTTACGATTACTAAATAACCGACTTAGTATTATTTCGTGAAAAACTGTGTAAATTATTAATCCCAAATCCCAGCTCGTAACATCATATTAGTGAAGAAAATAAGAATTATTTATTAAAGATACAACTAGTATATATTTTTCTTTTATGTAATGCTACGTTTGTTTACTCCCCAACAAATAAAAGCAAGTAATGTAAACAAATACTAAGTGTATTATGTGGCTTCGCTCGGTAGGGAGGGCCGGTGACTAATGGATGCCTACCGCCCCCTATATTGAGGTTTCACTTGACAGGCGGTTTTATCCTGCCAAGTTTCACTGGCCTAATATTGAAATCTGGAGAAAAATGGCAGTTGAATTTCAAGTCTCTTTTAATAAAACAATAGATTAATAATGTAACGCGTATTGATATAACATCAATGATTACGTAAATATTTCAAATAGCTTAGTTAGTTCATGATAATTACAAAATAATTTAAAACTGTTACTGACTTTAAGTATCTATAAATTACTTGAAACCAAAATATTCATGACACTCGGTCGAGCACACGGTGGAGGTGTGCCGCGCATGGGCGGACCATCGCCGTGTCCTCGTAGAAGCGATCGGTGGCGGTGACCTCTCGCGCCCAGCGCTGGTTCAGGCCATGCTTCAGGGCGAGACGGAATGGGATGCCGTCGCCTCCTTCTGCGAAGCAGTTATGCTAGTAAAGGAAGCGGCGGCGCGCGAGAGGCAACCACGAGCCTCTCGCCCCGGACAAAGACCCTGGCGAAGACGTCGAGAGTTGCAAGACGACTACCGGCCACCGTAGGCGCGGTTCTGCGGATGGCGAGCGATGGGTAGCTCGCCGCCCGGCTAGGACCAGGACCGCGTCGACGGCGCGTTAGTGTTCCACGCGCGCCTCAAAGAGAAGAAGTCAGTACAGGAAGGGGCCCAACAGGGCCAACGCCTGCCGGGGTTGCGGGTTGCGGAATGTTTATAATAGTTACCGTGACCCTGGAACATAAAGGGCAACCGAAGGAACATGAGTGGGTTTTAGTCAGTAATAGTCTGACACGCCCTCCCGCCGCACCCAGGACGGGAGCAGTCATTTGATGATTTCCCACACCCCAAAAAAAAGTATTCAGGATACTTAAGAATCAATTTTCACAACAGCTAAAATATAGTACTTTTCTGTTTTTAAGGCCAATTTTCTAACAGTTTACAAATTACTTACAATACTCTAACCAAAACAATTCTAAGGAAAGGTGTGCGTATTTCCATCTTGTAATATAATTTCATGGTATCCAGTCATAGTGGGGCGAAGCAGGTTTATTCTGCAGCAGTATTAAGGCAAAGTATTATTAAACAAAATTACTTTTTTACGGGTTTTGTCTAGACGTATTACTGAAGCGAAGGTTTCATTAATTAATGTTATGTCATAAGGTATTAGTATGTCTACGAAAACCACTTAGTGAATAAGGGTTAAAATCAATGTGTGTATAACGTTTTTGTTGACGTTAATGTTATTTGAGACTGCTTTTCAATATAAAAAACAATGTCTTTACTATCAAACGCAATATACTTCATTTTTTTATCTTATCCTGAGATATAAAACTGTTGTTTAGTCAGTGTGGTGATGGTGACCATGCGACCACCTCGTCTTAACAAGTGATTAGAGTCATAAGTTATTGAGACATTAATTACGATTCACTTGTTTACAAACCAAACAAATTTTAAGTTCAGTGCGTCTTATTCTTTCCATTTAATTAAACGAAAAACATAATACAAAATATTAGTTTAGTCTGCTAGCGCTGATTAAGTTAACAGGGCTAAACTAATATTTATTTTCTGTCATTTCCTAAATGAAATGGATAGAATTAGATGCACTTAAATTTAGTTCAATTTGTGAACAAGAGAATCAGCACCATTTACAACTCTGTGGTGATAACTGTGATAGCTAGTTAGTTAAGTTTTATTTTCTTAATGACCTTATCAAAGATAAATTTCTGTTTGATAGTAACTAATATTTTTTAAGAGAAAAGGTATTTTAGTTCTTAAAGCGGTCATAAATGTATGTACATATTATTATACTTATCACTATTAAATACCTAAAAATGTTCCTGTTCATTAGAAGTTGCCCTAACTTCTTATAAACAGAAACACTTAACTTTAAACAACTTTTACACATAAAAAAATTCAACATCCAAGGAGTTCAGAATAACCCAGCAATGGTGAAAGGCGGCTATAGCCGTATCTAGCGGAAATTGCGCCCCCAAGCCAAGGGGCGATCTAATCGGATCGTTGCGTGTACCGCACAGATCATTAGCGCCATCTACTGATAGTTCAGCCTTTCTTTACCCACTTCTACAGGGCTGGTGAACTAACGGAATGAGTGATTGTAGAAAGAAATACAAAATTTAATAAATAAATCTTGAAACAACTTAAATACGGACATCTGATAATAAACTAAACAGTGTAAACGGAACAATTTCTATGTAGTACTAAAAGAACTACCATCATCGTCGGATTGGAAAAAAATCAACATAAATAATTTTGGTTAACATAGCCAATGATATTAACCTTTCTTGATAAACAAGCTATTCAACACAAAAATATTTCTTCACATCGGATTAGTAGTTTCTTAGATTAGTGCGTTCAACCAAAGAAACCAACAAACTTTTCAGCTTTGTACAGATAGATACACATTGATGGTTACTATGAATTCCATGGCATCTATTCTAAAGGATACAATTTAAATGATCACCAAGAAAATGTTATTGCTAACCAAAATGGATTAATGGTCACCAAATTTAGCTAGGTTACGTTAGGTTAGAAGTGAGACCACACCCACACAACGCGCAAAGGCGAGCTAGCGCAGCGGCCGCCGAGCGCCAGATCTACTAGTGATTCATATAAAGTTACAGTTTTCAGTCAAATTCATATAAAAACCAAATTACCTAACATATGATGGATGCAATAAAGATATTGAGTATTGAATTTAGTTTATAATATTTTAAGAAACGTTATTTGGTGACCATTTATCCATTTTGGTAACCGTTTAGAACTTTTTTGGTAGTAAAATTGGTACTTTTTTTGGGCGGTGTTTAAACACAAGCCTATTCTAAACACGTCTAGAAATAACTAAGAAAGTTCAAAGGGTCATCCCTGCAGTCGACATTTACGTTCAAAAGTCTATCTAACCGCGTGGAACTTGTCACATTGTCAGTGACCTGTATAGTGTGCCCTCGCACGGTCAGATAGTCGATAACATCTTGTTTATGGAGAATTTGTTGAAATTAGCGTTATTTTCTTTTCTAAATTACCATTATGACGGTGTTGACAAAAACGTAGTTTGCGGGTAAAAAGGTTTTTTTATCACACATAATGGTAGCCACAGACGTAGAGTTGCGATTAAACCTTTCGAGGACCAAGCAACAGCCGGCTGACGGGCTGCTATTGTCTTTCTACTGTGTCTCAAATCACGTGTGTTCGAAGAATTAAGAATTAATTCAGCAAACCTAGGCTTGCACCTAGGATTGATAGGTATACAGAAATATAGGGATGCATTTAAATTCATTCATCACCAATATTTTATATTGAACATTTTATACCTAAAGTGTAATCACATCAGGTTCTAAAATGGCGCTTTAAAACCAGTGTCATGTGACAGCAAAAACTGAAATGTGTAATAACACCACCACACGAGTGCTTTTAACATGCGGCCGCGGTCAGTCGTCAATTAACGAACCTTTGATATTTATACTGTAATAATATGTTATTATGATTAATTATTATATTTACAATTAAATTTAAAACTATTACGCAAAAAAAGCTCTAAAGCTGTAATAATTTTAAAGTTTGTAGAATCAAAATATTTTGGATTATTTTGAACAAATGAATAGTCAAAATGAGTAAATAACCATACAGTCACCTAAAGAGCACATGACTATACAAGTCTTGGCTATAAACGCCGGCCTAAAGAAGCACGATAGACCCTTAACTTGGATGTCCGACATAAACAATGGCCTGAAGTATGCCCAAATCAATGACCTGAAGACCCAGAATGGATCCTGGTGAAGAATGACGATGAGAGCCAAACCGAATTGAAATGGGATATGGCTAGGCAAAAACAGAGAGGTTATATGCTCACATCTCAGATACTGCATACGAATTCGGATTCCAAAAATGTAACTTTTTCAATTCAAATGTCAGTATTTTCTAAGTTTATTTTGCACTCATCAACATTTGTGAACAATCCATACTAATATTATAAATGGGAAAGTGTGTCTGTCTGTCTGTCTGTTTGTCTTTCTTTCACGGCAAAACGGAGCGACGGATTGACGTGATTTTTTAAGTGGAGATAGTTGAAGGGATGGAGAGTAACATAGGCTACTTTTTGTCTCTTTCTAACGCGAGCGAAGCCGCGGGCAAAAGCTAGTTGTAAATAAAAAAAAACCTCTGATAACTTCAAAACGGCTTAGTCAATTTTGATGAAACAAGTCTAAGAGCCATCGTTAGATACCCTATTCTTAAATAAGAAAAAATATCTAAATCGAAGCTGAAGTCTTTCATCACAATTTCTCAAGAATATAACAAAATTCTTGCATACAAAAATGTAGGGAAAATACCTCGGAATTTATGACATAGACAAATAAATATCTTACATCCCTAGACCTGGATTAGCTCATATCCATTAACAATATTAAAATTAACGTCAACATAATTTTCACAAGAAATTAATTTTCCTCATTTTTTCAGTATCGTAAATTTAGCCGGTGTATCCTCTGACCACGATTATAATTAGATTTACCGCCAAGTCATAATTTTCAACGCCGAGCTTAGCAATATCGGACGACGCTGTATATTTTTTTTACCCGCTAAGACGTCATAAAAGCAATGAAGAAAATACCAGCTAAGTGTGTGTTGGATTTTTGCACAAAAGATTCCACGGTAAAAAAACGTGTAATTGTTGTATGGGATCACTCAAATAATTCTTTTGTTTTGTTGTTTTTTGTAATCGCGGAAATACAAAATATGTGACAAATTATAACTGTGTCTTCTCGCTATTAAGGTTCTCAAAATACAGCCTGGTGACAAACAGAGAGTGTTAGCAAATAACCCCGTTTTTACCTTTTAGGTATGGAGCCCTAAACAGCAATATTATTATAATATGGCGTAAAGAAAGAAAATTGATTGAAACCAAATATTAATATTCCTTGAACCCTCAAAATGCGATCGCGTGGTCAATTAACCCCACGCGGTGTTATTCGAAACAAAAGGAAGTAAATTAGGAAGTTTTTTTCCAATGAATTATTACAATTTTTCCCCGAAACTATGTGCTAAAGTGTTATTCGTATGGGTAAGCATGAAACAATAAATAACAAGTTTTGTACTAAGAATTTCATAACACGGAAAATAATGGCGACACAAATTATTTTCGACACTGTTTCGAAACGTCGTCGTTTCTATTATGATTCATAATTTTGAGAGACAGCGTTTTTTATTTTATTATTACTTTTGAGACAGGAAAGAATAATGTGTTGCCTTGTGCCAGACGAAAGCGAAATAAAGGTATTTTTGGTCATTAAATATTTACTCAGTCTCAAAGGCTCTCTGCGACGTGTCTGTATCAAGTTGCTTAAATTTTTCGGCAAAATAGCTCGTAGAAGCTCCATAAACCTAGAGCATCTTATGGTCACTGGTAAAGTGGAAGGATTTAAGCCTAGTAAACGGAGCGATAAATGCTGGGCTGATCAGATATCAATAAGCCTCTAGATATCGGTCAACACGGTCCTCCCTCCACGGAGATGTGGGCAGAAGCTGATGAAAAGAAACTTTTAAAAAGAAGTTTTGTCAAAGGAGTCCCGAATTCCCGATCCTCAGTAATGAGGAAAGAACAGTGAAGGAGGAAAATGTATGTGTACACAAATATTAAATTCAAGTGATCTGACAAGCTTGGAAAGCTGTCTCAATTGGCACAAAGCCGATGGGCTTTGTGCCAATTGAGACAGCTTTCCATTAATACCCTTACATTAATACCCTTAGTGCTGCTTGGTGGGTTGCATCAATTACTAGTGGTCTCAAGTGTCATGCTCGTGTACGGGCGCTGTCTGTAGAGATTAGACATCTTTTTTGGGAACCCCATATGATTATCCCGTATGGGAGACCCACTTACGTTACATGAAAAAAATTATTGTAATACTATTATTTTTAGTTTCTTGTCCATTTTTCTCCATACGACACAACATTTTGGCATGGGAAACTAGATTCATTTTTGTTTTGTACATGACGTTCCAGAGTGCCTTTTTTGGTGTAATGGGAATAAAATATTTGACTTGGACTTTGACGTTACGTGTGTTTTTTTAACAAAAGGGGTTTTTTGTGCCTTTTTAGGCTTCCGTAGTCAACTAGGAACCCTTATAGTTTCTCCATGTCTGTCTTTCCGTCCGTCTGTCCGTCCTCGCTTAATCTCTGTGACCGTTAGCACTAGAAAGCTGAAATTTGGAATCAATAAGTATATCAATCACGCCGACAAAGTGGTAAAATAAAAATTGGAAAAAAATGTTTTATTAGGATAGCCCCCCGATGTAAAGTGGGAAGTGATTTTTTTTTATTTCAACCCTAACGTGAGATATTTTGTTGGATAGTTATTTAAAGATGAATAGGGGTTTACTAAAATCATTTTTTGATAATGTCAATAATTTCGGAAATAATCGCTCCAAAAGTAAAAAACAATGTGCCCCCCCCCCCCCCCCCCCCCCAACTTTTAACAATAAGTTTAAAAAATATGAAAAAATTATAAGGAAAGAACAGTTTTTGTACAAAAAAGAAGAAATTGTAATAAATAATTTCTGCGTTCTTAGTGTCAACGTAACAAATAGCGTTTTTTAAACACTTATTGTGATGGACGGAAAACTACGGAACCCTACATTGAGCGTGGCCCGACAGGCTCTTGTCCAGTCTTTTTGCTGATTATGAAACGGGTCCTCCTTGCGCCAATCCGACTTGCACTTGGCCGATTTTTTCGTATTTATTTTTATAACGTAGTAGTCAACCGTACATCAATCAACCATTACATAACCAATAACCATTAAATAAATGAACCAACCATTGACTCATCCCGACATCTGTTGATACAGTTCACTTCGACAAAATAACTGTCACCGCAAAACTCACGTGCGACAAATATACTCGCTAGCGTGGAAACCAGCCTCCTAGCTTTATTTCGCCACACAACTTTTATTTCATTCGTGGAACGAATAATATAAATGAATGTTATCCTGTCTGTTTAGTTTTGTATGTTATAAATTTGCTTGTTTGCAGAACTAAATATTTACAACATAGGCGACAATTTTTTTTGTCGCAAAATTTTGTACGTGATGAATATGTGTTGAATTTGTTTTGTTTTTGTTTTTAAAGTTTAGTTGTATTTAATATCAAAAAGGATCTTTTTTATTTAAGAAAATGTACATTATTGTTTGTGCTACTATATGTATGTTTGTGTCGGCTTCCAGTCTACTGGGATTCAGCTGGAAACCAGTGTTTTACGTGAAGCGGCCGCCTATCAGACCTACCCATCCAGTCACTGGGCGACTCGATAGCCCTTAGTTAGACAGGTTAGACTTTTTGTCTTCTGACTTGTGCATAAAGTTCTACGAATGACAACCGAGACCAAGACACAAAGACGAAAATGTGTTTTTTAATACAACGACGCCGACTGTCTTTAAGTCTAGATGACAAAAGACACAGAAAATAAACATGGAGTTGTATTATGGTTCCGTTTGATATGACAAGTATTACATATTAATATCAACTTTATTTTATAGACTGTGAAATCCATCTTTAAAAGATTTTTTAAGAAACTCGAATACAAACCTTTTTAAACTTTCCAGCAATCGCTCTTAGATGTATAAATAATAAATATCGGAGCCTGAAAGGGCGAATCCGAAATCCTTGCTGTGCTGTTAATAGGCCAGTACCGGTCAAATTGTGGCGAAATCCACATCAAAATGGCTTATTCCACAAAACCCCTAAGCTATTATTTTCAAAACTCCATGGCCCATACATTTATTAAGCAGTTTTAGGCATTAAAGTTACTTTAAGAGTCTTCGGGTTGAAGTGGAATGACATTCGGAGGTAGTAGAATGGTTGTGGAATTGTTCTTATAGTTACCGCGGCCCCGGAACATAAAGGGCAACCGAAGGAATAAGAGTGGGTCACTGGAAGGGGCCCAACAGGGCCACGCCTGCCGGGGTTGCGGAATGTTTATAATAGTTACCGTGACCCTGGAACATAAAAGTCTGACAATCCCTCCCCGCCCAGCGCGGGCGAAGTCATTTGATGATATCCCATCCATAAAAGAAAATCATACACATTTTTTTGTCATTGACTCTTAAGGTAAGTAAATTCTTATAACGTAACATACCTTCTAAAAGGTCCGCTTCGTTCTGGAATCCCGAAACGATAAAAACAAAGATCGATTAGGAATTCAGATCAGCTACAATCAATCATGCGTTCCATTGAGGCAGGGTTCGTTCTCATATCTCATGTGTACAGACCCTTCACTAATTATGCACATAATTACCTCTATGAATGACGAGATCTATTGGTTTCGCTTTTTTTGTTTTTTTTTTTATTAAGCTGGTCATTGACTGTGGTTTCACTCCAAATGGTTTAGGCGGCCAATCAACTCTGAAGTGACGATTCGACACTCACGATCAAATAGATGGACTTCGGTTCAACAAAAATGGCCGTCAATGCCCAGGACTAGCGCTTCTGTCTGGGAATGTCGTGGATGTTTGCGTGACCGTCGAATTATTCCAGTTTTTCCTCTGGAAGTAGAATTGTGTATTTCCCTAAAGGAACCTTTCCTGACTAAGACTGACTGAAACTAAAACTGAATTTTAATACACACTGGTGCCGATTCCCTTGGTCACAAACTAGACTAATTTTAAGTTAAATGCATCTTTCTCTTTCCATTTCTTAAAGAAAAGGACAGAAGATACAATTTAGTTTAATCCTGTCAAATTAAACAGCGCCGGAAGAAAATTGACGAATATTTTGACGCCATGTTTTTAAAACGCGTCTAAATTATCTATGGAGTGTCTAAATTTGACAGGACTTAACAAATATTTTATCTTCTGTCCTTTTCTTAATTAAATGGAAAGAGAAAGATGCACTTAACTTAAATTTACGTCAGTTTGTGAACAAGAGAATCGGCACCACTAGCAAGCAACCCACGAGGTATAGTTAAGTCTTCAGGTACTGATCCGCTGCCGCAGAACATGACGTGATGTTATATCAAACGTCTCCAAAAGGTTACCCGTACCAACAGCTTAACTTAAATTGAAGTTCTAAGTAAAATAATTATTTTTTGTATAAAAAGGCGCCCTTTTTAAACACCTGGCAACTGCTAGCACATACCACACTTGCTGTAACCGCATTAGACCTTTATCCCTTAATTTACCGCGGTATTTTCATTTTACAAAAATAAAATCATCGTCTATACGTCATAAAAAGAAACAATTGTTTAAAATGTTTCTAACTTCAATAATTTCGAATGTCTGTTCATTATCACCAAAAATCCTATCTAACTGTAATTACTCCAGTACCATTAGTCAAATATCCACATATTTTAATACCGGGAAACATCAATAACCTTTTAGAGCATCACTATTCAACCGATGACATCCATTCGTAAAATCGTGACCGGTCATACAAAATTGAGTTTATAGACTATCTGCATTTAAAATATTCCGATAAAAACATCGGAGCTTTCGCGGCAGATAACAGAAATCCATTCCATTTTAAAATATTTTTTTATTTATAGAATTACTAGAGGTACTACGGTTTCATCCGCCTTATGTTTTTTTTGTTACTGCTGCGCTCTCGTGGGTTATAGCGTGATAATATGTAGCCTGTGTTATTCTGAAGTATAAGTTACATCACTGTAAACTTTTATCAAAAGGCGTTCAGTAGTTTTTGCTTGGAAGAGTAAGAAACACACATACACATAAATCCGTTCCATTTTTAAATTTTTTTAGTAAAATATTCTAGGATGAGAACGCAAAAATCCAACAAAGATATTAATTTAAACTAATTATTTTAAAACTGAAGAGTTTGTATGGTTAAACGCGCTAATCGCAGAAAGACCTGGTTGGAATCTAAGAAATCTTTTTGCGTTGGATAGCCTATTTATCGAGGAAGGCTATAAGCTATATAACAAATCAAAAAGTCGAAGGAAACCGAACCCTCAACCTCTGGTTTTGGAGTCAGGGTCATCATACAACGGGGCCGTCATATAACGATATAGATATAAAGTAACTAACACACACGCAGTTTCACACACACATCAAACTGAAAATAATATACATAATTATGTACAACTCACATTGAACAACCCAAAATGTAAGTTAAGCTTTGACCATAACGTACTAAGATATACAGGGGTCTAACATCCTCAAACGTTTAGGTTTCCTTCAGTAAATTGCATTGGGGACTAAGATATTACATGCTACCGAAGTAAAAGTCTATTTTCCTAACTGTAACTAGTTTATGTACGGTAAGCAAAAGAGATATGTTAAAAGGGCCATAAGATATAATTAAGGTTTTCTTGAACACCGATTGATGTATCCAAATGAAATTTAAATGGATTGAAGAACAAATTACTTTCTACAACATTTGAAATTTTAATTAAAATATATATCCATTGGTTAATGAAAAAACTTTAATTGTATTTCACGGCCCTGGTAACATATCTCTTTTGCTGACTGTACCTACATATCCGTTTGCCAATATTTTAGGCATCACAGAGTTATGTAACGTCGTTTCAATGTAGTTTTGAAGATGTCTCCATGTAATGCAAATGTTGTATGTTTGTTATTTGTACCATCATACCGGCACTGCTGTGTGAAATAAATGTATTTTCTTTCTTTTCTTCCTTTCTTTCTATGTATTTGTAGAATAATATATGTATATAGTACTTGGAAATACAATCAAAATAATGGTGTCTAAAGGTCGATAAGCATTCTTAACTCTTCATTAATTGGTCTTCACTGTAATCGGCTTTACAACAAACTTTGGTAGATACCAGCACCCCTAGACAAGTGCCAGTCGTTTTTCTTTCGAACAACGTGTGCGCTTAAAACTATTGACACTACTGTGTAAGCTTATACCAATCCCATATACCTATTTAATCTATTAATCCATTCTATTTTATCATATACCTATTCTAGATCAAGCTACGCCACTGCTCTGGTAGATACAAGCAAGGAGCTCACGCGACCTGCATCTTCCATATTCAGTAGTGGCGAAAACAAACGCATGAAGCTATTTAGAGCATGCCATGAGTCGGCACGGTGCAACTTACGCAAAGGTGGATAGCGATGAAACACCCGAACGATCATAACGTCCAAAGGAACCGGCCAGCGCGGTAAATAAATTCAAAATCTAAACAAATATGCCCGCTATCCCACGCGAAGAGCCGTAGTTGTAATGTTGACATGTATTTTTATCAAAACTTTGTTATTCTAAACCGTCGATAAGTAAAAAACAAAATGAAAACAATAGTGGTACGTCTATTTTTAAATAAAAAGACATGTCAAGACTTACATTTCGTAATATTTCTCGTATATATATGTTTCTTTATAAACAACGTTTAGAACAACCCGACCTCTGTAGCGTAGAACAGGGTGTTAATCGGCTAAACCTAATCGGCGAAGCGCTCCAACATAGAACATAATTACTGTACATGTACATATGTACTACACTCACGAAGTTCATACATCTGACAACTGACACACCGCGCTTCCAATTCGTGATTATGTGGTCAGTCTATGGCTGCAAGTAAAGCCGAACGTAGAATAGTATTTCTCTATGCAGTTTTTCACTATTTTTGCAAGTTCTAATTAAGGTTCACGACTCACTTTAAACATTAAACATGTATCATAAAACAAAAGCCTAAAAATAACACGCTGTTTATGGGAAAAAATAACAAGAAAACAAATAAAACTAGGTACTAATATTACAGAACTGCAGATTTTTAATTCTGTTTCTATGAATAAATAATTTGGCCACCTACTGCACTACGCCCCATCTATTTGTGTACGTAAACTAATAGGCGTGTCTCCATTTACCATTACCATCGGCACTTAATCGGAAGACTTCGGTTGACATCGGGTTTTTGCTCCGTCAATCACCATTAGATATTATTAGGTGAGGCAATAAAGGATTTTGGGTAGGGCTGCTACGAAATTGTTTCGTTATTTCTGTCTCATACGCTTGTTGCCTTTTATAACCTGAACGACGTTACGTCGTGTTCTACACTCCGTGTATCAAGCAACGCGTAACACTCAAAGAGTTCGACAAACAACCAACAGCGAGGTGAAGCATTCGCAACGGACATCGAGCCGCACGTTTACTCGTACTGACTACACGAACGCTCGCTGTGTAACACGTAAAGCCGGATGCTTATATTTAGCGAGCTGTACAGAGCGTGATACAGTACGAGGTTCTAGTGTGTAAGCTTTTTACAGTTTAGGCTCATCACGTTGCCGAAACGCTTTCATCAAGCGTACTCATTTTACGAGCTGTAACTGTAACCAAACAGATACAGTGCCCAGGTTCTAGTGTGTACGAAAAGGCTACTGACAAGCGGGATCTGCGC
Source organism: Athetis lepigone (assembly GCA_033675125.1). Lineage (NCBI taxonomy): Eukaryota > Metazoa > Arthropoda > Insecta > Lepidoptera > Noctuidae > Athetis > Athetis lepigone. Next base: position 6,351,156 of record CM066227.1, read on the forward strand.
AGTGTTGGTTTGTAGGTCGACATTCGTCGGCTCGCTGCGAGTCGCTCTTGTGGCGTTTGTTGCAGGCTCGCGAACCACGTACACACCAAGTTTTTTGATTACAGTAACGGCTACAGTTACGTGCAACGTTACGGGTAAACGACAGCTCGCTGCAAATCGTACGCTCGCAGGGTTCGCGAACCACGAACACGCTATGTTTTTTGTAACAGTGCATGCAACGGTTATGGTTTCAGCTCGCTAATGAGCACCCGGCTTTACATTATACCTCGAAACGCCAGTCAGTACTCACCGTAACACATAATAAGTACCTTCAAGACTACTAGACTGTGAAAGTAAACAAGATTATCCAAATAAAAGGATGAATGTGATACAAATTTTCGTAACTGAAGTTTATTGCGACTTGTCGTTTGAAACGTCTCTCTCATATTTTATGTTGAATACGTATTTATAAAGCTGCCTATTCATTGGAAGAAAGTTAGGATACAGTTAGGAACGTGTTCATGTTTGCTGTTCATAAAAGTTGGTTAACTTTTGCACAATACTGCAACATTATAAGTTGTGAGCAACATATTTCTGCAACACTATAGAGGTAATCACTAACCCGTTGTCACACTATCACGCCTTACGAATTGTGACATTATGTGGCGACGAGTAGGGATATTTATTAATTTTACAATGAGCAAATTAACTGGATTATCTCACAACACCATTCATACTTATATAAAACTAACAATGTATATCCTAGAAGTAATTACCCAAATCATAGGTATGCATGATATTTAAGTAATTTCCTTTTGCTAGGGGACTACAAATAGTACTCATTATAAAGCAACTCTATTGATTTAGACGATTTGCAAATGTTTGACAAATAAGCAATACAATACGTTCAAAATTACAAATGAATACTAAATTACATTTTGTCTACACATACCGCTGATCACGGAATGAAAAAATTTTATATTTAAAACCTTTATAACGTTACCTGTGAATCACAAATAAACGATTTCATTATAATAATAATTAACTAATGTTATGAAGTACATTTTCATCATCTCATTTCATTTTTTCATTTGTCCAGCTCAATGAAATTTGGCAAAGCTTGAATTTCATTTGATTGGTAAAGTGATTAGAATTTTGGTATTAGAATGGAACAAATCTTATATACTGATTGAATGCAGGCACGCAAACACTGCATCTACAAACATGAATACATATAGACATTTTAAAGTAAACACAAAACACAATGAAGACATAACAAGCTACGACCTCTCCTGAATTGAAATACAAAAAAAATACGGCTGAAAAAATATATTCGCTATCGGACGATGCAGAGCACCATTGAAAACATAGGAATAGCAGTGCTTTCGAATAGCATTTTTATGGTACACCTATAAAATAAAACTTTAAGGATGCTTTCCACTTTTAGGATCTGGTTTACAAGCATGAGTGAGGTTGATTGTAAAACTTTTAATCGCAAATAACGTTTTCGAACGAAAGTGTGCTTTTGTCGCAAGTGTTCGGAAATCCGTACGTTATAAAATAAATAAGTATCTTGGGACAAGTCACATACGGCCATTTGATTCCAAGCTAAGGAGAGCTTGTGTTATGGTAACCAGACAAATGATATGCATGAAATCGAACCCACGACCACTGGCTTAGCAGTCAGGGTCACTAACCACTAGATCGACAAGCCCGTTATTTAACTATCTTCTTCTAGATAAATCAAGGTTACTGTAGGGCTAAAACCGGGCGCCCATTATTGTTGTATTATATTTTTAAGTTTTGAATAAAGAGTTCTTTTTTTTTACAAAAAAATGGGTTTACTGGCGGTCGTTTTCTTATTTGAAGTCGGTTAATTAAATATATATGTATGCCCAGAGGACAAATTCTGAAGCAAAACCTAGCAACTATTAGCGGATCAACCCTACCACACATAATTACTCTCAATACCTCTTTGTCTTTAGTATTGACGACTCCAACTTTCCCTTGACAGGGGTCTGAAACGCCATCGAGATTGCGAGCTAATATAAACAAAAACGCGTCGCAATATTAATCCCTTAACTTTAAGAGCACATATTAACGTGGCTGACGTGTGTCCAATATGGGCCACTGTGTATAGAGGTTGAAACGGGTCTGTAGTGTGAAGTAGATTCTATAGATTATTCTGATAACTAACTGCTGCCCAGGACGTCGTCTTCGTACTTAGTAAAATAATCCCGGTAACATGAAAGCTTAATTAATTTATCAGTTATCTCGTGAACATGATAAAAGTGTTTGCAACAATATTCATGATACAGGTTTGCATAATTAACAGCATATCGATTTTCATTGTTCAGTGATACTGTCATTTCATCGTCTGTAAAATTGTACCTTTCAAATCGGAACAACTGGAGACACCATTTTATCTTTAAGTTTGTGGATAAATGAATATGGTAAAAAAAATAGTGCAAAATGAGCTTCTTTATTGTGCCCTGGGCCCCAAGTCTACTAGTGTCAAACTTTTGACACATTTACCAAAAAAATACTGTTAAAGTTGTTAAATATCCGGTCAATGACTAGCCAATGAGACACGATTGCAATAGCAGACTTGAGCACTCGGTTCGACAGTAGCAGGTTAAGCAGAAGTTATGTTAAGTTAGGTCCAAGATTACTACCGGCAAAGTTTGCATTTCTCATGAAAAAAGTAAGTTCTCTCAACTGCAACACAAACAGTGTACTAAACGATTGCCATTTGCTAATGGATCGTGTCAAAAACCAAGTGGAAAGCAGAATTTTAAGTGATGAGTTTAATTTAAAAATATCGCAGGTTGATCTGAATCAATCTATTTTAGCACAACCAAAGTCAGATGAAGCAACCAGGTTTAGCGAGTCGGTGTACCATATCGATTATCATTCTCCTTTTAGGTAAAGTAAAATAAAAAAGACAAGTGTAAAGTAGTTTGTATAAGGCATGATGGAGTAGGGGTCCATTGGGATAAAAACTTTTAATCAAAATAAAGGTAATTAAAAACAAAACATAACGCAACAACGCCACTTTGCTGCAAAAAGAGGTATGATAGTAAAACATTTCGGAAAGAGCTCTACTATACTAAAAAAAACCTACATCACATTATCATCGAAACGAGAATACACAAACACAGTAATCTGTAAGGGCAGAATTGCTTTCTGAATATTATCTACGTTATGCGGGCTATAAAATGGATGAATGTGTACACGTAGCTTCTACCCGCAGCTAAGATCCGTACTAGTACGGTGTGTATCTCTTTATTGCTTGGTCCTTCACCCATACGGCTTGGCCAATAGTTTGGTATATATAATTAGACAAGTTATATTTAGACAAAAAAATTGCACGGTCACGGCTATCCCTTCAATCCCAGCAGTTAGGATAAACCTGTTGGCCCAACATTGTTATATAGAAAACTTGCCTGGTATCCTTTGATGGAAAAAAAAATATTTTCAAGGAAAGCAAACTGGTAAGTATCCGCCATTTCTGGACAAGGACTAATGTTTTGGTACCATCACTCACGCCTCACGCTAAACACACCTTGCGTGAAGCGCTGATCCAGATACGCCACGAATGCTTTAACCGGCTGCACATCGGCGCAAGTTACACACATCGAACATTTAACTCGCTACTTCACACACAAATACACACCTAATGCACAATTGGTCCCTCCGAATCATAATTTAACAATTATTGCGCCGCAATTATTTGTTACTAATGCCAGCAACAAATGTGTCTATGGTCCCGCGAACAGATGTACGCGGACGATAAATGTGTTGCGTTGCAACTGTAGCGCCACATTTACCGAGACACAAATACATGCCCCATGTGCAGCCTGCTTTACTCTAGACCCGACTTACATTTCGTGCTTCATGAGAATCAAATTCCCACATCAAATAAAGAAAACCGAATCTAATGTTACCTCGTTCATTGCCCAAATCGGTTGAGGGGTTTGTAACAACGTTTCTAAGGTAACATAAAACATAATAGGTAAGGACGTCACATACACGGGAAAAACATTACACTCCCAAAGGATTTACCACATTCAACGAAACCTTCAAGCGATCCAAAAAGAAATATGGTGTACGTCACCTGACGTTATATTTAACAAGAAAATAAATCATAAAGAGTCGGAAACACGTTAGAAAAAAAAATAGGAAACATTAAGGCCCGGCGCCCACTAACGGCATCGGCACTACTGAGGATTTTAGGTAATAAAAAGCATTATAAGTACATTAACTTCATGGCAATAAAGTAGAAATTGCCGATGCAGTAGTCTCAAACATATCGAAGCTGTATTTTTGTTACTACAATCATATATCATGGAAATTTCTACTTTATTGCCATGCAGTTCATGTCTATAATGCTTTTTATCAACTAAAGTCCTCAGCCGTGCCGATGCCGATAGTGGGCGCCGGGCCTAAATTGGACATGAGGAAAAAAACAAAGTTAGGTATAATAAGTAAACAATTTAGACTTACGGAAACGTATTGAAGTTTCGAAAAGCAATTAGATTATGGGACATGACTTGTGAACTTAGGTGACAAAAGTACTGAAATTACTTCAAAAGGTTCAGTATGCGACTTTTATGAGTATTGCTTTGAACACCATGATTCCATTATAAATAGTGTAAATTAAAAAAGAATACCCTCGCCCCAAATTTAGATAGCTAGATAAATTACTTTCTGATATAAAAAATACTAGCTTCTGCCCGCGGCTTCGCTCGCGTTAGAAAGAGACAAAAAGTAGCCTATGTTACTCTCCATCACTTAAACTATCTCCACTTAAAAAATCACGTCAATCCGTCGCTCCGTTTTGCCGTGAAAGAAAGACAAACAGACAGACAGACAGACAGACACACTTTCCCATTTATAATATTAGTATGGATAAATCTGTTTACCTTTCAACGACCAAGCGACAGCCGGCTGTCGGGCTTCTATTGTCTTTCTATTGTGTCTTAAATCACGTGTGTATGAAGGTTTAGAGTTGCTGTGCCACTTACTATAACATCCATTTTTGTGTATCGAGAGCTAAAAAAAAGTAGAAAGAATACATAAAATGTGAAGGTTCGAACGTAAAAAATAGTAACGTAATACCACGTAGTATTGTATTATAACTTCTCACTATCTTTTCACTTTTCTTTATAGAGTAGCTTAGTAAACATTCAACGTCATTTTTACCGACTTCACAAAAAGGAGGAGGTACTATGTTCGGCTGTTTGTATGTTTTTTTTGTATGTTTGTTCATCGATTACTCCGTCAATTGTCAACGGATTTTCAAAATTCTTTTTTTGTTCGAAAGCAGATAGTTCTGAGGTGGTCCCATTGTCACCAAGTTAGGATCTGATGATGGGATCTTAGAGAAATCGAAGGCAACCCTCAAATTTTATAGGCTTACTTATTGTTTTTCGCATATTTTATGAAGTATCTTGTGTATTTGCGTATGGTTGTCTCCATCTCAGTTAGCTGAGCTGATGATGGAAGATACAACTCCTTAACAGTAAGAAGTTACTCGAACAGGCAAGGACTGTTTTAGTAAGTTGTTTTGATGTTTGATAGGGCATTTGCCACATTTGGGCTCATGATCATCAAGTCATGACCTGATGCTGCAGTCAGGAGAGTACCTAACTCCTCGACAAATAACAGCAGATATATCGTGTTTAGGCTCATTGAAAAGGGCTCGATGTGTGGATAAACGTACTGTTAATGAGGTACACCGAAGTACATAGAGACCTGATGCTGAAGCCAGGAGCATCAGAAAAAGTACAAACCTTGAAGTTACAGCACAGTAGTCGTATTTGGGCTCATTTTAAACAGGACTAACATTAATTCGACACTAAAAAGTAAAAAATAAAAAACTTTTTACAAAAAAAAAACCGACTTCAAAAAGTAAAAACTTAAAAACAACTTAAATTTCGGAAGTCGGTGGCAACACAAATTGACTGGCAGAAGAAAAGACACCGACTTCCGAAATTTAAGTTATTTTTAAGTTTTTACTTTTTGAAGTCGGTTTTTTTTTGTAAAAAGTTTTTTATTACGTAAAATAATAATTGTTTGAACCATTACAAAGTCTAAATGATGTGAGAATATAATGGTAAATTAATTTAATTTGTCCGTGTCCATTACTGGGCCGTGGCTGGGTTTTGTTTCAATATAAAAGTTTTAAAGTTATTTGTAAATAACCGCAGTAATTTATATAATGTGAACTGTGGGTATTGGTGTATCATAATGAAGTATTAACGCTGTAATCATTAATTAATTATGTCACAAAGTAATTGACGATCACTTTCCGTATTATTTTTAAAGTGACCCCATTTTTATTATTTTCCTTCTTCCTATACTTAATGTAAAAAATTATACAAATGTGAAAAATTGTAGATATGTGTATGTGTGACCCTTCCCGTGACCCAAAGGCTGGCTTTTATCTTGGCCAGAAGCTTACCATTGCCAACCAGCGTGGCAATGCTCTTCAGCCTCTTGGGCATTTTACCGGTTGACAGCGATGCGGAGGAGTTTTATGATGCCATTTTATTTTTATTATAGTGTTTTTTTTTTCTTTTTTTAGATTAGTTATTTTGTTGTAATAGTACAGTAGTGGTTTGAATTGTAAGAATTTATGAAAACATCTCTGCTTAAGTGATCATACATTTTATCCTAATCTCAGTTTTAAGCTGTCAAAAATCTTACTGTAGACAATTTAACATACATGTTTGACAAGTTTTTGATATTGGTCGACTTCTTTAATGGTTCGACTTAACTTGGCGTATTTGGCAAAAGATTTGCGTTAATAGAGTAATATGTAAGAACTCGGCAAAGGAACACTAAATAACTGCCAATATAATATTTAACCAAATATTTTACATACAATTGAGTAAACACGTTTAACGGTATTATAACCTCAAAACATAATAACAACTGTCAATGATAACCGAAGAGATGTTGCTCACGCTGTATCCGCCAAAAAAAGTGAACTATTCAGGCTAAGTGTCGTCCCACCAGGATTGACAGCCTAAAAAAATAGCGAACTTTAACTCTGACACAAGTCTTTTAAGCAAATAAATCGACTAACACTAAAATCATCAATTCCACTGACATCAGAATAATTACATATCTAACTCTAAACAATTAAATGTCAAACTCTAATATTCGTTAAAATGTGTAGCGACAACAAATACAAATTATTCTCTAGGCTTATTAGAACAAGGTTGGCTCACAAATATTTTGCTTAATACGCCTAGTGAAGTCGCACCATAACATTGTGATTACGTAAGTTGAGCTTCTGACAATGTATGGCGAAGATGTAGAGCCCCATAAGTAAAGCGTAGTCCCTGAGAGACGATAGTACGTCGCGCGATTGTTATTTTTATTTACACAGATCTCGAAATATTTGAGTACCAACTCTTCAGCAGTTTTTTCTTCATAGTATACATAAGATGCGTGACATTTTCGTATTCTATTCTTGTAATAACTTGAGTTGCTAAGATGTTATTTTTTATTGTGTTCCTTTTTTCTAAGTGAAATAATGTTTTTTGGACATGTACAATGGAATCAACACATCTGGGAACTGTAATACGATCAGGCACTTTTATGAGTTGTCTGTCGCTTCCGTCAGTTTTTTTGCCGGAATTGTGGAGGAAGTGGTAAAAGTAAAGTCAAGACATATAAATGTGACGGTAACGGTAATAGTATTCAGCTGCAGTACTTGCAAAAAATTTACCGTAGTATATTTAAAAACAAAGTTTGCGGTAACTCGAAAATTATGTCAAACACTTTGATTGATGATGATATTTTATGTAATAATGCTAACCTGGTTGTTTGCGTTTATGGGTTTACAAACATTAACTCCTAGTACTTGAACTAAAGTACCCGCGTGAAATGTCTCACACATGCGTGTTACAGGTTTATTCCCAAGCGCTCCAATTCCACTTTTCTTCAAACTATGTTAACGATGACATTAATTCCCAAGGATTCCAAAAGTTTTCTTAACAAAATAAATTAGGTACTTAACTATTAAGCTTTCTAGGACCAAGCAACAGCCGGCTGTCGCGCTGCTATTGTGTTTCTATTGTGTCTCAAATCAGGTGTGTCTGAAGGTTTAAAACTGTTCCCCACGGCTCAAAACCAAATATTGCGAAGGTTAATAAAATACAAATGACCACCAACGTTATACTTACGTGATAAATATTTTCTGTATGTAGGCAGTCACAAGAGTCAATCTTACTCAAGATACTAAATACTCCTTGTTGAACTTAAACTCCATCCAAGTCCCGAAATACTTGCACGTTTACACTCCTTCTGGGCGCAATGTAGGCGTGAAATAATTTGCGCGTGGGCTTGCGAAGAATTTGCCCTTTCCGGACAAGGCTTAACCAATACGCTAGAAATCTTATTACAGGCGACAGGCAAAATCCATAAGATGGATGGGCAAGATTTATGAATGGGATGAATGATCGGTTTTTAGGTTTAAGCTTTAACATGAACCTTTTTAAATAATTTTAAAAATAGGTTTCACATTGATTTGTATAAAAGATGATATTTTTCCAAATTTTTGTCTAATTATAATAATTTACTTCACAAAGTAGGCTGCACATCGGGCATACATATGTATCTCGGTAAATGTTGCACCACATTTGTGACGCGATACATTTACCACCCCTGAATATCCATGTGTTCTCAGTGTGCAGGACATGCACACTGAGAACACATTTTTGCGGGCGTATAGAGTACATTTGTAGCAAACAATTGCGGCGCAACAATTGTGGCAAGGTAAATGTTTGATGTGTGCAGCATGTGCCGCGTTTTGAGGCACGTTTATAAAACCCTCAATTAGCAACTCTTTCCTGTATAACTTTTTATGACGAAGCTGTGTCAAGTTTCATATTCAAATCTCAAGAGTGCCATTCGTTCTTTTAACGAATCGTAGGTATGCTAATACTTACACAAGAGTGTGTTATTCCGTTAAAGTTAAGAATTTTCAAAAGACTCATAATATAACTTTCAAGATAGATAACTTGTTAAAACAACATACATTAACTTAGCGTTTTTTGTTTCGTGGGAAATCATGAAATGACTCTACCCTCTCTGGGCGGAGCGGAAGGGAGTGTCAGACTTGTACCCACAAAAACCTATCCATGTTCCTTTTAGCCCGTTGTGTCCGGGGTCAAAGTATCTCTTTCGAACAACCCGCAGTCTGTCCGCTCAGCGGTGATTTGCCGCGGCAGCAGAGTATGCCAGCACCTCAGCGCGTCACTCGTGCATGCGCGCGAGGACTATCGCCTCCATCCAATTTTTTTTGGAGAGTGGCAAAACTCTAATGACTTCTCCCGTCTTTCGTGTCAGACTTTTACTGACTAAAACCCATTCATGTTCTTACGGTTGCCCTTTATGTTCCAGGATCACGGTACACAAGAGTCGCCGGAGATCGTGCCGTATCTCCAGACTAGCCTTGTGGCTACTACCTTTTGGGGCGCGTTTAGGAGGTGGGCCCCGTAAAGGGCCATGTCGCATGTCCATGGCCTTACTTTGCTCTATAAACTATGTGTTTGTCTAACGATCTCTTAGTTTGATTCTTCATAAAGATTCGAGGTTAAAAAAATTCTTAAAAAACCAGCTTTGCCCGTATCTATGACTGGAATGTGCATGAAACAACAGTCATTCAATCAGCCAGATAGAATATGAGGTACAAAATACCTTTCAACATTTAGAAATACGTCCACATTATTTTAAAATGAGGTTATTCCGCACTACCAAACAACATACCGAGCCAACACAATTGAACGTTCGCGATTGGATATTATTGTTTCAAATAGAAATTCCTGAAAACGTAACAAAACGTCCTGTTTCATAAACTCCGAATGGACGTTTTCTGATCAATATATTTCAATGTGATATTTGTCGTTCGGAAATTTTACAGTCAGGGATATAAAAAGAGGAGGTTACTTTGATGTAAACATGATATTAATATTTGTATCTTAAGGTTACATATATTAATATAAAAAAGTATTGCTCTACTATCTTAAAGTTTCCCCTTAATCATATTTCAGATCATAAACCGTCTAATTGGGTAGTTTACACCATTAACCAATAAATGTTAGACACAATTTCTATAAAACCTCTTTTAATTTCAGCCCAATAAATTCGGTTAACTTTCAATTTGTTATAAAAATTGATTTGTAATTGCTTTGAAATTTTGAAATCAATAAATAGATAGTCAACTGAGTTGTTATTTTAGTGGCGTCATAAGTTGCCATTGCCATACAAAATCTATTGGAGAATTGCGTTTTGACAGCTCATTAAAAGTACGTCAATTGTAATGGTGTAAACTACCGTATTGTGAGTGACCTCACAGTTTTACAAACGTTTGTACATATCAAAAAGGTACTTATATCTGCTTCTTCTTAAACCGTCTATAGTGTTAAAATACTAGTATGTACTAGTGACCAAAATTTTACTCTCATAATCATGAAGACCAAAGAAAAATGTTCCTTTTATTTTAATTTCCATTCATAACCAAAATTGTTTGTTTTTATGGGCACAGTCATGTGTTTACATGTCGGTCACCATATAAAGTCAAATGAAGTCGTGAGTTCGATTGCCACCCAGGACAATTTGTTCTGAGCCGGCTGTAATTTATCTATAGTATGTATGTATTTAAAAAATGTATAAGTATGTGTATCAGTAGTCTGGTTACCATAACCATATAACAAGCTCTGCTTAGTTTAGTGTCTGCTAGAACTAACAATCATGCTCATCACACAAAGTTTGTCCTGGGTGGGAATCAAACCCAATATCTCCGGCTCCAGATTAGCAGTCAATAGGCTCAAATGATACAAAATTAACTCCTATACCCCTATTCTAAGGCCACGTGCCTTAGAATAGGGGTATAGGAGTTAATTTTGTTGTTAATTTTATCGTGGCCTGACACGCACTTGGCAATTTTTTTATCCGTACTAATATTATAAATGCGAATGTAACTCTGTCTGTCTGTCTCTTCTTCACGCCTACACCACTAAACCGATTTGAATGAAATTTGGTAGAGATACAGTCTGGGACCCGAAAAAGGACATAAGATAGTTTTCATCCCGGAAATGCCCCGGGAACAGGAACTATTAATTTACGCGAACGAAGCCGGGGGCAAAAGTTAGTCCCCTATAAAATGACATAATCCCGAGAATCCAATCAGATCAGAATCAAATTTCAACTAAGTGCTTTTAGTACATAAAACCCTAAAATCACAACTGATTAATTGGACGTTAGTGCGCGCTCGGTTACGTTTCATTCACCAATTTATTTTGTTAGCACTATTATAATATTGATTGACCTGATTTTAATCTGTACCAGGTACTTACAATATCCGTACTATCCGTACGGATATTGTAAGTACCTATAAATGCGAAAGTAACTCTGTCTGTCTGTCTGTTACCTTTTCACGCCAAAACCACTGAACCGATTTGAATGAAATTTGGTACAGGTATAGTTTGGGACCCGAGAAAGAACATAGGATAGTTTTCATCCCGGAAATCCCCCGGGAACGGGAACTATTAACCACGCGGATGAAGTCGCGGGCAAAAGCTAGTTGAATATAAGCTGCAAAATTTTTCATTTATTTAAATACGCCTATATAAGGGACGGATGGGCAAAGTTATGTATGTGATAGCCAGTTGTGAAGAATAAGATAAGCTATACAATAACATCAGGCTAAGATCTATGAGAGCGAAACAGTAACTAAAGCTGCGGCTTGGTGTATAAATTTCGTGGCGTAATACCCTAATGCACGTTGCGGAATGTTTATAATAGTTACCGTGACCCCGGAACATAAAGGGCAACCAAAGGAGCATGAGTGGGTTTTAGTCAGTAAAAGTCTGACACGCCCTCCCGCCGCACCCAGGACGGGAGCAGTCATTTGATGATTTCCTACTCACCAAAAAAAAAAGGAACATGAGTGGGTTTTAGTAAAAGTCTGACTCGCCCTCCCGCCGCACCCAGGACGGGAGACGTCATATGATAAATAAATAATAAATAAATAAATAAATATCCTGGGACATCTTACACACGGCCATCTGATCCCAAGCTAAGCAGAGCTTGTGTTATGGTAATCAGACAACTGATATACATACTTATATATTTTTTAAATACATACATATTATAGATAAATAACACCCAGACACAGAACAAACAATTATGCTCATCACACAAAGTTTGTCCCGGGTGGGAATCGAACCCACGACCTCTGGCTTAGCAGTCAGGGTAACTGAACACTAGACCAACAGGCCCGTCAATGATGATTTCCGACTCCCCAAAAAAAAATACCCTAATGCACCCAAAAGCACGTAAAGCTTCCATTTGGTCCAGTTCATTCATAGATCTTTGACAGTATTTACGGGTAGTCAGACAGTCTAACAATTAGTCTTACCAAGGAGTTCCGAGTAACTTTGTTTCTGAGTTGTGGAGGTCTAATATGTAATTACAAAGTTTCTCCCGAAATACCCGAATGTGGCAAGCGATATTTTGAAAATATTTGACTGAAGCTTTATTTCTTTTTTAAATAGAGGAATTGTTCCCTGAAGTAAAATAATCTATATTAATGATTTAAAAAAAACTTTTCAACCTGTATAATCGCGATGCCTGGAATTTAGCAGTCTCTCCACGTAAAACATCAGAGTCTGGTTAAACTGGAAGTCTGCCATGGAAAGATTAGGGAAAAGATAAGGAAACAGTACCTGTTTGATAGTTCTTTCTTTATAACTCTGCCAAACATAACTGCAAAAATATCTGCCTAACAATATTTCCCTTCCTACCTGACTCCATCATTGAAAATAAACGGGATGTTACTTTTTTAGGTTTCCGTACCCGAAGGGTAAGACCCTATTAAAATGCTAGTCTATACCCTATTTTACCTCTTCAGTGTTGCATTTTCCAAAAATCTGTGTGGCTATCTATTATTTATAAAGAACACATCCTCCAAGTTTTATGTCTCTAGGACTATCGGTTTAGGCTGTGCGTTGATAAATGAACAGTCAGTCAGTTTATCATTCTATATTTATCATAATTTATAATATATAGAATGATAAACTGACACTATAAAGATAGATAGATGTGCCCGAAATAACACCATCACACTCGGTTGAAACCGGCACACAATAAAAGTGCTTTGCAGCAGAAATAAACGCTAGAAGTTTTCCCAAGTATCCCAAGGAGATGATATGAAATAAATATCGTTAATACAAATACATCTTGAAATCAACCCTATCAACGTCGGAAATGAAAACCAAGGTAAACATGAAACGTTATTTGCTTATTGACATTCTTTTTACCTATGAATCCGAGCGTATTGTTTCGTATCCTCGATACAATTTGATTGTTAGCCAATCGAAGCACGATATTCCCATTTCAAGTATGCTACCTAAAATTCTTACAATACGATAAAAGTAAATAGATTTTATATTTTTATGTGAATTAGTATTGTGACCCAGACGATCCATACCGGTCTAGTTTATGTTTTACAAGTCATTGGCCAATTCATTATATAACTAGCGAAAAATTAAAATTTAGGAAGCCTCCAGCCCCAAATTTATTTATTTTAAATATAATATTAAGAAGTTTTTCTGAATGCAAAGACTTTTCTTTTTCGATAACGAGTTGGACATGAGCTAAAAATTCTTTAAGATAGGCATAATATCACGGTGTGACACAACTGAACACGAACGTAACCGCGAGACATAGCTAGTAGCTGAAAATAATGTACAACATTTGCCACAGAGTATAAACCTTCTTGCTAAGTGAAGTAATTATGGCAAATATCCCCTAGGACTAATGGTCTGATTGAATGGAAGTAGCCATTACGGACAATAGACGCTTCTAGCTGACATAACCATAGATATGGCTGGCCACAGATTATGTAACTAACTATTGTCTATACCTTTGTTATTGTAATGGCGAAGAAGCAAGGCAGATTGGTAAATTTATTAATTTGATATTGAAATAAATTGAGGTATTAGTCCAAATTTTAAACGTTTGCTTTATATATTTTTTTTAGATGTAGGCTTTAATACCGGTTGTTAATTAAAGAAAAAATGGAATCTTTATGGAATCACTTTAATGTCTCTCTGTATATCGGTATCTCATGCGGAGGCGTCCATGTAATTCACACAAACCGTTTGGCCGGTAACGACCGACAAACAGACGGACATGACGAAACTATAAGGGTTACTTTTGTACCATTTTGATACGGAACTCTAAAAAGACAAAGGCACGCATCACTGATACTATGTAAAAGGTATAAATTTAGGTATAAACTAAGTTTTAGATTAATTTGAGATGATTTTCAAAGATTTTTAAAACTCGCTATATGATAAAAAATATTGGAATTTACTGCGTTTGAAAATGTGAAATGAAAAAAAAAAGCCAGTAGGCTAATACAAAATTATCGTTCCTATTAATAAAGTTAACGACTGCCAATCAAAGTAATCAATCATCATAAATATTATGCCTGCGTTTACGCTAAGTGCTACCATACTTAAATCAAACAATTACCAATAATGTTATTATACCATATTAGTAAATTACTAGCCGAAACAGGCATTTATGGACGACGTAAAATAGGGGCCTTAGTAATGGAAATTCTTTTATTTTTTCGATTTCTTTCATTACTTGTTACAGACAGCCAGACATTGCAGGCAGTCAGACGCGATACATGACTCTTTTAGGGTTACTTGTTACCAATCGACGTACATCCAAAAACGATATGAGTTTTTTTATAAGTGATCAAAAATATTAACCCTTATTAATTTCATCATCTACTAAACTACTAAATGACATAAAATTGTTACTCTTTGGAACGGGCGTTTGCACGACATTCCGAATTTAACAAGATTTAGAAGACAACCGCGTTAGTGGTAGGATTATGGTTAGGCACAGAACCTAGTGAACCTACAAAAACAAATGTGTGAAGGGCACGCATTATGTGGGTTTCATACTTAGACCAAGTAATACTGTAAATCAGTCAGACATATATTGAAAAGCGTCCGTGAGAGAGAATAGAGACATTATTTCAATTTTGTGAGTACTATGAAGCCGTTAATTAAGTTATTTTATGGTTGACTGTTAATTTCGAGATCATCCAGTGGTAAAAGTGATGTTTTGCCTCTACATCGCCCTAGACAGATAGAAAATGCCCAAGGCATTAAGTCCGCCTTTGAACAGAGTTTTGTTACATTTTACACGTCTAATAAATAAATAAAAGCTCCTTTTTTATCCGAGGTGGAAAATCCACCTTGGTGTCCGGGGGGATCTGTTAGAATCTTACTGACTACAACACGTAGTAACTATTTAGTAATCTGTGCTACAACCCCGGTCTTCCTTCTCCCGCCTATGCATAAAAATACGGAAAAATATGACGCATCCCCGGTTGATACCAGCCCGTTTCTGCTCCTCAGGTCTGAGGGGGAGTTAGGTGTTTGACTCCCGACGCGGCATCTATTAAGAACGCATGGAAACACTACTCTCCGCTACCTCGGGTCCACCTCAATGGGGGGCGACAGACGTCCCCAAGTCCACCGCCACTGGACCCATTCAGAGGAGCTGGAGCATGGCACCGCAATTACTGTTTTACAGAGGGACACCATTGCGTCCCATGACTCTGCGAGCTATTGAGCTGACTACACCAGTGTGAGACGCCCAAGATACATAAAAAATTATATGAAACAAAAAAAACCTTGGTCCTTGCGACTGCCATCGAGACATTACAGTATATAAGTTAAGGTAAATGTGAAACCATTTCCAATTACTCTTAGAAACCTGCTTCCTTTTAGTATTTAATAGACTCCGAAACTATTGCACAATAAAATACCCTGGTATATGGTCCCGAACGAGCAAGTCGTTAACAACTACACGACAAGTCACCGGAGACTCTATAGCTTGCTTTAACTGCGAACTTTTTTAAGTGATCTAAAGCTGAGTTTTATGTTGACAACTATTTTTGATCTGGGGGATGTGTTGAGTGACGTAAGTAAAGGCAGGGCTTGAAAACGTTACCAATTCACATTAAAAATAACGTTAAGTAACGTTATTTCCATAGAGATACTTGCATATCGGTATGATTTGGTAGCGTTATTTAGTAACATAACATTAAAAGAACGTTAAAAATAGCGTTAAAAATTACCGGTATTTTTAATGTTATTGTGAAAATAGCGGTAACAAGTTAACGGTATATTTTGGTTATTTTATACGACGTTGCCCTTTTTTCCAAGGCCGCGCGGGCGCGGCACGGCGGGTAGTGGCGGCGCCGCGCCGCGCCGGTAACAAAACTGACTCATAACGATAAAGTTAACGTTATCGTACATTATAACGTTACGTATGTTTAATGGTAAAATGTGCCAGATATAACGTTAAATTTGGTAACGTTATTTAATAGATAACGATATCTGCATCAAAGGGCTGTAACGATACCATATTTTTAACGGTATTTCAAGCCCTGAGTAAAGGTGCCAACCTAAAAATAAAATTGGCCAGTTGGCGTAGAATAGAGTTCCGTAATAAATTAATTTTGCATTAAAATTAAACGGATACCTGAATAAATAAAAAAAACGTCTAGCAACCTTTCAATGTTTTTAAAAGACCTCTATAGCTTCTTAAAAACATTGCCTATAGGTAAAACCTCATCAGTAATACGATTATGTATTAATATCAGTGACTGATCTACACCCTGACCAGGGAGGGGTCACGACCCCTTAAATCTGCCATTGAAACCTTTTCAGCTCTTTCATTAATTAAAAAATATTTTGAGCCTGCAGTTCATTAATTAGCAAAGTCTAACAGTCAAAGTTCAATGACCTTTGAGATACGGGACCTCCTTGTCATTTTAATTTCAAGTGCAGGCAACGCTCTTCATCTCTCAACTAAAAGAAAATACCGACTTTTATTTTTACTAGTATTAACCGTGACGCCACCTGCATAATATTTCAGACTTTATATTTATTTTACTTATATCACTTTTTTGGCAATTTGTCCTAAATCATTGAAGTGTAGCTGTCATACAAAGTCACTATTTGTTTTGTACCTAAATAATTAACTTTTCCCGCTAACTTGGTTGGCCAATTTCAAGTTTGAAGGTTTTCATTTTAGGATTTGGATCAGGATTTCTAGAAAAAAATTGTCTTAAAATTAAGTAAAGGAAGATTAGGTAAAATAGCTCACCTTTTTCTTATCACTGATAATTACATAATGTGTATTACTAGAGTATTCATGTAGACAGGGGCCCATGCCCAAGCATCTTGAAATTATTGGAAACATCCCGTATGAAAAACTATTAATAACCCTAAACTACCTGTTAACCAAGCACTAAAGCGAGCCAAAGACTGTAAAGAGACAAATTACAAGTTTCACTTACAGACTCGGTCCCAACGCTAAGCGAGGAATTAACAAAGCTATTACTTTAAAATAAAAAGAGCCATTAAAACTAGGGTTACCGTCTCTACAATTTAAAAGGACAAAATGCGTAGAAACTAATTTTAGACCTAAGAACTCTACGATGTCTACAGGTTTTTTTAGCGAGTCGGTTGGGTTGTTGGCAGTGAGCGTGCCTCGCGGGCAGCCCAAGATTTTCAATTTTCAAAAAATTCGGCCCCGCCCGAATGCTTCCCGAATCTAGGACAAATCTGGAAAAATCTAAAAATCTAAACTAGGACAAATCTGGAAAAATCCAGACGGATGCTGACTCTAGTTTCAACGAAATGTTATTCCTATAAGGAAGTAATCCACTTAACTTATAGATGAAGTATATTTCACCTTAAATAGGGACACGTCGTTTCCTAACATACCAGCGTCCGATTCACTTACAAGAGTGAAGAGATGCAACGTCACAAAATTTAGAACACGTTTTCGCTAACACTAAGCGAAGCCATGAAAACTCTGTAGAATTTCCAACCCTCGCCTAAGCTCCTAGAGTTCAAAATCCGATAGTAAAAATATTAGTTCAGCATGAGTATGTTAACACAAAATAATGACAACGTCTGTTATGACCTGACATTGACATCGTAATACTGAAAACTAGCAACCTGTGCTTTTAAGCAGGCCGCATTTTTGGGCATACATTTGTATCTCAGCAAATGTGGCTCTACATTAACAACGCAATACATTTATATCCGGTGGGTATGCACTCTTGAGACACATTTATTGCGGATGTATACGCCAGCAACAAATGTGCAACACAATACATTTGTAGCAAAGAATTGTCGCTAAATGTTCGATGTATGTGGCGATGGTGTAAGGCCTGGTATACCGTCTGAGTTGAGTAATATGGAGATAAGTCTCAATTACAGCTAAACAAGGACCCGTGTATCAGTGTCACCGCAACAACACAACTTTTTTTATTAATTAAATTAATACATGCGTTGAAATATACATAATAATTATATCACAACACACCTAAAACCATCTAGGACTCTTAGATTAGAGTAGGTAGTAAAATCACGCGACGATTTCCCAGAAAATTATTCAACACTAAAGCCAAACACAAGGGTTGTCATAAGCAGATAAGTAAACTGATACTTGTGGCAACCCCGTAAGTTTACAGTAAGCTGGTCTCATATGTCTATACACGGTTAAGTCCTCAGTAAACTAGAGGCACCATAATTCAACAAGTGGGGGTAGACCTCCGAAACTATTTGGAGTTCGTAATCCGACCGTATAGAGCGTATACATTATAGAGAACCCTTTAGGAAATATAGGTTCTGTTTCCATAAGTGTAAAAGTTACTGAATTATTGATTTTACTGTTTATTGCTACTTCTGGGTGAAATATTTGCTGTGTACTTTTATAACGACCCGCTAGAGTTTGAAGACGATCTGCAAGGGATCTTAAAATAAATTGGGAGTCCATATCGTCGTTGATAGTCTAATACCGCAGAAATACAATTTTAATGTATTGCGAAATTAAGCTGTTTTAATATCTTGCTATGATTTATTCTAGACATTGCATCTGAAATCATTTACGCGGGGTTGTACTTACCGCGACGATATATTGTAAATGCGCTCCATAAATTAAGTAACGGAGATTAGTATAAAAAATCGAAAAATCGTTTAATGTTATTACAGCAAAAAATTCTAAAACTTAAGATAACACAGATAATAATAACTATAATGCCAAAAGGGCCACACTGCATAATACCAGATGATGTAAACACTCAGGATGTAGTGAAGTGGGCTTGTTAGGTGAATGTGCTCAGAGAGATTGGCCAAGATGAGCAAAAGTTACAGTATCTTATGCACGAGGTTGCAAGTTCAGGGCAAGGGCAAGTATCAATATGATTTCGGGCGGAAGCGACGCCTGGGTGTCACCACTGCAGCAACGGTCGCCTGGAGGACGCGGTCGAACACACGGTGGAGGTATGCCGCGCATAGGCGGACCATCGACGTGTCCTCGTAGAGGCGATCGGTGGCGGTGACCTCTCGCGCCCGGCGCTGGTTCAGGCCATGCTTCGGGGCGAGACGGAATAGGATGCCGTCGCCTCCTTCTGTGAAGCAGTTATGATAGTGATGGAAGCGGCGGCGCGCGAGAGGCAACGACGAGCCTCTCGCCTCGGACTAAAACCCAGGCGAAGACGTCGAGAGTCGCAAGACGACTACCGGCCACCGTAGGCGCGGTTCTGCGTATGGCGAGCGATGGGTAGCTCGCCGCCCGGCTAGGACCAGGACCGCGTCGACGGCGCGCTAGTGTTCCACGCGCGCCTCAAAGAAAAGAAGTCAGCACAGGAAGGGGCCCAACAGGGCCAACGCCTGCCGGGGTTGCGGAATTTTTATAATAGTTACCGTGACCCTGGAACATAAAGGGCAATCGAAGGAACATGAGTGGGTTTTAGTCAGTAAAAGTCTGACTCGCCCTCCCGCCGCACCCAGGACGGGAGCAGCCATGTGATGATTGCCCACTCACCAAAAAAAAAAAGTATCAATATGATTTTTCTATTTTACATGGATTTTCTAAGTCGCTTTAGAATAAATATAATCGAGAAACGAACGGAAGAGATTTTTTTTGTTATTTATTGTCAAAAGAGTATTTCCTATAAAATTTTCTCACGCATTACTTTTAAATAAACGAAATACAAGAGGAATCCAAAATGGGGTTCCTAGAGGTTATGACTCCCACTGGCTGGGATCTAAGTCAATCACGGATTGTGGTCTAAATTTGACTAAAATCCGCATGGATGCCCTACGTCTGAGGGGAGCGGAGGGTTACGTCGGACTCTTACCGGCTAAAACCTCTAATACCATAATTCTCTCTTTCTAATACCATGATTCGCATCAACAGGCCCCTTCACTATGTAAGGCCTGTTCTGCGGCCTATTCCTCACGAAAGGAGTCCCCATCCCAGGTCTGTACACACCACATCTGTTCGCTTGCTAAACTACCCACGGTTATCCGCCCCTCTTTACGGTGGCCGGAAATCCTTAAAAACTTGACCTAAAGACTAGATGCGCCCTTGAGTAGATACATAAAGATACTTGGAATTCTTTTTAAAAAGTTATTCACGTCAATCGTAGTGAAAGGAATTTCTTCATACAGATTGGTTCACATGTCGCGTAAAGGTAATGCCTTATTAACCTATAATAGGTATTGATTAGACGGCAACATGTTCTACACGTGTTAAAGTGCGGTTACATTGTAACGCTGTACGCTGTACACGAGCATAAACATATAATGTAATTATAATAATATACAGTTAACAACAGGTAACTTTTAGTAAAACATATTTTATTTATAGTAATACTAGCTGTTCCTCGCGGTTTCACCCGTATTCTTGTTTACTATTCCGCTCTTGTATGTCGTAGCGTGATGTTATGTAGCTTATATAGCCTTCTTCGATAAATATCCGTCTCAAAAAGATTAGCGCGATCAACCGAACAAACAATCTCAGTTTTATAATACTAGTTACTATTGATATGTAGATGATACAATATTCGGTTCGTCATTCTGAAAACAAGTATTGGTCAGTGGGTCGTCTTAGGGGCGGAGTTATATTAAGAATAACTCAAATGTGCTTACCCAGTTAAGTGTAAAGCGCCTCTTGCAGTAAGCACAGAAAGAACAGACTCATTTTCAGTATTGCAGACAAAAAAATTAATACCTTAATATTTATAATTATACCTGGTGTGTGTGTACTATGGCTTCATCGCCTATTTCCAGATTTTATCCCGTTAACTATAGTAATTATAAAAAACACATTTTAGTGTGCCAATCCATACTAATATTATAAATGGGAAAGTGTGTCTGTCTGTCTGTCTGTCTGTCTGTATGTTTGTCTTTCTTTCACGGCAAAACGGAGCGACGAATTGACGTATTTTTTTAAGTGGAGATAGTTGAAGGGATGGAGAGTAACATAGGCTACTTTTTGTCTCTTTCTAACGCGAGCGAAGCCGCGGGCAAAAGCTAGTCCGTTATAAAAAAAACAAAGGACTGTGCTTCATGTTTTTAGCTACTATAGTTTCGGCTGTCGATGATTACATCCAATAAGCCTGTCTTTTCACTTCATAGTGTTAAACAAAGACGCTTTCCGCTGTCTGTGCACCCTATGTATGCTTAGATCTTTGAAACTACGCGACGGATTGTGATGCGGTTTTGTAATAGATAAAGTGATACAAGGAAGGTTTATTGGATTTTTTTTTGGGGGAGTGGGAAAGCATCTAATGACTGCTCCCGTCCTAGGTGCGGCGGGAGGGCGTGTCAAACTTTTACTGACTAAAACCCACTCATGTTCCTTCGGTTGCCCTTTATGTTCCGGGGTCACGGTGACTATTATAAATATTCCGCAACCCCGGCAGGCAGGTTTATAGGTATTACACGTGCATATTGTAGTTGAGAAAGACCGGGATTGCAATTGATTTGTATTGTAACACCCGTGCAAAGGGAGGGCGGGTCGCTAGTTACACTTAAAAATTAATCTTGGTGGTATTTCGAAACGTAAGCCTATTTTAGTTACACTTTCTATAAGTACCGAGTCACAGTGCGTTCGCGTAGCACCTGTCGACCAAAGCGACGAAACCACGCCCTCATGTCAAAGTCCTTAGACGAGGCGCAGAAAATACCCTCGCCTTGTGTTGACTTGCATAAACAACTTTTTAACCCACTAAACTGTATTATTATGTAACCAAAAGGTGAGTTTAAAAGGTTATTCTATACGTTTTGCTAACTGCATCAAAGAACAATTTATTTTTCTTCCAATTCTAAGTTCTAAGAAAACCGTAAAGAATACGATACAGATACACCCGGTATTTAATCTACACTGCTTAAGACTTTTTTGTTGAATCTACGTACACATATTTTTAATTGTGATATATTTTTAACAATTCTAACATTTCGAAATATAAACTAAAGGAAACTAGTGACGCGAGAGGTACATAAGTCAAAAATAAGTGCTCAATCCCCGATATTTGTCCGTAAAAGTAGGTATCGTATTTATTCATAAGACAAACAAAAGTTTGTAAAAGAAAGCCTAAACAAAGTTGGTAACATCAATTTACTTGCTTTCAGAATTCAAATTCTCGAAGGAAAGAAACGTTTTAAAAGTTTGTGTTGAGCCAAATCACTGCCAAGTGTATGGCATCTTACAAATTGATATATTATAACCTTTTTGTTTATTTTAAATGTTTTTTTTTTTGTTCTTAGTTTGAAAGTTTTTAGAAGGGTACTTTCGAGAATCTGTCAAATAGTTTTTATTTAAAATCTTTGTTGGTATTTTAGTTAATTAATTATTAAGAATTAATTGATTGTAAAGATAGAGAGCAGAGAAGAAGTAGACTAGAAGTAGAGATTCTTGCCCTTCTTTTCTAGTAGTAGGGTGGAGACAAACTAATAGTACATTAACAGCATTACCTATTTATTACATAAACTGTGAGCTTTAAAAGTCTGTAAAAGCAAGAAATAAATAAATAGATAAGTCCAATCTTTTATGTCCAGTATAAGCGACAACTTCGTTTCAAATCGCGTTTTCATCATTTTCCGTTTCGTTATTTACGACTTACAAATACTTAATGGCTTTAACATTCAAATGGTCTCCATAAAAAAAATCAATCACTTTACGATTAATATATTATTCATTATTGGTTTATTATAATATCATTGTTATTGGTCTAATGTTAATGTACTTATAGGTTAATATTCGAAAATAAATATTATAAAACTAAGTATACATACCCCGCACAAAAATCCAGAAAACTTGTAAAAACTCCAAAATAAAATTCACAACACTATAAAACCCACAGACACAATGACACTATTTTGAATAAGGAACAGATGCGTTCGTTTTTTAAATAAACGCGGTAAAACCAAGGCGTTGATTCCGTACAGCCGCGGTAGGCGTCCTCACGGTGTTAACTCGCGTCACTCACTGCTACTCGCGCAGATCTCGCGTCGTTTTCACACAATACTCGCTTTTCAGACGTCGCGTCGGTTGCAATATACTCGAGCCCTATGCAACAACTGTTGCTTTTGCTTCGTACAAAGCGTCAAAACACTTTTCAGGTAGATGTTTTCGTACTTACATTTGATTAAAAGTAAGTAGTTTGTTTTTGTAAGTAAGGTAGTGTTACAATGATGTGTAGGCTACCTTTATAATGAAAGCGGGTTGCAATGTTGCAAACTTCTAATAGATACTGCTCAGTGCTCAGTAGCGTTTGTAGGTACTTTAACGAGATTAAAAATAAAGTATAATAGACTCGTGGTAATACGAACCTGATTATACATATCTAATAAAAATGGGCAAATTTTCACTAACTAGCTTTTGCCCGCGCTTCGCCCGCGTGGATGTCGGTTATATCGCGTTTTCAAGAGAACTCTTCAAAAGTTCGGGATAAAAACTATCCTATGTTCTTCCTATGTTCTGGTCAACTCTATCTCTGTACCAAATTTCATTAAAATCAGTTCAGTGGTTTAGAAGTGAAAGCGTAACAGACAGACAGACAAACAGACAGAGTTACTTTCGCGTTTATAATATTAGTATGGATTTGATTTGTAAATTATCAGGTTACGAAGTACGCTTATTGGAAAAATTCCGGACTGTAGAGATTTAGTGCTAAATAGTCTGGTAGTACTCTTTAATCCGACACCGCTTCGCAAAGAGAATGTCGGATCACCGCGGGCCTAGTCTAGTTTCATTTTGTAAAAAAAAAAAGTTTACGTGATATAGAATAGGTATGCTGCCTATATGATGAAAGAAGGTTCTAAATGTTGCAAGTTAATTGATATTGCTCATGAATCGTGATTCATTCTACTTATTGATAGCAGAGATAAGCTTTCATTATGTTTATGTGGATTATCTTATTACATGGTAAATACTAATGAACATTAAATATATACACCGGTAAGTCAAATAAACAAAAAAACTGTGCTCGAAACGCACACTCAGTAAGTTTGTATTTGACGGATAAGAAATTACTAATCGAGATTGATATACACAATTTTCTTTAGCAAGTTAGCACGTGTTTTGTTTACGCATTTTATCATATATCATTGAATTCACTGTTGCTCAACTGACGAACTACACACACAAAGCTCACAAAACACGATACATTAAAAAAGAAAACCAATCTAATTTCTTTTAATTAATTAATATAAAAAACAAAAACAATTTGAAAATTTTATTTTCCTTAACGTAACGAATTAAGTACTAACAAATTGCTTGCGTATTTTATTTTATCTTGTGTTTTGTTATTTTTAATCTTGAAAATAGAATAATAGAGGTTTCAATCCATTACTTAATAAACTTTGATTATTCTGTTAATGTGTGTATAACTGCAAAAAAGAAATATCATTTTTTTTCAATAACTAGCCTAAAGTCATGTATTTTTTTTTTCTCAAACACAGTGTGAGGATAATTTAAAGAAAATAACTGACTTTTACTTCTAACTAAGAGTTCCTGAACTGTACTGATATAATTATGTGCAATATATTATAGTATGTACTTTACTCCTATCATCTATACAAGTAACCTATTGAAAAACTACACAATACCAATTTCGTACAAAGCGCTCCTAAAACGTGTAGTTTATCTGTACCCAGTGGCGTAGCGTGGGGGGGGCCGGGGGGGCCATGGCCCCGGGCGGCACATAATAGGGGGCGGCAATTGGGGAACATGACGAAAATATTGGATTGAATATAAAAAAAATACTTTTCCCAATTACCTACCTATTGTTCGCAATATGTTACTTACCAAAAGCACCCGCGAAAGCTTTACCGCAAGTGTGTGAAAAAGAGGACGATAACCGCGTGGGATCAGGCAGCCGGCGACGCGCGTCCGCGCAATTTTTTCCGCTCTTTGACCTTGTCTAGAAAGGGCGAATTCACCGCGAAACGTTTGGCGCGAATTCATTCGCGCGTTGGCGAGATACTAGGCACCAAAACATCGCTTCCACAAGCATCGCGCGAATATTAAATTCGCGCGTAATTCGCGTGCAATTCGCCTTGTTGCGTCCAGATTTCGCGCGAATTTCAGAGCGAGTGCACGTATAATGGATAAAGAGAGAGAAAGAGAATCGCGGCGAATTTGCCCTTCCTGGACAAGGCCTTTAAAGCGCGAGTGGAACTAACGCGCCGTCGACACGGGCCTGGTCCTTATCGGGCGGCGAGCTACCCATCGATTGCCGCCCATAGGCCCGCGCCTATGGTGGCCGGTAGTCGTCTTGCCACTCTCGACGCCTACGCCTGGGTTTTTGTCCGGGGTGTGAGGCCTGACACTGCCTCTCGCGTGCAGCAGCCTACTTCTCCAGCATGACTGCTTCGCAGAAGGCGGTGACGGCTTCCCATTTGGTCACTCCCACCGATCGCCTCTGCAAGGACCCGGCGGTGGCCCGCTCATGCGAGGCATTCCTCCAGGCGACCGTTGCCGGTGACACCCAGGCGTCGCTTCCCCCCGAATCCGACACAGGAACCTCCCGAAATGTCCGTGTCCGGTGAGAACCTGTGTCCGGCGATACGTGAGAGCGCCGTGGCGCCTCGTCAGCCAACTCCTCAAAGAGGCGTGCCCAGCACTGGGTTGCGACAGTCGCATAGTCCCCAAATCCCACGGCCGGATGCCCGCAGGAAGCCTCGCCGCCTCGCAGGAGATTTGCGGTATTCCCCGCACCATCCGAATGGTTATAACTCTCTGGGACGCCCTCAAAAGCCGGGCCGGAGCCAAGGCCAGGTTCGAGCCCCGTAGAGGGCCATGGACCCCACGATCCTCGCGTACCCACGTTATGTTAGGTTTTTGGTTCTGATCGGCTCCCGTAGCTCATGCTGCAATGTTATGTAGCACAATATTATGTGTTATTCTGATGTATAAGCTACGCATATCCAGCAAAGCCATCGGCCAGCCTTATTGCCGCCCGCACGCAACGGAATCTCTCAAAAGGAATACTTTTTTCCCGTTTTTCCCACTTTTATTTACTGCTCGGGTCCTATGTGTCTTAGCGTTGTGTTATATAGCCTATAGCCGGCCAAGGAGTATGGATTATGATCGTACCAAGATTGGTTATAATCCCTTCAGTAGTTTTTAACCCATGCGTGCACATTACGTGCGTGTTTACTGATTGCATTTTGGCATCAGTATCGATCACCAATCATTCTCCAATATTAATTTTGAATAAATATTCAATGTACAGAATTGACCTCTCTACAGTTTTATTTTATAAGCAAGTATAGATAAATAGGATATTGGACGTATTTCTCAACAACTAGTACCATAGATTTCTCTTGTTACAGTCCAAAATTAAAAAAAGTGATTTGAAAATGGTGTTTTTAAACTGTGTATACTTTTTTTAAAGTTATATTGCAAGTTCAGAGATTCAAAAATTGCTAAAAACGGTCACTTTTAGCAGGGGTTCAATCCGTATAATTAAGTTTTTTTTTTCAATGAACCGTTTGCGCAGAAACCTAAGATGTCCTTAGGTTGAGACATACATATAAGAAATGTGGGTTTCTTGCGGCATTTTTTCTCTTAGATTTATTTTCCACCTGAAGCATGCATTAGCAATGCATGGTAGTATATTTTGACTTGCAATAAGGTGTACGATGTACGAATTAGGTCAATTCAATATAATATTTAAACTTTAAGCGACTTATAGTTAAAATAAGGGGCGGCGGATTTCCGATCAGCCCCGGGCGGCGAAAAGCCACGCTACGCCACTGTCTGTACCCAAACGTAACAACGAAAACACAGTGCGTGTGAAACGCCCCACAAGAACATAGATCTTATAATAATCTGTGTAACCTAATTTTACGCGTTACTCGTAAATTTGCGACGGAACCCAGGTGCGCCGCGTCAAGTGCGTTTCGCAGCTTGGTGTTGCCAGCCGATGTAAATATTGTCCCTTCCACTACGTACTTATTTTTCTACTACTTAATTAAATTCATTATCTGATTATCTGCCTAGCCGGCTCCCAACTATATTATAGTAAAGTACAGCATGTTGCCATAATTATCTGACCCACCCTTCTTTAAGGGATGAGAAAATCATTAAATGACTCCTTTTTCTGGCGGAGCGAAAGGTAGTGTCGGAACACAACGCGCCTTTAATCCGGGCCTGGTTCTAATCAGACAACGGGCTACCCAATGCTCACCGTCTGCAGGCCCGCGCCCATGGTGGCCAAAAATCACGCTAAAATGCCCAGGGCGTCTCCTTCAGTTGAGGGTGTCGGGAGTTTCAGGACCTAAGCCACCTTATAAAAAAAAACTGGCCAAGAGCGTGTCGGGCCACGCTCAGTGTAGGGTTCCATAGTTTCCCGTCCGTCACATTAACTCTTTCCACATAAGAGTTTTAAAAAAAGTCTATTTGTTACGTTGACATACTAAGTAAGTAGTAATTATTTTGTACAACCTTTATGTCTTTTTTGTACAAAAACTGTTGTTTCCATCAAGTTCTAAATAATGATCCTAGAAAGTCCTTATAAAGATCTACTTTCCAGTTTTTTTTTTTCATATTTTTTAAACTTATGGTTCAAAAGTTAGAGGGGGGGGCACATTGTTTTTTTCTTTTGGAGCGATTATTTCCAAAATTATTAACATTATCAAAAAATAATTTTAGTAAACCTCTATTCATTTTTTAAATACCTATCCGAAAATATATCACACGTTAGGGTTGAAATTAAAAAAAAATCACTTCCCACATTACTACCCTAACAATTTTTTTTTTTTTTTCAATTTTTATTTTACTACTTTGTCGGCGTGATTAATATACATATTGGTATCAAATTTCAGATTTCTAGTGCTAACGGTCACAGAGATTAAGCGAGGACGGACAGACAGACAGACAGACAGACAGACAGACAGACAGACAGACGGACGGACAGACAGACATGGCGAAACTATAAGGGTTTCTAGTTGACTACGGAACCATAAAACCAATTTGTCGGGTGGGTCAGAGAATTGTGTCACAATTGTGGTAAAAATCTAACACTCCCTCCCGCCCCGCCCTGGGCGGGAGAAGTCAATTGATAATGTCCCATCTACACAAAAAAAGGATTAGCGATCAATTTTTACTTTTGTATCGACTTTTTTTCTTCCACGTATTCGCAAAAAAAATGCTAAACCATAACGAAGTAATTATATTCCCTTAGAAAGACTGTTTCTTAGAATCTAGACTACGAAGTAATAACTGTCAAAAAATTAGCCAAATTACTGCCTACAATATCATAGGCTCGTTAATTAAATTTCATAAACCATTAATTTTAGCGATAAATTTACCTACCCTTTAAAGTTCTTAAGCAAGATCAATAGAATAAAGTACCCAAAGAAAGTAGATACCTAATTAAGAAAGTTTCAAGTTTTACAAGAAGTACTTAATTCAAATTATTTGTTTTAATCTAGAATTGTGTAAAGCTTAACACGTAAAAAACCTGCTTTGATATAATATGTATCCTAATTTCAGCTACCTTATTTCAACATTAATCCATACTAATATTATAAATGGGAAAGTGTGTCTGTCTGTCTGTATGTTTGTCTTTCTTTCACGGCAAAACGGAGCGACGAATTGACGTGATTTTTAAAGTGGAGATAGTTGAAGGGATGTAGAGTAACATAGGCTACTTTATGTCTATTTTTAACGCGAGCGAAGCCGCGGGCAAAAGCTAGTTTATTTTAAAAATGCAGAGCAGTAGTGGAAAGACTTGTCGTGAAGGAGGTTGTGCGTGGAAGTACTGTGTGGAGGAGAACTACTTTAAATCCTTAAGATAAAATATTTTACTTAGAGGAATACAGCATTTAAAGATTTTCGTAAAAATGCCTCCCACACTGGGGGATCGAACCGGCTCAAATCGAAAAAGTAGCACTAGATATTTTTATGCCATCGAACGTAGGGTCTAAAGACTAAATCTCCCTAACAAACACATTAAATTAAATTAAAGGAAAACCATTTATGGTTTTCCTTTAATAATCGTTTGAATAACGATAAAAAATTATAAAAGGTTAAATTTTCCACCCTGTATATATATTTTCTTTTCATAAAATATTCCACCGTTCAAAGCAGTTTTTCTACAATAGCAATACTACCCCAAGTGAAGATTGATGCTTTCCCGCCAAAAAGAATTACTGGCCAGTTTATGAATCATGGCCGACATGTTTTACATAATAACGCCTTGTTTCTGCCTCGATCGAAATAAAAGATAAAAATAAACACGTTATCAACGCACCTTTTTGTTTATGAGCTCATCAGAATATTAATCACGGGAACTGTTGCCAACAGAATAAAATGTTTGGACTGTTTTACTATCGAGCAAAATATTTGCTACTTTTACCCGTGGCTTCGATCACGAATATAGGTTATAGGGAACTTAGATTATATGTAATCCACATCATCGAGATGTGGATTATAACCCAGCCGAGTTCAAAAGGGTTCTTAATATTTTTCCTCTAATAAACTTAAAAAATTGAGATGGAGGTTTCAACATTGTGGGGTCAGTAATTTCGGAATTAAAGAGAGAAATTGGACATACACGCGAATATGTAATTTTTCAAGGGTTCTGTTTTAATTTGGATATATAAAAATATAACTTAAAAGTTTGTATGTCCATTCTAAGTACCTCAACATTCATAAAAATTGTTCAGCGCCGTAAAGTCGTAACAAACAAACACACTTTTGCATTTTTTAATATTGGTTTGATAAATAACGTTGAAAGAGCGATTGCTGATAAATTCTAAGGTATACCGGATTCGCCAATGAAAACTGTTGAAAGCTAATCCTCAGCTAAGTCTGTCTATGAAATAAAGAAAATTGTACTGATTTTCTTTTAATTAATATACGTGAGAGAAAACAAGCAATAAATTAATTCTCCGTGGGAAGAATTTTTTTTTGTAGTTTTTTTTTATTAATTATAAAGTTTTGAACACTGTTCATGCCAGTTGCGTCATCACATAACTTAACCTAAGACAAAGTAATTATTATGATTATAATAATGAGACTGCTCATTTCTTTAAAATTAAGTGTAACATAACTTATTAACAATCTCTACATAACCTAAGAATTTACTGAATTATCTCAATATTAATAAAGAACTCAACGTTTACAGTAGCGCAAGTAATTTATGAAGGCATAAAAGAAACATCGCAAAAAAACATTTTTTGTATGAAGCAAAAACATGAAGCTATAATAGCTATATTCACTTCACGTGCTTTTTTATTATTATCTATTCGCTACAGAAACATACTCCAGCAAGAATTAGAGCATAAACGCTTGATCAAGACGGATTGCGTCTTCTGTCTTTACCATTTTGGTATGGAACATCAAATTTTTTACAAAGAAACCTTTTTTCACACATCAACAAAATCTCATGTCTTGTTTAACCTTTCATCGACCAAGCGACAGCCAGCTGTCGGGCTGCTATTGTCGTTCTATTGTGTGTCGAATCGCGTGTGTTCGAAGGTTTAATATTTTTGAAGTGAAAACTTCTTTAGCGGCGTTGAGCACTTTTTCTGTAATGGGTATAAAATCTTAAACTCGCGTCAGGACACGTGACCCTGATCGAAAAAGCGTAGGACGGATGGATCTGTAATGGGTATAAAATCTTAAACTCGCGTTAGGACACGTGACCTGATCGAAAAAGCGTAGGACGGATGGATAGTATTAATAATCAAGTTTTCACTTCTGCCGGCACTCCCGGAGTGCAACCCGTCTTTTTTTTTTTGTATTTTGTCGATGGTTGAATCATCCACCGTGAGCGTGCCCGTGACATCACAGTAGGCCCTAGCAGAATACCTGCGATATTTGCTGTTTTTTCCCCCTTTCATATCGGTTATCAGTCGTAAGACTATAAGCTGGGATGTGCTGAGTGTCCATGGCAGGTATGGTGAAGAGGCCAGCAGCGTCTCGTCTACCTTTTCAAAAACCTTACCTACCTTACCTTTTTGTTCTTCCTTTTCAATCTCACTGAAAATTTCAGGAGTTCTGTTGCGAGTATAAGTTAGATGATGAAATGATATTATTATTTTTTGTATTATGTGTGTGTGTGAGGTCCAAATAAACGTTATTCTTTCTTTCTGTTTACTGAATTTCCTAAACAATCCTTTCGAACTTTGACCTTCAATATCTTCCTATCCGTTTCGTAGTACAACGCAGATGCAATCTTTGAGTTTGAGCTCTGAATCTGGCATAAGAACAAGTTCTGGAGTGCGATTGAAACTTTGTTTACTTCGGGATTGGAATTAAATCGATTACATGGTAGAAGCGTTCACTGAGATGTTTCCTCTAATCTGTTTGGTGGAACGAGAATTCCTTAATTAAATATGTCTAAAATCTGCAATTTTAACTGCCTTTATTATTCCTATGTGAATCATCTTCATCATCAGGCGATATATATCCACTGCTGGACAAAGGCCTCTTCAAAGATTTCCATAGTGTATCGGTCCTGCGCCACCAGCATCCAACGGGACCTTGACGTTGGTCGATATTGCGGGAAGCCCCACCCAGCGTTTTCTGATACGCCATCGTCTTTCATGAACCTATAGTTAAGTGCACTTACATTTGGCAATTCCAAGAGCGATGTCACTTTGGTTCTCTTGCAGGATGAATGTGTATCCAAACCCAATTTTGGGCACGACGACTAACCCTAATAATGTCTCCCAATATTTGGCTAATCACATTAGACAAGTATTGGGAGATATGTATCTGTGCGAGCACAGTTGCACTTTCTCTTCCCTCACTGCCACAGTCCAATGTGACGGCAACCCGACATGAGGAGGGAAAGATCAGGCGCAGGACCATATCCTTTCAAAGCATACACTACCTTTGCAGCTCTTGGCTACTAGAAATAGGAACAATCTTGATCAACCAAGCTTTAGATTGTCAAAAAAGTCCACACTTCTTTTATGGGATATTGTGTAAAGTGTTATAATAAAATACCACTCGATATTCTGCAGCTAAATGAGAGAAAATTTAAAACGTGCATTAAACGCACGCTATGTTGTCAAGCATATTATAAGTTAGAAGACTATTATCAATGATAAACATGCTTGGCTAAATGCTAATCCTGCTCCACTTAAGCTCACAAATTAGAAAATTTAATAATTGGAATATAGAAATATGTTGCTTACGTCTTTAATTTTTGACATCAATTCCATTTATTATTATTTCTTCAGGTAATTAAATTTCACCCATTTATGTTAATAGTACAAAACTTTGGCTTGTGTATCTTAGAAGCATTTTTGAATATTGTAAATGTGAGTACGATGCCATTATTTATTTAAATGGACATGTCGGTTGGGAGAATTGTCATGCTCGCTTAAAAGTCTCGCTGATAGTGGCGAGTGCGTTGGATCATTTGGTTCCCTTCAAATTGGTTGAGCTAAATGGTGCTGATGTCACGCGTCATGCTCGTGAACGGGTGCTGTCAGTTGAGATCGGTCATCTCTTAACTCTCATGACTTTTTTATTACTTTTTCTTTATTATTAATTTATAAGTTTATAATTATTAATTTTGTTATTTACTTGCATTGTTTTCACATAAATTATTGTAACCAGGATTTTGTAAAACATGATTTTATTTAAAAAGAGTGTCCGTGGAGTTTCTTGCCTGTTCTTCTCCATAGAGATCTACGTTTTGGAACAGGCAATTAGCGTCACTTTTCTGACTGACCGACCGACTCTTTGACTATTCATAAGTGCCTATAAATGGTCTAAGTGAAATAAATGCCTTGAATTTTGAATACCACTAGCGTAAGCGGCGGCGCGCGAGAGGCAACGACGAGCCTCTCGCCCCGGACTACCCAGGCGAAGACGTCGAGAGTCACAAGACGACTACCGGCCACCGTAGGCGCGGTTCTGCGGATGGCGAGCGATGGGTAGCTCGGCGCCCGGCTGGGACCAGGACCGCGTCGACGGCGCGTTAGTGTTCCACGCGCGCCTCAAAGAGAAGGAGTCAGCACAGGAAGGGGCTCAACAGGGCCAACGCCTGCCGGGGTTGCGGAATGTTTATAGTAGTTACCGTGACCCTGGAACATAAAGGGCAATTGAAGGAAAATGAGTGGGTTTTAGTCAGTAAGAGTCTGACACGCCCTCCCGCCGCACCCAGGACGGGAACAGTCATTTGATGATTTCCCACTCACCAAAAAAAAAACTTTTTTTCTAATAAGAAAAAAAGTTTTCTGGCGGTATTTTACAGATTGCACTTCGGTGAGTGTGCTCATGAGCTACACGAGCTTATTCCCTCATCTCCTTTTTACCACCGGACATCCAGACGTACGGCAGGATACCACCCTTTCTTGGTTGATATTCCTCATATCCGCACGCAGCGCTTCTCAAAATCGTTTATAATGCGCACCGCGAAGGAATGGAATTCCCTGCCGGCGTCTGTGTTTCCAAATTCATATAACCCGGAAGTATTTAAAAAACGAGTGCATAGGCATCTATTGGGTAAGCTCGCTCCATCGTAGACCCCGTCTATGCCCTCGGGCTAGTCTGGGACCAAGAGCAAGCCCATAATAATTAAAAAAAAAAAAAAAAGACGGGTTGCACTCCGGGAGTGCCGGCAGAAGTGAAAACTTGATTATTAACGTTGAGCATGTTTAATATTTTGGAATGGTTAGGGAATAATTTTGCACCAATTGCTTTATCAGTATAAAAGTACTATCATTTATGTGGTAGAATACAATATTCATTTATTGCGCTATCGTACACAAACATGTAAATTTATATTACATTAAAAATTTAACACTTTAAAACTATTACAATTATTTTACATTAAAAAGTTTATCTCTCCGAAAAATCAACTTATATCCATAATTTCAACGACTTTTTCATCATCATCATTACCAGAACTATCATCGCTAATCTCTAAAACTGATACGATAGGTTTATGGTAGCTGAAGTAAGAAACGAACAGTTTTTATTCGAACCTATTTAAATGTCTAATAAAGACCGCATCAATAGTAGTTTTGTATTTCGTTGTGCTAATAATGATAAAAAAATAAATAAAAAAATCTTTATTATCAGGCAACTGAGGCCCATAGAAAAAATACACAAATAATCTTACTTAAAATAAACTAATACATATTTAAAATAAAACTATTAACAAATTTTAAACTATTTCACACGAAGTGACGGCGTCGTGTTTCCCTGCGAGGTCGGTATCTTTCCACGAAAACGTCGATACACGACACCCTTCGGCCAAAACTCTCCTTTGAGAAAGGTCTCCAGATGATTAGTCGGCACCCGCACCACGAACGACTTAAAGTTTGTGTTATGGCGCGACTCCAACTGCACAACTCTTAAAGTCCAGCTGGTCTTTACTCGTACATATTCCACGATCTCCTCAACCTTCGTGGAATGATGTAGTCTCGAAACGTACAGCTGCGTCGTGGGTATTGCTGGACGCAGCAGCATGTACCATGTGAACCAGCGCGGTGCCGCACTGGTTCTGACAAGGTGGCTTCTTTTTCTTCTTCTTCTCTACTTTAATAAAGCCATCCTTATCGGTCTGCATATCCCCTTTCTTTTTACTAGCTTGTCGCGATGTTTGCGACACTGCTGGCTTGCTTGCGGCAACAATAGCAGAGTAGGCACGTTTAGGGGTCGACATACCCACATGCGTCGTCACCACTTCGACCGGTGACGATACAACGACGGCAGCGGCTCGGCAAGGTGCAACGCAAGCATTATCAGCCGCGGGCGACGCATGGCAACTCGCCGACGCAAAACTGCCGATGGATGCATTTTGCGCTCCACGACGAATATTCACACTGGAGGTGTTAGGCGCCCTACTTTCCAAAATAGAGTTGCGCAATAATTCTACCTCGGCACGCAGTGAACCTATGGTTGTATCCGACACCTCCAACCTGGATTGTACCTCGGCCAGGCTTGTTTTAAGGGATGTAATATCCTTCAACAACCTGGTGACATCGACGTGGTCGAACGTGACGGGAGGCAGCTTATGCAGGTCCTTCGCCACGAAAGCGGGCACGTCGTCCGGATCGGTGCTCTTCATCATTGTGATGATGTTTTGCACACTTCTCTGGCCGCCATCCCTTCGTCGGGATTGCATCTGGTCCACTTTGCCCAGCGCTTGGAACAGCAGCAGCTTGGCACTGCTTATCTCCTCCTCGTTGAAATTGGACTTAAAGATCTGCAGGATGCTGACCTCGTCCATATAGTCAATGGCATGTTTAATGAATGCCAACACCTCGTTAGCTATAAGTGGTTGACTCATAGCGACGAAAAACCGGCAACGGCTATTGCCGTGCAATACGCGAATATAAAATTCGTATCGAGCAGCGCAAACACGTCCGTACTTGACCGCGCATTGCACTGCACTGCTAAGATTGCGATCATTCGACATAGTTAAACCAAATTCATTATTTAAAAATTCAATTAATAGTTGATTTTTATCGTCTGCGAAGTTTATGTTGGAATCTCCACTCAAAATCATTGGCAATTCATCAAAGCTTTTTCCAATTTTTTTTTAAGCAATGCAGATGCATCATGAGAATAAATGAATAAATTTTCATACAAGAAGTCTCGTATAGCACGCAATGACTTATCTGGAGAAATGTAAACGGCAACCATAATTATGAACTGATTATCACCAGAGTGGCAACGACTTATACAAATATCACCGATATCAGGATCAGTGGCATTAAACATGCTGTTGTATTTCACATGCACATCCATATAATTTGTGCAATAATGAACTGTGTTCACATTTTGATAAATAGCTACTCCTCCCGCGGGACGATTATTTCTTCTGTAACTCGCAACAAAGTTGAAATTCGAAATGTCAATTGTTTCATAGCTGTCTACTATCCATCCGTCCTACGCTTTTTCGATCAGGGTCACGTGTCCTGACGCGAGTTTAAGATTTTATACCCATTACAGAAAAAGTGCTCAACGCCGCTAAAGAAGTTTTCACTTCAAAAAAATAAGAGCCGAAGATTGGTTCGATTTTACATAACAGAAACCCAATTAAGAGTTCGTTAGTTTGCAAATGTACTGAGGAAAATATTTACGTTTCCACGCTTATAAAAATGTACTCGACATTAATACGAAAAAGGTATAATATACATCCCAACTCCCACGTAAAATTCAATGAAGCAAAAAGTAACAACTTATCTTTAGGTATTTAGTTTTTTTAAATGGTAAGTTAAGTAGTGGTTTTTGAATATTCCACTGATAAAGAAAATGACAAGTTTTTTTTATCCTAATAATTTTGAGAGAACTCCTACCATCTGATGTCAGACTTGGCTGAGCCTGTTACCAGACAACTAAGATACACAAAATTATATACTTAAAAAGAAGCGAAATATAAATAAGTCAGGGTCACTAACCACTAGACACACTAAAGACTCAATAAATCAAGTCGATTAAAATAACAATCACTTTGATCAAAGCAGATCAATTCCCACGTAGTTCTATTTAAATCTAAGAGCTTCCCACAGATTCTAAGAACCAATTAAGTTAAATGGAACATTCTCGTCCTGGCAAACGATGATGTTCCATTGAAATGCTTCGACCAGACACACTCTTACTGGAATATTCCACCAAACTGATTTGTAACCAAAAGCAAGCCACGAATGATCTAGAATTGGAAAATTAATCAAAAGTTAAGATATTTGACATTTATTTGTACTTTAGGCACTGCACAAACTGAGACACTTCAGTAAATACGTTTTTTTTTATCTTTCGTACACATGATTTTAGACTAAATAGAAAGACAATAGAAGCCCGATAGCCGGATGTCGGATAGTCGTCAAGAGGTTAATTAGTATTATTTTTTACTACAAAATTGTACAAAAATACTTTATATTGTTGGCCGAAATCCTTTTTCTGAAGCCAATCTTTGGTCGACCATCGGGTATAGAAAATGGTATTTTATTAGAATCAAACCAGTTTGCGAAAATTTAACTCAATCGAACACCGGAAATTGGTTCAAATTCAAATTGCACGATTATCTTCAGGAAATAAAAACATCAACAAATAAAAACTATTGCTTAAAATAATCACCAATGCCAACCAATATTGCTTCTAGTTTAACACAACCAGATCGAAAATCACATCATTCATTGTTAGCAACAAGACACAAGAAACTTGGAATAAACATTCAAGCAACAATCAAAAGTTTTCCTTCAAATGGTACGGGGCCAACGCTTTAAACACTAATAATACCACACACAGTCAACATTTTCGGTACTCGTTTATTATAATAAAACAGACTCTAGCGATTTTGTCCAAAAACAGCAAAAGTGTACAGTGATAGTAGCAATCATATTACACAACTTTATACATTTTACGCTACAAGACAGCTTCAATGTAGTGTCTCGTATGAGCAACAAAAAGTGTCTACATGTGTGCAGTGGCTTAGTACACAAACATAAAATGATGTTTAATTTACCGGATAGATGATGCTTGCTGTTGAGACGACATTTTGCCCGCATTCATTTTTGTTTATTTGCGAACCTTCCGCTGTTAGTTACTGGCCAGTTGTGAGGGCTTGGAATACTGAAATTAGAAATTGACATCAGTATTTACTATTTAGAATAACTTATTTATTGGAACTAAAGTAATTAAAATAAATATCCATACAACATGGCTGTCAAGTCAGTCAGTACTTAATATTTCGTATTCCAGTGTTTTTCTACTGCGATGGAGTCAGTGGCTGTAGTCAGCTTGAAATTACTGGCCCTGTCAATTCGCATAAGCTAATAATATACAATGATACATTTCTAACCAATTAACAAAATAAATATCATTTTATTACTAAACCCGAGATCTCAAAAACTAGGCAATTTAAAACTGTAATTACACCACGTTTTATATTAAAGGAGCGAAGATACCCGCAGAATATTGCATTCATCAAAGCAGCTCCTATCAAGTTTAATAGGCAACCCTACCTGCAACTAGTCTGCGTTCACCTCCGACTTTCTTTTTATAATATCCTAGAAGTGGTTTTTATTTTTGTCTTCTCCGCTAGCGGACGGCACGATCGCGATTTAAATTAAAAATGTATATAGAAAACGATGCGGTGCAGTGAAGGTTCCGTACGTTGAAAGTTATTTTCTGCTTTCTGTAAATTTAGCTTAGGTTTATAAGATAGATTGTTGTTGTTCCACTGCAGGCCAAAAATCTTTTATCATTTAAAGATATGGCTATATTGCAAACGGACAGATAGACAGGCGTAGCTAGGAAGCTGCGAATTCAATTATTAATTAATGAAAGCGTAACTTTATAATACAAAAAGATTACAGATTCACCCACTAAAGTATAATAAAATGCGAAAATCGAGTTCGAAGTATTTTTATGAATTCGCGGAACAACGCACGAGGAACGAGTTCCAAGTTTTTTTGTACAGGTTAATACCAAAGTTTTTATACGGAAAAATTGGGTCTGAAAATTCTCTCTACGTGACGTGATTTGTCGTCTGTTTTTCCACTTTTTTTTTACTATGATATCGGCTGTTTTAGTAGGAATGACAAATATTTAGAACTAGCTTTCACCCTCGTGGATGTAGAAACTTCCATCCCCTGTTTTATCCCTTAAAGAGTCAGAGTAAGAGAGAAGAGAGAGAGAGAGAATTTCCAAAAATCCTTTCCTAGTTGATACTCACTTTTGACTTTTGAATAGTTAGAAAGGTAGTTAGAAACCCCAAAGGGTGATATCTCATTAGAACACCAGGTTGCGCAACTCAGGTCGCGCCACCAACAAAATGTATGGGGCCGTATAGAAAATATTTCACTTGGTAAGGCTTGTTGCCGGCGACCCAGTCAGCTGCTGGTGGCCCAAAGAGAAATATGTAGTAGCTGTAAGCGTTATATTTCATTAGGGTAGCAGTAGACATCGCGGTGGCACGACCAACTTGCGCAATTGGTGGCAAAAGCCGACGATCTACAACCACCAGGACCAACGCCTTTACGTATTTTCCGAGAAACAGGTTCAATGAAACATTTGGACCGTCACGACAACCCGCATTCCATAATAATATTTGTATAATTTATACAAAGCAGAAATAAAATTCTCACGGATCCCTAAAACAACAATATCCGTTTTTTTGCCATTTGATGCTCTTGCTTAATTTTATTTTTGTTCTTAGAATAAGTCTTGCTATTTCCGCCGCGACTCTCTCCTGTCGATCGACCGACAGCCAGCTATAGGACGGATATTTAAAAAAAATATCTGGTATATATTCAGGGGCTCGGCCTATATTTCGGGGTATTCCTCGGAGCGCTCCTGTTTTGAAGCGCTCCTAACGAAGCGCTCCTAAAATATTCCGCCAAGCGCTCCTGTTGGGAGCGCTTAGAAAATCAAACTAAAAATATTATTATTTCATTCCTCGAAGCGCTCCTATGACGAAACATAGAGAAGAGCATGAAGTGTTCGTAACAAATTATATCGATAAACATTTCGACGGCTACTAGTTGCTTATATTAAAACTAGAAATAGCTAGAATAACTGAATAGTAAAAATAAAAGCTTCGATGAAAAGTACCAGGGTGGCAGAAATTGCCAGGAGGCACCTAAATGATCTCATATAAATTGTACACCAACGATTAGAGACCAGGATGGCAGAAATTGCGAGGAGGCACCTAAATGATCTCTTATAAATTGTACATCAACGATTAAAGTCTAAAATTATTTTGTTATTATTCACTATAACGGTCTTATTATTTAGTAATTGATTATGACTAAAATGTAGTTATAGATATATAACAGTACATAACCTATAGCTATCAGGAAAACAGAAATGAACTAGAAGTAATTCTTTATGCGATACTACTCAACTTGTATATTATAATAATATAGTTTTATTAATTAACTTTCATGTTATTCCTTTCTTTTATATCCATCCCAGCAATAATTACGTGCCATTGATTGATCACAAAAACAAACTTTTCACTTTTCGTCAATTTTTTATTAAAACAAACTTTTCTTAATACACAACTTTATGTGACGTAGGCGCACTCGCAACCTCGCAACTAATAAGTTTAGAAGACAAAAAAATGCGTATTCGATGTAAACTAGTTCCGGAAATGCTCGGCTGCATTCGGAATCACTTGGTAACGCGACCAAGCGACCACGCGACTCTCTAGGATAAAACTGGGAAGCAGGGTTACAACAGCGGGTAGTGTCTTGCTTGTGTCACTAAAGTCACTAAAGTACGTAGTTCCAGTTCATTTATGCTTCCCTAGTAGTTTAAAAAAAAATACCAATTATGATATGAACTTTAAAACGTCGATATCGATATAGTTTCTTACAAATCCTTCATGCTCTGCCCTATGGTATCGTCACGTCATAGGAGCGCTTCGAGGAATGAAATAATAATATTTTTAGTTTGTTATTTGTAGTTAGGAGCGCTTGGCGGAATATTTTGGGAGCGCTTCGTTAGGAGCGCTTCAAAACAGGAGCGCTCCGAGGAATACCCCTATATTTCATTAAAAACACTAAATAGCAGGAATGTAGGTAGTTGGAAATTGAATTGATACTTTTTCTTTTTAACCTTTCAACGACCAAGCGACAGTCGGCTTTACGGTTAAAGATATTTATTTTCTCAAAAGAATTACAAATTCACTTACAGAGAAAACATAGCTGTAACTTATTTAACAATTTTATGTGCCAGTTAGCGTAGATAACAAATTAGAAGGTATCTTAAAACTAAATCATTACTACAAGGCTTTAAGGCTGCTATTGGTGCCGATTCTCTTGTGCACAAACTAACGTAAGTTTAAGTTAAGTGCATCTTTCTCTTTCCATTTCTTAAAGAAAAGGACAGAAGATACATTTTAGACAGCGCCTGATGAAAATTGACGTATATTTAGACGCCATGTTTTAAAGGCAGATAAAAAGGTTAAAGCCTCGTCCCCACTAGGAACATTTGTCGAGCGACATGTGTCCCCGGTGACATCGGGCGATGACGAGCGACGTCGGACGACATAGCCGCGACATTGTTGAAACTGTTCTTTTCATCGACTGTGCGACAAGGGTATACCGCCGTTTACCCGAATTTTATTTGCCCTAATTTCATTTGCCATAATAGTCAACAGCCATAATATCATACGACATAATACTCATTTGCCCTACTCTCATTTGCCATATTAGTCACGTGCCAGAATCATTGTTTCCCATAAAGTCACTTACCATAACATCATTTGCCATAATCATTGTAAGCCATAATTATCACATGTCCTAATTATCACATGCCATAATTATGATATGCCATAACATAATTTGCCATCGACATCGGGTGTATAACGGTTATTTATATCAAGAGAAATTGGATGCAATTGGGACTTTAGGGCACCCCGACTCGGACAGGTTAGGTTAGAAGGGGATGGCGGGGTCGTGTGAGCGAGCGAAGCGAGCGAATAGACCCCGCCATCCCCTTCGTGGTTATTTTTTTAAAAACCACACAGAAGTAGGAGCCCCGCGAAGCGGGGCTCCGTCGACTTTGCCCACCATCAACCATGCACAGAAAAAAAAACCATTACGGGGCTTAAATATTTGTCTAATACTTGTTATGCCATTTAAATATTATGCCATTTAAATATTATGTCTAATAATTATTATGGCACATAAAAATATGGGAAACAATACTTATGGCATTCGTATCTTATGGTATCTAAAATTCGGGCAATTAAAAGTATGTCATATGTCTTTTAGGGCAAATGAAACATTCGGGCAAATGAAATTCGGGTAAATGAAATTCGGGAAAATGATGATTATGGCATAAAATCTTCGGGCAAACAATAGACAACCAGCGCCAAGGAACAGTTTTTACAATGTCGAGGCGGTATCGTCCGACGTCGCCCGACATCGCCCGATGTCACCGGGGACACAAGTCACTCGACAAATGTTCCTAGTGGGGACGAGGTTTTAACCTTTTTATCTGCCTTAAGCTCACGCAAATGATGTAGATTTCTACCTATAAAATAGATAGCAGGTTACCATGCACCGGTGGACTGGTTAGGCTCCACTGCAACTGATATAAAGGAAGCTTTACCGTATCGATCGATCCTAATTAGTTCCGAGTGGACTACGCTAATTAAGAGTTGAAGCAGTCCTTTTGTTTCGGTTCTAACTGGAAATGAGAAATGCAAACCTTTTAAAAATATAATCTTCTTGAAGCTACTGATGAAAATGTTCTTATATGATATTACGCAACTTATCTTAGTTATTGATGAAACAGAACTAAAGTTAAGTAAAGTGCATCTTTCTCTTTCTATTTAATTAGGAAAAGGAGAGAAGATACATATTTGTTTCGTTCTGAAAAGAAATAAATGTATTGAGCTTTTTAGTGTGTGAACAAGGCAATCGGCACCAATATTTTCCTATAATAACTTGATAATATATAGAGACAAAAATGTATTTCAGATGCTAAAGGAACTTTATCTTTGTTTGAACTTAAGCTATGACGGATAAATCACAGAAGGAATTCGTTGAAGATACTGAATAAACTTGAAACCCTAGAGAGGACCTCGTCTGTTGTTTAATTTTCGATTTCCTATCTGTGATTCCAACTCACAATGAATTCTAATCAACATAAATTCAATATAAAACTCGTGTTATTTTAACTTCTCTTGGGCAATTTATCTTAAATAAGTACAAAAAAAAATACCGCACGAAAATCTGGCCCTGACAAGAGCTTAGTGCATCACTTATAACTTCATGATAGATTTAACGCAAACAAGCCTGGAAAGGAAACACTATTAATTTGTCCATTTTCCTTCGCTAAACTAAAGAGAAAACTGATTTTCTCGCCGCCCCTTATTGTCTGTTATGATAAAATATGACTGCAGACTTGCAAAACATATTTTGACTTGTTTAAGACATGGTGAGTTTTTTGTTCAGCAATATTAATCTTAGTTTTGTCAAAGTGACCTAACCATTCATTTAAATTCATTTATTTGTGTAAATTGGATTAAATAGTTAGTTAATACAAAA
Organism: Athetis lepigone; assembly: GCA_033675125.1. NCBI lineage: Eukaryota > Metazoa > Arthropoda > Insecta > Lepidoptera > Noctuidae > Athetis > Athetis lepigone. The sequence continues at coordinate 6,394,532 of CM066227.1, forward strand.
TACGGTATGTGGAGTTATAATTCTAACTAGCTGACCCCCGCGGTTTCACCTGCTTTATATCAGATTTTTAGTTACTATAAAAAGAAGATAAAAGTATTCTATGTCCGTCCCCTGGTCCTAAGCTACCTCCCCACCAATTTTCAGCCAAATCGGTTCTGCCGTTCTTGAGTTACAAAATGTGTAACAAACACGACTTTCTTTTATATATATAGATAGATGACATTCACCACATACTTATTGGCAATACAGTATGGCTCGGTAAACACGACAACGATTTATCACTACGATTTGACTGCGCAGTTTGTGCAGTTTTATCGAACGCATGGACGAAGGTCAACGCAGATATCGTTGTCGTGTGGATGGTCTAATGGGCAATAGGTACTCTTTCTAGGATGGTGTATTATACATTATATTATACACACAACAGATAATATTATTAAGGTTTAGATAAGAACTATTTCAATGACTTCAACTTATTACAATGAATTCAAGAAAGAAAGAAAAAGAATAATCTGCTTTATTTATTTAAAATCTAAATATTTGCACAAATAGAAGAAATTTTAATGGAATTTACATCGTTTTGGGAAACTTACCCAATTAACCTTTGCCTAATAGAGTCATGACCTTTACGTCTACAATAGGTATGATAGGTTAGGTACAGATGTGAACCTTGCCAGTTCAATGTAGCAATAATTATTAATATTATACTATGAAAATGACTATCATCTCCCAACTTTGTTAGGGTCAGCTTGCAATATAATCGAATGCGGTTTAACATAATTTTGTAGGAGCGATTCCATACCCGACCTCCACCAACCAGTAACTGGGTAATACTAGAGGATCGCCCCTTGGTTGAATTGATTCTTAGACTTTCGAGCTTCTGACAAGTTTTAACGACTCTTAAACCTACTTATAACAACCGGGACCAACGGCTTTACATGCTAACACACACGGCACTCAGATACGGGACACGAGATGTCAGTAAGATCCTAGATACTCAAGGTAATTTGAATTAAAAAGGTTAAATAAATATCACGCATCAATAAAAAAACATACAACTAAATGTTTGCCAACTTTGAGCACAGAATCTAACGACAAAAACAAAAATGTATTTTCAATTAACTAGAAACTCAATATAAAACTAAGTAATTTAAAACAACAAATAATTTATATTTGATTGAGCAATTAATAGCTTGCGAGAAATACACCTGCCGTACCGACGATAAAATACTAAAATAGTACAGGAATGAAAATGCATTCTGCGAACGCGAAGCAAAAATAAATAAAACCTGCTTCGCACTCAGATAACGTTCATGTGAGAAGATATTAAAAACTTATTGATACGTGCATTGCTTTTTGATCTAGATGATTTAAAATCTATTTATAGAGAACCTGCGTAACTCTAATAATAAGTAGAAAACGTATTGATTTTAATTGAAGTTGAAAGAAAGATTTTTGGAACGTGTAAATTATTTTTCACTTTTCAACGAATACTTTACACTGACTGTGTCCGTACGGTACTGGGAATACTTTTCTATTCAAACTAAACTTTGTTTTTCCCAATTACTGCTGTATTCAATTTTTAGTTTTTTTATTTATATTTACTGCTTGTAGCCTGACTGACTGACAGGGCGTCCACATTATTCCTTCATCGGGAACTTCTCGCTTCTTCTACGTCAACTCGTAGCTTATCACCTCTGCCAATACGATGCGAATTTAATGAAAGTAGAATGCACAAGAACAACTATATAATATTACATACTAGCGACCCGCCCCAGTCATATGTGTTGCAAAACGTTGAAAATTCCGGCGAAACAATAGGCTTGTATGTAACTATATAAAATACTAACATAGTTTTAAGATATCTTTTTACTAACCCCTATGGATGTAGTACTAGTCCGAAATAAAGATTATTTTATTTTTATTTGTTTTTATTAAAACATAAACCTTTAACTTGAATCACTCTATCTTTATAAAAAAAAACCTTGAAAACAACAAACATACAGTCAGCAAAAAGCAACTTGGTTTTATATTATGCAGTGATACTCACACCCACAAAATAACAAATCACAAGATAATATATTATACAAATAAACATGTTGTTTGGTAGTGTTCGTGAAAAAGCACGAACAAGTCGCCCAAAGTTGTACAAAACATATTTATTTGAATGATTACAGTCACCATTGTTTTATCCCTCGTACGTCTGTTTATGAAAGAGCAAAAAAACTTTGTCAAAGTTGTCTAATAAATGTTTCAGGAGTTCATTGTTGTGATGGAAGCACAGAGAGGAGTTTTATTTGATTGAGGAATTATGGCAAACGTCATTAAACTTTAAGACTCTCTCAAACGTTTGAGTATTCGAGCATTAGACTAAAGAAAGATAAAATTAATTGTACTCAATAAACATAATCTATCCTCAAATAAAAGAAACAGCATCCGAATTGCTTCCCCCGTTTCAGAACGACGGTGCTACAGATAGACATACACATTAAACACATACGTACCAATCAAGTTTGACCGTTATGTATGTGTGTAATGTGTATAACACCACTATTTTTGCATCGAAGGTAAAAAATTGGTCCTTTATCTAGATAGGCATGACACAAATAGAATAAATATGAATATCAATGAATTCCTAGATCCTAAACAACAAGAGTGTACAGCGGAGACCACGATCGGGTTTTCACAGCAAATTGGACTTTTATAAGTGATATTGCGGCTAGGCAGCTCACTGCACTGAAAACTCATATGGCAATCGTTAAACCAAAATAATAGTAAGTTGTGTACTTACAGAAATAATATAAAATGTGGAAGCTACTTTGTCTATCTATTACGCTTTCAGAGCTAATCCACTGAACCGAGCTGATGATATACAGTGTACGCTTAACCTCAAATAATGATAGACTACTATTTTTTCTTGGGTTTCAAGCTACCATAACAACAATACGGAATTTCATAAAAACAGACTAGCCGGTATTCGTCTTGACGATGACGCCTGAGTTTCTGTCCGGGGCGAGGATTGTCGCTGCCTCACGCGCCCCGCCGCGGACGCCTCTTTCTCTAGCATGACTGCTTTACCTCTTTTTGGTTCGAATTCCAGATCAGACAATTTTATATGACACATCGAAATAGATAGACAAAGACATCTATTTTTACAAAGATAAAAATAACAGCATAGTAACTGCCAAGCACATTTTAATGAACATTAATGGACACATCGGCGGTGTGGACACGTGTCGCTCCAAACAGTCCCTCGCGACAAAGTTTTAATGAAATTCTAAATGTCACACCATAAATCTCTGAAGGAAGGTTGACATTATCGAAAGTGAAAGTAAATCTCCCTACTTTTCCATATCCTAATGTTACCGTTCCGGCGTCACGGGCAATCGAAGGAACATGAGTGGGTTTAGTCAGTAAGTCTTTTTTTTTTTTTTGGTGAGTGGGAAATCATCCAATGACAGCTCCCGTCCTGGGTGCGGCGGGAGGGCGTGTCAGACTCTTACTGCATACATGCTCATCACACACAGTTTGTTTAGAGTAGGAATCGAACTCACGATCTCCGGTTTGGCAGTCGAGGGTCACTACTGAACACTAGACCAACCTTGGCGTGGTAGTTAATCGTGACGCTAAAATAGAATGTCCAATTCAAATTCTTTTCACCCAAAAATATTCACGGAACAGGCCGTTTGTTAAGCAGTTCCCCTAAAACATTAAACAAACACTCGGCGGCTTTTTAAAATCTCTAGACATATAAGATAGACCTTTTCTTCAGCTGTAAAAGAAAAAGTGAAGAAGAATTATATGCGAACACCTACAAAACATATAAAAGAGGTCGTGTTGATAACATCGTCTTGTTTTTAAGCTCCACATAAAGTAAGGACAAGTTTAGCATAAGTTTATTTACAACCATGACTGCTACGTATACTAATAAATTGTGGAATACTTGAATTTCTTTGGTTTGAGGACGGTTCTTGAACTAAAGTAAATAACTAAATGGTAAGTATTAAATACTAGTGTGAGAACTTTTTGCGGTTATGATTTAGAAGACATGGCGTCGCGCATACTAATGTAGTTTAGTTATATCCTTTTCCATCTTTTTACATAATATAAAAGTGTATCGCTAAGCGCTAAACTTTAAAATGGCTGGACTAATTGTGGAGATAAAAATAGCAAAAATATAAATATTTAGTGTAGCAGGAAGATCTTAATAGAAATAGAAATTGTAAAAGAACTCGTCTGCTTCATTTTGTAATCATGGAAAAACCGAAGTCCATTTTTCCATATGTTTTTTTTAATCAAGCCTTGCAAATTGATCAGGACAAGCTTAAAGGACGGACTACGCTGAGCAAGGGGGGAACATGGAAGAAGGGGATGTTAATGAATCACCCAATATGTAACGAGAAATTTTTTTAGCCATAAACTTTTTAGAGCGCTAAAAAAACATCTATGTTGTACAATTCCAAAATATGACTAAACCATAGACTTGACCGATACTTTTGTACGCGCTCGATAAAAACTCATTAAATTATCAAAGTATAAACATAATACCTACCTACATACTTAGCTCCCCGTTAAAACTTCCTAGAATTTCAGCATTTACTTCCTATTACTTACTATGCAAGCTCGCTGCACGACTTCCATGATTAATTGATCCTGACAGATTGGAGTTTACCTCTTAGCCAGGTAACGTTTAATTTCCCAACATAATTTAAGTTCGGACCAACTTTACATTGCCTGATGGATTCAAGACAGCCTAAACTTTATGTAACTTTATTATGGATTTTCCGAAAACTACACAGCTGTTACATGTTACATGTTCTTCCTGGTTTCAATTTCTAGAATATCGCCCACAACTAGAAAAAAAAGGGTATTTTTTCTTTGAGGAAAATGGGAGCACGACATAATTCAAACGACATGATGTCGGTAGACACTTACGGAATCGACATTCCGGTGTATAATTTTACTGCCACTCCGAACTCGAATCATTTCTCCGGGACTCGTCGAGTTTCATTGTCTCGGCGCTTTTCTGGTAGATGTTAATTCAAGCTTTCAGGAGTTTATTATTAATAAAATACTTGCAGGAAACACTTACATACTTACAGTTTGGAATCAATAAAACGGTTATAATTAATATGAGTTTGTTTATAAATCTAAAAAAAAAACATTCTCAAAACATAATTTTAGGATAAGAATAAATGTGCATCTATTTTAAAAGACAATAATAATTTATTTCAATAAAACACGAAATTAATCTACCTTCAACAGAGCTGCATACATAAAAGTGCTGAAAATGTCGATGCTTTTTGAAAGCTTCGTAACGAAGTTACGTATTCATGAAACAAACTACAATACAGTAAAAATGAGTTGTGTCCGATGCACAAACTCACGCCACCGCGACTGGCCCGCCCGTTGTCGAAGTCTGTAAATGAAACTTATTTTGTACAAAACTATCGGTTTTTTAATGTTTATTTCTTAATATGTGCCCTTTTGTCGTTTAATATTAAAAATTTTCGAGCTAAATATATTTTTATAGGAACTAATTAGTTTGTATAAAAAATATGTTTAATTAACTACCTAAAAGTCGTGAAGTTATGAAGTTTTAGGAAAATCTATAGTACCAAAGCGACAAACTGCTATGAGATAATAATTATCATATTCAACATCAGCATTATTTCAGTCCATAGACGTCCACTATTGGCCACCTTTATTTTTTCCCAAGATTATGTCACCCATGTTCAGTCCCATGCTGCGTTATTCAACTAATAACGACCTCATAACTGTACAAATACCAAAAAAAGTTTTCATCCAGGAGGTGTCTTTAATTTATGTCAATATCGCCCTTACAGTTTTCAAGATAAGGAAACAATCAATCCATTCGTGGCAGCAAGCAAGCAAGTCTTCAAATAGAGTTCCTCCTCTCCCCCCCCCCCCGTCCTCCCCCCAATCACACACGTTTCTATCAACCGCTATACAATATTGGATCAGATTGCGGTGAGCACAATCCGTTGGCATTTTACAGGAACACGTCCGACTCTCCACGGGAATATCGCACGTTGGTTGACCTTTCAGAGTGTCTTCTTAATCGTGCACTCTTGACAGAGTGGTCGTGATCATGGGAAGTCCTTAGTAGCTGCCCTTGCGATTTCTTTCCACTTTTTTCTATTAGTGGCGTTCCTCGCGCACTCCACGATTGAGCTGGATGTCACTGTTTTAATAGCATCCGTCCATCTGGTTGGTGACCGACCACGAGGACGCTTCCCCTCAATTCGCCCTTGCAGAGTGTACACCTACAATAATTCAGGAGTTAATACTTCAGGAGTAAGGTAAAATACTTTTGGACACTCGGAAATGGAGTATAGGTGCGCGTGTGCGTCGATGATAGGTCCGAAGGTAACATAAAACGACTACTCGACGTTAGAATAGAAAGAGGTAATTTCGTAATTTAAGGTATTGACGCATACCTAACGGCATTTCAATGCATCATAATTTTTATGCATATCTAATTATCAGCCTCTGAGTCAGTTCACTGGTGGATATAGGCCCCTTAAGCTGCGCCTTTTAACCCGATTTTCGGCTACAGGTAAAGTCAACTGCCCTACCCGATAGAAAATATCAATCAGATTGAACATAAGTATTTTTTGTAAAAGCCAGACTAAGGAAAAATATAATTTACGCTTAATTATACCACGCTACCACCCACGAAAACGAAACAGTTACCAAAGATGTAGCAAAACGCGTTGGATATCGCTGGTAGGTAACAAAATCTATGACGCGTTTGTCCTGGCTACATTTGCGCGTCTTTCTTCAGTTGTGCGTTTATCATAAACAAGCATACAGGTTGCTAGAAAATGTCATAGAAAAATAACATTATGATGCTTTCAAAGTTATTATCGCTTTCAGTGTTACAATGACGATCGAACTTAAATATTTTATGATCACTCTCATCCCAGTAATAATTTTCCAATGAAAGGAGCGCATAAAATCCGCGACTCGTACATATTTAATAGGTCATAGGCGTATACTGTTATCAAGGAAGTTTTATAGGTAAGCTAAGAGCTTTGTAATAGATTTCATTATCACGCGTAGAATGGTTAAAGATAAACGTTTTCTAACTACAAAACGTTTAAAAATTAAATTAAATTAAATAAGCGTTTAATATTTGGTAAATCGTGGTACAGGTTGATGGGTAAAGGGGCACACACTTGTACATATGACTTTAGAAAAATTCTATTGTTTACTACACCGATGCATAAATACTTTTTTTTGGATTGGAAATCATCTAAGACTTTTCCCGCCCTGGGCGGGGTGGGATTCGCAAGAGGTAGTGTCAGACGTTTACTGACTAAAACCGTCCCTTGTTCCTACGGTTGTATTTTATGTTCCGGGGCCGCGGTAACCATTAGAATTATTTCGCAACCCACCGATAAATACTTACTTACTTGATATACTGTATACTATGTCGATCCCCTGGCTGAGACCCTGGAAGACCTTGGCAGAATGCTCGATGACCTCAGTAGTGCTTCCCAGGAAGTGGGTCTTAAGATGAACATGGATAAGACGAAGATCATGGCAAACAACCATGTTGTACCCACTCCTCTAAAAATAGGAGACACTACGCTCGAAGTTGTTGACGAATATGTTTACCTGGGGCAAACAGTCCAGTTAGGTAAGTCCAACTTCGCGACATCGCGTACTTGGTTTCTCTAAACTATTCTTACAACTACCCGCTATGGCTACTAATATACTGCTATTATAATGTAACATCGTTGTTTGCCATAAGATGATAACTCACTACGCCATTCGGCTTAATGTATTTACTAATTTATAATATTGTATTTTCTCTGTAAGTGATTTGTAAATCTTTAGAGAAATAAATGTCTAAAACCGTAAACCGTAACTTCGAGAAAGAGGTCAATCGTCGAATCCAACTCGGCTGGGCAGCGTTCGGGAAGTTACGTCATATCTTCTCGTCCAAAATACCGCAATGTCTCAAGACGAAAGTCTTTGACCAGTGTGTGTTGCCAGTGATGACTTACGGAACAGAGACGTGGTCACTCACAGTGCGCCTCATAAGCAGGCTCATGGTCACCCAAAGGGCAATGGAACGAGCAATGCTTGGAGTTTCCCTGCGTGATAGAATCAGTAATGAGGAAATCCGCAGGAGAACCAAAACCACCGATATAGCTCGTCGAATTGCCAAACTTAAGTGGCAGTGGGCGGGGCACATAGCTCGTAGAACTGACGGCCGTTGGGGCGGAAAGGTTCTCGAGTGGCGGCCGCGTACCGGTAAACGCAGCGTGGGCAGGCCTCCCGCAAGATGGACCGATGATCTCATCAAGATCGCCGGGTCCCGCTGGATGCGGGTGGCGCAGGACCGATGCATGTGGAAATCTTTGGGGGAGGCCTTTGTCCAGCAGTGGACGTCTATAGGCTGATAATGATGATGATGATGATGTCGATCACGAAGTGAATATTTACTCGCGTGATGTCGATCGTCCGTAGAAAATCAGTTGACGTCAAACCAGTCCTACTCCGATTGTAGTCCCTTAAGAGACTACGCACACTTACTCAGCTCTATTCGCGTTTTCTAACTCGGTTAACAATAGGTCAACACCGGTCGTGGTCCGATCCGTATATCTTTTCAATCCGACTTTTAATCCCGTATTCCATTGAAATGAAAAGAAACGATCGTCACACTTATGCTTACCTGTTCTACCTACCTACTGCTAACTTCTTATGAGTACATTCAGTAAAGTAGATAAGTATATCTTATTCTGATGTATAAGCTATGTTAATGTGAAACATCATCAAAATTAGTTCAGTAGTTTTTGCGTGAAAGAGGAACAAACATCCACACACACACACACACACACACGCAAATACACACAAAAAACTTTCTCATTTATAACATTAGCAGGGCTAGTAGGATGTCCACAAAACCCGTGGATATTTTTTTATCGGTTTAAAATTTTTTTTGAATATGTCATGCATTGGTGTTAAAGAAACTTAAGTGTGTCTGCATACTTGTCTCCTTTGCTCACTGTACCGACATCAGTAGTCCCCTACGGTCTCTAAGGAAAATGGGATTAAGAAAACACCTCATAAGTAAAAGTAAAATAAACGAAATGGTATATAAAGGCTGCCTGAAGTTCAAACGGCTCTGAATTTGTTTTGAAAAGGTCCTTCCTTTTATGTAATATACCTGGGGATTGATTACTTACTTGAAAAGTTATTTATGTCTACTAAAATAATATTACTGAGAAATTTTACCCTTTGTTGGCACAAACTTGTTACGGCTTAGGTATTCAAATTCTCTTAAAAAGATAGCAGAATTTTTTTTACAGTATTTTTTCGGAAGGTGTATCTATGACTTTAACCTTTATGTATTAAATTGCAAAAGGATTGACGGAGTGACTGACTGGGTACTAACCCAATGCACAGCGCATCGGCATCCACGCAGGTGAAACCACTTGTAAAAGCTAGCCGAGTAAAAATCCACTCTAGGGGCCGAGATTATCATGTGATAATCGAATAATGGAGAAAGCATTGCTGCGACCTGCAGCCGTTTGTAAACCGCTAGTATTACAAGGCCCTTACACAGGTGGGATAATTTTATAATCGAATTGCTGACCGTGTTCGACTGGCGTTTGGCTATGTGACCCCTCTCTTACCTTGAAGGTCTGGGAGATAAGTCCTTGAAGTGACTTGGATTTAACCAACTTTAATGATAGACTTGAATTGCGCCATTTTTAAATAGGAGAACTACTTCGTAAACATTGCCGGTTTCCCGCAAATAAAATTAAGGTTGCAAATGGCACCAAGTTTTTGTAAAAGATAAAGTTTTTAAAAGAGCTTTCATGGGGGTCCTTGCTTGATCTTGCTCTCAAAAATCTACGACCTTGACATTCACTCCACTTTAAACACCAAAGCGTTTTTAATTTGTTCTAAAAATATGTAGTTTTGGGGTTTTATTTTTGGGGTTCAATGGCATAAACCCAAGCAACAGACTAACAGACCAACTCTTTTTAAATTTAGTGCCTAATAATGTCCTTAAGTGAAAAAAATCCTAAAGTTTGAGAGTGTTTTTCCTAAACTGAGTAAACAGTTTTAATTTCAATTCGATTCCTTCACGTTTTCTCGAGATAAAGTGTCTTGAACTTGATACACATCCACAGCAAAGTGATCCTAGGATTCCGATTTTTCCTTTTGAGGTACAGGACACAAAAAATGACAGCAATGACAGAAATTACATCAAAGACGGTAGCTTCGGTTAAGTCACCCCTTATTACCTCATACGCTAACATTTATACAATAAAATGTTTCTACACATATTGTGTATGCTGTAAGAATAAAAGATAAAGTTGAGCTCCACGAAGTTTATTGAAACTTATGAAGCTGGTTATGATACTTCACTGTTTCATATTGGAACTCGTTAGATTTATAACGTTTGTTTTTACTCGTTTCGCTTTATTTTCTAGCATCAAATATAAATAGGTTCTTTTCCATATTATATTTGACTTTTACAATACCAAATCTCACACTCTTCTATATTCTGTGCGTGCGTTTTCCTTGAAAAGTTTTCTTTGATTTCCTCCTATTGTACGGTCAGCGAAGTTAATTAGTAAACAGTTTTCTCGACAGCCAATGAATATTTTTCTAAATGGATGTCGAGAAAACTTATATTATATCTGACGGGCCGGTAAACAAGAAAGAAAACTAAATTAAAGTAGAAAATAAATAGATCGTCAATTTATGTCATAACTAGCTTTTGCCCGCGGCTTCGCTCGCGTTAGAAAGAGACAAAAAGTAGCCTATGTTACTCTCCATCCCTTCAACTATCTCCACTTAAAAAATCACGTCAATTCGTCGCTCCGTTTTGCCGTGAAAGAAAGACAAACATACAGACAGACAGACAGACAGACACACTTTCCCATTTATAATATTAGTATGGATTGATTTTATTAAATAATGATTTTATTATATGTATTGATGTATTGATTAAATAATGGTGCTTTTAATATTTTTTTTGTTTTTGTATGGCCATCCTGGACTTTTTTTTTAAACTAAAAGCCCATTTCATAACATTTCCTTTCAACGATCATTTCTTCAAAAGTTAGGTGACAGCGACATTGACAGTATTGCCAGATTACTAAACAACTATTAGGCCACTCTTAAACACGTGAATCTAGATTGTGATAATGTTGAATCGATACAAATCTTTTATGAATAAAGGTGATATGGCTTAAATAAATTTTGTTTACATTAATAGGTAAGTGATACGAAGTTCACCGGGTCATCTAGTATGTATATAATAGTAAACTCACTGCCTGATATCAACGTGTTTGTTAATATATAACAATAACTAACTAAATACATTAAACTTGGAGGGTTTATTCTTTATGAAGAATATAAAAAATAGCCCTAAAGGGTTAAAATAGTAGGTAGAAGTTCGACATCCACGCGGGCGAAGCCGCGGGCGAAGGCTAGTAAATATTTTAAATCTAGATATTTTTTTATCTTAATATTATTTTTGTACGTTGGAAATAAGAAAAGCTGTTACATACAGTATTATTTTTTACAGCATATTACACGCCTTTTTGTTATTTCAAACCGTATTAAATGGCTTTTATTTGCATGATTTGGATTTATGAAAATGATTCCATTCGTATTTTGAAAACAATTAAACATTACTTATTTGTGTCAGGTTTGACGGGTTGTAACCTCTATGGTTGTAACTGTTTTGACACTTGATTTATAACGTAGTGATTATATTCTCTGTGCTTGATTTGCCGGTTACTATGACAACGACATCCAACAAAACATGGACAACTTTTATATGGGAAAATGGAATTGTTGTTTTACTCTATCTTTCTCGCAATTTCAGAGACTAAAAGTAGCCTATGTTACTCTCCATCCCTTCAACTATCTCCATTTAAAAAATCACATCAATCCGTCGCTCCGTTTTGCCGTGAAAGAAAGACAAACAGACAGACAGACAGACAGACACACTTTCCCATTTATAATATTAGTATGGATGGATTCGTTTGGATACATAGGGGAAGGAAGTTGCAATACTTACGAAGCTAGTTTATTATGTGTTCAGACAATATTTTACAAATATTCGGCAAACAAATATTGAGTTAATATATAGATGTTTCTCCGAATTTTTCGATGACAGTTACAATTGTACAATGTTTTATCAGCAAACTGTAGGCTTTATACCGACAGGGAATTTTCAATAACCGTTCAATTAGCGTATTTTGCGAAAATTTTGTTATTTGTGTTTCGGTAACTGAATTCGTCTCATTTCCTGAACAGATTAGTAGGTACTTACCTACCTACCATATACCATCTTTCTGTCTATACTAGGTGTATTTTTGGTCTTGCACAACCCGCTAGGAGATGATTCTACTAATGAAAACAAACAACTTTTATTATGGAACCAACTCTTTTTTTTTTTTTTTTTTTTGGTGAGTGGGAAATCATCCAATGACTGCTCCCGTCCTGGGTGCGACGGGAGGGCGTGTCAGACTCTTACTGACTAAAACCCACTCATGTTCCTTCGATTGCCCTTTATGTTCCAGGGTCACGGTAACCACTATAAACATTCCGCAACCCCGGCAGGCGTTGGCCCTGTTGGGCCCCTTCCTGTGCTGACTCCTTCTCTTTGAGGCGCGCGTGGAACAAAACGCGCCGTCTACGCGGTCCTGGTCCTAGCCGGGCGGCGAGCTACCCATCGCTCGCCATCCGCAGAACCGCGCCTACGGTGGCCGGTAGTCGTCTTGCGACTCTCGACGTCTTCGCCTGGGTCTTAGTCCGGGGCGAGAGGCTCGTCGCTGCCTCTCGCGCGCCGCCGCCTCCTTCACTAGCATAACTGCTTCGCAGAAGGAGGCGACGGCATCCCATTCCGTCTCGCCCCGAAGCATGGCCTGAACCAGCGCCGGGCGCGAGAGGTCACCGCCGCCGATCGCCTCTACGAGGACACGTCGATGCTCCGCCCATGCGCGGCACACCTCAACTGTGTGCTCGACCGTGTCCTCCAGGCGACCGTTACTGCAGTGGTGACACCCAGGCGTCGCTTCCGCCCGAATCCGACACAGGAACCTCCCGAACTGACCATGTCCGGTGAGGACCTGTGTCAAGCGAAACGTGAGAGTGCCATGACGCCTCTCCAGCCACTCCTCAAAGAGGGGTCTTACCGCCGCTATAACGGCGTGCCCAATGGAACCAACTCTGAAATCTCGAAAAAAATATCAGCTGTTTCATTCATTATGGTCGGAAGGGCATTGAACTTTTGTTGAAAAGAAACAGATGATATTTTTTTCGATAAAAGTTGTTTGTTTTCAAGGGTAGAATCATCTCCTAGCGGGTTGAGCAAGACCAAAAATACACCTAGTATAATACTGGCTGGGTGATATTTAAACGCACAGCCCAAACCGCTGGTTCTAGAGGCCTGAAACTACGATAAGATTTTTAGGAATTCGACCTAAAGGGGTAAAATAATGGGTGAAAGTTAGACACCCACGCGTGCGTGTTGAGTTAGTTGCGCGGGCGAAATCTTGTAGTTCTATAAGTATTACGTTTTCGAATATACTGAATAGACTCATCCGTCTGGCCTGTAAGTCTTCTAGTTAGTGAATCTTTATACAATGAGCACGATTGTTTGTTCTGTATCTGGAACTCTGAATGTGTCGCTGCTGTCGGTGTCACTCGAGTCGTATTAGATCTTTTGTTACTGCTTCGCTCCCGCGGATGATGTCGTGTAGCTTCGTTATTCTGATGTATAAGTAAGTAAGCTATATTTCTGTGAAGTTACAACAAAATACATCAAATAGTTGTTGCGTAAAACTTTGATATTTATTATAATTTTAAATAGAATAATCAAATGGGTTTTACAAAATACTTAGGTACAATAAAACTCACTAAAAAGTTTTCACATCTTCAAACTGTCCGTTATCAAAAAACTGGTGACGGCCATTATTTCTTGAAAAAAAAATAAGAAATAAAAAAAAATACAAATAGCAGCGTTACTAGTTTTTTCAAAGGAAGAAAGCCTTTGTTAAATTATAAATCCAAGAAGAAATAATCCATTGATGTTAGGTTTATTCTATATAGTATCAGAACTTTTTCCTGAAAGGAGATTTCCGTGATGCTGGCAATAATTCATCAAAAAATTAAGAAAAGCCATTAGTGTGTTTTTTTTTAATTTTTATTTCTCTGTACAAATAATGGCGTTATTTGTTTTTGTTGTATTTACCGGCCAGTTCTTAAGCATTAAGATGTGAAAACTCTTTAGTGAGTTTATAAAATATCCTACCACTCTGCTCGAGAATATTTTGACATTTAACACATCAGTGGATACGGTAGGCGGAAAGGGCTGTGATAGGGTTTCATATTACACCATTTAGCATAAGTAGAAAAATATTAAATTATATGTTTTTTATATTATAACTATTTTATAGAACAACCAGCTCTTGTCTTGGACTTCATTTGCGTAGAAGTCGAAAATGGGTTCGGTTTTTATAGGTTTTAGACGTTATTAATTTTGAGCATGTTTTTAATGAGTCTTCTCCAGGTTGCCAAATTTTAGAGATAGCAACCTTATATTATGTTACTAGCTTCTGCCCGCGGCTTCGCTCGCGTTAGAAAGCGACAAAAAGTAGCCTATGTTACTCCCCATCCCTTCAACTAACTCCACTTAAAAAATCACGTCAATCCGTTGCTCCGTCTTGCCGTGAAAGAAAGACAAACAGACAGACAGACAGACAGACAGACACACTTTCCCATTTATAATATTAGTATGGATGTGAGTTTACAACACGTTTGTAAACGCCTTGAATTTTACAAACAAGGTAAGTATGTAATGCTTATGAATGAATGGAATGGATACGCCCTTGGAAGCAAAGATGCATTTGAACATTCACTTCAGTACAACTGTGACACCGATTATATTTAAACGTCAAACCGATTGTTAAACAACTTTAAAGAAATGATGCGGGGTTCTAACAACAATTTCAACCCTTAGTACTTTTCTTCGGCCACAGATTACTCAAAGCGAAGTAATAAAATAAAAAAAAAACATCTTATTTCACGCGGATAAACATTTCAATGAA
This sequence comes from Athetis lepigone, assembly GCA_033675125.1. Taxonomy (NCBI): domain Eukaryota; kingdom Metazoa; phylum Arthropoda; class Insecta; order Lepidoptera; family Noctuidae; genus Athetis; species Athetis lepigone. The sequence continues at coordinate 6,409,645 of CM066227.1, forward strand.
ATGAATTCGAATTGTTTACGATTTAAACGCTATTGGGCCTATAAAAGATACCGCGGTATCTTATGTTTCAATTTTATAGGCCGCAATAACCACTGTTAGGGTCGCCTGCTTAAAAAAAAAAACAAAAACCGTTATAAACGGTTACGGAAGGAAAAGTCAGTTTATCTTGAATTCTTGACCATCTTTCCATGCTTCGGAAAGTAAGTATATGCCGGTTCATTAAAGAAAGGAATTTTAAATGGCGGCATGTACCTACTTGCGTTGACAGATGGTACAGTCTGCATATAAAATTTAAAATTGAAGTTTTTTTTTTCAAATCGAAAATATTATTAAGAGTTTTTATTGTTTTCATCGGAAAGAGCGCGTTAAGGCAGCGTGGAAGCAAATCAAGACCATTTTTTTATGTTGATGGTACGCGCGCGAGTGAGTATAGACGGCACTAGTGTGTGAGCGAGAGAACATGATAAGCGCCGCCATTTTAGATTTCTTTCTTTAATGAGGTTATATACCTACATATTTGTGCCGTGCGGGTCTAGAAATCAACGCAACAGGCGTATGTCTCTCTCAAGTCTCAGAAGTATATATGCTTAGTACCTGTCTATTTACTTCGATGAAAACTATACATAATAAGTAGTACTTATAGTAACTAGCTTTCGCCCTTTTACCCCTTTTTGTCTGGAATTTCCAAAATCTACTTAATAAAAACCATACTCTCCAAGTTTGTCCCCAGGATCAGCGGTTTGGGCAGTGCGTTGATATATGAACAATCAGTCGAGTCAGTCACCTTACTATTTTGTTGTATACCCAAGGGAAATACCTATTATCTATAAACAATATAGATATCAACGCCTCATTACTTTCAAGGCGAAGTAGACTAGGTTGTCTCCCGAAGTCCCCGAAGGTTGGTCGACCTAATTTCTTCATCCGCAGTAAATGGCACCAATAGCTCAGGCTCTATTATCTTAAATCCCACGACAGATGACCTGACACGACAACGCCATTGAAAATAATTATATAAACTTTATATCAATATAACCTCAGAATGTTATTTATCACTGTCTTTTGATCGTATTTGTTTTATAGGTACGTAAAAGTACTTATATTTTTTTCAAATCTTTAATAGCGCGAAGAAATCAAAAGTGTGTGGGATTTAAGAAAAGCATTTCAGTGGTATTATACTTATTCATAATGGAAATTTTGAAATCTTTATGTTAACTTATTTTATTATCTGAAGACAATACCCGTATTAATTAATGTAATTTTATTATATTAATTTAATTATTATTTATGATTTAATAAACTATTTGTACACGTAGGACGTAGAGATCAAAATGTATTTGTCTGTAACACCTATTGTAACCTATTTTCACAAATAAATATTAATATATATATATTCTTTATTGCACATAAAAAATAAAGTACAAACATCAGCAAAACTAAAATAAAAACTTATGTACAATGGCGAGCTTAACCCAGAAATGAGTTTTCTACCAGCAAACTAAAATGCTATAGAGAGATTTGCAACGGGGGATGTGCTTATGTGCACGAATAAAACATAATTATTAACTCTTAACTAATATCTAGGTAATTGTAATATGAATGAAATATATTGAATATTACATCATCTTTCGTAAATAACTAGCCAATAAGGAACAGTAGTCTATTTTTTTGTGGAATTAAGGCCTATTCTATGATTCTATCACCTTTCGATTGAATGTAATTCCCCTGATTTGTGGAGAAGCGAAACATGACGTCGATTATATTTGCAGTTTAACTGTTTTAGCAATTTCCATAAATATGCAGTTTTGGAAATTGCTTTTACGTAAAATACTGCAAGTTTTAAAAATGCAGAAAACTATACAACTAGCGCGGGTCTGCGGACGGCGAGTGATGGGTAGCTCGCTGCCCGGCAAGGACCAGACCCGCGTCGACCGGCGCGTTAGTGTTACATTACAGTTTACACGCGCGCCTCAAAGAGTAAGCACGAGAAGGGGCCCAACAGGGCCAACGCCTTCCGGGGTTGCGGAATGTTTGTAATAGTTACCGTGACCCCGGAACATAAAGGGCAACCGAAAGAACATGAGTGGGTTTTACCACAGATTAATAAATAGTTACTACGTAAGTTTTACACAGGACTTGACAGGACGGTTTAGTTTACTACATAAACCAAAGAAAGGCCCCATCCTACATATTTGACTATTGCCCTCTATCGGTGCAGTTTACGCGTTACTGACAGCGACATCTAACGGAACACAAAGAAACAAAAACAAAATCAGTAAAACAGAGAAGGTATAATGGAGGAAGTAAACCAGTACCTAGTACTCAGGCCATTCACGAACACAAAGCACACAAATACGCAAACTCACAAAGCGTGCTAGACAAAGAATACCTATTTATAGTTTGAAGACAAATAGAGATTTGCATTCAATGAACTAGCTATAGTTCCCAATGCGAAAAACAGCAACGTGCGTAAAAATCTGCAAGCGCTGCTATGTGCTAGGTATATAAAAATAAACAAGTTAAACGCCCCAGGCCCTGCTGACTGGCACACAATGACATGACGCCGCACCGGCACCGTTGCGATCGACAAACAACGAAACGCAAACGAGTCAGAAGGTACTTATATACTTACCTACTCATAAACGTCTACAACGCAACGGTACTAGGTACTAGTGTGGATGTATACTTATTTGCGTTTGAGTGAACGCCAGCCAGACATTGACGCAAATACCTACAAAGCCGCAGGCACGGATGTTTGAGCATGTATGCAGAGTTTGCGCACACATTTACAATTTTGCATGAATATTGACGTCGCGTCGTCGCCGCGTCTCGCTCGATAATGTTCAAAGTTCAAATGTTTGCGTAGCTTGCCACATTTGCACAAAGTCCAGTTGCGCGCAAGTCAATGAGCGGAACGGCCGCTTCTGTAAGTCGTTCAAGATGGAATGCTACCACTGGAACAACGAAAATATTCTAGAATTGATTGAGTTACTACACGAAGAACCCCACATTTGGAACCATAAAAGAAAGGATCATAAAAATAGAAAATTACTCAATCAAGCCTGGGTCAGAATAGCGAATAAGTTTTCAGTTCCGTGCCCTATCGAAGAGTTAAAAAAGAAAAGAAACAGTTTACTGACACAATACAGGGATTGTTTGAGAAAAAAAAAGGAAAAGGAATCACAGTCAGGCGGTGAAAGTTACACACCATCTTGGTTTGCTTTCGATGCCTTCGACAGTTACATGGGTCAGCTGTATGATTATCAACCGAAGATAAATGGCGAGGCAGCGGTGAGTAAATGAAAAATTAACAGTTTACTGTCTACTTATATACCTTAACGTTTTAAATAATTAATTAGCTATACCGATGCGATGGGAATTTAGCTAAGTCTTAATAATTATCATGTTTTTCGTATATGAGGCTGAAGTACCAGTTGTACAATTACCAGGGCCCCAAGTCTGCTATTACAATTGTGTCAGAATGGCTTCATCTTGATATCATAGTGGTCGATTTTGGCAAGTTTGGTAATCTACTAACACAATGGCGTCATTATGACTTTGATAAGGTCGATCACTGACACTTCATTGAAAAAAATGGCTAAATTGGTAATCTCGTACATAATGACACTAGAATGACTGACGAATTCGGTAATCTGCTAAAATTTTGACAGTTCCTTTGAACATTGACGTACCATTTGAATTTCATAGTGCAGTAATTGCTTTTAAGCCGGTAGCCGTGTGTCTCGAATCACGTTGTGTTCGAACAATAATACTAGTTTTTGATTAAGTGTCTTATTAATTACATTACTGCGATGTATTCGTTGCGATCTGCGATTCTGGACCTAGCCGACGCAGTGGATGATAGAGAAAGAAGAAGCAGGGAGTCCAGAAGGCGTCGTTTAGCCCGTCGGTTGATGAGAACTAATATTAACCGCTTTATTGATGTTCCCGAGGAGGAATTTGTCAAAACTTTTCGCCTCGGAAAGAACTCAGTAAGGGGGTTAATAGAAGAACTCATTCCCCTTATGGCTAAACGACGTCGAAATGATGGCATTACGACAGAAATGAAGGTGAGAATTTGACATTGCTTCATTATTCTATATATCTATAAACACATAGGTCGATCAGTGGGTCGTCTAAGGTCGATTAATATAATATTTGTTATTGCAGATTCTCATTGCACTTGCGTTCTATGCATCTGGTTCTTACCAAACTTTAATTGGACAGAGTGCCCTCCATAATGTCTCACAAATTACTGTGTCAAGAGCCATTAATCAAGTAACAGAGGCACTTAATAAATTGTATCATAAATATGTTAAATGGCCCACACAATGTGATGAAAGAAACATTTTAAAGGCTAAGTAAGTAGTTAAATATATCCTGATTATTTTGTTTGCATTGCTTGTTGTACCTAAGCAGAATTGTTTAGTTATTAAAAATGTTTCAGATTCTATCAAAAATTTCAATTTCCCGGTGTCCTGGGTTGTATTGATGGCACCCATGTGGCAATAATAAGGCCGGAGATACATGAGGAGCGCTATTATAATAGAAAGGGCTTCCACTCCCTTAATGTTATGATAGTAAGTATTGGGTAGATAGTAGAAATGTATACTATATAAACTATATAATGTCTGTAATGATGACTACACATATTAAAATATACTTAATTCATTTACAGATTTGCGATGCTGATTTGAATATTCTATGTGTGGATGCAAGCAACCCAGGTTCCACTCATGATTCCACAGTATGGCAGAGTCATCCACTAAGTAATCATTTAAAAACAATAACAGAAAATAGTAATGAACAGACATTTTTACTAGGTATTACTTACAATATTTTTGTTCAAAAATATTCTCTTTTATCATACTCATGTGTTAGTGTTTGTTGGCAAAATGATTATAATTTTCAGGTGATAGTGGGTATCCACTAAGAAAAACTATGATGACTCCCATTCTCAATACTGTGGAAGGGACACCACAGCACCATTATTATGTGAAACATGTGACTGCACGCAATACAGTGGAGCGTTGCATTGGTGTACTAAAAGCACGTTTCAGGTAATGAACATTTTAAGGCAATTGTTTAACATACTCAAAAATAGGTATCACAAATTAGGTAAATTGGACCATACACAAATTGTTTGTCTTAATGATATATTAAAGTTTATAGATTAAGATGTTTGGTTAAATGGGGTTGTATAAAAGTAAACTGTTATTTTTTTCAGGTGTTTGCTTGCAGCGCGTGCTCTACATTATAGCCCTATAACTGCAGGCAAAATAGTAAATGCATGTTGCATATTGCATAATATTGCCAACTCAGCAAGGGACCCATTACCACCTGATGAGGTTTATGCAGAAGCACTTCGCTTGCAACAGGTATGTAATTTCTATTCCACTATTTTGGAATATGTTCAATGAAATATATAAATAATACTACTATGTTAAAAAATCAACATTTATTATTAACAATCAACATCAAATATTATTATTACTCTTTCTTATGTCTCATAATCAGTCTTTATACAAAACAACAATAAAGTTCTTCAATATTTAATTGGCATTAATCACTAATCAGTCTTTTAATTACAGGAGGAAAAAAAATTACTTTTATAATAAAATAACAATATTATCTAATCACTAATCAGCCTTTCAATTTAAGCAGGAAAATAATTATGCAGCACCTAATTATGAAGATCATCGAAGGGTGAACCGGGATCTACTTGAAGGTCGAGCACTGCAGCAGGCTCTTGTTGACAGACTGTGGAGAAATGCATAAATTAAATTAGCAGGTATGTAAGGTAAACCCAGCTTAATATTCTGGTAAAGTAAAATATAAATCTTTGTTACAGGTCCATGGCATCGAAGAAAACAAGGTGAAAGAAAAGGAGATTTTAATATGTATATAATATGAAGAATAAATTTTATAATGCTCTTTTTATAAACAAGTTTCATTTAATCATTTATCTTTACAACCATTTATAAACAAATGCTGAACACAGAGTCCTGCTAAAATAGATTTCATTTATCTTGACTAATATTTTAAAGTCAAAATTACCTCTTGCACCCTTCATGAAACTAGTATGACTCAGAATCCGAAGGCATTATAATTCTGCGGACTTTCTGTGACTTTCATTTTATAATGCATACCTACATTATATGTAACAAGGACTCACTGTGCGCCACTCAGCCGGCGTTTTAGGCAGTCCACCGAAATCGAATTTGGGCGCACTCCATCCAACATCTTAAACTTCGTCCTTCATTAATGCGCCTGCAGTGGCCAAGCGCCAGTTCTTGGTGGCACTCAACGTAATCAATGAGTGCCGAAATCTGCTCTATTAGCACCATTTTAAATAAAAACAAACATAGGTACAATGAAACACCGGCCGAATTACAACAAAATAATTCCTCTCGTCTGTCCGGAAATCTCCTGTAGATTTCGTGGATCGGGTCGGATTAAATGGCAAATATAGCATACATAGAGTATACCTTTCCTACTCTAACTTAAACAGACTGTAGGTGAAAGAATAAGACAGGCATACAACATCATATGCTAAACATTCAACAACATGAAAGATGTGAAACTGTGAAGTGACATTCTTACATTCTGTCAAATTGTCAATGTCAGAGTCAAAGACTGACATTGACGGTTTCACATTTATACTTGTTACACGAACATTTAATGTTTTTTGGTATTTACGAACTTCTTACTACTTCAGACTGCTTATGACACTGTTAATAATATGTAAAATGAAATGTTAATAAAATCTGCCATGAATAAATTGTTAAATGTAGTAGTAGTTTTTCGAGAACCATTTCTACCAACAGGTTTCATAATAATGGCAATACCCGCAATTTCATTCTGGCACAATTCTCTATTGAGACCATTGACCGACCATTATGAATTAGCAGATTACGAACTTTTAGCAAAATGACAATGACGTCGTGTTGGTATGACCGATTTTATAAAATTAGCAGACTTGGGGCCCTGATTAATAGGCTTGTCGTCAAAAAAGTAATTAATCCGTTAGTTAGTTTCCAAAATTTGGGAACATATTTTTTTTCTCGTAATCAAATATGAGTTCAATACGGTGCGTTTAAGTTTCCCGTGACGTCACGCTTAGGTACTTTTTTTTTACTGAACAGTCACGTCACAAGCCCTCCGAAACTTTGATGCTTTTCATCTTTGTATTTTTTTATTAATTTGATCAATCAACAAATACGTGTGTTTGGATCATTTAACGAAGGGACTAAACAAAATGCCTTTTTTATTGTCGTCATCCCTATTTATGGGATGTTTTACAAATGAATATCCTATGGTTAATCTATTTTGAAGAATCTATTTTATTCTACACAGGAAATGCTGCTCGTCGAGGATTCCGAACTATCAGAATCGGACCATAGCGTTGGCTATCACCCCGTAAAATTCCAGGTATAATACACATTAGTCATGAACCTACTAAGTCTTGAATAAAGAATAAATTTCAATACCACTTACTTATTACTTTGCAGGAAAGCACAGAGAAGCAGCCGCTTAAAAGTCCTGTTTCTCGTGAAACCATTCCTGAAAGATCTGTGTCAAGAGAGTCGACCAGTCGTAAACCTAATGAACCAATCGTAGATCCGCTTTCTGAATCTTTTCTTACTGTAAAGAGACAATCTGAGATGCAATATTCACCAATTGCAAAGAAACAGATGGTTGAAGCTTTTCCTCCTAATAAAGTTGAACAAACGGCAGCGGAATGCGATTTATACGGCCAGCTCCTAGCTGAAAAATTAAAGGCATTGGATGGAGATGACAGGCTAGTAATAATGAATGAAATCGATAATCTTGTTTTCAAATTTATGTTAGATATCAGGAAACGAAATAACTTATCTAGAAGTGCTAATTTAGCACTTATGAACCAAGCTCACTCAGATAATCGTCAACCTATGGATGTACCTGGTCCATCTACTACGTCGAATCGAAGCCAAGATCATTCTCAGATAAATGGACAAAATTCTCAATCGAACTCAATTAATGAGTTGCCATTCAGAATAATAAAAACTGAAATTGAACAATGAACAGCATAATAACAACCGTGGAATTTAGTGAGACCGAGGAGGCCAGGAAGGTCAAATTCGCTGCAAATTGTTCAGATTGCCAGACGAATCGTACACTGTGATAACGCCTCTTTCAATTTATGCGTTTCGTGTCGTACGGCTGCAGCGCCGAGCGTTGTAGAGGAGCGTTCGCGGTACGCCGACACCCGCACTGCTACCGCCCCGCGTTATTTTTATGAAAACAAACGAACGTACGAGAGCCGTACAGCAAACATACCGCTACGGCGGTGCAGCTATACGGCAAGAAACGCATAAATTGAAAGAGCCCACGAGCGTATTATAAATTCGCGCGGTGGTACTCTGGTAGATGCAATGTGATGAATATATAATATTCTGTCAACAAAATCTTAGTTTAAATTGAATTACTCGGTCACGTGTATCGTCCTTTAGTGCCAGGCCACACGGTGCGGCAACGCACCGCACCGCATTACTCCGCACAGCACTGGCGGCCACACGAGCAGTGCGGCGTCGCAATGTTCTTACGGCGCTGCTGCGGCACCGTATGATATACATGTAATTATTATCAACGAGCGAGCACTTTTGCCTATGCCGTATTAACAACTGAGCGGTGCCGCTGCGGCGCCGCTGCGGCACCGCACTGCTTGCACCCCTCCCCGCCTCGTCTGCCTCGCGCCGTTGTCCGGTGTGCATGCGGTGCGACGCCGGAGCGGTGCCGGACGTACCGTGTGGCATACCATTCATTTTTATATGTAAAAAACCGTTGCGGCACCGCTCAGGCGCCGCGCCGGAGCCGCACCGCACCGTGTGGCCTGGCCCTTATGTTTATTATTTTTGTAATTTTTAATCTTTGGCTGCAGATGTTTGCAACAACATGCCTATTGTGTCCTAATGTGTGTGGTGCTATTGAATATACTAATGATAATACTTGCTCTAATTTTATGACACCATAATTAAGATTTTTGAAATGTAATCAAGACGTTTAAGATCTCAATGAACCAATCATAATACATACATATTAACCTTTCGTCGACCAAGCGACAGCCGGCTGTCGCGCTGCTATTCTTTTTATTGTCTTGAATCACGTGTGTTCAAAAGTTTATAAACATAGTCATAGGTCAGGCCCCCTTGACTCGTTTAGTTTTCTAGAACAGTAGTGTAATATTTATTTTGTTCAATTATGTATTGTAATATTATGTGGTATGTTTTGTGTAGTTTTACTGTTTTTTTTTTCTTCTAAATCTGTTGAATCACGTTATTTTAGACGTATGATGCATTAACAACAGTACAACTTGAACGAGTGCTATGAGCGTGTGTACTAGGGCTTATTGTTAGGAATTGTAAATTAAACCACTTTTTCTCAATTTCCATTACGGAAGACAGTGTTATATTATTAATTCATTGTAACAAAAAATCTTCCTACGTCCTTTACTTATTACAATAGTCAAACATTAAATGCAAGGGTTAAAAAAAACAACACATATACAACTACTGAATCTTTAATTATATCCAACAAGTACTCTTAAGCGAATCTTTTAAATCATTCTTAACTAAAACATAATCGCTAAAACTCGAACTTTTCTCATTTGTATGTCAGATACAAAAATATTTATATCTTATATCAACAGAAAATCCACTCATTTCATGTGATACACTAAACTTATTGAAATAAAACAACGCACTCATAATTTCAGCGTCCATCGTCCGGGATACTCGACTAGTATCTTAATATAAAATGTTTTCACAAGCCAGTGGCGCCGGCTTTCAATATGAAGCCACGATGTACAGATCACTGTCTGGTTACGCGTCTGCAACAAAACGGTATACTAAATAAGAAAGAGAACTAATTAAGAGTGGACACAAACGGACTGCAATGTGACTGTTGGCAAAACCAAGCATTTATTTTAGAGATAAGGGTTTCTTGTCTGTTGCCTAAAAGCTACGAAGAACAAAGAAAAATTGTATGCCAGCTTTGTTATTTTTCCAGAGAAATTGTAGTCAGTTTATGTTCACTCTCACGCTGTGTTAATCCCGAAACAATATAACTTTTCGAAATGTTCATGCCAAGAAAAACAGATGGCTCACACACATCCTTAGACAAGAAAAAACATGTTATAAAAAGATGTTTGGCGTACCTTTACACGCCAAAAAGTTATGCTTGTACTAAAAAGATCATCAGTAAGCAAATATTAAAAAGTTATTGTACTTATTAGCTATTGGAAGTGTCTAAACGACTTGCTGGATTTTATCTTAATCATATAATATAAAGTATTGTCAAAGATTCAGCTAAAACTACTCACAAACTCTACTTTAAGTATCGCTTTTCCAAAGCTTGATAGTCTTGTCGTTCTCGAGCGCCGCGGACGCTATGATGTTCTCGGTGGGGTGGCATGCAGTGCACAGCACCGTGTCGGTGTGGCCAGACAACCGCTGTACAATCTCTTTTGATTGCAGGTTCCAGATGTACACCAGGTTGTCTTCTGAACCCGATACTATCCACTGTGGACAAAGGAGATGGTTATTATAGGTGTACATTATGGGGATTATGAGTGGGGCTTAGGTCTTATGTATTGGTAACTGTCTGTACTGTTACGCTTTTACGGCTAAAGAAACCATTGTAGACTTTACTATATACGACTGACATTTACGCGAATGAGGTCGTAGGTAAAAAATTTGTTTCGTATAAGTTTCCTGAGTTCATTATGTTTTCCTTATTGAGCGTCTTTTTGGCAGTCAGTTACAGTAGTATTCTAAAGCATGCTGAATTCAGACAGAGGATAGCTAGCCTCATTGCTGCTATAAAACATACTCTGTAAGAAGTAGAACAGTTATATTGCTCTTAAAATTACAAAAAATCGCCTTTTCGGCTACCATTATATCAAAACAAGTACGGACAGTTATTATCACCAAATAATTGTTCCACATTTGCTTAAAAGATACGCGAGCGTGATCTCATATGCGCTATTTGTTTATCAAGCGTAACGCAACCGATTGAATAGTAAACTCATTTTCATCTGACTTGCTGATGTAAATGATAAATGGACGTTAAGAAGTAATTAGGAATCACTTCTTAACGTCCCTTTATGATTGAGATATCATTGAGTAGCAACTGTTACTAAAATAACTTCGAGAATTCAGCTATTACCTTGACACAGTTGCAAGTTCTTATCAGCGCGCTACCACGAGATAAAGCTTAGCAAATCTGTCGACGAGAGCATTTTTGACTGGCAAGCTGCAAATCTGACGAAATAGTGATATCCGTGTGACAACAACCTACGACCTACTAGTTTGGGAAATCTTAGAAAATGGAAAAACGCAATAAGAAACAAGCTCCATTGCTTTGGTGGTACAAAATTGATTTTCTAATTGTAGTGCAAAGACCTCTTCTGAAACATGGAGGACATGAAGAGGAAAGACAGCTTTTTAAATGGATAGTGAAACAAGTAATCATACCTTTCCACCAGTAACACTGAAGTTGGCAAAAATGCAATATTTCTCATTCTTATGTCCCGTGTACGTCTTGAGACACTTGCCCCGACTGTAGTCCCACAGTTTGAGGGTGTTGTCGAGCGTCGCAGCCAAGATATATTTGCCGTTTGGAGAGAACTTCACGAACGAAACCGGCGGATTGTCGTCGTCTATCAACGTCTTTAGACATTGACCTGATGCTGTATCCCAGATTCGACTGAAATAAAAAAAAAGTTTTGAATAGGTCTATCCAAAAGTATGAAGAAAGCATGTTTACATGCTTACATTAATAATACAAATTAAACAAGGTCTATTCAAGGTCAATTTGCTAAAAAAAACTTATGTCATAATTTCTTACCATAATCCATCATAACTGGACGATACAATAAGGCTGCCATCTCTGTTGAAGTGTACCGCTGATACTGGATCTGAATGCGCTGGTAGTGTCTTTAAACATTTGCCTGGAAATAACATTATTTGACCATAAGACACAAAGAAACATAAAAGTATCTTGTACTAATATTGTTTATTTACTTGCACTAGGTAATCTCTGGAAGAGCACAATAACAAAGAAACTTTACTATTGCCAGATATTATAAAACACAGATAGAGTTACTCTTGCATTTAGTAGGAATATAGAATGAACCTTCTTTCACAAATTTTAAGCTACAAAGCGCCGCGCGGCATGATATTCAAAGCAAAGAGTTTGCAAGTTACTTTGCCATATTTTTAGTCCTACACGACACAAAACACTCCAATGTAGAGAATAAAAATAAAGAGAAGATTAGACATTAGAATAAAGAGTAAGTACATTGGAGAGACTTTAGCTAAAACCTAGTCACTTTGATCAATACATTTCCGTATCACGAGGCATACCCAAACCGATTTGGCCAACAGTTAATAGTATAAATAGTGCGCTAACCCACTTCTATAAGAGTAGCAAGCGTGACATTTACGTTTGTTTCTAGTTCCACTTGGCTATTATTAGAAGTAATTATCGTTGTGAAAATATGTCGAAAGTCGTGTAGTGAAAATGTTTTTACAATATGATGTTAATAGGCTTAGCGAACGTTGTGTAATAAAGTACGTAGTTTTGGATAAGCTGTACAAAGGCGCTCGTGACTATATGTCACGCCTACAGTTTAGGTTCACCGTTTGACAGTATAATAGACGTATAAGATCGGTATAAAGGTGTGTTATAAATGTAGATCATTGGCCGCGTGTTTGCAGTTTAATTTACATGAACGCGTGTATGTAGGAAAATATTATGAATTTGAATTAACAACACAACTCAATTCCATGCGGTTACGTCTAGTAATGTGTGCAGAATTGTTAACAGTATGGATAAGAAAAAATGTCGCCTATTTTTTAAGACAATAAATAAAAATACGTTGTGTAATGAATTAACCTTTTCGTTGCTACGAGCTTGCGCACGATGTCTTTTAAAATGCCGTTAGCGCCGTTAACGGTAAACTATTTGAGAATTTTGAGAAGCACTTTTCAATGGGAGAATTCTAGAAAATTGATCCCTAGTTTCCTTTGTCACGCCTTTACTTTAGATCCACATAACAGATTTCATCACAATTTTGTTTTTATATTTTCTAAAACTGCGCAGTAAGTTCTTACGGGACGAAAATTTAAGAAAATTGTGTGTAAAAATTTGAACACTACAAAAAACATAACGATAATAATAAATCTTTAAAAGATGCGGTAAGCTGCAGGGGTCTGTAAGTATGTAACACAAAAATTTTGAATCTCACCTGTTCTTACATCCCATATCCGTACACTCTCGTCAAAACTGCCCGATACGATAAGATTGCTTTGTGGATTAAAATTACAGCAGAACACGTAGTTGCTATGTCCTTTCAGCGTCTTCAAACATTTGCCTGAGCTTAGTTCCCATACCTGTAACACGAAATAGGTCATAAAATACTTGCTGTGGGCGTTGCTGATGTATTTTGAGAATTAAGGTGCAATACGTAGTATAATGAGGCGAAAATGTCGCGTTCGTTCAGTAAAGGAAATCTTCAATTTAAAGTTTTGGCTACTGGCATGTTGTTCTATAAATCTGATTTTGGAAGACCTATTTTAAACTATCCATACTAATATTATAAATGCGAAACTAACTCTGTCTGTCTGTCTCGGTTTTACGACGAAACTTTGGTACAGCGATATTCCTTAGCCTAAGAAGGGACAAAGGATAGTTTTTATCCCAAAAATCGGTGAAACATTGAGGTGTGAAACATTTTTTTCTTAATTCACTCAAATATGTGTTTATTATAATTATATTCACATGTTTTCATGGTCCTATAATTTTTATTGCGCTATACATGACGCTAAGCTGTGAAAAAAAAATGTTTCGCAGCTCTGACCTTATAATGCAATATATCAAAAAAATTCAAATAATTCAAACATTGACTCCCTAAAAAATAATTAGGGCCAATTGTGCGCGACGGGAGATATGTCATTTTATTCTGTCAGCTTCATACAAATTTTTCAATAAAAAATTCTCAATGAGCCGTTTAGGAGTCTACACTATAATGATACAATTTTTAAGTATGTATGTGGTCTTCCAAAAGATATTCAGGCATAAAAGTCGTCACTTACAGATTACTGATCGGATGTCTATGAAACCCGAAATCCAGCCCACAGTGCGGCGCGGCGAGAGAAAGGGGTTTCTAGAGTTGCTAGATATTTTAATGAAAAAATACAAATGGATATAACCCATTTGATTAGTAAATCCGTGTTACTAGGCAGACCAAACTTAAACAAAGAGTACCTGAGGTCACTGACTAAGGTGTCACTCTGACCCAAATTGTACTGGATGTATTGTTGCAACTGCTAGATAACTTTTGACACCAAACACATTGATAGAAATAAAGCATCAATATTAGATAAATAATGAATTGTTATTGCAACACAATTTATAAAGGTCAAAGCTGTGTGCATATCAATATATTAGCAACCTAATATTATTACTTAATGCTTTGTTTGATAAGACGTCATTCATACCGTGAGGAAACCGGGATTTCAATGAGTATCTGAAATCGTTAAATCGCCTTGAGCGGGAATGGTGGTCCATGCTTGTGCCTTCTTTGTAGGACAAGAGGCTTTTGCCCTGCAGTGGGACAGTAGTAGTCTGGTATTATAAATTGGTATACCTATATTATTTGTGACATACTTAACAATTTAAGCACTTTTTCAGCTTTATTCGCGTTTTGCTAAAAGATTTTGGTCACACTTATACGGTGCGCTTTATCAAACGCGATCAGCGTCGAATGAGAAAAGCTCAAGCTTAAAGGATTATGCACACTTACTCAGTTATTTCCATATAAACAACGATTTAACGAAAAAATAAAATTAAAATATACCACAACCATGCGAAGAAAAGATAATATTGTAAGATGTGAACTTCAATGAGTGCCAAACGTTACACTAACTAAATACTAGACAGACGAAAATTTGCATAGATACCAGTCTATAAATAACTACATCTGCAGTTACTCAGCAGATGTGTTTAGTAATTACAAAATAATTATTTTAATGAATAAAGTGGATTTGGCCGCGTAAGAAAGTATACTGTTTATAAGTACCCAGTACATAAGTAAGTAAGATGTATATTTATGTACATAAATTATTTTAGAAGCAAAGTTTTTGGTGGTAATCAACCCACCACCGAAACTACTGAAGCTATAAACACCACTTTCGATGCGATTTATGGAAATTAGGCCCCTAATGAAGGGGGGTTAAAAGTTTATAAGAAAAAGGGCGGAAAAGCCGAAGGAAACAGCTAGTATTATTATACAGATTAATTACAAAAATTTACATTATGAAAAAATAATAATCACCCATTTATAACACTTAATAAAAGGGGAATGCCTACTCAAAATAGTGTCTTAGGCCCAAGATGGACATCAAATATTAGTATAGGAATTGAGTGTTTTAAAATCTTAATGGTATTAGATATCTAAAAAATATATTGAAATTGACGCCACTATTTTAAAAATATATAAAAAAAAAGTTTCGAGTTAACCTCAAAACTTTCTTTACATCTATAAATACGAAATGAGATTAATTAAGATAATTAAGGATTTTTTTATTGCTTGAATATTACAATAGATGTTACACATATTTTTATCCAATTGAAGTTTTTAAGGTATAAAAAAAAACACATCAAGTCCTTATAGCAAAGCCAGGTCACAGTGAAAGAAATCGAAGAAAAATCAAAACACATTCACATTGAGCGTAAGCAACAAGCGAACTGTCAGATTCAGTACAGTGTTGTCACTATCACGAAAAAATAATAACATTAAATCGATATATCGATTCCTACTATTTCGAATAAACGATATTTGATTTTATATTCTTATAGTCTTTTTACGAGTACACATTCGTTTTCATGTTTTTTTTTTGTTTAGTTTTTGATTAAAATATCAGTAAAGTCCCGTGGGTATGCAGTTGAGGTTATTATAGTATTTGTTTATAAAACGATTTATATCGATTTAACATGCTTGATGAACATACTTAAAATATAATTTTAAAGCTGGCAATATTTTGCAAGCGTAACTTGCAAATATAACTTGTATTTTCAATAGAATTACTTTTTTTAACGAATTATTTTAGATTGTAGTGGCGCTCATTTAGAGAAAAGTATATACATATTTTTTTATGGCAAAATTAATGCAAATAGTTTTTTTTCTCTAGTCTAATGTCCATAATGGGCCTCAGATGGGCATTCCCCTTTGGGATGTAATACATTGTCATCATGCATTTCTAGGAAGACATTCTACATGATGCATTGCCACACAAAAAAGGCCGCCTAAAAAAGATTCTTATCTATTAATTCTGTGGACATAAACACACACTGTTATCTAATAAGATATCAGCTGGTTCACTAACCCAAGAAGTATTTTATCTACTTTCCCAGACTACTTCAACAAAGGCAACTTAACATTTTAGATCTGCTGACATTTCAAAATTGGAGCAAGTGGCAATAATGGCTATCAATCATGGAAAAGGTCATGACACCTCTTTGTCTATTTTATGTGACAAAATGGGGATTTTGTCTATGATTTAGTTTTATATAAAGAATTAGGTAAAATTTTTGCTAATAAAATGAAATATACTTGAATTTCAAACACACAAAGGCATTTAAAAATTCGATGTATAGTAAAATTATTCATCGGAATTTAACAACAGTTGCTTAAATTACAAGCAGAGAACAATACAAATGTATTAAGTATTACTACTTCTCTAATTTATTATTCAGTCTTTTTGTACGAACGTAAAGAGCGAGAATTTACGGCGACCTTTCTCATACAAACGGGTGTTCGTGTGTTCAGCGACACGAAATTCGCGTGTGTGAAAAGGTCCTCACGCGATTCCTTGTTCCCCCTCCCCCTCCTCTAACCCACTCCCGCAAAGATCATTCACCGCGCCTGCGCGACCCCTATTAACGTTCGCCGCTCGAATTTCGCGCGCATTTTACGTTATGTAGTTCAACGTAATTGTAATTAGGAAGATTGTAACCTTGAGTAGATACAGCTTGTATTTAGTCTTAATTTAAAAAAAAATACGCATATGTTTTGTGATACAAAAAGATTAAGAGTTCTATTTTAAAGACCTTGGACTAAAAAAGAGTTTTTGCATAATGCAAAAATGTGCCTAGTATTAAAAGAATTACCTTTAAAGTCTTGTCATCGCTGGCACTGACTATCAACCTGCTGTCTGAGGACCAAGCCACATCACTGATTCCCATTTTGTGTCCAGATATTGTCTTCTCAAATTTGCCATCATAAGCGCCCCACACCTTAATAAGTTTGTCAGCAGCTGTAAAGTATAAAATTAAAATGAATGACATCATTGTTTGATAAAAAAGAAATCATCAAACAAGTAAAATGCTAAGGCAATACTTGCCTAGCAACAGCTGCTTTATATTTTAATGAAGTTGAAGGTCAACAAACTCGAGTAAGACATTTCAATTAAAATGCTTTGTAAATTGTGCATTTAAAGAAAGTTGGTTTCATTTGGTTATTCTTTATTTTAGGCAAACAATTTAATTATCATAATGACAGTCAAATTCGTAGGTTTTATTTAGCATTTTTCTTTTAACTTACAATATGACCTTGTTCAAAATGTGTTGGACAATTATTATCATCCAAAATCAACTGATTATGACTTATTTATGTAAAATTTTGATACAGTTCACTTCACTTAGTATTGTGTCTATCATACATTAATTACATCACCATTTTAAAGAAACAAAAAAAAGTGTTGTGTACTATTCTCATATTATTACTTCCACCTATTGCTTGCCAGTATTCAAGGCCAACCTTTATACTCAAGTTGCTGTTGCCTTAATTTTGCTGAGTGATTCTTAAAAAGTTTAAATGTTTGTTTTTTAAGTTAAAATAAGGAATGTAATTCATTACCTCCTGTTAACTTGGTACTGAGTTGACTTGGGTACTTATTTTACAATTTGTGTACAGTTTAGCAGTTCTGATTGTCTGTATATGAGCAAACAGTACATACAATTTAACATAAATGATGACTATTCATTTGACTGAACTGTAGGTGTTTAAATTGTAGTTTGTATGGAGTATTGTATGGATCTTACTTAGCAACATATCTATACCTGCCGAAGGTTAATGTCTTACACAATAAATTGCAATGTAGAGTATAGATGCTGCAATGAACTAAGACTTTAAGTTAAATATATTATTAGAATAGGCCATGTTATATACAAAAAGCTAAAATAAGTTGGTTAAAATCAGCCTCTTATAAAATGGTCATAATAATTATCAATTTTTGATTTAACTTACTACATCAGATCCCTGAAAATAAAGTTATTTAGTGATAATGGAAGCTGATAATTTCCTTGATAAGACAATAATCATGACCTCTTCAGGGCTTTACAAAAAATAAACATATAAACATATGGGGTCATCAAACGTAAATAAATAAGTGGGATGGTCCATTAATTATGCCAAATGTCCAATACTCACAGGAGCTTGCCAGCCATTCTCCATTTGGACTGAATTTGACCGACGACACAGCTTTCGTGTGCCCCGCAAGTGTGAATTTGAGCGTGTAATTCGGCTTCTGGAAACCGACATTAAAATTAGCGCCAAATCGCACGTGCTCACACAAGTTGAAGTTACATAAACATGTGCCGCCCGCCAGACTGACGCAAACCAATGAAATGAAATGGGAGGACGCTACTTACCGCCACTGAAGACTTGTTCGACTGTGGAGCAGATTGTGATAGCGAATTTGGGCCGGAAAGGTTGGCGGAGGGCCCACCGTGTGTTTGGTGTGCAGCAGGGTGGCCTGGGCCGGGACCTAGCGGCACCATGTTTCAACTTTCGACGCACTACGCTTTACTTTGTTCGTCACCCAACACAGTCACTATTACACAATGAAAAACAATCTAAATTAAACTTTGGATAAGGTAACACACGGAACTTGTCACTCACTCCAGTTTTTACATTTATTTCAACGTAGATTTTCAAAGAACATTCTAAATCCGGGCGTCCCAATGCGTGCATATTTCGCGAAGACGAACAGTGGTGCCAACCTACCTACTTGAACCTACTTAGTTTTAAAATATTCCCTCCCGCAGAACTCTAGCTGGCTAGCTTATTGTCTCTGTTTAGTTAATTTTATAAAAGAAAACAAAATTAATAATTAAAGAAAATTAATATTTATTCAGTTATAATTTACGGAAATAAATAAAAATATTGTTTAAACCTTTTGTAAATACCTTTATTAACTCTAGTGTTGCCAGTATTAAAAAACTTAAATGGTTTTTTGTGGTTGGCATGAAAGAATGACCTCTTTGACATTTCCAAGGTTATAATTAGTGGTGGGCGATTATGAACGATCGGCATAATCGATTAATTTCGTATTACTAATGTTGATAATCGATTATGGAATTAGTAACTAATATGTTTTCATAATCGAATGATGTTACTAATTAGTACTACTAATTCTGTTTTATGAAGTCGACAGCTGCGTGACATTAGTAGTAGTAGAACGAATACCTATACTATAGAATGTAGATAGACATTGTGGTTTGGTTTGTTTTGTTTTGGTTGTGGGTTTTGGTACTTTTAGTGGATTTATTTAACAGTAAATTTACCGGGTTTTTAAAGATAGTTTGTTTTAGCCTTTTACGTAACACTTTTCGCTCGCTTTATAGCTTATTCATTCAAATAACCTTAATAAAGAAATAAATGTTCATTTTCTTTCGTGTAGTATAAATTGATTGACTGTTTTCTGTTTTGTTTCTATTCAAAACAAATATTTAAACAACCTACAAATCATTGTTCTCTATCAAAGAAAAAAGTTTAGTCCTGTACGACGATATACAAGACGCAGTAGTACACTATTATCAATCCGCATTGTGTTGTCGTTGTCCCCTTCCCACGCGACTGTGCCGTGCGTGCGTGACTGAAGTGAATACTCTCAACTTCATATTAGTAGTAGCTTAGTATTAGTAACTACTAATTGTCATAATCGAGATATCTCGAGACATTTCTATAATCGAATGATTTCATTAGTATATCTCATAATAATCGCCCACCGCTAGTTATAATTGACATTTTAAAATTCGCCGCTGGCAAAGTTAGGAATTTCCAATAAAAGTTTATAAAACTACTATCAAAATGGCATTAAATAAACTCAGCATTGATGCCCTTAACTTAGCCGGCAAACGTGTGCTGATGCGGTGAGTTTTTCTTCTGTATTTTCACACTATGGCAAACATAGTTTCCACCATCGTTTATCTTATTTTTATTTATTATTTTAATGATTACAGAGTGGACTTCAACGTTCCCCTGAAAGAAGGAGTAATCACCAACAACCAGCGCATCGTTGCAGCTCTTGACTCTGTCAAATATGCCTTGGAGAAGGGTGCCAAGTCGGTGGTGCTTATGTCACATTTGGGCAGGCCTGATGGCCAGGCAAACCTCAAATACACGCTGAAACCAGTCGCTGAGGAACTCAAGAAGCTCCTGAATAAGTAAGATTTGAATTTGTACAATTTGTTTTTTAAATTCAATTGAATCTATTTATGATAGGTATTATACTAAATCAACATATTGATATGCCCATGAATCATAATAACTACTAATATGCCAATTGTTTTCCTTGTCAATATAATTATTAAACTGCGGTCTCAATACAAAACAGTACAATTTACTCTTTTTCAAATTAAATACAATATTCACCACCGCAGCTAAGTTCTCACTATCCATACTAATATTATAAATGGGAAAGTGTGTCTGTCTGTCTGTCTGTTTGTCTTTCTTTCACGGCAAAACGGAGCGACGGATTGACGTGATTTTTTAAGTGGAGATAGTTTAAGGGATGGAGAGTAACATAGGCTACTTTTTGTCTCTTTCTAACGCGAGCGAAGCCGCGGGCAAAAGCTAGTCATTTAATAATTTTAATATTTACTAAATCAATCAATACTGCACTTACAGAGATGTCACCTTCCTATCAGACTGTGTGGGTCCTGAAGTTGAAGCTGCCTGTGCTGATCCAGCTCCGGGATCTATAATCTTGCTGGAGAACCTCCGTTTCCACATCGAGGAGGAAGGCAAAGGCCTTGATGCCTCTGGAGCCAAGGCTAAGGCTGACCCTGAGAAAGTCAAAGCTTTCAGAGCTAGTCTTAGGAAGCTGGGTGATGTTTACATCAATGATGCTTTTGGTTAGTGATAATTATTCTTGTTGCAATACACATTTTTTAACTATTTTGTCTGTAGTCTTCCCTATTCTTGTATGTCAGATAAACAGTTTGAAAAACCACATTACCATCATGATTTCTTGCTGCCTATCCTTTTTCGTTTTTAACTAGTTCGTCAATTTGGTTGTGATGAAATTACAACAAACAGACCAAAATTTTACAATTGTAATGTTGTGTGTGTAAATGTAGGTTTTAGCAAAGATACTCTGTACCTTTGCTTAAATCATACATAATTGTATTAATTAGCTATTTTACTATTTTATGTATCTATCATGTCACTGTAGTTTGACTCTTGCTATGCAACATTTATTTATTTTGGTGTAGAATAATGGTTATATTCCTCCCCGCACTCTCGAAAATACTAGAAAAAATAATTAATACCAGACTAGTTAGCTATCTTGAACAAAATAAACTTCTTTCGGATAAACAATTCGGTTTTCGTAGAGGTAAATCTACCGAAGGGGCAGTGCATTCACTTACGAACTTTATAACTACCCATTTAAATAACGGAAAAAAATGCCTGTCGATCTTTCTGGACCTTAGTAAGGCCTTTGATACGATTTCTGTTCCTACCCTTTTAAAAAAGCTCGAAAGACTGGGTGTTAGGGGCACTCAACTTAATCTCTTTGAGAGCTATCTTACTGATCGAAAACAGTGTGTCAGAGTTGGCAAGTACACAAGTAGTGACCTCTCAGTCAATTATGGAGTACCTCAAGGCAGCATCTTGGGACCATCTCTGTTTCTCATCTACATCAACGACCTAACGAATCTGCAACTACCCCAAGGTGAGTTGATCTCATACGCAGATGACACGGCTCTTCTTTTTTCTGCTGACACTTGGGATGACGTCTTTAATGCTGCCCAAATAGGATTCAACGTGGTGACAAATTGGCTCAAAGATCATACTTTAACTTTGAACTCAGAAAAAACAAAATATATAACTTTTAGCATGCGCCATTTAGGGGGGGCCATTGATGGTTGTCGCATAGTGTCTCATAAGTGCTTCGATAAAAGGAGCTGTGCTTGCATGTCTTTAGAACGTGTGAAAAGCATAAGATACCTGGGTATCACTATAGATAGTCATCTCAGTTTTACAGACCACATTAAACAACTGTGTGCTCGGGTACGGAAACTCATTTATGTTTTTAAAAATCTCAGGCATGTCGCAGACCCGTCTATACTGAAGCAGATTTATTTTGCCTTATGCCAGTCGCTTATCTCATACTGTATTTCGTGCTGGGGCGGAGCTGCTAAAACAGTAATGAAAAGCTTAGAAATAGCCCAACGCGCAATTTTAAAAATAATTTCTTTTAAACCGATACTCTATCCGACTATTCAGCTTTACCAGTCATGCCAAGTCCTTACTGTACGTCAATTATTTATAGAAAGTGTTATACTGAAACAACATATTGAGCTCATATACAATCCTAACATCCTAACTAAACGCAGCAAACATGCAGTTTGTACACGCAAACATTTCCCAAAAACATCTTTCGCGGAACGATTTTTCATATTCATTGGTCCATACATATACAATAAAATTAACAAAATTTTAGATATATATTCTTTAAATAAGTCCCACTGCAAGAAAAAAGTACACGAGTATCTTCTAACCCTCTCGTATGACCAGACAGAGGAATTATTTAATATTCCCAAATAGTTGGACGCTATATGGGTACTTACTTACATACACAAACTGGATCGCAAACACAACTTTTTCACACAAATACACACACACACACACACACACACACACACCAAACATAACTCACAACACCAACACTCCCACACTTCACTCACACACACGCATGCTCATACATAACTAAGCACACGTGACAGTGGTAATTTTATAGTATAAAATAATGATTTATAATGGCTTTAAAATAGTACAATTTTTTACGGGGATGGACTGTACTCCGAGATACAGGTTACCACCTAGTTCGGATGCAGTGGTTCCCAAATCCAGTTACTAATTACCATAAATCTTTGAAATGGAGTCACTTATTGTAATTAATATTGTAATTGTGTGTAATTTTATTGAAATAAATAAATTTATTATTATATTATTATTATTATTATTATTTATTATAACACAGTAACATAAACCAGCTACCTTTAATGTAAAGATAGCTACCTTTTCCATTTAGTACCAGTATTCTTACACAATTAAAGTTTACTGTTTTTCCAACAGGCACAGCTCACAGAGCCCACAGCTCCATGATGGGTGAAGGCTTTGAACAGAGAGCCAGCGGCTTTTTACTGAAGAAGGAACTGCAGTACTTCGCCAAAGCTTTACATGAGCCAGAAAGGTATAGAATATTTTTAACTTTTTAGTGTTCTATACCCAACACTACCGTCTTTCAATAGAAATAGGATATTTATCTTATGAACTGGAATAAGTAAGAATTCAAGTTTTCTTGCCTTGCAGTATTTTGTGTGTTTTTTTTTCTCTGTTACTTTTTTGCAATTTGTCCAACTACTGACTTATTAGACAAGCTGTTGTTTAATCATGCTTGCTATGCATTATGCACCCTGTGGACATCCACATCAATCTGTTTCATGGTGTGTCAGCTGTCACAGTATCAGGTCTTGTGGTGTTTGCCTTTTAAGCCTCTTGAATGTCTTAGTTTTCATCAAGTTTGATGCCAGTATTAATTCTTTGTTGAGTACTAATTCTTTTCCTGTAAGCAGTGACTGCTTGCGTGATTTGTTCTTTAACTTTTGGTATTTTATGTCCCGATGTTAGCCAATGCCAAAATAATGAATTCTTACTATAAGCTTCTGATGATTACCTCCAAGAATGTAAGTGCTAAAATATTCGTTATATCCTCGTTATAGGCCTTTCCTTGCCATTTTGGGAGGTGCTAAAGTAGCTGACAAGATCCAACTGATTGAGAACTTGCTGGACAAAGTCAATGAGATGATCATTGGCGGTGGCATGGCTTACACATTCCTCAAGGAGACCCAGGGTATGGCTGTAAGTATAATACAACATAAAAAAAAGTTTGCCTATTGCGAACCAGGAATTTATGTGGTATCATCTCACATACACAAAGAGTCACACCACGAACAACGACATATTTGTAGCGTTCGAGAATCGAATCGGCGACTTGCAGTACAGCAGCCAATCATTAAAAAATGTTCTAACTAAGTGATAAATCTACTTGTAAACCAACTATCTCTACTGCAAAAATATTAAATTTTATACCCCAACCTTTCAGAACTAAATCAAAGTTTTCATAATATTAATAACAATAAAGTTTTGGCAAACTGACAAATCAGAAACTTGAAGCTAAAAATTTAACCAGAGTTTTAAAATGGACTTTCGAAACCTAAATATGTTGCTGTGAAGAAGAAATTGCAAGAAACTACACTAATGATCAGACATCATTCAATAAAGATTTTAAAGTGTACTTTTTTTTTTGCTTTTGTATGTGATAATAACACACTAGTTAAATAGCAATAAAAAGCCAAATGAGCGATAATCAGTGTCAGCTGATAGAGTCCATTAAAAAACATGACGTAGTTGACACGCGTTAGTCATATGTTTTCTTGGTGAAAAATAGTGCTATGACGTAAATTTCAAGTCATCTTATTGATTTATTGAGGTTTACCACTAAGGTTTTATGTTTCAGATTGGGAGCTCTCTGTACGACGCAGAGGGTGCAAAGATTGTCGCTAAACTATTGGATAAAGCCGCCAAAAACAATGTCAAAGTGCACCTTCCAGTCGACTTTATTACTGCCGACAAGTTTGATGAGAATGCACAGGTAAGTTTGAATATATTTCTTTCATACTTTTGTTCGCGGGTCACATGTCCCGAGACATTAGCGCCTATTTAACATGGAACTCTTTTGTTTGTTTTGTTAGGTTGGTACTGCCGATGTAGCCAGTGGTATTCCTGACGGCTGGCTAGGTCTTGACGTTGGACCAAAATCGCAGGAAATTTTCGCCGAACCCATTGCAAGAGCCAAAGTTATTGTTTGGAACGGGTATGTATTGAAAATTCGAGTCCGAATTGGTAAAGAAGACTTGGAAAGGTCGGCTTTGTTGCTAATGCTGTATGGTTTGTTTTTGTTTGACAGGCCCGCTGGTGTGTTCGAATTCGAGAAGTTCGCTGGTGGCACCAGGGCTTTGATGGACGGCGTTGTTAAAGCCACTGCCAATGGAACCATCACCATTATTGGTAAGTATAAAATAATAATTTGTTTAAAGTCAAACCCTAACGAAATTTGAGAATTTCGTTTTATATTACGAAATCCAGATCCACAATCACGAATAGCTATACTAATATAATCACTTGAACTTGTCTGCCTTTTCTTAACTATGTCAAATTGTTAAATTGAAAGCTTTCTGTAACAACTATAAAAGACATTATACGCTATAATTGATAACTGAGACCACCTGCCTTACGTGTTTTTTAAGGTACTGGTATGTCATAGTGCTAACTTCCGACTGACGGGTACTAAAAAAGGCCAAAGGTAAAAACGCCTTAAACCTTCTAGGGAACGTGTATTCACCTCTCCCTTACTCTTTCCTAGGTGGAGGAGACACGGCTACCTGCTGCGCCAAGTGGGGCACTGAAGACAAAGTGTCTCACGTTTCCACCGGAGGTGGCGCATCCCTTGAGCTTCTTGAGGGTAAGTAGTAAATTGGCTTCTATGTACAAAACGTACGGGTACGTTGCACCTCGCTTGAATGCGACCCCTGTCCCGCTACTCCGCGCCACACCCTGTTTGCGTCTAGTTCGTTTAGTAGCGATAGCATTCCGTCAGCGCTACTTCACAGCGCGAGGTGCACAGTTAAGTCGTACGGGTATGTTGACTATGGTAGATCATAAAAATAGGTTATTGCGTTTATACTTTAGGACAGTGGTACTCAACTTTTGAGCATATGCAGCACCAGTAACTTTCTTCTAAAACATATACATACTTCCCTTGATTATTAAGGTTAAGCTACCAGAAATCGATGGTGTATCCTGGTTTAAGTATACCAGCGGATTAATTTATGTTTTAACTCGATATTTCTTTTTGTATTAAATAGCAGATTTTTATGTTTTGAAAATGAAAAAGAAAGAATGCAATCATAAAGTAATTATGTTTATTTTTAATTTATTTTTCGTAGTTTTTTCGTAAACTGTGGGTAGATTTTTAACACAATTACTTGTTGTTATTAAATTGTTAGTTTTCTTTTTGTATTTTGTTAAATGTAGAGTAGATGTTGGTGTACTTATTTGGTAGCGGGCGCTACACACACCTGTTCTTGGAACATTCTATGTGGTACAAATCCAGAAACCATATCATATTAACTGACAGACAATTTTCGTACTGAGTATTCATTAAAGCTTAGCAAATATGTTGGTAGATCCAGTAAATACCAGAGTAAATTAGATGAGAAAAGTGAAAAACATGGTTTTTATTTCAAATTTTATTTCAGGTAAAGTACTGCCAGGAGTAGCTGCTCTGTCTGACGCATAAATAATAATAAATACCAAAGAGTAGATGATAAATACATCTATGAGTATTTATGCCATATATTGTGCTTCATAGTGATGTGAAATTATCCTATTTGATGGAGAGAAAGTAAAGAAATTATCTAATTGTAAGTGATATGTATGTATTGTTCATTATTTTTAAGTTTTAGACCAAGTGAAAGTGTCATGTGTATCGAATAGTGTAATTTATTACTCACACAAATCAAGTAAATTGTTGTTTATATAAGTGTTGTTGTTTTTATTTACCCAATTATTATTCAATTAGGATAAAATAAACACACAGTTTTAGTTTATATTTAACTAGCTTTTGCCCGCGACTTCGCTTGCGTTAGAAAGAGACAAAAAGTAGCCTATGTTACTTACTCTCCACCCCTTCAATTATCTCCACTTAAAAAATCACGTCAATTCGTCGCTCCGTTTTGCCGTGAAAGAAAGACAAACATACAGACAGACACACTTTCCCATTTATAATATTAGTATGGATAATAGAAGATGTTAAGTACACAAGAATTAAGCAAGAATTTTAAAAGCAGTACCTAATTAAAAACAATAAATAATTAACGCACAAATAATTTCATTTTATTCACTTCTGATGAGGTACGATTTTGGTCAACAGTCAGTTCCAATAAACTAACATTAAAAACACTAATACAGTAAGCATTTCCAATCGAAAATTTATATAGTAAAACCAATAATTTTTTGTTGTATTTTGAGTTATAATCTACTTACACACACAGTAATAGCACAAACATAATTTAGACCCTGGTTTTAAAGAGTTCGTTTAAAAAAAACTAGCAAGGTTTTATTTATGTAAAAAGCTTCCTGTCTACAATATTCACATGGTCTTATTTACTGTTACAGTAAATATTACTAGCGGAAGGTAAGGTAACTCAATCATAAACCCATATCTCGTATATGTATGAAGATGTAAGTTGATGCTAAAATGTCAGGTAATTGATTTACCGTGAGGTAATGTGCTTGGGGAATATGGAGTTTAATAGTACGTATCTAAATGTTCTTATATGTCGCAATAAATATTTACTGTGTTTACGTTCACTGCCGCTGCGAATTTCATTTGAACGAATAAACATTGAAAGGACATTATGATACTTGTGTGATAAGTGTATTATTACGCTCGAGTACGGTTGTAACAGAAGGCGAGGGCGTTATCAATATCATCTCCCTAGCTTTATCCAAATTATGTTGGGGTCGGCTTCCAGACTAAACGGATTCAGCTGGATACATGTGTTTTACGAGAAGTGACTGCCTATCAGAACTCCACAACCCAGTTAATGGGCGACACAATACCCTTTGGTTAGAATGGTCAGATTTTCTGACTTTTGACCGTAACGACTGTCAAGGTTCTGGAATGGCAACCGGGACCGTCAGTGATATCAAAGATAAATTTTAAAAAGAAGAACCAGTAGCCGAGGGCCGAGGGCGTAATGGTTAGAAATGTTCAAGCGTATCATATAGGTAAGGAATTTTTAATCGCAATTGCTACGAACGAAAATTAAAGAAAAATTTATAAAGAAGAAATATAACATACCGTACACTAAAAATAAATTGTATGTTAATTATCTTTGTTTTAATTGTCTTATTCATCTCATTTTTTCATTATTATTATTTAATAGTAATATTGTTGGCCACACGGGATTGTCCATTAGGAATCCCGATATCAAAATTTCGACGCAACTTCATAAATTACTCTACCTAATTCCGACCTCTGCTAATCACAATAGGAAACTCCCCAGCCTTTCTTATGACGAACAATTGTAACGATTGTTCGTCATAAGAAAGGCTGGGGAGTTTTACTTACTACTAGCTTCTGCCCGCGGCTTCGCTCGCGTTAGAAAGAGACAAAAAGTAGCCTATGTTACTCTCCATCCCTTCAACTATCTCCACTTAAAAAATCACGTAAATCCGTCGCTCTGTTTTGCCGCGAAAGAAAGACAAACAGACAGACAGACACACTTTCTCATTTATAATATTAGTATGGATTACCTACTTTATTACCACAAAATACAGACAGTACATTTCTCTCCTGCTATAAAACACAAGATAACAATAATCAGCGGGAGACCTCCCTAAGAACGCAAAAACTCTTGAAACCCCAAGCAAACTTAATCAAAAGAAACCCTCCGGTGCGTGACGAAACACTCGTGGCGTGATGTTTTGGCTTTAGGGTTCCGTATGGTTCCGTGCTTGTTCAATATTCTATTCTGCAGACTTCGATGAATAGCTTTCCTCATAGCGTTTGCGCCAAACGGTAAGTACAAAATGTATGGCAGTGACATTGTTGCCGATTGCCTTATTTACAAACTAAACTTAAACGTTCAGTGCATCCTTTTCTTTCCATTTCATTAAGAAAAGGACAGAAGATGAAATATTAGTTTAGTCCTGTCAAATTAACACACTCTATAGATAATTAAGATGCGACTAAAACATGGCCACTAAACATACGTCGATTTACTTCAGGTGTTGGCTAATTTGACAGGACTAATATAAATGTATCTTAGTTCCGCGTTTTTTCAATGAAATGGATAGAGAAAGATGCAGTTAACTAAAATTTTGTTTAGATTATGAATAAGAGAAGTGACGTGATCTTATATCTTGCAGATAGTAACAACCTTTATTTAACCCCCGACGTAAAAAAGAGGGGTGTTATAAGTTTGTCCGCTGTGTGTATCGGTTTGTAAGTCTGCGGCATCGCAGCTCTAAACCGGGTGATTCGACTAGGATGTGGTTTTTTATTCGAAAGACATGTTTCATCGAAATCGGGTTACGCGTTTCGAAGTTATTGACTCTTTTGTTAGCTGAAATCGCGATCTTAATTAGGTCGGGGGCAGGGTTTTTTTTTAACTTTTACTATCTTTCAGTTCTTGTAAAAAGGCTCTTAAAGATAAACAGGCTGACACACATACAAGTAAACCAGAACGATAAGGACTACGTATCGGACGTACAGAATCCTTTAAACTATTAGAAGATAAACTTTCAAGA
This sequence comes from Athetis lepigone, assembly GCA_033675125.1. NCBI lineage: Eukaryota > Metazoa > Arthropoda > Insecta > Lepidoptera > Noctuidae > Athetis > Athetis lepigone. The sequence goes on from CM066227.1 coordinate 6,439,415, forward strand.
TGCACACGGATGGTCCAAAGGGCTTGGACTTATTTCACTACTGAACCCTAACGACATAGTTGTGTAATTAGAGTAAAAAAAGCATCTAACCTTTTGACGACCAACTGACATCCGGCTGTCGGGCTGCTATTGTCTTCCTGTTGTGTCTCAAATCACGTGTGTTCGAAGGACTAATGGCGAATAAGCGTCCCAGAATTAATGACTGAAAGTTTATACATGGAGGCGAGACGACGGAAAAAAATAATTGGTCCGTCAGTTAGATTATTAATAAATTTTGAACGCGTATTTTTTCTTTTTTCTCGTAAACAAAAAATGACGACTACAACGCACTGTGCGTTGAAGTTGCGCGTGACGTCACGATCTGATACAATTTTTGCAACACGGTGACGTCAAAAGCCCCCACTCCGGAACTTTGTTGCTCTTTATCTTTGTATTTTTTTTTATTTTGTTCAAGGAAAAAATACGCGCCCCGTATTTTTGGCCGATCTACAAGACGGACTAAACAGAAAGCAATTTTTTTATGCTGTCGTCATCACTATGATATGATCCCAAAAAAAACATATTTAACTTTAATAGAAAATAACAAAGATACACAGCAGTAGATAGCTTCAATCAAATTAAGTGAAATTGCGTTCACAAAGCCCCCATAGTATCATCAAGCCCATATAAATAACATAAAAACTAACAAAAGCGTTTCGACCACGACCTAATTTCAGAGTGGCTTTCTTATATTATTATTAGTGTACCTAGATTACTAAGCAAGGGATGAAGGCCTAAGTTTAGTCTTTAATATAAATTGTCCGTGGCTTCGCCCGCGTGGAGATCGAAAAATATCCTATGTCCTTTCTCAGAATATTGATTTTTTTTTCTTTAGTCTGTTTGTTCATGCTGACTCTGAAACGGCTGGACCTATGACGAGGCTTTCACTAGCAGATAACTGGTTATTAGTTAAAACTAAGGCTACTTTTGTATTAGATAAATAATAATTTAGGTTATCTACGTACTAAAAAAATCGAAATCATTGACATGGCACTATACCGTTTTGTCCACTCTCGACCCCTCGACCCCTAAAAAAAGATTTGCTTATTGGTTTCCACTCAACCCCTAAACCTAGTTTACTTTCGACCCCTAGGGGGTGAGAATGGATTTTTATACAAAGGACCCGCACCTTGAGTCCACTCTCGTCCCCTAGTATGATAATTAATATTTTGGTACAGTGACGTACTAAAGGCGAAATTCAGGAATTGGTATTTGAAAAGACTGCCTCGTCGCTCTAGTGGACGCAAGTGCAACTGCTGAAGCACTGATTCCTCACGCAGTGTGTGTATCTAGGTTTTCTATTAGGAATTTCTCACTAGCAACTACGGTGTCTGGATACGTTCTTAGCTGATGGCAATATTGGGTAGGTTTACGTGAGGTTTTGGGTGTAATTATAAGTTACACCTTTGTTTAACTTCTTGTGAATTACAGGCGTAACGTTATGATGATAATGTTAAATATAATAAAACTATTAGAAAAAACTTAAGTGTTTATTTATGAAATTAATACACCAAACTAAAATGATGGGGTAGTGGCGTACATAAAAAATAACCTTAAATCTAAAATTAAAGAAATAAAATTATCCGGGGCTTCCTGTTTACAACTAGACATACAAAATAATATTATACTATGTATTTACCGATCCCCATAACACACAAACACTGAAACATTCATCAGTTCCTTAAGTTCTCATCTGGATACCCTACAAACTCAGAAAAATATTATTATAGCGGGAGATATTAACATAAACATTAAACCTAAAGATATAGAACATTCTTATGAATACAGAAATAGAACTAATTACCTTAACACTTTGTCCCTATACGGAATATTACCTGGACATACACTACCTACCAGAATGGAATTTTTTTTACACCACTTTATGCTGAAAATAAACAAACAAAGAACATTTGCGTCTATCGTTATCCTACACACTAGTATTACTGATCACTACACCACCCTTTTATCCTTATCAAAAGTAAAAAATACCGCTTCAGCTAATAAGACTAAAACCACTATAGATTTTAAGCAGGCTCTTAAGTATGAACAAGAAAAACAATTTAGCAGATTTAATTTTTTGTAGGGATCCGGAAACTTTAACTAACCTATTGGTGCAAAAACTAACAGAGTCCATTAATAAAAGTACTATTATAACTAAAATACCTAACAGCAAGCGCATTATAAAACCCTGGATTACCCCAGGGACTTTACGCTTTATAAAAAACCGAAAAAAAATATATACAATAGTACGAATCCATAGGTAAAAGAATTTTGACAAAATCAAACTGTTACAGTTCACCATAAAGACACAAACGTAAATATGTACATACAGGTTTGCTAAGAACTATATAGAAACTTTATGTTTAATATTCCAACAACACAGAGGTTTATTAAGAACTATATAGAAACTATGTTTAATATTTCAACAAAACAGTATGCAACGTAGACGGTACTGATGATTTTTCATCGTAAGTGTACTTGGGGGTCGAGTGGAAACCAAAATTTGGGTTCAAAATAAACTCCACTTTCGACCCCCCAGGGGTCGAGAAAAAACTGTAGTTAGGGGTCGAGTGGAAACTTTAATTCTTGGGGGTCGAGGGGTCGAGAGTGGACTCAATCCACTATACTGGACTATACCTAGCATTAAGGCGAATTAAAGCGCGAATAAATTCTAGTATGTTTAGTTTGAAGGCATCACACGTACTAAGAATAAATAATCTCGTGTACTATATAATAAAAACTTATTATAAAGGCGCGTTTCCATTATGCAAGTGATTTGCATACAAGTTGCAAGTTGCATGCAAATTGTATAGTGGAAACAATAAGTTGCAAACAAGTTGCAATTTGTATGCAATTAGGTTTAAACTTGTACGCACAATAATCAAGTCGGCACATTTGCACGCAAGTTGCAAGCGGATGCGGTCGTGCATAGAGGGTTACTTTGTTTATGACTTTATTACTTTGTAACTAACTTGTATACCAGTAAAATCTTGTATGCAAGCTGCAAGTTGAACAAAATCGTGTTTCCAATTCAAATCACTTGCACATAAGTCTGACGTCATACATGTATGCAAGCACTTGCATAATGGAAACGCGCCTTAAAAGCAAAACATCCCTTCCACGACGTTACCTAATGTCAATGGTTGAAATACTGTATTAAAATATTCATTTGAATAAATTATGTATTTGATTAAGTACTGTGAAGGTCGAAGGTCCACTTCCATTAAATTCAATAAAGAATTTTTAACAACAAACGTGGGTGGGTACGTTATCACTTGTACCACCATAAGACCCGGGATCCACCAAAGCGGAGAGGAGAGGAAATGTGTCGTAATTAACCAATAGAATATTGTATTGTGCTCAAGTTAAGCGCTGTGCTGTCAAAATGTCGTAAGCGGAGTGGAGAGGATTCTCCTCTCCTCTCCGCTTTGGTGGAGTCCGGCCCTAAGCGGCCTATAAATCACATAGTTCACATAGTTGAAGTACAAACAAATATTTCAGGACGTTTGTGGTAACATTGTTACAATTCAAACCTATATTTTAGGAGGGACTTAGTTGAAGTGCCAACCTTTATTAAATTGTCGAAGCTATTCAAAATTCGTCATCCAGACTGTCTTTACTGGGGTAGAGAAGAGAACTACATAACTTACAAACACTTATAATCACCAAATACTTATAACTACTTTCGCCCGCGGCTTCGCCCGCGTGTCATTATATTTCCATTCCCTGTTTTACACCTTTAGGATTGGAATTTCTTAGTGGATACTTTCTCTTCACAAAGAACATACCCTCCAAGTTTCACGTCTCTAGGACCAGCGAAGGGCTCTGTCAACAGTCAGTCGGTTTACCATTTTGTACCTATATATAGATAGATTTTCAAGTCTTTATTTGGCGACTAGCTGTCCCCTGCGGTTTCATCCGCATTTTTTGTTACTGCTCCGCTCCCGTGGGTCGTAGCGTGATGGTATATAGCCTATAGCATTCCTCGATAAATGGGCTATCTAACACTGAAAGAATTTTTCAAATCGGACCAGTAGTTCCAGAGATTACGCCCTACATACAAACTTACAAACCTACAAACTTACAAACTTACAAACCTACAAACTTACAAATTTTACCTCTTTATAATATTAGTATAGATAGTATAGATGAGTCGGTACGTTACATTTTACGTGACACTGGAATAAGTCTTGTGAAACGTATGATCCCAAAATGTCAAGTTAGTCCAGTCATATTAGGGTTTCACGTCGGAATGAAAAATAAGCTGTAAATTGGTATGAACCTTTGCCTTGTCGTTCTAAATGTTGTCTCAAAAGTCACGAATGTTATCTCGTTCGTTTCTTATATTAAAGGCCAAAGGTCATGAAAATCGGTTTTTCGCGAATATCTCACTTTCTATTTGACATTTGCACCTATTATAAAGCTGGAGAGTATAAAATTCTCGACAAATTTTATGTAGACTTTTTTTTCATACGATTAACCGTGTTTGCGGTAGACCGCGAAAAGTGCGCCGCGTAATGGCCTAATGCAAAGTCAAGCGTGAGTTAACGTTGAATGAAAGATAATTCAGCTGTAATTAATTAAGCTGTAAATCTATATGAACTTGTTTTTTGTATTCTAAATGTTTTCTCAAAAGTAACAAATGTTGTCGTGTCCGCGTCTTTGATCAGTTATACTTATCACTGAAACCTGAAGAAAAACGGACATTTCCCTTATCAGTCACAAGACTGCAATAACTCTACTGTCTATCGATTTGAACCTACGACCTTCCGATCACCCTCGGCACTAAAGTGCGATCTATCCATCTATCTCATTTAGACATTCCATGTTAAAATGAGGGTCCGAAGTACAATAGAGTACCCGTGTTTCGTAGGCTATGAAAGTGAAGAGGTAAATCTTCTTTGGGTCAAGTTTATTGCAGATTTCAATGCTACCTGTAATAACCTTATCTATAAGGTACTTACACTTTAAATTGTAAATATCAACTGCTTTATATCGGCATGAACAACCAATCTGAACTTTATTGACAGTTATCTGCCGTGTAAACAATTTGTTTTACTTTCATGAATGAGCCGCTGTCCTTTTAAATAGTAAGCCAGTTTATTTCATACCCTATACCTACGTGTTAGGGTTGCTTTTCAGGTGCTTAGTGTTTTGTTACTGGACCTATTGCAGCTGTACATGTGGTTGGTATCGATCGTTGCTTCGCGCAAGCGTCTCTATACATGCAAGGCGGCACGAAACACAGAAATCTGAAACAAAACCGAAAATAAAACTGCATCAATCCCTTGAAGTACGGTAACAATGGTTAGGGAGACGTTAAAGAGAGAATTTCTAGTTTCGAAATTACCTTTTTTTTAACGAAATACAGCTGTTTCGGGATACCAATTATCCGCTTTCCAATACGCGAGCTGTGGTCCAATTGGCGAGGGTCCGCGCATGCTCAGTAGATGCAAAGGTGCTTTTTTATCAAAAAATAATAATTTTACTTAGTGTCAGTGATGTAAAGGACATCCGACGCCGCCGGGCGAACCGGCTGGCGAGAAAATGTAGAAAAATAGTCTCACTGAAAGACAAAATACGATTAGTTTAGTGAAGCATTTAAATGTCAATTGTTATAGTGTATATCGATTGTACGTAGAAATATCGTTGTTTTTAGGCAAATTTATTATCAGGTAAGTGGTGTTTCTGGTTTCATATTTTTGTTTTTATTTCGGCTCATTATTTTTAATGTTACCTGTGCTACGTTTGTGATTTATTTTATGTGCTTGTTTGTAAACTTTGTTTTAATGGGTCCTCTTTTTCTACTCGAAAGTAAACTCTTGTATTTCGGTTTAAGGTCCTTATCTTGTTGTCAATTTTAAAATTAACTTTTTTATCATTAACGAATTCTCTTCGCCTAATGTAATGTATTGTATTTATCTTTCTAAAAGTTTCTTCTCAGAAACCAATCCAATAAAAAGTATATGGGAAGCTACAGGTCAAGCGTGCTTACGTGTTTATTTGGTCACATTAATAATTTAAATTGCTGTTTGATTCTATCCCCTACATCCATTATTAATGGGGGTTTTTGTATCTCTAAAGAGAATTGTTGAATAAATTGATGGAATGGAAGCTTCCTTATTTTCTTTTATGTTATTCTTATTCTGTCGTTACGTTATTTCTATGCTCGTTTTATTGCAATTTAAAATTTAGTGTCGAAAGTATAGGTTTTTTTTTAAATATCCAATCTATCTCCCCTTGTATGTACAATAAGATGACTTTACAAATCTACAAAAGTGTAAGTAGATTTCACACACACTCGTTATGCAAGCGAAAGTGCATATCTCTACTATACATATACCTACCTATGTACGTTGTACGAACGGCTATTCGGTCAATAGTGCACATATCGGGTCGTGGTATTTTGGCATGGATGCGCTGCAGTTTTCAGTTTACATATCAAGAATCCAACAGCTCAGATCTGTTCAGCATTTTCTACAAACCGTCTTAACAATATCTAAGCTACCTACCTACTACGAATACGATTCAAGTCTTTGTTTAAATTCCGAGGCCGCTATAATAAATAGTCGATATTTATAACAAGGACTTGTCCTTCCCTACTTTAATATGATTTAGAAAATTATTACTTGAATACTGTACCTACAGTTAGGCAGCTATTTCTCATCATCAGGGTATAAATTTGTACGCCCTAAATAACAGTTCTTAATAATAATTTTAATTATCAGGAGTTATCCTTTGTTGGCCTTACGCCTCTTCAAGTCTATCTTCGGCTGCTTTCTTAGTTTCATCATTGTTTTCCGTCTTTGATATAAGCTTAAAGATTTTTCTTTCTGTATTATCTATCACACAATCCGTATAATATGTTGTTATTGGCTGACATTTTCTTGTCTTCAATATGATTTAAATAAATCTTCGCGGTCCTAGTATGTGTTCCACCTGTTAGTTGGTACACCACGTTGTACCAAGGGTTTTCTTTCCCGTGTTCCATACAAGGTTTACCAGAAGAATCTATTACTTTCTTTGGTGCACCTGTATGGTCGTTATATATGAATTTTTATATGGTTTACTTAAAAACAAGTGAAACAAATGGAAGAAATCCTGTGTGTAAGTTTTTTTTTTGCCAAAAATCTTCTATATAACACACTCATATCTCAAGTCTATGTCCTTCTACAGCCACGGTCAAACCTTAAATTTTTAACTTCCCCATATATACCTTACTCATCGTGGTCTAATTTCCAAATTGATTGTAAAATCGTAAATTCTTTTAACTAGCTTTGGTAATAGCCGGGCGGTTCCCAGGCTTCGGTTTACGATGTCCTCGTAATTTACCTTACAAATACCTATTACGGAAAACGTGGTAACATCTAGCCAAGCATTTCAGCTAATTTCTGTGTCAGGCAGATTAATTAGGATTAGGATACGTAGTGGAAATATGCGAATGTCGTTTTGAGTTAAAATCGTAATATCGAAATATGATCTAGAAATATCCAGATCTTGTGTAAAATCAATGTAGACCCATCCAAGTGAACATATAAGTAGTAATGTTTGTGTCCCAGGCATTCTGTATAATCTGCCGTTTACATAATGCCTCGGTATATTATATACGGCGTAAACTTAAACGCAGTTATGTAAAATACCGAATGCAAAATGTCAAAACAATCCGACTCTCTTTTTAACTAACCAAAAATAAATGCCATTCATACAAAATGCCTGCAACTTATATAATCTGTGTTAAACCTTCGAACACACGTGATTCGAGACACAATAGAAAGACAATAGCAGCGCGACAGCCGGCTGTCGCTCTGTATTCGAAAGGTTCTGTGTTATCAAAGTTGTTTGTACCCGATCCCTGTTTGTAAAAAACAGCTACTAATCAGTAATTACTACAAAGGTACCTGATTACTACGTATTTTTCTGTTGCCCGCCACCCCCGCTCCCCTCGTCCAGGGGTCGCGACCTACAGGTTGAAAAACAGCGTATTATCCTATTAAAGTGTACTAAACCGCAACCGTAAGCCTGTGTGACACTTAGTTACATTGTTGCCTGTTGAGCTTGGTTTCTCGGCGATCAGTTACCTACAGTACTTTTCTGTGCTTCTTTGGTGAATTGGATGAAATGAGCTTGAGGTGCACTGCTAATGCCTTTCATAATTATATTAGCTTTGGCCCACGTGCATGTCGAACTTCCATGCACTTACTTGCAGTTAGTATACCATCTATACTAATATAATAAAGAGGTAAAATTTGTAAGTTTCTAGGTTTGTAAGTTTGTATGTAGGGGGTAGTCTCTGGAACTACTGGTCCGATTTGAAAAATTCTTTCAGTGTTCTAACATTGAAAGAATTTTTTACACCGGACCAGTAGTTTTAGAGATTACCCCCTACATATAAACTTACAAATTTTACCTCTTTATAATAATAGTATAGACAACCGAATGTCGATCCAAGTTGTCAATCTCAAATGGAAATGATAGTGCACAGAGCACATTTATGTGTGCTCAAATACAGGTGCATGTCCTCCTTCGTGGTTCTTTTCTGTCGAGCTTCAGATGAGGTTCAAATTCCGATGACCGCCACTTTAAGAGACAATCCCACCACACTATTCCCAACCACTTCAACTGAAAGCCAGAATCAACAGTGCAGTCCGCCAGAAAAGCGCCGAAGCAATGAAGCTCGACGAGTCCCGGAGAAGCGATTCAACTGTCTTGGATCCCACAGCGAAATTAATCAGAAAAGTACAGCGGACGAGTAAGAAAATTATGTTTTCCACTTCTCTCCATAACAAGCAGGAGACAGAACAGAACTAGGCCAATAGGCACAAAGGGGCGATTTCAACTGGGAGCCCAGATTGCCTTGCACGGTGCACCACGGAATAGAATTTGTTAAAATTAATGGGTCCTAAAAGTCCTCTAGGACAAGAGTGTGATGGGCTGGTCCCTGATCTCATTGTCCGATGAGACTGCTACCCAACACACCCTTACCTAAACAAGATCCTCAAAAATCAAGATAAAATCTGAACAAACTTTTTTTTTTTTTTTTTTTTTTTTTTGGTGAGTGGGAAATCATCCAATGACTGCTCCCGTCCTGGGTGCGACGGGAGGGCGTGTCAGACTCTTACTGACTAAAACCCACTCATGTTCCTTCGATTGCCCTTTATGTTCCAGGGTCACGGTAACCACTATAAACATTCCGCAACCCCGGCAGGCGTTGGCCCTGTTGGGCCCCTTCCTGTGCTGACTCCTTCTCTTTGAGGCGCGCGTGGAACACTAACGCGCCGTCTACGCGGTCCTGGTCCTAGCCGGGCGGCGAGCTACCCATCGCTCGCCATCCGCAGAACCGCGCCTACGGTGGCCGGTAGTCGTCTTGCGACTCTCGACGTCTTCGCCTGGGTCTTAGTCCGGGGCGAGAGGCTCGTCGTTGCCTCTCGCGCGCCGCCGCCTCCTTCACTAGCATAACTGCTTCGCAGAAGGAGGCGACGGCATATCTGAACAAACTTGTCGTCTGCAATATCTAATTTGATCTTAGCCCTGAGTAAGTTCTAGAACTATTTTCTAGAAATATTTCCCTTCCCTCCGGACCTCTGAGTAGCTCAGACGTGTTTATACTAAAATATCGTTCTCTGCATTTAAAAAACAAAATAAATCAAATTTCACTTCAAAAATCGAAACAAAAAATAGGAGTGCATAAACAACGAAGAGGTCTGCGCGTTCGCCGCCACTTCTACGATACTACGCACCCTGCGCCTGAGTGAGTGAGCTCCAATCAATTAACTCATTAACGACCTGTCCGGTGCGTAACTTCACACATCTGCCTAATTCAAACTCCTTGGAGAATTTGCACGTGTGCGTGCATCGTACGTAAACGCCAAAGGAGACAGCACTATCTTGTGAAGAGCCAACACGGGGGTCATATTATACTGGACGGAAAACAAATTTGTAGGGAAACGTCGATTGCGACCAGCGTAAGCTGAGCTCTCCACAACATCAATAGGTACGTGTGTCTTTGACCTCTTACAAATTGCTGCTCGCCTGGTACCTGATCTCTGGTACAACACAATATGCCCCTCCAACGCTCGCCGCCCCTACCGCAGCCCACACCGACGACTCCTACAACTCTCTTCAGCACCCCGCAGCCACTTTATACGCCTCATTGCTCCTCGGAACCTAACTTAAATGCAAGCATGAGTTCTCCTACCGGTAACATGTCACCTTCTATTACCTTTCGTAATGTCAAACGTAAACGCGCTGATGATGAGGTAGAAAGCCTATCTACTTTTATGACGGACCTCAGGGTTATGTTTAACGACCTTAAGCAGCAGCAGGAGGACAAATACAACATGTTATGTTCTAAAATGGATGAACTGCGAGTTACTTTTGATATGATGAGCGAGAAATTAAACAATCTGACTTCACGAGTTGAGCATTTAGAATCGGAGCGTAGAGAAACTATGTCCTACATTTCTACTTTAGAAACTAAATTAGAAAACTTTGAGCAAGGTTCCAGATCAACCTGCGTGGAAATACGCAACATTCCGGTTGACAAAACTGAAAACAAGAATACATTATTGAAAACCGTTTTGGACACTAGCAAATTAATTAAATGTGAAATGAATTCTTACGACGTAAAAGACATCTTCCGAATAAAATCCAAAGATCCGGCCCATAAAACTATGATAGTAAATTTCACCACCGTTCTTCGTAAAGAAGAATTCCTAGAGAAGTACCGAAAGCATAATTTGAATAGCTATAAGTTAACCACTGAGCACCTTAAAATTGGTGGCCCTGCGAAACCAATTTTTATTTCAGAGAACCTGTCAGCACGTGACAAAAGACTGTTCTTCTTGGCTCGTGACGCGGCCAATACCAATAATTACAAGTTCTGTTGGGTCAAACACGGCAAGATATTTGTCCGCGAAAAAGAGGGAAGCAGGCATATCCACGTGAAAACCGAAGCGGACCTCTCATTACTTGCGAAAACTATAATATGACTAGCTCTTATTGCTGTATTTTGTTGGAGATTGTTGTTTATCCCTCATCATTTAATGCACTATTGTATAATAATATGTTTAACTTGTTCAGTATTTAAAGTCAGTTATACATTTTTTGTCATTTGCATGTCTTATATGTATACTCTAAAATTAGTAAATACGCCACTTATCTTCATATGTTACCTTTTATATTTTAATACATACACACACAACTACTTACACTCACTTTACACATTACGGAAGAAGTTTTCTGTGCAAATGGAATACTTTGATGTTTATTGTACTATGTTTAGTCCGTTCGTAATACGCTATATTATGTACTACAAATCAAATCATCTGTTTGTTCTTAGTCTTGATTATTATGAATGACAATGAAAAAATAATAGATGATATAGAACACCTTTCAACTTCAGCATCACATCTATGTTGTCCGGAACAAGTTGGCTCATACCTACGTAGCGTTAGTCATGGCCTAAAAATTTTCCACGTTAATATCAGAAGCATAGGCTGCACGGCAAATTTTAACAACCTCTTGATATTGCTGCAACGAATAAACATACCACTTGACATAGTGGTATTATCGGAATGTTGGTTACGTAAATGTCCACATCTCCCCTCCATTCCGGGTTTTGTGTCTAATTACTCTGATCACTCTAACCAGAATGATGGGGTTGTGGCACGGATATCGAGGGATATGCCTTGGAGGCGTGGCACGTGCCGCCTCGATATTACTAAATTGGTCTTATGTTCGAATGACGGCTGTAGGCTTCATTCAGTCGCTTAGCAACCGCGAACAGTGTACTATTGATGCGTAAACAACCAAAATGCCGAGTTGTGCAGTAATTATTTGTAAAAATAGGTCAAATACCATCAACCTAAAGACAAATGGCGTGTCCTACCACCGGTAAGTATACATTTATGTTACTGTTTTATATTTTAAATCAATTTTTAAATGATTTACTAAATTACGCCCGGAGAGACACGAGCTAGCCCGAACTAGCCCGAATCTTTCCGAACGTCACGAGTGTTTTAGATTTAGAGAGGTGCCATCCAGTGCCTGCGACAGATTTTATCGATATGCGTATTAGTGCAGTTGAATATTTTTTTACAGAACTCAATGGATATTTTTTAAAATAGTTATTAATTTAACGTTGTTTGAACCAAATTAAGACATTGTTATTTCAATACAGTTACTCGAGAAGTGTAAAAACTTATATTATTATGCCTAAAGATTTTGACAAATGAACAGTTTTGGATTTATAATATTTTATGTACAATATGGTAACTAATATTTTTGGCCAAAAAATACAATAATTTGTGTCGATACTATACTACTGTGCAAAAAAAAAATATTAAAAAAAAATATATATTCAATTTTTATTTTTGAAATCTGGCTAAAACGGTTTCGTAAGGTCCTAGACGATTAATAATATTGTGCAATATTATTGACCGAGTAAGATTAATATTGAAGATAACGATGATTAAATATTGTTCAAAATAAAAATAAAATATTTTCCGCAATATTTTTATTGTATTGATTACTAAAGCCCACCTTTCTCAATCATAAGGCCGAGCAGCAATCAAGGTTCGAAGTTTAAGTTAGAAAATTTGCGTTTCGTCGCTATTTTGTCAAATCTTTGTCTGTAATGCTGCTGTAATGGTTTCACATTTTATTTTATATCTTTACAAATGCTTAAAAAATGTCTTATAACTCGCGTGAAATGGTATTATTACGCTCTCGACTGTAATCCGGCCTCAGATGCAGTAACGAAGTTAGCTCACATATAACATAACGTATTATATTAAAATATTCTTAGTAATAATAATTTATTATTATAGTAATACCCAACGAATAATTACAAATAAATTTTCAGTTTTCCGAAAGATCCACATCTGAAACTTAAATGGATAGAAGCAACAGGGAGAGAAAATAATTGGTTTCCTACTAATCAGAGTGTTATTTGCTCTGTACACTTTGGAGAAGATTGTTTTAACCAATCAGGGACCAGACGCAGGCTTTTCGAATGGGCTACACCTACATTGAAATTAAAATACATATTTGACACCGTAAGTTTAACACGTAACTACTCTTAATTTTATTTTTACTTTAAATAAATTTTTATTTTTACATAAATCATTTTCAGTCTGCACCGTTAACAGAACCACTAGAAGATAGCACGAAATCACTTTCACCTAAGCCCTCTACATCTACAGCCGTCGATATGTTTGGTACAAACTTGACAGACACACCACGAAAGCTGAAGCTAAGGGCTATTATCAGGAACAAAGACAGCCTTATAAAATCTCAAAGAATGCGCATTAAACGTCTTCAAAATACAAAGAGGCGGTATGGTAAAAAAATTAAATATTTAAAAGAGGTTTTTGAGGCACTACGGAATAGAAAATTAATTAATGAAGATCAAGCTTTACATTTGGCAAATACGAATGTGAGTATTCAAGACCTTGTCAATAGATATAATACCCAGGCGGTTTCAGGCCGCATAGTAAGAACAGAGTACCCTGCCAGCTTAAAATCTTTTGCCATGACGTTGCACTTTTACTCACCAAAGGCGTACGAATTTGTGAGACACAAATTTGCAACGTGTCTACCACATATAAGAACCATTAAGAAATGGTATCAATCCGTCAATGCCAAACCAGGATTCACCACGGAATCATTGAAAGCATTAGAGATAAAAGCAAAATACTCTAATAAGAAAATTGTCTGCAATTTAGTTCTTGACGAGATGGCCATTAGGCAACGCATTGAATGGGATGGGCATCAAATGCACGGCTATGTTGATATTGGCAACACACAGGAGGGTGACTACTTAATGGAAGCTAAGGAAGTGTTAGTTTTTTTAGTGACTGCAATAAACGGTGCATTTAAAGTTCCGGTTGGCTATTTTTTTGTTAATGGTGTTTCTGGGGAACAAAGGGCTAATCTCGTTATACAATGTTTAGAATTGATAGACAAAACAGGCATTGAAATTTCTTCCTTAACATTTGATGGCTGCCCGGCAAATGTAACAATGGTTAAACAGTTAGGATGTGTATTAGATGTCGGAAATGACATGAAAACAAGTTTTGAACATCCTTGTACCAAAGAGCCAGTTTTTATTATTTTTGATGCTTGTCATATGTTGAAGTTATTAAGAAACGCCTTTCAAGCATACGGAAGTTTTATAGATAGCCAAACTAGACCCATTAAGTGGCAATTTTTGGAAAAATTGCATGAATTGCAAATAAAAGAAAATTTGCACTTTGCAAACAAGTTACGCCATTGCCACGTTCATTTTCAAAACCAAAAAATGAAAGTACGTTTGGCATCACAACTTTTCAGTAAAAGTGTAGCTGATGCCCTACAATATTGTGCGAATGAGAACCAAATCACTTTAAGTGAAGTAGAAGGTACCATAAATTTTATTATAATAATGAATGATCTTTTTGATGTACTAAATTCCAGAACCATTAATCAGGTTGATTTTAAAAAAGCTCTTAATGAAAGTAATGAAGAAATTATATTTACATTCTTAGACCAGGTTATGGAATATTTAAAATGTTTAATGTTACCTAACGGCTCCCAACTCGTCAATTCTGGCAGAAAAACGGGTTTCCTAGGATTCATTGTTTGTATCCAAAGTTTGAAAGGTTTATATAACAAGCTTGTAAAGACAGAAAAAAAACTGCAGTTTTTACCTGCATACAGACTGTCTCAAGATCATCTAGAATTAATGTTTGGGCAGGTAAGAGCACACGGTGGTTGTAACAGTAATCCTACAGCTCGCCAATTCATGGCAATTTATAAAAAACTAATTATTAAATCTGAGCTACGTGATTTCGATAGCGGAAACTGCAAATCTTTAGAAAATATTTCAATTTTGTGTTGCCAGTCTGCAATTGAAAAAATTAATATTACTTCTGCACAAAAAAAGCTTTGGGATGATTCATCGGACGATTTAGAGGATTTATATGAGCAAGCTTTGTTCGATGAAGAAATTGTAGGGATTGCACAAAATATCTCAGACATAAGTATACCAGTTATAGTATATATGGCTGGATTTGTAGCACATGCTCTTTTAAAAAAGTTAAAGTGCGATATTTGTGTATCTGGGTTGCTAGCAACAGAAGTAACTCGCAATCACCGATTCATTAGTCTGAAAGACAGAGGTAGCCTGGTATTGCCGTCCGAAGATGTTATAGACATTTGTAGAAAAATGGAAGGAGTAATAAAAAAAACAGTATTAAGAGATGATAAATTTCAAGTTTCTTCAAAATTTACAAAGTCGTTACTGGTACCAAAAGCGTTAAACCACTTCATCGGGACAAATGTGTTCAAATCCATTGATTTTCATCAATTCGACCAGGAACCGTTAAATAATCATATTATTCAATTGATAAAATGTGTCATGGAAAAATACATTGACATTCGACTTCACTTTTTGGCAAAAAATGTGACACCAAAAATTTCAAAGCGTCAAGTACTATCCAAATATTTACATTTTACTGGTCAATAAATAAATTTATTTTTATTTGATTTTTATTTTGTATTTCCTTATTTTTATTATTACAGTTTCAACTGCTAGGACTCAAGCCTACTCTACTCTCTATTATAAGCGCTCCACATTCACGAACGACGCGAACCGCGAGTGCGCAAACCGAGGGCGGTTTCGCAGTTATTAAATATTAAATAAAATATTTCCATTTTATTTTAGTAACAATATATTTTATTATGTATATTTTCAGGTAGTCTTTTAACATTTTTTTATATACCTACTTATATAAAAAAATGTCTAAAGAAAATTAAACGAAGTTATTATGATACAAGAATGTGTTAAAATAAAATATCGATAAAAAATATCGACCATCGCTTTCGACCCCCTAATTGCATGCGTGTGCATTGAATATTCGCAAATAGCAAGTGTTTACAAGTGAATGCCCCGCCCATTCTATGTATGTGTGCTATAAGAAATTGTTTTAGTGTAGCTGCTTTCTTTTTAGTGTGGGTGTTCATATTTCAAGTGTGTGTCGTAAGTACGCTATTTGTTAATGTTGTAATTATTTGGGTGGGAGATAAGCGGTGGCACTAGGACTCCTTACTATTTCGCAATGAAGGCATATCTCCGGATATCTATGGGTTGTGGTATATACCAAAGTGGAGTTACAGTTCCTTTTGGAAAAACCTATACTGATAGATGCAAACTGTTTAGTATTTAAGTTTAAAAACGAGGTGGCGCTCATTACTGTTTATAGGTCACCTTCGACTAGAAATATTCAGAACTTTATTACCAGTCTAGACATAATTCTCAACTCACTTAATACCTTCAGAACTGTAATTTTGGTTGGAGATATCAATATAAACATATCCCCAAACACGGATGATTCGAACTCGGACATATACCTCAATGCTCTTGCATCGCATGCCATGCTACCTGCACATGTTTTCCCGACACGTAACGATAGTTGCATTGACCACGTGGTGCTAAAGTCGAATAAACCGGCTATTACCTTAGTTCTTGACTCTCTAATTACTGACCATGCTCCTGTTGTAGTTTTATGTAATATAAAACTAAATATCCCTAAATCACCCTCCCGCTATCGTCGTGTAGACGTTAATGCTTGCGTTTTAGATATTGAGAAAGTTGATTTTGCTCCCGTTACGAACTGTCAAGATTCTGAAACTGCTGCTTCTATTTTGGTCGAACTTGTATCCTCAGTTGTTGATAAAAATAGTCGTGATTCTGTTGTCCCGAACCGAAAGCGCATAATTAAGCCATGGATCACACCTGGGCTGCTTAAATGTATTCGGAATCGTGATAACATGTACCGGAAAATGAAGAAAGATGCTGACAATAATATTCTGAAAATAACATATAATCGATATAAAAATTACTGCAACAACCTATTAAAGAAAGTTAAACGAGAATATGAACGACATGAATTTGAAAAACATCGCAAAAACCCGAAAGCTACTTGGAATCTCATTAAAACTATCTCCAATCTTCAAAAGAAAAAGACCTCTGCCGGTGAATTGTTATCCATAACCCCAGATCCAACTCAATCACTTGACTCTGTCAATGATTTTTTCGCAAACGTGGGAACAAAACTGGCGTCCAAAATCCTTAACTCACCAAACTTTAATCTGAATCATATCAATACCCTAGACTCTGGCACTTCAGATATCCTGCGTAACTCAATGGCCATTTTGAGCACGGACAACGAAGAGATAGATTGTCTTATTCGTGGCTTACGATTATCTAGTGCTACGGGTTGGGACGGTATCCCCGCAACTGTAATCTACAGTGCCCGAAGCACTCTTGTTCCAGTTATCTGCCATGTCTTCAACCTTGTCCTTACAACTGGAACATTCCCTAAGGTGTTCAAAAAGGCCGTTGTGCACCCTATTCACAAGAGCGGAGACAGAGACAGTGTCAACAACTACAGACCTATATCTGTACTATCTATTCTAGCTAAGCTCCTCGAAAAAGTATTAAACAAGCGTCTCTTGGATTACATTAACTCTAATAATATTCTCGCTACTAATCAATATGGTTTCAGATCAGGCAAAAACACAGAGGGTGCGATACTAGATTTAATGGACACAGTATCTCAAAATCTTAATAACAAGGATAAATCTTTAGCTATCTTTCTTGATCTTTCTAAAGCATTTGACACTGTCTCTGTCCCACTTCTACTCAGTAAATTGGAAAAGATTGGTGTAAGAGGCCTACCGCTCTGTCTGTTTAAGAGTTACCTTAGTGGACGCTCGCAAATCGTCAGTATTAACAATATCTCCAGTAACGAAGCATCCCTCACCTACGGAGTTCCGCAAGGCAGTGTCTTAGGACCCACCCTTTTTCTGGTTTACATTAACGAGCTCTGTAAACTTGAACTTAGATACTCCAAAGTACTTTCTTACGCTGATGACACTGTTATCCTGGTTCATGGTTGTGACTGGAATGAGGTGCGGACTAACGCAGAGTCAGCCTTGCAAGTTACTATGCAATGGCTCACATATAATTTGCTCACTCTGAACCTGGATAAAACCAAATTCATCACCTTCAGCCCACGGAAAACTTCACAACCAGCCCCGCCTTTCCGCCTGACTGCCCATTCATGCCATACAATGAGAACAGCTACTTGTGGTTGTCCTGAAGTTACGCGCACAGATTCCATAAAATATCTTGGTGTCTGGGTAGACAGCACGTTGTCATGGAGTGTGCAAATCAATTCGCTTGTGTCTAGGGTAAGAAAATTAATTTTCGTTTTTAAAAAACTTAGGTCCTCCGCCGATTTTTCTATCCTTAGAACTGTGTACTTTGCGCTTGCCCACTCCATTTTAACGTATTGTATTTCGGTTTGGGGTGGTGCTGGTAAGTGTCTTTTGCTGCGTTTAGAGAGGGCGCAGAGGGCTGTCCTCAAGGTAATGGCCTTTAAACCCTATCGCTTCCCTACCCGCGAACTATACATGCTGTGGAAGCTACCTACGGTAAGGCACTCTTTTGTGCTAAGTACAGTATTGCGGAAACATTTAACCCTGCCTTTTGACCCTGACCTTACAAGGAAGAAACGAAGATCTGATAGAGTCTGTCCTACATCAAGTGTCAAACTGGAAATTTGCCGCCGGCAGTCTGTTTTCTGTAGTCCTGTGCTTTATAATAGAATAAATAAAAAGCTTAATATCTACCCATGTACTTTTCGGGATTGCAAAAAAATAATTGATGAATGGCTCCATACACTAACATATGAGGAATTGGAAACGTTTGTCAAAACATAAAATTCTTTCTTCCGTATACATGCACACCAAATACACGTAGCGTAGAGTGTGCTCGTGGGGAGGTCCCACAAGCACATCCTATACTTACACCCTACAGACACGCACTACACTCACACAGAACACTCCCGCATGCACTATTTAATTAATTACAGCCTGCTTTATTTTTATATTTGCTTAACATATCTAAAATTTGGAACGCTGTGTCTCTCCTGGAGGTGGGCGTTAATAGCTGCGACACAGTTTTATAACTAATGTAGCTATTTACGTACGCAAATAATTTGTAATTTGTAATTTGTATTTCTAACCGTCTGGCTTCGTTCGATCCTTAGCTTGAAAATACGTGCCCTACATATCCAGTAGAATAAGTTACGGGAAAGATTAGACCATAACCCACTGCAGTAGAACCTGGGTAGTCCAATAGAATCTCGTCATGACTGCATAATTATTACCTGTCGCTAACACTTGCATGTTTATAAATCGATGTTTGAAACCAGCAAATTGTATGATAAACATTGACATTGGAAATACGACCTTTCTGACCTACAATTTAGGTTGAAACTCATTAAACTTTTGTAATTGTTATGTCGAACCGCTCATTAGTGCCGTGTAAGAAATAGGAGATTATTCAGAATTGTTCGTTAATTCAAGAGTAATTTTGGATTTTATTTTCTTTGTACACAAGATTGTTTTTCAACCTTTCTCTGAAAAACGAAATATAATCTAAACCCTAATGATATTAACCTTTTGCTACTACAGAGGAATTTTCCATTTATGTATCGTTAATAAAATATGTTTAATTTTTCGTAAATTCTAATTAAAACGTTTAACAATTCTTAAAGTCACTGCAGTTGGCTGAATAAATTCTATCAATAAATTCTGCATAAACCTTCCTTGGTGAATATAGGTAGGGGAAGCATGCCCGGCAAGGCGGCAATATTTTTTCCTCAATGTTACTTACTTTGATGGACATTATGCGTAAGGTAACGACTATGTTATGTCTTTTTACACCCCGTACGTCGAATTATGGATATCACCATCACCATATTTCGTCGATAATATTGAACACAAGTTTCAAAGTTGCCCCTTTTTATCGGCTTATCTTTTCTCGAATATTTCTGGGGTTGGTATCGCCGGGATTCCTTCTTCTAATTCCATTTTTGTGCAGTGAGTGGACACCTGTTTCGGCATTCTTGAAAATACTCAGAAATAGATATCCATACTAATATCATAAATGGGAAAGTGTGTCTGTCTGTCTGTCTGTCTGTTTGTCTTTCTTTCACGGCAAAACGGAGCGACGAATTGACGTGATTTTTTAAGTGGAGATAGTTAAAGGGATGGAGAGTAACATAGGCTACTTTTTGTCTCTTTCTAACGCGAGCGAAGCTGCGGGCAGAAGCTAGTTAATGATAAAAACACTAGATAAATGACTAATACCCAAAAAATGTAAATTAAAATTGGCCCCGGAAATATTAACATCGCGACTCCAACTAACAAAAGAGTTGATAATTTTGAAACGGCTGATTCGATTTGCTTAGCTTTGCTTAGCTTGGGATCAGATGGCCGTGTGTGAGTTGTCCCAAGATATTTATTATTATTATTATTTCCTTAAAACATGTCAAAGGATTAGCGCTGAGCAACCTATTTTCAAATAAAGAAACTGCTTCCAAATCGGTGCACCCGCTTAAGAGCTAAGGTACAGACATACAGACAGACACGCGGCATCGGAGGTTTATTAATACAAGTCTTAATCCAAATATTTCAAATACAGCCTATGTAATCACTGAAACCTTACTCTGCTTGTATATATGAAAATTCGATACCTGAATACACGTGTCACAGCTCACAGCGTTATATTTGCCAGGAGATATTAATTAAACTAATGAATCGTCATACCTTTAGCGTTCATATCAAATTAAAGAGGGCTTAGGCCTTCGATACCGTCATTTATTTATGGAAATGGTCTAGTAATGTAGGCATTAAGGTCTAAAAACGGAAAGCAGCGCAATTACATGGTGATAATAGTGTTTTCTACTATACTATTCATTTTCTCTCGGTGCTCCGGGGAATCAGAATTATAATTTATTTATCTGAACCTATCTGAATCGTAATTGTTCTTTGAATCTCTAAAATGATAATTTTCCTAACTATGTTAGGGTTGGCTTCTAGCCTCACTGGATCCAGCTAAATACCACTGTTTAATATGAAACGACTCCCAATAAGACATATACAACTCGGCTACTGAGTAACACTATATCTTAAAAGCCAGGTCTTACAATCGTATATTGTCAGACCTGGATTCTCACTACCCGTAACGACTATCTAAAGTATACGAATGACAACCGGTACTCACAGTTTTAAGTGGTTTATGAGGTCCAGGATCTCGATACAATAATGATAACCTACATTTAAATTTTTTTTTTTCCCCGGAATGTGCTTCCATTAGACTGTAATATCAGAAACCCTACATCAACAGATTTCATTACGAACTTTTTCAATTCCGAAGCATTAGATAACTCTAATTTGAAAGAGACGAGGCCGGTGATGGATTCGCTTCAATATGAATAAATTCTATTTTGATTGAAAACATTGATTGAGTTGACATTTATTTCGAAAATTGAAAAAGAAATACAAGTTTGTGAAAGCACTATATATTTGTGAACTGCTTTATCGAAGCGGAAAAATGGCGTAGCAAAATTTACATGTAGACATGATGTGCTACGGGCTACGATGCTACGAAGCTACGCAGGCATGTCACGTCATTGACAATTGTCACGGTAGATCGGCTACGTACTCGAAGCTTGCGCAACAATGAATCCGCTCTGAAACAATAAAGAAAATGTTCTTTTGAAATGTGACAATTGTCAATTGTTTCTGACAGTAAACTGAAAGGTTTTGCGTCGCGTCTTTCACGACCTTTGAAAATAACGTAAATAAGTCTGCGAACTGAGCAGAATGCCGCGTTATAGCGGTTTTAGAAAAATAATTCTTTGCGTAACACTTTAAGTTCATTTTAACATAACAGAACTTGACCTCCGCCCATAAAATGGTAAAAAAAATACAACCTACCACAAACTTTTAATTAAATTATTCTCACGACGAACTTGGTACTCGTTATCAAAACATAACGCTCGTTCCACATCGTCCTATAACAATGCATTGTACAGTTTCGTGCCGAGCAAAAGCGAGACGAAAATCCTCGGGTCACGGACTCACGGGCTAAGGGCGGGAAAGGGAGCTCGAATAACGACCCCCACCCTCTCACACTGCTGCGCGTATTTTAGGTACATTCGACTAAAGAGTTTAGTGTGCAGGCAGAAATATTCATTACTAGCTGAATGTTTTTGCAGATGGATTTAGTTACATATTTATAACATTTTAATGGAACGCGTGGTTCAATAAAAAAATTCATGATGATAGTCCTTGTAATGAACTTTGAAGGAAAAATACAACGGCTTAGATAACTGTGTTAGTTCAGGAGTTATAGACCTAATTTGAGAAACGCAGATAATTCTTTTTCATTATTGTAACAAACAAAAATGAATTGATGACTGTTAACTTGTCTCTTTTGTTTACTGTACCACCCACGTATGCAGCTAACTGTGTAATTTCTATGAAATCGCAGCTCGACTGCACAATTCGCATGCGACATACGTTCGTAGGGTGGGACGACTAACTACATAGTGGTGTGAAATATTGTCGGTGGTAGTTGGGTAGTACTTTTATTACTGTTCCGATGAGATCAACACCTTCATTTTCAATTCGGTAAAATTATTTTATATCATTCAGTAAAGTCTTCAACCAGTGTGTGTGCCAGTGATGACGAGATGTGGCCGCTAACTATGGGTCTCATAAGAAAGCTCAAAGTCACTCAGCGCGTGATTAAAAGAGCTATGCTCGAAGTTTCCCTACGTGATCCAATCAGAAACGAGAAGATCCGTAAGAAAACCCAAGTCACCGACATAGCTCACCAAGTCTCAAAGCTGATGTGGCAGTGGGCTAAGCACATACATCGAAGAACCGATACCGAACCAAACCGGTGGAAAAAAAATCCTCGAATGGCAACCCCGTATTGGCAAATGCAGCTTAGGACGGCTCCGCGCCAGATTAACGGATGACCTCGTTATGATGGCAGGAAACCGTAGAATGAAGGTGGCATAGAACCGCATGTACTGCAAAAAAATAGGTAAGACCCATGTCCAGCAGGGGACGCCCGTAGGCTGATGATGAAAATCATTTTTAACCGACTTCAAAAAAGGAGGAGGTTCTCAATTCGTCTGTATGTTCTTTTTTTTTTTTTTTTTTTTTTTTTTTTTTGTATGTTTGTTACGCGATATCTCTGTCAATTGTTAACGGATTTTGATGGTTCTTTTTTTGTTTGATAGGTCATGATTCAGGAGTGGTCCCATATAAATTTTGTGGCGATCGGTTCAGTGCTTCTCGATAAATTCACCAAGAACCAAAAAACTTGAGATATGCACACATCGTCTATGTATATTACATAGACGAAGTGTGCGTTTTCTTCAAGTACTGTAAAACACAGTCGACACTAAAAAGTAAAAAATAAAAAACTTTTTCCAAAAAAAGAACCGCCTTCAAAAACTAAAAACCCAAAAATAACTAAAATTTCGGAAGTCGGTGGCTTCTCTTCTAACAGTTAATTTGTGTTGCCACCGACTTCCGAAATTTTAGTTATTTTTGGGTTTTTAGTTTTTGAAGGCGGTTCTTTTTTTTGGAAAAAGTTTTTTTAGGATTTCATACCCAATGTTTATAATAGTTACCGTGACCCTGGAACATAAAGGGCAATCGAAGGAACATGAGTGGGTTTTAGTCAGTAAGAGTCTGACACGCCCTCCCGCCGCACCCAGGACGGGAGCAGTCATTGGATGATTTCCCACTCACCAAAAAAAAAAAAAAAATACCCTATTATTAAGACACCACTGTCTGTCTAGCCGAGTATTAAAATAGGGCTCCCATTGCTTATTGTATCAATATTTTTTGCCGATAATAGTACGGAACCCTCCGTGCACGAGTCCGACTCACACTTGGCCGGTTTTTGATGATATTCTTTGCGAAGAAAAGATGGTCTCTCCTTTTAAAAATATTTTACAGTATTTTCGTTAAACCACAAACTCGTGTGTACAGTACTTTGTTGTAGTAATTAATTTGGAGCAGCTCCGGGTCTTAACTGGAAATAATTACTGCTTCTACTTGGGAAAGTTCCCTTCTTTTTTCGCTTTTTCTACATTTTGTTGTGTTTGTGTGCCGTGGCCGACTCCAAATGCTTCCCTCGGGACTTGTATTGTAATAGGCTTGGAGTTTGCCAACGAAGTTCAGGGTTGAACTTACTTAGCCCTTCTGCGATTAAAATTTATGGGCGCTCGTAAATTTTGATCATGTTAATTTCGTCTATGAGTTTTTGCTGCGATGACCCAGTGGTTGAGAAACTCAAATCATTTCAGAGATTATGATCGAATCAAGGCAGGTACCGATATGACTTTTGTCATATGTACTTTCTAAAGTTTATCTTGGACATCACAGTCGGTGAAAGAAAACATCGTAAAAAAAACCTGAACTCATAATAAATATAAGTACGAAATCGCCAATCCGCCTTGAGCAAGCGTGGTGATGAATGCTCAGCTCATACCTTCTTTGTATGAGAAAAGGACTTTTCCTCAGAGTGGGACAGTAAGCTGGTATTTATAAGTTTTATATTCAGCAGAACATTACACGATTCATATACCACAATAAAAACGTGCCCGGTTTAGTAAATGAGGATTCTTTTATAGTTATCCCCAGTAATGTAGTCGCGTTAAGTTTCAGCATCAAATTTTTTGGAATAGTCTTTTTATATTCCTTCCTTTCTTTATTAACTTAAAAAAAATGTATAAAAATCAACAGCTATATTAAAAATTAACGGCTGCAAAGAAATCTGTACTGTAACTAATATTATAAATGCGAAAGTAATTAACTCTGTCTGTCTATCTGTCGGTCTGTTTGTCTGTCTGTCTCTTCTTCACGCCTAAACCAGTAAACCGAAATTTGGTACAGATATAGTCTGGGACCCGAGAAAGGACATACTCGTAGGATAGTTTTCATCCCGGAAATCCCCCGGGAACGGGAACTATTATTTCACGCTGATGAAGTCGCGGGCAAAAGCTAGTTAATAATAAAATTTGTGTTTGGCTGCATTTCATCGTGTTGGATATGAAAACCAATGGTGCTTTGAAAATCTTTTTGCAGCTATTAGCGCAATATAAATAACTAAAATTTTGAAAGCCGGTGGCAACACAAATCAGCCGTCAGAAAAGAAGCCACCGACTTCCAAATTGCTTCAGTTTTTAGTTTTTGAAGGCTTGAAACTACTTACAAGCGGACGGACGGACGGATAAACACGATGAAACTATAAGGCTTCCTTTTGTACCAATTTTGGTATGGAATCCTAAAAACGGAATTTCAAAACCCTTAATTCGTGTAACTTGAACAGACAACAACATCGTCAATGTACCTATGTGAGTCGTATATTTTTTATTTTTGTTAAATTTTTGAAGAAGTGCTGTACTGGTAGGCCTAAAATGTATATGGGACCACCTTTGGAACATGACCTACCTAACTAAAAAAGGACTATAAAAATCCGTTAATCCTCCTCCTTTTAGAAGTCGGTTGAAAATCAGGTTTCTCGATTAATCATCAACGGGAAATTAATGTGGCAAATTGTCAAGCGTTCGTAAACTGATTTGATTGGTTATTAAAAATGCAATCAACCAATCAGAACAATTTACGCGTACCTGCTTATCAATTTGTCACAATTTGGCGTTGATTTTCGATTGAAATAACGATTCGTGGTTTGTCAGAAAAGTTATGTATTATAATATAAAATGTACTAAGTATAATAATAAAACTATCGATCCGTCTCAGCTTGGGGTTTTTTTTGGGAGTAGGAAATCATCAAATCATCAAATGACTGCTCCCGTCCTCGGTGCGGCGGAAGTGCGTGTCAGACTTTTACTGACTAAAACCCACTCATGTTCCTTCGGTTGCCCTTTATGTTCCGGGGTCACGGTAACTATTATAAACATTCCGCAACCCCGGAGCTTGGGGTTACAAATCTTTGAAAATATCGGATTTTCTTAATTGTAATGTGCATGTATTATACACATAAACCTCCGTCTTGAATTACTCTGAGACTCTATCTATTAAAAACCGCATAAAAATCCGTTGCGTAGTTTAAAATATCTAAGCATACATAAGTACAGACAGCGGAATCGATTCTTTTTTACACTATGTAATTAATTGTTTTATACTATCAACTATGTAATGATACCAAATGCATTCGAAATAATGTTTTATCTTATACTGTCGGTTTAGGTGCATTAGGGCTAATTCTCATTTTGGCAACCGACTCCCTAATGGACTACTTCTCATTTGGGCTATTTCTCATTTGGGCCGTCCACTAAACTTTCAAGAAGATCAATTCAATGCCTTTTCAAAGGTCTTTCAAAACCTGTATGACGCTGCTTACGTGGCACTTTGACATCACGCTTTATTTGTCCTACAACATTGAACGTCTGCTAGTAACTAAACGTTTTGTTTAGTTACTAGCAGACGCTCGACATCTATAAATAATGTCTAAAACGTTGTTTTATTACGCGGCCTCCATTGTACTTTATGTAGCTTACTTTTATGTTAGTTTTAGCTTCGATGCTAAGTTAATGCTGCTTGATACTTTAATGCAGTTACTATGGGTTTATTTTTAAGTCGCATTATTTTAGGTAAGTAGTTACTTTATTTTTAGACGGCTAACTTTTGAAAAAAAAAATATTTATTCTATAAATATAAGCCTCACCATAGTACCTGAATATTTATAAGCTGCTCTAGTGCTTTAAAATAGATGGGAAAAAAGGATTAAACAGGGACGGTCTCAGAAGAAGTCTCAGTCCCTTTTGGCAAAATTTGTAACAATATACGGGATGGAAATTTTCAGGTGACGTCAATATAGTTTCATAGGATTATATCCATAACTTCCGTAAAAGTTGTACACTTTTTCATAGTAAAAAAAATATAGTTCGCAAGAAACTGGCCAGTTAACAAAAACATTGATGCCAATCGATCCTGTTTCTATGTGATTCTGATAAATACTGCTACGGGATCATCTTAGCTTAGGTGGGGTACTAAAAATGGGCAAGGTTTGCAAAAAGTCCACCTCTGTTTACCTTACTACCCCACTCAAAGTTTCCACCCTTGTTTTAATAATGTTTAGTGACCAAACATTTTATGAAAACTTTGTAAAACTGTATGTTGTATGTTACCAAACTCATAGAATATTTAACGTACCAATACAGGAACTAAAACTACTAAATTATTATGACAAATGGAACTGCCACCAACTGGTAGTTTGACCTAATATCATGAGTGACATCGGTTACTTTTTTATTCATGAAATTACGTAATGACTGTCGACGGTAAAAAGATTCACTTTGAACATAATAAATGTTGTTGAGACATGGCATTATCATGAGCACTTATTGAATGTGAAAGGAACGGGTGGAAATGTAAGTGAATTATGATGTATCTTAGATGTGTCATCGCATCGTAAGCGTTAGACGTCAATGTTCATATAAAACGCGTATTACGTGCCTTTTAGACGCTAATGGGATGATGAAACGGTTACGAAATAGGAGCGAAAGGCAGTAAAGAAAGGATCACGAAATTCAGCCTTACAAAAGGTCAACGTTACGCGACATAACCACCCATTCAGACATTGTTAATAGACAGAGGTTGGAGGTGGCAAATACGGTTCAACCCTACTTGACAGACTATCGTAGCTAGCTAATGATAGTTTGATGTCCTGCGTCAGAGGTAGGGTAGTAGATATTATACTTAGTAGGTATAATCGACCTAACTTTGTCGAACACTGTATTGAAGTTTACATTATCTAATTTTGACATTAGTGACACTCTACCTTAGGACGGCATACATAATCAATAATTTTATGCATCCGCTGCTGGATTGCTGTTGCGTTACATCTATGTTTTAATTATACATTTAAAGCGTCGAAAGCGTTGAACATCTGCAAAAAGTCAAACAGTTTGACACCATTTCTGCACATTCTAGCGCCACAGTAGGCAATAAACTTAAATATTATTTTAGTCCCGTAGGCATGCCTGGTCCAGTCATGTAACAACTGAAACACTCAGTGTAGCTCAAACACACCCGAACAATGCTTACTTACCAGCTCCATAATTTATTAGGGCACACGTCCACTTCACATCAGTGCAAAAGTTTGCAAGACCTTAATAAATAAAACAGTCGCTATTTCGAGTTGGACATTCACAGCTAACACCTGAATATTTTAGTAAGGGGTGCGGAAAACATTTTAGCCAATTTCGGAATCGTAAACTGTTGTCCCCTAGCTTTTCCAAACACAAAAGAGGTCAGGTGTTGTAAACATGTTAAACCTGACGATCCTACTGTAATCTTATTGACCCAATCATCTGAGCGAATATGGTTTGCGTACAAATGTTACGGTACGGTTCAGGCCGTGATATAACTGAATATATTATTCAAATCTCGTTTAGTATATCAACAGGATTCGAGAAAATAGGAGGCTGTTTAGGAGCTTATCTCTTAATATTTTCGCGGAATCTGTGAAGGTTTATTGCTGCAGGATTATTCAATATTGTAGCTTTACCTTCCAAACTAATAGCGAACAGCTGTGCCAAAACTCCGCTTTTATACCCGATTTTGTGGCCAAATCTATATTTATATTTATACCTGGAGCAGTAGAGTTTATCCGAGATCAGACTTCCAAAACGTAGCGTGTTATAATCCCTGTATTTTCTTGTTTGTGATCCCTAGCTTAGTTGGTTTCAGTCTTGTTTGTTTTCTTTGGTTTAACCTATCAAGTGTTCTTATCTTGTCGTTCGTGTGAAACGGTTAAAGTTTTGTCCTTGCCTTTAACCTTTGCTATCCTTCCTCGAGATTTTGTTTCATCAACGTTTTGATGGCCACAAACTTGTTTAATGAAGACTGTGTTTGTCGAATTCTGGTCCACAGTAAATATCGCTAGAACAAAATGCCTGACTGGACGTGGTTGGTGTTCGCGGCGGTGTTCGGGGCTGTGTCAGCTCTCTCCGTGCCGCTGGCGCTGCTCATCTACTTCGTGCGCCCCTTCGAGAAAAAGCCTCAGACTACAGATGAATACAGCTTGCCTGTCACATTGCCGCCTGTGAGTACTAAAACTTTAATTTTAATGATGATTTGATCGCCGTTTTATGAACACCTAGAAAATTTCCAAAGTAGCCGCTGCAAAAAGTCTGTCTAGCTTAAGGTAATGGCAAGATGGCTGGTGAATAGTGACCTAAAACACTGGGTTTAGGTCACTATTCATACATGAGGCTGTAGTCCGAAATCACACATCTTTGTTGAGAATTCGTGGTGATCAATACTCGTACCTTCTCTGAATGAGTAGAGACTTTTGCCCTGCGGCGGGGTAGTAATAGGGTGGTATTATTCACAAAAAGTTTATTAAAAAATATGAAATATCTTACCCCATCGCTTACAAGAATATTCATCTTAGTTAACATTTGTGTAGGCACGAGTAAGTTGATGTTTTTGCTCGCAAAGCACCATCTTGGAAAATTACGTTTGCCATCATCTTTCTGACGTGGGTTGTTTAACATCTGAAGCGTTAAAACAAACTACCTATTACGTGATAGAAGAAATAAAAATAAAAGTAACCGTCCAAAATATAGTTAGCAAGCTTTTTGTGAATATTTTTTGTACTTGAAATGTTATTACAGACTTTCATGATAGAATAGGCGTCGACGTCGCTATTACGACCCTCGATGCGAAAAAAAAAACATTTCAGTTTGAATACAGCAATTTAGTTAGTTCGAGCTACGGTAAGTTGAGCGGTAAAATAAACAACTGCCACTTTCAGAGTTAGGTAACATTCACAAGTTATGATTGGGACCGTAATGTGCTGTGTTGACGTGAAAATTATTGGTTCGGTTTTCCTATTCAATCAATCCATGCTTACATTGGAAATTGGATTATGGACATCGTCAATATGCGTTATGATTGTAATAATAAACCTTATGCCATTTCTTTTATTGGAAAGCAACCCCTAATCGCAAGGTCTTTAGAAATTTGTTTTCTGGGCGACTTTCCACTTCCAACTGTCAACAGTACCTATGGCCGTTTTGATAAAACGCCGAATCATCCCAAACCTGTCCCCGAAGACGAAACGTTAGGACTAAAGTTATTACGCGAGATAAAACACTTACCTACCGAACATTAGTGGCCGCTGGGTCTCAATAAGAAACATTAATTTTATATGGACCTATAAAAGGTTCCATTTTCCGACACCTTAAAAATGCCTTCAAAAGCGTAATAAAAAGTATTCCCATATCGCATGTCTTGATCGCCAGCCAAGGTCGGAATCGGAAGCCAAGCCAGCACTTCCTCGAATCCATGAAGTGTAATTACGAAAACAACTGCTTTTATTAATTTATGTAATCGGTAAAATGTGTGTTAATTTATAGTAATATGTGTTTATGAGGAATGCGGAATGTGGGTGGCGAGTTTGTGTAAAGTATTTGAACTGTACGTGTTGGTAGGCTATGTTGACACTTAGCGGGGAAGGTGTTTGAATACTCGGCGGGTACCCTGATCATTTGATTAAAGGCAGAGAGGTTTTATATAAATACAAAAATTAATACATATAAAATTGTAAACTAGTCTGACTGTGGATATATCAACGCACAACCAAGCTGGTTCTAAAGTCATGAAACTTGAAAAGTATGTTCTTTGTGAAGGGAAGTAGTTATAAAATCCGGGGTTGCTTTGCGAAAATCGCATTATGGCATGGACAAATTCAGGCAGAATTAAAACGGTATATAAGTGCACAAAAATCACGATTTGTTTTTCTATTATGATCTTGTATAATCACATTAACCTACTCAATTTGTTTTACCACCGTACAAATATTGCTTTTCGATTTATAAATATCTATTTTTTTCTCCTTTGGGGATTAAAGCTTCATCGAGACGGAAAAATAATTGAGCTGTTGTATTTGTTTATCGCTGAAATGTCAGCTTTGCTAAATCTTTGTTAATAAAAATCCAATGGCGAAATTCAGTATCTGTTATAAGCGCATAATGTGTTTACTATTTCAAACAAAGACTCGCAAAGAAAGATTCCCAAAGGATCCACGAGTACAGAGTTTTCAATTTCGATGACTTTTAGCCAAAACCGTACATAATCATAAGCGATTGATAATCAAATCACGCAATTTTTGTTGCGGGGTGACAAGACCCCTCAAGTCAACCCCCGTGTCGAGCCCCGAGACCGTCACGTGCCAGTCAATCTAATCACCCCCCTCCCGTTCCCCCCTTTTGTGACGTAGACGAGAGGCTTGCTTTTGTTTACTGTAAGAACAAAACGATTAATTCTGTAAACTAAAATCAAAGGAAGCTTATTAGAAGTTGTTTTCAAGACCATAGATGTCACGCGGGACTGTAACTTTTTCAAGTTATGTGTACTTACGGGTAGTTGGAAGACAGCAAGTCTGACGAGGCTAACCAAGGGGTACCGTGTCACCCAAACACTGAGTTAGAGAGGTCTGTCAGGCAGTCGCTGCCGCCGCTCTAAAACACTGCTATACAGCTTAACCCGGTTACGGGTACTTAGGAAAGGCTAGGTAGATGATGAGACGTGGGAGTAGTTATGTCAGAGTTTTCTGTAAGAGGAAATATCTAGTGAGAACGCCCTGAGAGACTAATTTCACATCGTATAATAATGGTTAATCATTGCAAAATAAAAAAGTATGACGCTTATACCGAGATGAACGTCTTATAAAAGCTTTCCTGTAATGTAACGTAACTGAGAACTTAGCTTGCTTTTGTTTCCTGCAAGTTATGAAAAACCAAATCTGTGTCTGTGTCAAAACTAAGGGACATTTATGTCCATAGTAAACAACGATGTATGAAGTCACACCTCCTCGTATCCGTTCTGCTTTCTGCGTCTGTTCAGCTTCACGTTGTTTTCATTCTTACAATGAACGCTGGAACGGCTGAAGTAGAACTGTATAATGTAATTGTGACCAAAATCGTTCAGCTAATCGCAAATGGACCTGAATAATTTTGCGTAGTCCAATACGGTAATTTACACCATTATCAATTGAGGTACTTTTTATGAGCTGTCAAAACGCAATTCTCCCATAGATTTTGTATGGCAATGGCAACTTATGACGTCACTAAAATCACACTCACTCGGTTTATTGATTTCAAAGCAACTAAAAATCAAATTTGATAGCAAATTGAAAATGAACCGTATGTATTGGGCTGAAATTAAAAGATGTTTTATAGAAATTGTGTCTAACATTTATTGGTTAATGGTGTAAACTACCCAACTATGTGCACTATCATTTGCTGAAAAGCCTATTCGGAATTATTTTCAAGACCGTAGAAGTTTACGTGGGAATATTCGTGTATATTAACAAAGCAAGAATGAGTATGAATTATCTAGGGATTCCTAGATCCTATTTTAAGCGCCTCGTCCCACCCTGAATGTACAGGTTGACGTAGAGCGGTCTTATCGAAAACACACCTCGTATAATTCAAGCAAAATAAAGGTGACTTTTATGCCAAAATATATGAATGTTACTCGTGAATAGACTCAATATTATTCCTGTCTCTAACACACATCTGTCAAACTACAAATGCGAGAAAGAGATAAATACAAATCTAAGCCGAAGTACGTACGCGCTAAGTAAAGTTTGTATATCTCAACCTTAGTACAACAACAACAGATTTAATTGTTTCAGGACGTATCCATTACTGTTATTGATTACTAGTTGTGAACGTTTCACGAACGCAGGTACGCTCAGCTAATCCATTGTTTGGTGAATATGTTGATCCATTTGTAATACAGACGCCGCATGCTTTTATTGTGTGACTTGTGTATCTTGAATGTTTTCACCTATTTATAGGTTTATTATCCACAGAAGGTCTGGACAAAGGTCAGGGAATCTGCTGTATTTTCAGCTTATTTGACCAGTGTCCGTCATTAAGCAGTGTCCTAATTACAGAGCCTTTTAATTAAGCGTCGCCCCCAATTTCAGTGCGAAATATAATGAATACAGGCGTCGATATAAATGGCGTACTGATGAGCTGCGTGACGTCATCGCCTACCTTTTATTTATTCGTTTGCCGATTTCACGAATTGGAAATTTATTCGATTTATTCGGCTTCATCTGAAAATGGTTATTCGATTACTTGGAGTGGAAAATGCCAAACGGAACAAATCCCATGATTGTGTTGACATGTGGCACCCGTAAGCCCGAAGTTTCATCCACCTGTCAATGGGATTTGAACCCCTAAAAAAGAACGAGGGGTATAAATAGAATTGTCACGTACGCACATTCGTTTGTTATGTCTCATAAACAAGAACGACTTTGTTTGTCTTTTATATCGTTATAAATATCTTAAAGCTAACATAACATATGAGAGAGGGCGCTGTTCCTAACGTAAACATTAGCTCCGTATTGTAAATTAGTAAATAAATATAAAAACTGTGTAATTCTAAATAAAAACCGTGAAAAACTAAACCTAAGTGCCTAATAAGTGAATGAAAGTGTTATCTTTAAAAAACACTAAGAATAAGTGAAAATATTAAACATTTAAAAAGTGGAACAGAAAACCTAAAAATAAACAGCAACTTACCCGCAAAACTTAGTAAAATAACATTTGGTCTACAAAAATTTAGTGTAACAGTGATATAAACAATTGAGAAAAACTCAGAACATAAAATAAATCCGAAAGTGGAAAAAGAAAAAAAAACAGTTAATTTTTGAAAGTGTACACAAAATACTTCTCAATAGCGTCGAAGTAAGATACTAACGCCATCTATCTTACTAATATAAAACTAAATATCGCCATCTCCCGAAACACTTAAGTACTACTATAACTGGCTACCTAGCCAATTATTACCTAGCGTAGTCGATTTGTATCCATATAAAGGTAACAATCATCAAAAGATGGCGCCACTGTGTGCAGGTTGTCGACAAAAAATTAGTAAGGACTTTCTTACCTGTTCATTGTGCAAAGAATACTACGATCTAGAATGTTCTAATATTTCTTCACAAACATTTCTAACATTAATGACAAAAGAACACAAAAAGTGCTGGAAATGCCAAACATGTCGCAGTAATATGCCGAAATCTGACAACACCAATACTCCCATACGTAGTCACCAGTCAGAAATTGCATTCATCACTTCACCAGAAGCTACATCAATAAATAACGTTACATTAAGGAGAAAAACTACGACAAAAAATAGCACTATAAGTTTTGACGATGACAAAAGCATTGTAGATGATACACTTTATTCAGAAACCACCCCAAAAATGTGTCAAACATCTGGAAATTCTACACAAATACCACCTAACTCTCTAAACTTTGAGCACCTAGAGAGACTATTGGATGAAAAATTCGAAAATAGCAAAAAAGAGATATTACTAGAAATAAAAACCCTAATAAACACAGAAGTAACAAAAACTATTCAGAGCCTGAAAACTGAAATGATGCAAAATATAAAAAATATTACGTTGGAACAGGAAAATA
This sequence comes from Athetis lepigone, assembly GCA_033675125.1. Classification (NCBI taxonomy): domain Eukaryota; kingdom Metazoa; phylum Arthropoda; class Insecta; order Lepidoptera; family Noctuidae; genus Athetis; species Athetis lepigone. Next base: position 6,473,842 of record CM066227.1, read on the forward strand.
CTGCAAAAAATATCAAAAATATATGTGAGCAAATAAAAAGCCTAGAAGCCGAAAATACAAAGTTAAAATCCGAAATAGAACTCATAAAAAATGTTAACATGGCCGAACCAAATAAATCTAAGATGTCGACGGATAACGAAACCTCTCAAAGAGCCCCAGAGCCACATAATAAAAAGTTTGTTCTCTTCGGCTTACATGAGTATCACCATGAGACGGAGACTGACCTGCACGACCGGATCATAGCAATATTTTATGATTTGTTTAATATTAATCTCATTGGCTATATCGAAGATATATCAAGAATAGGAAGAAACAGTAATAAAAGACCTGTTGTTGTTGAACTGCTAAGTAAAAGAATGACTCGTTACCTACTACAAAATAGCCGACTACTTCGTAACACTGGATTAGCGATAACGGAATTCCTAGACAAAGCCTCTATCCGTGAAAGAAAAACACTCAAGCAAAACCTATTCGAAGCAAGACAAAATGGTTACCACGCTGTGATACAAAACCATAAGCTAATAATAAATGGAAGAGAATATAACGAAACAAATTACGATAGCAAGATCTCCAACGACCCGTCGCAAGATGCTGGATTCTCTCCTTGTAATAATACCCAGAACAATACAGTTAATCAGACATTTCGTGGCCAAACCCAACGTACATATAGAGGACAAAACCAAAACAACACAGTCCGCTAAAAAAAAAGGTCAAAATAGTCTATTTGAAATCCTTTATCAAAATGTATGTAGCATAAAAAACAAAACACATTTACTCCAATCCATCATAGAAGACAGATCAACTATCCAGGGACTATGTATCACTGAAACGTGGATCACGCAAGCTAAAGTAGATTCACTTCTCTTGGATGGATTTACCGTGGCATCTTCGTACTGCAGACAAAACTACGCAGGAGGAGGCGTATGTATATTATTACAGGAAAACATTCAATTCACAAAACGTAAAGATATAGATGATATGACCGTTGAATTTATATTTGAAACATGTGCAATAGAAATAGTCAAACAAAATCTTATAATTGTAGTGGTCTACTGGCCTCAAAAAAATAGGAATCCAGATATTTTTTATAGTTCACTCGAAAAACTCTTAAACATATTATTGCTAAAAGACAGTAAAAAAGACATAATAATAGGAGGAGACTTTAATATTAATATCTTAGTAAATTCCCAAACAACTTTATCTCTATTAAACCTAATGAAAAGCTTCAACTTCCATCAACACGTTAAAGAACCAACCAGAATAACAAGTACATGTGCCACCTGTATTGATTTAATCTTTACAAACTTTGACATGAAGGATACCAAAATAACTGTTAATGATTATGGAATCTCAGACCATAAGGGTATACTACTCAGTAAATATAATATGTCTATTGATAGGACAACCTGGTACACAAATAAAAGAATATTTAACGAAAAAAATACACTTAATTTCAAATCAGAGCTAGGAAAAATAGACTGGGAAACAATTATCACTAAAAACAATAACATAAATTCTAACTACGAATCATTCCACAATACCATAAATGATATATTAAATAAATGTTTTCCTAAAACGCGAATAAAAATAAAAAATAAACGTAAAACCACATGGTTAACATCCGGACTAAAATCATCCTGCAAACAAAAACGTCTACTAAAAATATTTATAACCCTAAACGACAACCCTATTCTAAAAAGCTATTACAAAAAATATGAAAACATACTTAAAAAATGCGTAAATAAATCAAAAAGACTACATTATATACAAAAAATTAAAAAAAGTGATAACGTATCAAAAACAATGTGGCAAATCATAAAAGAACGTACAAATAAAACAACGAAAAAGATAAGAAATAACATTAAACTAAAAGTTCAAAATAAAGTTACAGATGAGCCTAATATAATAGCAAATACATTTAACGACTTCTTTGTTAAGGTCGGAGGTACACCCGGCAACCAGCCAGGGCACCCGGTCCTATCGCGCTCGGAGAACTCCATATACTTAGAACCAGTTGACCCTCTCGAAATTTTCACCATAATAACAAACCTTAAAAATAAACAGAGCTTCGGTCACGACGAACTCCCTCCCACATTAATAAAAAAATGTGCGGACCAACTCGTGCTACCACTGGTGTATCTGATAAACCAATCATTCTCAGAAGGTGTATTCCCGGACTTACTTAAAATATCCATCATAAAACCTATACACAAAAAAGGCGACGTAACTGACTGCACAAATTACCGTCCAATAGCCCTTCTACCAACCTTTTCAAAAATAATAGAAACCGCAATTTCGAAACGCCTTTATTCATTCTGCGAGAAATTTAACATCTTTGATGAAAATCAAAACGGCTTCAGAAAAAACAGATCTACCACCTATGCTGTATACCGATACATCCAACAAGCTCTCAATTACATAAATGACAGAAAATATGCTATAGGTATTCTGCTTGATATGAGTAAAGCTTATGACAGGGTCTCGTATAACATCTTGCTGAATAAATTGGAAGGTTTTGGAGTTCGAGGTGTTGCCTATGATTTGTTTTCTTCTTATCTTAGCTCTCGCACACAATACGTTGAAATTGAACATCTTAATTCACAAACCGGTGAAATATCACATGTCCGTTCAAAAAAGAATGATATAAAAATCTCCATCCCACAGGGCAGTGTACTAGGCTGTATACTGTTCTTGTTATATATTAATGACCTTCCAAAAATCATAGATTCAGCAAGTATCCTATTTGCTGACGATATATCAGTAATATTTCCATGCGAAAATATATTAAATTTAAACTCTAAAATTAATACAACCCTTTCTGAAATTGTAACCTGGCTCGAAGACCATAATCTTCAAGTAAACTTTAGTAAAACCAAAATTATGCAGTTTAAACCCTATCAAAAACGTCCACTAGTAATCAACTACACCCACCATAACACAACAATAGAATGCGTTGATTCATTCAAACTATTAGGCTTACACATAGACACTAACCTAAATTGGAAATGCCACATCCATAACATAAGCGGGAGACTATCCAGGTTCACATATGCTTTACTACAATTAAAAAAAACTACAGACCTAAAATCAGCAACTGTTGCTTACTATGCATATGCACACTCCTGGCTTGTGTATGGAATAATACTATGGGGTAATAGCACAAACGCAGATGTTCTATTTAAATTGCAGAAGAAATGTGTAAGAATCCTCGCCAACATCGACGGAATGGACAGCTGCAGGCCACACTTCATTGAACTCGGCATACTAACATTACCATCTATGTACATCTTTGAAATCTGTATGTTCGTCAAAAAACATATTTATCTATTTACCTTAAAGAAAGACCGTTACTCACAACCTCGTAACTTAAGAAACAAAAATTCACTTGTTCTACCAACATCAAAGTTATCTATATTTCATTCTGGGCCATATGCAATGTGTATTAAAATATATAATAAAATACCACAACAACTAAAAGAAACCTCCAGCTTCAATATATTTAAGAATAAATTAAAAAAATACTTAATCAAAAAATGTTATTATAGTATAAAAGAGTTTTTCGAGGACAGAACTAAATTGTTAGACAGTGGAGAAAAATAATAAATAATGTAATTATAATAAGTTAAAGTAAAGTAAATGATATAAATATAATGATAAAATAATAATATAGATATTTATAAATATTAAATAGTATGATTAAATAGTATGATTAAATAGTATGATTAAATAGTATGTAAGTAATTATATATTAAAATTGTGTTGCTGCGCCCTAACAGGGTATCATGTATGTACTTTTACCTTCTATAACATCCTATGTATCTACTCATGATCGCAATAAATATTTGAAGTTTGAAGTTTAACTACGACGAACGGATCGATTTTTAATATAATACCAGCTCTATTTAAAGTATTTAATAACTAGACGGCCATAACTTAGAGTGCTTTAGTTTTAGAACTCAAATAAAAAGTTTTTAAATACATAAAAAGTTTTGAGCCACTCTGGCAAGGTGAGGACACACTTGAAAATTTGCGCGAGCATAACCTTGTAATGTGACATTCGTGCAAATGTTCTACGCTACGCTCTGTTCGTTGTAATGCTCGCGAAGAGTGAGCTTCCTGTAACATTTCTTTGACGTACAAGTCGCCTGTCCTGCTTACCCGCGCTCGTGCTCGGTAAAATGTTGCACAAAAACCGGCCAAGAGCGTGTCGGGCCACGCTCAATGTAGGGTTCCGTAGTTTCCCGTCCGTCACGATAAGTGTTCCCACTTATAAGTTTAAAAAAGGCTATTTGTTACGTTGACATACTAAGTACGCTGAAATTATTTTGTACAACCTTTTTGTCTTTTTTGTACAAAAACTGTTCTTTCTATCAAGTTCAAAATAATTTTCCTAGAAAGTACTTATAAAGTTCTACTTTCCAGATTTTTTCCATATTTTTTAAACCTACGGGTCAAAAGTTAGAGGGGGGGGGGACGCTTTAACTTTTCCTTTTGGAGCGATTATTTCCGATATTATTGACATTATCAAAAACTGATTTTAGTAAACCCCTTTTCATTTTTAAATACCTATCCAACAATATATCACACGTCAGGGTTGAAATTAAAAAAAAAACACTTCCCTCTTTACATATAAGGGGGGGGGCTACCCTAATAAAACATTTTTTTCCAATTTTTATTTTACCACTTGGTCGGCGTGGTTGATATACATATTGGTACCAAATTTCAGCTTTCTAGTGCTAACGGTCACAGAGATTAAGCGAGGACGGACGGACAGACAGACAGACATGGCGAAACTATAAGGGTTCCTAGTTGACTACGGAACCCTAAAAACGCTCGTTGGTTCCTAAAATCAACTTGTAACAAAACACCGAATGTTTTGTTACAAGTGAATGCTCAAGTTTATCATCACCTTAAAAGTGTCTAATCTCGGAAAGAAACTTGAATATCAAAGTGCTATTTTCATAGCCGTCTTCATCAGGAATTATGTTTGTATGTAAAGGAATTATTATTAAATGGCAGATGTAAATGATGGGAGATTAGCATTCAGTTATCTGGCCTTTGTTCTTCGTTAATGGGCGTCTTAGTACGTAATTTGTCATTGTCGGTCTAACATCTAGGTAGTAGAATGATACGCACTACACTACTATAATAGTATAGAAATATTTGTGGTTATGATAAATCGTCACACGTCGTCACGGTCGTTATTTTGTATAAATCTCTTTCATGAATTTATAATAATAATAATAATAATGGGAGACCCTTTGTTCTTTATCTCTGGCTTGCCTTCATTGGCCGGCCAGAGTGAGCACTGACGAGGAACAATTATAACATAAATAGATTGCTTAGCTAGTGCGTTGCGTTAGCAATATTACTGCGATATGTCATTATAATGGAGCTGTCAAACTATGAAAGGTCTAGAGAGACGAAAACAAGCCAAAGTGTCATACGTAGAATAACTAACTTTTTAAGTTTCTAAAATGCATTTTAGAAATTAAAAACTTGCGTCGTGCAATGGCTCCGACAAAATGACAATAACCAAACGAGAACTAGTGATCCTGTGTATTAGGACTCTTCACAGTGTAAAAGGCACATCATCCCTCAAATGCCTACATCATAATTTCCTACGTCAGATATTCAGAGATCGATAGTGAACTACGTGTAAATGGAACACTAACCCTCTTCGGACGAGCACATGGCAAAAGCAGGTAATTGATGGATCGTATAGGAACATCGGGCACGGCTGCATAATTACTATGTAGGTACAGTGAAGCAAGCTTATTGGTATACGGGCAAAAATAATCATCTAACTACACCGCTAATATTCATATTTGGTGTGTGTTATAAACTTTTTAAACATATGAATTATGGAACTAATAAATTCGCGACTCTCCAATCTCTATTGCTAACATTATGAGTACTTAACATTTTTGTTTTGAAAAGACAGATATCGTTGTAACACTTTTCAGCTCTGTTTTGTAGTAAGAATAGTACCTTCCCTATACTAGGTGTATTTTTGGTCTTGCTCAACCCGCTAGATGATTCTACTCATAAAACAAACAACTTTTAATATAGAACCACATCTGAAATCTCGAAAACTCCTAGCGGGTTGAGCAAGACCAAAAATACACCTAGTATTCGCAACGCACTGTCTATGTACTTACCTTGTGCTTTTTTCGCTATCGTGTAGAGAGTTTTTTTTTATTATAGACATAAAAAATAGTTAATCTTTTAGTTCTAATATAAAAAATACCTCTTTATAATATTGTATTAGACAGAGATAAAATTTTGTAAAACGCACACTCGACGAAAATACCTTATTTAAATTATAAATTACTTAATTAGTTACGAAAATTCATGTTGCCTAGTTTAATGAAGTGTGTGGACATAACGAAAACAAAAAAATAGGATATTACTATAATTAACTGAGTACTTAAGAGCGCGCTCACATATTTTGAGCGTTTGACCAAAAATACGTACTTTTTCAAGTCTTCGATATTTGTTATTTAAAGATAATAGCATAATATTTCAATAGAGAATCATAAATCTGACTTTGTTTTAGTTCGTAGAGTGATTACAATTTTGTAAATAATGTAAATATTTCGAGAAATAGCAATTTTCCGACACCCATTTCCAACCAAATGGAAAAACATAAGGATTTTCTCTGCTTACTGTATTAAAGTGGCAGCACGGAAAAATCTGAAAATATTATATATTTACGGGTAATATAATCCTTAAGGTTGTGGATTGATTAGAATTGCGATAAAAATTGAATCGACGCAAAAAAAAAACGATATACACAAGCAATACTGATCTAAAATGTATGCATTTTAAATATTGCTTAAACATAGGGTAATAACTTAAAAAAAAAAAAAAACGTAAGCATACTACAGTATAGGACTTTACCTTCCCTGTATATGTATATAAATATATTTTTTACCTTCAAATTGTTTTATTAAAATATTCTAAAATAATGCCTTATTATTAGTAGATGTACATCGCGCGTGCTGTCAGCAGTGTCAGTAACGCCCGAGGGCTTGTGGAGGATGGACCTGTGTCGCTCGCACTCCCGTTTTGCATTAGTGTGCGTTACATAGTTTTAACAGATAATCCAGGGGTCGTCAACATTTAAGTTTTTTATTGTACTTATGATAGATTTTAGTATCATAAATCTTGGTACCTAGTCAATAAACTAATGGTAACTGTTATGCTGAAGAAATCTTTATCTATGGCAAATCGTTGTCATGGTGAAACTTACTTGTTGATGTCATGTAAAAAATAATTCTATTAGAACAATAAAAATATTTAACACTTGCTTCTGCCCGCGACTTTGTCCGCGTGGAATAGTTCCAGGTCCCAGACTATATCTGTACCAAATTTCATTCAAATCGGTTCAGGAGCTTAAGAGGGAAAGCGTAACAGACAGACAGACAGACAAACAGAGTTACTTTCACATAAGTATGGATTGAAACAATGGGTCGTAAGAGTAATTCACGCCAGTCACGGCTGCACCATAAGTGTTGACTCAATGGTGGTCGAATGGGAAAAAGGAGACGTCGCAGACCGCTTCGGCTGTTTAAAAGCCTCAGAGAGCCATGAGGTGGTTGTGTACGAGATAGAGGGGAAACCTTGAGTTTCCTCAAAGTACCCGGAAACCTAACAGCTAGTGCGACGAGCTCCACAAAAAGTCCCACTACGCAAAGCGGGTCCGAAAGAGCCCAGCAAATGTCAGCACCGAAAAAGCCGCAAGAAATCAGAGCAAAACCGCTAGCAAAGAAGATTGCGCCCGCGTGCGTTTCCGCCTGAAAGCGATTGGCACTTTCCTCAGCGCTCTGCTCTTGTCCACTAGCCGCGCATCACCATCAGCAAAACAGGAAACGACATTGGAGCGGTTTTTCCGAAGGAAGTCCAAAGATCCCGAACCGCGGGTGCCTAATGCTAAGAGAGTTCGGGTACCACAGGCCACGTCAAGAGCGCTTTCCTCGAGTACGTAGCAGTTGTGAGGGCCACACTAAGGAGGTAAACCTCACGGCGCTCTCACGTTTCGCTTGACACAGGTCCTCACCGGACATGGTCAGTTCGGGAGGTTCCTGTGTCGGATTCGGGCGGAAGCGGCGCCTGGTTGTCACCCTTGCAGCAACGGTCGCCTGGAGGACACGGTCGAGCACACGGTGGAGGTGTGCCGCGCATGGGAGCACCATCGACGTGTCCTCGTAGAGGCGATCGACGGCGGTGACCTCTCGCACCCGGCACTGGTTCAGGCCATGCTGCGGGGCGAGACGGAATGGGATGCCGGCGCCTCCTTCTGCGAAGCAGTTATGCTGGTGAAGGAAGCGGCGGCGCGCGAGATGCAACGACAAGCCTCTCGCACCGGACTAAGACCCAGGCGAAGACGTCGAGAGTCGCAAGACGAATACCGGCCACCGTAGGCGCGGTTCTGCGGATGGCGAGCGATGGGTAGCTCGCCGCCCGGCTAGGACCAGGACCGCATCTACGGCGCGTTAGTGTTCCACGCGCGCATCAACCAGCACGGGACCCAACAGGGCCAACGCCTGCCGGGGTTGCGGAATGTTTATAATAGTTACCGTGACCCTGGAACATAAAGGGCAAGCAAAGGAGCATGAGTGGGTATCAGTAAAAGTCTGACACGCCCTACCGCCGCACCCAGGACGGGAGCAGTCATTTGAAGATTTCTCACTCACCAAAAATAAAAAGGAGGTAAACCTCAGAACCGGCAACAAAATTATGCTGACCTTCCAGCGCAAAACAGAGGGTCTGCTGAGAGTACTGCTTGAGGAAGCGGCTGTGTACGACAACGCTACATCTCAAGTCATCCGAGGCGATATGACGGGATCGTACATGGCAGCCTATAAGCGCAAAGTATGGCTTTGTGACTCTGGGCAAAGAGGAAGCTTAAATTTCAAGTAGCAGACGACGACCCGATAGTGACTACCGCCAAATGCACCAGTATCAATAAAAATAACACAGTCCGTTTCTGGGCCCTCAGACACCTTAGCGTCGATGAAAGCTTGGGCGGTACCCAATGTCAGGTGGATAAACGGGATGCGGGGCTGCGGCAAAACTACTTGGTGATGGAACACTTCGACGAGAAGAGGGATGTCGTGGCCACTAGGGTCAATTTATACTAGCGCAGAGTCAAAGCGCATCGAAGCATTTTTCCAAAACTGAACATAACTAATTCAACCTAAACTCCACAGAGTAAGGCACACATTACTCTTGAGAGTGAAAGTCGCGTGCATTTTTCGAAATTCGCTCGTCTATGCATGAACAACGCTGATTGGTGCGCGCGCATTGCCGCGTATACATGCGCCCACTAGCGAACCTACGCGTCACATAAAAAAAGAACACTATAATTCCGCTTTATTTTTCTTCTTCTTCAACTTCCGATATAAGTCATATCATAGCAAGATCAATGTCAAACATTTTACACACGTTTCAGTTACGAGAGTCAACTGTCAAGTTTACCAATAGCTCTACTGTTGATGCCCATTACTACACGTAAAATGGTGCGCGCGTATTCTGGCGAATCCGCGCGCATTTGTGCGGTTTCGCTATAGTTGTACAAAATTTGACGCTTCGATGCGCTTCGATTCTGCGCTAGTATAATTGACTCGAAGACGACTGAAGCTGCCAAAGATCTCGGAGAAAAGCTTGCGTACCGCTTGGGAGATCATTCTAAGACACACCTTTGTCTATGGCCTCAATCTTAGTCAACGGGTTCAAGCCGAAGTGTGGTGCAAGCAAGGTAGTCTTTATCGGAGACGTGAATCAGCTACCATTTTTGGACAGAGAGTACATTTTTGAGTTAAGGTATACCCGTCCAAACATGGTGGCTGGCATCACTCAGGAGCTGCTCTGCGCACACCGACATCCGATGGACGTGACATTTGCACTCAGTGAGATATGCTCCGGTATATGCTCCTCAAAAAAGTCCCTGTCGCAGATACACTCCCTGAAAGTGAAGGGTTATACAGGAGCGCAAATACCGACCACCACCCAAAACACCCTATTCTTGGCCCACACTGATCATCCAGGGATACGGGTCCGGTGAGGGGTCGCGCACCCTAACCATTCACGAGGCCCAGGGATTGACTTGCGACAGCGTCTTCGTCGCGAACAACAAGTCCAGGAGGCTAGACATCCATGACAGTGTCTCCACATTACACCGATGACGCCGATGATGCCACCGGCCGATTAATGAAGAAAGCTATGGATGCGCCAACAAAAACGGTCGTCGAAAACAATCTCAAGACGGCCATGCAGCATTGAGTGCTCTTCTGGCGCTAGCTAAATCCCTGGTCGCTTGCGGGAAATGAACGCACACCTGATCCCAAAATAAAGAAATTTGTCCTAAAAATTCCAAAACCTTGTGCCATAGAAATTGTAATAGACAATGAGAAACATTAATGTCGCCGCCCGCGGGGCGTGTCTCACGCGGCTAAAAAAAATTGAAAATATTATGTATACATAAATATATTAAGCAATGTACCCACGTAGTTTTTATTTTAGTTATAGTTGGACCAGGCTAAGTTTTAAAATGCTTTTATTATAGAAAATGTCACAGTAGTTTTTAATAATAAACATGTCTGGTTTTACCGAATTCAGGGCCAGCTGCACATAGCAAATAAAAAATATTTGTTTATTTGGCGTGTGGACTGGCTCTGAATTTCCTACAAAAACTGAAAAAAAATATATAGTATCTCTATATTTTTTTTCAGTTTTTGTATCTTATCTATTCTAGGAAATATATTATCTATATAAAATATAACCTAATATGAATGAAAAATGCTACCTAATTGGAGAAATTTTATACTGTTTGCGTTCACCCCGAAATTGTAGATTCTAGACAGTCCAGATCGATGTCCTTGTGGGAAATTGTATTATAATAACTATTTCATGATTTTTATTAAATGCACTTGCTCGTGCCTCGAATAATAAAGTAAAAATAAAATAAAACAAACTCACTTTCGCATTAATAATATAAGTTAGGATAAATATAGTTATATCATACCTATATGCTGTAAGTTTCACTATCCTATAATATTTTTATTTTTTTATCATAATAACACGTTCCATATCTTGCATTTTTTTCTTAATTAAATCATAAGTAAACTGAACCGTGTTACGCACCCCTGTCTCTGCACGTGTGTGTATCAAGAAGCGTGCGTCACGCACACAGGCTCACTCACCGTCAATTTCAACTGTTTTTTGAGTTCCACAATTTTGCGAGAACGCTCTTAATTCATTACTTTTAAGATTATGGAAGTTACTGCCTGTATACCAATTAGTTTGTTCAACAGTACAAAATCGGGTTGGTATTTGATTTATTGTGCCGAAGGATATTGACTGCAACACCAATGCGCCACGATTGCCTGTTAATTTGTAATTGGAGTAGGAGAAGCGTGTTGAATTGCTCCACTATTCTATGTATGTATGTATTTTACAAATCACTAGCTTTTTTTCGCTCCTTCGCACCCGTTAGTCGGAGAGCCGAGCGTAATGTAAATATAGCCCCTGCTCGATAAAAGAACTAACCAACACTTATACAATTCGGACTAGTTAGAGGTTAGCATATTCGTCCAGACAAACAAACATTCGTAAATGTAAATACTCTATAGCACACAAATATGGCAGTCAAGGTATTTGCGCAATATTATCATCAAAACTTTTAATATGATAGGGCCGCAACTCTAAGCCGAGAAATCCACCAGGGACGTGTGAGGCTAGCTGAAATCGAGAAAATGGACCGATTTCATTGGTCATTTTTACACACGTTTTTCGCTACGTATCTCCGCAAATATCTGAAGGCTAGTTTAACGGTCAGATAATATCTGAAGGTGGAATTCGATATATATGGAATTCCTTAATGAATGAAGACCAAATGAAAGTGGTAATATTAGTTGGTGGAATTTCCTTATCCTGTGTGTCATTGGTTGCCAAGAAAAGTGTCAGTTCTACTGATGTAAAGTGGTTAGGTGGTGGTTGGTTGGTTTGGTGGTGGCTCCGTGGCACTGCTCTGGAATGGTTCAGTTCTTACCTCAGTGATAGAACGCAAAGAGTGATTTTGGATGGCCAATACAGCGATCGGACTACGATAAACTTTGGCGTGCCTCAAGGAAGCGTGTTGGGGCCTACCTTGTTCATAATCTACATAAACGGGCTATGTTCGACTACACTCCCCCAGGCTAAAATATTTACATATGCCGATGACACCGCCATAGTTTTCAGTGCTAAAACTTGGGAAGAAGTACACACCTGCGCAGAAAATGGGCTTCAGGTAGTGGCAAACTGGCTCCAACACAATCTGCTAACATTAAATATTAAAAAAACAAAAGTAATTAACTTTGCAGTGTCGAAACGCTCTGCCCCAAGAGTTAACAATAACCTCCAGCTACATTCGTGCAATAGTAATAACAGCTGTTGCTCCTGTCCACATCTTGATCAGACAGATTGCCTTAAGTACCTTGGTGTTCATCTGGACAACAGATTGAACTGGTTGACACATCTGAACTACCTAAGCAGTAGAATAAGGAAGCTGTTATTTATCTTTAAGAGACTTGGCAAGACTGCTGATGATTCAACTGTAAAAATGGTGTACTTCTCTCTGTGTCAGTCTATTGTCCAATATTGTATTCCATCGTGGGGCATATCTGGGAAAACTTACCTTATGAAAGTGGAAAGGGCGCAACGTGCTTTGCTAAAAGTGGCATTCAGGCGTCCATTTCGGTACCCCACTGATCAACTTTACTCCGATGTATCGGTGCTCAGAGTAAGACAGATATTCATACTTGGTATTACGTTACGGTTCCATAAAATCTCGCTGAACCACTGTGCTCAGAGTCACTCTCATCGGAAAGTAAGATGGGACAGAATTAGGTGTTATAAATCTATGGGTAGAAAATCTTTTGGTTTTATGGGACCATACATATATGGGAAAATAAACAATCTACACAATATCATAAAAGCAACCAAAAATAAATGCAAAAAATTAGTGACTCACTGGCTCCTTACGCTGAATTACAACCAAACCGAAGAATTTATTAAAATTCTAGAGTAGGTGATGCAGACACGCATACAAACACACACACAGACATACACACAACAGCACACACACCACACCGCACACACACACCCCACACATACACACACCCCACACACACATACACTCCACACACACATACACCCCACACACACATACACCCCACACGCACATACACCCCACACACACATATACCCCACACACACTCATATTCAAATTATGTGGATTGTTCTAGTTTAGGTTTTAAGTTCTAGAATTAAGTTTTTTGTGAACGGATCGCAGAGCCTAGGTCCTACAACACAGGGAATCCTAGTGCAGGACCTAGGGTATAACCAATAATGTAAACATTTCTAGCAATAAACGATTTTTCATTTTCATTTTCATTTTCACCTCCTCTTAACCTTCTAGGCCAAGCGACAGCCGGCTGACGGGCTTCTATTGTGTCTCGAAGCACGTGTGTTCGAAGGTTTTAAGACGAGATTTAGATTATATCACATAAGTGTTGCCATCCCAGAGACACAGATGACATGTCTCATGTATCAATGTATGTAATGACTTTCCTTCACGAGTAACTCCGAAATTGTCAATTCGATTTCTCTTTAGATAAATCGGTAATTCTATCAGAGATAGTATTATTATTCTTTCTCTGATAGAAGCACTGGCTTGGGGTATCATATCTCCATCCGATATTACGTTTAATTTATTTCTATTTCTACCTAAATGAATATTTTTATACATCTTTAAATACAAAGGTTCCAGACCGCTCTCGAAGACGATTGAAATGAAAACGTGAGGTAAAAGATGATACTTACAATTTATGAAAGGTAAATGTCAAGTTGGTCTGGATAAGAGAAATATTTCATCTCGAAACATGATATAAGTGAGTACAGTTAAGGACAAAAGTATAATAACACTGTTACTTTTATGTATTTTTTAATAGACACGAAATAAAACGATATCCTTTTCGTTATTTAAGGAATTGGTTAAGATTTTGTTTATTTTTATGGTTAAGTGGACTGTCCATAGTTCTATACACCATTAGCAGCAGTTAATCAATTACAATTTAAAGTAAATAGACGTTTTTTAGTTCGCAATTTGTCTTAGCTATGTTCCTGCCTGTATCTTGCATTACAAATTTCACAGTCTGTTGTGCTACAGTCAGGATCTCCGGTAAAGCTGAGAGGAGAGGACATGTCGCGTAATTAACCAGTAGAGTATTGTATTGTGCTGCTGGAAGCTAAGCGCTGAATTGTCAAAATGAAGCAAGCTGATTGGTTGTACGACACATCTCCTCTTCCCTCCGCTTTGGTGGATACCGGGTTAATATAAGCATGTATTTATCTCGGACTAAGGTTTAAGAATGTAATTAACGCTAAATGAGTTCTGGGTGGAATTAAGATTATCTAGATTTTACAACAATACCGTATTTCCTTTAAAAAGTAAATTACCCAATAAATATGATTAAAAATCCGAAGTGTTAAACGATTAGCGACTTTTGTCAGTGACCGTCTTTACCTGCTTTCATAAAAACACGAACGAACAGACGACCATTAAATTAGGTAATATGTACCTTTGATGACGCAGTACTTTTATATTGGAACAGGTTATTGATATATTTTGTTCTACTTTAAGACGTTACTGCGACGTAGCTATAAAACCTTACATTTGAATAGAATGGGTTGATACGCAGACAGTGATTAGTTGGAATGTATTTTTAACTGAAACGGATACCAAAGAGACGTTTGGGTTTTTTTTCAATAAACTATACAAATCATAAATAATCTTTTGAGGTTTACTTTGTATTATTTTTCAAAAGATCGGTTACCATCGGAAACCGCCAATATGGTGTCATTTAAATACAAGTAGAAAGACGAATAAAGTTACTAGCGTTTGCCCGCGTGGATGTCGAAACTGCACCTATTTTACCCCATTAGGTTTAAAATTACCGATAGTAATCCTTTCTTATCGGATATTCTCTCTTCATGAAGAACATACCCTACAAGTTTCATGTCTCTAGGACCAGCGGTTTGGGCTGTGTTGTGCGTTGACATCCAGTCAGCCAGTTGACCATTTTATACATAGGTTATAGTACTTACTGATGGCTCACTTTGACATTATTTTTTTATTTCAACAGGAGATCCTGAACGAGCTAACACGTGGGCTTGGCAGCACGCCAGAAGGCGCTCTCAACACCATGCTGCAGTTCATCTTCCAGCAAAGCACGGCCGACACCCGCTGGCTTCGCCGGCGCATGGCCACTGAACTCGCCGAGCTGCTCGCTAAGACCTCTTCTGGAAAGATCTTTGAGTCTTTAACGGTAAGGAAGAATTGAGCTAAATTAATTGCAGTAGAATTCACCTTTGTACCTATTTGCAGATAAATAAGCGATGGTAATAAAATGTCATCATCACCCTGCGTCAGTCCACTTCTTTGCCAGCTGCGCTTCTCAGGTCTTCATTTGGCCAGGAGGCGGCTCACACTTTGCTTGCCTAAAGTTCTTCACGCCAGAACTAACTTACTCCATCGATTAACGGTTTTGATGACCAGCCCACTGGCACTTAAGTTTGCTTTTGAAGGAGTCTCTTAAGTCTTAATACAGGCGTTCAAAGTAGGCTCTTAATCATTTTCTTAATTGTTGTAATAATAAAAACGGTTTTCACAACATTTTTAGTGATAAAAGCTACTTAACCATAGAATTCAAGGGGATGTTTTATTTCATTTGTGCGTACTTTACTAGGTATATCCAGCAGTGGGACAAAGTATTCGGTATTAATAAATTTAATTAAGGTGCCTCTTATTTTATTTTATTTTATTTTATTACTTAAAGGAAAACTTACAGCTAGTACAATAAATTGAGCATCAAACTACGTAAGTGAAGGCCAATTACAAGTTTCCACTTATAACACAATAAATAAACAGTAACAGAAAAAAAAACCGAGTAGACGGAATGAATATATATCAATAGTGAGAACCAAAATAATAATAAATGACATCTATTAACATAAGTACGTAACCATGAGAAAGTACGACGTACTCAGACAACAGCCGCGTCAAAGAAACAGTTACTCATCAATTTCTTTAATTTGGGGATGCTAGTTGTAAACAAATCCAGGTCAACATCCTGACACACCAAGTTGAAGGTACGACTAGCCCTTATAATATATGAATTTTGTCTATAGACAGTTCTTGTACTGGGTGTATGAAGCAGTTGTGGTCTTCGGAGAAACACAGACGGAACCCGCAGACCAAACTTTCCCACTAGTTCAGGGACATCTGTAGATCCATTCATAACGCTAAATAGAAAAGCAAGATCAGCAATTCTTCTTCGCTCTTGCAGTGGAAGGATATGAAATTTCTTACACCGACTTATATAACTAGGCAGATAAGTATTAGACCGATATTGAATATACCTCATAAAACGTTTTTGAATGCATTCGAGTCGATTAATATAAACATTATAATTAGGATTCCATATTTGAGAAGCATATTCTAGGTGACTACGGACAAAAGCACAGTAAAGGATCTTAATGGTTTTTATGTTTTTAAAGTCAGACGAGATTCTAAAAACAAAACCCAAAATAGAATAGAATGAATAGAATGATTTATTTTGTAAATAGGTAAAAAATTACACTTTTACACGTCATTTTTTTTCTTATTTTAATCGAACGATGGGGCCGGTGTTTCCTAGCTGGACTACTCTGAGAAGAAACAACCGAAACAAACTCAGAGGTCAAAGTCTCTTTTAAAGTCCATACAATATTGTATTGGTCAAATTATGCGAGGACCATGAAGGTAATAACTGAAGTGATTTCTTGATGAGAGAAGCACACAGATTTGAGTGGACCTGTCCAAACAGTGCAAGCATTTGTCAAAAGTCGTTTAGCTCAACTAAAACGTAAGGAGCCTAACGTCTTGACGAACAATACCAAAGTAGGGACATTCGGGTAGGCCGCATTAGATACTCAAACCGTCAGTAGTTGTAAAACATACTAGTAACCTAACAGCCCACATAGTCCTCACACTCACAATAAATATAGTGTAAAAAAAAATATAATATACTTATAAAAGTACACAAATGTCAGATTCAATAATTAACATGTCAAATAGGAAAAAAAAATTTGGTATACAAAATAATATACTTATAAAAGTACACACCAATGTCAAATAATGATAATATTAATGTCAATGAAGGAAATTATGTAAACATAAATGTCAATATAGGCCCATGATTATCATTGAAGCAGCTCAATTCCAAGCATTAGAGTCCTCAATATACTCTTTAACAGAATAGAAAGCATTTCGGCATAATTTACGTTTTACTAATAATTTAAATTTGGTAATACTAAGTTCTTGAATCTGGATTGGAAGTTTATTATAAAAGTGTATACATTGACATTTAAAGGAACCACCTATTTTCCTAAGCCTAGTTGAAGGAACAATATATTTGTCCTTGTTTCGTGTGTTAATATTGTGGATATCACTGTATTTTTTAAACTGATTAATATTTTTATGTGCAAACAACAGATTTTCATATATGTATTGACAGGGCACAGTCATAATATTAATCTCTTTGAATTTGTCTCTGAGGGAGTATCGGGGACTCAATTTATAAATTGCACGAATAGCCCTTTTTTGTAACACAAATATTGTCTGAATATCGGCGGCATTTCCCCACAATAGAATGCCGTACGACATCACACTGTGAAAATAACTAAAATAAACTAAACGGGCTGTCTCTAAATCAGTTAAACAACGAATTTTCCTAACGGCGTATGCTGCCGAACTTAGTTTTTTTGACAGTTTATCTATATGGGGGCCCCACTGGAGTTTGGCATCCAAAGTTATTCCTAAGAATACTGTGGAAGCCTCGGGTTTCAATTCCTCCCCCTTTAATAATATTCTGGTTTCTACTTGTCTAACATGAGGCAGTGTAAACTTAATTACTTTAGTTTTTTTTCTCGTTTAGAAGTAAATTGTTTACGTTAAACCAGTTAACAATCGATGCTAAAGCTTTAGAAGCCTTGCTAACTATATTATTAATATGATCATCAAACAATAGCTTCGAGTCGAATGTTACCCCAAGATCCCTGATGGTATTGACTCTGACAATTGATATATTCGATATTTTGTAATCATAGAAAATGGGGTTAGGTTTACGCGAAAACGTACACACGTAACATTTGGATACATTTAAGTCCAACCTATTTGTAACACAATAATTATTAAATCGATCCAGATCATCTTGTAATTGGTGCGAGTCCTCAATGGTCGTTACTTGACTAAGTATCTTCATATCATCTGCATACATTAAAATTTTTGAATTTAGAAAACAAGAGGAAATATCATTAACAAAAATATTAAACAAAAGTGGCCCTAACAAAGAACCCTGAGGAACTCCCGATGGAATGTACATAGCTCTCGACATATAGCCATTAAGCACCACTGTCTGACATCTGTTATCGACATACGATGAAAACCATCTGTACAAGTCACCCTCACACCAACCAAGGACAATTTGCGCATCAGAAGCCTATGATCAATTCGATCAAAACATTTGCTGTAGTCGGTGTATATAACGTCGACCTGAGAACCCTTAGACATGTGTTCCGTAAGAAAATCGCTACATACCACGAGATTGGATGTAGTGGAACGACCCTTTAGAAAACCATGTTGGTTTTCCGACAAAGTTAATTTAAGCGAAGAAGAGAGTTGTCTATGTACTACTTTTTCCATGATTTTGGCGAACACGCACAGTTTCGAAATCGGCCTATAGTTGTCTATAAGATTCTTAGGTCCTTTTTTCAAGATCGGCGTTATATACACAGACTTCCAGATCGCAGGAACTAACCCTAACTCAAATGACCGCTTAAATAATATTGACAATGGAGTGGCCAAACCTTTGGCACATCTAGATATAAAAATCGGTGAAATATTATCAGGCCCTGCAGATTTGTTAATGTCTACTCTTTTAAGTAACATAAATATTTCATCATATTCCACATTTACGGAGCAGATATCGGACAAGAGACTAGAACATTGCTCTCCTGGTTGATCCATTTCCACGGTTGACGGAAGCTGATCCCCTTGACTTCGCTCTTGAAAATTAGAAAAAAAATAGTCTCCGAACATGTTGCAAATTTCCTCCCCATTATTAGATGACATTTCACCCAGCTTCATAACCGATGGATAACAATTTGTTTGTCTTTTAGATTTAACATATGTCCAAAAAGCTTTAGGATTTTTAGAAATGGCATATTCCACATTTGAAATGTAATTATCAAACATTTCTTTCTCCAAATCTTTAGCTCGATGACGAAGAGTAACAAAAGATTGAAGATCGGAAAGATTTCCGTACTTTTTGAATTTTGAATGATATTTCGCCTTTTCTTTGACTATTTTAATTAGAGGACTTTTATACCACGGCGGATATTTTATCAAACGTAAACTGAATTAACAGGGCTTAAAAGTATAGTTAATGAGACGAATTGACAAAGTATAGAATCAAGACGCCATTCATTCACGATCCGCTCAAGGTTTTTTGGCGTTTCCTTATAAATCGAACTCTAATTACGATGGAAGTACCATTCATAATGACCCATTAAATTACATTACGCTCTATTCATTTTCTAGTAAATATAGAGCGCTTGATCGGTCGTCAATGTATATTGCTTGTGGCGTAACAGTCGCAGATTGCACAAATTATAGATGGTTGCAACCGCTGACTATAATCTGCACCAATGCAATTATTGTATAATATCTGTATGGTTTCAGATTGTTATATATCCTTTAATTTTACTTGTATATAAGAGTAAAATGTGGTTTTCCAGGCTCATTATTCATACGAAACTATCTTTGGATTGGGCAAAGTAACTAGATTTATTTTTTCTTGCTTCTTTCTTGCTTGCAAAACTAAGGAGCTATCTGGTACACGAATAACTAACGTTCATTCATAAAATTATCAAACAAAAATGAACTAAACCTCCACAGTGATAACGTCTAAAATAGCTTTATTATCAGCAAACAATCTTGAACTAATAATCATAATTCATCAATAAATAAACAAAACCTCCAGCATAAATTCTTACTTATTTGCGGTCAACCTAAGGTTTTACTTTACCGTATTGACAGAAAAAATCTGGCGCCTAATTTGAACAAAAAAAGAAAAAGAGAGTTAATGTTATGTTTATGTAGAAACCAGGCCAGTTTCAGTGTTACGACTACGCCGACATCCCTCATCATTACGATTGGTCCCAGATACGAATGACAACTGGGACCAAAGACTCCTCTGGGGTCTGGGTGTCGGGGATCTGGGGTCAAAGATTCCTTTGACAGTCGTTACGGGTAGTCAAAAGCCAGAAAGTCTGATCAGTCTAATCAAACCAAAGCATTTCGTGTTACCTAATTACGGGGTTGTGGATGTCTGATTAGTAGTCAATCCAGGTAAAACACTGGTTTAGCTGGCAGTAAACTGGAAGCTGACTATTGTGGAAAGGCTAGGGAGATGGTGAAAGGGAGTTTTTTTCCACCGATATCCTAAACAAGGCCTATGTAATATTGTACCTATATAACATGGCCAGTTAGTTTTAGTTTACTACCAAACTATTCGCTCCAATGGCCGACAATTTGCGGTTCATGCGTCGCCAACGATCCATGACCGTCGATGTGAAAGACCGCACTCGACTCGGAACGAATTATAAAAACCCGCTAACCGATAATATTATGTTTATCGTACCGTCAACACATACTTGTGGGATTAACATCGATATTGCCCTCAAAGTGCTGTTTGTAAGGTCGTTGTCATACTGAATTCGGGAAAACGGCATAGTTCTGAACCTTGTGATAGCTATTTGAGGTTGGCTCGATGCCGGGTTGATTATCTCTTGGTAACAATACTCAACAGTCAATCTCCTCAAAGAACAATCGGGTTTAGGTGCCACATGGCTATGATTGATTGTCAAACTTTCTGACTTCTGATTACCGACCGTAAAAAGTGTCAAAAATTTACGAATTTGTTGCTTTCCGAAGCATTTTTACTCTGGGCTGTAGCTGATCAATTTCTAAGAGGGTAATCTAATAACACTTTTCCCGACAAGAAAATCGAAAACCTAGGACCTTTTTGCTCAACAATTGCGCTTGTGAGAACGACCAAGCAACGAGCGGCCGCCAGAGCAACAGAGCTACAATATTATCGATTATGAAATCCAGATGCTTGCAGAGCTAGTTTTTGTATTTCAAACTTTATTTTGACTTTCGTTAAGTTCATAATACCAAAACTGGCAAGATGAGTAAAAATTTCGCCTAAAAACAGCCCTTATTTTGTAACAAGACGGTGAGAGTTATATTTTTACACGAGGTACCTATTTATTATACACTGCCCTAAGAAACACATTTTTCTTGGAGCTAATAACTCTCGGGGTCAAATAAATCTCTTTTAAGGGTTTTTCTTGGAATATGTAGGTTTCAGTGGTACGCTAAGAAAACCTTTTTAGAGAGGCTACTTCGGACTTAAAAGTTAAGTTTACTAAACCTTTGGTTCTAAAAAATACAAAGATATGGAAGCAAGAACGTCTTGCTCGTAAATTAGGTAGGTAATTAGTTTTAAGTTTCGTAAAAACTCAGCGAGCCGGATTAACCCTCGAGCACTTCAAATATCTACCTTCCCGACCAAAAAAACTTTTGCCCTCTTTACGGTGCTCCGTAGTGATTTTGTACGCAAGTCCCGGAGGCTCAAACTTTTGTTTTTAGGCATTCTCAGAGGATAACGCGTATAAGATTATGTTTTCTTTTCATTTTACTTGTTCTCAAGAATATTGGAACATTGTACGCCTGAGGGTTACGCGTACCTCTTCATTAGAAAATTGAGTATTTACGTTGTTATCATGTTATTCAGGTATGTAAAAATGAAGATTGTTATGGGTAGAATAGTGAGGTGATATTATTTGTAGAACTGTTAGGTTATATATATATCATCAGTTTAGGGCTAGGTGTTCGTGGTCGTACTTCAAGTACATTATACACCAAAGCATGAGGTTTAAATAGTGTTATACTTTTCCCATTAGGAATCAGTCTGGAGTTAGGGATGTGACCCTCTCGAGCCTCCGAAAGCATGTAAAGCAGTTGGTTCTGCGCCTAATCTGTCCCCAGTCGTGTCGGATTCCGGTCCCATCGGAACATGGGCGAGGAAAGAGGAAGTGTACCTGTTTCACTTACAGACACATATAAACATACATACTTTAATACCTCCTGTCCTGAGTACTTCGTTAATCTGATAATCTCCAATGAATTTGGCCACAGTTGACAAAATTCGGCCTGCCGAGTACTACACGCTACAAGCCTATCTGTAAGAACAATTTCTATTTCGCCTGCAGTATTATCGGGGTGATAATAGAGGCAGGTATTAAGTGCGCCTGTGATATTCGATCTACATTCACGACGTGATGGATCGCATTCGCAACCGAGGGCTCCGTGGCATCTCATTTCCATATAATTGACTACGGATGAAGAACATTCTTGATTCTTTTGAACCCTGCTATGTACTTTATTTCCTGAAATACTGCACCTCGGCTTTGAGGGCACAGGGTACTATTTATATGACCTATAGTATTCGTTCGTTTTTTCTGCCTAAACGACCGAACTTATTTACGTCCAGTTTTCTACTCTTTTTATTAGTAATTGCACTGATTTGAATATTTAATGCTGATTCAATTAAAATATCTTGAATATACGTTGATCTGTTTGAGCTAATCAATAAAGAAACACACATTTCTCAGAATGAAACAGTTTGACGTGATCAATTTATTTATTACGATACCGTGAAATGACTCTTTGACAGAACTATAAGATGATTTAATCTGGATTAGGCAATTTGCAGCTACGTAAAGCTAACGTAGCTGCAAATTGCCTAATCCAGATTCAAGCATACTCCGGTTTCATGCCATAGACAACTTCCATCAACAGAAAGTCTAGGCGGTATTTCCCAACAAAAACTGGTCTATTGAAACCTTAAACTTTTGTCCACAGCTTCGCTCCCTAGAAGTGGGCACCGAGTTCCCCAGCATCACGAACATACGTCTCCAGTCTGGCGAACTAGAAGAGGATGGGGCTCGACTGAGGGCCTTAGACTTAAGGTTTGACCTGGCCTATGACGGCAACTTCAGGATCGATGTGGATGCCGTCATGCTGCTTGGGAAGATCGCTAACATATCTATTACTGGTGAGTTTTAGCTATGTTTTGTAATTAAAACCCATTGTGTTTGTGGTTCTGTGGTGTGGGTTGAAGCTTTACATACAATTTTGATTTAATTGTCTAATTACAAGCGAAGCCATACCGACATTGTGTTACCCATGTCGTGAAGTCTAGACTCTTGTATCATGTTTTGTGGAATGTATTTGGTTTAAATTGACACTTAGTTTGTTAGAATAGTAGTGCTTTCTTTGAAGAAGCTCGCCTGGGTATGTCCACAATATCTGTTTCTATGCCACAAAACAGCGTTAATGTGTTCCAGATTAAAGCGTACCAACTACCACTGTAATAACAGGCTCTAGAGATAATGAGGTATGTACTCTTTATCTCTAGGATAGTCTCTAGTAGTTAATGCAGTTGCTAAAGACGACAATTACTTCTTAACATCAGGTGGACCGTCAAATAGATTGCCATCTAATGGCATGATAATCGAATGTCTTTAATATTATCTACTTCTAATAAAATCTTAACAAAGAATGCCCGTTACCAACAACCGCTAAACTATTGCGATAATTCTACCGATAGTTACTTGACAGCGCCAATATAAATCAGCCAAGACAAAGCTAACTTTTGTAACCAACTCGAAAACTTTTGAAAGAACCTCGTCTTTATTTTATGTGACTTTGAGAACTCAAAATTCTTCTTTCTTTCTTTTAAAAGACACTCGAGTTCATTTGGAAAGAATCTCGGACTTTTTCCTTTTAGAAAAGATTCTTGTAAGTTTGTTTCAAGCTTTTAAAGTCTTCTAAGCAGTTTTTTAAGTATTTTAAACAGAGATTGTTATTTGTTAGTGTGATGTAGGTCTGTATGTAATGCAATGAAATTATCACAAAAATATTGCGGATTTTCTTCAAACCCCAAACAAAACATATCATCTCAAGAATAGGCTAGATGTCAAAAAACTATTTATTCCATCAATTGGATTATCAAAATTTTTACATTATTTTTAATTTTTCTCGTAAGCGAATAATGACGATGAACACGCGTGACGTCACGCCTACGTACAATTTTACTGAGAATGACGTCACAAGCCCCCACACCGGATCTTTGATGCTCGTTATCTTTTTTATTAATTTGATGAAGAAAAAAATGTGTGTCCAATATGTTTGGACTAGACCGTCCAAAAATATTAGACAAATAATTTTTTACGGTTAGACTAAACAGAAAGCCATTTTTTATGTAGTCATCATCCCTGTTGTTGAATTAGTTTTATTCACCTTTTCTTTAATTTCTCGGACACATGCCACAACTACGAACATGCCACTGGGCTTTCAATCCTTATATTCTTTCTTAGACTATCTAGAACATCACCGAAGTTAGCGAAGCATAACATCAAGTCGAAATATATGTCCCCACTTTCGTCATCATCCACTTTCGAATGAGCCGTGCTCGTACCATTTTTGCATTACAAGGCAAAGGACCCTTGGCTTACTCGTAATGAGACAATAATAGCCTGTTGTTATTAAATGTATTCAGCATCATCTTCCTCTTTCCAGTGGAAAGTATAAGCGGTAACGTCAGGGTGATGTTCCGTCGCAATCCATACACGCACTGGGCGCTAGCCTTCGAGTCACCACCGAAGCTTGAGCTCCGAGTGCGAGGCAGGTTCCAGGGCAGGCAGATCAAGCCTAGGCTGGCTTCGTTAGTCGCTGCGCATATTAGAAGAGCTGTAGCGCAGAGGCATACGCTCCCTAATTATAAGATACGGTAAGTGTTACTTTAGGTTATGTTAGATTTATATGAAGGTCTAATAATAATAACAAATATAGTTGTATCCATTTAAATACAGTTTGCAATGGTCCTTGGCCTATCAGCAAAAAATTTAATCACGACGAGAACGAGAAGTTCCGGAGCGTTTAAACAAAGTTTTAATAATGTCATGTGTTTTAATGCAGAAATGGGTTCTGGAATCTTCAATATACATAATTGGTATTTCGTTTAGCTGTGTGAGCAAAAATTCTACTAACCTTAAAATTAAGTAAAAAGATTTATTGAAAAAGTTGTTTGTCATAATGAGTGGAAACATGTGCTCATGTATTGGGCAGTAATTACCTTTATATGTAGATATGATTCAACCATAATGAAATGGCTACTTAAAAGTTGATCCAACGCGTACATAAACTCTTTTCAGGTACAAACCATTTTTCCCGAAATCGGACCCGGGCAGCACTGAAGGCGACGATGGGCCGTGTCCACATGGGCGACTGACAGTGCGACTGATGGAGGTCACGCGATTACAGTGGTCCGGCGGCACGGCGACTGTGCGCGCGGCCTTAGCTGTTGACTCACATGGATGGGTGAGATTTAGAATACTGATGGCGAGATAAATAGACGTTACTAAGCACTGACTTTGGCTTAGCACTATACCTGACACTGTTACACAACTGCCGAACGTCAAGTGCACGATAGAGATGGAAACATGGCTAAGCCAAAGTCGGCGCTTAGTAAGGTCTATTTATCTCGCCATGAGGGTTATGTCAAACTCTTATGAACTAAAACTCCGTGATTCCTTCTGTCTGTTAACTTGAGTCTGGAGCCCGATATACACTTGGACGCATTATCATGATAAAATAATATTTGTTTTGGAAATCGGTCTAAAATAACACTTTTACACGTCTTTTTGGTTTTCTTATATTAAAATGATGAAGCTCTGAGAAGAAACAACTGAAACAAACTCAGAGGTCAAAACTTCTGTACTTCCGATACTGACCTGCCAATAGAGAACTGAACCCCCTGAACAGGCGTGTACATATCAACGCTTACCGCCATCGCAGATCTATCTCTGGTCGAGTTTGCCGCCTTCCCCTGCTCCTTCTTACGGTGGCCGTACGCCTGATCACACCTAAACATTTGCAAATTTTATATTACACCTTAATCTAACACGGAAAATATAAAACAAAGAACGAACACAGGAAAAGTTTAAAATATTCAACACTAAAACTCATTAATTACGGCAATTTTTATTTACAATTTCTTATCTTTGCCGCTAGGTATCGCTTCGGCGCGGCGTGCTCGTTCTCGACGTGGTGTTGCCAGCTGTGGCCGGGCCGCTGGGACTTGTGTGTTGCCAGGGTGTTGGGGCTGTGCTGGTGGACACTGTCGTACCGATGTCGCCGGCGTACCGCGCCGATTTGCGTCGAGATGATGTTGTACTCGCTATTGATAATAAGCCGGTTAATAATGTTGCGCAGGTAAGCTTGAAGTAATTGTTATTATCATCATCATTAGCCTGCGTGGGGCCTGCTAAACATAATATTAATAATACCAGCCTTTTTTACTCTCCCACTGCAGGGCAAAGGCCTCTACCTATATAGAGAAGGCACGAGCATTGATCAACACGCTTGCTCATGGCTATACATAACCTGATAAAAATTGTTGAGTATGGTTTTGCCACCGTTCTATAGCTGGTACCTTCATTCAAATATGATTGGCACTCGTGCAATCTTTTTTGTTTTTGGAATTTTTGTCGCTTACCGATGTTCTTCCTGAAAAGGCTCGGTTTTCTGTGAATACTGGGCAATACAGAGTATCTCAATTAAAAGTTAAAATAGCATTTAACATAAATCATTATTAGCCAAACAATAACCTGTTAAAAAAACTTTTTTAAATATATCATACTCGTTTTGTGGTTCTATCGGTTTATCGTTTTTTACCTAAAACATTCTTTCCACCACCAGGTAGGCAAACTCCTACGCCTAGTAGAACGCCGCGCGGTAACCGTGCGTGTGAAGCGCGGCGGCAGCGGCGCGGGCGCGCGGAGGGACGAGGCAACTGAACCTAAGCGAATGAAGCCCAACTTCTCCTTCAGGAGAGTATCGGAAGTCATGGAGGGGGTCAGACTGCAGGGCATGAGGGCTGCGGCTTCCAAGAGTAATTTGCAGGTTAGAAAAATGCTGCAAAACTATGTATATGTAATCCCAGGCATTCCTTCTTTTTTGGGTAGATACACAGCTCGCTCTTCGATAATTAAAGTACCGTACTCCACACATGTAAAATCTGGGAGGATTTTTTACAATAGTGTTTCACCACTTTTAAAAATGAATGATGAAAAATTTCTCGAGCTAACGAAAAAGTAAACGTAATAATTTTAAAAAGCTTCCCTCTGAAATGCTATAAATGGTAAATGATAAAAAGGGGGAATCTTAATTTCTCATTTGTCTTTTTCCTTTAGGAACCTGAGGCCAGCCCAGCAAAGACAGTAGAACCACAAAACGAGACTGATGCACAAGCCAAACCGAAAACAGAGTCAGCACGGCAGCCGAAGGCTTCCGAACAGCCAGCTTCGGCCAACTTCGGACTTCGGAAGCGCCGCTGCTCAGTAGAAAATAAGTCTTCCGACAGCTCGGCTGGTAGTACCCCACCTGCCTCCGGCGCAAGCACACCCTTACGACAAGCCAACACCATTAATAAAACCGTCAAACACCCAGACATACCCATCATCAGAACAGACTCTTCAGAGTGTAGGATACAAGAGAAAGAAGCAAATGAAGAAGAAGAACAAGTCTTCGAAGTAGGAGGCCCTCGCCAGTGCGAACATGTCGAGATATGCCAAATGTTCTGGACGAAAAACACTCCTTTGAAACCTATCATACCCTTTGACGAAGAAACTGAGTTCAAACTAAATGAGAACCATAAATATTTGAACATCAATGTCTGGGCGACGGTAGCTGGAGAAAAGGAGGAGATTCTGCTAGGATACCTGAATATACCGCTGACGGCTTTGTTAGCCGAATGCCAAGACTCCACGGTCCCTCATCATATGAAGAGGTACCAGTTTTTGCCGCCAGATGTCGACATAAAGTTTAGGTAAGAATGGAGTTTGAGTTAAAAATTTGCTAGATGGCGTTACTTGTCTTTCTTACAGTTTATATGGCGTTGGAGAACGGTAGTCATATACCTCTTCTTACGTTTATCTGTTATTCTGTTGCGTTTGCGCATCAGTTACTGCGTTTTAAAATTTTAGAAGTTGCGTAGTTTATTAAATAAAACTATGAATATGAAATAAATTGTCATTAAGTAACTCGTAGATCGCTAGACAATACGCAGAATCCAGATGATTCGTAAACAGCATAATATTTTTCACGTGAAACTATTTTTATCTAGACACTAACACACTAACAAAATTGTTTTATTGCATGTCTCTCAAACAAATCACAAGTAAGCATTATTTCTTTAAAATATATATTTTATGTTGTTTTTTTACTGTTTCGTGGGGTGTCATTTGTTTGTTGTATTGAATTATATTTCTGATCAAATACACACATCAAAAGTGTCTAGGGATATTTTAATTAAACCTAAATAACTAAAATTCTATTAACTTTTTGTTAAGACACCTACACTTTAAAATAAACCTTGTTTAATTGCCTATCTAATCTGATAATAAACTTTTAGATAAAGTTAAATTAAAAAAAAAACTTAGAAGAAGAGGAAAAACTCAACAAAATTTCAATTTAACTTTATTTTTGAAATTTCAAACCCTAAACAACAAAACAATTTTTTTTTTATAGAAATTGTTGAAAACTTAAAATTAATAATTCGTGGATCCACCTAAGACTCTCCTGACACATCTGGAGCGGCTCTGCATACTCAAAACAAGGGGGTCAATATCCTGTTGTGGAGTACTGTCCCAAATCCTGCTAAGATGCAAGAAAAGCTGGTTTTGATGCACAATATCAACAGGGAAATTCCTACGAGCTCTTCTCTAAAGCATATTCCAGGCATGCTCAATAGGATTTAAGTCAGGGGATTGTGCAGGCCGGTCTAAAGCTTGGATAACATGCTGTTGTAACCAACTTGTAACGATACGCGCCGTATGTGGACGGGCATTGTCGTGCATTAGCTGGAAATTTTGTCCCATTTGCTGTTTGCGGGGCAAGATTACAGGCTCTAGCACCTCATCTCGGTATTTTCGAGCAGTCATATTGCCTTGTATCCAAACGAGGTCCGTTCTACCGCCGAGACGAATTCCTGCCCAAACCATAATCGTGCCACCTTAATATGCATGAACTTGTTGTGCGTGCTGCAGTCGATTCCAACGTCCAGGTTTTCTCCAAACGCGTACTCTTCGCGAATCAGGATGAAATCCAAATCTAGATTCATCAGTGAAAAGCACAAGTGACCATTGAGAATGGTTCCAGTTTTCGTGTGCAATAGCCCATTGTAATCTTCTTCCTCGATTACCTCTCCTTAGTGCTGATACCCAAAATGGCCTACGAGCACGTAGATTGACTTCATGCAGTCGCCTTCTCAAAGTTTGACCGCTTACCAGCAAACCATACTCTCTCTGTAGCCTTTGAACCAATTGCATCGCCGCTGCATTTAGTTGACTTTGTGCAGCATTTACTATGAATCGGTCCTGTACATGTGTTGTAATGCGTTGAGGTCCTCGGTGCCGTTCCACCACTTCCTCCGTGACACGATAACATGACCAAAGCCTGGATATAACGCTCTGACTGGTCTTCATGGCTTCAGAAACGGCAATTATGGGACAGTATTCCACAACAGGATATTGACACTCTTGTTTTGAGTATGCAGAACCGCTGCAGATGTGTCAGGAGAGTCTTAGGTGGATCCACGGAATATTAATTTTAAGTTTTCAAGAATTTTTATAAAAAAAAATGTTGTTTGTTTAAGTTTTGATGTTTCAAAAATAAAGTTAAGATTGAAATTTTGTTTGAGTTTTTCCTCTTCTTCTAAGTTTTTTTTTAATTTAACTGTATCTAAAAGTTTATTATCAGATTAAATAGTTTATTAAACAAGGTTTATTTTAATGTGTACATGTTTTAACAAAAAGTTAATAGAAATTTAGTAATTTAGGTTTAATTGAAATATCCCTAGACACTTTTGATGTGTGTAGATCAAGTCTGTGTTACATCAAAACTAATACATATTTAAACACAAATGCAGCAGGCACGGATCTTAAACACATAGATGGAGTACAATATTGGACATTTCCTATTAAAATAACTCAACATTTATTTTACATCTACTAGGGCTTTTATTTTACAAACATTACATTCTTGCAACAGAAATTGCTTTACACCACCATTGCAAACATTACATACGCCCTACGCATCCCGCAAAAATGATGAAATATATCTCCCGTTGCGCAATAATATCGACAGCAATGAGTAAGTGATGACGTCACAAAGCTCTTAATGACCGACACCTCATAGAAATGACCACATTTCTTAGAAACAAGATTCTCTAGCTTTGCATGAAAAACATGTTATAATTGGGCTTCAGACAAGGAATTCTTATTACAATTTTGCAGTTGGAATTGTGCCCGGGGAAAACCCAGGTCGCTATTGGCAAGGACGCAACGTTCTTCTTTATTAAAAAAAGGAAATAGCGCAATTTTAAAATTTGCGTAGACTTTTAATTTTAGTACAGTAAACTTGTTTACTACTTGGACATTGCTGAAATTAGTCCATAGAAAGTATGAAGCTTCCCAATCATCGACACACTATAGGAATCGCCCATCTGGCTAATGATACATCTATGTGAAAGTCAACGGCCATTCACTTACTGACTCATCAGAAAATAAAAGGATACGTCATCACAGAAAGGTTTCAACATGAACGTCCACGCAAATGAAGTAGCAGTCATAAGCAAGTGTAAAATTCTTTATTCATACGAAAGTATGTTTCAAAAGTTTAAAAATATGTATGAGTTCTCTAGTGCGACATTTGTGATGACTGTCATAATATGATATTCTTATCATTATAGCACAATGACACCCATTATTATCAGTCATTTATTACATTATACATATAATTATTATCACAGAAAAGATTAATATCGAAAATAGACGATACTATTAGGCAAAAAAATGTAAATTACGCTCTATTATAGCTCTATGATCTGTGATCATAAGAATACCTACTTATTAAAAAATCATAACAACGTACTATTGTTCCACTGCAGAGCAAAGGCCTCTTATCATACAGCGAACATTGATCACCATACTTGCTCAATACGAGTTGTCGATTTTCACCATATCTGTGATATCCTACTTAAAGACTTTAGAGAGAAAATAAAACTAACTAACGAGAAAATAAGACTAAAGTCATAAAAAAAGTTGGACGTGACCTCTTCTAATGACAGGTCAAGCATGCGAATGGTTCATGTGGGTATTAGAGCATAAGAACCGGTTTTTCCCGGTTCCAAAAGAACCGGGAATTCCCGGTTCTGAGCGACCCTGTTAGAACCGGTTCTGTAAAACGCAGAACCGGTTCTTCGGTTCTTTCGGTTCTCTCTTAAAATAAATTTAGAAATAATATTATCTATATAATATCCTTTATGCTAAATATCAAGTTATTATCCAATGGACATAACCCAAATTGGGCTAATTGTTAATTTGCCGGCCAACAAATAAAAACACATTATTTTAATAGAATTCAACATTATAAACATTTTTCATTACTATACCAAAGTTTTAAATCAATTTTCTGAGATTATATTTAGTATTGAACATTTAATCTCTAAGTTTCACTCAGTGTAAATGCAAAGTTTTTTTGCTAGTCAAAAATGTTATTTATAAGTGCTGTAATGGTAGTCAGTTGCATATTTTTGATTTCTCGTGCATTGTAGATATCTCGAAAATAAATGAACGAAATAACGTCTTCTTCCGATAATATAGGGTACGGGATGTCCAGACTATTATAATTGTATATATAGGTGTCTGTGTCCAATTCTGAGATTATTAATTCCACATATACCTATATCTGATTAATTTTTTCGATTCTTAATAGTTCAAAATCCGTTTTTGATCGTCTGATTGTGTTGACTTCCACCACCCAGTGGCACATGGTAACAAGGCGTGACTTGTCTGCGTGTACCGTAGTCAGACAAGTCACGTACTTTTCATCGGTCTTTTTTATTTGAGGCATATGCATGAAAGTTATGCTGCCTGTCTAAAACAGCGATCCAGAATACCCAAATACGTTGGCCCTGTAGGGCCAATGCGTGCTGGGGATGCGGAATTGTTCGAAAGAGTTAACGTGGCCCCGGAACATAAAGGGCAACTGAAGAAGCATGGGTGGGTTTTAGTCAGTAAGTCTGTCCCGCCCTAAGTCATTTGAGGATTTCTTATCCATTATCCTTTTTTACATTCTTACTCGCACATTAATACGAGAAATATAACAATAACTAGGTTTTATTTCTCTAACGAATTACATATTTTGAGTTTAAATACTATCTCACAGACTTGACTTAGAACTTCGGTGTAGTAATAAAAAGTAGTAATATTCTGTTGTCCTCTAAGCAAATATTAAGTTTATTTTAGTTTTATAGATTTTCAAAATTAGCCCAATAATTTATGGAGGCTAGGTGATCTCCTTTATTATTCATACAGAATATATACTGTTATTTGACTGTTAAATTAATAAATAAGTTATAATTTATTATTAAGAATCTTTAAGAAACTAACGATGTTTTTAAGGGACATTCAGGGAAATGCTCCAGGATACCCCTCGAAATTCAAATTTTTGACAGTTGTTTTGCGGTTTGCAGCTCAGTCTCGGATAGTAAGGTAATAAAAGTTGTATTCGCGGTAATTAATAAATAATAATTCGCGGATAGTGAGCTGGCAATTGCAAAAAACGTACGACTATTTGAATTTCGGTGTGGACTGTTGAATTGTTGGCAAAAGTAGTTAAAAACGATGTTGTAATTTGAGTATAATTAAAAAAATATATAAAAATGCTTAACCAATAAAGTGTGTTATATTTAGACTCTTTTCAACTAGAATTTATGAAAAAAACCCGAAAGAACCGAAAAAACCGGGTACCCGGTTCCGTCTAGAATTTAGAACCGAAAGAACCGGTTTCTAGAATAGGGCCGGTTCTCGATGCCCTAGTGGGTATTGTGCGTGTGTGCGTCGCTGGCACTGTCGCGATGTGCGTAATAACGACGGATTGTCGGACCTTGTGTATTTGTGTGAGTGTAGAACAATGAACTTGTAGGGCTTTACATGCTTCACACGTTTTCAGTGTAAAATAACGTCGATCTTTTCTTAGATTCGTGTTAACACCTAAATATTTTTCCAGCAAAAGCCACAAGCTATCATCACACGCGGGCTTCGAACCTTGCCTGTGCTTCGGCGATGCCCTCGTCTGGTGGGAGTGGGAGGGACTGGGCCCTGCCCGGGCAGTACCCAGGACCAGCCGGGACCCAGTTTTACCCAGGCCACCCAAACCAACCAGAGCGAGCCATGATTTTGTGCGAACTCACTTCCACAGATCGACGCAGTGCGATTTCTGTAACAAGAAGGTGAGTTAAAAACAAAGAAGTTTATAATTAGATGAACGTGTCATTTTATAGTAATATAGGCCAAGAACCACAATAACAAGAGAAAGCTACTAATGATGTATTTGTGCATGAATCACTTTGATTTTAGACAAGCAATCTAGGTTTATTTACTCGTTTTAAAAACTACACTGTTAATCTGTGTTCATTTTCTTTTGTGCAGAATTTATTGCACAAAAGAAAATGAACACTCAAATATATAATTTAACGATCCTTTGAGCAGAATGCAAGCTGCAAAAATAAACTTTTTATACCGACACATTTCAGTAAAATTTCCAAAAATATTTACGTAAATGAGTAAATCAAGCTATTTTTTGCCGCGGTCCTTTGACCCTTATTACAAATAAACTCTGTTTCAGATTTGGTTGAAAGACGCGATGCAGTGCCGAAACTGTGGACTGTCCTGCCATAAGAAATGCGTCACCAAATGTCAGGAGTCTTCGCCCTGTGTTCCTAAGTTGGATAGAGGTTTGTGTTATTTTTTTGATCTTGTCTCCTCGTATATCACTGTCCTTCTTTGGTCCTTTTACCCCTAAAGCTTGGATAAACTGACTGCGTTTTGATAATGGTAATTTTAATTTAAAAAATAGTAGATTTTCTTACACCACCCACGTATGTCTTTTGGTCCTAGCTCTTGTTAAACTATGGCACTTTAACGAGAGCCTTTCTAAGGAGGGACAAAGTTTTATTTAAGTATTCTATTAAGAATTTCTCAATAACAAAACGCGTGGCGTTCATCGGAGAGCAAGTAAAGCCATTGGTTCCAGTTGAAGGCAGTGATGTCCAAGATAAACTTTAGAAAATACATTATTATGAAATAGCATTAAGTCTAATAATAATTTAATAATTACAATTATTAAATAATTGTTAAAAAAATTGTTTTCTATTTACCAAAGTAGCCGGATGCTAAACATTAGATGATTTACAACTTAATTATTGCCGGAACTGGTGAAATTCACGTTGACGTACAGAATGAATTGCGTTTTATTGTGAAGGTGCGTATTTTCCCTGCAGTAAGTAGTGCGTTGCGTTTCTATGACGCATACATCATTAGTACTTAACTATCAATCATTGTTACTATTGTACAATAAATTTCTTGTAAAAATTGTGATTTTGTAATTGATATTGTTAATATTTCTCGTACAAGTATTGCAAGTAATGTGTATCTATTATAAAATTTCTTAAGTAATGTTTATGTAGATGTACTATAGTAATCAGAGCTCGGACTATATACAGAGTGGAAAGTTTTAATGGGGTCTAGAAGAAAACTACTTTAAATCGTTTAAATTTGGAAAATCTTTGTATCCCATTTTTTTTTACTAATGTATTTTTTATTTGAGTAAAATAATCTATCTTAACGGTGTAAAGTAGTTTATATCCAGGGCCCACACAAACTTTCCAACCTGTATGGCTGTCGATTAATTTATTTTAGGCCTGCCTCACTATGCCATCACTCTGGTCTGCTCATCGCTCTGCTCCTCGCGCTGCCGCGATGTTTCTCTTTCTGTCCACACACTGCTCTACTCGCGGAATTAATCGCGACGATCCTCATATGACTCGCACTCGTATTGCTGGTCCTTTGACTCGCGCGCACAACACCGACAAAATAGGGAGCGACGGGCATGACGAGTGGCATGGCGAGTATTGCGGCCACACTACGTCTCTGCCTCCTTTCCTCGTTACTTCTCATGCCACTCATCGAGACTGTGGCCGCCGCATTAAAGTTGAAGTAGGTAGAGGCAGGGAGAACCTTTTCTATGATTAGCTCTGAAATATGGTAAACATATAAACTATTCTCTACAAAAATACACTAAGTTCTTACTACAGATCAAAATCAAACTACATAAAAAAAATTACTCTCTATTTTGAAGTTGTTGTTCTAATTTTTTGTATAGCACGCCACTGTGCCTCGCAGTTCCGAAAATAGCTACTATTTAGAATTACTTATATTTTACCATTTTTTCTACGGCTAACTATGACCTTATTAGTGCCAGCTGGATCTTTTCCGTATAAAGGACACGGCATTGCTATCAACTTATCTTATTGGCAGCCCATAGCGATTGGTACAGCCAAAAAGAAAAGATTAACATCAACCTCCAGCGCATTTAAATCTAATTTCATACAAAACCAACCACATGTTATCATGTACAAAA
Organism: Athetis lepigone; assembly: GCA_033675125.1. Classification (NCBI taxonomy): domain Eukaryota; kingdom Metazoa; phylum Arthropoda; class Insecta; order Lepidoptera; family Noctuidae; genus Athetis; species Athetis lepigone. The sequence continues at coordinate 6,509,603 of CM066227.1, forward strand.
ATAATTAATTAAATCCAACAGGCAAACCAATGATTGGTCCATTTGAATAAACGAACAATCTCTTCAGTCTTATTTATTTTAAACCTACGAACGTGATTCAAGACACAATAGAAAGGCAAGCAGCCCGACAGCCGGCTGTCGCTTGATCGTTGAAAGGTTAAAGAAAGTTGAAGAGATAATAAAAATATACTAAGTAGTACACATTAGTGATACTGTTAGTAATTATAAGTTTTCACATATACTAGGTGTATTTTTGGTCCTGTACAACCCGCTAGGAGATGATTCTACTTATATTATGAAACAACTTTTATTATGAAAGCAACTCTGAAGTCTCGAAAAAAATATCAGCTGTTTCATACATTGTGATCGGGAGGGCAGTGAACTTTTGTTAGAAACATCTGATATTTTTTTCATGGGTTGTGCACGACCAAAATTACACCTAGTATAAAAATATTAGATACTAGCTTTTGCCCGCGACTTCGTCCGCGTGGAATAATAGTTCCCGTTCCCGGGGGAATTCCGGGATGAAAACTATCCTATGTCCTTTCTCGGGTCCCAGACTATATCTGTACCAAATTTCATTTAAATCGGTTCAATAGTTTAGGCGTGAAGAAGAGACAGACAGACAGACAGAAAGACAGACAGACAGAGTTACTTTCGCATTTATAATATTAGTAAGGATAAGGATAATAAATCACACATACAAACCAGTTGCTTAGTTCTACCCGATGACATACAGCTCTCGTTCTATGTCCCACCTCGGCCGTCCGACCGTCCATCTTGTCATATTTATCGCTCTGCCAAGCATTAGTCACAGGTGCTAGGCAACTGGACTCATTTCCTGAAACAGTGCATGTTGTGTCACCTTGAATTGAGGTCTAGGCCGGACGTCCCACGAACACATTATGTTTTATGTGCAGGGTCAAATGAATTGTCTTTTATGAAATTGTCGAGTGAGGAAAGTTATTGAGGATTGTATACGGTCTCGGAAGTCTACTGTAGTTTATTATTGTGCATTCTGCACTGCTTCTTGATATTAACTGGCGCGCAATTTGCTTAGAAAGAGGTACGACTTTGTATCCGCATTAAATTAGGGACCTATGGCTATTTGTTTACTGCCCCTATCCCGTGAGTCATATGGTTACATTATACTTATAGCTAATACTTATTACTCACCTTAAATCTATCATATCAAATCGTAAAAATATTGTCTATACAGGTGGCACTAGTGGCGTCTCTTACTAAAAGATTTTTTCCAATCCAAATAGTAGTCCCAGAGTTTAGCGCCTTTAAACTCATCTTAATTTTTATTATAGTTTAGATTGGGATTTTATTGAGCGGCAATAAATTTACAGGTTCATGAGGCCTTGTTTTTAATATAAATACGACTCTTATTCCAAATACCTATCTGAAAATATAAACATCAGGGAAAACCCGAAAACAACAGTTCTGAATTTCTTTCCTCAGTTCTATTTTGAAACATGTTGAAATTTCTCACGTGGTTGAATACTTTTTGTTGGATATATTCTTCAAAAAGAATAAAATTCACGAATATATATATTTGGTTTCGGGTTGAAATCGCGCCAAAAACGAAACGTCACAGTTGAAATGTGTCAACGACCAATAAGGTCGATGACCTTCGGATATTTTGGCTGAAGTAAAAAAAAATACTCTAAATCTTTTAATGTTTTTATAAAACGATTAGATACTCTGAAATTGTTGTTATTATTGACCGAAAATTTACTCCTATTTTCATCCTTTATTTTCTGCTGCGCATTATTTTGATGCGAAAACAAAACCGTTAAAAGTAAAATTAGTCCCTGTTTGTGAAGTAGCTTGTACGGGAAAGCATTACATTGTCCTGGTTAAAACTTTTGAACCGATAAAGTTACATGCAAATGAAGCATAACAATATTTCAAATCTCTGTAATGGCAACGCAACTACGATCCTATACGCGCCGGTGACCAATTAACATCAGATGCCCTGTCAGCTTGTTGCCCTACATTGCCTACAATGAAGTAAAGAAACCTCAAAAGCAACCTCTTACCTATATCCTTTTTATCCTTAAATGATCTATTAGAAAGCACTCAACTCTAATTGCTGACTTAATTGATCTACTTTTATTCACAAGACCACGTGACTCATCTACCTAGACACTGGCAAACACTGTGACAGTTTAACCGATTAGGTAGATTAGCAAGATTTGTGCCAAATTAAAGACAGATCTATATCAATTCCAGTCCAAATTATCATAAATTTACAGACTAATGAAATAAATAGCTTCAGACATTTATTTGCTATTACAGCCACGTTCTATATTTCTCAGGAACTCTTAATGGTGAACTATCATTTGGCAATGCTTTGATAGTTTTCACCTGCTGCATTCGGTGTTATATTTACCTTTTGAAGCACGTGAATTTACTGCGTGAATTCAAACTGTAAATAAATGTTCTTGTCGACAAATGAATGTGTAGGACACGACTTTGTACCTGGACACTATTGGGTAGAAGTACGTTTGCACAAAGACAAAACATTCAAAGCGATATGTTATACAATTATTTTTCTTAGTAGTCACTTACATGACCAGTAGCTCCACAACCCAGCAACTGTGTTATGAGGTCTGATAGGCAGTCGCTTCACGTAAAACTCTGGTATCCTGCTGAATATAGTTCCAAACATAGTTGGAAAAAGATTAGGAAGATGAGTGAGTACATTTTTTTGGAATTCGACCGCTAAGTGGCTGAAAAATTAACTTTTTTTTGCCCCACACTAAGAATTTCTCCTGTGATGTGGGTTTACAAATATTACCATACACAAACATCCAGACTCTGATCAAATACCTGTAGATCATAAATATTAAAATTTGTCCCTTGCAGAAATCGCTTAATCATTGCGCCAACTGTGTCTTCATAAGGGATAAAGAAATGACCTTTTCAAATCAAATACCTACTTACACGCAAGTTAAACCGCAAACAGCTGGCATGGTATGAATAAGGAAGGAAACTGGCCGTTCATTAAAATCTCAAGATACAGGTTTAAACGAAAACAAGCCTAGTTCATGAGTCATCCGATCTCAACGTACTTACAACTTTCCTCGAATGAGGCTGACGCATCGAATCCTCGTTGAGGAAGTCGATCCAATGACTCGCGCCTATAATATACCGTTTTTGATTTTGTGGCTTTTAGAACTCTCATAATATTTAGTTATTGAATGACTAACAGCTAAATGAACACAATCTGTGAATGAGAGATCAACCGCCAATTTAAAATCATCACTACTAGAAAACAGATTAAAAAGAAAGAGTATATTCACATTGTTCATAAAAAAAGCGCGAAAGGACCAAAGTTCGGATCAAAGGACCAAGATCATTAGATCAAGCAAACATATAATAATTAATCAAGGAATGTAAACGGTCGGCGGCACGAATCACGATACATCTTAAAACCGTCGCACCCGCCGCATGTCGCAACTTGCGTTACATCAGTAATTGCGCTATCATTCCGCAAATGCACGTCAGATACTTACGCATTATTATGTGCAACTAATATAATGAAACAAACTTATTACTAGAACTAACAAGAATTCCGACACGGCAATAATATAAAATTTTTAGAAGGTTGCGTGCAAGCGAACGTTGACGCGGAAGAGAGATATGCTCTACTTTGAGTACCGACAGCCGCTTTATTCTTTCTAGAGCTACTTCGTTGCAATACTACTTTAACTATAGTTACACGTTTTAACGATGCAGTTATGAAGGATAAGAGTCGTGGATCGTCATAAAGATAGGTAGATGAATATTATTATGAGTGTTTTAGAAAGTAGAACTTTTCTTAGGAAGCATAACTCACGTAAATTGATTTGTGTAACGATACTGATGACTGCATTCATATTAATAAACTTCGTAAATATTTTAATAAGAAAATTGCAATGACCAAGATCAATGTATAAGACAAAAGCGTGGAATACAAAAAAGTAAAGGCTGTTAATAGCGACAGGAAGATATAAATAATAGTGGTCCTTGCTGTGTCCCACGCATTTAAGAGAAGCAATTTGCATAAGTGTCATCAATTGACTTCTTTAAACAATTTCCAATCTGTTTCTCCGTCCTCAAAGGCACCATCAAATAAGTCATCATCCCACCTAAGGGATAGGTAGATAGTTTACCACAAGCTCATTTCTCCTAAATTCATTGACAGAGATTTCACGGAATATAAGTGCTAGTTATCGCAAGTCCAGCCGTTCATCTCTTACCGGTCATGTCTTATTATTGTCCCATCCAGACTGCGAGAATGAAGAAAAAGTAAATGACGGTCGTGTCAGTTTATTGCCATCTAATACTAAACATAGGGCCATCTCCAAAGAGAGCCAGCTGTTCAGATCCTGGTTACCCTGCAGTCTGAAGTTGAATTACTTCACTTTTGTCTTTTATTGTTTGTTCCAGATGCTTCGGGCATGTTGAACTGTCCACCTCCCGAGTTGATCATGACCGAAGCAGACGCCATCGCCGACCCTGACTCTGATGATGAACCCGAGAGAAAAGACTCCCTAGATGTCCATGAAGAAGGTAAGTTTTCACAAATCTGGTCTTTATTACGTTGGACTTAGGGGTTATAGAAATACCTTTAGAAATCTCTTCGACCGATAATTGGGAAAAAACGAGTCAAGCTAGAAAAAATCTCTCTCACTGCGACAAAGTACTTGATAGAGAGAGAGAATTATTGGCTCTAGTGCTATTAGCGATTACCCAATGATACGTATTTGTATCTCGGTTATTGACACGGGATTTACATCTTAAGTTTGTTCCTTAAGCGATAAAATAGCCGACAGCTAGATTCAACCTCGTAAAACACGATGGTGGCAGACAGCCTTAATGTATCGCTTTTAATAGTTAAAATTATTAGAAGTAGGCAGTAACCCCAAGAAGTACGAAAGGAAGAATATTAAGAGTCTCCATTGTTATGTAAATACACGTAGCTTTACTTTCTGTTGGGCTTATAAAAAAGCAAGAAAAGGTAGAATATTCATATAAAAAGTCTCACTGTTTATTTCCTAGATCAACGATAGAGACGTTTGCGTCAATCTTGTTACTTCCCGATATGTTAGGGTTAGCTCACACATATCGCGATCTAACACAAAAAGATACTTAAATAAGTTAGTGAGTGTTCTGAATTGTGCATCATAAAGCCATGTTGCGTATTCAAATTCTCTCACTGAAAAGTAAATCTTTTTGTGTAGAATATAGAGTTTTAATTTGTCATTGTCATAAAAAGAGCACGCTTCGTCGCGTCACAGTTTGAGCTGACCCTGAGTTGCGTGATTTAGATCTACTGCCAACTATGTATTATACTTGGCAACTTCTAACTATTACTTCATATTTTCTACAAAGTCATCGGCACTAATAATTTATATATTGTACTGTCCCAAAGACATAAGAGTTATTTAGTACGTACTTTGTCTTAACTATACTCCGTCCCTGTCCTACCATCGCTATTAAACAGTTGTGGGACAGTGACAATAATATTGCTTAGCCAAAGCGCTTGCTAAGCAACGTTTTTATCTCCGCAAAAATCTTAGTTAAACTTTCGTCGCCAGTAGATTACAAATTGCCACAAAATAATATTCTACAATATTTTTTTATTTCATTTTACGCTTATCTAAATTCACAAAATGTTTTTTTGTGTATAAAAATAAGTTGTTATTTTTGTTTGTGCACAGACGAATTATTCGAATGCTGACGAACGGTGAACTTTTCGCTATATTAACACATCCGGCTCCACCCGCCACGATAGACAGATATACACAGGTTTTATTTTAATGTATATTTATTTAAATGCAATAGCCCGTACGTGTTCCTTTAGCCCCTGTATATAATGGATTCCATACTTTAATGACAGAGAGGGAGCCAGGAAGAGTAACAGTAGATTTTCATCAGCTTTCAGTAATTTTGTAGCTCTTTGTGATGAGCTTCTCTGAAAATGCAGAAACTCGAAAAATACTTGTCCAGCTTTATGAAATTGATCCTTTTCTGATAGACGCTTCTGATATTTCTGGCTTTAAAGAGTAGTGTCCGCTTGCTAAAAATAAAAATAAACTTCATGTAGTATAGCTGTGCTCCAATTGTCATATTTGAATTTTGCCACTGTATTTGAAGGCACGTAACACATAGTTACGCTATAGACGGCAACCAACCTGGTATTTTGCAAGCAAATTAAAGAGTTTTCTAGTGGCGGAGACCATAATCATTAAGTGAGCATTGTTCGGCACCTCCCGATAAAACCTGAATCCATCCCTGTCTTACTCTTTGCGTTTACGCAAATTGTAAAAATATGGAATGAACGATACCATTATTTACAGAAGCTACTTATAAGACATTCTCCTAATCTACCTAATTTCGTGTGACCCCTGTGATGCCCATTTACTTAATTTGCTTGCCGATCCTGTGATGTCTGAATTATTACAAAGAACAAATATTTATAATACAACGACAACAAAAATTAAAATTACACAAACCGTATTATGATCTAAATACTTTTATTAACGTACTATTAACTTTGTAACAACATTCTGGCAAACAAATGCATTATTTTCTATAACAACTAGGAACTAGTCACATTACTTCCAAATATAATATGTATAAAGGTTAAAATAAAAGTCTCAATTGAAAGTTGTTAACCTTAAAAGTGAAGTTTAATTATTCCCATTCACCTAATAAATTAATAGTACAAACAAAGAAATTACTCTCAATCGACACAGCTTTTCCCATTTTCCAGGTTAATCACAACGTAGCCCATAAAAATTTCATAAACCGTAGTTACAGTCATAAAAAACGTAATATAACATTATGCTACTGTAATGACATTATGTGCTAGTGTACATAATGTCATTACAAGATCGTACCATTATTACAGAGTCCATTAACCCTTTAAAAGTGAATAGTGTAAATGTCCAACCGCGTTACACTATAATTTTACACTGTCTAACATGACCGTAAACAAAGTATCACAGTAAATGTTGCGGCAATCGAAGGAACATGGGTGGGTTTTAGTCAGTAAGAGTCTGACACGCCCTCCCGCCGCACCCAGGACAGGAGCAGTCATTGGATGATTGCCAACACACCAAAAAAAAAAAAGTATCACAGTAAATGAATCATGATTTTGAAAACTGTGTCACAGACTTAATAATATAAATAAAGCCACTTTGGGAAGACATAAATAATACCAAACTATTCTATTCTGTCCTACTGTATGACAAAGATCTTTTCCCATGTACAAGAACCTAATTTTAAAAGTCCCAGCGGCAACCGGTGTACCGGTGTGTACTTATGCATAGAAAAATTTACATTGGTACTTGCCCGGATTCGAAACCACAAACTCTTTGCTCATACTCCTTTGTGGCGAGTAATTAAACCACTGGGCCATTACGACATAAAGGTAGACAAGACGTAACAGAACATTAAATAAGTTATGAAGTTAACCAAAATAATTACACTTTAAAAAGGGAAAGCCAATAAAAATTGCTGCATACAGGAAACGAATATCTCAGATGCATAACGTTAGGCAATCTAATATTTAAATATCAACGATGCAACATAATATTTACGGAGAGTACAAAATATTTTATTAACCTACTTCTGCCACTTGACAGTCACTCGGTAATTTTCCTAATTAGTTAATACATGAGCCACACAGTTCCTTGTAAATGTGGTAATTTTTTTCATTTGTCCTTTAACGCTCTGGTTAAGTTTGTAACCAAGGATTGCATATCAGCTATCTAGTGTAACAAAATTAGAACAGTTTTCAAAATACCGCGAAATATCTCATTAATTTTTATTATAATTTCTACATTTTTTATTGCTTTGTTGTAACGTACGCTAATCTAATTAGTCGTCTTTGGAAATGTTAGAAAATGATCTATGAATATTTACTTAGTGTAATTAAATCTTCAAAGTCTTGTTGTTGAAATACTATTGTAACACTTGACGTTTTCATCGATTTTTCGTACCAAGTTTGAACTCCCTTTTCCAAAACCTTATAGTATCGCATCCATTCTATAATTCCTTTAAAAATCTCAAGTACTCACGCTCCCATTTGCCCTACATCCTCGGCTTGGTTACCAAAACATTCCTTCTTAACCCTCACAAACACTACCACGCCTACTAGTCACCTTTTCAACACGATTACACCCAACACCATATTTTCTATAACGTGTTCAATCAAAGCATCCGATCATATTCAGGTGGCGGAGCAATGAGCGCACTGGTGGCTGGACTTAGGCGCGCAGGCTCCGCTCATTCCCTCTCTGCGCCTAAAAACAACGCCTCCTCCAGGTCCTTACCACCATCACCTAGTCATACACCCAGGTACGTTAAGCACACCATTATGTCGTGTTGTTTATATGTAATACAGTTCGACAACATGCGAAAGCATCGGCTTTAGATGACACTGTTTCAGCAAATACACTTGCACCCACATCTAGTGCTGTTTGGAGCTGTATTTTGCTTTGGTTTAAATTTAAGAGCTCAACTGACAGTTCGGTTTCCTGACGCCCTATTTGGTCAAGATCTAAAACCCATAGAGTCTCAAAAATGTTGCAAAAAAATTACGCATTCAGTCATGTTGTGAGCTGACCGCGTCAGTGACAATCGCACTGTAAGTTTGATCTATAAAGAGCTTATGGCAAGGCTCAGCTTTTCAAAAAAGACAACTCTTCTTCCCTTTACACAAAAATAGCTACAATTCTATTAACATTAACTAGAACATAACAAATTCGCGAAATAAACTGTGAAGGAGTTGCGTGATAATGTTATACTTTGTTTTTATTAGTTCGCACATCATTATGTCCTTCAACGTTTGAAGACACAAAAGGTATTTCATTGATCGTTATGTTTTCTCTTCTTCACTCCTATTGTTGTCCCTTTCCATTTCCAGAATCCATTGTCTTAAATGTTTCTTCATGGGAGGTTTTCGTATTCAGGGTGATATTAAAAACAGCACTTTTATGTTTAATATCTAAATTTGCTATAGGACCTGCAAATATTACATGTATATTAAGTATTTCAAAAGTCAAAATTGATCATTCTTCATTACTATATAATAGTACCTGTCTATCAATATACGACCGTAAGAACACTTTTTACAGTGACGGTACAGATTGCGACAGCTTTTATGGCACCTTGATTGTGACCATGTGAACCGATATGGGAATCCTGTCGTTTGTCTTATAGAACAGAATGGTTATCTATTATTTGTTATTGTAAAATCAATGCGTCTTTGTCTCTATAAGTTAGTTATGTAGTATTTTTATATGGAACAAGCCTCCTCTCAATTAAACTTACCTGTGCTGCAGTGATCGGAATTGGAACAACAATTTTATGCAATTTTACGTTCAGCCACAAATGGTTGATCTGGTTCCGAGCACTGAGATGTGCCTTTATGTCCATTTTGTAGTTTGAATTCGATTTACGTGTTTATATCTTTGTGGTTGTGCCCCTGAATTGCCCTGTTCGTATTAATTGTTACTATTCACTCTATTTCCTGTAACTCACTTCCTTTGTGTATAGATTGAGAAAATTATCGTTAGAAGTAGGGAACTCATGAACTGTACTCTGACTTTTCATACATGATGCAGATTTAAAATTGTAGTACGGCTTGTGCTGTATTGCTCTTCACATTTGATGTTCACTGCAACACCCATATACATTTACAAAAAAAAAACACTTTCCAATCGTACAGCTGTACATGATAAATACAGTAGTGTCTCTGCTATCAGCTGAACATCCATCCAAACACTATCCTAAACTCCAACTCTTCTCACACAAAGTGGTTAAAGAAAGAAATATCCTACACGTTTGTTGACGATAAATGACAATATACATACAGTAGTGTCTCGGCTATTTTGGCTGAACAATGATTAAACACTATCCTGAACTCCATCTCTACTCTAGAGAGAAAAAACCTACACATTTGTTGACGAGTATCCCGTGTGCCGTTCAGCTCCGATAAATGACATTACATCGTAGTGTCTCCGCTATTGGCTGAACCAGGTTCATCCAAACCAGACCGAACACTGTCCTAAACTTCAACTCCTCTGACACATAAGTAACAGTAGTGTCTCCGCTATTGGCTGAACATTCATCCGAACACTATCCAACTCTTCTGACACAAAGTGGTTAAAGAGAGAAAGAGCCTACACGTTTGTTGACGAGCAGCCCGTGTGCCGTAAAGGAAGCAGTCGCTCGAGTCGTGCAACCCGTTCGGCGCGTGCGGCGCGACGTGGCTGGCGAGGGGCGGCGTGGCGGCCATGTTGGCGCCGGCGCTGCGCAGCGCGCTCCCGCCGGACGTGCTGCTCGCGGCCGCGCGGGACTCCGCGCCTGAGCTCGCGAGCAAGCTCACCGCGCAACAGATACATGAAATGGTGAGTTTGTGAACTTTCAACAGGCGCTGGTAGGAGTGGTAGGAAATTCCACGAATGAGGAGAATGATCTCTCTACGACTACACTTAAAAGGTATATTCAGAAAGTAGCTTATGTTTTACCATAAAATTTATCTCGGAGCAGAGTTATTCGCATTTGTCAAAAGTATCCTATATACCCCTCCTTGGAGTTCAAGTTCACTACATACCAAAAATGATCAAAATCGAACAAAATCGAAGCGATTTTAGACAAGAGACAAAGAATTTGTTCAACAATCTAGAATAATAAAACATCAAATGATCTTTCTTTGACATTGATTCTCATTTTATATTATAAATCTTCCCAAAATAACATAACCCACAGCAAGGATGCAAAATGTAATTTCTAGGTCATCTATTATAGTTCAGTACAAAACTTCAACATCATTAATCTCATGAATATGACTATGCAGCTCTCAGAATAGATAGATTTAGATATTAAACCTTCGAACACATGTGATGCGAGACACAATAGAAAGACAGCAGCAATAGCAGCGCGACAGCCAGCTGCCGCGTGGTTGTCGAAAGGTTAATAAACAAAAAAAATCAGTTTCTATCTGCACCAGTGTCTTTGGTTTTATACTTACTCCACTCATTGCAATTTGCACCCTATGTCCTTTAACTTACAGTTACTAGCTGTACGAGAAGAGTTATCAGCGGAGGACGCGAGCGCGGGCGACGCGAACAGCGGCGAGCTGCGCGCATGCGCGCTCACAGCCCTCATGTTGCACTGCTGCGCGGCCGCGCAACTCGCGCAACAACGCGCAGACAACTCACCCACTTGATGATATTACATTATTGTTCATTGTGATTTGGCAGTTTTATTTAATTTTCCTCGTTACCATCATCTTAGCTCGGCTTCCAGTTTACCGGATTCAACTGATTCTACCAATATGTGGCAACTGCCTTTCAGACCTCCACCACCTCTTTAATTACTAACAACTTTTTTTTTGTGATTGGGAAATCATCAAGTGACTTCTCCCGTTCTGGGAGGGGCGGGAGGGCGTGTCAGACTTTTACTGACTTAAACTCACTCATTTTCCTTCGGTTGCCCTTTTTCGGTTGTCCTGGGCCACGGTAACTATTATAACTATTCCGCAACCCCGGCAGGCATTGGCCCTAGTGAGTCCCCACACCGAGTAACACCTAGCTGTAACGATTGTCAAAGATCTTCGAATGGCCACCGGGACAACGGACAGTACATGAATTGAAAAAGTCACGTTAGTGATCTCATCTGCCTTGTTTGGAATCCCTCTAATTCATGAATGAGAGGCAGGAGTCTTATGGCGAGATAAATAGAGAAAAGAAGAAATAGAGATAGCACACAACTGCCATACGTTAAGTGTACGATAGCCACGGGAACATGGCTGAACCAAAGTCAGTGCTTAGTACCTAACGTAAAGTGTACGATAGAGACGGGAACATGGCTAAACCAAAGTCAGTGCTTAGTACCTAACGTAAAGTGTACGATAGAGACGGGAACATGGCTAAACCAAAGTCAGTGCTTAGTACCTAACGTAAAGTGTACGATAGAGACGGGAACATGGCTGAACCAAAGTCAGTGCTTAGTACCTAACGTAAAGTGTACGATAGAGACGGGAACATGGCTAAACCAAAGTCAGTGCTTAGTACCTAACGTAAAGTGTACGATAGAGACGGGAACATGGCTAAACCAAAGTCAGTGCTTAGTACCTAACGTAAAGTGTACGATAGAGACGGGAACATGGCTAAACCAAAGTCAGTGCTTAGTACCTACCTAACGTAAAGTGTACGATAGAGACGGGAACATGGCTAAACCAAAGTCAGTGCTTAGTACCTAACGTAAAGTGTACGATAGAGACGGGAACATGGCTAAACCAAAGTCAGTGCTTAGTACCTAACGTAAAGTGTACGATAGAGACGGGAACATGGCTAAACCAAAGTCAGTGCTTAGTACCTAACGTAAAGTGTACGATAGAGACGGGAACATGGCTGAACCAAAGTCAGTGCTTAGTACCTAACGTAAAGTGTTCGATAGAGACGGGAACATGGCTAAACCAAAGTCAGTGCTTAGTACCTAACGTAAAGTGTACGATAGAGACGGGAACATGGCTAAACCAAAGTCAGTGCTTAGTACCTAACGTAAAGTGTACGATAGAGACGGGAACATGGCTAAACCAAAGTCAGTGCTTAGTACCTAACGTAAAGTGTACGATAGAGACGGGAACATGGCTAAACCAAAGTCAGTGCTTAGTACCTAACGTAAAGTGTACGATAGAGACGGGAACATGGCTAAACCAAAGTCAGTGCTTAGTACCTAACGTAAAGTGTACGATAGTAGTAAACTATCTGTGAAAACTTTTATCTGGCTTTAGTCTTAGTAATCTGTTTTTTTTATTTTCTGTTATTAACTGTAAGTTTTCCTAATAAAATAAAATAGAGACGGGAACATGGCTAAACCAAAGTCAGCGCTTAGTACCTAACGTCTATTTATCTCGCCATAAATCCATAGGCTCAGGCCATAACGACAGTTTCTACGTACGGTATTTCCCTTTTCATGACTAAGTTAATCGTCCCTGGAATTTTACTATTTATCTATCATATCTTGCCCCACTCTACCGTCACAGCACTTGTCTAGCCACTAAAATGTAGTGCGTAGTACATACTATTATCTAATATCTGCTCTATATTTTTTTATTACTAGGCAGCCATTAGACACTGATATGACGTCATAATTTATTAAACTGGTGGCAAATCGGCAGCAATATTTGATTCTAATTGGTCCAGCACAATTACAGGATGCGCCACAAAAATATTATTCTACATTCCAAGCAAATGTCTCCTCTATTTAACTACACATAACTAACCTTGACAACGGAAATCGTGTTGATGTAAAAACTGACGTCAATTAAAAGTAAGTGTCTAAAGGCGGAATACTCAAACGTCACTCAATTCTCTGAATGACAAAGACAGCAAGAGATTTGAGAGCGTCTCAGAATTAAGTGACGTTCGAGTATTCGGCCATTAAACAGCTACAATTTAATCTATTTTGGACAACGGATTAAAAACTACACATGACATTATTACGCACTACGCACGCTATCAAAACACGAGCTAGTTTTTACGACTAAATATTTGTCTGTATAAACGTAAACAAAATCGACTAAGACGTAGTTTTTAGTTTACCGAAGCTCGCAGTAAACTTTTAAGAGTTGTTGATGACACGAGTCCAAACTATGATCGATCGTAAATGCACCGAATGCTTCTAATTGTACGTAATTCTAAAATTGAAAAGGTTAAAAATATTTTGTTAGAAAATAGTTTTTGCTTTGCAGCCGTGGATTTGGTCTAACACGGTAAATATGAAATATGATAAAACAATCACGGACAATGATCTAGCTAAGGGACTGAGTGCTAAAACCGAGCCTGCCGTAAGGAGGACCTCCTTAAGAATTATAAAGAAGAATAATAGAACAATGGACTTCAAAACGTTAAGTAAAGAAAATAAATGGGAAAGATTTTTTAAAAACGGTGTGGCGGCTAATTAATTATGGGCATAAAATGTTGCGCTTTTGCATATCATGGCGATGAAAAGCTCAGATATTAACTTGTAAACAATATATTCAGGCCCAAGGCAATACTCCCATCTAGACTTTAGCTATAAACAAAAGAAAATTAGTAAACGGGATCTAAAGCAACAACAACCTCATCGACATTGGCCTTTTAATCCTTATACCAAGTGAGTAAGGTTTGTTTTCGCATGTAAGGACGAAGGGATCAAAGAACGCATGTACTGCGTCGAATGCTCTACCGAACAGGGAACTGGCTTCTGTCCAGCTTTTCCTGAAATAGCACAAAGGATCGACCTCAAGTTTGGTTGCGAAAAAACTTCTGCGAAATGTCAGCGATCGACCGACGGAAAATTTTGTGCGTCACGGAGCATGCGTGCGCGCCGGATCATCTAGATAAGTGGCTGTACTGGTTATGTTGAAAACTCATTTAACATGTGTTGAAAATGGTTTATAATAGAACATTATGGTAGTTACAAAGTTAGTTACGATACACATCTGATCGAAATTGAAATTACGGCTTTATGTTGATTAATATCAAATAGCTACAGAACTGACAACGCATCCAGTTCAAGATCAAGGAGTGATATCAATAGGACATACACTCAATCTTCGTCGTGAGTCACATTTCAGTAAATGAATTTACACTCCATCTGCACTGAAATTAGATATAAACACCTAGACTATTTACACTACACATGGACATGTTATCGATATGTAACTAGTAAGCTAAGAAAGAATACAACAATAGCAATAGTATAAGGAAAACCGTCGAAACTTCCTTTCATCGTGTTCCGACCACCCTATGATGCTGTTCTGGAACCGGCAGGAAAAATGCCTATATGTCAAATGCTGGTCATCAGTTATATGATGATGATAGGAACTTCAACATTACCTGGCTCACTACACGCCTGAAAACTACATACTTACATGTTTGTCTATACTTAGGCTTGCAAGTTGCAATCCAACTATTACAAAAAAACAGCCATATAGCACCTAAATAGTTCTTCAGTTTTGTTGAGTGAGACCGCTATCGCTATTTTTTTAACTTTGCTACTTTTTGTTTCAAAAGTATCTTGCATCGAAATACATTTGCTTACATATCAGGCAAGCAGTCATTGACACGGTTATTTCTATTTATTGCTAAATACAAAATAATACAAAATATTAGTTTTAAACTTTCAGTTATATTTGTAAGAGTTTTCACTATCTTAATTTGATACGATAACAAATTCAAAATGTGACTTTTGTTTTTTTTTAATATTTTATTAATTAGCTGCCCGTAAATGCAGCAGAACCGAATAGAAGCGCGAATAGAAGAACGAGGGATGCCTTTTAAGTTCTGTCATTTATATATTAAAGCAAATTCGAATATTAACCACTTCCAATTTCAAAATTGCTTTAATTTAGAACCTACTAGCTTTTGCCCGCGGCTTCGCTCGCGTTAGAAAGAGACAAAAAGTAGCCTATGTTACTCTCCATCCCTTCAACTATCTCCACTTAAAAAATCACGTCAATTCGTCGCTCCGTTTTGCCGTGAAAGAAAGACAAACATACAGACAGACAGACAGACAGACACACTTTCCCATTCATAATATTAGTATGGATTGATTTTATTATATAATGATTTTATTATATGTATTGATTAAATAATCGTGCTTTTAATATTTTTTTTGTTTTTGTATGGCCATCCTGGACTTTTTTTTAAAACTAAAATCCCATTTCATAACATTTCCTTTCAACGATCTTTTCTTCAAAAGTTAGGTGACAGCGACAATGACAGTATTGCCAGATTACTAAACAACTATTAGGCCACTCATATACACGTGAATCTAGATTGTGATAATGTGGGGGAGGGGGGGGGGGAATCGATACAAATCTTTTATGAATAAAGGTGATATGGTCTAAATAAATTTTGTTTACACTAATAGGTAAGTGATACGAAGTTCACCGGGTCATCTAGTATGTATATAATAGTAAACTCACTGCCTGATATCAACGTGTTTGTTAATATATAACAATAACTAACTAAATACATTAAACTTGGAGGGTTTATTCTTTGTGAAGAATATAAAAAATAGCCCTAAAGGGTTAAAATAGTAGGTAGAAGTTCGACATCCACGCGGGCGAAGCCGCGGGCGAAGGCTAGTAAATATTTTAAATCTAGATATTTTTTTTATCTTAATATTATTTTTGTACGTTGGAAATAAGAAAAGCTGTTACATTATTATTTTTAGGGTTCCGTACCTCAAAAGGTAAAAACGGAACCCTTATAGGATCACTTTGTTGTCCGTCTGTCCGTCCGTCCGGCTGTCAAGACCCTTTTTCTCAGAAACGCGTCGAGATATCAAGCTGAAATTAATATCACATACTCGGGTCTGCTATCTCTCGAAGCAGTGAAAAAATCAAGTTTTTAAGTCAACGCAATAAAAAGATACGGCGGTTTATATTGCAAATTTGGACATTTGCAAGGAAATCAAAACCTATAGGGTACTTCCCATTGACCTAGAATCATGAAATTCGGGAAAAGGCAAGGTCATGTAGCACAAGTAAAGGGAAAACTCCGAAAACCGTAAATTTGTAGTTAGTTCACACCAGGCGTCCGTCTGTCCGTCTGTCTGTCAAGAACCTTTTTCTCATAAACGCGTGGAGATATCAAGCTGAAATTAATATCACATACTTAAGTCTGCTATCTCTCACAGCAGTGAAAAAATCTAGTTTCTAAATCAATGCAATAAAAAAATACGGCGGTTTATATTGCATATTTAGATATTTTCAAGAGAATCAAAACTCAAAACCTATAGGGTACTTCCCATTGACCTAGAATCATGAAATTTGGCAAAAGGCATGGTCATGTAGCACAAGTAAAGGGAAAACTCCGAAAACCGTAAATTTGTAGTTAGTTGACATCAGGCGTCCGTCTGTCCGTCTGTCTGTCAAGAACCTTTTTCTCAGGAACGCGTCGAGATATCAAACTAAAATTAATATCACATACTCAAGTCTGCTATCTCCCAAAGCAGTGAAAAAATCAAGTTTCTAAATCAACGCAATAAAAAGATACGGCGGTTTATATTGCATATTTAGACATTTTCAAGGGAATCAAAACTCAAAACCTATAGGGTACTTTCCATTGACCAAGAATCATGAAATTTGGCAAGAAGCAACGTCATGTAGCAAAAGTAAAGGAAAAACTCTGAAAACCGTAAATTTGTAGTTAGTTCACATCCGTCCGTCCTCCCGTTCGTCCGTCTGTCAAGACCTTTTTTTTTCAGAAACGCGTCGAGATATCAAGCTCAAATTAATATCACATACTCAGGTCTGCTATCTCTTAACGAAGTGAAAAAAATCAAGTTTCTAAATCAACGCAATAAAAAGATACGGCGGTTTATATTGCATATTTAGACATTTTCAAGGGAATCAAAACTCAAAACCTATAGGGTACTTCCCATTGACCAAGAATCATGAAATTTGGCAAGAAGCAACGTCATGTAGCAAAAGTAAAGGAAAAACTCTGAAAACCGTAAATTTGTAGTTAGTTCACATCCGTCCGTCCTCCCGTTCGTCCGTCTGTCAAGACCTTTTTTTTTCAGAAACGCGTCGAGATATCAAGCTCAAATTAATATCACATACTCAGGTCTGCTATCTCTTAAAGCAGTGAAAAAAAAACAAGTTTCTAAATCAACGCAATAAAAAGATACGGCGGTTTATATTGCATATTTAGACATTTTCAAGGGAATCAAAACTCAAAACCTATAGGGTACTTCCCATTGACCAAGAATCATGAAATTTGGCAAGAAGCAACGTCATGTAGCAAAAGTAAAGGAAAAACTCTGAAAACCGTAAATTTGTAGTTAGTTCACATCCGTCCGTCCTCCCGTTCGTCCGTCTGTCAAGACCTTTTTTTTCAGAAACGCGTCGAGATATCAAGCTCAAATTAATATCACATACTCAGGTCTGCTATCTCTTAAAGCAGTGAAAAAAATCAAGTTTCTAAATCAACGCAATAAAAAGATACGGCGGTTTATATTGCATATTTAGACATTTTCAAGGGAATCAAAACTCAAAACCTATAGGGTACTTTCCATTGACCTAGAATCGTGAAATTTGGCAAGAAGCAAGGTTATGTAGCACAAGTAAAGAGAAAACTCCGAAAACCGTAAAGGGGAATGCCTACTCACAATAGTGTCTTAGGCCCAAGATGGACATCAAATATTAGTATAGGAATTGAGTGTTTTAAAATCTTAATGGTATTAGATATCTAAAAAATATATTGAAATTGACGCCACTATTTTAAAAATATATAAAAAAAAAGTTTCGAGTTAACCTCAAAACTTTCTTTACATCTATAAATACGAAATGAGATTAATTAAGATAATTAAAGATTTTTTTATTGCTTGAATATTACAATAGATGTTACACATATTTTTATCCAATTGAAGTTTTTAAGGTATAAAAAAAAACACATCAAGTCCTTATAGCAAAGCCAGGTCACAGTGAAAGAAATCGAAGAAAAATCAAAACACATTCACATTGAGCGTAAGCAACAAGCGAACTGTCAGATTCAGTACAGTGTTGTCACTATCACGAAAAAATAATAACATTAAATCGATATATCGATTCCTACTATTTCGAATAAACGATATTTGATTTTATATTCTTATAGTCTTTTTACGAGTACACATTCGTTTTCATGTTTTTTTTTTGTTTAGTTTTTGATTAAAATATCAGTAAAGTCCCGTGGGTATGCAGTTGAGGTTATTATAGTATTTGTTTATAAAACGATTTATATCGATTTAACATGCTTGATGAACATACTTAAAATATAATTTTAAAGCTGGCAATATTTTGCAAGCGTAACTTGCAAAAATAACTTGTATTTTCAATAGAATTACTTTTTTTTAACGAATTATTTTAGATTGTAGTGGCGCTCATTTAGAGAAAAGTATATACATATTTTTTTATGGCAAAATTAATGCAAATAGTTTTTTTTCTCTAGTCTAATGTCCATAATGGGCCTCAGATGGGCATTCCCCTTTGTAGTTATTTCACTAAAAAACAAATTAACGGAACCCTCGTTGCGCGAGTAGAACTCGCACTTGACCGGTTTTTTTACAGCATATTACACGCCTTTTTGTTATTTCAAACCGTATTAAATGGCTTTTATTTGCATGATTTGGATTTATGAAAATGATTCCATTCGTATTTTGAAAACAATTAAACATTACTTATTTGTGTCAGGTTTGACGGGTTGTAACCTTTATGGTTGTAACTGTTTTGACACTTGATTTGCCGGTTACTATGACAACGACATCCAACAGAACATGGACAACTTTTATATGGGAAAATGGAATTGTTGTTTTACTTTATCTTTCTCGCAATTTTAGAGACAAAAAGTAGCCTATGTTACTCTCCATCCCTTTAACTATCTCCATTTAAAAAATCACGTCAATCCGTCGCTCCGTTTTGCCGTGAAAGAAAGACAAACAGACAGACAGACACACTTTCCCATTTATAATATTAGTATGGATAGTATGGATTATCAATTTTAATAGGATTAACGCTGTTGTTTAGTCACATCGTCGTTTTGAATCTGTCAAGTCACATATCAAAATGAATCTCACGAAGGAAAATGTCCGTGCCACTATTTTCTAAGTATAACTTTCGAAGAGGCCTACCACGACTTAAGTGTTTCGGAGAGATAATATCTGTATTCCTGGACGAAGACCCATCTCTGCGGACTGTAGAGTGCTGGGATGTAGAATTTTAGCGTCGATATACCAGCCCTAGTGGTAAATCTCATGAAATATGTGTAAAATACGCCTTCACTAAGAAAAATAACTTCGCGGAGAAACAAAAAAATCTCGAAATTCAATATGTGGTATATCGAAAGATAGGGGATTATTGGACATTCCAGGGACAGCTATTCAAAAGATCTAGCATGAGGCACTTGGTGGGAGAAAGCTATTTTTCCGTTGGGTCCACCCCGCGTCAGATGGTGTAAGAAAACTCTTCAAAGGTTGAGGAGAGTAAATTTTCGTCTACGACATCATCAGCAGTGACGAATTTTAGAGCTATGCCTAGGAGCCTGATTTTGAAAAGCAATCTAAAATCTGGGTTGGGTCTTCCAAAAGGAACCAAAGCCCTGACCAAAACAAAAATCCTGACCATTCTCCAAACAGCAACACAGATTTCTTTACATTTACTAAAATTAAAAAAAATCTTCGTGGTCAAAAGTCCGATGAAGGAACAGTCGTCACTTTCAAACCAGCCATATTGAAATCCCCTAATTTGGAATGAAATAAATATTTTTATACTGATTCGAGCCTATGCCAAAGTCTATTAAACTATGTCGCGAATACTTTCAAAAACAATAAAAAATACTAGTTAAATGATTCTAGTTGCATTTTTTCCTTCAAACGACAAAACTTAAGAGGCATGCCATGTAAAAGTTAAATACTTAACTCCACAACTGTCTCCACAATTTAGAACTTCAAGAATAATCATAGAAGATATATAAGATCTACCTACACTAATAATAGGCTGTTTTGATGTTTTCAGCAAGTAAGTACTTCCTCGGTTTTAGTATCCGTGAGACAGGTTTGGTCCGTATGTTTTCAGTAATATTTGGATGGTTCGCAAGCACAGTCCGAAGGTACCTGCGTCATCTTGTTTATTATTCAAACATCCGTCATTAGCCGTTTTCGAACTGTGATTAAAACCGACTTCTCAAAAGCTTTGTTCTACATGAATCAGGGCAAAAGACAACACTAAAACATCATTTTGTATCATTTCCAAGCTCAACGAGCTCTTATTAAATAAATACCCGCCAAATGTAAATTATTTTTAAGAATTGTGTGAAAAAGTTGGTAGCCAAGAAACTTTCCGTGTTTACACGCAGTTGGGTAATAAATTCATCAATGAACATAATGGAAACATTCTGAAATTAGGCCACGATGAGAACTGGGATACATAGACACGAGGTCGCCTCGTGAAGAAAACACGGCATAGTTGATAGATTTATTTTGAAAAAGAAAACTAAACTGGTTACCTTCTTGAAATTGTTTCAAAAACAGTACATATCCGACAGAAGCGGCATTGACCTCAAATAAATAGCAGTTCCAAGAAACAAAGAAACATGTTCGTATACATTTTTCAGGAGTTATTGCACTTGAAAGTATGAGAGAATATCATTGAGCAAGGATATTTTTAATGGATTTGTCCTTTACAATTATAGATGGTTTTAATGGTTTTCTATTTTTTTTTAGAATAACGTAACCCCTAATATTAATTTCTACTGCATCGTGGGAGCTTTTAACATTATAAACTCACAGAGACCATACAAATATAATCCGCGTGGGGATCTCACCTGCGACATGCAGAACAGCGACCGATAGCTTAACCACTGCGCCTACCATGACGTACCTTAAACTTTCAGCAAATGAAAATATAAGTGTGTTGGTACTTATTAGACACCCAGCTTTCTTATGTAGTAAATAAAGACAACATATTATTCATCTACAACGTACCCATTACGACAGTAAAAATAACTACGAACATTTATTTATTTTCCCACAAATCCATGTCAAGTTTAATAAAAGTTTACACTCAACTCGTTTCAGACTTCCTAGTTTATTTTAGTAAAATAAATATGTAGTTTAGTGCAAATAATAAACACAATAATCTGAGCACGCTAGTGGGGAATACTTATAGTTTCTGGCAATCGTTCAAGGTTTCAGTTCGCGAAAATCTACGACTCTCTTTGGCCCAAACTTCAAGGCGGCCGGCGAGTTGAACGCACGATGTAGACGTCAAGTTCTTTATTGACGCAATAATGTACGCTTAGTACCTTGTACCTAACGCATAATAGATCTGCTAATACAATTTAATTGTGTGATAACTTCATCTGTTGTAGCATTAGACAAAAGCGGCCAAAAAAGTTCAGTATTGGGTTGATATAGGTACTATTACCTACGTTTTAGTAATATTTTTTAATCCTTCGAACACACGTGATTTGAGACACAATAGAAAAACAAAGCTGCCCGATAGCCGGTTGTCGGTTGGTCAATGACAGGTTAATTTTAAATCATGTACAGCATGAAATAACGGAGCATTTTGATGCAGATTTTGGAAAACCTGACTAGATGCGAGTCGTACTCGCAAACAATAGGTTCTGTTCTACGACCACCATACAAAATTATGAATTATGTAAGATTAACAGCGACGAAAAAGGCACGGTTTTCGTACGAGCCCCTTAAAATTCGCAATAGATGCATTAAATAAAACTACACACTTCTTAAAATACCTATATTTTTATTTCATTCATATTATGGGATACAGCGTGCTGAAAAACGCAAGAACAAAGGAGGCTTAATAATAAAAAAGGACTAAATATTTGCCCCCTTTTGGTACACAATTCTAAAAAAGGGATAGTTTTTTATCTATTGCACAACTCTATAAAAAGTTGTTTTGCATGACTGTGAATCTAAACGAAGTTTTGATCTAGCCATATCAATTAACAAAAAACCCTACTATCTGTTGTTCAATAGTAAGTAAGTAACTACTTGGCCGCTTCCACAATACCATTTACCTCACAGTTTTAACAACGGAAAACTTTTCACGGTCCTTGAACTAGGCGTTACTAATTAGTTCAAGTTATAACACTTTCTTATGGATTTCTTCAATCACGATCGATGACAGAAATGTAAACCAAGGTTGTTACTTATTAAATCTGTTTATGAACCCGTTATCATATGACTAATTTTTATTAAACTGGAGGTAGAGTCATTAAGGTCTCTGTAAGCAAGTTCCTACCAATTTTATACGCTGCTATTACTTTAAAATGACGCAATTTCAGGAAACATATTGAATAACAAACCTATTCATGACTCAAAAATAAAACCGTTTTAATTCATCGTAATCAAGTTTGCGCATCGAATGTGTCCGCAATAAATTGCAACATATAACACATTGATGGCACGTTGTGAATTAGGCTGGAAAATCATGTTCGACCGTCAGCCCAGCCTTTCACATTGAGCTGATCAACTACATGCATTCAAACGATTATTCCCACAAACAATGCAATCAGATAAGGGGCTCTGTAATCACAATGCTCTTATTGACGACGCGACGTGACAATGCGCTCTACTGAAAACGAGATCGCTGAATCGGTTAACCAAGCGGAAAACAGCTTTTCCTTTGTGACAGGACAAATCCCGTGACGAGGCTCCATCCATCTCCCGTATGATATATTTTCCGCGCGCTTCCGCCAGCAGCCAACTTGCGTCAACTGCGCAGCAGACAGTGCGAGCGAGAAAGACATTTGTTGTTGTTGCCCTCTCTCTCCCGCACCACGCTTCTTTGTTTTGGCAACGATATAAAGGCAAGCTGAGAACGCGGCGCTCGAATTTTACCAGAGTGCTACCGTGGACCCAGGCGCATCGCGTTTCGCTGCGGTGGTAGATGATTCGTGATTCTTTCAGCTTGTGAAAGACTTTCATAGTCGTGACCTAGCAGTGACTTAACTAAGGGATTGTGCAGTGACTGTTATTAATCAAGTGCAGTGATGAGGCCCCCTACGGAATACGATGGAGGAGCGCGGGTGCCCACTGAGGCGGAGGAAGGAAACCGGCCTGACGCGCGGCCCATGATGATCTGTGCGAGGCTGGCTGGACGCGCCATCATCAGAGTTGTGGGACGTTGTGAAGATGCTCAGGAAAATAGTCAACTAGGTGCGTACTTGCTAGTAAATATAGGTAGTGCATGATACTAAACAAGCGAGCACCATCAATTACAACAACACACACAAAGGCAAACTAAACTGCGACGAAATAAAATGATAAAAAAATAGCAAAACAACTAGTATAAATTGAGCTTAGAGGTAAGTATCTACTCTATAAATCCGCTGTACAAAATGAATAATACATGAGCGTCATTAATCCAACTAATGTACCCGTCTACACATCAGTCTGCGAATTTATAATTAATTCCTCAAACAAACAAAAGAATAAGTTCGTCGAACTAATCCAGAAACCTAAATGTTTGTTTAGCTTCCTTATTAGCATCATTATTATGAATGTAAATCTGTGATCATGATTAGCTTATCGATTCGCGAAGGTGTGATAATGTTCTTGTGCCCTATAAGAAGTAGAGCGTCTACCTATAAAACTAATTGCGGTCAAGTTAAGTGTGAATTAATGGATAGAGATGACCTCTATATTAAGTTGGTAAATGTTTACTAACATCGTTTACAATCCAGTTAGTCTTACTCAATGTATTTATGAATAAAGGCCGTGACACATAAGTGGGAATGACCCAGCAACTTGTGTCTTAACATTATGTTAAAAATCCAATCTAATGTCATAACAAGCAGTTACGATTTTTTTAGTAATGTCACAGTATTTTATTTACTTAATAAGTTAATAACTTACAAAAAAGTCAGGGACATGAGAATCACCTACATTTGACGACATTAGAATTGCAAAATACTGTGAATGAAGATTTAGATGCTAAATGAAATTTAAGAACTTTTGTTACATTGTACAAAAGATTTATCTATTCCACTTTCCCTCCATTTGACACGGAAATAAACAGCTCTAATATCAAACGCAATTAAAATTGATAGCTAAGTAGGTACTTCAACAATAATAACAATAAACAATTCCTTTTGTTTTTAATTTTATCGTTATCGCTGCAATCTTTCGCCCTATTGGAGATGTTCCGGCAACGACATTGATAAAACAAGCGTCATACATTAATATTCATTTATTTTCATGTTTATGATCTTAACATAATTTACCTATTTTAATTTAATCATGCTGGAATGATATGTGCGATTACTGAATAATTGAATGATCTTACACGTTGTTGCCGAGGTTAAACAAAATCAAAAATGCATCACAAATTATACATACTTTAGTTTTAGTAAAGTTCAATGTTCAAATATTTTTGGTGATCATTTCTCGACAGCGCAGAGATTAAATAAGGCCACATATATTTAGATTTGTTGTAGCCAGGTTTCCATCCAATAACATCATTTTGAAATGGTATACTGAAAAAAAATGCGTTACTTATCGTTGTAAAAGTATCATCGTTTTCCAAACATTGTCCCCTTACAAAAAGTAAAGTTTCATTGTGTTATAACTATTTTACAGTAGCTAGTTAATTGAAAAAAAAAATCTAATATAATAGAGATGTAGAGCTGTTTTGTTTCCCTGAAACTACTGTTCTGAAATAAAAAATCTTTTTGTGTTATAAACTTAGTACATTTTAGGGAATTCTTATATTATGTTACCTAACATCTCGCTGTGATCTAAGTAAACCTAAATAAAAAGCTAACACCATAAAAATGACAAGACTAAACTAAACTACTGCGCTTCGTATGGAGCATGCCATTAAGTAGAATGCCCCTAAACACATTACATTAGTGTGTGTTTAATAATTGTCAAAACAGTTTGTTTATAAATGTGCCATTTAGATTATACTAGCTTCTGCCCGCGGCTTCGCTCGCGTTAGAAAGAGACAAAAAGTAGCCTATGTTACTCTCCATCCCTTCAACTATCTCTACTTAAAAAATCACGTCAATCCGTCGCTCCGTTTTGCCGTGAAAGAAAGACAAACAGACAGACAGACAGACACACTTTCCCATTTATAATATTAGTATGGAAGTATGGATTATTATTCTTTAAGTTAAATAAATTAGAAAGCTTGTATAACTACTTTACTTCTTTAGCTTATTATTTACATGATTAAATGGTTCACAAAACACTATTCATATAAGTATTTAAGTGATGAGAATACTTCGTTGACAATCGATATATACTAGAGCATAGCAATCAATGCAATTGTCATTGTTCTTACGAAGATTTCACTTACGTTGATCAACTTAACCTCTGATAGGTACAAAAATAGTACGATTGCTTAGAAACTACTTGAAATATTGCTAGGTATTCATAAATTGCTGTAGCCACAGAACATCTAGTTATATTAAACCCTAACGGGAATCACTTCTTGTTTGAAGATGAAGATAGAGGCTCGTAGCGCCATCGCGGCTGTCGCTGGTTTGATTCCCGTAAAGTTCATTCTCGAATTCGGAGAGCCCTTGAATATGAAAGAAATGAATGTAATAGTAATATTTTTTTACTTAAATAAATAAGTAAAAAAATATTACTTTTATCGTGGAGTTAGTTCATATTTGTCGTAAAGCTGCTTGTCTGCTTTATGTTAAAAATAAAGTTGTTTTTAAATTGGAATTTGGTTTTTTTATTTGATTACTTCACTATACCTATTCATAATAATAATATATTACAGCATTGTATAAATGTAGGGCAGACTACATAATTCCCATCCAAATTATAGGTAACTAGCTTCTGCCCGCGGCTTCACTCGCGTTAGAAAGAGACAAAAAGTAGCCTATGTTACTCTCCATCCCTTCAACTATCTCCATTTAAAAAATCACGTCAATCCGTCGCTCCGTTTTGCTGTGAAAGAAAGACAAACAGACAGACAGACAGACACACTTTCCCATTTATAATAAGTAGTATGGATAGTCAGTCTTGTTTTCCATAACTCATTATTATGCGAGACATGTGAGATGAGTCAGAATATTTGCAAGAATTTATATTTCTAAACACACATTTATAATCACCACGTTTGGAATTATTTCTCTGTTAGATAGGGTAAGTTCGCCTGTTCGCGTCCATAGACCAATTCGCGTCCATTTTACGGATCTCCTTCAAAAAATCCTCGAAATTAAGAAAACTTACGCACCAGTCAAACGAATAGTCATTACCGGTAATACCTCAATGTATAAGAGACACGCACATAAGGTCAAAAGGTCTGTGCGACAAACCAATCCTGTTTAAAAAAATATTTAGTCCCGGCTGTTTAACAAGAAAGCGCGAAAGCGCGGTTTTTTAGATAAAAAATAGTGTGCAGCAGTGCGTTCGATGATAAGTTTTTTATTGTTTTATGTGAATTTTAGGATTAATAGCTGTTTTTAGACTTTTATAATGAAATAAGGAATAATGTTAATCAAAAATTTGCTTAGGTTTTTTACATTTAACGATTAAAATAAGGTGGACGCGAATTACTACATCGAATTTACAAAACTTCCACTTTGCGTCCGCAATGGACGCAAACTGTACCTACAGTGGATAATAATAAATCCAATTGCGTCCACTAAGTATTTTAAATAAATACAATTGTCTTCCCGTTCCCGGGGGTTTCCGGAATGAAAACTATATCCTATGTCCTTTCTCGGGTCCCAGAGTCCCAGACTATATCTGTAACAAATTTCATTCAAATCGGTTCAGTGGTTTTGGCGTGAAGGAGAGACAGACAGGCAAACGGATTATTAATCAAGACTGGTATTTAGCAAAAAGAACAGAACTGATTACTGTTTATTGTAAAACGTGCAATCATTATTTATGTAGTACTTTTTTTTTTTTTGGTTAGTGGGTAATCATCCAATGACTACTCC
This sequence comes from Athetis lepigone, assembly GCA_033675125.1. Taxonomy (NCBI): domain Eukaryota; kingdom Metazoa; phylum Arthropoda; class Insecta; order Lepidoptera; family Noctuidae; genus Athetis; species Athetis lepigone. Next base: position 6,537,079 of record CM066227.1, read on the forward strand.
CGTCCTGGGTGTGGCGGGAGGGCGTGTCAGACTCTCAATGACTAAAATCCACTCATGTTCCCTCGATTGCCCTTTATGTTCCAGGATCACGGTAACTATTACAAACATTCCGCAACCCCGGCAGGCGTTGGCCCTCTTGGGCCCCTTCCTGTGCTGACTCCTTCTCTTTGAGGCGCGCGTGGAACACTAACGAGCCGCCGACGCGGTCCTGGTCCTAGCCGGGCGGCGAGCTACCCATCGCTCGCCATCCGCAGAACCGTGCCTACGGTGACCGGTAGTCGTCTTGCGACTCTCGACGTCTTCGCCTGGGTCTTTGTCCGGGGCGAGAGGCTCGTCGTTGCCTCTCGCGCGCCGCCGCTTCCTTCACTAGCATAACTGCTTCGCAGAAGGAGGCGACAGCATCCCATTCCGTCTCGCCCCGAAGCATGGCCTGAACCAGCGCTGGGCGCGAGAGGTCACTGCCGCCGATCGCCTCTACGAGGACACGTCGATGATCCGCCCATGCGCGGCACACCTCCACCGTGTGCTCGACAGTGTCCTCCAGCGACCGTTGCTGCAGTGGTGACACCCAGGCGTCGCTTCCGCTCGAATCCGACACAGGAACCTCCCGAACTGACCATGTCCGGTGAGGACCTGTGTCAAGCGAAACGTGAGAGCGCCGTGGCGCCTCTCCAGCCACTCCTCAAAGAGGGGTCTTACCGCCGCTATCACGGCGTGCCCAATTTATGTACTACTTACAATCAATGTTGAGATGAAATATATTTATTTTTGTAACTTTTTAATGAAAATAATTATAATTTTTAGGGTTCCGTTCTTCCGTTCCTAGTAAAGGTAAAAACGGAACTCTTATATGATCACTTTGCTGTCCGTCTGTCCGCCCGTCTGTCAAGACCCTTTTTCTCAGAAAGGCGTCGTGATATCAACCTGAAATTAATATCACATACATAGGTCTGCTAACTCTCAAAGAAGTGTAAAAATTGAATTTCTAAATCAACGCAACAAAAATGTATGGCTGTTTACCTTCCATATTGCACATTTAGACATTTGCAAGGGAATCAAAACCTATAGGGTACTTCTAATGGACCTAGAATCATGAAATTTAGCAAGAAGCATTGTCATGTGGCACAAGTAAAGAAAAAGCTCCGAAAACCGTAAACTTGAATTTATTTTACAAAAAATAATAATTACGGAACCCTCGTTGGACGAGTCCGACTTGCACCTGACCATTTTTTTTTATAATTTATATTCATAAACAAAGATTTTTTTTGTAATTCAGCTTATTTTTACAAATTCTTAAAAATATCACCCCTTTATTCCTTTTCTAAGTGGTTGGACGCAAAATGGTCCACGGGTGGACGCAATTTGGATTTTTTGGACGCAAACTGGGTAAAACGCCTATTTCTGAAACTTTCCTATTTAAAAAAAAACACTAAAGGTTTCAAACAAAACTGCAAGTAAATCTTAAAATAGACTAATATAACTAACACATCACATATTTTTTTCATAAAAAATAGTTTTACAACAATTTTATTATCGCCGTCAAAGTTGCCAACTGCACTAAATGGACGCGAACAGGCGAAATGACCCTAAGTAGCTATCTGCCTGCACACAGTGTAAGCTGACCTACTTACAAAGGATTTTGTTTAGACAATTAATAAATTATTTTCTCATCAATGAATGGTAAACTAGTATTTATTCCTCGCAATCTATATCCGTTGTATTAGTCACGTTCAACGTTGATAACAAAAAATATTTAAAAAGGATAAAATAAAAACATTAAATAAAAATGCCTCGCAATTTCCCTACATTCTCAGTTTTTCACAGATATAAAACGTCAAAGAATAATAAAACCCTTAGATAATGAGCATTTCCTTTCATAAGTAGCTGTTTTTGTCACACTGTTACGTCCAATCTTCACGCTTATCTTCTCTCGAGGACATCATCAGAGAACCGCAAAAGACTACTAACGACCCATTCATCAAAAACTCTTACAAAAGCCAACCTTATTTCGACGGGTATAGCGTAGCGAATGGCATGCGGTATCTCGAATGAATAATTACGCGAAATATGCCTGCTTTCGTAACTACGAGGTTCAAATGAGTGTTCTTGCATTCGACTTTCGTAAACGAAGATATCGTGTAAAAATTGTGAAACTAAGCGAGGCCGGCCCGAGCTGGAACAGTGGCCTTTGTTACACGGATTAATTTCATATGGTTAATTAATTCCTTGTGATACACAATCGCGTGCTTTGCAATACATCGTAGTTCGAGGTAAAATGTTGTTACTGAGACTACGGCTACGGAATGAGTGTTACAACGAGGCTAGTTTGCTTTGTTTTGTGAATCTGAAATCGACTTTATCTCACATACTTCATAATATAATGTCTAAAGAGACTACCTTTTAGAATCTTCCTCCTCACGTTATGGAGTTTTTCGTCGGATATTTTCTTTTGAAATAGAACTTTAAATTCGGTCTAGTTAATGAACTTAAAAGTAAGAACTGAAGGTTTCAGAAACTGATAGGAATTAAAAAATATCTTACACAATAAAATATTTCGTGAGCGTTGATGTTAACCCCAATATTTGAATGAAGGAAAAGCACTGAAAAAAACATCTTCGTCTCTGGCTACCGTACAAAGTCGTAATACCTAATATTAGTGTGTTATTTTGGAGAAGTGAAATCTTTTGCGCAGTGTTTACAATCATGCGCGAACGTCCCGAACAGGAACGCGGATTCAGTTACTTTTGCGTGTGTGTAATTAACTCAATTCTTAGTTAATTAAAAGAAATCTATGTATCATTGAAGACTTGACTACCATCTGACACTGTTAGTTACGCACTGTTAGAGCTACCCATTCTAAATCCTTATGTTAGTTGTTACTCCTTTACGCGAAAACTACTGGACCGGAGCAATAATCTACCTAGTTTTTTTTAGTAACTTTGTTTTATAAATGTTCATCAATCATAATCAGAGTTCAACCCGTCAGTAAATCAATCCTTATTTAGTTACACACACGGCAGATGGTTAGGTCGCTTTTGTTACTAATCATATAAAAGGCAAATCGTGCTATGTCCATTCGTGGTTTCTTTTTTATGCAAAAATAATGTAGTCCATATTCTTTCTGGTTGGTTTAAACCTTCGAACACACCTGATTCAAGACACAATAAAAAGAAAATAGTGCAGATTCTCTTATTCACAAACCAAATTTAATTAAAAGTTGAATGCATCTTTCTCTTTCAATTTCATTAAGAAAAGGATATTAAATAATTAAGACAAGAAGGGGCCCAACAGGGTCAACGCCTGCCGGGGTTGCGGAATGTTTATAATAGTTACCGTGACCCTGGAACATAAAGGGCAATCGAAGGAACATGAGTGAGTTTTAGTCAGTAAAAGTCTGACACGCCCTCCCGCCGCACTCAGGACAGGAGCAGTCAATTGATGATTTCCTACTCACAAAAAAAAAAGACGCTCCATAGATAATTTAGCCGCGACAATGAGTGGGAAATCATCCAATACAAGAGAATTAACACCAATAGCAGTGCGAAACACCCGGCTATCGCTTGACCATTGAAAGCTTACACAAATTAATCTTACAATAATCCTGCCTGATATTATTACTTGTATTTTTTCCTATAATCAGACTACATTCACATCTATTATATCGGCTCCCGGAAAACGTTAGAGCACAAAGTATGCGCAAACGCGGAAGACCCGCACGCACATGTAACAATTCCGCGCCATAGTCGACGGCGCCATTCGAGTGCGATCGATTTAGAACATCTCACATGCGCGTGCGTTTGATATACAAACTCAAACGGCTTGAACTCGCCAGTTGAACACCATGTTGGCCTTAGCGGATCAATTTATTCCATAAAGAGTAACACCGGCTGGTAGAGAGGTCACTGTTCGTAGTGTTCGTTACAAGAACACACTTCCTAGTAGCGACGTGATTCACTTGCGTTTATTATGACGACATGTACGTCAGGCTGGCCCGGCCCCATGGAATTTAATAATGAGATTGTTATCAATCCAATGTACCCGGGTATACTAATATATGTAACACCTTCATTTTCAATGTAACTCTTTTTAAAAGAAATTACGTGCACTTCTTAGTGGCCGGGCCAGCCTGACGTTTTCAGCCCGGCCACCTTGTTTCCCACTAATCTACAAAAAATACTGGCAATATTGTGCTACAGATGAAATTTACCCTATAATTTATGCATATGTAACACAAAATCGAATCCTAAAATGCAATAGCATACGAAATATTAGCGGTTGCAGGTGGCCGGGCTGAAATTATTTCGTTACTATAAAACAGTAAAACTGCAACACCTACCAAAAAATAATACCAGTACATAATGAGATATAGAGATATAGAATACATGTAACGCTTTCATTTTAAATTATAATACATATTTAGAAAGAATAATCACTTGAAATTATATTTCAGCCCGGCCACCTAAAAGCGGTAATATTCCCTAAAATCTTATGCTAATTTGTACAGTAAAACCTGATACAGCTATGAAATGAAAGTTACATTCGTTTCGTTTTAGTCGTATACCTTTAAGCCTTCTGTTTGACTAGATTATCAAAATCTGAGAAACTTGCCGAAGAGTGACTATCATTTATTAACTAATTTCAGGACATTTGGTTTGTTGAGTGAAACAAAATGCGTTACTATGATATTTTTATTAATAAACTAAGTAGTATAAATCACACATAATAATTGTTGGATACATAATACCTAAACCTATATATATTTTCTCCGTTTTTGGCTTCACAACATAACCATACAAAGATAATAGTTCACAGACGCTACCACCGATTTTTAGACGGCGCCTGTGTCGCGTCCCAACCTAAGTCGTAAGATATTTTCCCTGAGTAGACAGAATAGATGCGCAAGAGCCGTGTAGTTATCAACACTTCTGACATAATATTTTACGTTTTAATATTACTGTGAGTGTAAAATTTGATCAGTTGTTGCAGTGTAGTTGTTTGTGATGTGATGTTTTTAAGGTAAGTCATAGTTTTGATAAATTAAAATATATCGACAAACAATGTTAATGGGTAGCTAAGTAATTATTTAAAAAAATATACAGGTAAAGTAAAGTAAATCTAAACACTCATTTACTTAATAATAAAACTCCATACAATGCCATCAACTAAATATATTTTATCCTTTCGTTTATAGTCAATAGGTAATAATTTTGGTGATTTACTAACAGTAAGTGTTTAGTTTTTGTGAATCTTATTGTTGTGTACCTACCCTATGTATTTACTTATTATTATTGTGTACTTATTTATTTCGTGAAATCAATAATTAATCAGTTTCTTATTAATTACTGTAAGATTTATATATTGGATTTTAGTGAATTATTCATTGTAATCAGGCAACCGTCGACGGTGTTCGTCTGTACCCGCGCTTCTTGTAACTCCCCCTTGTACGGCCTGCCACAGCGATCCACGTCCCTCGCTCACCGCATTCTTTTCCTCGTCCCGCGACACGCGCCCCTCTCCCCATCTCTATTCTATCTTATATATTTCTAATGTCCCAAAAGTTATAAGTTTTGTGAAAGTAAATTTGATTCTTATGAACATTCTTTGCTTTCTTTCTTTCTTTCTTTCTTTCCTTAGGTGCTAAAATATTTTTTAATAGATTTATGTATATACTTGATAATGCATGCAAATGTTACTGCATACACTTATCTTTTTAGTTATTTAGCCTACATGAATACCTATTACGAAACCATAGAAACTGATTAATTATTGATTTCACGAAATAAATAAGTACACAATAATAATAAGTTAATACATAGGGTAGGTACACAACAATAAGATTCACAAAAACTAAACACTTACTGTTAGTAAATCACCAAAATTATTACCTATTGACTATAAACGAAAGGATAAAATATATTTAGTTGATGGCATTGTATGAAGTTTTATTATTAAGTAAATGAGTGTTTAGATTTACTTTACTTTACCTGTATATTTTTTTAAATAATTACTTAGCTACCCATTAACATTGTTTGTCGATATATTTTAATTTATCAAAACTATGACTTACCTTAAAAACATCACATCACAAACAACTACACTGCAACAACTGATCAAATTTTACACTCACAGTAATATTAAAACGTAAAATATTATGTCAGAAGTGTTGATAACTACACGGCTCTTGCGCATCTATTCTGTCTACTCAGGGAAAATATCTTACGACTTAGGTTGGGACGCGACACAGGCGCCGTCTAAAAATCGGTGGTAGCGTCTGTGAACTATTATCTTTGTATGGTTATGTTGTGAAGCCAAAAACGGAGAAAATATATATAGGTTTAGGTATTATGTATCCAACAATTATTATGTGTGATTTATACTACTTAGTTTATTAATAAAAATATCATAGTAACGCATTTTGTTTCACTCAACAAACCAAATGTCCTGAAATTAGTTAATAAATGATAGTCACTCTTCGGCAAGTTTCTCAGATTTTGATAATCTAGTCAAACAGAAGGCTTAAAGGTATACGACTAAAACGAAACGAATGTAACTTTCATTTCATAGCTGTATCAGGTTTTACTGTACAAATTAGCATAAGATTTTAGGGAATATTACCGCTTTTAGGTGGCCGGGCTGAAATATAATTTCAAGTGATTATTCTTTCTAAATATGTATTATAATTTAAAATGAAAGCGTTACATGTATTCTATATCTCTATATCTCATTATGTACTGGTATTATTTTTTGGTAGGTGTTGCAGTTTTACTGTTTTATAGTAACGAAATAATTTCAGCCCGGCCACATGCAACCGCTAATATTTCGTATGCTATTGCATTTTAGGATTCGATTTTGTGTTACATATGCATAAATTATAGGGTACATTTCATCTGTAGCACAATATTGCCAGTATTTTTTGTAGATTAGTGGGAAAAAGGTGGCCGGGCTGAAAACGTCAGGCTGGCCCGGCCACTAAGAAGTGCACGTAATTTCTTTTAAAAAGAGTTACATTGAAAATGAAGGTGTTACATATATTAGTATACCCGGGTACATTGGATTGATAACAATCTCATTATTAAATTCCATGGGGCCGGGCCAGCCTGACGTACATATGACGACATGTAATGTATATCTGTACTGTAATCAACCGGCAGAAAAAATACCATGTAACAAGATTTCTTTGTTTTTGCTTTATTGTTGTGCAATGAGGTATTCCACTCAGCTAGTGTTACAGAGCAAAGTGAAGTTTAGTCCGTTCTCCCTCAAGGAAAATGGAGCCCATGTTTTCCAAAATGGGTTTATCTATAATGTCTCAAGTCTGCGCTCCACTTCTATTATATTCTTCTTCGCAAGAACCTAAGCAATTTATTTCAATGTTTATCCCATTGAAAAAATATTTTATATTTGCAACAAAGAAAGTTGTGTCTATAACTTACTGAAGCGGAGGATAATAACTATCTTCGTAAACTGGCCGCCAGCTGACTGTCAACCAAAATGTCAATGTCAAACAGTAAATGTCAAAATTCAAAATGTCAAGGCGAAAACAATGAAAAATAAAAAGCAAATTACGAATTAATTAATTATCAAAGAAATCCAATATTGATAAGATTATAAACACTTATTGGCATTTAAGTTTCCTTTCAAACAAATTATGTAGGTACTGTAATGCTAATTTATTAATAGTTAGCTACGCGCTTCACGTGTGAACTTCGAAATAGTTTTATGGATTTAAAAATAACTTTTGGAACTCGCGCTGATACTCGTGTTCCCGTTCCTAGTTAGTTGCACCCGGTGCTAGTTAATTCGTAGTAGTGCGTTTAACTTTGAAAATGGCTTTAGCCGTGACTCGAGTGGTACTAAAATGCGAAGACGCTCAAAAAACTCAAGTACTAGGTATGAATTTTAACAGCTAGCTATTAAACACAAGGCTAATAGTTGAAACTAGAAACATAATATGCTAGTTAATGACGTAACTGATGATTTCCGCTCTAATAATCGGTTTGCAATGTGTACTGAAAATGCTTAGACAATTTATGCCATAAATTGTTTTGTCTTAACCTGCGAATTAATATGTATTGGATTGGGCACACTGGTGAAACTTTTCCTTATTGGGCCAATTAACTATTCTTAACATAGTGTCTAAAACACACACAGCACTGTTACTACAATATGTGTTATTTAAGAGTTCAAAAATTCTGTATTAGAAGAGTTATTAAAAAAATTATAATGTAGTAAGTAAGTAGTGTCTAATAATGATATTAGACACTACTTACTTCCAAATATGTTTTGGATATATCTGATATTGGAGAATAAAAGCACTGTGAAGTCTCAAATCGCTGATCAGCCTTACGCAAGTGTGGTGGTCACTCATACCTCCTCTGCTGGCATTTTTTTTTATAGACATATGTTTATAACAGCTATTTATTTAAGTACTGAAATTGGTTCTATTGTAAATTGTACAGGTGCCTGTCAAAATATATAAATAATAATTATGATATGGGTCCACCCTTTATAGCAGAACTTTTTACGTCATAATTTTATTTTGCATAGCAACGGATAGCATAAACCTCTTTTCGCAGAAAATCGTTTGGCATACACTCATTTACCATACACCGAAACCCATAATTTTGTAAGTCAGAATCATCTTTAGGCATAAATTTCATATCCATAATAATCAATAAGTATAACCATCACATCGTAGAAAGTTCAAAACCAGAATCATCTTTTGCCATATTATTTTATATCCATAATAATCAAAAGAAGAACCATCATATCGCAGAAAATTCACAGCCAGAATTATCTTTTGGCATGCATTTCATATCTTATTTTGGCATGCAGCAAGCATGCAAGCATGCAGCAAGCATGCAGCAAGCATGCAAGCATGCAACCAGCATGCATCATGCAGCAGGCATGCAGCATGCAAGCATGCAACATGCAGCAGACATGCAACATGCAGCAAGCATGCAACATGCAGCAGGCATGGCTTCTGTCACGGCTCCGGCGCTGCGGGGCTCCTGCGGCCCCACGCGAGCTAATCGTCGCAGATGGTTTTACGTCCACCACCGCAGCTTCGGCTTGCTGGCCGGCTGTGCCGGCCAGCCTCAGCCGCGGCGGTGTGCGTTAAAACCACCTGCTCCTCAGCTCGCGGGCCGCCTCGCCCCTCCGCGCCTTCGCGGGTTTAAATTACACTCTAGGGGTAGGGCAGACAAGACTACGTGAAGTCGGTTTTGCAGCGATTCATTTCAGTCACTCACTTTTGTAGCACACCATAGTGATTTTTTAAAACAATATTTTTTTTTCAATATCACTAATAAATTATTTCTATTGAAATTCTGTGATCTTCGTAGTATGCTAAGTCAAATTATGCCAAATAATCGGCGCTCTAAATAAACGTTATGCTAAACGAAATTATGCAAAATTGTAACTCTGACAAAGGTAATTATTCCCAATACGATTCTGCCATCTTAAGAGTATCCCATTTAAAATTCGGACATAAAAACATTAGGCCAAAAAACAATTATGTTAAATATTTTTTATACCTTAACAATGTTCGTTTAAAAAAGTTTCTGCCAAGTGAGTTATGCCAAATAGGTTTCGGAGAAACAAGTTTCTGCAAGATAGAGGGCACCCTTATGATATAAGATACTTTGATATAAAATATTTTTATTTTGATTTTGAATAACATTGAATTAATTTGAATAATCATTTTGTGCACTTGCATCATGTCATATGTGTTTGACACAGCAATTAGTCACTAAGGGTTAATAAATTCACATTATCATTAAGCAATCATATCTCAAAATAATTAATCAGAGCTATAATTATTGATAGTGACACATTGTTGAAGTATCTTGAAACAATATTTGCTATAAATTACTCACAGGTTTGACTGATAAGATCTATGAAGTAAGAACCATGAATGGTGGCTTCTTGGACATAAACATTACCCAAGTTCATGACTAACTTTGAAAAAAATTGCCTCATACTTAGGGATTTTCTGTAATGCACCCAGTGTACATCTATGCTAATATTATAAAGCTGAAGAGTTTGTTTCTTTGTTAGGTTGAATGTGCTAATTATTTAAGTGTTGGATAGCCTATTTATCTAGAAAGGTTATATAACATTATGGTACAACTTATCTATGTGAGCATAGAGCAATAATGTAAAGAGTAATGTAAGCCACAAGTGAGTACATTATAAACTCACACACACAAACAACCAGACTGAACATGGCTAAACAAATATGAAGCCAGTGTGAGAATCTATCCTGCAACATTCAATGCAGCATCAAATTGCTTAGCTACTGTAATAATGTAGGTTCTAGCAACAGCTAAGTTCTAAAGAAAACATTTTCTAATTCCAGATTTATCAGAATGCCAACTGATGCAAGTACCTGATGCTGTGTACCACCTGATGCGACACACAGAGCTCAAGAGTTGTGATCTCAGTGGAAATGTTATTACTAAGATACCTCCTAAGTTTGCAGTCAAGTTTAGTTTAATTACAGGTGAGTTTTACAACACATGTATTTGCTCTAATAAATGTAGTTCTACAGATTCAAATTCATTAACCATATTTTCTGTTCAGATTTTAAATAATAGTTACTAGCCACAATAAAATAAATGTAGAGGTCTTGTGCGTGCACAGTGAAAATGCCAGATTTACTTAAGGGCAGAGGGGTAGGCGGATGTAGTGTTGAGGTATGTCCGTGCGCAATCGGTGGAATAAAAGACATGTTCTAAGAAAAAACAATAACAATAATAATTTATACAATTTATATAACTATAATTTTATTAATATAACTACTACCAGTGTCCTTCCTCCTCTCTCCTACTTAATCTATGCTGTGCCCGTCAGGGTCCATAATTGTGACTATGTAACTGTTTCCTACCAACTTATGTATACATTATGGTACGCAATAAAGAATTGAGAATATAAACAAAAAATCCGAATGAATGTGGTCTTCTAGCAATTCTTAATTTGAATTCTTTCAATTCCAGATTTAAACCTGTCGAACAACCAAATGGCGAAGCTCCCCGACGAGCTGTGCACCCTGGCGTGTCTCGAGCGACTGGACATCTCGCACAACACGTTTGTGGCGCTGCCGCAGATCACCTTCCAGTGCCCCAGCCTACACACACTGCTGGCCCATCACAATCAGATCATTGGTACTTGACATTTTATTCTAACACTAAAGTAAGGTAATTGTTTCACTGACATGCTTTCTTTTGTGTGTCATTTGTCTTATATTAGAAGTAGTACCCCACATAGAGTCAACTATATCTAGTAACTAGAATAAATACCAACAGTAAATCAGCAAAGCAATACATCTTTGTCTTCGTATTATAGAGAAAACTCAAACAAAGTTCTGAAATAAAATAACTTCTTATTTCTCTATTTACAGAAATTGATGTGGACAGATTAGCCAGATCCCGTGCCCTAGAGTACGTTGACCTAAGTGACAACCCCATTCCGCCGCGCATGCACGACGAGCTCAAGCAGCTGTCGCGGCCCACAGTCTCTGTCTCCGAGAGACAGAAAGAAGACTGGGAGGAAGACCTTCTAATATAGAAGTGTGCTCTTGTGGACTTATTGCATTCAGGGCCAGGGGTTGCGGTACAGGAGTTTTTGACAGAAGCAAGGAAAGGGTTCAATACATTTTTTTCGAACTATGGCTCTATCGTAGTTCGTAGGGATTGGTGCAATATTAATGTCGAAAGCTTAAAACAACTGGTCCTAACTAAACTGTGATCTTCTCTGTGAAAAGAGGACAATATCAACATGATTTTATAGTGTATGCTATATTTTTAGTAATAATTGACAGCATTGACGTGATTTGAAAGAGATTTGTAAGAGATTAATAAATGTTTTTACATCTTTTGACGTGCTCAAAAGTTAGCGTACTTAATTAGACTAAATGTGATTTGGCTTGTAAAATCGTTGAACTTATAAAGCTTGTATTAAAAATGAAGCAAATTAATAAATTTTATATACTTAGAGCTACTTATATATTTTTGATACATAAGATGGTCGGATAGTATTATGTTGATATATCTCATTGTATTGAATACTAGTCCATCATTAGTTAAGCTTGTGAATTCCAATAGGAATGAAATTATGTTGTAAGTAAGTAATTGATAAGTACACCCAGTACACCTACGTAATATATGTCTATTTTCAATTTGTATAAGTTGCAGTCAACTAGTAAAACAACAACCGAGCCTTTTGACTAAACTGTGTAAGCATCCTACCCCATATATAGCCTTAGCGTCTAATAAAACATGTAATCAAAGCGAGGTCGATGAACCTCCGCTCTGCGGGGCTTCTTTTTCGTCTGCACAAGTAAAAGGATTTAAATACACAAACCTTGTCTTGGGTGGCCCAAAATTTGTGGTTTAGCTCAATACCTAGCTATTTATTTGAATAGCTGATTAATCTAGTTGGCGGCGACGAATATATCTTAAGTACGGTTGTTATTTTCTAATTAATTCACCCTATGTAAATTGCTTATAATTTTTATTGACACATTTTATCCAAAGAATCATTGACTGATGAAATAAAAAATATATATTCTATATTAAATTGAATGCAATCGGCAATTTTCTAAAATAAACATTTAAAGTCTTTTTATGTGTTTTTTGTAACATGTATGTATTAAGAGTACATAAAGTGAGTAATAAATAACGCATTTGCGAAATTTTAATGCAAAATGATTTTTTTAAATCCTGGTGTTGTCTGCCTCAATAAGGCCGCGTTTCCACTGACGTGGAGCTGGGCGGAGCGGAGCTTAGCGGTGCACAAATTGACCAATGACTATGCTTGAAATCTCCGCTCCGCTTCAATGGAAACAGTACGAGCGGGGTGGAGCAGAGCTGAGCGGATATTCATACATCGAGGCGGTGCAGTGCGGAGGACAGCGAGCATTGGGGTGCAGAGCGGAGGACAGCGGGGCGGTGCGGAGCCGGGCGGTGCGGAGCGGGGCGGTGCATGACTCGCGCGCAGTGTGTCAGTTGTCTTCGTTACGTCATTTACATTACGAAATCGATCTCCTGCAATTAGTATCCTTCTTCTGTATAATATATGGTTTAAGATGACTGATAATTCATGGAAAAGTTTTCTTGATACCCTATACGAAGTTTCGAACATTTCGTCATCACACGTCTGAAAAAAAGTTGAAAATTCTCCATGCACAGAATGGTACTTTATATGTTGTCGAATCCAGAATCTATGTTTTCTCTTCGAATCCAAAAAAGTCGCAACAGTCAATGCTACTTCATCTGATGCGTTATCTTCGTCTTCAAGTAGAGAAAGATATAAAATGATTGCTTTTTTCTTTTTAAACGACAACATGACGTATGGTCTTTCCGAGAGATTGGGTGTAACTAAGTGCAAAAATGCGCGATTCCAAAAGTATGCTCCACTCCGCTCTACTCCGCTCACTGACCACTCACCGCTCCTCTCCGCCCAGCTCCGCTTCAGTGGAAACACTGACCACTTTTTACCGCTCTTCTCCGCTCCTCTCCGCCCAGCTCCGCTTCAGTGGAAACGCGGCCTAAGTCCACAGTTTCGGTTAACAAGTAACCGTGATAGCTTGTGGAAATTCAGTTAACCCATTGCAGCTTAGCCGCGTTTAACAATTAAAATTTTAATTAAAATCCGTACTAATATTATAAATGCGAAAGTAACTCTGTCTGTCTCTTCTTCACGCCTAAACCACTGGACCGATTTGAATGAAATTTGGTACAGATATAGTATGGGACCCGAGAAAGGGGTTATTCCGATCTGTCACCCCGTTTTGTCCCCAAGGGTTGGTAAAATACTGAGATACTTAGTATTTAAATCAATCAAAAGTACTAGGCGCGCAGTAGCGTGAAGAGGTTAATAGAAAATGTGATCCACACATTGCTTACTGGGGGACAAATCGAACTTTTTTTCCTATCTGTCACCCGTGGGGACAAAACGGGGTGACAGATCGGAATAATCCCGAGAAAGGACATAGGGTAGTTTTTATCCCGGAAATCCCTCTGAAACGGAAACTATTATTCAAAGCGGACGAAGTCATATGTAACACTAACTAACACTGTGAAGTAAGTGGCCAATCTATCCTTCAAACGCCCGCCATTTTGGCGCGCTAGTGTGACGTCATAGTTCATGCCAATCAAACAAATAAGCAACATTTGTTGGTGAAATGTATCATATTCGCTTTTATGAATGACTTCAAATTTCAAGCTTTCTTTTACTACATTATTACGTTCGAGAGACTAAGGGTGAGGGCCCGAAGGACTTAATGAATAAGTTTGGCATGACTAGAAGGCCAAAGTCAAAGGCAATGCGTTATTAAAGTTTAGACCAAATGCATGACGATGAAGGAGGGTTGCCGGTTGGTTTGCGGTGCTACAAAAAAATAATTTGAAAAGAGGTCTTAACCCAGCAGTGGGGCATTAATTTACACATAGAAAACAAAAAAAACCTCTTCTGTTGACTTCTGACATTGTTAAGTCAGTATACCTACGAAGCCAATTATTCAAGAAAAAAAATTGCAACAGCTTGACTTTAACCGACTTTAACAATTACTTACAAAACTACGCTACATATTCATTTCTCTAAATTTCCAGTGCAATTGAAAAACAAAAATTGTTTCGCCACAAGTCACCAATGAAGAATTGAATCAGAAAGATAATTTTCATCAGGTACAGTCAAAGATATAAATCTTTGATTACAATACAATGGCAGGTCATGGAGTAGAAGATAATCCAAATTTGAAGGGCTTATCCCGCTATTTCAATAGTGAAACAAACAGAGGACGAGCTAATGTATGTATTTATAAATGATTAGAAAGCAATACTCATTTTATGATGTCAGTCATTTTCTGCCCTTGCTATTGAAGTCAGAGAGGGCGTAATTCCATTGTAGCTCAAGCAAAACCGTGATAATTAAGGTTATTTATCATGGGGGGATGCGCTGGTGGTCCAATACCAGTCATTAGCACGTAGCTACTATACTTAGCACTAGCACGGATCATGCGTCAAGCGAGTGACTGCAATGGGGTCTTCTGATACACGGTAGCAAGAGGAACCATGAAGTTTAAGATTCCGACTGAGTCCGACATACTATATTCCCGTTCTCCCAACATAATTTTTTAAATTCATTATTTTGCAGGTATCTAAAGCAACATACGGTATAATAGCATTAAGTGTTATATACTACAAGTTTTTCAGATCAAAAGCACCTCCGAAGACCGCTAAGAAGTAGATAAAAAAGTAAGTGCATGGATCTGTACTTTAGAAAGTTATTACTTTATATTTAGTTGTTCATTGCACTTTTGTGCGGAAAATAGAATAAGGGACTACGCACATTTGATCAGCTTTTGTACGAAAGCTGAACAGGCGCGTACACGTCTTCATACATAGGTACGGTTAGTAAAGTAGGTATGTAGCGCCGTCATCTGCGGGGTTTTCTTGAACACCAATGAATGTATTCAAATGAAATTTAACCTAGTTGAAGAACTAGTCACTTTCTACTATAGTTTAAATTTTTATTAGATAATATCCGTAACTGTATCTGACGGCCCTGCATACTTATCTACTTTGCTGACTGTACATATTTATTTCTACAGCGTACTTTACGGCTACAGAGTACTTTTATTAGGTATGGATATAAGTTGAATAGAGCAGAGCTGAATAAATGTGCATAGACTGTCATTTAGTCGGAAAAGGGAATAGGTATGGTAACGATCGACGATAGTGACGAAAGTATCTACCATTATTTATATATATCGTTAAAAAGGGCATACATATACTGGATCATCATCATCTTCCTAGCCTTTTCCCAACTATGTTAGGGGTCGGTTTCCAGCCTTACCGGATTCAGCTGGATACAAGTGTTTTACGTGAAGCGACTGCCTATCTGACCTCCACAACCCAGTAACTGGGCGACACGATACCTCTTGGTTAGATTAGTCAGACTTTCCGGCAAAGAGTATAGTAATACAATCTCGCCAATGCGCATGTGCAAGATAAACTTAAGAAAGTATCTACATATGAATTAAAAAAGCCACATTGGTACTCGCCCGGATTCGAACCCACAATCTCTTACGGGCGCCTTATCCACTTTGCCATCACGACCTTTTTACATATTATACTATTCATACACTGAGTGTAGGATAGACATACTGGCGCTTAGTTCCATACTTTCGATAAAGTAATCGATATTCTTGCTATCGATCGGTTTGATCGGATAGACTATGCAGGGTATTTCTGCGCACCATAGAATAATTTATTCATGAAATACTAAATGCCGCAATGGCATCACTGACCTTAACTGAAATAACGAAATAAAAATGTTAATATGTTGATGTGTGATGGACGATGATATATTAGACGCATCCGTATAAAGGAAAAAATTCCAACAGTATGAATGTTCGTAGTGGTAAAAGTGATAAGTTTTTTTTAGATAAATTGTAAAATAAACTATTAAACACATACGGTTCTTAGTAGTTGAAAACAATATCCAGGAAAAAAAATATGAAAACTAGCTTTTGCCCGCGACTTCGTCCGCGTGGAATAATAGTTCCCGTTCCCGGGGGATTTCCGGGATGAAAACTATCCTATGTCCTTTCGCGGGTCCCGGACTATAACTGTACCGTTTAAGCGTAAAGAAGAGACAGTCAGACAGAGTTTCTTTCGCATTTATAGTATTGAAATGGATAGTTACCCCGCTTTGAAAGAGAGGGACTGCCCACAATAACCGTGATAGAAATAAATAGGCTGGTTTCATTCAATAAGTGCAGGCTCCATTTTCATCTATAGGTACCTTCATGGTCCAATTCAGTCCAGTGACTTGACATTAAAAATCTCTGTCATATTAATTTTTGGCATCTCTTTCACTCTTAGCAAAAATACTGGCTGTTCTGCTGTCATTGTTATGTTTATGTTAGATAGAAATATTGACTGTCAACTTGACAGAGTGTCAAGCTGACATAAGATAACTGCGATTGACTGACTGCGACTTTGGGAATTGCACCTACCTACTTTACGATATTACATAAGGATAAAATACCTTTTTATCAGGTATAATTCTATTTTTTACACAAAAACTAATTTGAAACATAATATTACATCATCAGTTTATTCCATGATTACTCTTTTACTCCATTGAAATCTATTCAGTGCTCTGTTTTCTACATAAATTTGTATTATTTCATTTAAGAATGGCCGGAGACAGTTCAGTCGATGAATCCCAGCTTAAAGGCTTGTCCAAATACTTCAACAGCCAAACGAACAGGGGCAGGGCTAATGTAAGTATTAAATAGTGGATTAATTCATTTATTCAAAAAATATTTTGAGGTTAGTACATAAGTTCAGTTAAAATGTTCTCTGCCATGGTCTTGTAACTTATGAAGATACTTCCCTTGTCATACGAACAAGTATTTTGTGAATCGTAAAAGCATATGTAATGGTACAGGAGGAATTCCTATTAATTTAATGATTCTAACCGAAACTGCTAATTATGCTACACCTGATTCGAGCGTGTGCGTTGTCCCAGCGGAAAAGTGTCGATTTTCTAAATTTCAGTTTAGCAGATAATTAGTGTATGACGTCCTGTAAATGTGTATGCTAAATTCAAATTTGTGTATCCAGCCATTCGGCAGATATTCAACAAAAACTGGTTCCGCCAGGACAACGTTGTCCCAGCGGAATATTTTTTTTTCTATGGACTTACAAGAAAAAAAATATATACAATAATTAGTGTGTAACGAGAGGTAAATGTGTATGCGTAAATGAAATTTGTGTGTCGTCTATTTACGAAGATATTCAATTTGCCGCTGCGACAACGTTTGGCAATTTCATGAAAATCATATATAACGCTTTAGTACAGAGTTGTAATTTCTTATGCATGTTGCTTTGTATTTGTGTATAATGTGTGTAAAAACAGAATTTGAAAAAAGCATACCGTTCACAAGATATACACGTAAACGTAAAATAAGGTTATTAGGCCCAAACTCTTAAAATAGGAACTCTAGAGTCTAACTTTTAACTTTTATCTGAATCTTGTAGGGGTCTACGACGTCCTGCCAAGTTTCATCTATGTGTGCTTAGTAATTAATGAGCAATGCCATAATTTACTACGAATATACCACTATACTTTATGATATCCGATTTTAGGACTTCTTAATGGAAAAGCGAAATAAAACATATTCCAACCATTAGTGTACTAATGCAACTACTCATATCTGAAATTTCAGTTCATTACACTAAATAATTAAAGAAATATAATAAAATTACCAGAACAACTACAAAACCTGGATTAACCGACCAAGTTTGAATAGACACAAAAAAGCGGTCGTGCAGTACATAGACCAAACGTTCCAAATTTCCAGTATAATATCGTTATTTTGCTGTTGTGCACGTACAGGTGCGTGCACAATAGTTTTGCAGAAAATAAAACAACTGAATTAATTTTATATTTACAAAAGTATTTATTCACTTAATGACTATTTCAAATAAAAAATAATTATAATCATAACCATACATATAGATTGCCATACATAAACACTTAAACATTTTTTATGAGCATCAGTTGTATGAAAAATAAAAAAAAACTGAATTCAAGGCATTTATTTATTATAATCTTTATTGTACATCACATAAACAAAATACTTAAAGGACAAAAAAAATATAAAATGAATGTAGTGATGAGAACGGTAATCATTAATTACTTAGGTGTATTTTAGTACGTTCTTCAATATAAGTGAAGAAAATAATAGTTAAAACTAGTACAATAACTATTTTTGTGTCATGGCGGTAATAAAAATCTGTTTTCATTATGCGCGCGCATTTTTTTTTATGTGAAGGTTTACATATTTTAATCATTCTGCCTAGTCTTACGTTTATATTTTTTTGCTTGAAAAGTTTTTACCATAATGTCTAGCGTAGTGACAATGGAATACGCATGTAACATTTTCTAATGATTTTGTAGTATTTAATTTAATATAATTTATACAGCCACTGAATTACACTCTAATAAATCAAGCCAAAAACCGCGCGCATCTTAAAATGGTGGCCAAAGACAAAAAAAATGAATGTTCGATTTATTTACTAAAGGTTTTATTTTTAATAAATAAATCGTTTATACAAGTGAAAATAGTCAAAACTGCATGAAATAAGTAAGTTAGACACTAATTTATACCATTGAACGCAATAACTTCTGAGAAATATTTTCTTACTCAAAATTAAAAAAAAAAACAACTTTTTTTTGTAAGAATAGAATAAACTAAACTTAAGTAATAAAATAAATACGGTTGCGTCTTGGATAGGATTTGACATTACTTTTACACGATTACATTACATGATTTATTACATTTTTATCCGACTACTAGAAAAAGGAGAAGGTTCTCAATTCGGATGTTTGTATTTTTTTTTAATGTTTGTTAGCGCATATCTCCTTCGTTTACCAACCGATTTGAACAATTCTTTTTTGTTTGAAAGGGTAGACTTCCCAAATGGCCCCATTGTCATTAGGTCCAGGATCTGATGATGGTACCATGCCGAAATCGAAGGAACTCTTCAATTTTTATAGAAAAACGTTCATTGAGACTCTAACTAAAAACTAAAAAGCTTTTTACAAAAAAATGATAACCGACTTCAAAAACTAAAAGCACAAAAATAACTATTTCGGAAGTCGGTGGCTTCTCTTCTCTGTCTATTTAATATGTTGCCACGGACTTCCAAAATAGTTATTTTTGTGCTTTTAGTTTTTGAAGTCGGTTACCTTTTTTTTGGAAAAAGCTTTTTTATTACATGATTTTTTATCTTACCTTGTTTATCTTCCAGTCATTCTTACTATTGGCTCACAGTCACGCTATGTCTCTATCTGAGGTATTATTATTTAATTTATACGTAAATCACCAAAAAAATTTTTATTCTGGAATTTTAGGAAAAACTAAGATAATAATTATATATTGATATTACGTTAGCATTTGTGTACGCATCTGTACCGAGCTATTACACTCTATTATACTGAAAATTTGGATCGTTCGGTCTATGTACTGCACGGCCGCTTTTTTGTGTCTATTCAAACTTGGTCGGTTAATCCGGGTTTTGTAATTGTTCTGGTAATTTTACTTTATTTCTTTAATTATTTAGTGTAATGAACTGAAATATCAGATATGAGTAGTTGCATTAGTACACTAATGGTTGGAATATGTTTTATTTCGCTTTTTCATTAAGAAGTCCTAAAATCGGATATCATATAGTATAGTGGTATATTCGTAGTAAATTATGGCATTGCTCATTAATTACTAAGCACACATAGATGAAACTTGGCAGGACGTCGAAGACCCCTACAAGATTCAGATAAAAGTTAAAAGTTAGACTCTAGAGTTCCTATTTTAAGAGTTTGGGCCTAATAACCTTATTTTACGTTTACGTGTATATCTTGTGAACGGTATGCTTTTTTCAAATTCTGTTTTTACACACATTATACACAAATACAAAGCAACATGCATAAGAAATTACAACTCTGTACTAAAGCGTTATATATGATTTTCATGAAATTGCCAAACGTTGTCGCAGCGGCAAATTGAATATCTTCGTAAATAGACGACACACAAATTTCATTTATGCATACACATTTACCTCTCGTTACACACTAATTATTGTATATATTTTTTTTCTTGTAAGTCCATAGAAAATAAAATATTCCGCTGGGACAACGTTGTCCTGGCGGAACCAGTTTTTGTTGAATATCTGCCGAATGGCTGGATACACAAATTTGAATTTAGCATACACATTTACAGGACGTCATACACTAATTATCTGCTAAACTGAAATTTAGAAAATCGACACTTTTCCGCTGGGACAACGCACACCAAAAAAGCGGTCGTGCAGTACATAGACCAAACGTTCCAAATTTCCAGTATAATATCGTTATTTTGCTGTTGTGCACGTACAGGTGCGTGCACAATAGTTTTGCAGAAAATAAAACAACTGAATTAATTTTATATTTACAAAAGTATTTATTCACTTAATGACTATTTCAAATAAAAAATAATTATAATCATAACCATACATATAGATTGCCATACATAAACACTTAAACATTTTTTATGAGCATCAGTTGTATGAAAAATAAAAAAAAACTGAATTCAAGGCATTTATTTATTATAATCTTTATTGTACATCACATAAACAAAATACTTAAAGGACAAAAAAAATATAAAATGAATGTAGTGATGAGAACGGTAATCATTAATTACTTAGGTGTATTTTAGTACGTTCTTCAATATAAGTGAAGAAAATAATAGTTAAAACTAGTACAATAACTATTTTTGTGTCATGGCGGTAATAAAAATCTGTTTTCATTATGCGCGCGCATTTTTTTTTATGTGAAGGTTTACATATTTTAATCATTCTGCCTAGTCTTACGTTTATATTTTTTTGCTTGAAAAGTTTTTACCATAATGTCTAGCGTAGTGACAATGGAATACGCATGTAACATTTTCTAATGATTTTGTAGTATTTAATTTAATATAATTTATACAGCCACTGAATTACACTCTAATAAATCAAGCCAAAAACCGCGCGCATCTTAAAATGGTGGCCAAAGACAAAAAAAATGAATGTTCGATTTATTTACTAAAGGTTTTATTTTTAATAAATAAATCGTTTATACAAGTGAAAATAGTCAAAACTGCATGAAATAAGTAAGTTAGACACTAATTTATACCATTGAACGCAATAACTTCTGAGAAATATTTTCTTACTCAAAATTAAAAAAAAAACAACTTTTTTTTGTAAGAATAGAATAAACTAAACTTAAGTAATAAAATAAATACGGTTGCGTCTTGGATAGGATTTGACATTACTTTTACACGATTACATTACATGATTTATTACATTTTTATCCGACTACTAGAAAAAGGAGAAGGTTCTCAATTCGGATGTTTGTATTTTTTTTTAATGTTTGTTAGCGCATATCTCCTTCGTTTACCAACCGATTTGAACAATTCTTTTTTGTTTGAAAGGGTAGACTTCCCAAATGGCCCCATTGTCATTAGGTCCAGGATCTGATGATGGTACCATGCCGAAATCGAAGGAACTCTTCAATTTTTATAGAAAAACGTTCATTGAGACTCTAACTAAAAACTAAAAAGCTTTTTACAAAAAAATGATAACCGACTTCAAAAACTAAAAGCACAAAAATAACTATTTCGGAAGTCGGTGGCTTCTCTTCTCTGTCTATTTAATATGTTGCCACGGACTTCCAAAATAGTTATTTTTGTGCTTTTAGTTTTTGAAGTCGGTTACCTTTTTTTTGGAAAAAGCTTTTTTATTACATGATTTTTTATCTTACCTTGTTTATCTTCCAGTCATTCTTACTATTGGCTCACAGTCACGCTATGTCTCTATCTGAGGTATTATTATTTAATTTATACGTAAATCACCAAAAAAATTTTTATTCTGGAATTTTAGGAAAAACTAAGATAATAATTATATATTGATATTACGTTAGCATTTGTGTACGCATCTGTACCGAGCTATTACACTCTATTATACTGAAAATTTGGATCGTTCGGTCTATGTACTGCACGGCCGCTTTTTTGTGTCTATTCAAACTTGGTCGGTTAATCCGGGTTTTGTAATTGTTCTGGTAATTTTACTTTATTTCTTTAATTATTTAGTGTAATGAACTGAAATATCAGATATGAGTAGTTGCATTAGTACACTAATGGTTGGAATATGTTTTATTTCGCTTTTTCATTAAGAAGTCCTAAAATCGGATATCATATAGTATAGTGGTATATTCGTAGTAAATTATGGCATTGCTCATTAATTACTAAGCACACATAGATGAAACTTGGCAGGACGTCGAAGACCCCTACAAGATTCAGATAAAAGTTAAAAGTTAGACTCTAGAGTTCCTATTTTAAGAGTTTGGGCCTAATAACCTTATTTTACGTTTACGTGTATATCTTGTGAACGGTATGCTTTTTTCAAATTCTGTTTTTACACACATTATACACAAATACAAAGCAACATGCATAAGAAATTACAACTCTGTACTAAAGCGTTATATATGATTTTCATGAAATTGCCAAACGTTGTCGCAGCGGCAAATTGAATATCTTCGTAAATAGACGACACACAAATTTCATTTATGCATACACATTTACCTCTCGTTACACACTAATTATTGTATATATTTTTTTTCTTGTAAGTCCATAGAAAATAAAATATTCCGCTGGGACAACGTTGTCCTGGCGGAACCAGTTTTTGTTGAATATCTGCCGAATGGCTGGATACACAAATTTGAATTTAGCATACACATTTACAGGACGTCATACACTAATTATCTGCTAAACTGAAATTTAGAAAATCGACACTTTTCCGCTGGGACAACGCACACCAAAAAAGCGGTCGTGCAGTACATAGACCAAACGTTCCAAATTTCCAGTATAATATCGTTATTTTGCTGTTGTGCACGTACAGGTGCGTGCACAATAGTTTTGCAGAAAATAAAACAACTGAATTAATTTTATATTTACAAAAGTATTTATTCACTTAATGACTATTTCAAATAAAAAATAATTATAATCATAACCATACATATAGATTGCCATACATAAACACTTAAACATTTTTTATGAGCATCAGTTGTATGAAAAATAAAAAAAAACTGAATTCAAGGCATTTATTTATTATAATCTTTATTGTACATCACATAAACAAAATACTTAAAGGACAAAAAAAATATAAAATGAATGTAGTGATGAGAACGGTAATCATTAATTACTTAGGTGTATTTTAGTACGTTCTTCAATATAAGTGAAGAAAATAATAGTTAAAACTAGTACAATAACTATTTTTGTGTCATGGCGGTAATAAAAATCTGTTTTCATTATGCGCGCGCATTTTTTTTTATGTGAAGGTTTACATATTTTAATCATTCTGCCTAGTCTTACGTTTATATTTTTTTGCTTGAAAAGTTTTTACCATAATGTCTAGCGTAGTGACAATGGAATACGCATGTAACATTTTCTAATGATTTTGTAGTATTTAATTTAATATAATTTATACAGCCACTGAATTACACTCTAATAAATCAAGCCAAAAACCGCGCGCATCTTAAAATGGTGGCCAAAGACAAAAAAAATGAATGTTCGATTTATTTACTAAAGGTTTTATTTTTAATAAATAAATCGTTTATACAAGTGAAAATAGTCAAAACTGCATGAAATAAGTAAGTTAGACACTAATTTATACCATTGAACGCAATAACTTCTGAGAAATATTTTCTTACTCAAAATTAAAAAAAAAAACAACTTTTTTTTGTAAGAATAGAATAAACTAAACTTAAGTAATAAAATAAATACGGTTGCGTCTTGGATAGGATTTGACATTACTTTTACACGATTACATTACATGATTTATTACATTTTTATCCGACTACTAGAAAAAGGAGAAGGTTCTCAATTCGGATGTTTGTATTTTTTTTTAATGTTTGTTAGCGCATATCTCCTTCGTTTACCAACCGATTTGAACAATTCTTTTTTGTTTGAAAGGGTAGACTTCCCAAATGGCCCCATTGTCATTAGGTCCAGGATCTGATGATGGTACCATGCCGAAATCGAAGGAACTCTTCAATTTTTATAGAAAAACGTTCATTGAGACTCTAACTAAAAACTAAAAAGCTTTTTACAAAAAAATGATAACCGACTTCAAAAACTAAAAGCACAAAAATAACTATTTCGGAAGTCGGTGGCTTCTCTTCTCTGTCTATTTAATATGTTGCCACGGACTTCCAAAATAGTTATTTTTGTGCTTTTAGTTTTTGAAGTCGGTTACCTTTTTTTTGGAAAAAGCTTTTTTATTACATGATTTTTTATCTTACCTTGTTTATCTTCCACTCATTCTTACTATTGGCTCACAGTCACGCTATGTCTCTATCTGAGGTATTATTATTTAATTTATACGTAAATCACCAAAAAAATTTTTATTCTGGAATTTTAGGAAAAACTAAGATAATAATTATATATTGATATTACGTTAGCATTTGTGTACGCATCTGTACCGAGCTATTACACTCTATTATACTGAAAATTTGGATCGTTCGGTCTATGTACTGCACGGCCGCTTTTTTGTGTCTATTCAAACTTGGTCGGTTAATCCGGGTTTTGTAATTGTTCTGGTAATTTTACTTTATTTCTTTAATTATTTAGTGTAATGAACTGAAATATCAGATATGAATAGTTGCATTAGTACACTAATGGTTGGAATATGTTTTATTTCGCTTTTTCATTAAGAAGTCCTAAAATCGGATATCATATAGTATAGTGGTATATTCGTAGTAAATTATGGCATTGCTCATTAATTACTAAGCACACATAGATGAAACTTGGCAGGACGTCGAAGACCCCTACAAGATTCAGATAAAAGTTAAAAGTTAGACTCTAGAGTTCCTATTTTAAGAGTTTGGGCCTAATAACCTTATTTTACGTTTACGTGTATATCTTGTGAACGGTATGCTTTTTTCAAATTCTGTTTTTACACACATTATACACAAATACAAAGCAACATGCATAAGAAATTACAACTCTGTACTAAAGCGTTATATATGATTTTCATGAAATTGCCAAACGTTGTCGCAGCGGCAAATTGAATATCTTCGTAAATAGACGACACACAAATTTCATTTATGCATACACATTTACCTCTCGTTACACACTAATTATTGTATATTTTTTTTTTCTTGTAAGTCCATAGAAAATAAAATATTCCGCTGGGACAACGTTGTCCTGGCGGAACCAGTTTTTGTTGAATATCTGCCGAATGGCTGGATACACAAATTTGAATTTAGCATACACATTTACAGGACGTCATACACTAATTATCTGCTAAACTGAAATTTAGAAAATCGACACTTTTCCGCTGGGACAACGCACACGATTCGAGCCCTCACTTCTTGAAGCCTGAGTTGGGTCCAGTCTTTAGAATGGAGCTTTAGATTTTTAGTGGTTAGTCTCAATTTACTGATTATTGTGACTTCAAAACATACTAAAACACATTTTGTATTTTATCTACTCATCTCGTTATCCTAATTATCACCTGTGTGCTTGATATCATGTATAATAAGAAAGATTCTAACAATATTTTATTATAAATTCCAGACCGCCAAGGCAACATACGCATTCATGGGTGCCGTGATTCTATACTTGACATTAAAACCCAAGGCTAAGAAGTAATCTGGATTGTTACGTTATGGTCACTTTAGTACATTTTAATTTTCAATAAGGGCAACATGTAAGTTATATAGTAAATAAAATGTGAACGCATACTTGAATTTCATTGTTTTTTTTTTGGTAATATTAGACTGGGTGACCTAGCTGTACCCAGTACACTTATATCTTACTTACACAAACTGGGACCCAAATGGCCCAGATCAATGTAACTGGTGTGACATGAATAGCTTCATACAAAATATTTGTGATGTTTGAAATGTGCTTTGCTTTTTACCAGGCACTCCTGGGGCACACCAGTCCCAAAACCCACATAAATATCCTCTTATTAGTGGCCTTTTGACTATTTATAGCTAAGTTTATGTATTGAGCAATGCTTCATGAATCAATTAGAGTCATCATCATCTCCCTAGCGTTTTCCCAATTATGTTGGGATCAGCTTTCAGCCTAACCAGATTCAGCTGGATACCAGTGTTTTCCGTAAAGCAACTGCCTATCAGACCTCCACAACCCAGTAACTGGGCGACACAATAATAATAATAAACCCGCAGGGCAGCTTGTGGCGAGCTGTTGGGCAGTAGCGACCCCCACGGACCTGACCTCCCGGGAGACCCTTTGTTCTTCATCTCTGGCTTGTCTTCATTGGCCGGCCAGAGTGAGCACTGACGAGGAACAAGGCTCCCACCTCTCTCTTGCCTTAATTGGCTGGTTAGAGTGGAGATTCGCAAGAGCAAACGTGCTCGGGGGAAGGAAGTATTCCAGTAAGATGCTGGTAGGGATCTTGACCGTACTTCCGGGATTGTCCTGATAGCCGTGGAATACCTCTCCACTCCTCTAGCACCTCGATATATGTTGCCCCCTTGTCGCTACGTCACTTTGTGCTAGCGGCCGTTTTCGGGGGCCCATTTACTGAGTGTGCAAGTCACCCCCTGCCTTTTTATCCGTGCTTTCAAACATTGGTCAGGCAGGGGCTATAGTCCCTCCATAGTCTCAAGTACCTAGTCCACCTAAAAACCCAAACCCATAGTTTAAAATTTTTGTTTGCTACATAGTTCTACAATAGTCTCACACTAACCGGGGATTATCCTTAGGTGCACCTGCATAGTGCATATAGGGATAATCGTCGGTTGGTATCTTATTCCTCATAAAATTCTCAAGGGGCCTCTGCGAGTTGGCTTCGGCCCCTCGTACGGCTTCCAAAGGTCCGGGACCCCAGGGACCCGAGAAACATAAGACGTTAAACAAAATAATAATAATAATATATTTATTTGCAAGAAATATGGTGCTTACAGATCTCATAATATGAAAATTTTACCTTAAAATAAAATTTGTATTATGTTTCCTAAGACGTCCGAAGTCCAATTATGAGAGTACATCGTCTTTTTCCCGCGTATTCTCTCTAGATTATGCTTCTTCCGTCACGATACTCGACCTCAGCGCCACCCGTGGCCATACCTGGAACTAACTTACAGCACAGAGCAAGCCGCCATACTTTTGTCATTGTTTGGCTCATAATGGTAATGATGATGTTGGGATACACCAGGAAGAAATTATATGGACTTCGGACGTCTTAGGAAACATAATACAAATTTTATTTTAAGGTAAAATTTTCATATTATGTGTTCCGTTTGACGTCCGAAGTCCAATTATGAGAGATCTGTTTGTTATCTCCTGCTGGCTTGCCTAATGAAACGCAACAATGTGATCAATAATTATATTTTCGAATAAAGTAACAGAAATAGAACAAAAATAATCATATCAAATACACAACGGCGTATTTGTTTCAAATAAATATCTCTTAATTAATAATAATTTGTTTACAGTTTGTTAACAAAAATATATTCAATCAGTAACGGCAAAGAATTGAGAAAGCGATTTCTCGGACTCTAGACTAGTATTATGTCCAGTATTTCTCACTTCCCTAAAATAATATTTTCTAAAAGTATCCTCATGACGCCAGTTGGCCTTAGCAAGAATATCGTTGACTGGGTACTTCTCTAAACAGTTAAGGGATGACACTGCTGACCTAAAACTACCTGGCGTGGCCTCTATTCCGGCTTCAGATAGACTTCGCCGTACCCATCCACCTATAATTACCGTGCTAGCTGGTTTACGTGGGTCCCTGGTAGTAATAAATAAATTTGTTAGGGAACCCCTAAATGTTTTTGAAACGTCTATTAAAGTCCTCAACCAAAATAAGGGATCAGTGTTTCTATCAGGAGAAGCTAGTAACGTCCAACTCGATTGCTGATATGATGCCGAATCAGTTTTTGAACCAAATACCGGATGCAAGGTTATCGAATCACCATTGTCACTAAAATGTTTTGAATCACAATGCAAAAGAGTCAAATCGTGTACTCTACGTCCCGAAGCTAACAACAGTATAGTGGCAGTACGCCTAGAAACATCATATAGGCTCTGCAAATTAACATCTGTATTTTTTAAGAACTGAATTACTATTCTTGCATCCCATATTGGCAATTTCGGAGGAATTGGTCTTGCTAATGATACAGCTTTTAGAATATGCTTAATTAAATGATTTGATGAAATCTTGATATCGGATACGGTTTCACAAACTGATGCTATAACTGATTTGTGCACAAGAATAGTACGGTAAGCTAATCGATCCTCAAGAAAAAGTTTTGCTAAATACCGGGCTACATCGGCAGGTGCTGGACGATAACCATTTAGATTGTTTTGAGTACACCACAGTACCCATTTGGTCCATATAGGAGTATAAGTTTTGAGTGTAGATGCCCTCTAACACGTTGACAATAGTTGCTTTTCTTCAGTAGACCAGTTTTGTGTTAGAGTGTCCCAGCCGAAATGAGCCAGGCTTCCAGCTGTAGGCTGTGTATTTGTGCTGGGGGCCGCCCGGTCATTGAGTCCACCAGAGACGTTTTCAGGTCCCTGATTTTCAACGGTCGTACTAGAGCGCGGCTCTTCAGATCTGGACGCCAAAAGGGTTTCTTCCACTTGGGTGCTACTATTATAAACTTTCCTTTGGAATAGTTGAGGTGGTGTAATACACGTGGCATCAGCGCTGGTGGAGGAAAGATCCATGCGAGGTCGTAGCTCCAGAATTTGCTGAAAGCGTCGTGAAAGCAAGCGCTCGAGTCTGACAAGTCTTGAGTAACATAGTTGCTGACGACGTGAGCGTTTCGCGAGGCGAATAAGTCTATGTTTGGAGTTCCCCACTGATTGAATATTCTGTTGGTTGCCTCGCTCAACAGATGCCATTCGGAGCACTTTCGATTTCGAGAGAGGTGATCGGCTTCCGTGTTGTACAGTCCCGGAAGGTGGTGGGGGACTAGAACAACGTTCAGGCTGTCCGTCAGTGCCAGTAACTGTTTTGTGAATTTTAGGAGATTGCTTGACTTCGTCCCGCCCTCGTTTCTTATGTACGACACTACCGTTCTGTTGTCGCTTTGTAAAATTACGGTTGAATTTTTTAGAACCTTTGCCTCTAGCGATATTGCTGCTATCACCGCATACATCTCTTTCAGGTTGCAGTGAAACTTTTGTTGATTTTGGTTCCAAGTGCCTTTTAGTGTTTTGTTGTTCACTATGGCACCCCATTGAATATCTGAGGCGTCTGTGACAAGATAATTCACTGGTAACCTCTTGGGATGAATACAAGATTTCTGGCCGATATTTTCTAACCACCATTCTAGTTCCAGTCGTACCTTGTCTGTGAACTGGATTGAAAGTGTTGTGAGTTGGGAGTTTTTCCGAAGACGATTGCTGTGGCGCTGCAGCGTACGGCAATGCAACCTTCCCCGGTGGGTGATGAAGGTCGCAAAGTTGAGATACCCTAAAAGGCGTTGCGCCTGTTTGAGGGTCCAACCGCCGGCTGCTAAGCGAGTCAACAGACACTGACGGATCTTGGAAACTTTGTCTGGAGGTAAACTCTTGGTGTTGGATTGTGTGTCCCAGACAATTCCCAGGAATTCTATACACCGTGTTGGGATTAGTATAGATTTTTTTGTATTGATATTCCAACCTAGGGAGGTGAGGAATTCTATCGCCAACTGCACATGAGCTTTTAACGTGTCCCTGTTTTGATGTACTATCAAATAGTCGTCCAAATACAGAACCAGACGAAGACCTTTGCTGCGTAACTGTTCGGCAGTCCAGTTTGTGACAGACGCAAACATTTTCGGTGCCGCTGCAAGACCGAAGGGTAGACAAGTCATCTGCAGCAGCTGACCTTCGTAGCTTATGCGTAGAAAACAACGGTGTTGTCGAGAAATTCGTAAATGATAATAGGCTTGGCTTATATCGAGCTTGACCATCCAGTCGCCCGCTTGCAAGAAATTGGGCATTTGGTGATGATGGAAAAGATGGAAACGTTTTGGTTGTAAAAATCGGTTTAATGCCTTTAGATTGAAAATCACCCGATTCTTTCCACTGTTTTTTGTTACTATGAAAAGTGGAGATATGAAGGACGGAGTCAGAGGCGCATGCTCGAGGATTCTGCTTCGAATCATGGCTTGAATTTCTATCGACATTGCTGTAGAATGTGGGGTTTGAAATTTTTTCATTATGTCTACCGAGGGGAAAATAAGTGGCGGTGTCTGAATAAATGGAATGCGAGCTGCAGAAATTAATTTGAGAATCATTTTGGGTGCTCCGAGTCGGGCCCACACGCTTCGATGAA
Organism: Athetis lepigone; assembly: GCA_033675125.1. Lineage (NCBI taxonomy): Eukaryota > Metazoa > Arthropoda > Insecta > Lepidoptera > Noctuidae > Athetis > Athetis lepigone. The sequence continues at coordinate 6,567,972 of CM066227.1, forward strand.
GCATTAGACAACCGCCCATGAACCTCGAGTCATTTTCGTCTACTCCTGTTAGCATCACCTTTGCGCCCCCCTCCTTTCTTTTGATCTTCAAAATTTCGCTTTTTGTTTTTATGCTTAGATTTGTTTTGTTGAAAACGAAAGGGTTTTTCGCGAGAAGTAGACGCGACTGGTGATTTTGGAAGCCCCGGCGATTTAGGACGTCCAGAAAATTTAGAAGCAGGCACTGTATCTTTAATCAACTTATCAATCCCGCCTATTTTCTGTATATGAGCCGCTAAACTTTGAGGGTTGAACATATATTCCGCTGATGGGGGTATTTTTTCAATGTCTTCGCGTATATATTTTCCTTTCAAACCTTTAAGGAGCGCTTTACGTCGTAGCTCTAAGACCTCGGCACGCTTGCCGCAAATAATTTGTAAAATGTCGTGAGAAATCGCCTTGTAATCAGAATCATTACCGAATAATTCTTTTAATTTATCGTAAACTGTATTTGACGTAAGCTGTGCGTCTGGTTTTGAAGACCAGTCAACTAAATTTCGTAAAGCCATATTCACAAACTCATTTTGAGCTAAAAAGGCATTTGACAAGGCGGCAAAGCTACGTTCCATCTGATACCACCTAAGTGGTGCAAAAGGATCCTCTAAACGTCTCAATTCCTCATTTACTTTTAAATCAGTGAACGCCGGAAAGGCAACGTATTTCTTTTGCACGTCATTGTACCGCACTGAATTCCATTCTAAGGAGTCGAACCTTTGCATTAAAGCTAACTTTGCCACGCGGTCGGGATTTGCTTTAGGTACGACCGGTTCCTTTATAGAAACATTAAGCTCGGCAATGTCATTAATTTCTACTGGCGGCCGTAAAAACGGGTCATCTATAGGTTTGAGTACCGATCCTGGCGCCGGCATCGCAGCGGAACAAGAAGTTCTCGGTTGCATTGCAGCGTAATTAGCACAAAATATGTTATTAACTTGACTCACCAGCTGCTGCGAAAACAATTCAAACCTTCGATCTATTTCTTGAAATATGTCCTGCGACCGGCTCCTACGGCGTCTTTTTGGCGGCGGTTCATCCTCTTCGCTCGAACTTGAACTTGATGACCTTGACCCACTTGAAGGGACGCGTGCGTTAACATTTTCACGTAACCGAGTGGAATCGTGATCACTAAAAGTGTCCGCGGAATTTTCAACCACTGGCTCGAATATTTTATTATTATTGTCCATTTTAACAGTTAACGCACAAAACACGTGACGGAAAAAAAACGTAACTTTCTACTTTAATCTCGAAAGTTAAAACAATTTTATTCGAAACTTAAATAAAATGAAGGTGTGCTAAGTTTTCGAAATTTAAAATCTAACGACATACACAGGGTATGAAAAACGACGCAACAATGACAAAAGTATGGCGGCTTGCTCTGTGCTGTAAGTTAGTTCCAGGTATGGCCACGGGTGGCGCTGAGGTCGAGTATCGTGACGGAAGAAGCATAATCTAGAGAGAATACGCGGGAAAAAGACGATGTACTCTCATAATTGGACTTCGGACGTCAAACGGAACACATAATACAATACATAGTACTTCATATTCCGCCTACTACCTATACCTCTTGGTTTAGGCTGGTCAGAATTTCTGACTTCTGACACAGTGGCGGCGTAGCATGGGTTGGCACCCGGAGCGACACCCCCCAAAGCAGTGAGCACCCCCCAAAATAAAACGACATATACTAAACGTGCTTACCTTACGTGACTTTATTTTGCTAAAATGTTCAATCACATTATCAAAATTTACTTTCCTGCCCCTTTCAATTGACAATATGGAAAGACTGGTAAGTCGTGTTTGGCTCATTGTAGATCTGAAGTGAGATTTTATTAACTTTAGTTTTGAGAAACTTCTTTTATAAGAAGCCACCGAAACAGTTAAAAATAGTTAAAAAAATCTTAGACAGCGCTAGATTTCGAACAGACTCAGAATAGTCCCATTTTACAATGAATTTCAGAAGCCTCAGGGTAGTCCATTAACCTTCAATAAAGTAATCCACGCGACTGAGTCGTTGTCACACCTTGACACCCCTTGGTGCTTAGCACCCAGGGCGGACCGCCCCTACCGCCGCCACTGTTCTGACTACCCGTAACAACTGTCAAAGTTCTACGAATGACAACCGGGACCAATGGCTTTACGTGCTTTCCGAGGCACGGGATGTCAGTGATGTGAACTTTAGAAAGTACATATGAATTGAAAAAGTCACATTGGTACTTGCCCCGGATTCGAACCCACAACCACACGAGAGGCGGTTATCCACTAGGCCAACACGACACGACAACGAATTAATAAGAGTAGATATGTAAATAAAAGACAATATTGAAATAAATATGTATTTATAGTACTATATGCATGTAAAAAATAAATAATGCTGCACAGGATAGATCACAAAGAAGCTTCAGTTTCAGATCTCAAAAGCAAGAACAGTCATTTTTCTTAATTAATCTTTGGTAAAATGAATAAATGGTTATTGATTATTGGTTATGAATGAAAGACTATTTGTATGTTCAACAACAGGTAATTGGAAATAATACAAGTACAATATTAAAATGTTAACAGTAAAGAGCTCACCAAGGAATATAATTGGACATTTAACTTAAAATAAAGTTTTCTGCCTGAGCTCCTTAAACATTTGCTTTTGGTTAAAACTGTTCATTTGTGAATGGGGATGGGGAAAAAATGATGTCGACAGCCAACTTTCATAATTGTCCAAACAATTATATAACACAATAACAAAGCTGCAGGTCATAATAATGCATATTTCTTTTATTAATTTGTGCATTCTACATTCTTCAGTATAAAAAATTTAAGACTAATCGTGAAACTCTAGCACCAAAAGCCTACAGATTAATAATACGTACTAGCAAAGCAACTATTCTGTGAATTTATTATTTAATAAATAATTCGAGATTAAAATACAATATTTCGATTCATATTTCTTCAAGTAATGATTTATGCAGGGGCAGACAGGTTAAATAGACCTTTCTCTGTTTGAAAAACAATGTGTATTCATGATTCCCCCAAAATGTTGTTTTGATAAGTTTCTTGCAACACTAGGAGACAAATCTCATGTTAGACAATATTTTTTGTCAACTTGCTCATATGAGTTTGCGACTAGATTTAGAATGTTTTAATTAAGAGCTACGTGAATTGGTTTTCTGTTTTAACGTGATTATTTGATTTAAATATGGAAAAATATATATATTTAATTGGAAAGATCTGTTACGAGAATAGATTGCCATTTTTTTATGCAATAGTGTAATGTTGACAGTAATTCTTTACCCTGCGTTTGTTTTCTACCAATTGCTTACTTATAATAATTGGCAACATTAAGTTAGATGTTTAAATGTATTTATCGACTATATTATTAAAACTCAAGCAGCATTTTGATTATAATATTGCTTTTAAACGATGCTCGTAATATCATGCCGGCGTCCATACATACAAATTGCAGAAAATGACTAGCTTTTAAAACGTTTGATCAGCGAATTGCATCACTATTACAAATCCTATCTAATACATTCGTACCCTCGTTTTATGCCATTATCATCACAGTTCCATGCTTCTATCAGTCAATTTATATTAACTTGGTTCTTGGATATTAATTAGAACGCTAATATCAGTATTTTATTTGTTAAATTATTTAGACTACTACTGTTTTGATTCCAAAGATCATTTCGGCATGAAACTACTGATTTCCCCAATTTGCTCGTTACTTCAATGCGTATTACGTGAAAGAGTATTCGCTATCAGAGCCACAGCGTCATACCACTGATACTAGAAAATATAAATAAGGAACATTGAAAGTTAGGAACCTGGACATGCTTGTCAAAGGCTTTTTTATTCAATGCAATCTATCACATTCCTTTCGTTCATATTAACGCCATTCTTTGGGGCTTAACCGTTCCTTAAAAATATTATCAAGCCACCAAAACCAGTCCTTTATGAAATGCTAAAACAAAAATTCTGCAACATCAAGAAAGGACTGATTTTAGTGGTCCACTTATTGTTAAATGACGAGTAAGAGATTACGAAGCGTTACAATAAGTTACGACAAAATGGAATGTGGCAGTGTTGCCTATCGTTGTATACAATATTATTCTTAAACACGTCCACACAAATATGTAAATTGTTGCGTCTGCGCCGGTACCTAAGCTATGGATGGAATGCTGTAATTGAAAAATCCGATTTGCTTTTACAAGTAACATTAACTTATATTGCATGCACAATATTAGGAAGTCTTACATATCTGTGAACGAACAGAGTATAAAAGTGTTACTACAGTTAAATATCATGATTACAATAAGTAATTTCTAAGAGTATTCGAAGTGAGGACATTGCTAATATCTATATTATGTATGTACAGTCATGAGCATGAATATGAATACACTGGACAAAATTCATTTTTTTTAGATACAACTTGTTTTATAGTTGTAGAAGATTGATAATTTCATAACATGAGAATATTTTTGAATGTGACTGCACAAATGTCCATGCTCGTAGCTGTACTTATGTTGCAACTGCCCATAATCTTCATCACGTTTCCACATGGAAAAACACTAATGAAGCCATTAGTTAAATATCTACGATCCGACTAGGATGATTGCTAGCAAGTGCATGGGGTATGGTGCCAGTGCTCGAATGGATTACAGCTAAGATTGGCGTCGATGGCCCATGCGCTGAAGCGAGTTTCGTTCTTGAAACCTATCATTGCGAAGACTTGTCATAAACATCTCGTTTCCTATAACACAATGTATAAAATTGTACGCTTCAAAAAGTAAGAAAAATACGTAGCCGAATATATTTCTTTTTTTTGGCCCTTAAGATTATCATCAAAAACATTCGTCGTCAAAACGTTAAACACTTTAAATTTGTCACAGATTAAAATATTTTAACATAATTTTTAATGCGTTTCAAAAATAGTTAATGATACGTGTCGTCTGTTACAAAATTTTTTTTAACTGTCTTTTTGGTTCAAGGGTAACCAATAGGGCATCAAGTTTTGTTTACTAGGCTTGTCGTGCGGCGAGTAGGGCGAGGTCCTCGTGTATGGTCCAGGGCCCGTCGGCGCGGTCTCAGAGCCACGTTGGCGCTCTGGTCAGGGAGTACAGAGGTGGTGGGTTGGAGACAGGCGCAGGCGCGGCGTCTGCTTCCGAGTCCGACTCTTCAGAGGAGACGCGTTCAGCCGCGCTCAGCGCTACGCGGGCGTACTCGTCTGTGTCTATGCTCTTGCAGAAATGTATCGCGTATCTGAACAAAAAATGTGGAATGGTGTAATTTATAGTTACGATTCCACTTAACTCAGTAAAGACAAGATTAAACGAGTGTAACCTCAAGAAATAAGTAAATAAATACATACCTTAGCTTCTCCCGTAACACAGATTTGCAGGAGTATCTTGGCATCTTGAGAAGGAAGAAGCATGTGTAGCTCTCCGGCAGGAAGTGGTCTGGTGGCTGGTACTTGTCTAACACCTGAAACAACATTATCAATCATTCCTAATTATTTAATAATAGGCACTCGATATTGTGACGTTCTAGTACTAAGTTGATATGGTAGTGCAATCACCAGTACACACACGTTGCGAAACACTGCACTTTATAGGCAAAATTAATTGAACAGTTTACTGGCGACAAGAGTATATAACTAGCCAGCTTTATACTTTCTATAGTAATACTAGCTGACTTTGCCAAATCGTTCAAGTTGAGTGGACTAAACAGGGGGCCTACCCTCCCGAGCTCCAACACCGGCGGGAGCCCTACGGACGAGGTCATCAAGTCAAGGTGAACGACCTAGTCCAGATCATCGATCAGAACCTGCCCCGCAACGTGTGGATTGATTTTTCTATAAAAGAAGATTTTTTATTGCGTTACGTTTTATTCTTCGCTGCAATTTTGTATTTTGCCACTTTATGTGTTCGTTGAAGGTGGGCCTACCACAAGCCCTTATAGCAGGCGTCCGTCACTCGCTCAAGGCCACGCGTTTTATGCCTACCGCTTCGCGTATCGTCGACGATACAACGAACACCGGGCTGTCGCGCGCCCGGCTGAGTGCTCGCGCGTCACGGGTACAGCACTGACTATCAAAATGCCGAAACCACGTAATTATTGCGTGATTATAGTGCAATTCCCCTGTTTCCCAATTCTCCTGTTTCCCTTTTGATTATTTATTACAATTATTCACGCGGTTTTGGATATTTTCGACACTAAAATATAATAATCGGGAATTCAAGGAACGAAAAATATGCATCAGTCATTTTATTAAACTTTAAAATATTTGATCAACAAATAAAAAAATAATTGTTTTTCTAAAAAATTCGTTTTATTACCATTATCATCATACGTATAACCCTAGCACATTTGCTGGAAGACACACACACACGTTAGTCGCGCGGCGGGCAAAAGAATCTCAACTCTCTTTGTGCGTACTTATGGTACATTTCTCCTCGCTGCAAACAGCTGGTATTATTATTATGATTTTGTAGGCTATTATAGCGTAGGTATTTTAGTTTTTGTATTGGAGTGAAGTATCTGTTACGTAGTAACTATTTATTAATCTGTGCTTATAGCAGTATTACTTTGATATTACTTTCAGTGGGAAAGAGACGGCTCTAGACAACGTCTCTAACGCTGTCACTTGCACACTCCTGAACAGGAATAAAACAATCTTACTTTAAACGTCATAGTACGGGGGCTGTACTCGTTGTGCAAATTCATCGTGAAAAAATATCGTTACGCGTAATTTATATATTAAGATTACTTCTTAAAACTCCAATATTAATTTGCAAAATGTCCAACACATACCTGTAGCACAAAGTCCCTCTGTCTCGGGTCCTGCGGCGCGCGCGGCAGTCGCGTGCGACCCCACACGAACCGTAAAAACAACGCTCGCTCGCTGCCAGACAACTCCTCCATTACCTCCCAGAACCATTGTACTAGAGGCGCGTTTGGTTCCACTCCTGGGAAAATGGTTTTTTAATGACGGTATTATAATAGATGGCGTTGATAGACACATCAAAATGATGAGAAAGTGGTCTTCCCATGTCCGTCGTTCGGTCACCTGGATATAAATGTAGGAGCATACTAGACACTTGGCGCAGTAGTAGATTGATTGGTTGCAACGCAGAACAAAATATTTGTTTGGCCTACAGTACAGGTAATTCAGATCTTCCGAGACTCGTTTGTGAACTCAATGATTAGTGATAGTATACAGCAGAATTACAGAGTAGGACAAACTTTTTTTTGAAGAAATCGTCATGTGTAATCATAGTTGCGATAAGCATAAGGCTAGCTATGCTTATCGCAACTATATTAGGGTTGGTTTCCAATATAACCAGCTAGTACGGATTGTCAAAGATTGAACAAAATTTAAACAACTTGAATTTTTTTTTTTTTTTTTTTTTATTACATATGGGCTTGCTCTTGGTCCCAGACTAGCCCGAGGGCATAGACGGGGCCTACGATGGAGCGAGCTCACCCAAAAGATGCCTATGCACTCGTCTCTTGAATACATCCGGGTTATATGCATTTGGGAACACAGACGCCGGCAGGGAATTCCATTCTTTTGCGGTGCGCATAATAAAGGAATTCGAGAAACGCTGCGTGCGGATACGAGGAATATCGACCAAGAAAGGGTGGTATCCCGCCGTACGTCTAGATGTCCGGTGGAAAAACGGAGACGGGGGAATGAGCCCTAAGACGACCCCGAATGACAAATTAAGCTATATCAATACCTTTATAAGTGGCGGAGGCTCTTAGCGAATGCACGGGTATGTCGGGCGAGCCGCAGACCAACGTCTCGAGCTCGGCCGCGTTGAACAGCGCGAGCAGCGGCGCCGGTATCACGCGGGACATGCCGTCGCGAACCGCGCGGACTTGCTCGTCGAACTCGTGGAGTCTGTGTTATGTTGAACAATAGTAGTGTAGTGATCTATGTGCGTAGACGTGATGGTGTCACTTCACTTGGCGTTGAAATATTGGAGTGCTTGATGCAAAGCAATGTAAACTTTATTCTAATAGATCTAGAGTACAGTTTGTATTACCCTAGTAACGCAAATATTTTCCCGAATACGCCAAGTGAATGATGTTTTGCTAACGTTATTTACCGAACAAGTTGAGAAATATTGTGTTGTGAGGCGGGAGTCGGAAAACATTATGGAAAATTATTTGTTATCATGAATAGATATAAATATAATTATATGTGTCGTTCACGAATTATGAATTAATGAATTATGGGTTTTTTTTTCGCGGGTAGGTGTTAAAAAAGTTAAGACGTGTCTCTTATCTTGTTTTTATATTTAAAATAGAGAATTACAGTATATTTTTATTTTTCTCACTGAATAATAAAGTACAACTTGTGCAAATTAGGTACAAGTGTTTGCAGTACATTTATGTAACTCTGGTCAAAATTTTACACCACCTGCCAGCTCATCACTACACATCACTATAGTCTATATCACTGAACATCAGCACAATCACCATAATGTCTCAATTCGAAGAGATCATGTCGGCGCAGAAGAGCCTGGAAGACAGCTTCATCCGGAAGATGGGCGAATTAGAAGCACAGATCCAGTGTGCTGGTCCGGCCAAGGATACCGTCGCGAGGGTTGCTGAGGAGTTCCGCACATTCAGGGAGCTGATCTTCAGCATGCTAAGTTTGTTGAGGAAGCAGATCAGTGAATGTGCGGGACAGGTCGACGGGTTGGAGACCAGGCACCGGAGGAAGGCGCTAATCTTCCAGGGTGTAGAGGAGGTTGACAGGGAGGTCTGCAGTGCTGTTGTACTGGAGGTAATTAACAAGAAGCTCGCTCTAAAAAACATCACAGCATCATCCATCAAGGTATGCCACCGTCTTGGTACAGCTAACAAGGACCACCACAGGCCAATCCTTGTAAAGTTTTCCAGCTACGATGACAAGTCTGCGGTCTGGAGAGCGAAGACTGGTCTGAAGGGATCCTCTATCTCTGTCAAGGAGTTTCTGACGAAGACCCGTCAATCGATTTTTGTTAAAGCTCGCCTTCACTTCTCCATGCGATCGTGCTGGACTCAGGATGGGGTCATCGTGATTAAAGCTCCAGATGGAAGCAAGCATAAAGTCACAATGTTTGAAGAATTGAGTCCTTTGTTAGTGCGGTATCCTAAGGTTCATGCTCCTGGTGGTAACCTGAAAAACAAGACGGGTTAGTAACATTAAAAACCAATAATGTGTTATTGCTGATCTACCGAGTACTTATAAAACAGTTTAAGGTTTACTTACCTTTTATTACTTGTTTAGTTTATTTAATAAGTTACAGTTTGAACCTTTGCATTGCAATATCATTGATGTTATTGTGCTACCTATATATTTTGTCACTTCTTTTTATTACGCAAATACGCATTTGTCGGTAAGTTTAGCTTTACCCACAAATAAGTTTCTTTCTAGTTTCTCGTAACTGTTTGGTGTTCAACTTCAACTTCAACTCTTTATTATTGGCATTTGCGGAAAACACACCACAATTCTGCCACGACCATGTTTATTTTACAATCACAAACGTAGAAAGATATATTTCAAAAATATATGCAATATGACTGCGATGGTCTCCTCCTTGTGAAGAGACCTGGTCCGTCAGCGCCTCGTCAGTAAATCAGCAGGGTGTACCACGTGCAGGTGAGGTTGGCTTTGCTGTTTGGTGTTCTTCATCTATAAGTTTATGTCACGTTTGTCAATGTCAATGTCACCTTTATGTTTTTTATTAAAGACGTTTTTTAAGTTCGGATACGTGCACAAAAATTGTATCATGTTTTTATTTTCAACTTGGTGGGTGCGTTCCGAACACCATACTATATTATTTATCTGTGATCTCTTCTTTCACATATTATATTTTTCTCTTTGCTTCTTGTTTTGGATTGTGTGTTAATTACTATTATTATTTTAATTTTTTTTTCTCTTACAATGATGATGTTAGCTGGCGGGTGGTGCAGAGATGCAAGCGTGTTACTTAATTTGCGTTTGGTTTTCTAATTTTTATTGTGTTTTATATTTATTATTTTTGTATATATTTTATTTATATTATTATTATATTTATATTTTCATTTTATGACAACATTTTGTATTAACGAGTCTTTTTTCTCTGCCAATGAATCTTCTGCCACTTCAGATGATGACAGTTTTTGCTCTGTAACTGACACCCTTGGCGATCTTTTACGCCAAGGTTTTAATCAAAGTCGTGACGGGCTGTTCAACATTTGCCACATTAATGCCCAGAGCGTTCCAAGCCATTACAATGAGCTATATGCTACGTTCACTAACAATAACGTCCATGCCGTCCTGATTTCTGAGACCTGGCTAAAGCCAGAACTCTTATCCACCACTTACTCTCTCCCAGGGTTCGTTCTTCTTCGGAATGATCGGATCGGTAAGAGAGGGGGTGGTGTGGCAATTTACCTTCGTGCTGACTTTCCTTTTACAATTCTCTCTACTTCTTCTTGTAATAGTTCTGCTGAGTTTCTTTTTCTGGAAGTTAGTGTAAAAGGAGCTAAAGCCGTTCTTGGAGTTGTGTATTGTCCTCCTTCCCTTGACTACTTCATCGAATTCGAATCGGTTCTAGAATCTCTGGGTTCGGAGTACGCACATCACATTATCATGGGTGACTTCAACACCAACCTCCTAGCCCATACTTCCTCAAGATCCTGTAAGCTCCTGCATCTGGTTGAATCAGCTAGTTTGCACGTGTTGCCACTCCAACCAACGCATCACAACATTGTCGGTGATGATTCCTTGCTGGACCTTATCCTTGTCTCTAATCCTTCCCTAGTCTCCTCACATGGTCAGCATGTGGCTCCTGGCTTTTCCCATCACGACCTTATTTTCCTGTCTTATATCCTGAAACCACCAAAACCCAAACCTTTATACAAGTACAGGCGTGCCTTTGCGAGGATGGATACTGTTAAACTTTTAGAAGATGCTTCTGTCATTGACTGGATACCTCTACAAGAAGCAACCACAATTGACGACAAAGTGGATCTGTTCAACACAGCTGTAGTGAGGTTGTACGACAAGCACGCTCCTATCAGAAAAATCAAGCTGAAGCGTCCTCCTGCGCCTTGGATTAACCGAGGTGTACGGATGGCAATGCGGCGAAGGGATCGTGCGTTCCGTAGGTTCAAGAAAGATCGGACAGAGGATAATTGGAGCCTCTTCAAAGCTGCTCGCAATCGTTGTAATCAGATGGTACGTAACGCTAAACGCCGCCACATTCTTGATAATATCACTTCTTCCTCTCCTGCCGATATTTGGAAGTTCCTTGGAACTCTGGGTATCGGCAGATCGCGACATTCAGACCCTCCAAAAACAATTGGTTTAGACGATCTAAATCGCCATTTCACCTCTGCTGTTACGCTTGATAGTCTAACCAAATGTCAAACAATTGATTACCTTGCTGGACTGACGCGATCTAATATTACCCCTTTTACTTTCAAACCAGTCGATCCTAGTGAGATCAAAAAGATTATCCTCTCCATTAAATCCAAGGCCGTGGGTTGTGATGACATCAGTCGCCACATGATCGTATTGGCTCTTGATCAGCTCCTGCCAGGAATTTCCCATGTGATCAACTTCTCCCTTTACTCCTGTGAATTCCCTACGTTATGGCGGAAAGCCTGTGTCCGACCACTTCCTAAAATTAATAATCCCTCCCTTCCCAATCACTTCCGACCAATTTCCATCCTTCCCTTTCTGTCTAAAGTACTTGAGGCTTGTGTTCACCAGCAATTCTCCCACTTCATTTACCAGAATTCCCTCATTAGTCCTTTCCAGTCTGGTTTCAGGCCAGGCCACAGTACAGTTTCTGCTCTCCTTAAAGTGACTGACGACATAAGGCGGGGAATGGAAGACACGAAAGTTTCTATTTTAGTGTTAATAGATTTTTCCAACGCTTTTAATGCCGTCAGCCACGAAGTCCTTTTATCCATTCTCTCCTATCTTATGGTCTCTCCCGAGGTTCTGGATTGGTTTTCTTCCTATCTTCGGGGGCGTCAGCAGTCTATCCTGATGGGAGACTCATCTTCCAGCTGGTGTGATCTTGTTGCTGGCGTCCCTCAAGGCGGTATTTTATCTCCACTTTTATTCTCTATTTTTATAGACCTCATAACTACCGAGCTTCAGTGTGCGTATCATCTTTACGCTGATGATTTGCAGCTCTACAGTCAAGCAAGTGTCGATAACATATGCGGTGCGATAGAGGAGCTTAATCGGAACTTAGCAGTGGTTAAAGATTGGTCTGATCGGTTTGGGATAGCGGTTAACCCAGCCAAATGCCAGGCTATCATTATTGGTAGCACTCACAGCTTGCGGCGATTAAATGGTATAGCGGTGCCGCCAGTAACTTTTGATGGCAATGTCATTCCATTTAGCTCTGACGTCAAGGATCTGGGTTTGTATGTCGACACTTGCTTGGACTGGCGTAAGCAGGTCGCGAGTGTGAGCAATAAAGTTACCGGATCTTTACGTTCACTGTATAGGTTGAAAAATTTACTGCCATCTCGCATAAAGGCAATGCTGGTACAGTCCCTCATTTTCCCCATTATTGATTATGGTGATGTGTGTTACTATGACCTGAATGCAGATCTACTCAATAAACTTGATCGTCTTCTTAATAACTGCATTCGATTCGTTTTTAATCTCCGTAAGTACGATCATGTGTCCGCGCACCGTGCAATCTTAAAATGGTTGCCCATCAGGCAGCGCAGAGCGTTAAGGGCCTTGACCACCTTGTTTTCACTTCTACACAAACCCAGTTCACCTTCCTATCTCACTTCTCTCTTTCAATATTTATGTTCTGCGCACAGCAAAAATCTACGTTCTTCCAATAACCGTCTTCTGCGATGTCCGTCTCACCGTTCTGGTTTCCTTAAATCTTCTTTCCCTATCCAAGCGGTTTTCCTGTGGAATGCGCTTCCTCTGAATATCAGGATGGCTACCAATCAGTTCACATTTAAAGTAAAAGCTCGAGAACATTTACTCAAGGAGTTGGCAGACTCGTCTCACAGTTAATTTGTTGTATTTTTCCATGTATTTATTTGTATCTCTCTCTACATTGCATATATAGTAATGTATGTATGGATATATATATATATATTATTATTATATATGTATTTCTTTAATTATTTAAGTATTATATTATTTTATTTTAACTTCCTGTAACTTTTCTGTATTTTTGCACCTACTATGTTTTGTCTCTGCATCACCCTAAGGTAGACTGGTAGAAAATGCCTAAGGCATTAAGTCCGCCTCTGTACGGTGTTGTACATAAAGTTAAATAAATAAATAAATAAATTATGAGTAACCCTATATATTATGTGAAATTTGTGTTTTGTGTGATTTCATATCTTGCCTGTAATGCAGAGCTAATTGCACGTATTCATCCTTATTGTCCGGCGTGACCCTCTTGTGTCTGGTGGAAAGAGGAACTTCGTGACCCGCCGCTGACGGTATAGAGAATGGAAGCTCGAGATTTTGTAGTTCCTGTTAACAAAAATGTTTTTTAGAGTTTCTAATTGGGCTCCACACTCCCTCCACCAACGAGATGGAGAGGGGGGAGGCAACTTAACGTTTGTGCTTACCTTATTATTAGGCGTCATGTCTCTAATACAAAGTAGTGCCGGCAGGAAGTCTTTGTCTACTTCGGCCAGGTCCTGCGGCCGGAGAGGCTGGCCTGCCAGCTGACGCCACACGCCCTCCGCGAGGGAGAGGGAGAGGGGCGACCCGGTGCGAATGGCGATGCCCATTAGTACACCTGCCGGATATAGATAAGTGTGAGACTGTGATTTAGCCTTGCGTTGTTGGGTCTCTATTAAGGTTAACTTAGTAAAATCTCGTTTGGATGTTGATAGTATGATACCCCTGTCGGTCAATAACGATCTGAAGATTGCACTAGTACTTGATCTCTGCCTGGATCTGCCGATCTGGCATTCAATCAGACTAAAAAAATAAGGTAAAATGGAACTGGGGCACTGGGTATAAGTTAGCAGTGTACTGAAGGTCTAAATCATGTGCTGAAGTTGATAGAAAATATTTGCATATAGTAAAAAAAAAATATATCCACAAAAGAACACAGAGTTGGTGCCTGCCAGAGATTGTAAAATAAGTAGAAGGTCACAAAAGAGATGGCGGAACGAACTGGACAGATTTCTTTAGTTCTGAAAAGATTAAAACGCGGGCATGCGAAAGCAAGAGAATCTAGCTTTTTAGCCCAGGACCTGCATAAAATAGCCTAAAAAAAGCTAAATAAAACTTACCAAGAAACCGGAAGCAGTTCAAATGTAGCGGAGTGTTAGCAGTAGGGTTTAATAAGAACGCGTCTCTCGATGCGCCCGCGTCGCCTCTGCCGTTGGGCGTGGCCATGAGCAGCGGTAGTGACCCGTTCTGTAGTTCCTCACACATCTCCGCTATACTCTCGCTGTAGCCGCCGCCGCAGTCATCTACACTCTCGCCTAGTGGATAGTAAGTTTATATGTAATAGATTCGTAATTGTTTTTTTTTTACTTTATAGCCTGCTCTACACTACTCGCGAAGTTGGTCGAAGTTGAGCGAATACGATAGTGTAGAAGGGCACTTCGCTTCGGGCAAGCTCGGCTCGCATCGGGCGACTTCCAGTCGTTGTCGGTTTTTGCGCCCGAGTCAAAGGACTCGAAGTGCTTCTCTCGAAGTTGCACGAGTGTGTAGTCACATACTTCGGACTTCGATTAACTTCGATGAATACTTCGTCGAGGCAACTTCGCGAGTAGTGTAGAGCAGGCTTATAACTTAGAGAAAGAGATTGCCACAAGTTTTCGCCGAATATTACCGTGTATCAGGCGAAAAGTTATATCATTTGACAACAAAGACTTTTGTCTATATTATACAAGGTGTATTTTTGGTATTGCTCAACCTGCTAGGAGATGACTCTACTCATGAAAACAAACAACTTTTATTATGGAACCAACTCTGAAATCGCGAAAAAAATATCAGCTGTTTCTAACATTATGGTCGGAGGGCATTGAACTTTTGTTAGTAACAGCTGATATTTTTTTCGCGATTTCAGATTTGGCTCCATAATAAAAGTTGTTTGTTTTTATGAGTAGAATCATCTCCTAGCGGGTTGAGCAATACCAAAAATACACCTAGTATAGTACAAAACAATAGGGATGACGACAGCATAAAAAAAAATGGCAATCTGTTTAGTCCGTCTGATAGATCGGCCGAAAATACGGGACACGTATTTTTTGCTTGATCAAATTAATAAAAAAATACAAAGATAAAGAGCAACAAAGTTCCGGAGTGGGGGCTTTTGACGTCACCGTCCTACAAAAATTGTATCAGATCGTGACGTCATGCGCAACTTCAACGCACTGTATCGTCGTCATTCTTCGTTTACGAAAAAAAAGAAAAAATACGTGTCCAAAATTTTTTGATAATCTATCTTAGGGACTAACTACTTTTTTTTGTCGTCTCGCCTATTATGTATGTTGCGATACCATTTAATTTAAACTTAAGCCTTAGTTATGAAAAAAATTGTTTAGGAAGTATTCACATTGCGAGCAACTGTCGCTAGGACCGGACGTCTCTTTCAAACAGTACGAAGGTACTTGAAATACTGTGGCTAGGTTTGGTCCTGGCCCTAGTTTACTTCGCTTTCACCACGTCTTAGAATGAAAGTACAGTCTGTTCATCTGCTAATACGAACACGGAGCGCATGATATTTGTATAGTACGTACCCACAAACTTGACCTTCCACACGCGGTGCGGCAGCGCGAGCGCGTCCTGCGTGAGCGCGGGCAGGCGCGCCACCATCTGCCCGAACACGGAGCGCATGATATTTGTATAGTACGTACCCACAAACTTGACCTTCCACACGCGGTGCGGCAGCGCGAGCGCGTCCTGCGTGAGCGCGGGCAGGCGCGCCACCATCTGCCCGAACACGGAGCGCATGATATTTGTATAGTACGTACCCACAAACTTGACCTTCCACACGCGGTGCGGCAGCGCGAGCGCGTCCTGCGTGAGCGCGGGCAGGCGCGCCACCATCTGCCCGAACACGGAGCGCATACCCGCCGCGCCCGCCAGCCCCGCCCCGCCCCGCCGCGCCCTGCGAGCGGCTACGCGTGATAGCTCTACTACTGGCCCGTGTTGGCGTTCGCGGACCATTGTTGCCATTATAGCCTGTTGGACGATACAGCGTTTAGTGCATGTGCATGTTTACATTATGTGGGGTTTACACGGGTGACTACAGCCGCAAAATTTTTGGCGCGCGGCGGCCGATTATTAAAGCCGTTGAGCCGTAAGCGCGACTTGTGAAGTGGCAAGCCACACGCGGCGATAAACGATCCGTGTAAACTTTACATTAGGCGCTAGGCGTTGCGTTCGGCGCGCGTTTCTAACGTACATACAGCGCGCTTAGTATGGCATTTTACGATGGAGACAAAAGTATTCTGTACTATTGGTTGAGTTCGGAATGGACGTCGGAGTGATTGCTTGTGTGTGGCTGCAATACCGATGCCATAAAAGACGACGACAGAGGCAAAGATAATATGAGTGAACCCAATATTATTAAGCCACTCTACACGAAAACTCGCAACTGGTGTACACCGTGTACAGAAGAATGGCGCGTGCAGCTGACGTCCACGCAACGCGCGTTGTAACGAAATTCTGAGAACACTCGTCTGACGCGCGCTTGATCGGAAGCCTCTAGTATCGTTGTATTCTATTTAGGCTGGCTAGGCAGTCGCGACAATATGGTAAACCTGTAAATGCGCAGCTAACTGAAAAACGTTTCTCTAATTTTTTGGGGATGTTTTGTATAGGTATCAAAGGACCAGAAATCGTCTGTTTGTTATGTTTTGTAGTCAGACCTTCGAGGAAATTATCACTTACAAACAAAAGTAACAGTAACAGTTTATTATGACAGGACCAAAGAAGAGTAAAATAACCTAGTTATAAAATTCCAACTAAACCTTTCTAAACGCCGCTTCCTTCACGCTGTAAAACAGCAGAGTCCTCAGCTGATCCAGAGGTCCATCCAGGATCAACAACGGCAGGTTCGGACACACCAGGTCCGAGAATTGGTGCAGTAATACCTGTTACAATAAGCCAACATTTCGTAAAATGGAAACAGAATGGAATGCATAAGAATCTTGAATCTTCTTCCAAGATAAATAGAATACATACCAGCCTGTTACAAATAAGTTGCGGCGCGAGGTCTCGCAACAGATGGCACTCGAGCGGCGGCGGGGGAGGGGCGCGCGGGGCGCGGGGAGCCTCTACACATAGAGCCACTGTGTGCGCACTACCACACGCCACTTTGGTGACACGTTTTCCCTAGAAATACACACAATTGGGTATTTGATACCGTTAACAAATAATTCCAAGACCTGGAACCCCGAATAATTCACAATTAACTGTACTTTGAGTGGTTTTAAAATGAATAATTAGTGAAAAAGTAAAATTTCTTACCTGCAAAGCCATTAACAACCTGGGCCTTTGAGCAGCAAGTGTAGTACCGTCTCCCAGCTGTCCCTCATCATTGTCACCCCACGTGTAAACCTCACCGTTGTCCGTACACGCCACGCAGTGGAGACTCCCTACAAGGTACAAATTACATACAGCTACAGATCTTTATGAATTTATAACGAACGAAAAACTGCTGATTCTTAGCACAAACTTCTCTTGTGACGAAATAAGCAAAAGCTAGACAAGATACATGCTTTAAAAGATACCACGTTTATTCGTTTTTCTTAATCATTTTATTAGTCAATTCTAGGTAAAAAGTCTTCACTCACCTGTAGCTATTGACACGATAGTTTTGCCCTGCATGCCAGTAACTCGCATGGGTCTTCGCACATGTTCGTAGCTACCATGGCCCAGTCTATGGTAATCGCCTTTGCCCCTGATGTAAACAAATAAATACTAAATTAATAAATATGAACAGCATTCAAAAGTTAATAGTTTTATCCTGATGGCAGCTTTAATTGTTTAAAAATCTTGAGCGGAATGTCTTATATTTATAGTTTTTGTTATATTAGTTTGGGTTAAATTTTTATTTTATTAGATAGCACACATGTTACCGATTCGATATGAGAGGCCTCACAGACGCATCCCAGAGACAAAGTTCAAATGTCTCGTTTGCCCACCATACGGTATTTGACACTATTAACCGATAAATCTAAGACATATATTTTTTATAAAACCTATCTTTTTATTAGTCCTAAGCATCGGATTTGTTTTTAATTTACTGTAAAATTGGATTTTTAATTATTTTGAAATCAATAAATAGTTAGTCAATAGGGTTGCTAGCTTGTGACGTCACAAGGTGATATTGCCATTCAAAATCTATAGGAGAATCACGTTTTGACAGTTCATAAAAAGTACGTCAATTGATGATGGTGTCAAATACCGGATTATAGGAAAATGTCTCATGATAAGCATAGTAGGAAGGCTACTGTATAAATAGAAATGAATCTTTATAAAAAGTAATTGTTTCATACTTACCAAGTATAAACACTTCCACATTGACATAACGCTACAGAGAATTGAGATCCACATTCGACTTTGACAACGCGCAGTCCTTTCAAACAGTCTATTCTCATTGGTAGCTTACAGCCTTCAGAACCACCGCGACCTAAAAGAAGACAAATACTTCGTTTTTCATTTAATACTTGAAAGATACATCAACAAGAGCACTTTCATCCCCGACTTTACCCCGTTGCGGGCTAAATTTCCAAAATCTATGTCATAAAATAAACAACAGTACAAAGGTAAGTTTTCTATCTTCAGTAGATCCGGGTGTACTGTAATTTTGATAAAGAGGTAGTTTGGCATCAGATATGAATACAAACTAATTTTTAATTCTCATCTTCGACTGCGTCTTTTATTAAAGGCTGATTTACATTGACACAGCAGTTGGTGCCAACATCACTGGATTTCGGCGCTGGATCAGAACTGTATCTATTGTGAACATGTTACAACCCAGCCCAACATCCAGTATCCAGTGGATTTAAACATGTTTACATTGATTTGATACAGTGCTGATCCAGCGCCGAAATCCAAAGACGCTGGCGCCAGCTATTGCACCAATGTAAGTCAGCCTTTACAGTATGCAAACGAAGTTGCAGGTAAAACCTATTGCAAATATAAAATGGATTTCGTTACGTTACCTAGTTTGCCGTAGTCCCCGTCTCCCCAAGACCAGACATTGTCATCATCCGTTATGCACAGCGTTTGCGCGTCTCCCGAGCCACAAGCAACGTCGATCACACGATATGAAGATAACGCATCCACCTAAAAACATATTATTACGTTTAAAGGAGTCAGTAATTTTAAGAATATAGATAAACTAGCTTTTGCCCGCGGCTTCGCTCGCGTTAAAAAGAGACAAAAAGTAGCCTATGTTACTCTCCATCTCTTCAACTATCTCCACTTTAAAAATCACGTCAATCCGTCACTCCGTTTTGCCGTGAAAGAAAGACAAACAGACAGACAGACAGACACACACATCATTTATTATTCAGAAGATACTCGTACAAACGCCAAAGTGTAGCGATTGAATAAGTCAAAATAAAAATGTCTAAAAGTTAAAGCTAATTCAAAAAGCTGTTCCAATACGCTCTTTGTCAGTCTATTTCACAAAGATAAAAAAAAAAGTAACAAATATACATTTTTACAGCCGAATTTGTCATTTTCAGAGAGTAAATATACTTATTAGAATTAACTTAAATAACTCTGGACACAATGTTCTTATTTCAATAAAATTATGTTTTATATTTACCATTTTAGGCACAAGTTGGTCCTCCGAGTCGCCATGCCCCAAGCGGCCGTACCGTCCCTTCCCCCACGTGTATATGCGCCCGCGTGCGGTCAGGCACGCAGAGTGCGCGCCCCCGCAAGCGATCGCTACTACTTCCAGCCCCGATAGAGCTGTTATTAGTTTGGGACGATCGTAGCTCCTAAGGAAGATATGTTTTATTGAAATATTCTAGCAATAAAGGACGGTTAATTTTTTTTTACAATGAGCGAATAAAACTTGGTATGGACACCCTTGTGTAGAAAATTAATACATTTTATAGACCCTGGACGAGCATAAAATTGGCGCCTGGATTTGTTCTTTCAAACTTTGAATGACGGATTTTCTACATTCTGTACCTTAAAACGCTAAAATAAGAGTCACTTTACAAGAATGTAATAAATAGATATACAGTTTTATTACATGGCAACACATATTAATTTCAGTGGGTTAGTTACGACTGTAAGAATTTTTAAGTAAATTAATGACATGTTTACTCACACTCTATTCCCGTGTCCAAGTTTGCCGTCTTCGCCCTCACCCCAGCTGTAAACATCGCCGTCGGCCGAAAGCGCTAAACAATGCTTGCCTCCCGAATTACAAGCGACCTGGCAACACATACGCAAAAATTATCAACCAATCAGAACCGCTGACACTAAAAGCTGTGCGCTCCATCAATTTTCTATGATTAATTTGAAAATTAACAACAGTTCATCAAAAATAGAGTTGATTATTGCATAATTATTATTTGGAAGGTCACCTTAGTAATGAAAACGTGTTGTATCGAAGCTAGTAGAGTTGGTTGTGAGACAGAATCGATGCCACCTATGCCTAGTCGACCGCCAGCACCGTAACCTGTCATAAAATAAGGGCACAGTTTAAAATAGGACTAAGTGTGAAAGTAGGTGACCTGTTTAGTAGATCAAATACAAGAAACAACTGCGTCAAAAGGTCAATATCGCACACTTTACATTTTATGTACCTAACTGTAGGCGATCAATGAGGGGTATCCCGTATGAAGAATCCGCTAGTAGATGGTAGGCGTGAGTTCCAACTGCAGCATCATTGGTTTTTTTTCGACATAACATTGTCAGATATGTCAAAATTCACCAATCACGTAGCAGATAGACCACAAGCCTACGTCTTGACATCTAGTGGATTTCTCATATGCAAAAACCCTCATCAGATAACTTTGCACCAGAGGAACTTAAGAGGCATCAAAACAGCATAAAAAATATGAGAAGATAATACAGCATTCAAGGTCTTTGAAGTTTGTGTGTGGGCTATTTATGTGAAGGAGTAGCTGCTGATCCATTCTTTCGAAGAGAAGCCAGTAGGAATCAGTCCGTAAGGAGTGCTTTCAAACTTCTTGACGAAGTAACTGACCGGTGGCGTACACCTTCCCGTCGGGCGTGACGGCGAACAGCGTCTGCTCGCCGCCCACCAGCTGCACGGGGCTGAGCGCGGCGAGCGCGTGGCACGGCGTGGGCGCGCGCACCTTGGCGCCCTCCACGCCGCCCAGCTGCCCGCGGTGGTTGTGGCCCCAGCCGTACACCGCGCAGCCGCGCGCGCCGCCGCCCCACCACCCGCACCACTCTTCCGGACGTCTGAGGGGAGACGGATGGGAATGTTCAATACAAGTGTCGATAAGTACTATATTTTTTGGCTGTTTTGGAATCAAAAACGTAGTCAATAGTATAGAAGTCTCAATAATTTGGCAAAATCAAATCTGGCTCTCTTGTGCTTGTGGAGGCTGAAACTTTGGGAATCAAGGATGAGTTTAGAAGAAAGTTTATTCCATGTTTTACATACATACAGTTCGACACATCAATATCGAATCAAATGTCATTTTAAACCGTCCTATAATTTAAAATTTCCTTAGGTAAAATTTACATAAACCACAAGTATGTATCCATAAACTTACTTGTTAACCCAATGCAGGAGTTGTTCATCATGTTGCTTAGTAAACTTAGTGTTATCCTCCCACGGGAAGAACGATTCGCTGGTCGTTTCATCACTGTTATACACTCCGAGGTCCGCCAATCTCTTGCGTACGTCTGCGACGAAAGGCGTGGGTAATGGCGTCCGTCGTATTAAAGCGTCTGCGGTACGCACGCAAAGACAGAAGCGCTTGAACCACGACCAGCGAGCCGAGTCCGGGCCGCTGCAGACTCGCGAGTCCATACGGAGCCCGCATGCGAGCCAAGCTAGCTCCTGTGTAGAGGAAAATGTTCCGTTACATTTAGAAACGAAATTGATACCGCAATTCGATTTGAGCCATCTAAATCTAATCTATTAATAATCACTATTACTGTAAATTGAGTAGGTTTAATTTCAATATTGTATTAAATTCAAAATATGTTCGTAGGCTAAGGCTATGAGTTAAAATTTAGGGTAAATTCGCCTTCAGAGACATTAAATGAGCCATTTCTTGCTGTATATCTACCGAGATGTTTTAGAGGTTTTATGATCTACCTTGAGATAGTGCGTGTGTAACAGATGCGTGCCGGTGCGCAGCGCGGGCTCCTCGTGCTCGTACTGCGCGTGCAGCAGCTGCGGCAGGTGGTGGAGGGCGGGCGGGGTGCCGGTGCTGGTCTCACACGCGCCGGCACCGCAGCCACTGCCGCACACCACGCCGCGTAGGCGACGCACGCACCACACGCGGGCACGCCACGCTAAGACAAACGTGTCGTTTAATACGTATGTGTCAATGGTGCTGAGCTGAACAGTTGAACTGCTGCCTTGTTTAAGGACCTACGGGAATGGGAGAAGCAACTTGCGCAACCCAGACGGGGCACATAACTTCCCGTTCTCCAGACCAGAGTTCACGAGTATGTATTTTCTCACAAAAAAAAGTGATAAGTTGCAATACGAAAGCGTTCTTAAGATGTATACTCGGTTACATATGAAGTTACACAATTCTAGTTCAAGCTGGCCTTGTATTAGTTGCAAAATCCTATAAGAGAGGTATAGCTTGATAGACGTGTGCTGTTTCCTTCGGTAGCAAATATTTAAAGTCATAAAATTGAAAATCCGTAATCGGCTGTCACAGTAGTAATAAATAATATAAACAAATGTTTAACAGCTGTGGATTTTGTAACAAATAAATCAATTTGGCCTCTACAAACATTAAAATCAGAAGTAACACTGCATACTCACATAACGTAGGCATTTGTGCACATATAGCCAGTGCCTGTGCCAAGCGCGGAGCTAGCTGATGGTCGTTCGATATGGCAGCCAATAGCGGACCGTCTAGTAACCGCCACGCTAACTCCACAGACGGACATGATAGCACGTAGCGGTCTGAGCCGCTTTCCTATTGGAATAAATACATTATTGCCACGTAACAAAAGATTTAACACACGGTAACATACGTAAAGAGTAAAAAGAACATAATAGATAATGCAACAGGAACTGATGTGGGTTGGGACCTCTGTCCTAATTTTGCTGCGCCCTACAGGGTTTAAAGTGTTTTATTAATGCAATAAATTATTAAGTACTGAGTCGAGTCTGTTTCACATTCTTTTAACAATAAAATATTGGCAGATAAATTCATACAAATTCATATTTATTAATTTACGTGGTAGTGAGAGTCTATTTAGAGGTGATGAAACAGGCCCTAAGTAGGATATTATAAAGGGAAACTGACAATTGATTACACATTTTATTAAATACTAGCTGACCCGACAGACGTTGTCCTGTCAACTATGAATATTGAATTCGAATTGACATACTACCTACCTACTACCCACCTACTATACCCACCTACTACCCACCTACTACCCACCTACTACCCACCTACTACCCAACTACTACCCACCTACTACCCACTACTACCCACCTACTACCCACCTACTACCCACCTACTATATACCCACCTACTACCCACCTACTACCCACCTACTACCCACCTACTACCCACCTACTACCCACCTACTACCTACCTACCTACTACCTACCTACCTACTACCTACCTATCTACTACCTACCTACCTACTACCACATCAAAGAGACGTTCCTTTACATTTCAAGTGACATTTTACGTCAGATAATTCGTGTTTGACGACGCTACGATACTAACGTCACTCAATTGTTTTGGCTTCCCGAAACCTCTCGACTAACACTTGAACTTTATGGTATGGTGTTAAAGCTCAAATTGACTCTACGTTTTAGTTAGAAAACGTTTGTATGGGAAAAAGAAAAGGGCTGTTTTTAGGGCTTTCCCGACAATTATTCGTTTTTTTTTCGCCGTATAAACCATCCTTGAACTACAACGAACATTTAAAAACAAAAATCAGCCAAATCGGTCAAGCCGTTTTCATGCCAAGTCGTGACAACGAAAAACGGGTTTCATTTTTATATATAAAGATTTATGCAAAAAACCGAAGAATACGTACGGTGACAGAATGTGAAGGTAGCATAGGATGAGCAGTGAACCTCCAGCCCCAGCCGTTGACTGACCCGTCGCTAGTGAATCTCCAACGTAATTCATCACCTGTCGTGACAAAAGGATCAAATACAGTTATTAACATTAAGAAGGGGAAAGCGTAGAAAGTTCCTTGTTCTTCTTTGAAATTGTGTAGGGGTTCCTAATGTTCCTATATCTATTAGGAGCCTGACTGTTTCCTGGACATATACTAATGTCGCGTAGAAACTTAATATCTAGATGGACAATACACCTCGTTGTGCTTCGTATATACTGGTTGTTGCTAGCGGCATTGTTCGCATATACACACATTAAAAATGACAACTCAAGTATACAAACTTCCACCTCCTATGTAATTCTGTAAGCGCTCGAATGCGAACCATACCTCCTTTGTGATCACAATCATTACCAACTCTAAATTGAATTTTATAAGTCTAGTAATTATACAATAATGTTTAATTATGGTACGTCATCTATCTTACCATTGACAATGATCTCCTGAGCCCAGTCGGTAGGTTCCCGTCCGGAGCGCGTGGCTAACACTCTGCCGGTGCTGTCCGATATGGTCAACGGATCGTTCCGTCGTTCCGTAGAACAGCCTTGTTCGAACACTACGCGGAGTGACGACGCACCGGGAATTTTTACCACACCTGTATAATGGTAATGAAGTTGAAATATCAGGGACAAGAAAATAAAAAAAAATCACACTTACTACTTTGTGATCGTGACATAACAAAACTCAATGATGTTATAAGTAAAATGACGTAAATAATTAGTAAATCTTACAGTATAAAGCCTCATACTACTCTATGATTTCTCCCAATTGTATTAAGATGAATACTTATCCCTTTACATATAAAAAATATGAATATGCCAGAAAATGCTCGTTTTAGCTAAAAAATTATCATCATTCAGGAGACTCTTCCTTGTTGATGACAAATTAGTACGTGTTCGCTAAGGTAGTAGCTGTTTGACTAACCCGCTAAAAGTTTCCACCCTGTATATTCGTTACACTAAAATAGTCCTTATAACAAGGCACTTAAAGACGACAGAACATACCAGAGATGTCAGTGTCATCAGCATACGGGTGCGGACTGTCCACGGTGACCGGCTGAGGGGGGGCGCGCCCCCCACCCGCGGCCGCTTCTTCTAACTCACACACACACACTTCCACCACCATGTCGGCTACTGCTGGCTTGCTGGCACAGAGAGCTGCAAAAATATATCATGAAATACAGGCAAAAATATAAAAGAAAAGATCTCTTACGACGAGCCTCAAACTATAAGAAGTACAGCATTAAGGGCTATGAAAATGAGTCGGATATAAAAAAAGGTATTGTAATTTGCAATAGCTACTGACTTACTGCCCAAGGATGATCATCAAACACACCAAGATTTTACGTTAAGAATTTTACTAGAGAGAAGTGTTGGAGAATAAGGATCGAAAAAATAATGACAGTCGATTAACCCATTCTATTAGAAAACCAGATATATTATTTAATCTATCGTCTTGTTTTGTAATAAAATCTGGGAACTTACCCATAAGAACATCAGTGATAACTTTGACAGCGTTATTAGAGTCGGGTATCCTGCCAGCCGCCGCCAACTTCAGTAGGTCTACTAGCGCCCTTGCGTCAGACTCGCCTAGTTGTGACGTAAATTCGTCCAGTGCCAACTGCAAGCATACATATTGATTAAAGCATCGACGACCACGGTTTTGCCACGTTTAAAGATGTGTGTACAATCATCATCAGCCCATTATCGTCCACTGCTGGACAAAGCCTCACCCAACTTTTACCAGCGCATGCGGTTCTGTGCCGCTTCCATTCTACGGTTTCTTGCGACCTTAACAAGATCATCCGACCATCTGGTGGGAGGCCGACCTAAGCTGCACTTGCAAATACGAGGCCGCTATTCGAAATCCTTTTTCCCCCATCTGCCATCAGTTCTTCGAGCTATGTGCCCAGCCCTCTGCTACTTTATCTTTGCGATTCAGTTGTTCAGCCGAGATGGGCGGTCCGTAAAAAGGATCCTTTACAGACAACATTTTGATGGACTTAATATAGTAAGATTGGGAATTCAGGAAGCCCTTAGTGATACCAAGTTTCAATATCTTGAAGAATTATTATCACCGATTGAATGACAGAAGGCATTATTAGTCCATTATTATATTCAACATAAGTACCGCTTACCTTAGGAGCCTCAGCCTGTTGCACCGTCATGGTAGCAGCGGCGACGGACACGGCGCTCGACGACATCACAGCCGAATGTCGGGATGATATCGAACCGCTGAGAGGACTGCTGGCTCCGCTCTGTGTAAGAGAGTACAATTATTATGACACAGTGATAAGTATAGTCAGTTTTCTTAGGCAAACTATAAGATATCTCAGTCGACTATCCTCGACAAGACGTGGAACGGCGCAAAAATTCCTGTATGCGAAGTGCGTACCTAAGTCCGGTTTGTTTGGAAAACTCACGAGATTTCAGCAGGTCTACTGGATGGCGCATGAATGATAATGACGTCACACGTAATAACTCAGTTAAGTTGCCATCATGGGCTTGACAGTCACGATGTTTTACACAAATATCAACGTAAACTTCTTGCAAATAAAGTTGATTTATATTTGACGTTGACAATTTGACTACAAAAAGAATGAAAACGCTATGAGCCTGTGGCCCTTAAGTGCAGATGTTCGACTTGCGTGCGTGCACTTATGTGACACACACACACTTCTCTTTGGGGAGTGTACGTGTGTCCACTCAGCAAAACGCCGCTATCTTCACAAAGTTCGGTTGATCGGTTCCAGGTAAAACCCCTAGTTACACAGAACATTCCCAGCAACGATGACTTACCGGTAACGTAGCCCTGTCAGCCGGAGCCTCTCCTCCGCCAGTTCGGGCGTCGGCCTCCGCGTCTTCATCTTCAGTGTCGATAGTCGTCACTACGGGCACTGCGGCGGAACACGCTTCATGAGCGCGTAACGCTTCTACTAGTAACGTGCGTGCCTGGTAAGGTAAGGGAAAAACATAAATAAAAATAATGTACTGTGTCACCTCGGTATTAAGAAACTGAATGGATTTATAAAAGTTCACAATTATTAAGTATTCGTTACAAAATTGTCTTAAAATAACAGTGCTATTTTGGAGGACAGTCAAATCATGTTTCAGTTACCATCTGTTACAAAAGAAATGGTGATAAGAATATACATATATATTATACTAGCTTCTGCCCGCGGCTTCACTCGCGTTAAAAAGAGACAAAAAGTAGCCTATGTTACTCTTCATCCCTTCAACTATCTCCACTTAAAAAATCACGTCAATTCTTCGCTCCGTTTTGCCGTGAAAGAAAGACAAACAGACACACTTTCCGATTTATAATATTAGTATGGATTAAACCAACCCAATATTTAATTAAACCAACCACAAAATCTTAACTTACCTGTGTTATATGCAAAGCTAGCAGGATCAGCGACAGAGCATGTTGCACGGCAACAGGCGGTTCTAAGGCCAACGCCGCAGCCGCCAGCGACGCCCGCGGCCCTTGAGGCTCATCTACCACTACTTCTTCTGAATATAGACCTGAGAAATACGAACAATAATTGGTGATAGCAAGAATCTAAGCCCAAAAGGGAACCAATTTAGGAGATTGACACCATAACATCTAGTGCCAAATAAATTGCACCTAAAATATGGCCCTGTGTCTCATACTATTACCTCCTGTGTCCAAAATTATTTAGTCCTACTTTCAAAGACTTAGAACCCCTAAACTAAAACCGCCTTATTACAAAACGAGGTTTTTCTCTAAACCAGGTTTAAACCATTGAGCTAGCTTTTGTATTTCGAATCTTGATTGTATCAGAATAAGATTCAAATTACAAAACCTGGCTCAATGGTTTAAACCTGGTTTAGAGAAAAACCTTGTTTTATAATAAAGCGGAAAGGGTCTTTCGACATGGGGTACGGTATCGGTGCTATGTGGAGTGAATGAGCATCGGTCTGCGAAGCAGGAGGTCTTGCTGTCTTACGTGGCAGGTCTTAGCGACTAATTTGTTTCTACTTACCAAGACTTTGCGCCCCCAAAGGATCCTTCAACGTGGGGTACGGTAGTGGTGCTATGTGGGGTGAATGGGCATCGGTCTGTAAGGCCGCAGGTCGTAGCGACCAGGCGGCCGAGTGGGAGGAGCCTGCGGCGGCCCGTTGTACGCCCTCTACGCCCGCGACGAGGGCGGGGCGACGGTTCACGCATGTGGTACCGTTGCCTTGCTGACCGTGGTCGTTGTCGCCCCATGCCCATACCTGAGAAGCAAAATATTTAGGTAATCTATACTAATATTATTTAAGTTTCCTATATGAAACATTGCTAATTTTGAGAGGTAATTCTCGAAAAAGACTCATCGAGACGACTTCAAAACTATATTACATTTCATGGAAGAATATTTCAAAAACCCATACCTGATGTTCACTAGTGACAGCGAGACAATGCAAGGCACCAACAGCGACATGTATGACGCGGCGCCCACGCAACGCTTCTACGAGCGTCGGCCGACGCACGTGTGCGTCACATCCGTGTCCTAGGCGGAAGTAGTCGCCTTTACCCCATGTCCATACCTGAAACCGAATAAATTCATCAGTCAACTGATTTGATAAAAAAATATCTTCATCTTACTCTCTCCTCGTTTACCTTGACCTTCTTCTCGCCATACTTTACTCCCCAAACCACCCCCTTTCCTCCCCTTTTCTGTGTATTTCCATACTCCGCCTTCTTGTCTCTCGGTTCTACCCTCTTTATCTTACGCTCCTCTATCGATATGTTTTTGCTTTCACTCTAACTATATTTAAACCTCACCTCCCCTAACCTTACCATATGCTTCACCTCCCTCCTATCTCTATAACCCCACCCCCAATTCTCTGTGCCTCATCCTCCCCCTCCCCCTCAATCTGTGTACCACTTACCTCTCCATCTCTAGTCAAAGCGAGACTGAACTGTGCGCCGCATTCGACCTGTATGACCCCAAGAGTGTTCAGTCGTTCTATGTTCATCGGCACAGCGCAACCGTCGGACCCGCCACGACCTACAACCGAGGAACCTAGTTCACTTATTGGTGCCTTCTATAGTTTTTTGGGGTTTAAAATAGGGTTAATTTAACAAAATACCTAATAATGTCGGTTATCGCGGATGATACTACGAGAAAAGTCGACTGAAATCTTGTCTGTGTTTTGTAGACAAACATATGGCGAGATAAATAGACGTTACTAAGCACTGACTTTGGCTTAGCACTATACCTGTCACCGTTACACAACTGCCAAACGTCAAGTGCACGATGGAGACGGGAACATGGCTAAGCCATAGTCAGTACTTAGTAACGTCTATTTATCTCGCCAATAGAGTCAATCGATTACGCACTTCTAAATCTAATCGGTTAAAAGTTGCTGAGCAATTTGTAAATGGAGTGCTCTCTAAATAATTAAACATAAGACTACTGTGTTGTTAGTAGTCGTCAATTTAACATTCACTTGAACTACAGTTTTGTCATATTGTAAAAAGTTACCCAATTTTCCAAAATCTCCGTCTCCCCACGAGAATACTTTTCCGCACGCCGTCAACGCCAAAGTTTGAGCGTCTCGAGATCCACACGCCACTTGTACCACTCGTAAGCTAGATAGCGCTTCCACCTAATGAACAAAATAATTAAGTATTATTTTAATACAATCAAAGGTTTGCTAAAATTTATTTATTTATTTAAAATATAAAATATTAAACAAACTTTCGTAATTTTAATTTATATAAATTTTATATTTTTACAGACGCATTTATGGAAAAGCCCAAACTGCTGGACCACACTGAATGGGTCATAAAAAATTGTATCCTTTTAGCCTACAGATAAGCTCTAAGGTCCAGCGCACACCGTGGAAAGCGCAGCGGAGCGCGTCAAATAACAATTTATTATAAAACTTAATGACCTTCACATACAGTTGAATTTAAATTCAAGGACACCAAAAACCATAACACTAAAAATATAATATTTAAAATCTAATAAGTTATATTAATTACCATCTTAGGCGACAGCTGCGTCATATCATCTCCATGCCCGAGCCGTCCGTACTCGCCCATGCCCCACGTGTAAAGATGTCCGCGCGCGGTGACACACGCACTGTGTGCCGAGCCGCACGCGATGCCCACCACGCGCTCGCCCGCCAACGTCTCTATGAGCCGCGGCACTTCTAGCGTGATGCGGTTACCGTGCCCTAGCTTGCCGTCTTCGCCTTCGCCCCAGGAGTATACCTGAACATTGATAAGAGGAAGACGGTAAATGAGATATAGTTTTTTTTTTACTTTAATCTGCTGTATCAGTGAAGAAGGTCTTATCGGTAGATTCATTACATCACAGGTGGACAAAGACAAGAAGTAGAAAAATTAAAGATTTTTCTCTCAGCGTTCTGATATATTTTTTGGACCATACCAGCTTTGGTATATCATTTTTTTGCTAAATTTAACATCTGTGTGATATTTTTGCTATACTGGTATGAAAAATTACGAATTGTATTCAAATAATACAATTCGTAATTATAATGCGAATCCTACTCTCTCTACAATTATAAATTTAAGTTTGACTTTCACCTCTATTTCGCCTATGACAGACTTAATTATAGCATCGGTCATACAAATTAAAGGTTCAAATTAATCTTCTTACCATCCGCATGGAATGGACACGTTGTTACACGTTGTCTTAGACCTAACCTTTCACCTCTATTTCCCCCACGACAGACAACATTAAAACACTGATTATTATGTAAAGGCTGCGCTGTACGATTATATTTCCATACAAACGTAATTGTCTGATTACTTCACTATTAGATGTTGTACACTCAAAATTAAGCTCAATATTGATTTGTTTCGTTACATTCTAGGCATATTGCTATAAAACACCAGTAAAAATTCATAGATTTCGAAATTGTGAGCTAGGAAAGATTCTACTTTTAACACCAATTTTAACGGAAGTTTGAACGTCAATTTATACCGTTAAATACATCAAAACTTAAATATAAACTAGCATTAGACCTAGTTTATTTATTATAAAGTTCAAATAACTTTATTTGATATAAATACGATAAGTACTTTTCCTATAAAAAGCCAATTCCTAAACCACTGTTTAATATTTTTCACGCTCGCGTTTTCGGGAATAATCATCGTGCATCTCTCTTCATCGTACACCCCCTGCGCGGCGCGGGCAGCGAGGGGGAAAGCGTGTACGCCGCTCGCCGTGATGTTGTGAATCGGCCGACCGATCATTCATTGCGTAAATATCAGTGCTTGTTTGGTTGATACGTACGTAGTACCTACCTAATAGCAGTGCCGTCGCGCACGTGCCGTGTTTTATTTACCTAAATGTGTTGTGATTTGTAATGAAATATTTTGATCCCTGGAATTTATACTGTGGATTCCGATTTTGATTCGATATCAACAGTAAGGCCGCAAAAGTCCATAAGAACGCTAAAGATTATATTGCTACGAACTGAGCGAGCACGATACTTCCGTGCGTATGTGTATGAGTATCCACATTCCACAAACACACAATAAGGAACTGTCGTCGCACTGAGCGCGTCGCAAACATCATTATTATTTTTCTGTGCCATTGAATACGCATCACACAGTCACGAGGCGACTTGTTCTTACCATTGAATTGATAAAATTAGCTACAATATCTCATGTGCTGGTAGCCGTATGAAATAAGTGTTGGATTCGCAAATAACATAGCCCGAGTTCAAATCATGATCGGTCCGTTGCGGTTATAATTTTCTTACTTTGAAAAATCTAATTCGATATCGAAAGTTGAAGGAGAAGAAAATGAAGAAAAAGAAAGCGGAATTATAGTGTTCTTATTTTTGTGTGACGCGTAGGTTCGCTAGTGGGCGCATGTATTCGCGACAATGCGCGCGCACCAATCAGCGT
Organism: Athetis lepigone; assembly: GCA_033675125.1. Classification (NCBI taxonomy): domain Eukaryota; kingdom Metazoa; phylum Arthropoda; class Insecta; order Lepidoptera; family Noctuidae; genus Athetis; species Athetis lepigone. The sequence goes on from CM066227.1 coordinate 6,600,175, forward strand.
TGTTCATGCGCAGACGCGCGAATTCGAGAGAATTCGCGCGACTTTTTAAAATCTCATGCGCTTCGACTCTGCGCTAGTATAAATTGACCCTTACAGTTCTCAATTTCATTAATTGCCACTACCTACTGAATAATGCACGTAATGAATAATGTACCAACCGAATGATTTTAAATATTTCTTAAAAATAATAGATACAGACAAGATACAGTAGGCAACTACCGTATCCCATTGGATTGCAGGTTGGTTCGCGTAGGTACCACTGCGTCAAAAATTTGTTTCAATCGCTTTCAAATAAAAAGACGATTTGTACATAATGGTGCCGATTCTGTTGTACACCAAACTAAACTTAACTATCTCTAAAATTTTCTAATTTTAGTTTAGAGAACGTTTAAAGTTATTCTGTAAACCAGACTCTTTAAACTTAGAAACAGTTTTGACGTAACTAAAAATCGACTTTGACATCACTTAATTGAGTAAACCATAGATTACGATTTGTAGGAAATTAAAGTAAAGAGTGAATGAAAGTGAGCAATATGATCTGAAATGCAAAAATCCTGAGTACAATTACATACCGATCTTTGATTGTTTATCAATAATAAAATACAGGGAGCATAATGACGGCATAATACTTAATTGTTGTTAACATTTTACTAATCTAAGATATAACAAAAATTATTTCAATAATCTGTGAGTGTCATATTTCTTTCAGGCTTGCTAGATTAAATATTTTCTCGCAATGCCGGGTAAAAGTATAGCTCTTGGACAATTAAAAACAACAATACCGTAGATAAGATGTTCAAGAAATGTGATGAATTAAAGCCAGTACAATGCACACTATGTAATTTTCTATAACTGTTCCCCATTTTTTTTAAACATTAACATTAACTCGGTAAAGGATAGCAACAAACATTAAATATGGGGAGTAGCGTAATGTCACTATTTCACAGATGTCAGTGTAATGACATTTGATTGATGTTTATGACATGTTAATAGGTATATAATATATTTATGTATCTACAAAATAAACAAAGAAGATTTTTTAAAATATTGGGCCTTTGTTAGTTTTATAAATAAAATAGGACTACAAGTAGGTATTCTCTTCGATTAGGTACGGCCGTACCTAGATCATATCCTATTAAAACAACTGGATTAAGGAGCAGAAAAGAAAACGAAGACTTCAATATTATTTTCAAACGTTGTGGTGTTTTATTCTTTGATGCCTATCAATATACCTGGACTTCGATAATTCACAGGAAACAAGTTGTTATTAGTGAAGTTGACTACTCAGCAACAGATAACCAAATAACTACTACCCAATTATGCAGTATTTAACATTATTTCAAGCAAGTTCTATAATGTTCAGCTATTAGTATAAGAATGTGAATGTTTGAAATCAGATGTGAGAAGTACACAAATAAATAAAACAACCTGTGAAAACTTTGAATTTATTTACTTTCCACAACCTTGCCTCTTATTTATATTTACTCCAGGGACAACAGTATTCCTTCTATACTTTCTTGAAACCGAGTTCATTCCAAATAAAACACAGTGGCATGTTGTGATAACTGCATCTCACTATGGTTTTCTGATGTACAACTATAGTAATATTTCATGGCCACACAATCATTGTGAAGGTAAGACGGTGCTGCAGTTTGCTATTTATCCACAATCCTTATAGCATGCTTCACACTTCTATGTGATGAACCCAACAAACATTTCAAATCAGTCCTCTTAGCAGAATCTGAATAAAACAAGAGAATACAATATGTATTAGGTATTTGCATAATTATTTTATTTTAAAAGTAGGTAAATATTAGACATGTTATCAATGTTACCTCTCTTAGATATGAAGGTGCAATTTTCAAGCCCCGTTCTGGTTCTTCAGGTTATGAGTGGCTGTGTGTTTTGGGCCGGAGACTGTTGACACATTCACAACATTAATATCAACATCTAGAATTCTTTGTTGTATTGTTGAGTATCTAAAACAAAAACAATATTAAAGTATAAGTAGTATAGATAGAATATGGATAACTAATCCTGACTGTTCTTTTTTGTCTTTCTGCAACATTGTTGACTCGTCTAATAATATTTTATTGGCACAATGAACACACGTGTACTTATACACTGGTATACTTGGATAACACAATAATAAATACACAACATCCATAACTTTGTTTACAGACATTTGTGATCTTAGATATATATCTTGAGAGACAATGGTCAGTGGATAGTCTTAGGGTTAGTGGGCTTACACTTAAAATAGGGTTACAGTTAAGAAACATTTGCATTGTTTTTTTGACTGTCGGGCTGCCTTGTTTATGTAAGTAACTGAAAATAGGAGATGTTTTGCTCCCTTATGTTTATTCTTATTGTATTGCATGCATTTCGTATTGTTAAAATCAATTAAAATGAAATGAACTCGTTTGGTATTCAACTACTTGCATACTAAACAAATTCAGTTCTAATTTCATTACAGACATGTAAAAGTGATATAAATCCTATGATTCATATTACTTTTACAGGTCGCTTTTGTAAATAGATGGACTCGGTATGTCTCAATTGACTACTTTGGAGAAGAAATGCCAAAACAAACAACGGGTTCATCGTCTCTTTTCTAATAACAATAACTTTCTTATTTACCTTTTTTGAGTATCCACAACTGCTGCAATCGCATAAGTTTCCATAATAAATGATTCTTCAATTCGTAGTTGCATCAAAACACTTTAAGAACTTTGAGAAAAATGCGTTTTAAATTTTAATTCATGACAACTAATTTTATTCTACACCTTTTTAATCGCGATTAAAATTAGATTCACAACCTTAATTTTAGGTGAAAACGTCAAAATCAGAATAGCTTTATTGGCATTTTCACTAAATTGAATAAAACTAAACGATATTAGAGCTGTCAAACTATAATAAGTTTAGAAATGTCACTTTAGTCAATTTCAGAATGAGTTTGGTCGTTTGACAGGACTAAACTAAATTTTAGCGATTTTTAATTTAGTTTAGCGATTTTTGTGACAACAGAATCGGCACCAATACCTACCTAGTTAGCTACCCAGTTCCCAATAACCTTGTTCCTAATTTTTTATATAAGTACCAAATTAAATACCTACTTATAATGTAAGGGATTTACATCGTTTGTCCTAATCGTCGGCAATATGGTGAAGCGTGTGCTGTCGCTGCGTTCGAGACACTACTTATTTCCTATTTCAGACTTGTGAGCGTAATAACATAGGGGTAATTTATGACATCATTGATTGCCTCACTGGTACAGGAACAGCGTCCAAACTACCAAGAGCTCAGAACTCCAGAGAAAAAAATCAATACCTACAATTTTTATTATAAGATATTTAAATGTAACAACTTATAGGTACACTGTACACTACAAATAATCCTGATTCTTCCTTACTAATAATAATATTACATCGTTTCGTCAACATCTTTGCATTACGTTCACGCTAGCTTCGAACTGCTCATCGCTGGCGGTATCTCTTTCTCACATCGCGCTTGGTGAAATAACAAGCATTTTAGCCACGCCCACCACTGAGTTGAAGTCGACGTACAGCGTACTCTTAAAGGTTTAGTTGATCTTACCTTTCCGTCAGCAGTAAGCGCAAGCGCATGTTTCCCGCCCGAGTGCACGGCGACGCGGCGTACGAGCACATGTGCGAGGTACGGGTTAGCGCGAGGACTGGACACATTGTTGCTATGGCCTAGACCGAGACGACCGTTGGTGCCTTCGCCGCATGCGAATAGCTGTTCGAAAGAATTAAATAGTCAATGGAAAAAAAGACACTAGTGCAGTCTAATAAAGTACATTGTAAAGAGTAAATGATTTATTTTGAGAGTAAATGGTTGGTTCGTTTTGGGAAAGAGATCAGAATACAGTTTACATTTCCTACTAGGTAAGTTATAAAGAAGTTATAAAAATGTCCAAGTCAAAATCAAAGCATATACTTCACTTACGGCTTTTTAAACGCATTTATGAATTATTGTCAAAGAGTCGGTCGGTTAGTCAGCAGTGTATCAAATGTCCATTAAAATTGTGAAATGGTAAGTAAAAGATAAAAATCTGGTAAACACATTACGTATTTTATGTATTAATTCATAGTTATTTTTAGCTTCTACACTTACACGCGTTGTTATGAAAAACAAATAGCAGTAAAATTACCTTTCCATCATGTGACACAATGAAGAGCGTCTTGGACCCGCCCGCAATGTGGACGGGGCGGTAGGCACTAAGACTTGGTGAGAATACAGGTATTTTAACTTTGGAACCTTTCACTCCACCCAGCTGGTCTTTGTCGTTCAAACCCCATACGTATACCTGTGTAACATATAAAGCATTTAATAAAAAAAAGGTACATCAGAAAAAAGGTCTTCATCCTCAATTGGAGGGGGAGGATCTTTCTTCCAAATGTAGTGAAGAATTTTGATTGCGCGATGTAGCAAACGTCAGCTAGATAACGTCATTGTGGTGCAGTTGATATCGGTATGTGCTTGGCTGGTTTTTCAATTGAAACAAATACTTACTTTAGGGCAATCGTTCGGCAACACTGGTGGGTTATTATCAGCTGACACAGCACCCGTTGCGTTATCTTTCTCCATCCAGTCTTCCGCCACGAAATTCATACTCTGAAATATTCAGTACAATCAAAATACGCCTTTACTTATATAGCATTGGAGTATGATTTAGGTTGCTTACCTGTAACACTTCAGTGTATAACGGATTTGGTCTGAAGCCAGTTATGTAGAGGCCGTGGACGCGGACATCGGCATTTACGTTCCGATTTTGTTTTATGCCAATTTCAATGCAGGGATAATACTGTAACAAAACATATTACATATTAGACTATTGCAAAGATAGTGCTTACACCTTATACTAGCTAAGTACCAACAAACCTTTTTCACACTGCACCAACCTATTTTACACTGTATTTTTAACAGTACTTTACTGGCTTCAAATTCCGGATGGAGCATAGTTTTATTGGGAATTTTGCAAAGTATTATTGAACGGTCGAGCGTGCTCAGTAACATGTAACGTTACACTCACCTGCTTGCAGTCGGCCAGCAGCTGTATCTGCGCGAGGTGCGGCGCGGGGCGCTCGCGCGGCGCGGCGGGCGCGCACGGCACGGCGGCGAGCGGCGCGAGCGCGGCGTGTCGAGCGTGCTCAGTAACATGTAACGTTACACTCACCTGCTTGCAGTCGGCCAGCAGCTGTATCTGCGCGAGGTGCGGCGCGGGGCGCTCGCGCGGCGCGGCGGGCGCGCACGGCACGGCGGCGAGCGGCGCGAGCGCGGCGTGTCGAGCGTGCTCAGTAACATGTAACGTTACACTCACCTGCTTGCAGTCGGCCAGCAGCTGTATCTGCGCGAGGTGCGGCGCGGGGCGCTCGCGCGGCGCGGCGGGCGCGCACGGCACGGCGGCGAGCGGCGCGAGCGCGGCGTGTCGAGCGTGCTCAGTAACATGTAACGTTACACTCACCTGCTTGCAGTCGGCCAGCAGCTGTATCTGCGCGAGGTGCGGCGCGGGGCGCTCGCGCGGCGCGGCGGGCGCGCACGGCACGGCGGCGAGCGGCGCGAGCGCGGCGTGTCGAGCGTGCTCAGTAACATGTAACGTTACACTCACCTGCTTGCAGTCGGCCAGCAGCTGTATCTGCGCGAGGTGCGGCGCGGGGCGCTCGCGCGGCGCGGCGGGCGCGCACGGCACGGCGGCGAGCGGCGCGAGCGCGGCGTGTCGAGCGTGCTCAGTAACATGTAACGTTACACTCACCTGCTTGCAGTCGGCCAGCAGCTGTATCTGCGCGAGGTGCGGCGCGGGGCGCTCGCGCGGCGCGGCGGGCGCGCACGGCACGGCGGCGAGCGGCGCGAGCGCGGCGTCGTCAAACGTTGCGCCCGCGCGCACTGCTAACGCTGCCGGACCGTGCGCGCCGCCGCCCACGCCGAGTCCGAGACGGCGAACGCGCACGCCGCTGCGCATCTCTACTCGAATCCAGTGCTGAGGATAAGTTATCATGTTGTGGTTTAAGCAAGAAATTCTTTTTTGACGTGACAACGTCTTAAATTAGGTTGCGGCTGGGAGTCACTTATGAAAAAGTGTAACGCTCGGTAACGTTACGATGAGTCACCGAACGAGAGAGAGGCCCGCCGAATGCCTTGCGTCTCTCTCCCACTCAACTATGATCGGTAAAAGACGTTGTCACGTAAAATCTTCGCCCGTAAAACCGACTTTACAGGCAACCATTTTTTTTTTCTGGTTACATTTTGAACCACGGCTAGGCTTTCCAACTTCAGGTTTCAGTCTCCCGATAGCTCCTTCTAGGAGATGATGGGAAGACCACGATTTTAATCTATAATAGAATGTATCAAATGTCAACTAAAGGGCGAGTATATGCTTACTTGGCCATTCCCACTAGAGCTCTGCCAGTAAGTGTGCGGCTGCGAGTCGAGCAGTCGTCTTGCGCCGGCGCCGGGCCGACACGACGACACGCGCACGGCACGCACCGCGCCGCGCCACCCTACTGCCGTGCCACCCGCACTTTCACCCCATTCCGCTGTACAGAGAAAAAAAACACATCATTAAGAAATACATTTTTTTTTTAATTCTATTTCTAACACAACGCCATCACAGCATCATGACAGAAACAAAACACATGGTAAAATCAATATCGAGTTCTGAGCTTATGTCAACGTCTGTCGGGATAAACAAACAGTGGATAAAAGATAAAAAAACCTTGCTAAGAGTGGATAACTTACATTGATCTGTCACGAGCTCCATCTCACTGACTTGTCCTGTCCATCCAGGTTGTTGGGGGAAATCGACAGTTAGATCTCGACCGTTGCTTGATATTGCTGCAACAGAAGAAGAAAAAATAATCATTCTGTAGTATTTTCCAATGATTCAGTCTATTCATCACGTAAAAGTTAATAGAACATCATGAAGAATAAAAAGAAATTGATCAAGCCCTACATGTATGGCTTTGCCGTTTTGCTAACGTCGTGCGGGTGATGCCGAATATTTAGCTTCTGAAGTAAGTAACGAAACAAAAACGAAATACGTACACGTAACAGTTCCAACGCTAGTATGGTCGATGCAGCCCCACTTGTACCGCGGCTGCGTGACCGCGGCGCGCACTCGCACGCGGTCGCCCACCGCGAACGGCGGCGTGCCCGACACCACCTCCGCGTGCAGTGCGCGCACGCCGAACACACGGCCGAGACCACGCCATTCCACCTGGGGGATGGATCGGGAATTTAGTTTCTCCAATGCTGAGAGAATGTTTTGTTATTTTATTTGTTTATTCCCATACTCTGCAATAGGGTATTACACTGTATAAGAAAAAAAATCTAAAAATATATTATTGAGGTAGCTTATGCAAAAAGCAGACGAACAGTGTTAGTTTTAGTTTATAAAACTAGAAAATATTTTTTTAAATTCAATTCAAAGTTTTCAGTTTTTTTTATCTGTTTTTGAACACACCGACATACAGACCACAGACAGTGACAGCTGTCGACTGTCAACAGTGTCAACTAGACGTCACTATTTGTTTTATTTATAACCTCCTAACACGATCTTTATTATAAAAATATACTTTTTCATGGAAGTTATTGTGAAAGATATTTTAGATGGCTAATGCACATAGGTACTTACATCAAAGTGATATTTACTAAAGTACAAACGGGTTTTTATGGTGTAATAGTTGGAATACTCTTCCCACAACTTTTAACTAAGTTTTTCTTAAATTTGAATCAGTTAATACTAGAATTCACAATTATTCCGATGTTTTCACACTTGTGTTCTTGCATTCCGAAACGCACACCAACGGTAAGTCGAACAGTAACTAATTTTTGAGATAAAAACAATAATAATGATTTAAAGTGTCACAGCGCATTTGTTTATTTACATGACGTAAGGACGTAATAACCGCAGAGCAAAACCACGCCCACGGCGTTTTCCGTTTTTGGAAATTTCCGCGCGAAATTTGAAAATACAATTTTAAAAGCGTTTTTAGGGTACATAGCGTTTCAATAAAAAATTAGGGTTTTTTCTAGTGGTTTCTTAGTACTGTAGGAGTTATTTGAAATACTTAAAAAAAAAGAGTGTAATACCCTATTGTACCAGTCTTATTGAAAAAAAACAACCTTTATAAATAACCAGACCTATTAGGAATAGGATATAACAACACAATACTACGCGAGCGATTGAAAAATAAGATATTTTTTAAGTGTCTCTTCTATTTTTAGTAGCACGTATTCTAAAAAAATGGAAAAGTAGAGAAAAAACAATAGGTGACAACAATCTTAGGCTTGACACTAAGTATTGATGGCATATCTTAATGACTAATGAAATATGAGTGCTGCATACACGTCTAAATTTAATTATAACTATGCCACAATTAAAAACACTACGCATATGAAAAAAATGCAGTAAACTTACATGTAGGAAGACATTTTGTTTTATATCACGTTCAACCTTTTGTACTTGTCCCACATCGCCTAAAGCAACCTGAAAAACACGTATAACTCTCAAAATAACTGAAGCAAGCGTATGTACTGCAACAAGCATATTACATTAATTCAACCAAGCTGAAAACGTGAGTAAACATGGACAAGGGCAGATCCAGATGGAGGTGTTAGCGGGTTATTGCTTCCTCCTAGTTAAGGACTAAATCGATCACTGATAGTTTAATAACCAAATTGCTATTCGTATTTGACAAGACTGTGTCCCCGATTTGAAGACTTGACGATCCACCATTGAGCATGGAATTTCAAGAACATAAATCGAGTAATATTTATAAGTAGAATACTATTACAGGAAATAAGGAAAGAGCGGTAAAGAGAGTGATGGTGATGACAGGGTCAGCAAAAGTAGCATTTTATTTGTTAATTAATAATGAACTCAAAAGCATCACAAATAAAAGTAGATATAACTCTGTATTTTTAACCGACTTCTAAATAAAGGAGGAGGTTCTCAATTCGAATGTTTCAATTTTTTTTTAATATTTGTCCGCGCATATCTCCGTCGTTTACCAACCGATTTGAACAATTCTTTTTTTGTTTGAAAGGGTAGACTTCCCAAATCAGGTCCAGTCAGCAGGATCTGATGATGATATCATGCCGAAATCGAGGGAACTCCTCAATTTTTTATAGAAAAACGTACTTTTTTTTTAAAGTTTCTCTAAAATGTAGTTGGGACTCTAACTAAAAAGTAAAAGATAAAAAGTTTTTGCCAAAAAAACAGATAACTGACTTCAAAAACTAAAAGCACAAAAATAACTATTTCGGAAGTCGGTGGCAAGGCAACACAGTTCGACCGGCAGAAGAGAAGCCACCGACTTCCGAAATTTTTGTTCTTTTAGTTTTTGAAGGCGGTTATCCTTTTTTTACTCTCTCAACTATCACTCTAGAAGCAATCCATGTGAGAAAATTGTCAAACGTGTATTCAGATTGTTGAGGGCTAAAACTTTAGAAACCTAATTACTGACAACAAATGTCTCCAAGAAGTAAGTGTACAAGATTGGTAGAGGCAAAAAGATATACGAAAGAAGCAAAAAGTCACGAACTCACGATCAAAAGGAAATTACTTACTGGTTCAACGGCCTTACAGCAGCGTACAGTCATTCCCGGCGTGATGACGTCAGACAGGTACTGCGCATATTCTTCCTCTGAAGCGAAACAACTGCGCCATCTATAAGGAATCTGCTTCTTCTCCGGCTTAGCACTTAGAGGTCTCGCTTCAAATACTGAATCATCCATTCCATGCTGAGGCAGTTCTAACAAATATACGACTAACGACTCTACTGAAGGTAGACTGGTACCACCTGTAAGGAATTATGAGTGTTATAGTGTTAAGATAAAGTTGAATTTACAATGGTAAGTGTTGTTGTTAAGTTACCTAAAGCTTGAATAGCGCCGTAAACGGCGTGTCTCGAGAATCCCATTTCTATGACTTGTTGCACTTGTGATGAGTTGGCCCATGTGTTGAGATCTTTTCGTGCTGCAAAATAAGTTGAATAGATTGCAATTTCCGAAATAAAAATGAAATAAAAACATAATATCAATATAAATTGATTTAAAAACATAACTATGTTACCCGTAATTATTTTTTTTCAATTTTATTTGAACGATAAAGATTGTGTTTCTTAACCGTTTACTTAAAGAAGAAATAAGCTTAGAAGTCACCGTTTCTTTTGAAGACCATACAGTATATTGGTTAATTCATGGGAGAACCATGAATTGGTACAGGGGGCGTACCACAAGCCCTTATAGCAGTATTACTTTGATATTATTTTTAGTGGGAAAGAGACGGCGCTAGACAACGTGTCTAACGCTGTCACTTGCACACTCCTGCAACAGGACTAAAACAATCTTACTTTAAACGTCATGGTAAGGGGGCAGATCAATGAAGAAAGACTGATGTGCTCTCTCAATGAACATATTCAGGCAGTTAGAATTTGAATGTGTAATACTTACATAGAGATGCTGTACTAGTAGAAGGACCCATAGATATCTGCATGACATTGCTTTTGTCTATGATCGGCATTTCTGGTGGCGTTTCATGGTCTTTGTCGTCTCCTGTGAAAGTTATATGAATTCAACATAATCTCCTACTACTGTTGACAGCGTAGAATTTGCACTTCGTCCTAATGCTATCTTCAACAATATACTAGGATAATTTATTTACTTATGTAGTTACATCAAAATCTCAAAATAAGACGTGTACACGTATTAAAAGTTTTTCTTGTAATACGTGTACACGTCTTCTTTTAAAATATTGCGTTTATAGATAGAATTTAAGTAGCGGAAAAGTTTTATTATAAACATGAAATACTTATATTTTGTATTTTTTTCTTTTCTTATTAGGACTCAGTGGCGGAACTATACACAAACTCTTACCGTTTACATGAGCAGCCAACTGCTGAACAATAGTAAGTGCAGCTGACTCAAGTTCCCGCGGCGTATGAGACGCAGCGAGTGGGCTCGGCCGAGTTGCTAGCGCCAGTAGTCGGCGAAGTAAAGTTCCTTCAGTGCCTAATGTTGTTCCTCTGTCTATGTTACCTAAAACATTATTAGACTTCGAATATCGACCTTATCTACAATACACTTACGGTTGGCTTTCCATTAAGTTAATTAATCAAAAGCTGGCTAGCACTAGTAGCCGATAGTGTTACGTTTTACAGTACGTTAGGTTAGGTTAGATACCTGAAACATTATTGTATTGCGAATATCCACCTTATGTCCAGAACAGTGAGGTTAATTTTCAACTGAATCCAATTAGAAGATTTGAGTAACATACCTGCATGATCTGGCGGCTGCATTAAAACTTTTCTCAGTCTTGTCCTAGTGGTCAACAGACCTCGTACTGCGCATAATGTTAGCAGTTCCATTTGCTGTTTTCTCAGTCCGTATACGTCGATTTCAGCTAAAAGGTGATATGGTATTAAGTATAATATATAAATTACTCAGTGCGTTTCTTATCTTGCATGCAAACAGCAAACGCATGTAAAACAAGAAGTGAATTGACAGAGAATAGATGTGAAATATTGCCATAGAAATTGAACGAGGAAATCGCATTTTCACAGCAACAATTTGATTAATATTTACTTTGAAATGAATAAATGATTTTTGTTACATAAGTTACGTCGCAGTTTATTATAGTTATACCTAAATCTATGGGGAATAGCCTTCTCACAGTTTATAAAAAGAATGTGAAATGAGACAACTTTACTTTATTCTAAAGCTGATATTTGATCGTATCAATGTCGAATTTGAGATGGTGGGATGAAAACACTATAATGAAAATAAAGCAAAAATATTTTTTTAGGAACTTATTACTGTCAAAGTACACAAACAATATATAAATAAATCAATATATTTTTTAAATCCTTACCCGGTAAATGATGAGGATGCATAGGCGAGGCTTGCGGTCCGGCGCCTAATAAAGCAGCGCACACACGCAGCGCGCTCTCACCGCCACCTAGCGGCAGCGACAGGCGGTCTCCTTCCGCGCTTTGTAAGCCGCTTAGTTCAGTCTGATGAGGGAATATATTATTAAAATAGATAACATAATTATACTGACTTTTATTCGCTTTTATCGTTAATGTTGGAAAGGCGAAAGTTGTCGAATAAAAAGTAGTCTTTGTTCTTTTATCAAATCTACAATTTAATTTTACAAAATTGGTCAGCCGAATAAAAGTTAAAGCGTATCAGACAAACACATTTGCATTTTGTTTTGTACTGTGATAATATTTAATTGGCGGTCAGTGACACAAACAAATTTTTATTCTGTTTTTTTTTAGCTGCAATTCATCCAGAGTAAATAAATAATTAAACATAATTTGCATGAAAGTAAGGGTCCGAATGGTTTTCAAAATTAGATGTTATTGAATTTCCAGGACATTGCCTATACATACCTTAGTAGTAGTGTTATCATCGTGTATCAAAGTGATCTTCGCCCTAGGCAACAGTTGTGTCACAATCGCATTGCGCGGCGGTGACCCCGCGGAAACTCTCTGTCCCAACCGTATTCTCCATTCAACGCCACCCACTACTCCGAGTGCACCGGCTGTAAATGAAAATGGACCTAGAATCTTACACTATAAAGCTTCATTTTGTTTGCAAAGTCCACCCGATAAGGACAAATGATTATGAACCTAACCCTTTAACGCACACCCTAACTTTTTTTTTAATTCTTAATATTTTGTGATGAATATATATTCTGTGCCGTAAATCATAATGACATGTTCTTGAAAAAAGACCTGAAAATCTCTGTTTTTCGAGAAAATCATGAAAATCATACGGCCAGTAAACTGGCCATTGAACGTTCTGCGTCACTAACCATCACAGCAATATCAGTGGCCAGTAAAATGGACACTAATGAAATCTATTTTATTTTAGGAAAAGACGATAATAATAATAAAAAAATGTATTTCCTAATCAGCCTTATAAATAATAATAGAATTAACATAACGTCTTCGTTTGATGATAACGGCTGTGGCGGTGGAGATGGAGGCGGCTGCGGAGGTGGCGATGGTAGGATAGGCGGTGGTGGTAGAAACAAAAACTCGGTGGTTGTGATGAAGACGATGTTCCAGAGTATGATCCTTGATTTTGACTACGTGTGCTCACGGTGCTGGTACTAAAACTTTCGTCAAAACAATCATCAGCATCAGAATCACCATCAATGTCTGATTGTGTGGCCTGGTCATCAGTCATTGCATTGGTCCTCGTCTAGTGACTCCAACTCCCTATAAGTGTATGTGTGTCTAAAACAACGAGAAAATTACAATGTGTAACAATTACATTACGAATTTCATAAGTACCAAGCAAAAAAACCACCAAAAAAAACCCCAAACGTACATAATAATAGGTTATAACTACCGAACAAGATTGTTTATCGCAAATTTATTACAATATCATAACACATGCTTATATACCTGTTGTAAAACAAGGTATAAGATGTATTGTTGGTTCATAGGGATTACTCGAAAATAAATACTCAATACAACATCTCAAAGTTAGGTAGGCAATTCTTAGATTATATTTTTTCAACACACCGGTTTGTATTCAATCGCAAATAATATATGTTTTTCTTATTATCCTCAATTACATTTGCTCATAACATCGAAGTATATACTATAAAGAAATAGTTTCACTTACCTTTTTCAAGAAGACATGATTTTTGTTCACCATAAAACTTGTAAACACGTAACATACACGCGCGATGATAACAAATGTTCCTGCGCGGGTGCACGGTGGCCAGTTCACAGGCCATCTTGAAAAAAGGCGCGAATTTAAAATGTCGCACGGCTAACTTGAACGCTGGCTAGTTGACGGGCCAGTGTGCTCTAACGCGGGTCGTAAATGTTCATAAGGTTCAATATATAAATAAAAATCTATGAGATAACGACCTTGAAGTGAGTGTCCAGTTTACTGGCCACTTTGTATGAGCCGTCCTATAAAGGGTAAATCGGACTTGATAAAGTGAAATTTCAGTTGACTGTATAGCTTACCTATGAGACAACTTTCAAGACTAGGCGGTGTAGGTTTCATTGTCTGCGTTAGGTCTTGACTAGTATGTGGCCACCAATGCCAGTCACTCGTTACCTGTTAAAAGATTCGGTTAATAAATTCGTTTTAGAATATATCTTTTTCCTAATAAAAAGTTTAAAAACCTATTGACAATCATAATAAAGAAAAATAAAAAACTGATATATTCGTTCTGCGTTAGTGTCGATAAATTCTTGTCATTTTCATTCAACTGCCTAAAGAATTCATGGCGACCAGTTAACAAAGTTTCATTGTAAAAAAAAATCGGTTTGGTTTTTTTTTTCAACTCGCCTTTGACGTTAACAGAATTGACATTGTTATTGCCAAAAAGTATAAAACAAAAGAATTAAGAAGTTTTAACGAAATACAGAGCTAGTATTGGCGGTCGCCGGAGCGTGCCGTCTACGTCTGTTCGTACGTACGTCTGAAATCCCGCTTACGCTGCACTAGCGCGCCGTCTGTAGTCAGTATGACACTTACCGTCTGCGCCGCTAACTGCAACTTGTCCAACAGCAGCGTCGTGAGCGGCGTGTGCCACTGCGCAGCGGCGTGCAGTTGTCTCACAAGCTGCACTAGCGCTGCGCACGTAGACCCAGTATAGCTCGCAGTCGCTGGAGCGCGCCATCTGTTGTCTGAAACGGGTATTAGTAGATAATATGACCTAGACAACAAACAAAAAAGGTGCTTTAACAGACAATAGGAATAAATCGGGGCGGGATTGTAAATTCTTGCTACTTAGAGAAGAATCTTCAATTAATTTCAATTCATGAGAAAACGTTACAAACCGAATTCTCATGACAGACAACATTAATTAGCCGCTGCGATTGGCTGCATTGAAAAGATGCGGAAATCGGATAGCCAATCTTTGCACGGCAACAGCGTTTGGACAAGCGCTACCATTGCCATTGGCATATTAATGCATATGACTTTCTTATATTGAACAGGTTTGGGAATATCTTGATTCGACAGGTTTGGAACTTGCTTGCTTACTTGCTGTAGCAATCTGTTGCTCTTAATAGTAGCGAAAAGTATCTACAAAACTGCTTACCAACTTCCTCCTCATCAGCACTATTGCCGATCGCCTGGTTGTTGGGCTTGAAGGCGGGGTCCCAGGAGTGCGTCTCGAGCCACAGCCGACCAATCAGTGCTAACAACTGAGCGCCCACCGTTCGCCGCCATTCCGGCTGACCTGTATGCTCTACTAGTACGCGGCGAAGAAGCCAGAGTGATTGTATCTGGGAATAAGACCATGCGTTGTACTGGCGATAGAATAAAATTATATGAGAAAGATCCTCAACTTTTTTATCAAATGTCCTATATGTTGATACATCTATCATTTATCTATAATATGTATGTATTTTCAAATTATCTAAGTATGTATATCAGTCGTCTGGTTACCATAACACAAGCTCAGCTTAGCTTGGGATCAGATAACCGTGTGTGAAGTGTCCAAAGATATTTATTTATTTATTTTATCTTTTTGATTTTTTTGTCGAGTAACTTAAGAGTTGTATGCATACGTTCTATGATCGTAATTTAGTTACATGGCACAACAAAATAATAGACAACCTAAACAATTGTATGCTGTTGCCCTAAGCGTACATAAACAAAAAAAGTTACTTTGTCTATCTTCCCGACTACCAATTCACAGATATTGATACAAAGTTCAATAAAGATGTGGGCACTTCATACGACAAACATAAACGATTTATCAAGTAACATTAATCAATACAGCGGATTAAAGCAAGGGAACAAAAATGAAACTCAACCGATACTTACTTGTAAATAAATGAGATCCTGTGAGATAGGCTTGTCCGCAGCCGAAATAATACTGTAGCAAAGTTCGAACCACGAGTCAGTGCATAGAGATATACGCATCTCCAGGCTTTGGGCACTTGCTGCAACAAAATAACAAGCTCAATAAATTACTTACTTTATTCCTACAGTGATATTATAAAATGTATGTGATGTGAATGATTTTTTGTGACGGGTCATTTGATGATTTACCATCCCAAAAAAGGAGGTAAAACATAAAAGAATATTTTTATTAAAAGTTGCCATAAACAAAACACAATCCGTACCTCGTAGCAAGGCCAAAGCCGTGTGATAATGGGCGGAGTGGAATGCGCATGAGCTAAAGTCAATAATCTCCGTTGAAGCGCAGCGACGTTACGCCGCGCAACGGAACCGACGCTGGCGTAAGCTCCGCCTGCGCTCGCATAAAAGACGCGGATAGCAACCGTGTTATCTTTAAACAATGCTTACCTCGTAACAGCGCCAAAGCCGTGTGATAATGCGCCGCGAACGCCGTCGGGGGAGGCGTGGAGTGCGCATGCGCTAAAGTCAACAGTCTTCGTTGTAACGCCGCAACGTTACGTCTCGCGACTGTACCGACGCTGGCGTAAGCTCCGCCTGCGCCCGCGCATAGAGCGCGAATAGCACCGGTACAGGCGGCGCGTACTTCGCTTACTGGCCACCATTCTACGCAGTTTTCTACGACAGCTGTCGGAAAATATTTATATAATTGATTTTATGTGTTATGTAAATTTTGTATATGTTACTATGTATTTTATTAAACAAACAAATCAACTCCGAAACCCGTACAACACTTGTTAAGAAATAAATCATAATTCATTATTTATCCTCAAAAAAAAGAGTTGACAAATAAAGGCAATCTGCCTCCTATCTTTAAACATTGCTATATAGACAATAATATTATAAAAAAAAAACAGTTAATGCAGTTGAAAATCTATGAAAAACCTCACCAGTCCCATTAATAGTTTCATCCACCGAAGGCGGCGGTGACGGCGATCGAGCCAGCTTGAGATCATATTTTCCTTCTTTGCCCATGCGATAGGAGTTGGTACCCCCCGCGTCCCACGCCACCCTCACCCACCCGTCTTCACCTAGTTCGCCTATGACACGGCCTTCGCCGCCGGAGACGCCGTCCTGCAATATAATTATTTTTAATACTTTCGAATTTAGTCAGAAGTACCTTTATAGTAACAGTGTTTCGAGTTTTGACTAAACATTGGCAAAATTGGAATATTTAATAAAAAAATATCGCAATTTTTTTCATCCTGTCAACTGTCAGGCTATCACTCACTTCTGTTTCATACAATCCTTCTTTAACCAAATATAAGCATAACCGGCTATTAACAAACTAAGTATAACCTACATGGGTCTACATTTGACATCCTTTAGATGTTAAATTCCAAGAGAAAAATTTCAATCACATAATCAAGTGATTGGTACTTCATGTTCTTGGGTCCTTATAAATATAAATGAAAGCAGTTATTACCTGGTCACCCCACTTCCAATCTTTGCCTCGTACCACTCGAGTGCCGATCTTCATCAGTGAAGCAAGTTCAGGTCCCGACAATGACGCACCACGAGCGCGCGCGCCTAGTCTCTCGTCTTCGAATATTATTAAACAATCGGCTGGATGGAGAATAAAAAGATATTAAAAAAAGACATACTAATAAAGTTTTGTGTAATTCTTCCCAAAGAAGAATTTCTCCAATATTAATGAGATCAATTATGGCCGCTGTAGGGCACAGCAAAATAGGGTTACAGGGGAGAGGAAGCCAGACATTTAGACCAAAATCTTGCCACTAATTTTGTTTGTATGTGTGTGGACATCGAATTTATCGAACAAATCTAATATTACATTTTCGAATCCGGCTCGAAGGACCAGTTTAACTTAAACTAGTTTAAGAATATTAAAAATATTAAAATAAAAAAAAAAATATGTTCTATGTTATTAGCATACAAAGTACTTGACTTACGTTTCGACTTCAACCCATTACATATTAATGATGTAAGTTGAATAGTATCGCCTCCGATTTGTTTCAGTAAAGTAAGGCACGAGCTTAGAGCTCCTCCGTTTATCAATTGTTCTAGTTCTGGTCCCTGACACCCCTCTATGAGAAGTGATAGCAACGTTATTAGGAATCTGAAAGAATAAAATTAATAGACGTCAAAACCTTTTGATTTTTGGAATAAATATGTCACAAAAAGACAAACGCCTAGCAAGGTTTTAACATTCTGATCGCTTATTGACAAATCAACCTATTTGTTATTTAACAACAGTTAACAATTATTTCAAAACACATCATCTAACTTATAATAGAAGCGAGACAGCCAGCTGTCGCTTGGTCGCCGAAAGGTTTAAATTAAATTTAATGCTGTCTTAGTTCAAGTATTAGTTATAAGTTAGGAATTTGAGAAACCCAAAAAATCACTTTAGCAAGTCGATATTAGTAACTACAAGGAACTGAAGATAAATAGCACTATAAACAAAAACCTTACCTAGCCCTCGAAGGCCGATTCAACAACGCATGCGCACCATAATTCGCGCTCATCTTTAACGGTAGCGCCTGAGTATGTTCTCCCTCCAAAACCCGCGCTTTCAACTCTATCAGTATAAAATCCATTAATTTAGACCTCTCTAGCAGTACCATGTACTTTGAGTACGGGATCACAGATTCTATTCCTATCAAAGGATGTGTTAATGGTATGGTTGGCTTTAGTGGTATGTATGGTACCGCATCTGCCATACAAGCGCCTAGTAAACCGGCGAGAGCGGCGTATTTGACGCTGTCTGACATCGTCTGTGACGAATTGAGAATGGTGTTAATCATGGAATACCCGTTCTTCCTTATTTCCGCTCTTTGCACCTGAAATTCAACCATATTAGTACAACTATAGAGTTAATTTTCTTTTCATAATGGTGAACTTTACACAAAAACTAGTAAGGTTTATTTTTGCTTATTTCTCACCTGACAATACAAAGCTCGTCTAAGTATGTCTATATCACAGGGTTCTTCAGTCATGACAAAGTCGATGATGGCCATTGTCAAGCCTTGTTGCTCTTGGGTCACTTCTTCGAGCAACCAATATAAATCTACAACATAAAATAATTGCACCTACATTTCACAAGGTAACCTTCCTGATACAAAATTTACCTAGTTGGAAAGGTTCCTTTTGTAATATGAACTTTATCGTTTACGGAATACTGTGCAAACTACAATAACTGGCTTGAGTTATAATTTGAACTAAAGTTATTATTTTTCCTTAGTAATTAAATAAAATCCTGACATTTCTAATAGAATAATAAATACAAGGGTAATAAGAAACTTACCTTTCTCTTCACACGCAAGTCTCGAAACCCACGCATTAACAAACTTATTCCTCTCAGAATTATCATCATCTTTTTCTTCGTCAGCCATAATCAAATCAGTCTTTAGGTCGTCAGCCAGCAACAGCACTTGCTTTTCACTCTCCATCGATTCTTTTAAAATCGAGTTGTCAGTAATATCGTTAATCGAGCTAATCGATAGTTCGTTCGTAGGTGTCTTATCATCGTTGTCTTTGTCTAACACATCGTCTTTATCTGCTTTGTCTCTGTCACCGCGAGCTTCGTTTTTCATATCATCATTGTTGGAAGCGTTTTTCAAGTCTTTTTCTAAAGGTTTGTCTTTGACTTTTAGCGTGACTTTGGACCTTAGTGTGAGATCTTTGTTAGGGGCTGTGATCGTTTCGTTGTGTCCTTTAGAGGCTTCTACGACGATACTCGGAGCGTCTTCAGGAGTTTTCGACGCTTGAGCGATGGAGGACTTAATGAGGAGTGCATCGCCCTGTAGGAGGCTACTGGTAGCCTTGAACATGCTTTTGCTTAGACTGTTCTGTCTGTTTCTGAGATCTTTTGTGGTTTCGAAGCTGGAAAGAATATTAGTTTTCATCTTAATTTAGTGACGATATTCTATTAGTAACGGTAATTTTTAATAAGTTACCTATCTTTCGATTTGAAAAAGAGATAGAATTTTGAAACAATATATATGAAGCTTTTGTTAAATAACTTTATCATTCATTGGTTTTTTTTTTGCTAAGGTTGGGAATTGGTACATAGATGACGTAATTTTATCGTCTCCTTTCATCCAAATAATGTTACTACAGTAACTTAATCCACCGATAGATTACTAAAAATGACCATAAGACGTTATAAAAGCTACAGAACTACATACCATTTACTGAATCCAGGTGTTTTAGCAGCACGCATAACTTTCTGGAACAATTTCTTGGTAGTGGGCGGGCGATGTGACGGCGGTCGCGAGTGTAACGCTGATACTGCGGGAGACATCGCCGCGCGCACTTCGTGTAGAAGAAACCGAGCCCTTTCTAGAGGCGCTGCGCATACCTAGATATGGATAGGTAGATGTAGTAAGTATAGTAAATAAGATATGGGATGGAGTTACACAAAATTACATTATATTCAAATAGCGCGATTATCATTGAGTAACCAGAACTATAGCAACTATTCATTCAAAAATTTTGCAGAATTCAAATACAACCAGTATTTGATTGACGCTTCAACAAACTTCATTTCTGTCTAATATTGTCCCACTGTAGGTTCTCATACAGATAAGGTATTATATTATTAATTGTGTGGAAAATGTAAGATTTTTAGAAATAGAACGGGATACAACTTACCTCTTTATAACCTCGAGAAAGCTGTTGTCGCGTCCTCATTAGGGTCCATTTACTTTGTTGAACAGCTTTTACGATTTCTGACATCGCAGGTGACAGCTTTACTTCGCCTTTCTCCATTTCTAAATGTCAAATAGATAAGATTATATTCTATTTTATGATTTTTAACGTGGTTTCCATAGTCAATAAACGACCATTTAATAGTCTTAACAGGTCAAAAAAGTACAAGTCAGGCTTTTCAGCTTGTATGCCACTGACAATCAACATTTAATTCACTATTTTTTAAGCATACGAAACTTACTAGCCATAGCGGTCGAGAGCATGTTTCTTCAGTCCAGCGTGGTACAATAAAGCGGCTAACAGCGCTCGACGGAGCTCCTCCAGCGGATGTTCAGGAGAGAAGTGTGGCGCGCACCTTTCACGACTTTCACACGTATACGTGCTTACAAGCCCTGATGTATATTATTGAACATAATAACAAACAATCTTACCGTCGCGAGCGCATGTTCCTTTAGTCCAGCGTGGTACAATAAAGCGGCTAACAGAGTAACAGCGCTCGACGGAGCTCCTCCAGCAGATGTTTAGGCTAAAAGTACGGCGCACAACTTTCGTGTCTTTCACCCGTTCACTTACTAACAAGCCCTTGGTGTGTACCATAACAAATAGTCTTACCAGCCATAGCAGTCGCGAGCGCATGTTCCTTCAGCCCAGCGTGGTACAATAAAGCCGCTAGCAGCGCTCGACGGAGCTCTTCCAGCGGATGTTCAGGCGGGAAGTGTGGCGCGCAACCTTCTCGCCGCTCACACGCCCACCAAAGGTGTAGGGCTAGTGGGTCCTGGGTAAACGAAAAAGTTACGTTTACTGTTGCATAATGTCGAAACAAACTGCTGGTGCGTTGAGAAAGACATGAAAATTGAGTCGTATTTTATACAGGAATTTTACAAAAAGAGCGCTCTAAGAATTAAATAAAGGATAAAGATACGTAAAACATCAAACACCTATAAATATGTGTTGATGTTGCAAAATATCGTTGCTGCGATTGGGGGTTGATTTTCAGTCAACAATTTACAGCAGCTTACTTAATTTTGAAAATATTTCACATTAATTTTATGACAGAAAATCGATCGGCTTTACATCATCTGTATGTAGTAGCCATCACAAAAGAATTCACCATTTTTTATATACAAAACATTTCTCTGTACAAATATTAAACACATTCAACTTACGTGCAACTTAGGCTCAGCCAGTGCATGTAACAACGCTTCAGCTCTCGCAGGCGACTGCGCGACGCTGACGCGGGGCGGGGGGCGAGGGGGTCGTGATGTCCTCGACGGCATGGGGGCCTCCCCGGCGGGGCTGTTACCGCCCGTGGAGGACCCACTGCGGGCCTCCGCCTTCTCCTCGTCGAAGGGGTTTGTGAGTTGTGGTACCTGTGAAAATTTATTTTCAGGATGTATTACGAGTATAAGAGACTTACTAGAACTGTTAGAGAACAATAAAGAGCCTGTAGTGACTTGCATGGTCAGATTCTGCTACGAGAATTTTGAAAGTGTGTAGTTCACATGTGGTGAGGCAGATATCACCACAACTGCTAGCATTTGTTTTCGCTCTGTTACTAGTAGAACACAAACCTGCAGGCCTCCTCTCAGGAACACAGCGGCGGCGTAGGGCGCGGCGTCCCTCTCCGCCTGCTGCACGGGCAGCGAGCCGCACTGCGTCAGACATAGCCACGTAGAACACAAACCTGCAGGCCTCCTCTCAGGAACACAGCGGCGGCGTAGGGCGCGGCGTCCCTCTCCGCCTGCTGCACGGGCAGCGAGCCGCACTGCGTCAGACATAGCCACGTAGAACACAAACCTGCAGGCCTCCTCTCAGGAACACAGCGGCGGCGTAGGGCGCGGCGTCCCTCTCCGCCTGCTGCACGGGCAGCGAGCCGCACTGCGTCAGACATAGCCACGTAGAACACAAACCTGCAGGCCTCCTCTCAGGAACACAGCGGCGGCGTAGGGCGCGGCGTCCCTCTCCGCCTGCTGCACGGGCAGCGAGCCGCACTGCGTCAGACATAGCCACGTAGAACACAAACCTGCAGGCCTCCTCTCAGGAACACAGCGGCGGCGTAGGGCGCGGCGTCCCTCTCCGCCTGCTGCACGGGCAGCGAGCCGCACTGCGTCAGACATAGCCACGTAGAACACAAACCTGCAGGCCTCCTCTCAGGAACACAGCGGCGGCGTAGGGCGCGGCGTCCCTCTCCGCCTGCTGCACGGGCAGCGAGCCGCACTGCGTCAGACATAGCCACGTAGAACACAAACCTGCAGGCCTCCTCTCAGGAACACAGCGGCGGCGTAGGGCGCGGCGTCCCTCTCCGCCTGCTGCACGGGCAGCGAGCGCGCCAGGCGCGACCCGCACTGCGTCAGGCCGATAGCCACGTTGAACGCACACGATGACAATATGTGGGAAGTGCGGAGACTTGCTGAACTTTCCTATATAAAACGATAACATTCTTTTCACATTCTTTATCACATGGTCATGTTACAAATCGGCATCAAATAATAACATACATCAATTTGTTGGTCTAGCCCCCTTTAACGACTGTAGGCAGCGTATAGCTCAACGCCCATAGGGGCCGTGCCGTCGGAGCTTCGAAGTTTAACATTGCCACGCGTACACGCGTTTTGAAACTAAAAGTTTTCGAGCTTACACTTTACACAATTTAACAAATTTAACAATGTACTCACATGACACCTATAGCTGTATATCTGGTCAGCATACAAGCCGACACATTTCTCCGTCACCCTAGAGAGGTACGCCGCGTGAGGTTCAACGCTCATAGCGGCCGTCGCATCGGATCCGCGAAGTTTCTGGATCATTTCAACAGTGCTCGCGTTTTCGCACTCAAAGTTTTCGACGTCGTATACATGGCCAGCTATCACGACCCATGAACCGCCTTCTTTTGTGTGGTTTTGGAGATCACATCTGAAACAAGGCAGTACTCAGTTTTAAGGAGATTGATTTTATAAAATAAACAGTGAAAGTATTAAAAAAATTGATAAATGTGTAATTTATCGCATTTTCCACAGTTACCAAAGTTAAAAATATTTTGTTGAATCATTATTTTATATTGACAATTGAAATATCCCCACATTCAAAAGCTTCTATTTTACACAGGTGTGAGGTTGAGGATTGCATTACACTAGCATTTATAAAAAGTAACATACATTTGAGAAACTCCACTTTTTCAGTCAGTTGTAAATAAGCACATGGACATTTAGAAGGATAAAGAAACAACTTCAGTGACAAGCAATATAACTTACTTGCGTATAACACTGTTCTTAAGCTGCTGCTTCCTAGACACCAGTCCAGGCCAGCCCAGCAGGTCGGCGTCTAACTTGGCCGCCGACGGTAAGGACTTGGCGGCGTCGTCACACGCGCGCGCTATCTTGACTAGAGAGTTGGCCGAGTCTGAGAGGGCGCAGGGCGACCGAGATGCGCATGCGGCTACCCAGGCGCCTAGCTCGCTGACCACGCGACCTGGGCCATGGAGAAATATTTTGATGCACGAGCAAAGTAAACATAATTTTATATCAAACAAAAGATGTAATTATGTTGCTGCTACTGTAAATGTTTGGGGAAATGTTTTTGCACAAGAACGTTTCACTTTGGCTTATTTTTTACTTTCTCGAAAATAATAAAATAAGCGAAGCTAGAGTCTCCCTAAAACTTAAAACTCAACCGATTTGAAATAATATTTTGCTTTGTTTAATATTACACAGGGAAAAAACTTCGCAGCCGAAAGAAACGCGTTGGTTTTATTCAATAAAAATAATTTTCGCCATTACTTACCCACAATATCAGCAGACACTAGTTCACACAACGCAATGAGCTGTGTATTATCCGCTCTATGCACTGCTCTGGCGAACGAGCCCAGAGTAGACTGAACATGTTCCGCTAACAACTCTATGTATTGCGTGATAAGAGCGCGCACGCCGCCTCGCGTACTACGCCCGCCGCGGGACCACATGGCTTCGCAGAACAGTAGCCTGTGAAAAATCGTGCGTATAAGGATATAGTCAGCTTTTACATGGACGAGACAATAAAACAAAAACGTGGGGTGTGCTTAGCAGATCATGTAATAAAACATAGGAAAAAATTAAAATTTATTACTCGATACAACGCTATTTTTGAGTCATGACATCACACAAATAAAAAACATGAAAATGAACTTTAGATTTTTCTTCTAGGCGCTGTAATTGAGAGAATATCAAGCGGCATCAACTTTAAGAAAAAAAAAACAACAGGCGTTGTATGATTGTTATAATTTGACAACACGACGTATGTAGAGGTCGGCTAGTCTTCTATATAAAAAATAACGTTACCTCTGAAACCGTATAAGAAGATCACAGCTAGGACTGACAGTGTCATGTCCTTTGGGGTCGTCAGTCTTGCTGGTGTCGCCGTGCATTATCGCGTTGATGTGCATCTGAGTCTGACAGGATGTGTTGCGGATTAGGTGTTTCACCTGGAGAGGAAATATACGATGTTATTGGGCAATTATAATATTTTGCACTTTCTGTTCCTTGACGTGTGAAAGTGTTATCCATTAGGATCAATTTATTTATGAAAAGTAAATAACCTTACATCTATAAGTAGGTATCATAATTATGTCAATATATATTTTGCACTTACCAAATGCATCAAAGGTACAGATGCACCTTTATCTGTTCCCGTCGCGTTGCTTAACTGATATTCTTCAGTGCAGCCTAAAAACAACATGAAGTTATAATCACTGACGAGAATACTCATAATAATATATTCGTGTAATGTAACCAGTAGACAAACCTGTTACAGTATCGACATCATCTCCTCCAGTTGCAGGAGCAGTCCCACGTTGTCCAGTTATGATATCAACTTGATCGTAATCCCTGAAAATTAAACGTCTTATGACATCACCTCAATAGTGTAAATAATAATACCAAACTACTACTGTGCAACTGCATTCGTGTAAACTAAACGTTTACACGAATGTCGACCTAATTGTATTTGAATGTCTGTAGGAAAATAAGCTTATGATGGGTCATGTATCCAGTTTGTTGCTAGTACATATGAATTGAAAAAGTCACATTGGTACTTGCCAGGATTCGAACCATAACCACTAGGCCACCACGTCTTTTGTTCAATAGGGTAAATATGTGATAAATAATATTTTAGTAATGAACATACGCGTCAAGTAACAGATGGTTGTACGCGTCTGCTGAGTGTGCTTGCAACGCGTTACGCAACGCATCTCGTAGCCCGCCGCCGCCGAGTAATGACCAGACTAACAGTTCCGTCATGAACCGTGCGCCTGCGCTGGCTGGAACCGATCCTGTGAACAAGACTGTCTCATTAGTATTTGGACTCGTATACTTATTCTACTTCTTCTCTTCCTCCCCTTATCTATTTTTACTTGGGCCGACCCCAACAACATGTTTTTTTCTTCCATATCCACCTGTCACCCGTCGTGCTATCACTTACTCCTATCCCCGCCGTATCATTCTTGACACAATCCATTCATTTTTTCTTCGGTCTTCCTCTCTTCTTCTTATTGCTTTATCTAATAAACTAAATAAGCTGCTTCAACCTTATTTTTAATACCTCTAATTTACTCTGTCATAATCTTCCATCATTTAATCTCACCTTGAGGCAACAGAGTAATAAGATGATGCGCCCGCACGTGCGGTGTGGGCAGCAACAAAGGCCAGGCCGCGGCCAATGCCCGTCTGGCCGCAGTAGCCGCCCCCGCCCCCGCGCGCCCCTCCACTAGCGCGACCAACGCAGTATGCACGCCATTGCACCACGAACGAGTTTCACCTTCCATGTCATCGGGTTCAGGCCCGCGAGAACATTGCCATGCTTGAACCTTGAAGACGATTTTCAAATATGGAATTTAAGAATGCTGGCCGCGAATTACGAATAAAATAAACAAATAGTAATTTTCATAAAATTGGTTTGGTACTAAAAATGCAATTTTCAAAAATGGAAGCTTAGAACGCTGGTCTCCGAGATGGAAAATAAACAAATGCTCATTTTCATAATACTGGTTTGGTACAGTGACACTAAAAACGCAATTTTCTAAAATGGAAGCTTAGAATGCTGGTTACCAAGATAGAAAAAAAGAACTCATTTTCGTAGTATAGGTTCGGCTGAGTGGTACTTACTTGCAGTCTCAGTAGATTGAGGCATGAGATAGCCATACATTCGACTTCCTTTATTGTTGCAGAGCTGCTTTGTTCGACAACTATCCTTAATAATCTTTCTAGAAGTCTGTAAAAGAGTACGAGATAAGTAACATCTTGTAGTACGATTGTAGTATTAAAAATAATGTACTATTTAAATAACTTACTTGAAAGTACTTTCAGATAAGTCAATAACGAAGGGCATAGACGATGGTAGATCTCTGGGACTTTCTTCGCTCCAGACTAAAATCTGTGCAGGGCCACTGGAAACGCCTATAAACCAACCTAAATATTAGCTGCTTACCCATTGATGTGGTAACTACCATATTTTCGGGTCCAACCAGAAACAAGGTGTAACGAGTTTGAGTACTATATCTGTATATTTCCTACCCATTGAGCTGGTCTAGGTTAAAGAAAGAAGAAGACAGATAATTTTTTTTATAATTTCTTTGGGGGACAATCAAACTTTGTCCGGTAAAAATATAAAAACTAAATAAACTTACCATTAGCCTTAAAAGACGGGTTGAGGACTTGCAACAGTTGCGGCACTGGCCTCGTTATCTGTGCGCGCTCGTGCGTGCCCCACGCGTACAACGCACCTTCTGACGTCAGAGCGACACCGTGCGTCGCGCCCAGGGAGAGATCTACTACTCTTATACCTAGAAAACGTTGAATTCTTTAGTAGGACCAAAGCAAGGACAAAATAGAAAGTTGAACCTATAAGTAAGGACAAAAAAAAGTAAAGACAAAAAAGAAAGTATGTCCGAAGTAAGGACAAAAAAGAAAGTAAGAACGAAAAAGATAGTAGGGCCAATATAAGGACAAAAAAGAAAGTAGGGCCAAAATAAGGGCAAAAAAGAAAGTAGACCCAGAGTAAGGACATAAAAGAAAGTAGGACCAAAGTAATGACAAAAAAGAAAGTAGGATCAAAGTTAAGACAACAAAGAAAGAAGGGCCAGAGTAAGGACATAAAACAAAGAAGAAGTAAAGTAAGGACAAATAAGAAAGTAAAGACAAAAAGAAAGTAGAACTAAAATACTAAAGGTCTCAAGAACTTCTAAAACAATGGTTCACCTTGTAACGCGTCCAAAATTTTCGGAATCTTCACGGTTTCGAGATTACCGTGACCGAGGCGGTAACCTTCTCCTTTACCCCAGGTGTAGACTTGACCTCTGCATATAAAACAGTATATTTGTTAAATCTCACCTGGTGCAATAAAAAAATCGTACAAATATTATAAATGCAAAAGTAACTCTGTCTGTCTGTCTCTTCTTCACGCCTAAACCACTTAACCAAGGTACAGATATAGTCTGGGACCCGAGAAAGGACATAGGATAGTTTTTATCCTCCTTTTAAATCCCCCGGGAACGGGAGCTATTAATCTACGCGGACGAAGTCGCGGGCACAAGCTAGTATTTTATATAAAAAACGTCACACATTTGCACAAAGGTTTTTTTTTTGCAAGAAGCATAATTATAAATCTGGCAATGCATTAATCTGAAAAAGGTTCTATGGTGCAAAATAACAAGAACAAAGTGGTTTTTAGAAGGTGCGTCTCCGAAAGTTGACTCACGCATCAGTAAGAGCAGCATGCCAATGTTCTCCGGTGTACACGCGAGTGATCCTCAACACGGACAGTGACGTCAGAGTGCGAGGGACGCCTGCCTCCGTGTCACCGAACACTTGGACCGCGCCCTCCCATGTACAGCACAGCGTTTGGGCTTCACCCCAACCTAAAGAGAGAATAATGCATACCTGGAAACCTTGATTTCATATAAGAGTTAGTTTTCTACTATAATTGTCTTTTTTTTTAATTGTGAAAACACAATCATAGCATAACTACAAAAGTAACTAGGGATGTTACTTAGCTGAATATTTTTTTTATTTTATTTCAAAGCAACTAAAATATAATTCCACAGTTACTTAATAAATAACCAGGTTTTAAGGCTAAAAAGAAATGGATTATATAATTTAATTGTGGCAACACTCGCAAAGTACAGAACTTCGTCATATTTTACCTAGTGCAACATCAATGACTCTCTCAATGTTATGTGCGTTGAAGGACACAGGCTGTGGCGTAAGGCAGTTCTCGATGGTCCCGTGTCCGAGGCGACCTTGTGCCCCCCGCCCCCACGTGTACAGAGCACCTCGAGATGTTATCACCGCACTGGAACACAGATTACTCTATCATGGAAGAAACTTAAAGCACTGTGTAGTGCAGGCGCTATTAATACGCGAATATGTAGGCGGCAATCAAATCTCTTCAGAGTCGGTGGGACCAAGACACACATATTATGGATTCAGTACATGGTCCTAGTCTAGACATCACTGCGACGCGCGTAAACTTTTCTAGGCTAGTCTAGACCTAAAATTAGCCGTTAATTAAAATAATGGTCAGCTGACCCAAACAAGTGATACCTGAATCAATGGAAGATGATTATTTCATTCATTAAGGTCACCATCCAGGGGCGACGAAAATTAATGAGAGACATCACATATTTTTTAATAAACAATCAAACATTTCAAAACTGTGTATAAATTATTCTGAATCTCCGGTAAAACCTTAAAGTTCAATAACGCCAAATACTAGAATAACTTCCAACATACCTACAAGCAGCGCCCGCACAAACTCTCACAACCTCATGATGAGCTAGATGGTGTAAATGCGCGGGCGCTTCCCTCGGCGCAGTGTCACCATGTCCGAGCCGGCCATCGTCTCCCAATCCCCATGACCACGCCCCACCACACGATGAACAACACAAGTAGTGCCGGCCAGCCGGGTGGCAGGAGATTTGAGTGATGGTTTTGGTTTCAAGACCTGGTAATGAAGAGAATTATGAGAAAAAAAACTGGTACTATTTTACTTGAAGAAAAATAAACAAAACCTGAAAAAGTAAAACCAAGTAAAACGATTTGCATATCGTTATTATGAAGATAAAAGGAATTTAAACAATTTGGAAATTTAATCTGTTTTTCAAGTAAATAAAAAATGCGATATTATAAAATAAAACCGGGTTTTTCACACACACATCAGGACAAGACCTGTCTAGAAAAAAGAAGTTAGATGTTTTGGACGCGTACTGCGTAGCCTACTTCGATAATTTAAAGATCATTTCCAGATAAATAATTATAAAAAAAAAACTTTATGTTTACCTGGTACAAGCTGCGGTGTCATGCTGTCATAAGGCAGTGTGTACACAGCACCGTCGTGAGTCAGTAGCAAAGCATTCTTCTCAGCACATGCTATTTGTTGAATCCGCAGAGTTCCTAAATGAAGAGGTCCAGAACCAACAGATACCACTTCTTGTGCCGATTCTGTACACTAAAAAAATATTGGAAAGATTTCAGAGATTCACTTTAAGCCATTAACTAATAATATAATGTTTATTTGTTTGAACATATTGTTAGAAAAAATGGTTTAATCCAGAAAAATATTTTACTAGTCGCGAGCAGTAACTAGTGTTTGAGCAAAATTAATTAAAATTACTTACGGTAACAAAACCTTTCAAAGGAGGCAACAACGGTGCTCCAAGTCTGTCCAAGTGACAAAGTAAGGCAATTCCAGCTTTTCTTACGCCCATTAAACCATCGCCACTTGGAATGTTCAGTTCCCTAAAAGAATTACATTTTAAAAAATGTTTTCAGAATTATTTAAAAGTTTAATTTTACCTTTGGTAACTAGTTAGATTAGCTTGATAGAATTTGCCAAATGTCTTACTTCAAGAATAATTCTGTAAGATTGGGCTCAGTAGTTGCTTCATTGTTGAGGATTGGATTTGGTGCTGTCACTTTCGCCATACGTCTTAGAAACGGTCCCAATGGTGCTGTGCATTCTTCTAGTATAATCCTAGAATAAAAGTAGGCTTTATTTAGCTTGATGACACAATATTAAATTTCAATTTCGTTGTTCAAAGCTTATTATAAATTAAATTGGTTACTTCACTCACCTATTATCTGGTTGTCGTTTCTGTCGGGGAGGTAAAGTGACTAGAACATCAGCTGCCTTCAATAACGCGGGTAGTTCCGCTCTCCTCGCGCACAATTCCACCCACACACATAGAGAAGTCCGCCAGTCGCCTTGTGGGACATTACAGCCTACTTCACTAAAGACAAAAAATAATATATGACTTTAGCTATCCATACTAATATTATAAATGGGAAAGTGTGTCTGTCTGTCTGTATGTTTGTCTTTCTTTCACGGCAAAACGGAGTGACGAATTGACGTGATTTTTTAAGTGGAGATAGTTGAAGGGATGGAGAGTAACATAGGCTACTTTTTGTCTCTTTTTAACGCGAGCGAAGCCGCGGGCAAAAGCTAGTCACCTATAGTTTGAGACTTAAGGCAGGATTTAAGACTGCAGCACACTTTTAACATCCGACGCCACGCTAAACGCCGAAACTTAGCAATTCAAATTGAAATATCCAATAAGCACGCTTTATTGATAATGCGTGGTGTAAGGTGTTATAAATGTGTTTCGTCCCTTTTAGCAATCAATACATACCCAATCACAACCTGATGTAGGAACTTAGCAGCACTATCCACGACTTCAGCCCAGATCTTTTGCGAGCGCGGCGCAGGCGTTGATCCTGTGCCGGCAAACAGCCCTGCGTCAGGGAGAGCACGGACTGCGTCGAGCGCATCACGAAGTAACGCTGAGCATACGTCTGCGTCTTCACCGCACCGCCAGGCGCGACGTACAAGGGACAGTGCCAAGCGAAGAGCGGCGCGAGCGCCGACGCGAGCGAGGCCTATGGCACTGCAAGAAAACAGGTATAATTAATGTTAAAAAAAATGACTGTAAACAAAACCCTCCTTTGGCATTCAGGTAAAATTGAGATTATTTGATTGTAGAATAAAATTTCTACTTTTTTGTTTCTTGAAATCAAAGGATTAAGTACAGTTTTAGTTAGGTTTTATAAATAAAACATTTTTCTTGAGCCACAAATTTCTAAAATAAAAAAAACTGTTACTTAAAACTTTATTTTGCATTACAAAAAGCAATGCTAATTCAAATTTCACACTCTTCATTGTGAAATTGAATTAATCAAAATTAATTTCATGCTGTAGAAACAGTGCCGTACCTCTCTGAGTCATCAGTATGCTCCTCACTGTCCTCCTGACTTTCAGTACTCCCATCACCCGGTTTGTTCAAAGTGCCTACAACATTGCTCAGTGCTCTGTTACTGACAGCATGTGGTGGCTTCTTATCTATTCTCACTCTTTTTACTTCTTTGTTCTGACTTTGATCTCTGAAAACACATGTTAAGATAAAATATTTTGATGTAAACTGTGATATTTTCATAACTTATATTCTATTATATCAATATGTAAGCAGCCACAAATTTATTTAATAATATAACAATTATAAACAAATCACAATACCTAATAACAGCTACAAGATGCCGGTTGCACAACAAAATGAGTCGACGGATTTGTGATATAAATGGACAACTAACTGCAGTGTTGATTGCTCTAATTCTCTGCTCCCAGATCAGGGCTTCCATTAGGCTTTGCAGACATTCTGGACCTAAAGAGAAAGACTTTAAATTAATAGCTTTATAATACACAAAGAAGTTAATAAAGCAATTTGCATAACTTAGAGAACTTGAAGAACAAAGAAACAATGTGGTTATGATTTTGTAAAATATTTTTTGATTACAGAACACTTGCCTGGGTCTTGTTTCCATTTCAAATCATCAATAATCTGATGAGATGGTGATGGTGCCACCAGCTTAGATTGTACAGAGATTCGGAGCTCCTCCTCTGCTGATAGGGCACTGCAAGGTGGGCAGGCGCACCCTGAGTGTGGACCACATAGACCATCGCAGCAGGTGCACGTCAATATCTAGATAGGGTGGAAAAAATGAATTTCTTTATAAATCTTTAGTGTGGCATTTTATTCATTTTTTTTATTTATAAAGAGTACACTAGTGATATAATCTAGAAAAGAATATATATTAAATATAATTTACTATATAAATTGCAGGAGAAAATAGACATACCCTCAGACCACAGTAATATTTCCCACTGTCACCAAGTTTAGCAGTTACACCAGCAGAATTTACAAGCCCATTTCCGGCGTCGAAATATATTTCTCTGTCTTGCAAAAGGCTGTTAAACAAAGTGCACAGAGCGTCAGGGTTATGCAGCGCTTCCTGTAAATCAGGATTTAACCACTTTGCATCCAAATGCTGTTGCGGACGAAATATGAAATCGTCCTGCTCTTCAGACACGGACATTTTCGCAACCGGTGCGTTGAACTCATTCATACACCCATTTTAACTAATAGTAAAAACTATTTTGAAAAATGTTAACAAATTAGACCAATCGTTCTTATATTTTCATTCTAGAATGTCGAGTAAAAAAATTATTAAAATAATACATCGAAACAAGAATCGACAAATCAATCGGCCCGAAGAAAGCTGTCAAATTAATTTCGTTCCGTTTTTCGAGAATCAGCTGTATGGCTAAATGACCATGACTGTATCTGCATTACAAAATTAAAAGCACTAGAACTGAATTCCTAAGAAAATTGTATATTTTTTCTTTTTTCAATATAATATCTTATTGCATCAATGATCTTCCAAATGGTCCATCATTACTGAGAATGAGAAAAACTAACAGTCTAACATAAACAATAGATACCGATTTGATAAATGGAACGGCGTCTTTGAGTACCGTTCTGAAGCTGAAACGACAAAAATTTACAAAACTAAAATAAATAGTAAAATAATTAAAATTTGAGGATTTACTTCATTAAATTCTTTTATATTTTTTATATTTTACATTTAAAAAAAAAATAGAAACTTGATTTCATTCTTAACCATAAGAAAGTGTTATTTTATGTGATATTTTGGTTTAATGAAGCAGGTATTATATGCCTTCGAAAACACAGCAATGATGTGAAGAAAGCATTTCTATGATTCGTTTAAAATATCGAGAATATCCAACCAAATGTGATTTATTGAGAATTCAATCCTTTATTTCTGGCACACGAGGGCGGTGTCTATGTACTTTGCCGCCAATATAGCTGTCAACTTGACAAGTGTCATTGCATTCTTGTGATTCGAATCGAGCGGCACGAAAAGTTTTGAAAAATGTTTTCTATAATTACGTTCACATATTATTGGCAAAATTGTGGTGTTTTTTCCACAAAAGCCATGAATTAAGAGTTGAAGTTGAAGTTCTTCAGTTACACGAGTGTTTCTGTGTCTCAAGATAGTGAGTGTAGTGCGTTCTGGAAACACAGCAATGTAAAATGCACCAGTTGAAGTCGGTAAGTACGAACGATCGAGCCTTAGACGTCGCTTCGGTGAAAGGACTCTAATGAGCTCGGGTTCTGTCTTGAGTTTGAGCTGTGAATGTTACGCGGAGAACATTTAACGAGCTCCGGGTCTATCTCCATTTTGAGGAGGGGACATGACAGCGTCACCCCTGCCTAATAGACGTTTCCGTGGTTCCTCGCAAAAGTGCAAGTCTGAACAAGTTCTGTCCAGTCCGACAGTAAACCCTCTAATGTTACAAATTTCGTATATGGTGAGTTACTTCAATCAATCAATATTCCGTGTACACAACACGGACACACTCAACAGATAGTTATGAATAACATTAAAAACCAAAAGGAATTTCATTAGGTATGTTACCTACTCAATCCGAACTCTTTCCCTCAAATAGTAGTTATACACATAATAATATATAATAGATAATAACAGAATGTCAGTCAGTGGGTACAACAGATTAGAAGAAAGGATAAAATTGCAGTAATTTAACTCACAGGCCTGGAAAATCATTAAGTACCACCAAGTCCTATTTATGACTTAGCTATCATAGCTTTAATCAGCTACTATGCTTTTAGCTTGCTTATCACATAAGGCAGCAGAGAAGAGACAGTTATTAAGGTCTGTTTGGCAGTCCATTATTGTAGTGAGTGTGGTGTTTAACCCCTCAGGGCCTAAAAATCTAAATTTAATATACCTACTTAAGAAGATTATCTAGATAGATTTATGACTGGCATCTTCAGGTTTAAATGATTTTTTACTAATATGTGAAAAACACTCGGAGCCTGGTAAACTTGTAAACTACCATAATTATAATTATGTACATTTACCTTATTGTTTAAAGTAAAATTGACTAATATTTATTTACATTTTTAGTTACAATTGTCAGATCAGTAGATCAGCATTTAATTAGGAAATATGTCCCACCAGCTCTTAGTGCTAGCTCCAGTAGAGAGGCTTGGCAGCCTATAATTCGTCCCGCAGAGGGTCTCAAGCCTGGTTTCACACTTCTACTTATTTAGAGGTGAGACGGGGTCAGAGTGAGGTGGTAATAGTTGACCAAGATAAATAAAGGTTTAATTCTGTTAGGAGTCAGATTAAGAAGTCCAATAAGAATTTTTCAAAGTAAATAAACAACATAAAGATCTTGGATAAAGTAACACAGAGCTATAGAAAAGAATTTCAGGTTGTACTATGGTTACCAACCAGAAAACTGATGACTATACTTATATTATTTAAGTGTACACACCTACTACCTACATAATTATATAAAACCAACACCCAGACACACAACAGGCAAACATGCTTATCACACTGTGTTTGTCCTGGGTGGGTACCAATCCCATGACCACCGGCTTAGCAGTTGGGTGACCAACCACTGTATCAAAAAGTCCATTAAAACTTGGTTAGTTAATATAATAGTTAAAAGTAGTAGACTTTCTTCAGGCCAAGGACTGGCTAGAGAAGGTCAGACCGCACCAGGCCTATTTTAATCTGAGACGATTTTTGATATTAAACTCAGAGACTAGTTTTAAGGGATTGATTGATTGATTGATTGAAAGGTGGTGGACCAGGGAGTCCCTCAGTTGCCCTTTGACCGGTGCTCGGGCACCCCGCACTTTTGCAGAGGTAAACCAGATGTCTGAGACCCTGAGGAACAATGGTTCATGTAGCGAGACGATGACCATGTTCAAATCTTTGCCAAAACGACTTCTCAAGACAGATCCAAACCTATGGTTCAGGTTGCGGAAACACTGACCAGGTTGAAATTTTTGGCAATTCAATGTCTGAAGGAAGGGGTCTTCCTTTCAGAACAGATCCAAACCTATGGTTCAGGTTGTTGCGATAATGCTGACCAGGTTGGAATCTTTGGGTTGGTAGGTTAATTACCAAAAATCCCAGCTTATACAGAAGTTAGAATACTTGCTGGGAAACCCAAAACTGGACAATGACCTTTTCATTGCAGAAAGTTCTATAGGTACAAAGACTCTCATAAGCTTGTTGAGACACAACAACTGCTCATTGAGAGCCAGGCAGGCCCTTGCGGCTACCTTTACTGACCGGGCACATCTCTCTCAGAAAATTGTTTCAGGAGGTCTGAAACTATAAACACTGCCCTAGTGTATAAGAGGACTTGCGGTGGTGGTTGGATGCGCTAGTCGGCAGTCCAACCCCCCCCCATAAACAACAGGGAAATAACATAATTGTTCCTGATCACAGACACAGCAGATGCAGGCTGGGCCAAGACCTGAACAGCCAATATCTTTCAGGCAAATGGGCATCAAACCCAAAGGCTAGCGGTGGTGGTTGGATGCACTAGTCGGCAGTCCAACCCTCCCTAAGCAACAGGGAAGTAACATATGTTCCTGACCACAGACTCAGCAGATGCTGGCTGGGGCAAAACCTGAACAGTCAATATCTTTCAGGAAAGTGGGCATCAAACCCAAAGTCTTGGCAGAGCAAGTCAAGGGTAAGTTATGTTGTATTTACAATAATCAGGTCCGAGAGGTCCCTACTATGGATGTCCACTAGTTCAGACGGACAACAGGGTGTTAGTGGAGTACATCCGAATTGAAAATGGCAATTGCTTACTCAAGCGTCTGGGATAGGCAAGCAGTTTAAAAGTAACCATGACAGAGTTCCATTTGCCAAGGAACCTCAATGGCAGTGCTGAGTGCCTGTCAAGGAGAAAAGCAGTATCAAAGTGGTCCTTATCCATTAACTAGCCGCGGAGGCAATGTTCAGACAGTGGGGCTCCCCATAAGTGGATCTCTTCGCCTTTAGATGCGACTGCTATCCTCCCAAGGTATGTAACTCAATATTATGTAATAATGCCACGGTGGACCCAGTATTTCTGGTTTCTGGATGGCCAAGAACCTCCTCCTGCCAGTAGAGAACCTGAGAAAGGTTATGTTGGCTTAAGCTGAAGCTGGAGGGGGGGGGGGGGAGAGCCAGGTGAATTAATGAAAAGAAGATGGCACCCTCGATTTTGAACACCTATAGTTTCAAATTAAAACTAGGTTGCACTGCTGATATCTACATTGTATAAACAAACAGTAAGAGCCCAGCCCAAGGGTACAGATTTTACTAGACCTTTTGGCTAGTTACAAAAATAAATTGCATATAATGATTCTATTACATAAATCAGCTAAGCTGAAGTAATCTAATTCTTTATATTATTATAATAATAATAATACCAGCCTATAAACTGTCCCACTGCTGGGCAAAGGCCTCTTCTTATACAGAGAAGGCACGAGCATTGATCACCACGCTTGCTCAAGCTTGCTCTTTATATTATTATTATTTTTTTTATTTAAGCAGACAGACAACTGCTTTATTAAGATTTTTCTTAGCTTATGGTTGTAGATTACACAACCTTACCTTTTGGAAACTCAATGTGCGCAAAGTTTGCAAAGACCGAAGAGACTGACCATTCTGGCCCAGATTTGGGTTAAAATCTGCCACAGGTTCGCATAGACAGTTTGGCTGGCTCCTTTTACAGCATTAAGATCGCAAAGAGTCGATTCAATATTCAGTTCAATATTCGTGGTCAGTTGCTACCAGGATAGTTAGATGAGGTCACTTTTTATATCCATCGGGAGAGTAATGTGATATGCATCCAAAACGAAAATTTCAGGTTGGGTATGAACATGTTGAAATTAATACATCTCTCTCCAGATAGTACAAGGTCAGCTGTAACCTCTCGTGGATGACTGGTCCATGAACCAAGCAAGACCAGTACTAGACAGAGGTAATTGGAAATGTGTAGAAACATTGTCAAAATATTACTGTAAAGAGGTAAGACCGTAAGTAGAACCAGTATTCATGTTTTAGAAGGCTTATTTTATGATAATACTTAATGGTTTTTAAAAAACTGTTTAATTATATACATGTGATCTTAATTTTGATCTCAAGAACAGGCTGATCTTTCTGTATTCTGTTGTTGTATATTATGACTAATTCTGATTGTGATTTAATCACTGATTTGCTTTTAAGGGAAGCGTTGGAAGCTTTATAATTTATTTTTATTTATGAAAGTTGTATAACTTAGCAGTGAAACTGTATAACTTCTTTAGTGGTTTAAGGGAACCAAGAGGTTTGAGTTCATTTTCCTTTAAATTTTTTAAATGTTATTTTTGATAATAAGTATACTCACAAGGAGGTTCGCTGCGCTGGAATGGTTATTAGAAATTTGTTAAATTTGTTTTGGTTAAATGTTTTTGGGTAAAGAACTATACAAACCTTTGAAGAGTTTGCTAAAGGAGAATGTCATTAAAGATAATGATGAATTTAATATTGGGCTCAAATTTAACAATTTATATTCACATTGCATTCTTGTGCTTTATTATTTCTGATCACCAGCAGATATCAAACAGGTCTTCACATCATTGCTGTGTTTTCGAAGGCATATAATATGACTGTTTTGCATTAAGACAAAACAGGTATTATATGTTGAAGAAAACACAGCAATGAGGCAAGGAACTTGCTGATGATGAAGACTGCAATGACACTTGTCAAGTTGACAGCTATATTGGCGGCAAAGTACATAGACACCGCCCTCGTGTGCCAGAAATAAAGGATTGAATTCTCAATAAATCACATTTGGTTGGATATTCTCGATATTTTAAACGAATCATAGAAATGCTTTCTTCACATCATTGCTGTGTTTTCTTCAACATATAATACCTGTTTTGTCTTAATGCAAAACAGTCATATTTTAATGCGCCCACTACATTGATTGTACCTTGATTGTACAATACCACAATGTACAGATTAAAAAAATATAATTCATCGCCGTCGTGTTATTGTGCGTTTGTGATGTGTAATACCTACACAATTATTAAGTGAATTAAAATTGTTTTAGCATTTAAATGGGTCCTGTGCTATTGTCCCAATGGATACAGACATATTGATCGAGAATAAAGACTGTTTATACGGTAATTTCAGAATTCACATATCACAGTAAACTCCGGCTAATTCACAACAACAATGTGCTGCTAATTTTCTTCGAATCATGTTATTGACCCCTCAAACTTATTTTGTGTTCGCACGTGTCCTTGATTACGCTTTCGGTTTTGTTTCAAAGCACGCAATTAGTTACAAAGGAACAAAGATTTCACGGAACCTAAAATGTTTTTTTGTAATATTTATGTTCTTGTCACTATAGTTAAAACTGCGGTGTATAACCGCTGATAAGAACTGTCACTTTTATTTTACACTAAATAAGCTATTATTTTAGGTGAAGATTTTCTTGATCAGTTGTTGTCAAACGACTACAAATGGTCGTCGCTATTGGATGCACCGGATGCCTCACCAAGCGAGATCCTGGCTGATGCTGCACCGATCTTGGTGCCGCCTATATCTCCTATATTGAGCATCAAGTCTTCAGAAGGCAGCAGCAACTCAGATTCGGGCAGTGAGGATGACTCCAAGAAGTATGTTGTATAGTTACTTTCAGTTTCAGGCACTTTCACTTAAAAACTTGATTTTGCATAATTTGTGGAGTAAAAGCACAAGTACTTTCACTTTTTAATTTTATTGTAGAAGAAAAACTTGAATATTGACACATTAACATGAACATTAAACCTTTTTATATACATACTTATTTCCTTTTAGCAGCAGTTCCAGTGGCACTTCTGTGCGACAGTCGTCTCAGTCACCCTTTGATTGGACATCAAATTTTAGTGAGGAACCTTCCAGTAACCTAAACCTAGAAGATATTGAACTATTCCTCCAAAAAACTGGTATGTGAGATTTCTTGTTAGATTCTCTCTTAAATAAATATATGCATTGATGGGTTTTAAAAAGTTATTGCATATTGTAACACAGAATTTTAAAAATAATTTCATGTCATCAATAGCTTTACCATTTGAGTTTAACTGCAGATCTATATTAAGATAAGGAAAAAAAACTGGCCAAGTGTGATTCAGACTAGCACATGAAAGGTTCCATACTAGTAAAAAGAAATTATTTAAAATCCATTTAATTGTTTATTTAGGTAATTTAGTATTTGTTGTAATAGCTGCAACAGTAATACATCATCTGTTAAAATTTTACCTGTCTTGCTGTGACAGTTAATAGGATACAGCCTGGTAGACATCCTGACAAACAAGTCACCCATTTTTGTTATTTGTATACAGCTCCCATTCCTGCTCACCCACCGTTACACAGAACACAATCAAATGGAATATCTCCCGAGAGAAATGGACCTGTCATGGCTATTGAAAATGGTGTTATTAAGGTACTGAATATGTTTTAATCTCTTCTGCACACATACGGTTTATTTTTCCTCATTTAGGATTAAGCTTGCTACTATTCTGTTAATTATTATTAATAATTGGTTTGAGTTATAATAAAAAGAAATAAAATAGTGACCCTGAACATAATAGTAAACTCTGTAAAAGGAAAATAGGTTTGTAAACTATTACATGCATTTAAATTAACAGAGTTGACCTAAAATCAGCATTGATTAGTTTGTCATATAGTCTGTTTTCCTGAATGATAAAAAGTATTAGAATAAATGCTCTGCTGCATTTCAAGTTACAATGGTTATTTTAATTTCAGGGCATTAAAATGGAGATAGAAGACTGTGATACAGAACTAAGCCACAATTATTCTAAGTTACACAAAGGTGAGTTACTATCTCTTTTTTTTTTTGTGGGGGTTTCTGCAGTTAGCATGTAGTTGTTAAGAAATTAATTTATCCATGTTCCTTTGCTATATTTCCAATGGTTCACTTCATGTTGCGGAATGTTTATAATAGTGACCCTGGAACATAAAGGGCAATCGAAGGAACATGAGTGGGTTTTAGTCAGTAAGAGTCTGACACGCCCTCCCGCCGCACCCAGGACGGGAGCAGTCATTGGATGAGTTCCCACTCACCAAAAAAGAAAAAAAAATGGTTCACTTCATTTTCTCCTCTGTCTTTATTGTTAGCGACATAAGGGGATACGCACATTTATTCAGGTCTATTTAGCCTAGCTTATATCCATAGAATACATCGATTTTGTATGAAGACGCGTACGTTTCCGCGTCTGTTCAGCTGTCGTACATTTTTTTGTTTTATTGTAAAGGTACAATTCCGAGACGGGACCACTTGTTTCTATGAATATCTATGAAATTGATTCTAAGCGCGACTACACTGCTGCCTGCAGTCGCGGCGCGTAGCGTGCAGCCGCGGCGCGCAGCGACCGCGTGTCGCGAACCGCAGAGAGTTCACACGTACAAAAATGTCAAAAATGTCTACTTTTTTTGGAAGACTATGAAGAGAAAGGAGTCATCTCGTGTTCTTGGTTATAAGAACACGTGTATGATCTCCATACTATAATTTAATTACCGTACAATTGTCATTTAAACTGAAATATTATTTTCAAACTGGACATTGGCAGAAATCACCGAAAATTCGGTGGATTGCCATAATAAATATAAAAGTTGAAGTTGAAGTTGATGAAGAGAAACTCATTAACTTTGT
Source organism: Athetis lepigone (assembly GCA_033675125.1). Taxonomy (NCBI): domain Eukaryota; kingdom Metazoa; phylum Arthropoda; class Insecta; order Lepidoptera; family Noctuidae; genus Athetis; species Athetis lepigone. Next base: position 6,641,677 of record CM066227.1, read on the forward strand.
TGCGGGTCATCCAGTTCTTTACGATACATTAGTACACTATCGGTAGAGTCCAACATTGTGTCTCGCACGAAGGCACTGGAACAACTGAGGCACGGTTCTGTGCAATGTGCAGTCACGGCATGCAGCCGCGGTTGGAATAGCGACCGCAGGCAGCATTGCGGTAACTGCAGCCGGTAGCCGCAGTGTCGCCTGCGGTTGCAGTCTGCGGCCCGTCTCGGAATTCTACCTTTAAACTGTATGGCGCTGGCTAATATCTAGTCATATTATATAGATTGCATACAGAATTATATCTAGTGTTTTGGGTTCTTCTGTTGGTTTCTAGCATGTCTGTGGCTACTTCCAATTTTATTTCTAAATGCGGCAGATGTGTAGTTTTGTTATGTTCGTAATTTGCATTCTAGAACAAAAATCCTCAAGTTTTCACTACAATGCAATGTCAACTCAACTGAAACATGCTTGCGGAATGTTTATAATGTTGGTTCAATAACAAGGAAAAATAATCGAATAAATAGAATTTTAATTCTGGTCATACCTAGTTGATTTTAATCCACACATAATAAATTATCATAAATGAAAAGGTTCTCTGTCTGTCTGATCTGTCTTTCGGTCAGGTGTGCCTATCTGCCTTCGCTTTCACAGCTGATTGATTTGAGACACAATAGAAAGACAATAGTATCCCGACAGCCGGCTGTCGGTTGGTCGTCAAAAGGTTAATATAATTTGGTATAGAGTGTGACCTTGAACTTTTTGTCGGACTTCGACTTTGTACGCTTCCGTGATAATTAGCTTAAACGCGGACGAAGTCGCGGACAAAAGTTAGTGCATTATAATAAAATATTGTAATAATAATACATGGGAATGTCATTGCATGTGAATTAAGTAAACAATACATGTGAAACAAGTTGTGACCTTGTGTGTTAATTGCAGTTGTACAGTAATTCTATTTCTCTGCTTTAAATTGCTTTTACGAGCATGAAACTATGTGATCATCATGTTTTACCAAGATAATAATATTTATGCTTATCTGTCTGTAGCACTACATACCTATAATATTTTTATCCATTATATACAATGTTTTTTTTTTAAACTACAAGGATTTCTGTACAAAGAATATAATTTACTAATTTATTTTGTTAAATTCAGATACAAGTTTCTTGTTGTTGAATAAATGACTATGACTATTACATTTCTTCCAGGAAATGGTTACCAGCAAAATCCATACTTCAAAGTAGTAAATGAGAACACATACAATCCACCTAATGATAAGCAAATTGTAGTGAATGGTCAGATTCAGTTAATGATAGGAGTAGAACAAAAGAAGATGCCCAGTATACTTAAGAGGAATTCCAACGTAGTGACGAAACCGCCCAGTATTGTGATTCCCGCCGAAAGCACAAAGGGCGGGAAGATTGCCATATCGCCACTGACTCAGACCAAATTTAATGGTGCCAATGATGTGCAAGTTCAGGTTGGTATTCATATATTTTTAAACTGACTGTTTATTAATACTGCAATCAAATATTATGATTTGAATGCAGTTGAAGTGGTATTACCATAATATTATGCACATCCAATCTTTAATAATTATGATGCAAAACAGTCAGACTGATTTTATGAGGATGTTGATGAAATTCAATTGTTTTTTTTTGTAGGTCACCTCACCTAGAAGTAATATAGTGATCAACCCTAAGCCAGTTGTACCTACTAATGGCACAACTCCAAATACAGTACAAAACCATGTGATACCTCCTAATGCAGATAATGAGAGTCCAAACAGTCCTACGATAGATCTCTCGAACTTCAGTGAAGCTGAGATCAGGGCTATTAAGAAGCAACAGAGGATGATTAAAAATAGGTAAGAATTTGGGCAGATGAGTATAATGAAATAATTCCCAAAAACAACTTTACTGCAAATATTCTTTATTTTAGCTCTATCAACCCTGATAATTTTTTTCTTGCTATTTTTATATGAATATAGCTAACTATATTCATTTAAAAATAACAAGAAAAAAAATTATTATAGCTAAAAGTGAATTCTTGGTTGTTATTTGACATAGGTACGAAATGAATAAATGTCCGCCTTTGGCAGGTCATAAAAAGTGGGTCCATTGATTGGTACACTTAACCCAATTCATTATGCGTCTCACGCCGTCTATTGCTAAACTGACCGAATCTTCATCAAATTGCCATATAATTTTGTTCCCAGCCTTCTTAGTCGACGTAAAAAAACTTGTAGATCCGTTGAAAACACACAAAAAATATAGTGACGCGCGCGCATCTTTCCAAATTAAGATTGAAATGTTAAATAAATTGAATACTAATGTGCGATCTCTGTTTTTCGTTTTTTATTAATCCTTGAACTTTTTTGTCGTCTGGCATTTTTATATTAAAACTGGTTTCATTAAATCCATTAGAGAATGATATAACATTTGAGCGTAACAAATATTGACTAACGTTCTTGCTATAAGCTAAATAATCTAGCTTATATTTAGCCTACATTATTGGCTTAACTACTGAAAAATTATTTTTAGTAACAAATTTCAAAAAAGGAGTATAGAGCAGGGTAATTTTGAATCCGCGTCGGCATTAAAATTTGCGATAACTGACATACACGAATATTTTATATTTTTGCAATTCGAAGCTTATGTGAATGGAAATAATGTTGTTTTTACAACTTTCTAAAACTATAAATATTCAAACAACAGCACATTTCTTCAATAGACAAAACTAAATCTTTTGTAGGGAATCTGCATGTCAATCTCGACAGAAGAAGAAAGAATATGTGACTGCTTTGGAACAGCAGTTATTTGAAGCACAGCAAGAGAACGCCAGATTGCGGCTAGAGAATAAACTGCTAAGAGACCAGCTCGAAACTGGTGGGAGGAGCAGGAAGGTAATATATCATGCGTTTTTTTTTCGGAGTTCAAAGAGTTTGAGATAGTTGTCTCTTTCTGCGTTTGCTTTCCATCGTTTTAAAGTTTGTTCTAATTATTATTTATAGTATGTAATGTCAATTATTTACAAAAGTCCCACAAAGCCATAGCAATGTCTTGACAGTGTTATAACAAGTCCTTGATTATACGACCGATAATAAATGTTGTGTAATTTTTCACGCCGCAATTAAAACAATACTTCTGTTTAATTTATATTGCGGTTGTTAAAATAATACAACACGTTCATAAATAATTGTTTATTGTTTAAATAAATTATAATATTCAGGTGGAGTATTTAACCTTGTTCCAGTTGCATAATATATATTATTTATAATAGGTATATGACTTATTACTTGTATTCAAATACAGCTGTTTTTTGTCTCCACAGTTGCCGCGACTCGACGCCTCTCTTCTGATACCTAAGAAGAACATAGCTGTTATATTTGCTATGGTCTTCATGGTGTCACTTAATTGGAATGTTTTAGGGTAGGTAACGCGAATGCACCATTTGCATGGCATCGATTTTTCTAGCATTTTTTTGTGCTTGTAGGTACAATTTTGTATCATAAAACTAATTTCTTAATTTATACTGCTTCTCTCATTTAAGATTTTTTTTAAATAGTTAGGACTATTTGAGTGAATAATCTAACTCTTCACTTATTTGCTAACACGAAGCTAAGAAACAAAATGTATATAACGGGCCCATGTTAGTTATTCGTTTGGAGTTAAGTTAAAAGCAAGCAAGCTGGTCTCAGTATAATAATTAAGAAAACAATAGGTACTTGTTTTACGGAAAGTGAAAATATAACTTGTTGCTAAGTAATTCCATGAATGTTATCATATATGAAACTGGTTTTCCACGCTTAATTAATTCATTGAGCATGTTATTGCCTGCTGTAAGTAATGTGTCTGTTTTAAGATTACCCTCACGTTTGTTTCTCATTGGTAGGTGGAACGCAAAGCCTTTTGTCGGCCCCTCCGCCCCCCATCACACGAGGCATCTACTGTGGTCAGAGGACACTGCTGTAGACGTCGCGAATGGTGTGTACATTATACCTAGTAATCATTTTCCATCAGGAAGCGGAATTCTGAATGTGGAATGTGTATTGTTTCTAAAATAGATGGCTGGACCAATTAGACAATATTATAAAAGAAAGTCGTGTTAGTTACACATTTTATAACTCAAGAACGGCAAAACCGATTTGGCTGAAAATTGGTGGGGAGGTAGCTTAGGACCAGGGCACGGACATAGAATACTTTTTATCTTCTTTTTTTATCCTGTTTCCGTGGGACGTGACATAAAACGTGATATAATATAACGCGGGTGAAACCGCGGGGGATAGCTAGTTTAAAAAAAAATATTTGTTGAAGTCTGAGGAAGGTTGTTTAAAGTAAAAAAGTCATAAAGAGGTTTCTCTCTCTCGACGCCCGTGTTCTTACGTCAATTATGCATCTTAGTTATCTACGTTCTCTGACAGATCGTATGCCCTAGATCTATATCTAAGAAGCTGTTGCTACTCGGCTTTTATCGCCTTTTAAGAAAACATGTTTTTCTCCGCATGGTATGATGAACGTAATAGAATCGTTCTTTACGAAGACTAACTTTTTCTTCTGTTTGTTTAATTTTGTTATTTGCACGGTCAAACTAGTAAAACGATGATTTGGATTTTTAATAAAGGACTACAATACAATAACACAAAGCCTATTTTAATTGTTGTAAATGTTATTTACAGACGACATAAGCAACGGTACATACGCAACAGACTGTCAGAATGCGACTGTAAAAGCAACAGACTTCGCGAATATAAATCAGACTGAAAGTATACGAATAGCGGGAGAACTAAACCGGTGGATCGGTGGCGGCAAGACGCTCAACTGGACCTATGACGTGCCGCGGAAGAAACGACAACCTTACCTGAGTGAAGAGAAAATTAATGGTAAACTTTTAATTAATGAATAACTTTAACGCCCATTTTTGTTTCTTTTCTTTTTTTTTTTTTAATTTCGATTCTTCAATCAAAACTGATGGAATCATAATCGAATTCGAATTAGATGTTGTATTTTCCCATTTTTACCTTTTTGTGATACAAAAACAAGTATTAAGAACTTTACCTCTTAGTATAAAGTTTAATAAAAAAAAAACTCAATAGCTGACTAGGTATAACCTCAAGCTATGATAAGAAATCATTTTGTAATAAAACGGTATATAACATATTTAGTAGCCAAATAGAGTACGCCACACTTCTAACATTTGAAGTTTGATCATGTTAAATTCGTCAACAGATAATCAGGGTTTGTTCTGTTTTGGTGATTAAATATTTTAAAACCAGGTTACGTTTCTATTTCCAGGTGGTTTGTTAGAAACATACAGGTTATTCAATAAAATGCAACTAGATGGCAACCTCGTAGAAATCCCTAGCGTAAGGAGTCATGTAAAAAGTGTCAAAGATAAGTCGCGATTACGAAGATTGAGGAGGAATAAAGAGCTAGACTTCGCAGAAAACGCAGTGATAGACTACGAAACTCTTTACCGGAAGCCTATACGGAAAGCTGTAAACGATTTTAATATGGACGATATGGGTGAATGGAATGCATTACTTCAAGCACTACATAGGAGGGACGATACCTTCTATATCGTGGGCTTTGGGAAAGGTGAACATCTCTTGTTACCCGCCGTAACACATAACGTTACAAGACCACCCAAGATGGCGCTGATTTTACCAGCCAGGAGCGGTAATGGTAAGTTATATGAACAGTCTTCAATATTTAGCTCTAAAAATGGACACATAAAATTCAAATTAGAATAAAGCAACTATGATATTTGATCTTATCGTTACTTAATCAGACTTTTTTATTACAGATTCACTAATGAACGACCATGTCACCCTGATGCAAATCGATTGTTCAGTTGTCAATACAACTCTAGTGAAGCTAAAATCAGACGCGCTGCCCGAGAGTTTAAGAAAACCACCTTCGAATGACCCCGCCATGGAAGATAAACAAGAAAATACCACTAGCTCTTACAAACAAAATAACGTTAATATCGACACCAATCTTTTAAAAAACACTAGTAATATATCAAATTATTCAAAGAATCTAAATGTGCCACATAAAGAAGCAGACGTGGGCAAAGATGATACATTCGCCCACTACTTATTTTCTAAATACGAAACTTCAAAAGATAGTCCAGCGAAAAAGTCGCGTAGTAACAGTAAAATAAATGTGCAGAAAGTAATTCCTACAGTGTCTAATGATAGTATAAGCTCAACTTGATTTAATATTGTTTTCAGTTCTAATTAACGAATAGTTGGACTGGAAAACCAATTCGGAGGGTTTTCTTCTTACGGCATTTTTAGCCATGCCTTATTTGGTTGAAGAGTCGTGGGTCGCTGAGACATTCTTAACCGATGTTAAAACGATTGCTGGGACAATAGAACTGTTCCTCTGAGTTGTGTGCACTCGGGAAACCTCATTATTGAACAGGTCGACAATTAATATTGGTTATACAATAGCTAATAATGAATATGCTTATCAACTAGGTTCCCTGACTGACTTTATCTTCTCCATGACTACCAGCAATAGACAATTCGTTTACAGATTTGTTAATCTATGTTTTCGTTCTGAACTAGATTGATTATATTGTCTTGAATTTCGTCATTAAAAATATTCTAATATAAATTGAAAGGATAAGTAATACTTTAAAGTTATCCTTTTAACATTATAAATGAAAACAATACATTTACTACTTAATCGATCTCAAAATGTGTCTGGACCATAAGGTATGGAATTACTTATCAATTAGGTTTGATTGCTTGAAACGATTTACCTGAAAATATATTATTTATAGTTATTGTAAATAGTAGAAAAGAATAGAATAAAAGTATAATTTTTGACAAGCCTACTTAAATATTAAGCCAAAAGTAATGTAACTGTGTTGGCTGTGTGTGTAATATTATAACAGGTTTGTTATATGCAATATTCCATTTACTGATATATTTTGGTCATATAGTAACAATGTGTAGTTTATCAAAGCTAGTCTTTTAGTCTTGGCCTCAAAGTTGTTCTGGAGGTATTCAGTGTGACACTATGTATATCTAAGTAATCTACATGTTTATGCTTAGTTGACTAAACACGTTTGAAATGATACTTTTACAATAAATATAATTGGCTGTTGGAGTTAGGGCCCGGTTTATGAAACTAAAAGTTAAGCAATTATGGTTGGTGGTCTGAATTATCAATAGCCAATCAGATCACATAACTGGGTATGTGAGTCAAGTGATTCAATCGTTTTCGTTCTATTAACTGAAAAATATGTATGAGTGATAACGATGATCTCTGTACAAGTCTGCTGCTGCACAAAGCAAAGAGTTTTGTGTTACTATTACTTCTTAAGAGTCGCGAGCTTCGCAGCGTAATTCCAGGCTTACGCCAAAAAGAATCTTGTACAGAAATCAAACGGGATTTAAGGTCAAGTTAGAAATTGTTAGTTTTGGTACATCTGTCCATAATTTTAATTAAGTAATTTTATTATTGTACCTCAACTTAGTTATTTGTTGTTTAGTAGTAGTATTTGAAAGTGAATACAGAAAAAAATATTTTTCTCTTTTATTGTCCTTATCGTCTTAGGACTGGTGTAACTACTTTGAAATGTTAATTTATATTATATTATTTATAACTTAATAATATTGCCTATTTTAAGAAGAGTTGTCTTAATTATTTGTAACTATCACAAAAAATAACCTATATTATTTTTATCACTTGTTGTTTATGTATAATTTATTTCACGGGATATAATTACTTGTTCACAAGTTTACAATGTAATAATTATGCACTTTTTTGTATGAAAATCTGAATTTTATGAGTATTGTTTTTTTATATTCCGTGAATCAAAAATTCAAGTTAATAAATTATATACATTTTATAAAATTCTTTTTCTTTATAACACTTAAACTTTAAACAAAATTGTAGTTTTAAAGCCGGAACGCTCTACTCTATTTATAAACTAAAAAAAAAATACAATAAACCGGTACTATAGTAGGGCTCAACAACTTAGTGTCTATAATTTATTTAGGACATCAGGTTTCACCTGGTTCTAGTTTCTCCGTCTACGGGTTTCACTTATTTTGTTAGTGCCGCAAGGCGGGTTGCGGAACCTGTGTCCTGAGTCTGACCAAATGTGGCCTATTAGCACAGTATAAATAATAATATTTTTTAAAGTGTGTACGCATTCGCTGCTTGAAAACCTCAGACTATTGCCCTTTTTTGAGTTTCATTGCACTTTGGTAAAAGAGTAAAAAATAAAAAGCTTTTTCCAAAAAAAGATAACCGACTTCAAAAACTTAAAAGCACAAAAATAACTATTTCGGAAGTCGGTGGCAACACTAATCGACCGGCAGAAGAGAAGCCACCGACTTCCGAAATAGTTATTTTTGTGCTTTTAAGTTTTTGAAGTTTTTTAGTTAGAGTCTCAATGTCTGACTACATTTTGGAGTAACTTTCAAAATAAAACTACATATAAGCTTATAAAATGATAATCACGGTCAAACATACAATCGTCCAAAACGTGCGAATAATTCACTCGAAAATTAAAAAGAGATAGAAACAACGCAAGAAAGAGAACGGCTATACTGTTTTTGAACGCTACAGAGCGATTTACTGTTTTGGAACGGGTTAGGGTCATGATGGTTAGGGTCGTATGATGACACTGTCAACATAACCTTTTATCTCTATTGCAAAGAAGGAAAATCGTGTTTTTAAGCATATTTTGCAAATAAATAAGTACTACCTGTTCGTTTCTACCTTAGTTTAGTAAATCCATTCTTCAACATCAAACTTCAACATTGGCGCATAAGTATATGATTTTGACATATGTCAGGTAATTTTTAACGACGCTTAGCCAAGGGTGAGAAATCGCACTTGTCAGTGCGAAAATTACTCTACCTAAAGCGTTTCAAAATACTGCTCGGGTAGCTGTCGAGTAATTGTTCGGTTACCCTCGGTTTCACTAGGCTCATTTCGGAACGCTCTAGAGTAACTTTCGCACTACTCCGTGTAATTCTTACCCTTTTTGGAACGCACCCCCAGGGTCCGTTCCAAAACGTGCGAATAATTCACTCGAAAATTAAAAAGAGATAGAAACAACGAAAGAAAGAGAACGGCTATACTGTTTTTGAACGCTACAGAGTGATTTACTGTTTTGGAACGGGTTAGGGTCATGATGGTTAGGATCGTATGATGACACTGTCAACTGACCTTTTATCTCTATTGCAAAGAAAGAAAATTGTGTTTTTAAGCATATTTTGCAAATAAATAAGTACTACCTGTTCGTTTTTAATTTAGTTAATCCATTCTTCAACATCAAACTTCAACATGCCAATGTTGAAGCATCATATATGATTTTGACATATGTCAGGTAATTTTTAACGAGTCTCAGCCAAGGGTGAGAAATCGCACTTGTCAGTGCGAAAATTACTCTACCGAAAGCGTTCCAAAATACTGCTCGGGTAGCTGTCGAGTAACTGTTCGGTTACCCTCGGTTTCACTCGGCTCATTTCGGAACGCTCTAGAGTAACTTTCGCACTACTCCGTGTAATTCTTACCCTTTTAGGAACGCACCCCAAGTATCTTGTCTTGATAGTTTGATGTCTGTCAGTGTCATGTGTACGTTCGACCAAAAAATAACTTAAAAATTAAGAGCAACACAGCCCGTAAAGCCACTCAGCTGGGCTCGGCTAAATAAAAAACATGAGTGAATAGCACAAGGATATTGATTTTCAATACAAAGTGCCACTAAAATGAACTGTATACGACTGTTACGCTTAGCCGAGCGGCAACAATTTAAAGTGTTTCAAACAACTACAGCCAGATATGTCTCAAATCATCCTATCCGTTTCTTGGAGACCCAGGACTTGTGGAGGGACAGGGACGGTGTGTCTAAGCGATGGCAGTTAATATATAAAGCGCCTATGGATACAGCCCTAAATTGGGCTTCCACATACTTAACCTTGTCGACGTCTATCGTTGGTGCCGGCTCAATTTACTATGCTGCTTTTGTATATAATCAATCTGATGCTTATAGTCCTGTAACAGTTGGCGACAATGTGGTGATTGCTAACAGCCCTATGGAGTGCTTTGTGTACCTTGGAGCATTTATTGCATTACACATAGCAGTAAAAGTATTGATATCAAAATATGTCCTCAGACTGTATCAAGACGGCGACGAATACTTAGCAATATTCAGAGGACACATGTACAATAGAATAAGTAAACATAAATTTCATTTGAATAAGTTCAAAAAATTGAGTCCAACTTTTGTAGTTTCATGGGGCGATGCTCGGTTTGATCTTGACAACAAACATGGTATAATATTGGAGAATTACTTCAAGACTCCTGAACATTTCAACTACTTGTTGAACAAAAAGAGTTCTAATAAACCTGATGATGATTAACAAAGTATATTTAGTATTGTAAATATTATTTTAGAGTAGTTTGAAGGTCTCAATCTAGAGGTGTTGAATAAAGAATTGTTTGAATAATACAAGTACATTGTTCTTATTTTATCAAATAAGTCCCAATTCAGTCTATGTAAATTTTATAAAAACCTCTTGAGCACCAGAGCATGAACTTCGTGCCCTATACTTTAATAAATATCTACAAATAAAAAAAAAACGGTATCCCAAGTTGGTTGATGACAAAATCTTCAATTCGAAAGAAGTTTACATCCATACTAATATTATAAATACGAAAGTAACTCTGTCTGTCTGTCTGTTACGCTTTCCCACTTAAACTACTGAACCGATTTGAATGAAATTTGGTACAGATATAGTCTGGGACCCGAGAAAGAACATATGATAGTTTTCATCCTGGAAATCCCGTGGGAACGAGAGCTATTAATCTACGCGGACGAAGTCGCGGGCAAAAGTTACATAAATATGAAAAAAATATTATTTACATCTTTTTTTCAAAATGAAGGGTTTTACAGTTATTGACCCACTTTTGTATTATTTGCCACTGCCCAGGAGTGGAAAAATGTATTGGTTAGTAGGACCTGTGCTCATTGCCACATCCAAACATAATAATAATAAAATTGTAACTAAGATAAAACTGTACATGATTATTTTTAAAAATAATAGTTTATACATGTCTACAAAACCTAAACCCAAGCCAAAAAATATAGGGTTTTTAATTTTTTTCTCTAATTGTTTGTCCTGGGTATACTCAAAAAGTACTGCATAGTTTTTATTATTTTTCATGAATATTGTTAAGAGGTTGGGTCAAAATATTGGCTGCAATTACCTCTTATCATTTACCTAATTGTTAATATTGTAGATAGAAAAACTTACTGAAAACAACATTTCAATTTTAGAAACAATTTAAACTGCACTCAGGTATGTAATTACATAGTTGAACTGGAAATCGAACCTGTTACCTACTTGAGAAAAATAATTAGCTTGTAGCTTTATTATACTGATCAAAAGGCTCCATTATAAGGATTATTTATTGCTAAATAACATAGTGTCAAAAATAAAAGGATGACCACCAGTTAAATAAAAAAAACTAATTGTAAGATTTCTTTTTTATATTACTACTAAATAACTAATCTACATTGCAATAAAACTAAAACCCTCCTCCAAATGCATTGTTCCATTTGTATCTGGAATCTTTTTTCAATGTGTCTGAGTCCATTTTTGTTTTGCTATTCTCAAATTGTTCTAATGCCTCAATTTGTTCCGGCTTTGGGCTCAACTTCTTAGTTACCAAACATTTTCCGTTTTCTTTCAAAATAGTGTAATTAATATCTTCTTTGGTTGGCTCTCCATATGGAAATTCAATTGGTGTGATTTTTATTAAATGCTTTATTTTCCATAGCTTTGAGTTCACTTCTGGTATATTTTTCACTATTGCAACATGGTTTTCACACTGAAAAAAAAAAGGAATTTATATGAAACTGGTGTCTTTTAGGTTTTATGTCACTCTTAGGTCCTTATATATGAATTATTGATAATTTAGGACATGTGTATCAGTTATAATCCCATAAAATACGGTCAGTGGGTAGTCTTGGGGGCGGAGCGCCCCTAAAGCTACACTCCAACCTAAAATGCTAAAAGTCTAAAACTACTTTACACTTACTTCTTCCAAAATGTTAAATTCGCGAAGAATAGCTTTTAGATAGTGTGGTTGGTGTTTGCTGGGTTTGATTCGATCAACTCTAAATAGCTTAGACGGTGTGAGTTCAGGATCCTTGTGATCAGGATATCTGAAAGGATTTATATATGGTTATACTACAGGTACGAAACAATATATAAGAAATTTATAGGGGTTCCTTCCTTTCCAATGTTCTCATACCTTGGATAGTATACTATGCCCCCTGGATATCGAAGTCCACCGGGTGCTTTATAGCCTTTTGATCTAATCACTGAAACTAAAGGGCTAAATACTTTTAGCAGTTGCCTATTCATTTTAGTTGGTTTAGTTAAAAATGTTAAAATTGTGAAACCACTTTGCGTATCTACATACCTAACCTAACAATCAAAAATATTGTTTTGAAGTTTGTATCGTATCATTGTTGCCATGCTACAATTTTAGAATTTGATAAAAGTCACTTATTCAGTTTAGGCAAATATAAAATTGTAATTCCATTCATTTTAAAGGAGTGCATTCTTTCATACATTTTTTCATTCATGTGTAACTTTTTTTTAAAACTTATTTTATACTTCGTCCATAGATTTTGAGATTTATGATCTGTGACTTCATCTAAAGATTTAGAATTTTACAACGGGCAACAATAAAGTAACTTTCAAGGGTGCGTTCCAAAAAGTGTAAGAATTACACGGAGTAGTGCGACTGCGAAAGTTACTCTAAAGCGTTCCGAAATGAGCCGAGTAAAACCGAGGGTAACCGAGCAATTACTCGACAGCAACCCGCGGGGTTATTACCTATGAAACAGCAATGAGCAATATTTGCGCAGTGATCGCGCGATCACCGCGCGATCGTCAAAAAAAATAGTATTATGTATGAACCGATTGCTAATCGCTCGCTGATTGTTCTAATGCACTTATTGCTACGATGACGATAAAGTAGCAATCGCTGGAACTAATTAAATATCACCTTTTAACAAAAAAAAACTTAACTTTGCTCTTAAAAACCATACTATATACGAAACCACCAAACGAAAAATGCATATTTTAGTTACCTGATTGCTCCACAGAGGCAGCACTATCGCTAGTTTGCTATTTAACGTGACGTATTTTGAATTTGACGTTTGAGCAGCAAATTTTGCTAAATTATCGCGATCGCTCGGCTATTGCAAGATACGTAATCCCAGTGCCGAGCAGTATTTTGGAACGCTTTCGGCAGAGTAATTTTCGCACTGATAAGTGCGATTTCTCACCCTTGGCTAACCGTCGTTAAAAATTACCTGAATGTCAAAATCATAATATGCGCCAATGTTGAAGTTTAATGTTGAAGAATAGATTTACTAAAGTAGGAACGAACAAGTAGTACTTATTTATTTAAAAAATATGCTTAAAAAACGCGACTTTCCTTCTTTGCAATAGGGAGCAAAGGTTATGTTGACAGTGTTATCATACGACCCCAACCATGATGACCTTAACCCGTTCCAAAACAGTATAGTAGTAACAGAAACAACGAAAGAAGAAGAACGGCTAGCCGTTCTTCTTCTTTCGTTGTTTCTGTCTCTTTTTAATTTTCGAGTGAATTTCTCGCACGTTTTGGAACGCACTCCACAGTTATCTTGTCTATGTCAGTGTCAGTTGTCACTGTCAATGGAGCAAGTCGAGTATTTTCAAAAGTTTGTTGTACAATTTACGTGGGAATTGTATTATTAGTTTTCAGTTTACTTTGATATATATCAGTTTAATTAAATATATTGCTAATGTTTTTGTGAAGAGATTGTGGATGAAGTTTTATAACGAGACGTGTATTGAAAGGAGACAAACTTAATGAAGAAAGTTCGGTTTGAGAGTCCTGTTAAAGTTTTCAAATCTATGAACATGAACGAGCGTGAATGCCATTCACCTCGTCCACTTATTGAGAGGCAGCTACATACCAACATACCTGACTTGTATAGTCAGCCAAAGCTTTTGCCTTATAGTAATGACCCAGTGCAATTATTTGAATGCAGTAATAGTTCCCCTTATCCAATAATGAACAAAACGCCATTGCCAGGTCATCAGAAGGGGCCAGACTGGTCGCCGTCTAACGACTTGGAATTAAGTATGCTTGAGGCTTCTTACCATGAACCTCGAAGACCTACATTTTGTAGGTCTATCTTGAAGCCCGCGGAAATCAATTATAAGCCTCATGAAGCTAATAACACATTGAAACAAGTTTCTCAAAGTAATTCACAGCCACAAACTTCTATGGACTATAACACAGTGAAACCTCCAAACATCCTTGTCAAAGATAATGATTTCTTTTTGAAGAGGGACAACTTGGATAAATTTCGTTTAGACATGAATCCTGTACAAAAGCAATTTAGTAAAGTTAGTTTAGACAAAGAAAATGACCCTTTTGCTAAGAAGACAGAAATGATGCAAATGGCAGCAATCAATTTACCTGAAGACTTAAAACCACATGTGCCTTTAGGTAATGCAGATATGGACTGTAGTTGTCATCATTGTACCAAAAAAAATACTTCACCAAGTGCACATTATATGACAACACCAACACCTCGGTATCAAATGCCTAATTGTGGGTCCTATACAGTGCAAAATTCTAGCAGACACAATCAATGTTCATGTAGGTTGCCTCCGCCACCCAGATGCTCCTGTTGTAACCATGCACCACCTGCTAGACCATACCAATGCAACACAGGTGACATAAACCATATTGCTAGTCCAATATTGAATGCAGTTGACAAAAAAACCTGGGCAATAGAAAAATATGAACAGAGCAAAAAGTCTGAGTTCATGGAGGTTGAAAAACAGACTAATGTTAGCAAGGAGAAGAGAGAACCAACTGTGTCAGATCTTTTCAAGATTATTAAGCTTCAGAATGAACAGCTACAACTTCTGCAGGAGAAAGTAGACAAGTTCATATCAGCTAGTCAACACACACAAGTGCCTGTGCAAACTCACACAACAGAACATGTAGCTATTGAGAGGGTTGGCAATGAACAGCACAAAATATCCATTGGTGTCATGACCAGCTTTGAAATGGTTAGAACTTCAACAGTAATCAATAAAGAGATCTTGAAAACAAATGACAATGCACAAATACAATGCAACAGGTCTCAAATAAGTATAAAGGAGGTTTTGTCTAAGGGACAATCTCCAAATCCAAACTTTTTAGATGGTATTGCACCTGTGGGTGAAACAATGAGGGCAGAGTTTGAAGCTGAAGGAAATGCTCCACTTAATGGTGGTATAGTTTTACCTGCTGGTATGAATGAGGAGAAAACATTCAACGAACTGAGCCTGTATAATGTTCAGGTAGATAATGCCACTACTCCTCTCATGTCACCTGAGCAGAGCTTGTATTTGGATATTAGGGATTATAGCGAGTAAGTTGTTTTTTATTAGCCATTTAGGCATGCCATTAGTATTACTGTAGCAATATTTGCCTATGCACCTCACTTTAATTTTTGAACATCTTTATTGAAGTAAAAAGAAGAGAAAAAGAGTTATTTTACTGCCAAAAATGCCAATTTCTCATTATGGCTTTCTTTTTCAGTTCAGAAGCAGAAAGCGATGACCAATCTAATGTTGGATGGACATATTATAACAAAGTTATGGTAAATAACAATATACAAACTATACTGATTTTCATTTGTAAACCAAGTAAAGTTTAATAATGTTATTTTAACAATTTCAGACCCATGTAAATGGCATGCTTCAGGATTCAGATATGCCATCCTCAGCTAGTGCTCTGTACAGGAACACAAGACAACAGATGCAAACTGTGCAAATGCAAATTGACAAGACCAATGTTAGTGTTACTAAAAGGTAAATGAAGGTATTGTTCTTCAGATGGGAGCCTTGCAGAAGGCTGTTAAGCAAAATCAGCTCAAATGTAATACTTTTACGTCATCTCGCTCATACTAGTATGATTTTAGATTGTTGTAATTCCACCTTAACTAATAAGGTCCTATTTAAAATCTTATTCTAAAAATAACAACCAGATCCAATTCTAATTCCCAATTTAACTTAATTTAATAATTTCAGAGTAAAATTTGGCGACGATCCCCTCGGGTTACATCAACCGCACCTTTACGCTTCCACTGACACCAGTCTGAAGATGAACCAGCTAGCAGCCAAGTACTTAAAGAACGGACCGCCTATAGCGGCTCCCCAGCGACCGGCGCCCAGGCTTGTTCCTGCGCCAATCGACATGTCTTTTGCAACTAGGAATTATATGGAAAGACATAAACTATTGCAAGGTATGTAATGATGTTTGATAGTCAATAAATAATTTTTTCACGTTTTATAAATCCGAAAAAATGTTCCCTACCATTTTGATATTGATGATGGAGTCCAGTCTCTTGTCATTGGAAGGTCTATGGCCACTATAGTCCGCGCGTTAAGAACTGAGTCGTCGGGCCATAAATCATTTCTCTCTATCTATCTCGCTCGCACTTATGGGTCTTATGGAGCCGTCTAGTGAAGGGTGTAACAAGAAAAGACATATTATCGATAAGTAACTTTTATTATCGTATCTTGTTAACAAAATTTAAAAACTTAACAATATTTGATATTAAACTATATTTAAAAATTATATACAGTATTTTCATACACAGAAAAAAAAACAGTTTAAATGCTTAAATGAGCTGCTAATATTACAAAAAGATTAAAATTATATAATTATAAGGTACATAAAATTATCTATTCTTCATCTGAGTCTTCATCATCAGAGTCTTCGTCTTCTGCCAAATTTATTATAAGCGGCGCGTGATCTCTAAATAAAGCTTTTTATTTTGTAAGTCTTTGTTTTGAAGTTCTTCGGCATGCCTCGTTAGCACGTGCGCAGGTAGCCGTTTATCGATAACTAGGGTCCGGCGCGCGGCACATTCCTATGTTTAGTGACATTTATGGCCCGACGACTCAGTTCTTAACGCGTGGACTATAGTGCTTTTTGGGGCTTAGTTGCAAGACGTCCATCTGGCGCAACTTTTGTGCGGAAATATAAGTGGCTTCGCGTGGCAGGAGTGTGTTTTAGCCGTAAAGATTCCAACACAGAGAGAGGCCAAAACACAAAAAATAATCACGCTATGTCCCATAGGAGCCAAGCACTAACCAAAAACTAACATAACACTGGTGCATGGAACAATCAGTAATGTATATAGTTAAATTTAAGACATTATCGCATTATTTGCAAAAAAGGCATTAAAGCCTTTTTAAAATTAATTGTGCTGCAATTTATCAATTAATCAAATGCAATTAATCTTGCTATTTCTTTTTTCAGGTATAGCACCTACATCAAAGTCACCATCGCCAGGTGAGATGCCTAGATTTTTAGACGTAACTGCTTTGAAACAACAGCCAAAGTTTTTATAAGTACATAGTTAATGTTATTGTTTGTAGGTATTTTTATTTTATAATAATTGCAGTTTAAAAGTACAACTTTTAGTATAGGTATTGTGTTAATTATTTTAGACTAGATTTATGAGTGACTTACATAGCTATAATGTTAGGTGTATTTATATTGTATAAATAAAACAGACGCCAGGTTCTGAACAGACATTTATTTTAAACCTCAGAGAAAATAACAGAGTAAAACCCTACATTATATAAGTAGGTATATTTGTTACTGGAACAGTTGTTTTTTTATATTACACTTATATTTGTTCAGTATCTCGGGTTTATTATGACGTATTATAGTAATTTACATTAATTTTGTCTACGTATATGATATAAACAATAAATTTAATTTCATACTCAATGTGCTATTTTAATTTTGTTTCACACTATATCACATTTTGCCGAAACTGGGTGATTAGGAAAATTCAGTCGCATGGACAAAAACAATTCGCTTGACTAATACTGAGACTAGAATTAAGTGCTTTTAAAAAGTAGTAATATAACTATTTACGCATGCATTTTCATCTAAATGCAACATGTTGCGTTTGTCATTAATGTCCATGCGGCTTTTATACTCTCATTTAAAAACATATAGATTTTTAATAAACTTCTGAGCTACTTTAACATCTTTATATTTTTTATCTTGGAGGTATTCAAATATCTCTCACAGGCAATAAAATTGTACTTCCATAACTTTGGTATGGCAATAAAAATATTTTTATGATACACCAATATTTTGCTTTACATTTATAATATTTTCTATGTTCAATATACTTCGTAACTCTTTCCTATGTCGGTCGAAGTGGGAACTATAAACAGCAGAATCATAACTGAGAAACATCATAAAAAATGTACAATCTTATTGTGTAGGTAGTATATACACTAATATTTCAACATACGTTATTGGGACACATACATTATAATAAACAAACAAAAAAAGGTTCTATATTCTATACCTAAGTCCTACATGTTAACTATCGAAAAGCTTACATCCTAAAAGACTTGTCTGTTTTACAATACATTTCATTTTCAATTGGACAAAACTTTACGACTACATATTGTACACACAAAGTTTTAGTTCGCATGTGATATCAGCATTCATAATAATTCTTATGATTTAAACTTATCGCTATCAGTTTGGTTCTTTTCTTTGGTTAGTATTATACATTTTCTCACGACATCGATACACTCAACACACTACTAGATCTTCTGTAATACAAGTAAATAGGTAACTTTAATTAATACATTTGAATGTTAACACTACGTTACTTCCCTATGTACATTGAAGATAATCTGTATTAACACTTAAATAAGATTTCAATTCTCTTGCATCGCAAAATATTACAGTTTTACACTATTAAGTCTAGAAAGATAACCAAATAATTGGATGGCACTTCTTTTCTGGTGTCAAATAGACTTTCGAAAGATAATATTATAATCATTTCTTCATAATTCGTTTAATCCTAAAGAGAACTATTATACATCACTTTTTTTGTCTTACATGTTGAAGTCAAGTGACTAGAATATTACATTAAAACATGAGATTCATCATTTAAATATAAATATTAATTTATTTGAATTACATAGTATCTGTAGTTACACTGTACATTGTATATTTTTGTAAAAATTGTTGCTAGGTCATAAAATTTCTTATCCAATAAATTACTTTAACATTGAACGATCATCTACATCGTAACTGTTAGTTTTAATATAATTTTGTTTATACAGTATGTTTCCCTTATATTGAGCATATTTTTGTGCAGAGCAGTTTGTTAACTGTATAGATATTTCAATGATTCTTATTTTTCTTATTTCAATAGCAGGGAAGAGAAATATATAAATCTATTGTTATAAAGTTTTCTTTCTGATAAATCTCCAATATTGCAACAATGATAGAATATTTCAGTAGTCAACGTAAAATAGTTTCATACTAATTTGTCCATACGCTCTACGAAATATAGTTTTGTTCGCTACACATCACCCATTTTTTTATATCACATCTTTGCCATTCAAAAGTATCCCTCTAATGTCTACTCGTACTATGTCTACATGTTGTAACGTCTCTACTTGAATAAAAATAATTTTCATTATAGATTAAATTTTTATCTAGACATTTCAAGTTGCCTGTACACGACATAAAATTTTGAATGGTGTTTTTTTAGTGTTCCTAGGACTTTTTATGCAAATGGTTGCAATCCCGTAAGTTATGTCGTGTGTAGAAAACTTTTCCAACACTCAATACCTATAGGTACCTATGGTTGTATACCTAGCTACTCATACTTTAAAATTGTGCACCTGGTTCCGTATTCGTTATCAAGCTACGAAGTTAGGTTGTCTACGTATCACTTATAAAGTTTCGTCGTCGCCTCCACCTCTTGATTTGCTGTCTAGTCGCAACTCCGCCAGTCTCTGCCGAATGCTGTTTGGCCTGAAATATAAGCGAATATTTGTTTAAAATAAAAATAAAATGAAAGTTGTGTGCTTTTAAAAAAATTACTTGAACTGAGCCAATACAAGCAAAGGCACTTCTTTATTTGTATTCATTTGTAATGTATCAATGTATAGTTTGATTTTAATCATTCAATACTGGTTCACATATTTCATACGCTTGAATTTGTGCTGGGCGATTTCAGCCGAATCCGTTTGGTGAGTGGGCGCTCTAAGAGAACTTATATTGGGACTTATAAGCTAATTCATTCAAAACGATTATCACCTGTCCGAAAAGTAGGATGTGACCACTTGATCAGCGGAGACGGACTGTCGTTGGTATGCGCCCGCGCTCAGGTTGCTCTGCGGGATCTTGTAGATGCGCACGCAGCGTCCACTGTTTTCTGGCAATACTGGAAAATAGGACAACAATATTGTAACAGTTGTGGTAGAATTAAATGCCCTTTATTATTTTTAAGTACCTAACTGTTTCTTGAGGCTTCTTCCTCAATATTGCTAAACATTATTCTAAAACAAGATTGTTCCATAGCAGATTTGTTTCCATTCCTTTGCAAGATATCGAAAACATTATGCTAAGCTATTCGATCTGATTGGACACACCGTGTGAGCTTATTCTTCTATTTTACTAAATATGTTGTATACAAAATACAAACCTTGAGGAGAAGTTGGTGGTGAGATCGGAGCCATTCGCGTCAGTGGCGGTCTTATGTTCTCCTGCTCTGAAGAAATGGAACTGCTTCTGCTTGATGCAGAGTTATTCTCCGATGGAGCAGTCCGGTTGATATTGTAAGGGTCTCCTCTGTCAAAGAAAAGAAAAACTTGTTAAATTTGAAGTTAGTAGACCTAAAATGTATTAAGTATTTTTAATTTGCACACCAATCTGGAAAAATTGTCTTGTACTTTATACACCTTACATTGATACATAAATAGTATTTTTTTCTAACCAATTCATTCGCTTCGCTTTGAGTAAATTTTCTCAAGGAAGTAAATTAGAGGCAATAACAGAAAAGCTAGCAGCAATGTTCTCTTGGAAATAAATCTTATGTTTCAGTCGTGAACTTGCTAAAGTTATCAGTGTGATGTCAAGTTGTTGGGTATTTATTAACGCTTCGGTTTATTGATTTTTTAAGCTCTCAACGACCAAGCGACAGTCGGTTATCGGGCTGCTATTGTCTTTCTATTGTGTCTCGAATTACGTGTGTCCGAATGTTTTATAGTAAAAATATTACTATTTCTTTGCCACATAAAAAATATTATTTATTTATGATTTATTTCGTACACAAAGGTTTTTCTTCAATCTATGAGTAAAGATCTATTTGTATCTTCGACAAAATTTGAGACTGTCGTTCCGGAGATAAAGGGTTTGGGTGCAGGCGGAGTTCCGGTTTTCCATTCGTACGTACACATTTCCAAGAAACAA
This sequence comes from Athetis lepigone, assembly GCA_033675125.1. Lineage (NCBI taxonomy): Eukaryota > Metazoa > Arthropoda > Insecta > Lepidoptera > Noctuidae > Athetis > Athetis lepigone. The sequence continues at coordinate 6,663,015 of CM066227.1, forward strand.
TGAAACCTGACGTCATACAGTTTATGTATATTATAGACTAGCTGTCCCCTGCGGTTTAACCCGCATTTTTCGTTACTGCTCCGCTCGTCCCGGGTCGTAGCGTGATGGCATATAGCCTATAGCATTCCTCGATAAATGGGCTATAACACTGAAAGAATTTTTCAAATCGGACCAGTAGTTCCAGAGATTACTCCCTACATACAAACTTACAAATTTTACCTTTTTATAATATAAGTATAGACAATTAATTAAAAGAAAAGCTCACCTGTCATGATTGTCATCTTCATCGAGAGAGTAGGGGCCGCACTGTTTGCTCATCTGCCTCACGAGCTCATCGTGCAGACTGAGGCACGGGTCTATCTCCCGACTCAAAGGCACGTATTCCGGTGCGCATGCCACATAGAATATATCCTGAAACTTAATTTGTGTTACTAAAGTAGGCTTTCAAGTTTCCTTGTTAAGATTAAAAGTCCTTTGCGCTGATTTTTTACGCTTGTATAGATTGTCATCACAGTACGATTTGATTATGAGTTCTCCAAACGATTCGTATAAAGCAGGGATCGTTTTTGCTCATTTTGGTGGTTGATTAGGAACCACGATCTGTGTTGGTGAAAATTGGATACAGAATGGGCGATAACTTACTAATCCTTAGTTTCTTTTCTAACAAAACCTGGTATTCTATCTGTTTTTTTGCAAGACCTAAGTTTGGCCCAGGACGTCGAAGTTGACTAATGAGGCACCAAATGAACGTAAAAACAAACATTAGCGGGAATTGCGTATCTAGATGAAGGAACATTTTATCTGTTATTGTTTTTCTATGATTCTTTTCTTATATGGTACTTACTCTTCGCCCACAAAGCAATTTCAGTCCAGGTATGCAGGCTGCGTGTACTAAGGATCCGTTAGCAACTAGTCGTATCTCTAATAAATCTTCGGCAAATGCCATAATGTAGGGGAAAGCGCATACTGAAAGAGAAATATGAAATTATCAAATAAAATAATATTTCGATCGAGTTTTTGCAAGAAGAAAAAAGCTTTTACGTGTTTCTTGACGATTCAAAAGTAGCTGTAATTGGTTTATTTGAATAAAATAGTTTGAGTTTGTATAAAGTAGTCAAGGGCCGATCCTCGCTTCAATACGGTAGTTTCCACCATTATCAATTGACGTACTTTTTATGAGCTGTCAAAACGCCATTCTCCAATAGATTTTGTATGGCAATGGCGACTTATGACGTCACTAAAATAACAACTCAGTTGACTATCTATTTATTGATTTCAAAACGACTAAAAATCAAATTTTATAGCAAATTGAAAATGAACCGAATTTATTGGGCTGAAATTAATAGAGGTTTTATAGGAATTGTGTCTAACATTTATTGGTTTATGGTGGAAACTACCCAATTCAAGGAGTCGTCGTCATTTAATTGAAGTTCAAACCTTGAAGTCAAGGTGAGTTCACATAGTAGAAGTCCATTCAAATGCGTTTTGCAATTTTATTATAAAATACTTAAACAGAGGTCGACCTAGAACCTGGTTAGAGGGCGGTCATGGGGTCGTGACTGTATCTGCCCTTGGTAGTTCTAAGTAAATGTGACTTTATAGAAAGACTAGCTTTTGCCCGTGACTTCGTCTGCGTGGAATAATAGTTCCCGTTCCCGGAGGATTTCCGAGATGAAAACTATCCTATGTCCTTCCTCGGGTGCCAGACTATATCTGTACCAAATTTCATTCAAATCGGTTTTGTGGTTTAGGCGTGAAGAAGAGACAGGCAGACAGAAAGACAAAGTTACTTTCGCATTTATAATTTTAGTACGGATTGTTTGTCCTTACCTACTGCTGCAGGCACAGTTGTCCAATGAAAATCATATTCACTATCACTTTCCAGTCCTTTACTTGTTAGTCTTTCAAAATGGCACGTATCTGCAAAAGAATATGTTCTTAAATTCGGCCCAAAGGCCAAAAGTAACATTTTGGGTTGAATAAGAAGGATGCTTACGATTATAACATAAAACAATTTGTCCGTCTCTCTCATCGCCTATGCGTAAGGCGTTGACGAGAGTTCCACGACGAGGTCCGCTGTCTTCTGAGTTTTCTGCACGTTTAATTACCTGAAATATATTGATATTAACGTCAAAATATGCCGTAAACCTGAAATGGAATATCTTGAGATGTTTACGTTTAAAGAGCATTTACCTGGCCTGTACCAGATTCCAAAACCTCCCAGTGATGCTTGTATCCGACTACCATTATTCCTACTTCTCCATCCATAAGCTTGATCAGTATAGGAGATTCGCTCAGTTGGATATCCTGCAAAGTTATAAAGTGGATGTATTTTTTTTCTTTATTTGGGCAAAAGTGCTTCAAAGTATAGACTTACTTTGATATGTGTATATTCGAAACCCATCTCGTTGTCAGTCTTTGATTCTTCAATCATAAGCATTACTCTTCTACCGATTGCTACTGCTAATGTCGTTTTACCCCCTTCACCTACAAATATAAGTCATTGGTCATTTAACTTTCTCCTGGTTATTTTTCGCTCCATATGGCAAAAAATGATGAACTGTCATAAAATTCCCAAAACTTATTCAGATTGACATAATACTGATTGACTACTTTTCTAATTACTTAGGTATTGGATTTTAGTTCCGAAGTTTACCCCTTTAAACAATATAATGTTAGTATACACCATTCAAGTCGGACGATCAATGGACCAAACGAATGACTCAATGGGTGCCTTTACATGGCAAACGACATACTGTACGCCGAGGCGGAGATCACTTCGGTAGAGGCTGTCCCAAATAGCCCTATGCTGATAGAGTGGGAAAGTTTCGGCTTGTGAAATACACTTCATCATCTCCCTAGCCTTTTTCCCAACCGTGTTGGGGTCGGCTGCCAGCCTAACCGGATTCAGCTAGATACCGGTGTTTTACGTGGAGCGACTGCCTATCTGACCTCCACAACCCAGTAACTGGGCGACACGATACCTCTTAGTTAGACTGGTCAGAGTTTCTGGCTAACCAGTAACGAATGTCAAAGTTCTACGAATGACAACCGGGACCAACGGCTTTACGTGCTTTCCGAGGAACGGGATGTCAGTGATGTCCAAGATAAACTTTAGAAAGTACATATGAATTGAAAAAGTCACATTGGTACTTGCCCGGATTCGAACCCACAACCTCTTACACACGAGGCGGGCGCCCTATCCACTGGGCCATCACGACACCTGTGGCTTGTGAAATACACTTACCAGTTTCTAATAGATCAAAATAATGCGCAGTCTTAGTCCGGGGCAGGCGCGCGTGCTTGCAGTCCTGCAGCGGGCGCATGGCCCAGGCGCCGGCCGCCAGCCCGGGCAGCGGCAGCGCGTACAGGCCGGCGCCGCCCGCGCCGCCCGTGGTGGAGCCGCCGCCCCCCGCGCGCGCGCCCACGCGGAACAGCCCCGCGCGCTCGCTCACGCGCGCCGCGCGCACGCAGCCCTCCCAGCGCAGCACCACGCGGGTGGTGCCGCTCTCTGTCAGGAATGCTAGGAATCCAGAATTCTGTTCGATCTTTGAATTAGGACTTGATGTGATTTCTCATCTCATGTGAACGAAAGTGGCTGAGTTGCGGACAGTTATACACAAAAGAAAAGACACCATTTTCTTTCGAGCAAACGACGTTAAGTGGAAGCGAGCATTTATGGGTAAAGCCTTTTAAATGTGGTTGTAAGACTAGTGAGTGACACAATCAAGGAGCAAATGTATGATAGATTTAAAAGCTCTAATGTAATATAGTACCTTCTAAAATGTATGTGTTGGAAGTAGTAGATAACAATAGTCTGCCTTCTGATAGTTGTTCTGCACAGACCGGCGTGGCTGGCAGTGGAGCGGCGCGCCACACTTTACCTTCCCATGGCGCCCTCCGGGAACCGCCGCATCCTAAACCCATTAATTTTGTTACCACTACTAATCTTGTTACAGCTAAGAAATCGATAAAGAGGATAAATATCAATTTACTTCGGTCTATCAACATAAAGTATAAGTTGAATAATTATTTTTTTAATAGTTTTACTAGCCTCATACGAGAAAATTAGATATCAGACTAGCTACCTGATGAAACTAAGCTAGTAGGAGCATCGCCTCGCAACACAGCGTCAAGTTTGAGCGCTTGTCCGACGTGCAAGAAGTGTTCTGTCCGCACCGCGCCCGCGCCGCCAGCGCCCGCGCCGCCCGACCACACGTCTGATAGCGCGCGGCGCGAGAGCATCGGCTGGAAGCATCAACCAAGTTTATTAGGAAGAAATGGAAAGAAATATCTAAAATGGTGAAGGAAGGAGAAGGAGATCGTAAAAGGTAGGACTCTTGGCTTATTTGCATTGCGTAATACGCGTGGATATGACTCTTCCATTCCTTTGTGATGATTTGGAGCTTTTAGAATGTCTTTCAAAGTCAAGCCCTCGTAATGTCCAAAGTCTGTCGCTGTCATCTCGTGGCCTATTACTTAGGATGTGGATAGTATTCATTAGAATATATGCCCTCTGGCTAGCCATTCCTCACAGGCGTGATAATAATGATATGAATATGATCTGGAAGTGAAAGAAAAACACATTTTTAGAGCACAAGAAAGCAGAATTTGTTTGCGAAAAAATAATGCTAGCATGTTTATAAAATGAATACACATACGAAGTACGACAATCTTCGCGCATGAAACGAAGTTATTAAAACTTTTAAAACGAGTTGAGAACGTATGTAGTAAGTAGAAGCTCAACTTTTGCAAACTTAAAGCTTGGCTTTTGTTTAGATCGTAACAAGAAAGCTGCGCAAAATACACTTCAACAAATGCTTGCAAGTACTACGGCTTTACTAAATTACAGGCTCGTGTCATCGTGTGACATGAAACACTTATGGCATCGTGTATTGATATAATTTTAATGTATTGATATAACTACAACAATAAACATAGCAAATATGAAACGGAGCTTGGAACATTCAGAATTACACATTTTTTTAGGTACAGATGCATTTAAAATCGATGCGCTATTGAGAAAACTTTGAACAAGTATATCCTAAAAGGATAAGGTACTAATTAAAACTTCTAATTCTTACTTACAACTTCTGAAGATTCTTTGTCTATGTTGTAGACATAGACAAAGAATCTTCAGAAGTAGTAAGTGCGTGTCACAGTGAAACTTACCACCTTATGGTCGGAGCAGTGTTCCGCGTAGATATCCCTTATGAGCGTGTCCAGGGTTCGTTGTCGTTTCAATGCAAATGTAGGCGTTTGGAAGGCCGCTTTCTCTCCGTTCATTAACTTTACCTGTGGATTTTTTATTGCCTGTCATTTAAATGCTTTTGATGACTATAAGCTATTTATTAACGCAAATCTTTAAAGAAAAACCGGTCACTGACCATTGCTTTTACTCTTATTTACTTAAAAATAAACTGAGAAGCCATAAACATCACAGGAGTATTAAAACTTAAGGATTCTCTGCTCCTACGGGTCCTCCCATAGGAGCAGGGAATTCTTAATGGCGTAAACTCACCAATAGAAATTCCCTAAATAGTTGTGGATCGTTAAATATCGGTGGACAAGGCAACGAAGGGCCAAACGGTGGCACTGTATCGTCACTATATACGCTTAGCTTGTATCCTTCTTCCACTTCTGAAACTACTGCGAATATATCTGTTTTGTTGTTAAGGAAAATAACATCTTGCTAGTCGCGTACAACATTAAGTAGGTATACAATACTCATAAAAACGATAGCATTGCTTATTCATACAAAATAAACAGCGATTCCAGAAAAAAAATCACTATCCTCTCAAGCCGAACTTTATAGTGAACAATAAAAATTCATAACATGCAGCAGACTGAAAATATTGATAAAAGGATACGTGTGAAATGGCTTTTGACGCACTGCGGATTAAATGTATTGTGCACCGAGTCGTCTGTGAACACAATGTTGACGATGTCGTTGCCGATGTGGCGTTTCCTCTCCAGCTGCAATAAATGCATACAGAGTTGCAACAATATGAGCTGAGTACCTACAGTTATTGTTATACAAAAGGGTGGGCTTGGCTTTAGCTCCAAAATTATATTGAATCGGAGCTTTGTGCTTCCAACTGCAATTTTGGTGAGCTAAGTTGCAGATTAAACTTTTGAACTTGGTCTTAACATCTATATGTTAAGACTAAGCTCAATTATCAGTTTTTGCGTGTGGAGCGATGTACTAGCCGTGCACGAGTGCTAACATTTGCGTGTCTTTGACAATATTTAGAAATGGCTGTATGGCATAAAACAGACCAATTGACCGCAGAATTACAATAGACCGTACCGTAGTTACTCATAACAAAGGTCAAAATATATCATTGAAAATGTCTGTGTCCTGACGCTCTTTGAGTGAAAAATTTGCTAGTTATTTAAGGATTTTCATTTTACTGTAATCTATCAAAATTGACACTATATAGACTTTTATTACTTCACTCGCCATAATGCGACTTACTCAGCTCTAGTTCTACTATCTCCAAATATCATCTTAAACGAATTACGAAACGTAAAAGTTTAATCGAGTGTCACACTTAAACAACATTATTCATCATAAACTTGTAAATCTTAAAATATGATTTACGTCACTTTGTTGAAAAAATGACTCAAATTTTTGGAAAGACGCATCTTAGATCCAAAGTTTAATGGAGTAAGTTGAGCCGGTGTTGTGAGACAGGACAAGTTACTGAAGTTTACAATATCAGAATTGGGAAAATTTTAAGAGACTTTTGCATTATTTATATATTATGAAACCGATGTCAAATACATACTTACATCAAGCAGGTTGTACTTCTTTGCTGGTACCATATTTACAAAATGAATTGAATTGTAAGGGTTGAGTGAGAAGAAAACTTTTACCATTAAGAGTTAAGTTAATGCTTTCTACGATATTTTTACAAACCTTACCTGTTGCTTATTATCCTTAGAAAATGGCAACATTGTCGAGACGTGAAACATAATTTCGTGTCCTTGATGCATCGTGTAAATGGAATGGCTGCCAGTCATGTCACCTGTTACAACGGGCACAATTAAGATGTGTCAGATAAGAAACAATGCGAATTTCAGCAATTTATATTCGTTTTTAGCTGAGGCAAACTTGTTGGGATTCATTAAAAACATCCTACTCCGAATAGAAACGGCTAAAAATCTTTTGGTAGGATTTATCGAAAACAAAAATCTTCACTGAAGCCTCGGCACGTGTAACCTCAGGGTCGAAGAAAATAACATTTTCTACCGTTTGTTTATTGCGAAATAAGTTGTCATAAATTGAAATATGAATGTTACCTTTGACGTCCAGCCCCCCTCGAAAACGGTTCCAGCCTCGTAATCGAATTTTATCTCCCAAAAGTGAAATAAATCTGTCCCATTTCTCGTCGCCTTTCTCTGAAAGATTTCAAGATTTAAATGTTCTTTCTCAGAAAGACATTTTCCTTTAATATTTTGTGTTATATTTACCATTGGAAAGCATTTCGTCGTCAGTCTTTTGGCCGGGTTTCATGAGCATAACTCCTATTTTAAAATTTACAGAACCTTCCTGTTCTTCAAGCAATAGAACGTCTTTTTGTAATTCGGCACACGTTATCTAAATTAGAAAAGACACATCACATTTTCGTAAATTAATATTCATTAGGACCATTATTTATTTGAGCATAAAGTAAGAGGTTACCTCTCTTGGGACTTTATCAACTCGTTCCATTGATGGAAATTGTCCTAAAATCTGCTTGACTGTCGGTCTGGTCGGTGCTTGTCCACTGCCACTGTTCCATGCACTTGGTGGCAGATAAATCTTATGGGCACCCTATAAATACATTTTATTTTTATAGATCAATCAAAAAACTATACTTTTTATTACCTCTGAGTTTATTGTTCGTTAGAGCTTTCAGCACTCTAATGAATGGTGTCTTTTTAGCTTTCAATTTTATTGCACACCTTTTTTTAAGACCAAAACAGAAACACTCGTAAATGGTGTTTAACAAGAGTAATAAAATATATTAAGCTTAACTAATTCGTCAGACAATAAAAAGGTAAAGCAATAAATAAAGATGAAATCTGTTTTACGTTTCACGCTTCAATAAATTAATTATAATAATAATTAATTAATTACGGAGGCTATTTGTAGCTACAGCAGTTGTTCTGAATATATTAGGGGTAGCTAGCTAATATTTTTTTCATTTTTATTGTTTGGGTGATAAATGGCGTTATAACTTTGAGCTGACGTGCGAAATAAAAGTGATTGAAATCTTGAAGGGCGCGTGCCATAACTGGAAGTAGCACTTCTTACCATTTTATTGAAGAGGATGGCTCGTAAAAGTCCCGCGCCACCTTCTTGCACCACACTTAGGAGGTACGGCTCCCTAGATCCATCCACTCCAATGTAGTTCTGATGCACTGTAAACATTTTATGATTGTACAATATTATGACTGGATATCTAAGATAGCTGAAATAGTGAACTTTGGTTTGAATACTCAATATTACTTTTCTGTTTAGTTAAAAGTTCACTAATAATTATGTCTCTCACTGGCGCTGGTGAGCCAGTCTACCAATTGTAAAGATTAAACAAGAAACGCAAACATTTGAATACTATAAATTAAGAGTGAAAATTGTAAAGGTATTTAGAGTAAATATATTTCTGGGCCAAACCGCGAAGTTTACCACTTCGGATTATATTCCCAGAACCGACACCTACCGTACAAAGGCTATGAATTCTATCAAGAAAGCAAACTTTACCTAGGACCCGTGTAAACAATTTCGGGAAGTGCCACTAAACGTAGATAATACATTACAGTAAAAAATAATTTTATTAACGCAGCCAGTTTTTCTTTTAAAACTGACATTTTATTATTATAATTTATAAGTATGTTTTGGATAGGACTCGTAAAAATGGCTTATTTTTAAATATGATAGGGTCAGTGTGATGTTATGTAGCTTATGTGTTTAACAAAATCCGTTCAGTGTTTGTACGTAAAAGAGCAACAAACATCCATTTATTCCTCTTTACAAATAATTCTTCATCTCCCTAGCCTTTTCCCAACTGTGTTGGGTTCGGCTTCCAGCCTAACCGGATTCAGCTGGATACCAGCGTTTTACGTGAAGCGACTGCCTATCAGACCTCCATAACCCAGTAACTGGGCGACACGATAACTCTTGGTTAGACTCTTCTCTTTTCTTGGTTGGTTGGTTGGTCAAAGTTTCTGGCTAACCAGTAACGACTGTCAAAGTTCGACGAATGACAACCGGGACCAACGGCTTTACGTGCTTTCCGAGGCACGGGACGTCAGTGATGTCCAAGATATACTTTAGAAAGTACATATGAATTGAAAAATTCACATTGGTACTCTCCCGAATTCGAACCCACAACCTCATACATGAGAGGCGGGCGCCTTATCCACTGGGCCATCACGACATCTCTTTACAAATAATTATACTTATAATATTAATAGGGTAGCAAGATTCACTATTGCTTAAATTAGATAAGTATCTCCGTAAAAAAGGCAATATGAAAATGTACCTATTTAAGCAATACGAAAATCAGCATACGTAGGTAAACAAAACACACAGAGGTTTTTGTTTGTTGTTTACTCAGTCGAGCCAAATATTTTAGCCGATTAGATGCTTTATTCATTGTTGTTTTATTTCCTTAAGAAAACAAACGGAATTAATGAGGTCTTGTGTGTACTTATACTGGAGTACCTAATATGAATTATAAACAGATCCATATTTATTATTCGATTAGGGTTGTTGTACATTCGTCACATAGTTAATTCGTCACGAAAATAAGTATGTGTAAACTCGCTGCAACTCTATTTTTATGAAAGAAAATCCACCATATTGTTTATTTCCGTACAGATAACAGAAAAATAATACAATAACGTTATTTCATAATCACAAAAAAACAAACTATAAAAAACTTCGCGCAAGTGTCCAGTCGTGGAAGTGTTTGGGCGCAAACGTCTCTTGTGCAAAATATTATGCGCGCATGTGTCCGCTCGCGCAAAACGGCAACGCACAAATTTAACGTCTTTCGGGGAAAATGTCTTGTGCACAAATGTACTTATGTACCAGACCTCATGTGTGCAGGAGAGCAGAAAAAAAAACATTCAATCAATAATTTTGTTTTCTACCTGTACTTTATGTAAAAACTAGACTTGTGACGAATATACACATGTTTTATATGCATGTGACGAATACACTTTAAATGTATGGAGCTTAAAAAATGTGACGAATTACTTTGTGACGAATGTACAATAACCCTTCGATTATTCTGATTCAATAGTTTAGAAAGACAATCGGATTGCCGCGAACATAGTTCGAAATAATTTCAAAATATCATCGTTTTTATTGTGTCTACGTGATGCCGTATAAATTCTAACATCAGCGCTACAAAGCGATGCATGTTCACATTTCATTTTCAAATTCCGGGAATTTCATGGACGGTATAAATAAAATGAAAAATATTTTTATGACTTTTATGTTTATTTGGAATTTTAGTTTCAGTAAAAGTAGGTTCGTGAGCATTTAGTCAGGTTATTCAGGTATAAATCTAGAATAACGAGGGTCACAGCAAGTTCAAAATAGATTATTTAGGTTTGGTCTAATATTAAACACGAAACTTAATTGTAAACCATACCTACGTAACACAAGAGTATTGTATAGTTTTCTGTTCTAAACGGAGAACAATTAACGTTCAAACATCTATCATAGCTATCTAACGTCTTGTTGGTAAAAGAATTCAATAACTGGAGCCTTTATACTGGCTTAGTGCTTGAGATCAAATACGCCTTTTATTTCTGTTGTACCTTTAGTACCTTCATATACGAGAAGTCAGATGAACTTACTTAATATTTAAGTCTATATTACCTCCGGTAAAAATTTTCAAAATATATTGGCATTACAACTTTCAATTTAATAATTTGCCGGTCAGTATGGCATGAACCACATTCAAACAATCGTCTTCGTACAGCGTTCCTAATAACTAAGTTTAATCGGTATTGATGTAATCCAATGCTATAATTTGGACAGCTGTGATAGGTATTACCTAATCAATGATTAGGTAATACGGAAATGAACAGTTGCGATTGACATAATACTGAACTGGTAGTATCAACATGATGTAATCATAAACGTCTCTATAATGATTAAAGCCGCTGCGATAACTACATTGTAACATGTTCAACTGCCTCATGTCTGTGACATTTAAATGCTCTTGTTTATTCTCCAGCAGTTTTTGGCCGAGATAAATAAAATTAATAGCGCATAGGATTAAGTTGTAACGTTCAGTTGTGAGTGGATTAAGGTCGAGTCGACTGTAACCTCATTGTTTCAGGTTCGGTGGACATCTCTGTCGTTAACACAGGCACTACGACACTCTCATTTTGTTGTACAAAACTCACTCGCTTCGAGTACAGAAGTGCGCTTGAAGGAATTTAATATCAACGGCACTTGAAACGCGTTCGTCGAGTAAGCTATCAATAGATACTAAAGTTTTAGACGAATCGATCAAATTTAAGGTAGCAAGTTGCTAGCAGAACCGAAATATAACCTGAAACTATTTCCAATATTTTTTTTTTAATTTCTTGTTCTGTTTTCTAATTTTTCGATGAGATGACGTGATGGCCTAGTGGATAAGGCGCCCACCACTCGTGTTAGAGGTTGTGGGTTCAAATCCAAGCAAGTACCAACGCGCCTCGGAAAGCATGTAAAGCCATTGGTCCCGGTTGTCATTCTTAGAACTTTGACATTCGTTACGGGTAAGCCAGAAAGTCTTTCCAGTCTAACCAAGAGGTATCGAGTCGCCCAGCTACTGGGTTGTGGAGGCCTAATAGGCAGTCGCTCCATGTAAAACACTGGTATCCAGCTAAATCCGGTTAGGCTGGAAGCCGACCCCAACATCGTTGGGAAAAGGCTAGGGAGATATGATGTTTTCCGATTTTCGTATTACATGTTTGAACACCTAGTACTAATAGTATTCAGTCAAGTTGGCACTTATTAAATGAAATGCTAAGAAGTTCTTGTTTAGAATATCGATGGTTTGTCTGACAGTGAAAAATGTTTGAAGTAGACATTGACATCAGAGTTAAACAATTGACTGTTAATGCCCGCATACTAATAATACCGTACAGTCGTTACAAAGTTTGCATAATAATTAGCTACTGTGTCGTTGCTCTGAAATTAGTTACATTTAAAGATTAATTTCGACTGTTCACATAAAGTTAAGTTCGCTGTTCGGCGCAAGATACAAGGTGAAGATAATAAAGCTATAAAAAGCGAAGTGATGGCAAGATTATGTCACGCAGGTACGATAAAGTCGTTGGGAGTTAATATCGTACAGCTGCTGATGTAAACGACCTGCTTCCTATTTCGGTCGCGTTTAACTGGCTCTTAGCGTAAAAATGTTAACACTTGGGTTTAATGTTCCGTGTGATGTAAAAATATTGTTTCTCCTTAAAAAACAACTAACGTCCTTCAGTTGTTTATTTAACGAGAAAATAATATTTATATGGAAGACAGCCGAAAGAGGAACAATAATATTCTCCACAACGAAGCACCGCATTCTGTCATATCTAATATGTATGTTTCACCGACGCGCACACAAAATTGAGCTTTCAGAATGAAGGAGATGCCCAATTTCGACTCGTATAATATCGTGCAAGTTACACAATCAGACATCAAGTGCACTGGTTTGGTAGACGTGTTTCTATTTTAGGAAGAAGGGCAAGAAGTATGCTGCCAAAGGTTTCTGCACCATTTTAGTATTTTTAGATTACTTCATTGTGAAAAAAATGCATTTCGTTACTTTTTATATTGATCTAATAGTATTCTTATGGTTTTCTTTTGAATGCCTTTCTATGCACTAACTGCTTCGATAAATTCTCAGCTTTATTGCAAAATGGGACCCAAAGCGTCGTCATCTCTTCAGAAATAAATGAAGCGATTTATCGAGAGAATGTATCGATAAATGTCCGCTGGGACATTGATTGAGGCATCACCATTACACACACTGGAAACGGGAATAGCAATTTTTCACGTAAACCACTGAGACGAATTTTGCGGTAAAACGGTCGGGTTTTTATAGCTCTGTATATTCTGGAGATTGAAGTTGGGAAAGGATACCTATCTAGATGATAAATACCTTAATTTACAAGTTGTACGAAAAGAGTTCATCATCTCTCACTAGCCTTTTCCCAATTACGTTGTACGAATTCAGTTGGATTCCAATGTTTTACGTAAAGCGCCTATCAGACCGCCACAATCCAGTTACTGAGCGACACGGTAACGGTACTCCATGTTTAGGCTGGTCAGACTTTCTGGCCTCTGGCCGCCCGTAACGACTCTGCCAAAGTTCTACCAATGGCAACCGAGACCAACGGCTTTACGTGCTTTTCGAGACACGGGATGTCAGAGATGTGCAACTGTGCAAGATAAACTTTAGAAAGTATTTTTCTTTAATAAGTAAAAAGTTGTACAAAAAGAGGTAAAAATTAACAAAAGCAATTACTGTCACTCTGTGCACATTACCGAAAGATCATTAGGTATAACATAACGTTAAAATTTTGCATAAAGTTTTAAACCGAGAAACTACCTCTCTTGCGGAACATAATAATCGTTAACAGTAATAAATAATCCCATTACAAAAGGTGGGTCCTGTCACAAACAGCTGCTAGGAACGGTCGCTATTGTTGAACATGACAGAATTGATTCTCGGATCAACTGGCCCCGTAATAACAACATACAAAAGCTTAATTACCTAGATTATTATAGGTAGCTATGTTTCTTTCAAATTATACGAATAGGCACATTATATTTCAGCAAATTTTGTCGTAGCGAGTTCATTAGCACCGTCTATTCAGCGAAAAGAACTTGTATAGAGTATAATTTGGCGAACACGACATTATAATTTATGTGCCTATGTCTATATCGTGATTATTATGTTAGGTCAGCATGTTGATAGTTGGTACAACGCAGATACACCAGGAAAGTGCATACTTTTCTTGGTGGTTTGTGTTTAACCGTGATGTTTTTGATATCATGGTCTCTTTGTAATGTCTTTACACACAATCAATAATACTTAATAAAAAAACCGGCCAAGAGCGTGTCGGGCCACGCTCAATGTAGGGTTCCGTAATTTCCCGTTCGTCACAATAAGTGTTCCCACTTATAAGTTAAAAAAATCCCACTTATAAGTTAAAAAAAAGGCTATTTGTTACGTTGACATACTAAGTACGCAGAAATTATTTTGTACAACTGTTTTGTCTTTTTTGTACAAAAACTGTTCTTTCTATCAAGTTCAAAATAATTTTCCTAGAAAGTACTTATAAAGTTCTACTTTCCACATTTTTTTCATATTTTTTAAACCTACGGGTCAAAAGTTAGAGGGGGGGGGGGACGCCTTAATTTTTCCTTTTGGAGCGATTATTTCCGAAATTATTGACATTATCAAAAACTGATTTTAGTAAACCCCTTTTCATTTTTAAATACCTATCCAACAATATATCACACGTCAGGGTTGAAATTAAAAAAAAAATCACTTCCCTCTTTACATATAGGGGGGCTACCCTAATAAAACATTTTTTTCCAATTTTTATTTTACCACTTTGTCGGCGTGGTTGATATACATATTGGTACCAAATTTCAGCTTTCTAGTGCTAACGGTCACAGAGATTAAGCGAGGACGGACGGACAGACATGGCGAAACTATAAGGGTTCCTAGTTGACTACGGAACCCTAAAAACCTCTACTTCTGGGTATTGAACGTGTTGTAATAAAAGGTATGTGCTATATAAACATTACTTTTTGATTATTCTGTAGGTACAAAATAGATGTGTGAATAACAGACTTAAGACAGTATCACTAAGGCACTAACCTGACAATAACTCTATTAAGCAAGTTTGGCATTGTTTTGGGTTTACATTTGGGTCCTTGATACCCAAGGCGTAAGCAAGCTTGTTGTCGCCCAACTATTTGTTCTACACTGAGCCTGGGTCAGCGAAAATTGGATTTGTTCTGAAGTTGTGAACTTGCCTATTAGCTAGCAGTATGTAAATAGAAATTAAACTAAAACATTTAAAACTTCCATTTTACCCCTTTCAAATCTATACTAATAATATTGAGCTGTAGAGTTTGTTGTTTTGTCGAACGCGCTAATCTCAGAAAGAACTGGATAGATTTGTTTTTTTTTGTGGTAGATAATATTTTTGGGAAGGCTATAGACTATATAACTACGCTACGACCTACGGGAACGGTGTACTTAGTAACCAAAGCTGCAGATGAAACTGCATAGCTAGTAAAACGATGTATAACATACATTAAAAGAAAGTATGTAACCCAATATGATAATACGAGTCCGTTCGACTGTTGTGTCCAATGGACAGATTTATCATCAGAAACTTATACCCTGATAATCCAACGCAATTTTCCAGGTTTTGCAGACCTGTTTTAGAAAAAGACTTACTCTCACTGAATTGCTTATTTGAGTCTTTACCCTCTTCAATTGGTTAAGTTGGGGAAAGGCTAGTTGGTAACATTCAACTTGTCCTTAATTTTTTCTAAGCTATTATCATAGCAGCACATTGCTGCGGAGTAGTATGGGTCATGGGTCCTCTTGTATCGCTTTATGTATTGGTTTATGGGCCTCTTAACGAGTCTTTAAATAATATTAGATTTATATGAAGTTGGTTAATAGAACACCTAGTACCTAACCTACTACCTACGTGTAAGACTTTCGCAATGCTGTAACGTGACGCTTCGCAAAAATTAATACGCAACATCTTACTGGCTAATAATACTTCTTTTTTGTTTTACAAAATACTTTTGTGAATAAAAAGCCTACGAATTTCCACCCAACCCTGAAATACCAAAGAAACAAAGCGACAGCAGCTTGGCGATTTCAATTTCATTCACTAAACATAACTTCTTTGTAAGTGGGTAGCTCAAAGGAAGTTACAATAATTTTCTTATTTCCTCTAGCTTTTCAGCGGAGTGGATAATTCCGATGAAAGAATGCGAGCTCTTAAGGGCTCTTTATTATTTTTAATTGCTTCAGAATCCTAGTCTTTGTAATATTTTTTTATACTTGTATACTTCAGATTCGGGAAGGGAGAACTTAAATGGGAAGACGCTCGTAGAATCGCGCGGGACCGGCGGGCTTGGAAAAAACTTGTTGGGGCCCTCTGCACCAGCGGGGTGCCTTAGGACAACAACACACTTCAGAATTATATCTACAAAATGAAAATAGTAGGTCTACTTATCTAACGAGTTTAACCTTTAGTGATTACGTGTAATGCCGTGTTTTTTTTCAATTTAGTTATGTTTAATGGATCGAAAATTAAGGAATCTTTTGATTTAAAAAGGCGATATTAATTTCTTGAGAATTCATAAAATGTAAAGAGAAAATAAATTAATGAATACTTACTTTTACCAAGAAAATACTTGAAGTACCATCGTGTTTGAAATTCTGGGTTTTCCAGTACAGGCGCGCTTGGTGGTCCAAATAACTGTAAAAAAAGGAGTATTCATTTCTTATACTAAAATTATATATATTGTTGCTACATAAATATTAAAGCAGGAGTATGTAGTATTCCTAAGTATAAGCGTAAACGCGTTAGGAACGGAGGAAACCACCTTTATGTTTGAACTGACAACTTAATTAGACTTAGCGGAAGTCTCCTTCAATTAGATTCTTAGATACCTATATGAAATTGGTTAGCTGCAAGGAGTTATTACGTCATTTTTTTCTAATACGCTAACACACTGGGAAGCAGAGAAGGTCGGATGATTTCTATCTTTAGTCAGTGTTGAATTCTTAGCCTAATTTAAATGAGCGATTTTTAATTTTAGTACACTTTCCTATGAATCTAGGGCGTGACTTAAGCTTAAAAGTTGGCTTAAAATTTTATTTTCATTTCAGTTTTTACAAAAATATATAGTCTACAAAATGTTACTCTATAGAAATCAGTTTTTAATATTCTCCCGAACTACGTTAACTGACAGGACGTTAATAGAAAAATCTTTTTTACCTTTTACGCCGTCACTTTTGTATATTTAGGTAAAGTTATGTGGCTTAACCTAAATTCACGACGTCCTTTTAAAGATGTTTATATTTTAGAAAGATCTAGTAACTTTAACGTTTCTTTGTTACTTATTAAAAGGTTTTCTTCAAATCAGGCGAAAATATATACAATGTAGCGAACTGATAAGAATGAAATCAACCTTGGGTAATTTCCAGTAGACGGCTTTTATTCATAAAAACGCGTCGTTTGAACCAACTGTGTTTAAATGTCGTAAAGTTTTATTCCAACATTTGAATGACTGTGGCTTTTAAACTTACTAAAATAATTTATCTCTGTAACATCTGTCGACTTCACTCTTTTTGAACAAGTTAGTAAGCTCTAGTTTTTACAAAGTTTGTACGACTGTAATTTGTGAATACTTATGGTTAAATATCTGTAAGAACTTTCGTTTATTCGCTTTATTACTAAATGCATATAATAACGGTAACTGCACCGATGTGCATTGAGATACATTCTCCTAAACAGAATTTTGTTATTCATTACTAATTATTCTGCGCTCATCACATGCCAAATAAAGCAGGATGTATGTATGTATGTATAATATATGTAATCATGTGTGCGAGAGATGGATACCCTGCTCAAATTCCTGAACATATTATGAGCGCTGGGTTGCCCGGATATTTGGCAATAAACTTTTGACAAAGGCCCACAATGATTTTTGCTGTGGCTTCATTTCGCTATTCAACATTTTCGCAAACAAAAAACATACAGTCATTTCTATTTTATGGACGTTTTAAAGACTATGTTTTTGTTACATATACCTAGAGTGAATGAGTAATTACGGTCGTTGTGTCATTGAGATGATTGATTAAGTGAGCTTGGGAGAGCATGTTACCAAATGGGTCAGCTCTGTCCTAAGGGATGGTTTATCGTTTGTTTTAATTTTACGAAGAATCTATATGAATATTGGTCAAAAACTAATATTACACACAAACTTACGGTAAGTTTAAAAAAAAAATACTAACATATTACATTATTGCAACATGGGCACCATGAAAGTTCTAAGTAATTGAAATTGGTTCGAAGAAAATTAAAGCTTAACATCTAAAGATTTTCCAACAGATAAAAATAATATAAATTCCTTACCTCATCTTTCTCCCCCAGCGAGTTTCCGTTCTCAAGGCGATACCGTCGTGCCACCGCGTCCAAGGCGCCCGGGTCGCCGGACGCCGACAGCTGCAACACAAACATTATAATTAATTATGACCCTAATTATAAATGGTACGAAACTTGAAATATTGTAGTCTTGTCCCAGAGAAACGACTCCAGAGGTAGTACGTGTGATTACCGCGTTTGATAAATCATGTTGATTTACAGATTTCTGTTTAAGTTGCATGTTTATATATTTTCCAATATTTTATTACTAAGAGATTTTTTCTGCCTCTTCTGCTGTTATGATCGTAACGTTGATATAGTGAGTTACATGCAACTTTTGGATTCAACATTATTTTTTTAGATAAAAAAGAAGGCAAATAATAAATATACTAACATTGTGGTAACATTATGCAAAATCAGCTTCGAATTGGCGCCATTTACTTGAATTCTGTTTTTAAAACCTTATCTACATTTGAATGTATTGTGGCCAGCCAGGTTTAGTCCAATTACACAGTTTTAATAAGAAAAGAGGTTAAGGTTGTTTTTTTTTTAATTCAATGTTTCAGATAAATAGGCTAGTTTTAAATAGGGTATGTATAAAATGAACAATCGTCTGTAGTGAATAATTGTACTTTTGGTGTGACAGGCCTTGAAAAAGCTTAATAAGGGCTGCCACAAATCACCACAAATTGGTACCGAATAAAACTTGAATTACCACAAATTGATCACATTGTTTGGCCTCAAAAGAAAAGAAAACGAGTACGAAAATAAATAAGTAGGTATTGTATATAAAATAAAATATTAAAGAGAAGAAAATGAATACCTTCCAACAAAATTTTGCTCCTATTTTGGTTACTTGATCCCTCAGACTACGAAGTTTTCAGATTGGATGATAGGAATGGAAAAACTCAATAATGCGGATGAAGACTTTGAAAATACGAGTTACAAAATGTTTTGATATACGATACTGGTCGAAGTAGGTTTGGATTTATACGGATATATTGATAATGTAAACAATACGTACAAATGTGGTACATACATTCTTCAATATTGTTTTTTATATTTTATTAGTTTTAAGAAGGCTTACAGACTAATAAAATAATAAAAGGTAACAAAAATATATAGGTAATGATGTTGCTAATAACAAGCCTCCACAGATACATAACAAATTAACAATTAACTAAAGTTGAAGTTATGGTTTTTATTTTATATCAATTTTGCGTACCTACATGAGTTTGAGTACCACCAGCCAGTGCTTCATTTGCAAAATATGATTTGGCTAAAAGATTTCTTATAGTAGTAAGAAGAGAGTTTTTTTTATAGTAGTAAGTATCGGTAAAAATGTACAAACAGCGTTGGTTTTGCCCATGTTTTGTCTACAATTTATTGGATTATTGTTGGTTCCAATAAATCAACAAGATTGGGTTTCTTCTGCAAAGATAATGTAAAAATGAGGAAAAGATTCTCCTACATATTGAGTGTAAAAAAACAACATTCAATGTTTGTGTTTACTATGGTGTAAGCACCTCCAAACCTTTACCTTTCAACGACCAACCGACAGCCGGCTGTCGGGCTGCTATTGTCTTTCTATTATGTCTCGAATCACGTGTGTTTAAAGGATTAATGACTCTTTGATTACACATTCAATCAAGACAGCAAGTCAACATTATAATGTAACTAGCTGCCCGCGACTTCGTCCGCGTGGAATAGTTCCCGTTCCCGCGGGATCTCCGGGATGAAAACTATCCTATGTTCCTTCTCGGGTCCCAGACTACATCTGTACCAAATTTCATTCAAATCGGTTCAGTAGTTTAAGCGGGAAAGCGTAACAGACAGACAGACAGAGTTACTTTCGCATTTATAATCTTAGTATGGATTAAACCCGTTGCTTAAGCTACACTAGGTACTAACTCCATCAAATGAGCCAATCTTGTCACAATTACGATCAACCTGTCTATAACAGATAGGAATCGTATTATCTATCTAGTATCTAGACTGACAGGTTTAATTTTCCTAATGCTCTGCTGTAATCTGTTCTAAAATAGCGGTCTAACATTTGTGGACCAATTCTCTATTTACCTAAGTCCAGGTACGTTGGCCAGTTGCGATGTAGACAGTAATTAATCAAGATTAAGTAATAAGAATTAATCTCTGTAAGTAACCCGTCAAGTACGCGTACCAAAATCAAATATAATCAATTTACAAGAAAGGGGAACGTTAGGGGCTTATCCAACTTATTTAAAACTAGCTGTCCCCCACGGTTTCACCCGCGTTATATCAGGTTTTTGGTTACTAAAAAAAGAAGATAAAAAGTATTCTATGTCCGTCCCCTGGTCCTAAGCTACCTCTCCACCAATTTTCAGCCAAATCGGTTCCGCCGTTCTTGAGTTATAAAATGTGTAACTAACACGACTTTCTTTTATATACCTATATACATTTCACATTCATATGAATATTTGATTGCGTTTCACAAAGCAAGGTCAATGAGACGTTATGAATATCTCACATGACATTATTCTGTATTACAAGTGAAGATACCCGTGAAATGTTAAGGGAATATTACATTTGGCTACATAAAACAACATTTTGTGTGTTGTTGGTTTATTTACGAATTATTAAACTTGAATCAAATACCTATAAGCGAACAAATTGTGCTTGAAATCAAAGCTGTTGAAAGTCGTACGCTTATTTGATCATTGAGTATCAATTTCACAGAAAACGAGTTCTTTAAAATATACGTCGAACAAGGCTCTTACGGTCTACGTACAGTTAGGTATACCTACATTAAAGTAGTACTAAATAACTCAGTCTGAATCCCTCGGTTAACCGTTTTCTATTCAATCGCTAAAATAATCAAGTAAACAATGCCTGTCATTACTGTCCGTGGTCTAGGAACAATAAGGATTTGATAACTAACTTAATTACTTCATATTTTGACTAACAACAGCACTATATTGGTCCTCGTATATTTGCTTAGAGCTGCGGTATTCCCCATAGACTTGGAAGACTGATTAAACTGCTTCATTAAAGCGGCTATAACTGGGGAGCGAGAAGAGGTAATAAGTTCGATCTCCAATCGTAGCAGTTCTACTAGACTGTACTCACTTCTACTAGAAACTTCTTTATCTAGTACTATATTTAATTTGAACATCTTATTTTACTTAACACGTTACTTGGGATTGACAGAAATATAACGCAACGTGTAACTAATTGACAAGTCTATCTATGTGTAGTCATTAACTTAAGTCACAGTTTGAATTTGGATGAGGTTTTTCTACCACGGCTGTTTCCCTTTCAGACTCATTGTTAGCAAAAATGAATATATCAAATCGTATTCCACGGAAAGTAGGCCTCGCATAAAGACGCCATAACTGCCATAACGAATGGCCCTAGGGGCGTTAGTGATCGCGGTTTGATATATCGCACTGTGGTTTAATATCCCTTAGCCGACTCTATGGTACCCGGGAGATTGTGAATTTGGGTAGTGATGTTAGCACCTAATCAAAAATCATGGGGTTGTTTTTTATCAGGACTGAATATATTAATGTTGTATTTCACACCCACACACGCTTACAAGTATGTATTTCCAATTTCCAAATACTCATAAGACTAACACATATCACATTTAACCTACATTTTGTAGAAACCTTGCTGCCT
Organism: Athetis lepigone; assembly: GCA_033675125.1. NCBI lineage: Eukaryota > Metazoa > Arthropoda > Insecta > Lepidoptera > Noctuidae > Athetis > Athetis lepigone. The sequence goes on from CM066227.1 coordinate 6,684,855, forward strand.
CAGGCCAGCCTATATATTCTGTTTAATGTCAAGTCCGCCTGGCAAGCGGGGCAACGCGTTACAATAACTCCCAATAACTATAAATAGAAAGTACAGCTGGCAAATACACTACAACGAACGCGACACCATTTTCACCAACATTGTTCATCATAAAATGTGCATCGATACGATAATGGCGAATTTTGACAGATGATATGCGCGCGAACGTGGCGGGAGCCCGTTAACAAAATTGTTTATGATCGGATTTCGGTCCACGGTTTAATATAATCTGTGGAGTGTATAAAGGATTTTCAGTATCGAATAACGGATGTCGATAAATTTGACAATGTAGGTGTATTTAGTTGAGGATCAAACAAAGGATAAGTAAGGTCTGTTTTGAATGTGATACAAAAAGGATTTACCGACACACGTAACAGGATTGGAAAGTTCATCTCTCCTGTATTTCAAACGTCAAGAGAACTTTTTTTGTTTTCTTTAAGAATTTTCTGGAACCGAGGTTGTCTGAGCAGCCTATTATAATTTTTTCGTGCAAAAATCCATCAAACCGGCTTTTCGATACGTCTTTAGAAAAACTAGGGCGCAACGGTCGGCCTAAATATAAGGGTCAGTTCATATTGCAAAGTCACGCAGCTCCGCGGAAAGGGCGTGACGTAGAGATACAATGTATGCGCGATACGGCTAACAACACCGGCCTGTTACGGTCGTCACGGATCTAGATACCCGCAATTATTCGTACTTACCACGACACAACCTAGATTATTTGTGTTGAATCGGTCATCGTATTTTTGTCATTTGCGTTTAGTTTTTGGCCTCAAATCCTAACTATCAATGACAATAAACAATCCGTAGCTTATTTTTCAGCAAATAGATCCGGTTAGTTTTTATTGCACGTATTTTAGCATGTGGCGTAATAAAGTCGGCTTAAGTTAACTCGCTGCACACCGCATGATGTAACTCTCTGTTACGTAAACAGAGAAAGAATCGGAGTTTCGCAACGAGACTGCAGACTGCAGTCATTGCATTTCGGATTAACAATTTTTATAGTTTACAGGCGATTTTGCTGGCTAAATCTACAGTCAGCGAAATCGCCATGACACGACTGGACTTAAACAAATATTACAATCTCGCATGCTTCTGTATGTATACCAACCACGTTTATACAAATAAAGAATCTTATCTTATCTTATCGCCTGCTTGCGTTATCCGCGATTATATTATATGTATTATTTCTTTAGGGGAGGAATTTCCAAAAATCCTTTCTTAATGGACTATTAAAAAAAACATACCCATTTGTGTTTCTCGTAAATAGAAAAACACGATGGTCCTATAGTTTCATGTATATAGGACCAGCGGTTTGGGATGTGCGTTGATATAACCCAATTAGTCAGTTTACTATTTTATACAATTATAAAATAAGTAGATCTAATAAAAAGGATGTTGAACACACAACTAAGTTTTTAAGTGACAATGGTAGTTACATTGTACGTATCTGGTATGCCGCCTTACGTTCCCAGTCAGGAACACGTAACTGAAACTATTTCAATATTATATTGCCGAGAAAATTTCCACCGTCATAACTATCGGTAGTTTATTATTTACTAAACTCAAGCGCTTCGCTTAGTAAAGTTTGTTGTAATTCTGGGAGCTTTTTGGACACAGTTAAGTATTTGGCTAAGAAAACATGTGCATAGAAAACTTGTGTAATAATTTGATGGCTTATATTTATCTAGGTTTATCCAAATATAAGTACTGTAACTATACGCAGTACACCAGTAAGAAAGCATACGAACTTCCATTCATGCTCACAACTTGTATGCAGTCAACAATGTAGCTGCTGGCGGTTAAAAATGGCGCCTGAAGTTTAAGCACCGAGTTTATTATGCCATTTCATTCACACAATATAACGACAAGTAAGATGATAAGCGACGCTATTTTTGTTTAAATTTAAATGCTTGCTTTTTAGAAGCTGCTATATCGTTGCTGTGTTCTGGTAAGAAGAGTGTGGATACCGATGTTTTTACAGACATTTGAGACATACTAACCTAGTCTGTGTCTCTGATGTAGGCACCACAAGGGACGACAGAGACTACTTAGCATCAGGTGGTATAATGGTAGCGGTAAAAAAATATTTTTTGATCGAATTAATGTAAGTTTTAAGAGACGCTGGGATATTATTTGTTTTTAGAAGGTATCTAAAATGTGGCAGCGAAATGTACCTATTTCGTACAATTGCTCCACCTGGAATCAGTAAGTTATATTTATACGTTACAAGTTCAGGCACATTTAACAAAGCGACGTCAACCTAAATCTCATAAATCCTCGTGTACAACCTCAAAATGTAAAGAACGCTTTATCCTTTTAGCTCTCGTAAAAATAAGATAATTATATTCTCCACTTTCGCTGGGGCTTGTTATTTTACGTGGGAGTGTTTAGAAAATAGTTAATATGTTTACTTCCTAATTACTTAATATTAGATTTCGAGATTTGTGGTGATCTTTTACTAATACCTCTTTTTAGGGTTCTGTACCCAAAGGGTAAAACGGGGCCCTAATACTAAAACTCCTGTCTGTCTGTCTATCACCAGGCTGTATTAATTATTTTTTTACAGATTATGTGTTTCTGTTGCCGCTACTACAACAAATACTTAAAAGAGAATAAAATAAGTAATTAAGTAGGACTTCCAAACAACAGACGTGATTGTTAACATTTTTTTTAAAAAGGCCTTAACGCACCTATGTAAAGTATATTTTGTCTTACAGATGACGATAAAAGTTTGAAGGCTAGACTGTAGATAACGATTCAGAATTAATTTATAACTTGTTTTGCTTCTCTCCTGACACAAAGAAAAACAAGTGTAGGAGCTTGGTAGAGAACTTCATTCGTACAACGTTTGGGCCGAACGTTGGCACAAACGTCCCCAATAATAACGTAAGGCTTTTAAGCTCTGAAAGTACCTGCAAAAGAACGTAGTACTTTGACATTTTCCGAGAATATCTGACCCAAATCTACAAATCATTGTTTGCAAACAAAAAACAGTATTGGCTTTTACCTCTTCCAATATTGAATTCAGAAAGTGTGTCGCGACACTTTAGTTGGGTAGTTCTGAAAGTTACCTTCGTATTGTTGGATCAACAAAATAATTGCCTTATTTGTTAGTTTGTTTCAAATTAAAGTTTTAACGACGGTTTGGAAATTTTCCCTTTTATTATAATCTCTCACTGACTTTGAGAGATATATAATAATATAAGGTTTAGTTTTATTTACTATTCAACATTCAAGGTCCAGAGGTACATTCGATTCTTTAGTAATTGAAGAGTTATTCGGTGTTATTTTGTCTGTCTACGAGTATCAGTCTTACTAAGGGATATCACGTTATCTAGTAACTGGGCTGTAAAAGCGCACTCCATGAAAAAAAAATAACACACAGAATGACTGAAACTTAGTTGCACTTATTACAGCTAGGAACACCCAGGGCAGACGACAATTACAAAAACTAAATCCATCTATTCTATGTTAGAACGAAGTCCAATAACAACGACACGTTCTGAAGCGCTTTCCGTAATATTCTGAAAATAAATATTTTGTTACTTCAATCGATATTCAAAAGTTAAGTTCTCCTCACACTTTCTTTTAGTTCGGTTACGAATGTAAACACTTGTAAATATACCTAAACTAGCAGAAATCTTAGGAGGGCAAACAAACATTTTGATCTTTGTGGATAACGAACCCTTGTTTACAATAGGTGTTCATCCACCGTGCTTTAGTGGTATCAGTGGGCCTCCTAACCATTTAGTTACACCAGTTATGGTAACAAAATATACGCGGATAAAAAATATTTATAGCAAATTCAGAAAGCATACCTTTGTATTTGACATCCGGACATTGACATGTAAGTAAGCTTTGGTAAGTATCATCGGCAATTTATTATTGGTTTTACATAAATATATGATTAGACCTGTGCATCTAATTTAAATAAATAATAAAAAAATAGCATAATAAAACCAATTCGTCAACAGAAATAAAGCAACATATGGTTTGCGTGGCGTATCTGCTACGACGTAGCTCAATACGTAGCTACGTTGCTACGATTTAGTAGCACGGGAATTACATTTCGATAAAGTTATAGATTATATGCTGATTTTGGTGCCAGTAGCCATTTTAGGTAGCTAACAAACATGTTTTTCGATTTATTGTAGCTGTCACCTTAATCTTTGTGTTAGGTTTTTGATTGCTGCTCCGCTCTCTTATCATAGCGTAATGTTACGTAGACCATTTGTTATTCGGATGTATAAGGTATATTTCAGTAAAATAATAGCAGAGAATGACCCATTCTCAGAAACTTTTCAAAGTAGTAGAATATAATAATATAGTAGAATAGGATAGTAGGGACTATCCTTTGCTCACAACTTGCTCCGCGTGCCTGTAGGATATCGCAGATATTTACAAAGTCGAAGTAGCTTATGTTGTTCATTGATGTTCAAGCTTACTACGTGCCTAATTTCAGCTATATTGCTGTAGTGAAAACTTAGCAGGTATGAATAACTAACTAGTAATAGTAATACTACTAAACTACTATTAGGTATTTTAGGCTAAGTAACTAACTAAACAATAGCTATGTTTTCATAATATAATACATTTTCGAATGTGATTAACCTTTGCGCGAGTTTGATAACCAAAACAAACTTGTAAAGGTCAAAGCGGTAACTTAGAACATCATGGAGGACGCCTCATCGCTAAATGAAAATTGATAAACATATTGCGTTTAATTTCTTAGTACAAAGGAGTAAAGAACCTCTTTTGTGACAGCTCAAAAGGAGTGTTGATTAATTTGTAACAAAGCGAGTTAACCAATATTTTTTAAGGTTTCGTTCTTTTGAAGGATACAGGACACTTGAGAGACATTCACTTTGTAGGCTGCCTGTAAGATAAAGAAATATTGTAAGAAATATGCGTGCCAGTTAGGCATGCAACACAATATTTCTTTATCTAGTTTTGATGAAATCCTCGGTGCGCGCTATATACTTAGCTGTTTTTCAACGATCGATAACTAAACAACGTCATGGTCCTTTGTATATTTGGTGTAATAGACAGCCATCTGTGCAAAGATTGCAAAGAACTAGCAGAATCGCCATCTTGGGATGAAGTGTAGACTAGAGGTAAACCAACGGGCTCAAGTTCTTCAAATAACTCTTTGAAGCTTGCAGTATTCCGGTCAGATGACTCGCGTTTGGCGCCTAGGCCTGTTGGAGTGAACATGGCATGGCCTCATCGAAAGACTAAGTGCAGAATATCGCCCCGCTAAATTAACTACTAAAAAATACAAAAAAATGACTTTAATAGAAACTAGCTCTCCTTGCCGCGGCATTGTCTATATAAATAAAGAAGTTCTATATCAATTAATTATTCTATTCTATTAGTAAAAGATGTATTTAGTTATGAGACCAGTACTTCCAGAAATTGTCTATTAAAATACCAACGTTCTCTCTTTGTAATATTAGTATGTATTGCAGAACTGTTCGTTGTATAAGCACGTATTGTGGTGATTTAGGGAAATGTTCACAGAATCGTGAAATTAACTATAAAACGCAGAGTTGGAGCAAATGTGCTCACGCTTCATTGAAACTTTGAATGGCGGTAATTATGCCGAATAGGGGTATAATAAGCAAGATATTTATCACTGACATGAAGCTTGGCAAAGAGAAACATATAATAATGATATTTAAAACAAGGGGCATAAATGTCGGGGTGAATATCACTGTGACAAATAGGCACATACGCAAAAACATAATTATTATTATGAATACTTCAAACTGTCGCGTTGCATATTTAACAGTAACATTTTATACAATGTCGCCCATGCGCATGTGACCGCCCGTAATATTCTGAATATTCATGAAAAAATATCGAAAATAAACTTCAAAAGGGGGGGTCTATCTGTAACATTTATCATGTTATTCAATTTTGAATTTTTTAAGTAGAGTTTGTAGACTTGCTTTCTATTTTTTGACACATCTCCGAAGTTTATGGGTCGATTTGTATTTTGTTTATTATTTCCAAAAGCTTATGAGTTATTTTAACAGGTTAATTAACATTTTACTAAAAAATATCGACTACGAAAAAAAAAAACGGAATCGAAGTAATTTTTTCGGTAAAAATTGTGTATTTATTTTAAAAAAACTAGTGTAAGTCCATAAATTATCCCCATAGGACCACTTTTTTAATCATTATTTGTAATCTACTACATAACAGCTAAAAATTCACAGAACATTACTAATACCTATCTCTAAAAAAAAACCAGCAAACAACTTGTTGAACATTTGCAACTATTCAAATAAAAAGGGTCGCTCAGGTAGAAACAGGTTCCTAGAAACAGCTTTTTAACAATTGCGTCCCTACCACGTGCACACCCTTGTCGGTTAGCGTTACTTCATTCAGTCGCTTGATTACTGACCCCGTGACGCTACGTGTTTTGTGATTTGTGCACTACTTAATCTTGTGAGGAAAGTTTGTTAACTACTCGTATCATTGCAATGGTACGATTGCGTGATCTACCGCCGTCTCATGTGGCTGACATGCATTTCATTTACGGTGTTTGTAATGGAAATGCACGCGCTGCTGTCGAAGAGTACAGACGTCGATATCCAAGTAGACCAGTACTTGGGTACCGATCCTTCATTGCCGTACATCGTCTTTTTTGCGAAAGAGGATTATTTCCGCAACAAAATGAGCCCGGCGTGATTGTTGATGTAGACGTGGAAGAGGATGTGTTACGATTAGTGCGCGCTAACCCTATGCTAAGCATTCGTCTCCTATCGATAAGAGTAGGTATACCAAGAATAAGAGTTTGGAGAATTCTCAAAAAAGAAGGCCTGCATCCTTATCATTTCCGACGTGCACAACATTTGGAAAATGTCGATTACGGTGCGAGATCTGTTTTTTGTAATTGGATAATTGCACAGCAAAGAGCTAATCTCAATTTTATGAGGAAGATTTTGTGGACAGATGAAGCCACGTTTACAAGGGCGGGTATAACAAATCATCGCAATCTTCATGTGTGGGCCACTGAAAATCCACACGTCATTAGAGAAACAACTTTCCAGACTCAATTTTCCATAAATGTATGGGCTGGAATGATTGACGGTGAACTTATTGGCCCTTTCGTGTTACCAAACAGACTAGATCTACACGCATTTTTAGATTTTATAGTCAATACGTTGCCGTTGCTTTTGGAGGAAGTACCGCTGGAAACAAGAAGGCGGATGTATCTGCAATTAGATGGAGCTCCAGCACACTTCGCACGACTAGTTCGTGATTATTTATCGCGATGGATTGGCAGAGGAGGTCCCATTGCTTGGCCGCCGCGATCTCCCGACCTTACACCCTTAGATTTTTATCTTTGGGGCAACATGAAACAAAAAGTGTATGCCGTGCCCATTGAAAGCCGCGAGCAATTAACGGCTAGGATTTTTGCTGCTGCTGCGGAAATTAAAGAAAACCGTGAAGAATTACGTCGTACAATAAAAAGTGTTGCCATGAGAGATTTAGTTTGTTTACAGGAGGGTGGGGACCATTTCGAAAATCTAATTAATTAAAATTCTTGTATTTTTTATTTTTTAAGTAAAAATCTGGCTATTGCTTGTTTGTTTTTATTTCCATTATCATCCTCCTTATTAGTTTAACCTTTTAGTACTCACTGCTAAAAGCGGGGACATTTAATTGACTTTCACATTTTCTTTTCCTAAATTTGACTCTTAGAGTTTTAGAGTTTTACTTTGGATTTAGTTACAGTTTGGTTTAATAATGTTCTGTAAATTTTTAGCTGTTATGTAGTAGATTACAAATAATGATTAAAAAAGTGGTCCTATGGGGATAATTTATGGACTTACACTAGTTTTTTTTAAATAAATACACAATTTTTTACCGAAAAAATTACTTCGATTCCGTTTTTTTTTTTCGTAGTCGATAATTTTTAGTAAAATGTTAATTAACCTGTTAAAATAACTCATAAGCTTTTGGAAATAATAAACAAAATACAAATCGACCCATAAACTTCGGAGATGTGTCAAAAAATAGAAAGCAAGTCTACAAACTCTACTTAAAAAATTCAAAATTGAATAACATGATAAATGTTACAGATAGACCCCCCCTTTTGAAGTTTACTTTCGATATTTTTTCATGAATATTCAGAATATTACGGGCGGTCACATGCGCATGGGCGACATTGTATTATTATGAATATAACATTACTGTCTTTTGATCGTAACTTTGTCAGTGCGAAAGTGGCTTATTGTGGATGCATGTGAAGGCTATTTTCTACTCTAAAGTCAATCTTAAAAAAAAAATCTTTCGATGTATTATCAAAATCAAAACAGTGATTTAGGCGTGATAACCTTGCATTCATTTTGACAGACAAGTTATTTTCACATTTACATTATTAACGTGACTTTAACGAGTTCCAAATAAGAGCTTAATACTTCATTTGCTTTCGTTTCTAGCATTAAATATTCATATTTTGTAAAACTTTTAAACTTTACGGTGTAATATCAGAGTCTAAGATTATTTTATGAATGTTAATAAAGGCGGTTCGTGCGTACCTTTAATAATGGTGGGTAGGATTATGAGGATTTATTACCTAGATTATCCCTTGCAGGCTGCTAGGCTATAGTATCTGCAGTAGGTATGTACTTAGGTCGTTGGTTTAATGAGGTAGTGTTAGTACTTGTATGCATGCTGGATAGGGTAAACTTCAGAATGGTTTTCATGCAACGAATATACAATGTTTTAATGAAATAACCCAAAACCTCGGACACCCCAACCGACTTTTATACTAATAAATTTATATGACGTATAATTATTTATTTTCATAAATTATAGTAATAGATATTTGAAAATGTTGTTGTCGCGCTACTTCTTACAGACTCGTAGCTCTATCGCCGCGCCGCTGTCAACGAACACGGGAGCACTATCGTTTACATCGCGTTGGACAGTAGTGTACAGCGTCGTTAAAAAATATTAGAGGCGGCAAGACAAATAATATTTTTTTGGAAAAATATAACCTATATCAAAAATTATTGTATTCGATTTTGTTGCCGATTCTAAACAAACTAGTTTCAGGTTTTGGGCTATTTCATTAACACATTGTATACTCGACCATATACGGCGCTACGGGAAAATATCTGCAAAAATATTGGCTACAGTGATGATAAAATAATCGTGATATCAGACAATTTAATATGAAAACACAAGAACATTTGTATCTAAAGTAAGGTATGTATACCTTAAAAAAACTATATAAGTATACTTTAAAAGTAGGTATGATAAGTAAATAATGAAACACCTTAAACCAGTTTTGATTATTTTAGGGTTCCGTCTAAAATTCTGTTTTCTAAAAGAGCGACGTCAGTCGTTTGAAAAAGCCCCGATTGCGGAATACTTCTAATAGTTACTGTGTGGGTTGAAGTCAGTAAAAGTCTGACACCCCCTCCCGCCCCGCCCCGGGGTGGAAGAAGTCATTTGATGATTTCCCATCCATAAAAAGAAAATGAAAATGGAAGACGGCCCGGCTGTTGTATATTTTAAAGAAACAAATCAACAAATCATCAAAAATAATTAAATATTTAAATAGTTAAAATTAATAAACTTAGCGGCTATTACAATGTATGCGACTGTACCTTTAAATTAATTTTGAAATCATTTTATCACCGGTCCTTTCGTACGATTTTTGTTTACGGTCGAATGACCCGCGGGCCATTCGATTTGGGCCGTTCAGACTAAATACCCAATATTGTGCTGGTTCATCTGAGTGTGCATATCTACATTCTAATTCAATTATTACTACTCGCTAAATCGCTAGTATTGCTTACACTATAATGTATAACATACATAAAACTAATAGCTTAGCTTGTATATTCTATTTTTCAAACAATAGTACATGAAAAATGAGAACAGCAATTACGATACCTTTAATAAATTGCAATCAAAGTTCGAAACTATACTCTCTTTGAACTCGCCGCCTGCTATTAAACAATGAGCACTTTTCAGGAAATCGTTTCCTTTGAGAGAACTCTCTTAAATACCTGCTACTATTAGGTACATACCTTACTTTTTTGTTTTGATTAAAACTGCAGCTAATTGTATAGAGTTTTCATTGGTAACTTAATATTTTACCAATTAAATGGCCATAGTTAGCATAACTATTAATATCGTAACTAGAAGATTTTAGCTACATATTTGGAATAACTACAATTACAATAGTTTTTGAAAAATGGTCGGCTATTTAGTCATCTACCTTAGGTACCTTAAAAGAAAAACATGCTTAAAATCCCTTGGTTGCTAGTTAATTTACCTATTCATTGAAAGCATTGCAACTAAGCAGACGGATAGATAGGTTAATACAAATGACCGTAAAGAGGATACCTCGACAATCGTAGACTTGATCGCATGTGTTACGAGTGGACGACTGCAGGTGTTTCAGAATGAGGCTAAAACGATTACTTATTGTACATAATTTATGAGATAGCTATGTTGAGCCAGACCCTCCGACACAAACTCCAAAATAAAATACTAAGTTATTATTATGTTTCAAAAATAATTCCGTGAATCTGTTAACGTACCTATTATTTTTTTAAAAGTACGAAGCGACAGAGAAAAATGAAAATAATGGAAGCTTGCAAAACAAATATTCCTGGGAAACTCTTAAACATTATTTGCAAGGCTTCAGTCGTACTAATTACTACTTCAAATCAAATTAGTTCTAGTATAATTAGCAGCTTTAATTATGATGTTCTGTTCAATTTATGTTAGGTTTAAATCATAGTTCGATTTCTCTTTATTGTTAGTACCAAGCGTGTGTGTGTACTTTTGCAAATTTAATAAGTTCTCTTTGATTTTGAATTTGATGTTTAGATTAAAACAATATTCGCATTAATGAGTACGACAAATACAGAATATAGTCAATACTATGTAGCTGTACCACGGTTTTAACGGTTGTTGTCATTGGTACCTCTCCCGTGGGTCATAGAGTTGATGTTACGTATCCTATATGATATTCTGATGTTTGAGCTAGGCTGTGCAGAACAATAAAATTCGTTAAAGAGTTTTTTTTTTAAAACCAACACAATTGTTAACTGTACATGGGGATTTTGGAGGGCCTGTGGAGAGCGACTGCCTCTATTTGACATCGTTTCATGTTTCACCCTGAATATGACAGTAGTTTTTCGCGGACATGGGTCTTCAATAACATATTGACAAAGAACGATGGTATTATAAGCCACTGAAAGAAGTTGCCATACATTCCTTTCACAATACGTAATTTCCTTTTTTTGATGTTATTAGAAACCAAAACGGGATATTGAACAACAAATTTTTCGTAACTTTCTATAAGACTTAGTATCTTATACCCAACTTGGTCTAGATAATTAATTACCAACGTAGATAAATCCTTGAGCGAACTCTAGAATTTATAAGGTGTTTATATTTGTTATAAAAACAGTTTTGCAATGATATACTTTCGTTAAGGTTTTATACACTTTACTAATACACAAAAAATACCCAGTAACAATTAAACAAAATTTTAACACCTAACGGCATCAAAAAACACCAGCATCGCTAATGACGGCATTGTCATGTTAGGTTATATTTAGCCTCGCTCCAAGATAAAAGCCAGCCCGTGGGACAATTTACTTGGGCCTGTACCTAAGCTATTTTCGGAAAATTAATTAACATTATTATACCAGCAAATTGTAACAAACCTTGTTTGTCAATGCGACTAATGACGCCCTTTCTCGTTGTCAACGACATGACGGTCCGATTGTTTCATACGCTCCGATGACCTCTCAGTTAAGTTGGTTAATTAGATCTAGGTATTTCTATGATCTCTATTGATAGTTTAACCGTTCTCGGAATTAACCCTTGATAATTAACGGAATACCTCAACCGGTTAGCCGATCCAATTACGTTATACGTACATTACGTAATAACCAGTTAAAGGTTGCGCTGCTTCGTTGAAGGGTTGGATAGCGTTAATACTATTTACCGAACATTTTGCTGTATGTACCATATCCGTGCTAGGAACGTGTCAGTAAAAATAATATTATGTTAAAAAGGATGGGACTAAAGCAGATCATTCCGTCACCGATAAACAATAGACCGTACGAAGCGCCATCAAATATCAGCAAGAACATAACGATTAATTGTTGAGACGCTCTAATTTGCCCACGTCAGTGGGCACATTAGTTTGTGGCATGTATCTTTCATGTGCATACTACTTTAATTGCACGGTCATGGTATGAAACTCTGTAGGTAGATTACTTAAATCTTTAAAAAGAGCGATACTGGGGCAATGAACTTACCCCTGAGTACATACACAAGCGGTAAATAACGAGAATGCGACCATCATTTACGTTATTTATGACACTTAATTATAAAAAGGGCGCCTGAGTTTTTCAAGTAAGCTATGGCTTCATTTTTTACCTTTAAACAATTTACTAATTTAATTTTTATTTTCCTTTCATACATTATGGGTCCTGGACATGAGGCTAGTAAGTAAGTTAAATAAGTGGTAGACCTCTTACGGGCTCACTGAACTGTCTTCAAATGTATTTGAGCACGCCAGTGACTGAGCTGGTTTGTAAAATAGCCCCGTGACAAGGAGTCATTACTTTGAAACATTACTCTCAAGGAAGTCAACAATGCGTTAAAGAGTTCATGTGTCAAGTTAAATGTAAACGCTTCAAGGTTCGCACTGGGGAGAAAAAATTGAAGTACCTCCAACTGTTTCTCTAATATAAACTTGAACCGACGCCGACGTATCCAAAGGTTATCTTGTCAATAATTTTCAAAAATCTCGTAAAATTAACGTCGTATAGCAAATGCGTATTTGGATTTACTCTAAATCAACGTTAGGTAAGAAATGTTTTTACAAAATTTTTAGATAAAAAGACATGCCAAGGTTGTTTACATTTAGTTAACTACCTAAACCTTTGGAGTATATGTACGTAGGTGTAAAAGGGTATCATGTGGAAGATTTCTAGCGTCTGAAGTCTGAAGTAAGTATAGAGTTACAAAACATGGGCTGTGCAATCGTTTGCGAAGACAAAACAATATTTTGTTTGTGAGAAGTTTGGTGAGGTTTGTGAGGTTCATGTTTCTAGCAAATTATATTGATGACGTTTTATTGTCTTTCTCACCGTTCTTTTTACAAATGATATTCTAAGTTGTCAGTTAATGTGGTGATTGATGGCTTGTAGTGGTCAAGAAACCCGCCTCTAGAGTATGAGGTTGTGGGTTTGAACCCGGGAAAATACCAATGCGACTTTTTCATTTCATATGTTCCAGGAACCTAGTAACCGAAGACCTAACTTAATGCGGGTGAAATAATAAAGGCTGATGTAAAATGTATCAAAACGTAGTAATGAAATTCCTACACACAAAATGACATATAAAAACTGTTCTCAATTCAAGGTTTTTTTCGAAACTGTTACAGGAAAGGGAGAATCAGGAAAATTACCCTGAATTGACAAATTGACGTCGCGGAAATTGGCCCCCGATGACTGGATGTGAACAGATATGTCACTACCATAAAGATACATTATGTTCTGTTGAAGTACGGGGGGAGGGGCGGGGGAAGCTACCAACGTATAATATGGGGACGAACGTCACGTGAAGAGAAAGTTTGTTAGGCACAATTTACATTGTTGTGGAACGTATTTGATTTGAATTTTTGTAACGAAATCACATACAACGTACATAGGCACAAGCCAAAAACAGACATCGCGAGACTTCCGTGGAATGCTCGTGCATTCTCGAGGCTTGGGAAACCTATACATCGAGAATGCCTTTTTTACTTAAGGAAACAATAGTCGTGAAACTATTTTAGATTCAATGAAATCAGCTTGTTTAATAAATTTAATGTCTTTATTAAACCTTTACCAAATAGGTGAAACTTTTTCTGTTCCATAATACTTATAATATTTTCTGTGAACTGTGGGTTGATATCGAAATGCCTTACTATTTTGGCTTAACGACTAGGTTCATTATTAATGTTACAATATATGAAAGACTCATATGATATTCCATTAACTTGGCATTACTTAAGTTGTACCTATTTCGTGGGCTGTCCTCAGTGCCAACCCCTTATGAAGGTACTTGTGTATCATTAGGGCACAACCCAACTAGTGCTGACCGTTCCCTAATAGGGCTCGTCAAGTGGACGCCAATAGGCTGTGCCTTTTTTTGTAGTAAATAAAAATTTGTAGCGTCATTCTGTAATTTCGCCTATTATTAATAAAGTTTGTTTTTTCTATACAAGGTGTATTTTTGGTCGTGCTCAACCAGCTAGGAGATGAAAAAAATATCAGCTGTTTCTATGAAAAGTTCATTCCAAAAGGTCCCGACCATAATGTATGAAACAGCTGATATTTTTTTCGCGATTTCCGAGTTGGTTTCATAATAAAAGTTGTTTGTTTACATGGGTAGAATCATCTCCTAGCGGGTTGAGCAAGACCAGAAATACACCTTGTATATCGCTAAAGGCACACATCATTATGCCTGTTTATGTTTGTTATAGGTACAATCGCTTATAGAAATAAAAAAAAAAATGAAAAGAAACCTAATTAAATAGGTAGCTTAATAACATCAAAAACACACAGAGATAGCTTATAACCAGGGCATTATGTCGTCGTATTTCAATCTCAATAGTTGTTTGTATGTCATACTTATTTAAGCGTTTATCTTTCCCTTCAGACACACTGCTGGCTTCTCGTGGTTTATCTCGAATAAATTGAAATTGGTGCTGAGAATAAGATATGATGTGTCCTAAAAATGTTCAGCGAAGAATTTATTGTTTGTAATTCTAAGTGCGTGAAATTACTGTAATTGCTTTTATATATTAACTGTTCGTGTTCAAGAAGTGATTACGTTAAAATTTAACGTATGTTAAATGAAATTTTGAGTATCATTTTCATATATCTCCAGTTAATACACAGAGATAGTGCTCGCTGTAGCGATTAATCCAATTTTCTGCGATTTTGACATCCAGAAAAGGCAGCGAGATAAAATTTTGGGAAATTTTCCAATCAAGGCGTAGGCGTGTTTATTTGAATCAATTAATGAACTCGTTAATATTTTCCATAATCACCAATCTAATTAAAAGGGTCGACCCAACCACCAATATTCAAGATCGACCCGTAATTACTTGAAGATCTTTGAAGCCTTCTTCACATATAACTACGCATTGGCTTTATTAACGTAATAAAACTTAATACAAAAGCAAAAGTGTCTATTCCCTAATAACTCGGGACAAATACGAACAATGCGCCATTGTGCCAGTTATCACACAACAATGGCCGTTGAATTGATACAACCCTTTGAGCTGAATCATCGCGCGCCAACCATTTTTATGTAACAAACGTGCCTAGGAGAGCCCAGTTGTCCTTAACTTTATCAACTGAGTATTTATATTGGAACTAGCTTTTGCCCACGGTTTCGCTCGCGTTAGAAAGAGACAAAAAGTAGCCTATGTTACTGTCCATCCCTTCAACTATCTCCACTTAAAAAATCATCGTCAATTCGTTGCTCCGTTTTACCGTGAAAGAAAGACAAACATACAGACAGACACACTTTCCCATTTATAATATTAGTATGGATACATCGAATGTACTTATACTAGGAGAAAAATAAACTAGGGGGGGGGGGGGGCAGAGACTTTTATATCACAGATGACATCGGCCCAGTCACGCGATCTAGAGGAGTAATCAGTCACAACAAAAAAAAATTGAAGGGTTGATTCTGGTGCCCAAATCATAATCACTTTCTTATAGAAATCGCAGCAGCATTGTGGATGGATCTGAATAAATGTGCGCAGCCCCTAAGACAAATGACAGATGTATAATTACGATATTCGCTTTAATTGTAGTCACTCTGAAACGGTGATGTTACCATTTCGAATTTCATTACAAAGTGAGCTGAAAATGTTAAAACAGTTTTATTTGCTTTGCATCTGCTTGACGGCACACTAAACTGTAATTTTGAATATCTGATCTGGCTTTGCGATCGCGCGTATTTCAAATTTAAATTAACAAAGTTGTCTTGTGGAATATTCTGTGAAGCAGCATCAGTCCGAAACGTCTTTTAGTTATTAATTAATTTAAAGTCATTCATGGAAATAGTAACTCCTATTAGACTACATTTTGCAAAAAAATCTTGGTATTATCATTTCAAATTTAGTTATTAACAGACAGGCTTTTTTGTTGTATTGAACGCACAGTCGAAACTCTTTTTCAACCTTTCAACGACCAACCGACAGCCTGTTGTCGGGCTGCTATTGTCTTTCTATTGTGTCTCGAATCACGTGTGTTCAAAGGTTTAAGACGCAGAAGTGCACTAAGATTTTTTTAAATTCAATCCGCGGTAAGGTATGTTGCCTCAATTATCTGACCCACCCTACATTGTGGTTTTAGGATGGGTCGGGTACAATGGGTAACTGTGGCAACACATTGTACAATATTGAATGAAAATTTGTATGAAAGTGAACAGGCAAAACCGTAGGAAACCACCCAACACCCAGTCATCCAGATAATAGGGATGTTGACTACATCAAAAGAATGACATTCTATTTAGTCCGTCTGTTAGACAGTCCAAAAATACTGGACATATATTTTTTGCTTGATCAAATTAATAAAAAAATACAAAGATAAAGAGCATCAAAGTTCCGGAGAGGGGGCTTGTGACGTCACTCCTCAGTTAAAATTGTACAAAGGTGTGACGTTTCACGAAACTTCAACGCACTGTACTGTCGTCATTTTCTGTTTACGAAAAAAAAGAAAAAATACGTGTCCCAAATTTTTTGTTTTTCTAACTGACGGACAAATTACTTTTTTTTTTGTCATCTCGCCTATTCGTTATTAGATGGGCAGTAGTGGTTAGCATCATGTAGTGTAACATTTAGGATCTAACGGTAGTTTACAAGCTGTTGAGTAAACATAAACGGTTCAATTACATGCTTTTCGATTTATATAAATCAACCAAATTGAATCTCATGAACATAAAAGTTGAATCACTTATTTTTTATTCCCGCGCCTTATAATAAAAATGGCTCAATTTGGTTGAACCATGCATTGTCATTGGCTATACATTTTATGTTAGAATAATGAAATTCGTGGAATTTAATTTAATAATTGTAAGTAATTTTCTTTTTTGGAATGATTCTCATGCAACCAATTGTAATGCATTATTTCGATCGACATTTATAGATTAAATTGTTGTATTTTATTTATTAAAATGTTAAAATATAACTTTATTCTTAACTAGCTGCTGCCCGCGACGTTGTCTGCGTGAAGGCTTCAGCTCCGCCGCCGTAGGTGATAGCGTGATAATATGTAGTTTATAATTATGTTGACCTGACCTCTTAGTAATATTCATGCAAAATTTTAAGTAAATCCATGCAGTCCTTTTAGAGATTAGCCCGGACATACATACAGACAAACAAACAACAAAAGATATTTAACGTTCAAGCGTTTTTTTTTTGTCAAATAGTCTCCCTCCTCTCTCAAATTTAAACGGTTGGTTCGAAAAAAAAAAACATGATGGTAGTCCTTGGATTGAACCTTAAAAGAAAGCTAAGTATAACGGCTCAGATGAAATCGTTGTTAAATTGTTAATGCGATGTGTTTCGTTATGTAATCCTAGTCTATCCGTGACCTGACACGCGCTTGACCAACTTTTTCTACATTCGACGATATAAAAAAATATTAACGATTGTGAATTGTTACAAAACTTCTCTGTAAACTACGTTTGTAGTTTTGCTCTCAGCAGCCAAAATATACAGAAAATCAGGACTCGTGACGCGGGAGTAAGCAACGTACAGCTGCCCGTGTGAGAAGCAGCTCGTCCTGAGGTCGACACCCGCAGCCTGCGGCGTCTGGCCCTGCGACTTGTTGATAGTCATGGCGAACTCACTCACTCACAGGGAACTGCACGCGCTTGAACTGGAAGGGAGTTTAGGAATTCTACGGGATAATGTGTGAAGTGTTTATGGACGTATAAACTACTTCGTTTCCCTCAATTTCCGAGAGAATGCGTTCGTTGATGGCTGCAGCTTGATTATTTTTGGGTGTTATAATGGCTCGCTCTCACACCCAAGAATTCTGTTGGTTTGGTATTCGACTGATGTCCCCATGCACACAACAAATGAGTTCTTCTAAGGAGGCCACCACTCTACCGAGGGACTCTGGGAGCACCACCTCTTTGAGAATTTTTGAGCACGTGGATTGCCACCGAGCTGAGCTCGCATATTGATGGTCAAGCGCAGCCTATGAATTTGTGACCACAACGAAGATCGTTTCAACGAAGCATTCGCCTCGTCAGCCCCCCTAGACCCCCGCGACACCACAGAGAGTGTTTGCCGGAAATCGCCACTGAACAGAACTGTAACACCACCCATCAAGTGTTCATTCCTGCGGTTGTCCTGCAGAGTTCTTTCTGTTCACGGCCTCCACTGCTTTCCTATTAGCCATCGTGCACTCATCCCATACGATCAGAGAGCAATCCCTGAGCACATGTCCCTGTCACTGTTACGGGATACCCCACAACAGGCATTTCGGCGCTTTCTAAATCTATGGGTATTTTGAACATGGCATGCGCTGTTTTGCCACCAGAAAGCAGCGTAGCAGTGATTTCTGACGATGCTACAACAATGGCAATTTTGTCTTGCGTCCTGACCTCTGCAAGGATACCAGTGATAATGAATGTTTTCCCTGTTCCATCAGGAGCATCCAGGAAAAACATTTTACCCTGGTCGAGCCCAATGCTTTCCAGAACGGTGTCATATATTTGTTTTAGTTCTGAGGTGAACCTAGTGACGTGGTCATTTCGGATAGTGGTCATTAAACCCGAATCGTAATTGGTTTCGGCGGTGTACTCCCGATTTACACGGTCTTGATGTGGTAATGATCTGATAGCTCGCAACCCGTACTGTACCAGTGGTTTACCGCCGATTGAAATGACCACATCTTGAAGTGAACTGAGACAGGTGTTCAGCATGCGTTTATCAGTTGCTTCGATTTCACCTTCAGAAGCACGCCTCAAAGCTCGTAAAAAGTCCTCGAACAGAAGATGGCGGTACTTCTCCCACAAAGCTACCGGGTTCGCAACTCCACAAAACACCAAAATGACGGCAAACAGATGACGCATGCGACTGGGACTGTCATCATCATCATCATCATCATAATCAGGTCTACAACGACATGAACATTTATATTACTTTTTTTTTTTGGTGAGTCGGAAATCATCAAATGACTGCTCCTGTCCTGGGTGCGGCGGGAGGGCGTGTCAGACTTTTACTGACTAAAACCCACTCATGTTTCTTCGATTGCCCTTTATGTTCCAGGGTCACGGTAACTATTATAAACATTCCGCAACCCCAACATTTATATTACTTACAAAGCAATAATCACACAGATAAATACCGAACAAAAGTATTAACAGTCAATGTTTATTCAGTACTAAAAACATGAAATTGATGAAAAAAATGATCATCATCATTGAACCGACTTTAAAAAAAGTAGGTTCTCTGTTCGACCTGTTTGTATGGGTGTTTGGCTGAGCCGATTTTGATGCGATTTTTAGTAAAGTGTTCGTTACACTCTGGGGAATATAACACTAATGGATTTAACCGACTTAAAAAAAAGTAGGTTCTCTGTTCGACCTGTTTGTATGCATGTTTCTCCGCCTTCATCGAGTGGTACCTCCACTCGATAAAGGCTGCTCCCGGAAAATGTGTGGGAAATGAAGCTCCCAGCTTAAGTTATTTTATGCATTGTAATCAGTGATAGCTTTGATTGCCACATCAGATCTTTCTAACCTTCGATCTTATAAACCAGAAAATGCCTGTCAGACAGAACAACTTTGCTAAGACGTCATTCTTATTCAATGTGTTATGATGTAGTTGGGTGCTTGGAGTTCCACATTAGGTGTTGGTTCTAGGTCTTCAATATTATGCATCAACAGAGAGTGCTCATCAGGCTGAACAACTCTTGCTAAGACGTCATTCTTATATATGTTCGGTATAGTGTACGTAGCTGGGCTCATGGAAGTCCACAACAGGTGTTCCAGATCTTCAATTTGTATACGTCAACAGAAAGTGCTTATCAAGCTGAACAACTCCTGCTAAGACGTCATACTTATATATGTTATAGTTTAGCTGGGCTCATGGAGTTCCACCTCAGTTGTTCCAGATCTTCATATTTATTCTTTCAACAGAAACTGCTTATCACGTGAAGCAATTTTTGCTATAATATAATTTTTGTATCTCTTATAGTTTAGCTGGTCTGTTGCGGTCCTGCACCAGAAGTTCAAGTTTCCAGGATAAGTTATAGCCTATATGACGCCCAGACTTAATACCTATACAACAAAAAAAAATCATTGAAATCCGTTGAGTAATTCCGAAGATAGCTGATGCCCGCGACGTCGTCAGCGTGAAGGCTCCAGCTCCTCCCCCGTAGGTGATAGCGTGATAATTTGTAGCCTATGTTTTGACCCGACCTCTTAGTAATATCCCTGCAAAATTTGAACTAAATCCATGCAGTACTTTTTGAGTTTATCCCGGACATACATACAGACAAACAAACAAACAAACAAACAAACAGACAAACAGACAAACAGACAAAAATTCTAAAAACTATATTTTTGGCTTCGGTATCGATTGTAGATCACGCCTCAAGTATTCTTTTAAAAAAATATTCAATGTACAGTTTTGACTTTCCTACGATTTTATTATATGTATAGATAATAATCGAATAACAAATTAGTAGTCAAAGTCAAAAGCATTTCAAATTATAATATTTTAAAATCTACCTATATTTTTTTAGATTCGGTCAGTTAGTCAGAAAGTTAAAGCTACGTACTTATGGCCCTGGTAACATATCTCTTTTGCTGACCGTATATACGTAGTTGCCTATTCCAGGACGTAGATAAATATGTATGAAGAAGATCTCACAAGAAACCCCAACAATATTTTTAAATCAAGTTCTGTGTACATCGCATGTAGCATTACCATTCAACTTAACCATTGTGAAGGGGACCGAATGATACAATACACGCGCTACCATTAACGAGACATTTGACAAAGTATGACAACGTTTTCAACCGCCATACTCATTCATGTGAAATATACATAACAAAATGGCTCCATGCGTGGTATACACACACATTAATATAATGCTATCAAATGAGTAGCCTGAAGTTGGACGTGTGTCTGGTTTTTTATTTTTTTTTTATTTCGGACAATCCCACCACACTATTCCCAACCACTGCAACTCCTGAAAGCCAGAATCAACAGTGGAGTCCGCCAGAAAAGCGCCGAGCAATGAAGCTCGACGAGTCCCGCACCGGGATTACGTATCTTGCAATAGCCGAGCGATCGCGATAATTTAGCAAAATTGGCTGCTCAAACGTCAATTCAAAATACGTCACGTCAAATAGCAAACTAGAGATAGTGCTGCCTCTGTGGAGCAATCAGTTAACTAAAATGTGCATTTTTCGTTTGGTGGTTTCGTATTTAGTATGGTTTTTAAGAGCAAAGTTAAGATATTTTTGTTAAAGGTGATATTTAATTAGTTCCAGCGATTGCTACTTTATCGTCATCGTAGCAATAAATGCATTAGAACAATCAGCGAGCGATTAGCAATCGGTTCATACATAATACGATTTTTTTTGACGATCGCGCGGTGATCGCGCTTTCACTGCGCAAATATTGCTGATTGCTGTTTCATAGGTAATAACCCCGCCGGAGAAACGATTCAACTGTCTTGGATCCCGCAACGAAGTGTGTCTGGTTTAATGACAATGGGTAGTACCTATGTGGTTATATTATACACATCTAGATTAAGTATGTATATCATACAATTTTATTCCTTTTTTGAAACTTTGTAGTGAAAAGTTATTAAAAAGGTTAGTCAGAATTTTCGAACTAACAACTTTTCTTAAAATTATGTAGAGAAATTATTTATAAAATACTAGCTTTTGCCCGCGAATTCTGGGATGAAAACTGTCCCATGTCCCTTCATTGCTCGGCGCTTTTCTGGCGGACTCCACTGTTGATTATGGCTTTCAGGAGTTGCAGTGGTTGGGAATAGTGTGGTGGGATTGCCCCAAATAAAATAAAAACCAGACACACGTCCAACTTCAGGCTACTCATTTGATAGCATTATATAAATGTTATTAAGTTATTATGTATATTTCACATGAATGAGTATGGCGGTTGAAAACGTTTTTATACTTAGTCAAATGTGTCGTTAATGGTAGCGCGTGTATTGTATCATTCGGTTCCCTTCACAATGGTTAATTAAGCTGAATAGTTATGCTACATGCGATGTACACAGAACTTGATTTAAAAATATTGTTGGGCTTTCTTGTGAGATCTTTTTCATACACATTTATCTACGTCCTGGAATAGGCAACTACGTATATACGGTCAGCAAAAGAAATATGTTACCAGGGCCATAAGTACGTAGCTTTAACTTTCTGACTAACTGACCAAATCTAAAAATATATAGGTAGATTTTAAAATATTATAATTTGAAAATATGTAATTTGAAATGCTTTTGACTTTGACTACTAATTTGTTATTCGATTATTATTAAGAATAAAGTTATATTTTAACATTTTAATAAATAAAATATAACAAGTTAATCTATAAATGTTGATCGAAATAATGCATTACAATTGGTTGCATGAGAATCATTCCAAAAAAGAAAATTACTTACAATTATTAAATTATATTCCACGAATTTCATTATTCTGGCATAAAATGTGTAGCCAATAACAATGCATGGTTCAACCAAATTGAGCCATTTTTATTATAAGGCGCGGGAATAAAAAAAAGGCCCACGTAAGTGATTCAACTTTTATGTTCATGAGATTCAATTTGGTTGATTTATATAAATCGAAAAGCATGTAATTCAACAGCTTGTAAACGTCCGTTAGATCCTAAATGTAAGTACTACATGATGCTAACCACTACTGTCCATATAATAACGAATTATCTGGATGACTGGGTGTTTCCTACGGTTTTGCCTGTTCACTTTCATACAAATTTTCTCGGGTCCCAGACTATATCTGTACCAAATTTCATTCAAATCGGTTCAGTGGTTTAGGCGTGAAGAAGAGACAGACAGACAGACAGACAGATTTACTTATGCATTTATTATATGTATTAGTACGTATATTATGAAGTCAATTGATCATGTTCCTAATTATCAGTATTAAAAACTTTTACGGGGCCCACCAACGTCGAAGTAATATTATAAGGTCAGAAATCAGAAAACAATACTGTCCCTCAGAAAATTTCCATCCTGAATATTGTTTTCAATCTACAATGGAACCTTACATTGTAGATATTCAAATTATTCTGTACGGCCAGTATAACGAAGTAAGATACTTCAGTATCAACTTTTTTATTTTTAAGTAAAGGTGACCCTCATTAGTTCAGCCTTAACTAGAACGGGCACAAACCTCTTCGAATTCAGAAGTGGATTATTATTCGAAATTATATGCGAATTTGTTTTTTATTATTTTTTTCTTAGGGAAACATGATCAGGTTTGTTTATTTCCTGTTTGCTACAGTCTTCTCTTTAGTGATACCTGATATTTTTTAATAATATTGCATGAAGCTGAAGCTACAAACGAAGTAGGATATTATTGTAATGTAATTACTGTTCTTTTTTGCCTAAAAGTAAATTGTTTATGTTAAATATATATTTATTTACAACATGTTTACGCGTTTTAATAACACTGCAACAAAGATGATATTAACTTGTAATAGGAGACTAAATATAACAAAAGCGTGTGGTGATCGATAAACAACTCGGTCTATTTTCGTGAATAGCACCCTCACTAATACATTCTGTTACATTGCTACCGGCTGTAGTGTTCCCCTAATCGACAACTATTTTTGAAACATGATGACCGAACTTTGTTATGAATAAAGCTGAGTAGTTGTTTGTTAACATTGTTCAGAGGTGTCATGAACTAGTCTAGGCTAGTATGCATCGCACAAACTTCTTAGAAAACTTGTTAAAGAAACACAAAAGCACAGCAAGGAGTGTGGATTGTGAAATAAGCTTGAAAAGTAATGCTAAACAAAAGACAACAGAAAATAACTTCTAACATTGATAGTGTGTATGTAGGAAAACCTTTAAAATTAATCATTTTGTACACTAGTTTTTTTAAGTTGTGATGGCCCAGTGGACAAGGCGCCCGCCTCTCGTGTAAGAGGTTGCGGGTTCAAATCCGGACAAGTACCAATGTGACATTTTCAATTCATATGTACTTTCTAAAGTTTATCTTGGACATCACTGACATAAAGGGTATCGTGTCGCCCAGTTACTGGGTTGTGGAGGTCTGATAGGCAGTCGCTTCACGTACAACACAGGTATCCAGCTGACTCCGGTTCGGCTGGAAGCCGACCCCAACCTAGTTGGGAAAAGGCTAGTTAAACAAAAAGGCTGTTTTTGTTCGAGCTTACTTTATACGAAATTTAATCAAATCCAGATCATTCGTTTAGCCGTAATAGCGCAATAGAAAGACAGCCAGAATTAATTTCACATTTATAATATCAGTGTGGGCACAGTCGTCAGTAAATACAAATTTATTTAGCAAAAGTTTCATTGCTGTACTGTAAGAAGAATATTACAGAAGAAGTTATGTAACTGCTATTCTAGCAAAACAAAATAATGTATGGTTAGTAATACGCAACACGTGTCAAAGTCCAATTCCAGCCAGTTAACGAGCCAAATTATTTGTAAAAACTTTTTACTCTGTCTTGAACTTTTGTTTCATGAAACGTTAATTAGTACGTACTCGGTATCGTCTGTGTTTCATCATTAACAATTTCTCGTTTTCTAATTCTATGATATTAAAATCATTTCTACTTTTTATTTTATTTTCTCTTTGAGACTTGTTATTAAACTCTTGAGTAATTACAAACATATTCAAGATGACTGTGTTTGTGCCATTTAGCACTTTAAGGAGAGATCGTTTCTTTTAAATTCTTTTTAGAATTACGGTTTTTATTGCCCGGGGCTAAAGCGACTACGGGGCTATTGTAACTAAATTAAACATTGTTACTTATATTAAAAACCCCGAACACACGGGATTCAAGACACAATAGAAAGACAATAGCAGTGCGACAGCTGGCTGTCGCTTGGTCGTCGAACAACGACAAATGGTAATTTAGTTACAATAGCCCCGTAGTCCCTTTAGCCCCGGGGCACTTAAAGTAAATCTTAATAAATCATTCACGAGCTATATTTCGTACATAATATCTACTGTTTGCCAGTATATTGCTAATAAATTGAATTCGTAGGACCGGACGTTCGGATGGACAAATCTGTACAAATACCAATAATTTTCAGATTCAATCCTTGTTTTGTGTAGTTACTAGGTTAGTCAGTTTATTGATAAATTTTGTCTATTTTCATGAAAAGTTTCCTTATATGCCAAAGAGAACCTTTATACCTTTTTTACCTAAAACAAAAAGGAGTATTTTCTGTTATGTTCAATTTAAACAAATTTAACCCAGTTACCAGAACCAAAAGCGAACATAGGTATACAATAAATAGAATACAACAATTTTAATTCAAATAACCGCTATTTACAAGGTTAAACTCACAAGTTAATAAAAAATAAAGTCTAGAACATGACTAAGCTAGATTTTAAATAAATATGGAATGATAAGAATTGCAGAAAGCGAAACTCCCGTCCTTCAGAAATATTTCAGCTATGAAAACGTAAAAATGCGACTTAGACGTTTGCAGTTGGTCCACTAGTTTTACGGTTCACCGAGACGTTTGCGTTTGTGTCACTCCATATATTTATTTTGTTGGAGTTCTTACATATTCTAGAATTGAAGATTATTGTTATAACTTGATATTCAGTAGAACGTAGATTTTAAATGCAATATTAAAACGAATGAAGCTTACCATTATTTATGTTCTTTTAGAACTGTTTATACAGAATAATGAACGTTTACTATCTAGAACTGAATTTGCAATGGAGTATTCTTTGACTGTCATATTAAGTAGTTTGTTCGACGTTTATTAAAAATAGAAAAATGTTTAAAGATCCTTTTTGGTGATTTTATTTTACGTAATGATTAAATTCTAGTTTTGAGAGCTGTAAGTATATCTTGTTATCTAAGAACTATCATAACACTCATACTTATGGACATTTTTACCTTATACTTATATTATTACTAGCTTCTGCCCGCGGCTTCGCTCGCGTTAGAAAGAGACAAAAAGTAGCCTATGTTACTCTCCATCCCTTCAACTATCTCCACTTAAAAAATCACGTCAATCCGTCGCTCCGTTTTGCCGTGAAAGAAAGACAAACAGACAGACAGGCAGACACACTTTCCCATTTATAATATTAGTATGGATACACTTCAAATATGACGTGTTTGCTGATGAGTGGAAGAAAAAAATGCGTGCTTGTCTGGTGTTCTGTGAAAGACAATATGCGAGGGTATCCACAGTTACATGTTAGTTCATGATGTTTTTAATTTATTTAACTAATTAATCAAACAATCATTAATAATTTTATTCACGAATTGATTATCCCCGAATTTAATTGAACTTATTTTTGTTTTTTATTAGTGTTTTTTTTATTGTACTTATGTTTTATTTGTATGATTATGTTGTTGTCTTAAATTTTATAATTCTATGTTAATTAATGTAATTGGACCTGTGGCGTTTAACTATATATAAATAAATAAAAATGACTAGGAATCAGTTGATTCAAGATGAAATGATTGTATCTTTATTTCACTTTCACTATTTTTATTTTTCTGGGCGGAGACATAAAATTATACGTTTACTTGAAATGGAATGACCATTACCAAGTGAAACCTATAAACATTTTTAGTATAAAGTATGTTCCCACTCATATTATCAGTTTCTACAAATATGGTTCCTTCATGTATCATCTATTATATACAGCAGCTGCAACTTCTAATGCTGGAAATGTTAGTTACGTTTGCCAGATGCAACCGCTTTTGCGGTATTCTACTCTTCGCTTTGAACTTTCTACGTTCTGAACGTTTTACCTGTTCTATAAACAAATACAAATTTATATCATATCCTCTCATCGTTAACTATCTCAACTCTGTTTAATTTATTATTGACTTCCCAAGAGAGCTTTACTGAAATATTAAATGTTGTGCTAAGTTGATATAATTCCTCAAGATATTTGATTTTTTTTATGGTCATTACACATCAACGAATGTTTTAAATGTAAGATAGAGACACTAATTGTATAATGGCAAATTATATTAATAACTAGATAATTTGATTATTTTAACATTATTATTATTTACAATGCAAAACGCCATGGCAATCGGCTCAATGGGTGCAAGGGCGGAATAAGCAAAGAAAGTCATTTTCGCATTTATAATATTGGTAAGGATGCAAGTGACTATATCAGACCTGTGGTCTGGTGAAATGTCAATTTGACAACTGTCATTAATGTCAGGTGTCATTACTGCTACGCGAAATTGACCCTTATGATCAATGTCGGAGTCATCTCGTGTTCTTGGATATAAGAACACGCGTATGATCTCCGTACTATAATTTAATAACCGTACAATTGTCATTTAAACTGAAATATTATTTTCAAACTGGACATTGGCAGAAATCACCGAAAATTCGGTGGATTGCCATAATAATAATAAAAAAAAAATGATCAATGTCATTTTATTGTTTTATCTGTGCTAATAGTACTCTGTGGTGCTACGGTTGTGGTTCACTCAACTGGCCTGGTCGACAAACTATACCAATCGCCAGATGAGGGGGTATATTAAAATACACAATTAAGTGCTTAAATTGATGTCGGTGCTTGAAATGTATGTCCGGAATGTAGATTTTCTGTCAATATATTGAAGCAGATAATTCGAGGATGTTCAATTTATTTATTTCATTTATTTTCTCAAGGTCAGTTATACAGGATACAGATACTGGTGTCTGTTGAAGTTAGTTTTAGGACTTGTAATATTTAGTGACGTTTAGTAAATATTATTAAATATACATTATTACATGCTAAACTTACTTGTTCGACGGATCCATACTGTCTTCTAGAAAACACGCCTCTCCTTGAGATCAGCTCGCTTGCCGACGATCTGTGGACAATAAGAATGAATGATTATTTAAGTGAAATAATTTAATAAACTGGCCTTTTAGAGTTTACCTGGGCTACACACTTGGATACACCTTACAAAGTTACAGAACTTCATCGTCCCGAAATAATGTAAAAACATATAAAAAAAAGGGATATTATTTACTCTTACGTAGTTATTGTAATCTCTAACTTCAACTATCGAATCAAATTCAAATATCTCGATATACACACATGTTTCAAAACAAATGAACGACAAAAATTACACAATGTGGAAAACATTTATTGCAATCATTAATTCTTACTTTTATTACTCCACTACCACAATATCTTACGTAGCTATTATTTAAACTTGGATGTGGTACAAAGGAATAACATTCAAACTTCGCCCAAATCGTCGTTTTAACTTTGCAAATAACGTTGGTTCAGATAACGTGGAACTGCAAAGTGCATATCGCGCAAATTTTTCACCGTTCGTTCAGACGTTCGGGACTTCGGACGGGTTGTTTCGAATTTTATATCCTATCTATCTGAAATTGTAGCTGTAAACCTGAGGCTATGAATAATTTCGTATCCAATATGTTATAAGCATTGAAAAGACACAATGGTGATTATATTTGTAATTCAAAAACAGTTTAGTAGTAGCTTCTTGAAATCCAGTCATGATCTCACCTTAAACTCTATTCCATAATCCAAAAAATATGATAAGGCAATTTATTTTCAACGTCTCCAATAAATAGAAATGTTCACCCCAGAGCAGTTAAACTACTTTACAACGCAATACCAAAGTGTAATTTATTCGAATTCATTCCACCCAGACCGAGCTAATGCCTTCTTGATAGTTCGACATCACAAAGTTCATGCGAACCTCAGGGCTGGTGAACTATCCGACAGCATCAATAGATATCATCAGTCAGATTTAGAGCCCCAATTAACTCGAATACACTTTGAGAGCTAGTTTCCTTCGAGTTAATTGGAATCCCGACCTATCTGACAACTTTAACACGCATATAACTGGTTTCCTAAGGTCAGGTCTTATTGAATTTAATGTAACTGCAAAATTAGTTTTACGTGACCAATGACATTTATTCGCCGGATGGAAGTGAACGCAAATAAAGGTCGAGAGTCTAGCAGATGCGGTGCGCTGATTTGATTTGATTGATCGAACGCTCCGAATACCTGACGGGGAGCAAGCGGTCGGCGAAGCGAAAATGACATTGAAAAAACTGCAGGCTAAAAACTTTTTGGTTCGTGTTTTATGTCACTGTAGTATTTTATCGAATTCAAGCTTTTCTCCGAAATAACGACTAAATAGTACCCGTGCCGTGAATAGAAAGATACATTGGCGCAGTCTTAGGAGCGTTTGATTAATATCTGTCGCAGTGAATGAAACGTTTTAGAACATTTTGTTCAGAGGTTCATTCATTATGAATTTTTAGTTAAGGTGTCTCGGTTATTTGGATGTCGTTCACCTCGCTCACTAAGTTGCGCAGTGGGTGATGTAATATTGGATCGAACCTTTAATTATTCCTACTCAAATGTTTTCTTAACAAAAGCGGTTTTTTTAAATCGTGTGAAATGTTTGTGAAAGGTAGAAAGATAGATAGATGGAAGTTAGACATTTCTGTTATATTCTTGCGCTATTAGTTACCAAACAATAATTTTTGATACGATTTGTTATTATTGCTTATTATAATATTGGTTCGCTGAACCTTTTAACAGAGATCTTTTCCAACGAATTCATTTGAAGAATTTTATTCAGGAAGCAAGAGTTCTCTTGATGTTAAAATCAACAAATAACTTTCTCTTTTGTAATGTGGATAAAAGAAAGGGTATTCTTTTGTCATTAAAGGAAAAGAATCTCGGAATTGGCGATCACGTGACGAAAGGACTCTAAACGAATTGTGTGCACATTTTAATCTGTACAGAAAAGTGTTTTTTGTACATAAATACCTACTCTAAACACTGTCATGTGCGTCATGTTAGAACGTGTTATTTCTTTTGTAAAAACTTAATAACAGATAATTTACACGTTACTCATTTTCAATTTTTAAAAATTAAAAGTAATGTGTACTACTGTACTGTGTTCTACACAAATAAGTACTTTTTACAGTTCTACCAGGGAAGCCATTAAAATATTGTCGAGTCCGTCCTGTATGTCCCTGTAACAGCACCCATTATCCAACACATCTTACCTTTGCCATAAACATTCCACGTTACACATTCAACTTCATCATCTCCCTAGCCTTTTCCCAACCGTATTGGGGTCGGCTGCCAGCCTAACCGGATTCAGCTGGATACCGGTGTTTTGCGTGGAGCGACTGCCTATCTGACCTCCACAACCCAGTAACTGGGCGACCCGATACCTCTCGGTTAGACTGGTCAGAGTTTCTGGCTAACCAGTAACGACTGTCAAAGTTCTACGAATGACAACCGGGACCAACGGTTTTACGTGCTTTCCGAGGCACGGGATGTCAGTGATGTCTAAGATAAACTTTAGAAAGTATATATGAATTGAAAAAGTCACATTGGTACTTGCCCGGATTCGAACCCACAACCTCTTACACACGAGGCGGGCGCCTTATCCACTGAGCCATCACGACACTCAACCAAATCAAATCGTTACACATTCAACTTCCTGACAGATAAATGTGTAGAGAAACTTGCCTGTTATGTGCTATATTTTATACTAGCTTTTGCCCGCCACTTCGTCGGCAAAGACATTCGTAAATTGACTCTGTCACAAAATCCGTTTTAGACGTCTCCTTCGTATTAATGTCTACTGTCCGCTGCAGAACAAAGGCACTCTCACTTCTCACAGAGAAAAGGCACGAGCATTGATCGCTAAGCAATTTAGGACTCTTATTCACTATATTATAAGATTTTTGTACATTGTAACCGAACCAAATCAGATAAAAATAAGGTTTAGGTTAGTCGAATTGCTTATTTCCATTAGACCATGGAGGCACTTTGAAACGTCAATATCATTTAAAAATAGTTAATTCTAGCAATGCTTGTCTTACTTCACCGATATTTGTTATGTCTCAGATAAACTTAGGTAGGTAAATATGTTAGTTGAAAAAATCTGTATGGTACTTGCCCAGATTCCAACTCGAAATATAAGATTTCGGATCTTATGCGAGACATTTAGTAATATCTATATAAAAAATATTGATTGACATCAGTTCAAGAATTATATAATAAAAGAGCCAGCACTTATACACCTACTATAGATTTAATATACCTGGATTCTAATGGATTATACTAGTACTGAGGAATTGAGGGAGGGAATTAAGTCGTTTCTTCAAAGATATAGAAGGAATGCTAAGTGCTTCCTCCTTTTTATAAAATAAATCCTGGAAAAGATGCGACTTTAAAGTGACAGCTCTACGAGTCCTCGCTTTTCTTATAAAAGAAATACGTTTATCTGCTAATCTCGTATCACTTGCTAACATAATAATGAAAAGATCAGCATACTGTAAATAACGCATTTTTCAAAGAAACTTGGATTTCTTTCTTCAATCTTTTTGAGAGCTAAAATATTTGGAAAAGGCATAACAGAAATTTCTGGAAAAAATACGTAAATAAGCTCGGAAATGTTCACCATAGATGAAAAAATAAATCATGTAAGCAAAACGAATCCTCTCCCTCATTTCATCCAATGATTTCATAATCGGCACAACAGTTATGTGACATATATGAGGAAATAACAAGCCTTGTAAATTCTTAGGCATGACAGATCCTACATATAAATATGAGTATTGCATTGCCATCCGTCTATAAAAATAAAGACTACATTTGCATGCAGCAATAGAAGATAAAGAGAGATAATATCTACATAAGTGAATAACGTGCAGATTTACATGAAAACATATATTACTTATTCATGAACGTAACAAAAACATCGTTTCTATTATGTTTATGGGGTATGTTAGGACAACTCTTATTTATTTTACGTATTATTTTATCTCGATATCCCAATATTGAGTTTACCATTGATTCAAACTAACAGTTCTAAATATTATTGGCACGGACCGAGTTTACCATCACTTTAAACTAATAGTTCTAAATATTATTGGCACGGACCGTACCTGCCAATTCTCCTGTCACAAGAACTACGTATCTAGAAGTTATAGTTGACGTCAAAGTAAAGTTAAAACTTATGGCTAGCCGCACACACACAATAATATTGTCAATACAAGATTGTCAATAATCTAGATTCTATATAACCAATACCGCAATACAGGCCGCACACACACAATATTATTGACAATACGTACTTTATTGTCAATATTATTGTGTGTGTGCGGCTAGCCTATGAGTTCAGTAAGGCTAGCCGCACACACACAATAATATTGTCAATACAAGATTGTCAATAATCTAGATTCTATATAACCAATACCGCAATACAGGCCGCACACACACAATATTATTGACAATACGTACTTTATTGTCAATATTATTGTGTGTGTGCGGCTAGCATAAGGAAGTTGGTGACGGCTTCGCGACCTGGTAACTTGTACAATAGGTATTAGTTCAGAGTTTGGAAGTAAATAATAAAGTCGGTTTTTACAGGAAGGGTCAAGCCAAAAGCTCTCTTAAGGATTAAACCAAGAGAATGTCGCAACAAAGTCGAGTGTTTTCTTTAAAAACAAAAAAGTGTTTCTATAGCCATCTGATTTGTTAAATCATTGTATGATTAATCACAATCGCTGAACGAAGTAATACATAGGGTGTCAAATGATTTATCTATGAACATATCCATGATAATTTATATATAATGTTGAACGTATTTCAAACAATTTCCATCTAAATGAAACACAAAACAACTTTGAACCCTTTCTAAACTTTAAAAGCACCTTATACGTATTACCTTTTACTCCAGCCATTTGTCTAATGAAAAAGATAGAGCTCCTAATTTCATTGAAAGGTGTTTCAAATGGAAACGGTCCATTCCGTCCATCGGCGTCGTTTCGAATTATACGTGCCTTGAACCTTGTTTACGTACAATACAATTGTTTTTCTACTTGTGGAAAAGCTAAGCAGGAATTTATTCTATTGACGCTTAGGTTTTATCGCCTTGTTTACTTCTATAGAATTTGTAGACTAACAAAGGATTAGTTTGGTGTTAAACTTGTCAGTAGTAAAACATAATGTAGTAAACATTTGTTACGTCCCAAGAAAACATGGTAAATAAAGATTTATCGAAATATAACGGATATGAAGTTTATTTTTAACCGACTTCAAAAAAGGAGGAGGTTCTCAATTCGTCTGTATGTTCTTTTTTTTTTTTTTTGTATGTTTGTTACGCGATATCTCCGTCAATTGTTAACGGATTTTGATGGTTCTTTTTTTGTTTGATAGGTCATGATTCAGGAGTGGTCCCATATAAATTTTGTGGCGATCGGTTCAGTGCTTCTCGAAAAATTCACCAAGAACCAAAAAACTTGAGATACGCACACATCGTCTATGTATATTACATAGACGAAGTGTGCGTTTCTTCAAGTACTGTAATACACAGTCAGACATTGGGAGTCGACACTAAAAAGTAAAAAATAAAAAACTTTTTCCAAAAAAAAAGAACCGCCTTCAAAAACTAAAAACCCAAAAATAACTAAAATTTCGGAAGTCGGTGGCTTCTCTTCTAACAGTTAATTTGTGTTGCCACCGACTTCCGAAATTTTAGTTATTTTTGGGTTTTTAGTTTTTGAAGGCGGTTCTTTTTTTTTGGAAAAAGTTTTTTTTGTTTGATTGTTAACTGGGATTATATTGATTGTGACAACTATAAGGACGAACGCTACAATCGTGCGAGAGGCCAATTTGGAGGTTGGTCAGCGATTTAAAACCGTCGCAGTTGACAAACGTGTTTCAGAGTTGATCAAACCAGGCACATGTACCTATTTATTCTTTATTCATATAAGATGTATGTCTGAAATTTTAGACAAACATCAAGTTGCTGCATCGTTCATAACATTATTAAACAATGTGGAATAACACAAAATATTATTGGTTTAGTTAACTTGCATGTAGTAACGTAATTTGCAGTAGTAGCACCAAATATTTCTGTTCTTTTGTTTAAATAATACCATGAACACAGAACGTGTTTAATGATTAGAGCGCAACATTTCTGTATTTATTTGAGCGGTGCAACGAATGCGCTCGGGAATTTGGTATGAAAGCAAAAATGAAGACAGGTCCGAAAATAAAAAAAACTTGCAAAAAGTTAGGAAACATTCCCTAACTGCAACATCGTTAACATAAATAATCAAACGATATCATCGCTTGAAGTATCGATATCAGGCCAACTTTCGCCCCATTACAGAAAAAAATAATGAAGACGCAAAAATCTGCTGACGACGTTATTTCATAAAGTGGTACGCTAACTTTTTAATTTTTCCTTGGCTAAAACACTTCCATTTAGCTCAACTGTTTTACTGTTCATGAAAATTTTCCAATAATTTGGAGTGCATTGATCTGGTGCTGGGTGACCTCCCTGGGGGCCATTGAAATATCGCTTACCGCGACCCTCGCAGCAGATGGCACTCGACACAACTCAAATTCAATGTGAAGAGGGTACTCAAGTTCTTTGGCGATACGTTCCAAATCTTACATTGTGAAAAGTATTATTATGTTGTCTATGTGGCTTTGTGAAGGGCAAGACAGTGCTTTAGAAAAGAGGTTTTTTAGGTTTATGAACTTGAAAGCGTCGCATGAAGGCACGGGTATAGAGAGTGCTATGTTTTCTTTTTTTAAGGGACGTCGTTGCTTAGGATATAAGTTTTTAGTATTTATACAAGTGAAAGATTTTTTATAAACGAAAACGTAAGTAAATTCAATAGATTTTTATATTGCAAATACCCGGTATGGACACACTATTTGTTAGGCTTAAAGAATTTATACATAACTAGCTGTGCCCTGCGGATAAAAGGTAACACTAAGATAAAGGTACACTAAGATATTAGTTCATTTATAATTGAACTAATATCTTAGTGTTATAATTATGCTGTACAGTGTAAACTTTCATTAATATTAAAGACAAAGCATGACTTGTTAATAATTCAAACTAATCTAAGCGAAACTATTTCTGGAAACGCCGATACACTTGATCGGCAAATCATTTTATTCCTTCTAAGTAACCTTCTAAGTAAACGAAACGTACATCTCTTAATATCTGAACCGTAAATACTTTCTATACTTATAGATCAAGATACCCGTTTGTAATAAAATATTTTTAGACTAAAGGCTTTTTCATTTCTTTGATATTCATTGACATTCATTCTTCATTGATATTTTTGAAGAACAGGGATTTATTAGAAGGTTTTAAGGAAACAGAAAATTATTTGTTAGTTGTTATCATTATACTTAATCCCGGCCATGTTGTTCCTGACTGTTTCCGTTGTTTTTTTCCTTCACAATACTGAAGTACCCAATTAGGAAGTAGGTATTTCAGTGTGACGCAATGTAGAAAAAAAGGTCGTTGGTATAATAATCCCTATTTCAATTGCTAATGTTACAAACCAGCTATAAAGTTATGCATCTCTGATGTAGATTTTAGATGACCTCCGACCTTGTTTCCGAGAGGGTTGACCGGTGATGTCAACTCTACTTATACACCTGACCCTACACATTTAGTACATACTATTTCCATGACCCGACCCTTCTTTTTTTGAAACAAAAGAATCAAGACGCCCACAGGCAGGGTTAAAGTATTCAAGTAGGCAGGTTATTTTAAGCTAGAGGTTATATTATGCAATCCACTTCATACCTATTATTACCGCTATACGCAGAAATAGCCAAGCGACTTAGGCACAGCTCTATGTAGTTCAAGCTTTTCGGCGTAAAGGAAATTTGCATTTACTTGATTGACTATTCCACGAACGTTCAGAATAAAGACGTTATTTTCGGCTTAACATCGATTTCTGGAAAATCGCTGGTTGTGAACGATAAAACTTAGTTTATGAAAAAAAAAACAGGTTTTTATAAAGGTTTCAGCACACAGAACGTAACACACGCGGCGTTAGTGTAGTTTCTGCAGATATGTGAAAGTGAAGAAAAACTGTGTGATAATAATACCATTTTTTGTGGCGTAGTGGATTTAGGTAATGTGTATGGTAAGTTGCGCTCAGTTTGGCCGAGATCAGCCACCATCGTATAATTTTGTCGTGATCCCCAACCAAACCCCTAAGAGTTGGAGAACCTCACTCAGCGAATATTGTTCAAAATAAGTGTATAATCTATGCTCGGACTTGTTAGAGAAAAACATAGCAAATTTTGAAATTCAGTTTACGTCTTCCTAGAGTAGCAGTACTACTTATTTACTATCTGTCAAAGCTCAGTATTGTGTCAAGCGTATTCTACAAGGTATTGCATGCATTATATACTGAATAGTATATAAAGCAAGCTATCTCGGTGGCTCACACAATACTACACGCTCTAATTGGGCTGACTCCGGATTGACAATTTGCGTACCTATTGTTGCTATTGGAAGACACGGTCACTGCGATTCGTGAATATTGTACGTATGTGTTAGGATATATGTATAATTATGTGTGTGTAAAATTTTACTCTTTTAAAAGTTGAACTGCACTCATTGCTGTTATTGGTCTTCACCAAAAATAGACACATAAGACTGCTTTTGGTGAAGTCCAATAACAGCAATTAGAGCACGTAAACTTTTAATAGACAATTGATTCTTAAAATTAAAAACAAATACCGTTTCTTTAGCCGTCCCTCCTCAATACCATTAGCCCTGTTTAATATATTTCCTATCTTGTAGTAACAACCATTGTTTCGTTTTTATAGATTCTTGATTTTTGTAGCTCATATATAATTTAATTGTGCTAAAAATATGTCAAGTTATTTCTTTTGTAACCTAGTACCTAGGTCAAAAATAATTAGCCATGCAATTGTAACTAACACCTAGCAGTAACTTCAAACTAAACTCTATAACCGTGTTAGCTCATAGTTAATCCAAGTATGACAAAATAGGAAGCGTCGTTGATGAATGCGTTACCGGTACAATGCGGATACATGCCGCGTCATGTTCGACGGTCTAATAACAACCAGGTATTGGGATACAATGCCAACAGATTACTTAGCTGACATTGAGGGACACTGGAGCTAATTTACACATAGTCTCTCGGCTTTGGCAAGATGCGAGGTCTCCATTTAATGATAAGCACTATTTAGCTAGTCAAATAGTTGTTAAGACAATTGTAGTCAGTAGAGCACTGGTACTCTACGATCATCTAAATACTGGTAGAGCAGGAATAACTATAGAATCGGTAGATCAAGAACATCTTGGAAAGCCGTGCATGATGCATAATATGTTCAGCAGTGGATTGAAACGTTCTGAGAAGTAAGAAAGAAATTACTAAAGCATCATCATCTGCGGGGTTTCTCTTAATGATGCTTATATTGTATCTTTACCCTGCAGATATATAAAATAATTGGTGAATAAAATTCTGTTCCAATTATCCGGAAAGACCGATGTCAGATGCTCTGCGTTTGAAGAAAAATACCGGCTATAATGAAACAAAGTAAATCTACTTATTACTAAGAATGACAAGTTTCTTGCAAGGTCCAAGTAATGAGTCGGGAAATGCTTGAAAGGAAAATAATTTCTACGACAGGCGGATAATATCTTTGAAAGATGAAGCGAGCTATAGCTAGTCGGCTGTATAGCACGTTTACAATATCTAATTTTCGAAATGCATGCACCAAACAAATAACTCATAATTTTTCGCATGTAAATTAAAAAATGTACATTGTTCACGATTTTGCAATGAATAAGTTTCTGTGACAATAAATTCTGGTGAAACATTATATGGAAATGTGTAGCAGTGACAAAGTATCCAAATTATTTTCAGTCTCTCTTTTACGAGGTAGCATTAATCAAATTGTGTTTGAGGAAATCATTTCGTTTCCACTTTTTAGCGATATTTACTCTCGTACGTATCTTTTGTATCCGAAAGTTATCAATAAATTACAGCAATATTTAAAACCGATTTGTAAGTTTGATTGGCGTTCATTACAAGGAAAAGGACAGTCTAATAGTCTTGTTTTAAAAGTTTTTTTGGGATTTTGAGTAGTAGGTACTACTTTCAAATTAAGGTTCATTTTGAAATCAACCGCTTATATTCCAAACATGGACCCAAATGTAACAATAAAAATAAATATCACATATTTTTATTCAAATTGGTCTCTTGATTTCGGTCATAGACCGTTACTGTAGAAGGAAATACCCAATACGTACCCGCATCGTAACGAGCAGAACATAAATCATGGCTGGAACAAAAAAATATAGCACAACTCTCTCAAAACATACGGCGAGAGGGAACCAATACATCGCATACAAAATGTTCTGCGTTGTTACGAGACGAGAATTTACGTTAAAAACAACACGGAAATTGAATATAAGTTTTGTGAAAGCTTATTGAGATTTTGGCTTAAATTGGGTTACAAGGAAATATCGCCTCCCGTTACTTCAATAATCAATCATAATGTTTGGGTGAAGACTTAATTAACACCTACTTTACGATTTATTATCATTGGGTAACCGGGAACGCTCTCTTCATAGCCAATGAGAAATAGATGAAGATAAACGTCGGTGTAACAGATGGTATCTACTTCCGTTTTGTGCTAAAGTGTGAATAAAAGCTTTAAAAGCTTGGGACTTTATCTGATAGTTATGCTGTAATTATATCTAAGTTAGCTGGAAAATTAAATGTCTATACTAAACTACCGGATCCGGAAAACTTTGTCCAGCCGTACCGACGCCATACCGGGAGCTATCCAATTATTTTTTCAATAAATCCTGGACTATTGAAATTTACATACATTTCATCGAAATCACACGTGCAAAAGAATGTTATGTACGTTTTAATTCTTCTGTTACGCTTGCTTGTATAAACCACTGAATTGCTGTATTTCACCATGGTAAGCTTCAACAACATTATCCGCGATATCTGACGTTCAGCGCCGAGATCACGGAAGGTAATACTGTTACAGTCTTGGTAGACAAACTAATTCTCAAATGGTCACTATGTCAGAATTGTGGCCAGGATTGCGGTTCACACGTGCTTCAGGTGTTGTCGGAATAATCGGTTTTGCTGACATCGCCTTAACTCGGATCGAACTGCAGCTTAATTGATAGATTGCACATGTCAAGGTTTATTTCAAATACACAATGATATTATAAGTATATTATAGATAGAAAGGTGTATATAGGGGTTGTCTATTGTTTGCCCGAAGATTATATACCATAATCATCATTTTCCCGAATTTCATTTACCCGAATTTCAATTGCCCGAATGTTTCATTTGCCCTAAAAGACATATGACATACTTTTAATTGCCCGAATTTTAGATACCATAAGATACGAATGCCATAAGTATTGTTTGCCATAATTTTATGTGCCATAATAATTATTAGACATAATATTTAAATGGCATAATATTTAAATGGCATAACAAGTTTAGACAAATATTTAAGCCCCGTAATGGTTTTTTTTTCTGTGCATGGTTGATGGTGGGTTAGGTCGACGGAGCCCCGCTTCGCGGGGCTCCTACTTCTGTGTGGTTTATAAAAAAATAACCACGAAGGGGATGGCGGGGTCTATTCGCTCGCTTCGCTCGCTCACACGACCCCGCCATCCCCTTCTAGCCTAACCTGTCCGAGTCGGGGTGCCCTAAAGTCCCAATTGTATCCAATTTCTCTTGATATAAACAACCGTTATACACCCGATGTCGATGGCAAATTATGTTATGGCATATCATAATTATGGCATGTGATAATTAGGACATGTGATAATTATGGCTTACAATGATTATGGCAAATGATGTTATGGTAAGTGACTTTATGGGAAACAATGATTCTGGCACGTGACTATTATGGCAAATGAGAGTAGGGCAAATGAGTATTATGTCGTATGATATTATGGCTGTTGACTATTATGGCAAATGAAATTAGGGCAAATAAAATTCGGGTAAACGGCGGTATACCGTATATAGGATATGGGCAATCAAAAAGTGGCATTTTAAAATGTAGTTAATAGGCCAAAACGATACTGAGTATCGCTTTGACATTTGACGTTTATCTCTTTTTCTCTTGGAATACTTTAATCATGCCAGCCTACTTTGACGTCTAATCGTACTTTGGTGTGTCATTGCAATATTAAGTTACGTATGTGTGCGTTAGTGTGTCGTTTTTGAATATAGAATTTAGTTTAGAATTTAGTTTAGAATTTAGTTAACCTATCTACACCTGTTTACTTATAATATCATTGCAAATACATGATTTAATTTCCTAAAATATGCTACTTGATTCTATAAATTATTTTTTACTAGTGAAATTCGTGTAGCCAGACATTTTAGAGCTCGTATCATTACATCTTGAGTCGCAATGTGTCTGGCATGTGCGCGAATTTGCAGGAATTTATGTCCAGTGTCAAGTTGAACAGAATTCTGAAAGTATCTCTCTAACAATTTGTGGAAAAGATTATGGGGGAGGAGAGAACCCTTTACAACTTAGATTTATTTATAATACAAAACTTTGGTTTGTGTAACTTAAAACATTTTTGAATATTGTAAATGTGAGTACGGTTCCGTTATTTGTTCATTTATTACAATTGTATAATACTGACACAAATGGACTTGGCGGTGAGGAGAATTGTCATGCTCGCTCAAAAGTCTCGCTGATGGTGGCAAGAGCGTTGGATCATTCGGTTCCCTTCAAAATGATTGAGCTGGACGGTGCTGATGTCACGCATTATGCTCGGGAACGGGCGCTGTCAGTTGAGGTTATCTCTTAACTGCCATGACTTTTTTATTAATATTTTTTAAGTATTTATATATTTTTAATTGTTTTTTGTTTTGTTATTAACTTACATTGTTTTCACATATAGAAGCACCAAAATTAATGTAACCAAGATTTTGTAAAACATGATTTTTTTATAAGAGTGTCCGTGGTGTTTCTTGCCTGTTCTTCTCCATAGAGATCTAAGTTTTAGAACAGGTAATTAGCGTCACTTTTCTGACTGACCGACTGAATCTTTGACAATTCATTAGTGCTATCTGGTCTAAGTGAAATAAATGCCTCAAATTTTGAATTTTTGAATTTTACTTGCTGATTAAAAATTCCTCAGTTAAATTGGAGGATAACATTGCTATGAATTTATAAAGGTAAACATAGTCAGGCGATTAGAGATTTTATCTCTCCTTTTTGAAATCAAAATGACTTAGCAACTACATAATACTCACATAAAGTTTTAAACAGGTTGATGTCGTTCACCCCTTTACGGAATGAATATAAATTGAACTACACCCATATTATAGTTTCTTCCTTAATTGACACCGTTCTACTCGGGTCTGCGTCCCGAATTTTAATCAGTCGCTAGTCTCAAACACAATTAAGGCATTTAGTTTTCACTGGCTGAATTGTGATATGTTCAAAATTGAGTTTGTAATGCAATCAACATGAGAAATTAATAGTACCGTACATCACGTGTGCTTAGTTAAATTTGTGAAGTCAACTTAAATATACGAGTTCTTAATTTCGGTTATCATAGCTTTTATGGTATTAGAATATGAAATACATAAAACTAAAAGTAAATGTGTTGTATATAACAATGTAAACGCATTTTTGAGTCGAATTTTAGATTTTTGTAATAAAATGTTATTGTAATTTTATTTTAAATAACACTTGCAAGTCCTGTTTTCGTGTTACAACAAATTTTGCTCCACTTAGTCTCAATACAATTGTAGGTAATGGTTGTAAAACTATACAACTTTACGTGACGAACTTCCTGTAAGAAAACTCTTAAAGATTTATTTCCAGTACTGCATCACAAAGTGTTACTTTACCATTTAAATTAAATGTTAGAATGCACTTATGCAAACTGTAGTAGGTACGGCGCTAATCCATCATTCATGACGCCTAATGACCGTAATATCGGATTTTCAGTATGAATAATGTATCTAGAGTGAAATTCGTTCGTGCCTGTGAGGCGACTATATTTAATAGTATTTACACGGTACTTTTATTTTAGGAATTCCAATGAAGATGTTATTGAGTTTTTCAATATTTTCTGTATAAAAAGTATCAGAAAATATTGAAAACTTTTTATACAATGTAAACGGTGAAACAAAGTATTAAAAGCACGGTAGAAAAATAATGGTTTAAATGCTGATGCCAAGAAAAAATCTAGTTCAAAAAGATCCAATTTTTACAAATGATAAAAAAATGACCCGGTGCCCAATTCTAATTCTCAGATCCGGGCAAGTATCAAATAGACTTCTTCAAATCTTATTCTATTTTCTCTACGAGGAAACCTGGATTTATTTGTATAATTACAGTCTGAAACCGACAATCCGCCTTGAGCCATCGTGGGCCTTTTCATTACAAGTCTTTGTTCTGCAGTGAGGCAGTAATACACTGTATTATCATAAAAATCTAACAGAAGTGGGTAGATTCACAAGCAGCTAATTAAGTTAAATCTATGTACTTGCTTTTGTTAACTCTGTACTAAAAACTCTCTTTGACATTGCTCTTCTTAGTTTGCTTTAAGTTTGAAAGCTATTACGCACCCGAAGACATTTGTCTAAGACTTGTTTATTTTAAAAAGAAGTGGCTCAATTGAAATCGTAATCTAAACATAATAAATCAAGATTAATACCACATTAATTCGGCTCATCAAATTCACTGAACAAGTATGTGGGTGGATTTGCACCACATATTTCACCGAGCTGTTTAACATTCATGAAACATGGTGGTCAAAATTTACATGTTGCATGCCCGAAGTGGGGCATCGCGGTAATAAATGTCAACGGGGGTAACAGACTTGGTAACGTAACGGAGCAAGTACGAGACTGCGGGGGTAAATTTAGTAACGTTACGTAGTGAGTCCGAGAGTGCGGTAGGCCATTTAGGCGTCGCCTAGCGTAATCATGTTTAGTATAACGTAATTTTACATGAGTTACTTATTTGTTTGTTGGTTTGCTCTTGCGTGAGCAGTTTAGATAACAATATGGATAGGGTAACTTGGTTACTTCTTCTGTTTCTTGAATATAGAAGTCCTTATAACCAAGAAACAGATGAATATACGGAGAGTATGCGGGCAGCGCGCTCTATATAAAGTAGTAATTTTGGAATCAAGTTATTGAGCGCGAAAACAAACACTCTCAAACGTAGTGCAGGGTTTAAGAAAACACTAAACACGTCCGCTAACAACGCGTAATGCACAAAAAATTGAGTAAAGAAATAGTTATTCCTCTAATGCGATCTACAAAAAATGTTGTTAATTGTTGTTAATGTTATTAATTATTGCTCGATATTTAAGTTTAGTCGAAAGTTTTATCCTATATAGCACGTTTTACACTGCTACAACTTCAAAGATCAATTCGCTTCATTACCTTCTTACTCAGTGCGATTCACCCTCGCTGAATTAACACTTCAATTCATTACCAAATCGCGATCTGAATGACGGAGCATTACTTTCAATGTCTGCGAGTGCTTCCTCGAGGCAGCTTAA
Source organism: Athetis lepigone (assembly GCA_033675125.1). Lineage (NCBI taxonomy): Eukaryota > Metazoa > Arthropoda > Insecta > Lepidoptera > Noctuidae > Athetis > Athetis lepigone. The sequence goes on from CM066227.1 coordinate 6,728,545, forward strand.
CGCAGTGGAAGAATTAAGGCGCATTTCTTGCACACTTATTTCAACACTTCAGTATTTTTCCGACTTTATTTTTGGCATTGCTGACTAGGACAGACGTTGTTATGTCTAATGGAACAAGTACACATCGCCATGTTCATTTTTGTGCGTGCTTTATTTCTGTCATGATTCAGAGGCGTTGTATTGGGAATTGAACTTTTATCTTTATTTTGTATTTTTCTCAATGTTTTCATAGTTATTTTGCAATTCAAGGGTGTGTAGTAGGAACCGCTGTAAACTGCCTTTTACATGTTGCCAGGTCAAAATAGTTATTACGGGACTCGTCAAGCTTTATTGTTTTGACTAGGGATGAGACATACTTGCAAATATTAATACCAGGGCTTGCAAGTACGAGTTTGAACAAATACCAGGGTCAGAAACCAGGTATTAAAATACTTGAAAGTATTTTATACCAAATGCGTATTTTAGTGCAGTAAAGGGCTCGTGGCCGCAGCATTAGCGGTCGTCAACGCCAACACTTTTGCCACGGGAAATTGATTCGTATGCCAATAGAAATAAGTATTATAATCTTATCCTCAAAAATAATATACTTTGATAAGAAAGTATTTTTATTTTGCAAATGCAACTGTGCTCCCTATAGTTATGAACAATATGGATCAATTTCTTATGAAAGTATTTTCTAGCTCTGCCGGTGCCCGATAGCATAGGAAATACTTCTATACAAACTTGCAAGTTTTTCTTACTTCGTACCAGGGCGCCGCCGTACTTTAAAGCAAACTTTCATGGGAAATTGATTCGTATGCAAATAGAAATTAGAATTATAATCGGATCCTCAAAAATAGTATACTTAGATACAAAGGTATTTTTATTTGCAAATGCGATTGTGCTCCATATAGTTAAGAGTAACATGGATCAATTTCCTATGAAAGTATTTTCTAGTTCTGCCGGTGCCCGATAGCATAGGAAATACTTTCATACTTGCAAGTATTTTTTACTTCATACCAGGGCGCCGTACTTTGAAGCAAAGCCCTGGTTTTCAAACCTGGTTTGGTAAATACGTCCCATCCCTAGTTTTGACGTTTTTATGTTGGGCTGTTGATATTCTATTTCAGGAGTTGCAGAGGTTTTTAAAAATGTTGAGGGATTGTCCCCAAAAAGATATTACCAGGTCAGATAAAAGCATCTCTTGACTAGCAGGATTAGATAAATTATTTTCTTTAAGCGTTCAGGCTAAACACTTAGGCTCAATTCACACGTACCACAACCACACCACAGCGACAACCACACCACAACGACACGATGTGGTCGGGCGTAAATTTTGTATTGAAAATGAATATTACAATTCACACGCACCACATTTTGCGGTTGTTATCGACCACCTGTGTAATACGACTACATCGCAACGACATCGCGACGGCAACGCGGCGGCAGCGCGGCGTCAGCGCGGCCACATCGCCACGACATTGACATGACGTTCACGCGCGCCTAGCTGGCGCCTGCGCTCCCCCGGCCTTCTTTCATTCTGCGTAGTATTGCGATGCCGCTTGGTTATCAGTATGAAATTGGCTTTGACTTTTGTTTTCCAATAAAGGATGTACCCAATAAATTCAATTTCGACGAATACGCTGATTTCGTCGTCTTCTTCTTATTAATAAAAGCCATAACAAGGATAGCAACAACAATCTTTCCTCCATGACTACGTTCAGTCAAGCCGTGTTTCCTCTACGAAAGCCAGAGTATAACTGCACATGACCACGTGGTTACCACATCGCAACGACAGCGACAACGCAACCACATCGACATTTTGTCGCTACCACAACGCAACTGCAAAAAGCCGCTGCGACACTATTCACACGTAACCACAGCTTGACCACATTTTGTCGCTGCGACGTGGTGTGGTGGTGGTACGTGTGAATTGACGCTTAGAACAAAAAGTACGGCAAAGACATTACCTGCTAAAAAATAAGCTACCGTTAAACCATGTAAAACTAATATATGCATTTTGTCTAACACCACTTATTATTTTTTAACCATCTCCGAAATTGCAGTCACTGTTTACCTCTAGTAAATAAAATATGTACATTCTTTATCATGGTATATACCTATATATGATACGGTGGTAGACTTGAGGCAAACGAGGCCACGAAAGCGTCCCCAGAGAGTGATAGCTGTCTCAATTCGTCAATTTCACAGTAAAAGATGTTGCTCTAAGTCGAAAGAATTTGTGTCATGTGTACATGTCGGAGAGCCAATCGGGTGTTAAGGAAGAACGTTTGAAATAAATGAAGTAGACGATGTCGTTCGGTGTTACGACGTAGAAGCTAAGATAAGTAGGTACCATTAACTGTGCACACAGAGAATTAAGAATGTTTTGGTTTACAGATGGAATATTGATCAGAGTATCCTGAGTTGGTACATATTGGTAGGAGAATAATAGGGCGGATGTCCGCAGCTCTAAGTATTAGTGCGTACTTTGCGGATGGATTTGTATATTTTATATGTTATAAGATAGTATCTGATTGTATTTTAATACTGTATTATTGAAAATGCCGTTTGTTCTATGATCTATCTCGTAAGATTGTAATCTGTTGGCACGTTAAGAATACTATGCTGTACAACTTACAATATTAGTCTTTCATTTTCGATAGTTTATGTTGTATCCGTGTTAAAAACGTATTGTGACTTGACATCATACTGTGAACTCAAAGAATTTTTGTTTATTCTCACTTGTAAACATGAACAGATTTCAGTAATAGCGTCATCCCCCTTGAAATGTACAGAATGCATAGAAACTCCTAAAAACTAAGTATGTCGTAAAACCAAAGTCTAAAAGCTCCGGAATAAGGTTTTCCTTCAGGCCAATAACTTTGTATACGAAATCTAGGCTTTGTCCTGGAATTGAAGGCAATGTAAATAGGAATTTAATGGTATAATGTGTCCGATACATTATGTAGTAAACCAATAAATTATCTATACTAATATTATAAAGAGGTAAATTTGTAAGTTTGTATGTAGGGGGTAATCTCTGGAACTACTGGTCCGATTTGAAAAATTCTTTCAGTGTTAGATAGCCCATTTATCGAGGAATGCTATAGGCCTTTACGCTACGACCCACGGGAGCGGAGCAGTAACGAAAAATGCTGGTGAAACCGCAGGGGAGCTAGTATTGTATAAAGATACATTTGAATCATTATAAAGCTTTTTAGCTTAAGTATCTGTGTATATAATGATAATCTATTGACTGACTATCTGTTTACTATAACAAACAGCTTTCTCTAAAAAAAATATACAATATAGAAATTTATAATAAATATTTAATATAGAACATGGAACTAAAAAATACAGGCAATCAATGTAAATACGTAAAAAAAGACATATCATGTTGTATGGACCAACTTTAATAAGTTAGACTCATTTTAAACCATTTTAATTTAAGTATGCCACTTTACATTCATATGAATTCTAAGTAATAAAGTGTTAAACCCCTGTGGCAGAAACATCTCAGTCATTACTAGGTGTTTCGCGGAAACCCACAATATGCTAATTATATCCTCGGAAGCGAGGCTAAATGTTTTTAAGTATAAACAAATCTCTTTATCGGTCTGGCTCATTCGTGGATGCTGGGATGTGCGCACACTTTCGGTTAACTTTAGTTTTAAATGGATCCAGCTTCATAGGATAAAATTAGTTTTAATTGAAACAAATGATATATTTTGTAATAATAATAATAATACCAGCCTATTACTTTCCCACTGCAGGGCAAAGGCCTCTTCTCATACTGAGAAGGCACGAGCATTGATTGCCACGCTTGCTCAATGCGGGTTGGCGATTTCGGACTCATATTAAGTACAAGTCCAGGTTTCCTCACGATGTTTTCCTTCACCGACGTCTGTGATGTCTAAGATAAACTTTTAGAAAGTACATATGAATTGAAAAAGTCACATTGGTACTTGCCCGGATTCGAACCCACAACCTCTTGCATGAGAGGCGGGCGCCTTAACCACTAGGCCATCACGACATATTTTGTAAATGGGTTAAAAATAACACAACGTTTTTACACGTCAATAATTATTGCGAAAGATGGAGCCGGTGTTTCTTAGCTGGACTATTGCAAAAAGAATCAATCGAAACAAACTCAGAGGTCAAAGAATCTTTTATAGTCCATACTTATTGGCTAAATTATGCAAGGACCAACCTCTTGATAAAAGAAGCACACAGTTTGAGTAGACTTGTCCAAATTGTGCAAGCATTAGTCAGTAATTTATTAGGCTTATTTAAAATTAAATTGTGACATAAAATGTTGTTAAAACTTAGTGTTTTTGATCATTGTGAATACAAACAGCATTGCCAGTAAGACAAGATATTTTATTTTAATAGCAACCCTGATGTCCGATATACTTTTCGATGAGGAATTTTAGTTCTCGAGTAGTTATCCTCTCCCGTTTCACTGGTGTCTTTGGCTACTGCTTCGCCCACGCAGGTCGTAGTTTGATATTGAGGAAAGTTAGTAAAGCTGAGGAGTTGTTGGTTTTTTGTTTGTTCGGTTGAACGCGCTAATCTCGGGAACTACTACTGGTCCGAATCGAATAAATCTGTTTGTGTTGGATAGCCCATTTATCGAGGAAGCTTATACGGGCCTGTTGGTCTAGTAGTTAGTAGCTCTGACTGCTAAGCCGGAGGTTGTGGATTCGATTCCCACCCAGGACAAACTTTGTGTGATGAGCATGATGGTTTGTTCTGTGTCTGGGTGTGATTTATCTATCATATGTATGTATTTATAAATTATATAAGTATGTACATCAGTTGTCTGGTTACCATAACACAAGCTCTGCTTAACTTGGGATTAAATGACCGTGTGTGAGTTGTCCTAAGATATTTATTTACTATTTATTTATTTATAGGCTATGTAACATCACGTAACTGTATCCGGGAGCAAAACAATAACATAAAACGCGGGATAGCAAGGTTAATAATAATTATGTGAATATGAAATTGCATTCCCGCATTGCTATCTTCCAAACAATTACGTTTCCTACTCCACGGATTCCGAAACTATGCTAACTGTTATTACTCTCGACTAGAGGGCAAAGCGTTTTGGAACTATAATCTCTTTATCGGTTAAGCTCACTCGTGGATTCGGTAATACATTGTGACAACAATTTTAGCTCTCGCTGAAAAACTGTAAAAACGTTTAGAGAGATTTTTACCACCAACTTGTTTTTCTTTTTAGAGTGCTGTAGTTATACTTTTTATCTATACTAATATTATAAAGAGGTAAAATTTGTAAGTTTGTAGGTTTGTAAGTTTGTATGTAGGGGGTAATCTCTGGAATTACTGGTCCGATTTGAAAAATTCTTTCAGTGTTAGATAGCCCTTCCCCTATCGAGGAATGCTATAATAGGCTATATACCATCACGCTACGACCCACGGGAGCGGAACAGTAACGAAAAATGCGGGTGAAACCGCAGGGGACCGCTAGTTAAATATAATTTATTAAATAAATACCATATCCATGTGCATAAAAACATTTTTTTTAAATAAATGGATTACAAATTATAACACCATTTCATAGTAAAATAGGTCTTGTTGGTTCGTTTTTTTTTGAAGTACAGCGTATTAGTAAATTACGACACGGATTCTTTATTCATTAAGTTATCAGTGCGGTAAAGGTGTTTTTATAAATCTCTACAGGGACACAACAGCATCAATTATAGTGGCAAAGTTGCCTCAACAGTCTCATAATGTAATGTGTTGCTATTATAAATATCTATAGGGCAACATTTTCATGCAAAGGACGTTCATTATCTTTTTGTTCAGACGTACAGACCTTTTTGTTAATCGTGTGTGGTTCGTTAAAAAAGGTTATGACAGTGACCCTTATTATTTAGCGGTCCTTATTATTTACCTACATTCATTATAATATAATCAACAATGTCAAGGATTTAAAGGATTTTTTTTACAACTTGGTTTGTTGTGTGTTTATTCAGTCGTGGGCGTTATTTGATTGTTGCGAAAAAAAACATACAGACGAATTGAGAACCTCCTCCTTTTTTGAAGTCGGTTAAAAAGCCTTTAATGTTAATTTTTAAAAGAGTAGATACCTTCTTCTCAATTCCTAAAACTTTACGGGTAGCTATTATATTGATTCTAGCTCCAATATACCCACAATCAAGATTGGAAACAACGCAATTCCTGACCACTATTCGAAACAAACAAAATTAGTTCCCTAGAACCGTGTTTGTTCTATCGATACAATACAAACTGGTCTCTACCGTCGTTTGCTTTGAGAACACAATTTTAATGAGACTTTTCCGCAGTTTGTGAACTAGTGATGTCCAACGCTACTTGTTATAACATCTGATACAATATGGATACAATAGCTTCTTTGTGTTGTGTGGCTCGCTTTGTGGAACAACTCTAGTGTAGAATATTGCAGTCTTTGAATGTTGCTCGTGTTTGATCAACCACATGGGGCTTGCCGAAATGTGTATCTACGAATTATGCAATCTAAATGTCAGATTTCGTGTGGAGGTTTAGAATAATTTGATCTTCTCTTGTTTTGAGCACTACACTGTGATTAGAGGCGGTCTGTTCCCCAAATTCACGAGGTGTCCCAATTTAAGAATCTAATAGACTGGTTGTTACCTGCGGTTTCACCCTCATTTTGCTTACTACTCCGCTCCCTTATGTCGTAGCGTGATGTAAGATAGCCTATAGCCTTCCTCTATAAAAGTACTATCCTACACAAGTATTTTTAAATACCCAGTAGTTACAGAGCTTTGTAATATTAGTGTAGATACAATTTTATCTAGACACTTAAAAATAATTAGGACACATGTATTACTTATTTGTAATATATTGGGACCAAAAACTTTTGTTTCATACATATACATGTCTATATACGATTTGAGTAGATTCAAACAGTTGTACAAATCATGTTCTCATCGTTCATCAAGGCGGAATGTTTATAAATTATAATAGTTACCGTGACCCCGGAACATAAAGGGCAACCGAAGGAACATGAGTGGGTTTTATTCAGTAAAAGTCTGACACGCCCTCCCGCCGCACCCAGGACGGAAGCAGTCATTTGATGATTTCCCACTCCCAAGAAGAAAAAAAAAATCGTTCATCAAGACAGTCTTTAAGTGTATATAAAACATAATATTATTTCTACGTAGCTTAAGTACAGTAACAGAAAACCGAATTTCCTTTAATAAAAGTGGATCTAAACAAGAACTTATTCAGTTGCTAGGTGATGGAATACCTTGACTATACACTTTACAAGTTTGCTTGTTCTTCAAATTAACGAAGTTAGCGTCCTTAAATAAACCGGTATTATTGTTTGAGCTTAAATTCGGTTTACATTGTGAATAACCGAAAATCCCTTTAAATACATATTTGTAACTTGGAACTAGTTGCCAAGTATATTATGGAAGGCTGTGTATTAATAATTAATTAATGACGTTATCAGAACTGACTGAGTGATTGGTTTGGTTCTGCGTGTTGCGGGGTGGATCGGAACGAAATAGAGTTTTATGGCCTATGGGCAGTTCTTTGTGTGTGTGTCGATACAGAGAAAAATCCTGTTGAGAGGAAAAGTATTCTCAGCATAACAAAAAATATAGACACACAGAAACAAACGGTGAAAAAATGTTTTTAAATTTTCTCAATAATGACCAATTTATATCAACTGACAGTCCACCCTATAAGAGCGTTAACGAAGCAACACGTTGATCGAACACAAACATAAGTTAATTACCATTGGCAACACTTTCCATTGTCCGATTCTATACGGCTTTATTTACCTGTTTTAATCACGCGCATAACAGGATTTCACAACTGGCAACCCTTGCACGTTGCGCACGAAAATAAAGATGAATGGCAGCCATGTCCTTTTAATTAGTACTTAGTTCCGTGTCGGACTGATGACTGCGGGAACTTCTTTATGAAAACCGCTTAGAGGGATAATGAAAAAACTTTCCGCATTATTTTCTTGTTAAGCCCGTTGGTGTATTTTTAAAGTAAGTAAGCGATTTAATTAAATGTGGTTTACACAGTGGGCTTAAGAAGTCTATTTTTGGACTGTGATAAGTTAAGCCGATTGATTGCTTTCATAGTGAAGTCATTTAGGTTGTACGAGTTCTTGACAAAGCAGTCAAATACACTGCGAATTGGTTAAAAGTCCTAAACATAACATTAATAGAATTATAAGATTCGTAAGTGTCAATATTTGCTAAAATTATGCATGGACGAAGTCGTGACACATAATAATATGCTAGTCATTTGTCGTCTCAAATACAGAAAACACGAATATTAATCACCACGATTGCTTAAGGTGGTTTCATGTGAGTGTTGTTCAAGATAATCTTAGATACAAATACACTTAGTGTAAATGTTGATTTTATCATACAGACATGTATTATTATGAAAGGTACATATACAACGCTATACAATTATATAACGCATACTTAAATCACAGCTCCCGAAGCCAAACCACTTTAAACTGTAAGACACTAAGCTTTTCGAAAGTGGATAATAACTTTAAAAGGAGTTCTCGGTAATACACTAGCCCTGTCATAATATATCATGTTAAAATATACGTGACAATCCCCTTTTATGTGTCTCCTTTACTCTATTAAGATTTCCAATATATTCGAAGTGTCATGGCGGCTCAATTGGAAAGTTAATATGCCTACGAATCTCTTGACCATCGTCGGCATTTATGCTAATATTATATAGCTAAAGAGTTTGTTTGGTCGGATTTGAATTTTACTTTTAGGTTGGATATCCCATTTATCGAGAAAGGATTTAAGCTTTATATTGGTGCCGATTCTCTTGTGCATAAACTAACGTAAATTTAAGTTAAGTGATCTTTTTCTTTCCATTTCTTAAAGAAAAGGACAGAAGATACATTTTCAAATGTATCACATCCTGTCAAATTAGACAGCGCCTGATGAAAATTGACGTATATTTAGACGCCGTGTTTTTAAATTGCGTCTAAATATATAAATATGGAGTGTCTAAATTTGACAGGACTTAACTAATATTTGATCTTCTGTCTTTTTCTTAATTAAAAGGAAAGAGAAAGATGCACTTAACTTCAATTTACGTTAGTTTGTGCACAAGAAAATCGGCACCAATAACACGCTGCGACGTACATGAGCGGCGTAGTAATCAAAGATTTGAAATCATGGGGGACAGCTAGTCTACATATATGAGAAAAGGTGACCGTTCTCTGACCACCATAAACCTAGAGTAAGAATTTAAGTATTTTTGCCAACAAAAAGTCTCATAAGTAGTTTAAACTTAGCACCCAATTTTAACTAGTATTTAAGGGCTCTCGGGGCGCAGAACAAAGGGTTAACATATAAGTTGCTATTGCTGTGATCTGTCACCCGGAAATTGGCTAGGGAGCTAAACATGCTTATTAGCTTGGAACATAACTCTCCTCATAAAGAAGTAAATAAGCCTTCAGATGATAATACTTCTTTCAAATCACTAAATATTGTTGATCTATATATAAGCTGTACGTAGGTGTATATCGAATCTACTTAAAATAAAATATATAAAGTGAGTAACCTTTTCAAAAATATTTTACCCTATAACCTTTTTGTGAAGACGTAAAAGACTTTTTTTTTTCACCATTTCAGTCCCTTACATGTTCGTTTTTTTTTCTAAAGCTGTGTTAAACGTTATATAAAACAGTTACACAAATAGATGTATGTTTTCTTTGGCTATGGGCGATTATATAGATTTCCATGAACTTATATAAATTAATTCATGACTATATAACTATTTTAATTAAAATAAGAATTCTCTGTAGAATTAATTTGTAACTATGAATTTGACAGGAATGATGAATTTCATCCTTACTGTTTAGTTATTTTTATAATATATTTATGATTCTTCAACCATTGATTTGCGTACCTACAACGTTACTAACAAAGGCGTACAAATTCGGCAAAATTACCACACATAATTGAATAAACAAATTAACACTAACTGAAATAACAGAAAATCCACAACTTTAGAACCTAAAAGCTTGTGGCAGATTAAAAACTTAAAGCAAACTGCATCTCATATTCTTTAATCTGCCCAAAACAGGACAACTTTTAGCGGTATGATAACCTAAACCTATTTTCACAGAGTGCACAGACATAGTTCACACAGGGGTTAAAAGGCAATTATAACTTTACTGGACATTAAAAAAAACAGTTTCTGTAAGTGGATTTTGCATGGATGAAATGTATGTATGGCGTGAGTTGAAATATGGAGTGCAATTCAGTTTTTGAAACTGTTGTAGGTTTTGTAGTTTCGTATGCATGGAAGTAATTGTAGTACGAGTTAGCTTACTAGTAGTTTCGTTTGTTTTTGTTTCAATCTTACTAGTATTATATACGTGAAAGTTTGGTTTTAAGCCAAACCAAAGCTCGTCCCACAACAAACTCGGACCATTGGGACGAGTTGACGAATTTCAAAATTAATATTCTTCTCGTTCGTTATAGGTATTTCAAAGTCGGACACCATTTAAAGCTCGAAGACGGCTGGGTTGGATTTTTATGATCTTCAATTTGTTGGATTTGCAGAACCCAGAATAGCAGATGAAACAGCCAAGAAAAGAAAAAATCGTGATGAAAAATCATTTTTCAATACAACGACACCTTTTCATCATGACAGAAACATAGGCTATAAAGGACATTTATCACCACACATAAGTTTATTCAGTAACATTCGTGAGAATGCTCAAACTAAAAGTCTTTATTGCATTCATGTGTACATATACATTAGTTGTTACAAATAATTTGTTATTATCGCCACTCAGTTCGGCGTAAATGTTCGACCTAAAAGTCGCCTGTCCTGTTCCCCCGCGCTCGTGCGTTTGTCGGTAAAATGTTATACAAAAACGCTCGTTGATTCCTGAAATGAAGTTGTTACAAAACAGCGAATGCTTGATGTTCTGTTACAAGCAAATGCTCAAGTTTATCAGCCCCACTGGTATAATTCAAAGATTGAATATGTGTATCTTACTTTCAAAACGTTCCGGAAATAACGATGTCGCGTCGTCCCGAATACAGGTAAAAAACAAGCCCACATGCTCCGTTTTAATTCACATACAATTTTTTACTCCGGAGCAATCGTGATGTGAAAACCCTCAATGTTGGTGCCGCTGTTCGAACAGCGTTTTACTAAATCTTTTATTCAGATATAAAAAGAGGTTAGGAATTTCGCAAACGATAAAAATGCTCGGATAATCCGTAGATAGCATAGCGGCGGAATAGTGAAAAAGGACTTCACATTTTCTTTAACATTTTTACAATTTACACATAATGCGAGCGAATAAACATTTTTATGTGTCCTTTACTCTAGGTTCCTTTCTATCTTCGTGTTCAAACGTAACTAATATGAAAAGAGAAAGCTACAAAATATAAAGCTAAGTGTCAGAGACAGTAACGCCTCTGTCACAACACCAAGTGAAAAGGGACTGACACAAACAAATATTACTACAATACTTGTATTGTTAGACGAGGAACTATACCCGAGATAGAATCATCTCCATCTTCGTAATAAAAAACTAAACGGAATTGAAATGGGGACGAAATGGCAGAAATTGAGGCCGGTAATAGACCGTCTTCTCCGACCAAGTTTAAAGCTTAAGTACTTTGAACTGTACAAATTACGAGGCGCACTCTAAGAATGGAATTTTATGGAAAAAATGGCATTAAACTGGTGTTTACGACCTATATCTATATCTTTCATTCTTGCTTAGGAGTAATTTGAATCTATCGAGTAAACACGCAATAATCAAAATAAATAAGTATGAGTCGCATAATTTGATTACCTATTTTCAAGAAACGCCGCCACTACGTCGCGCCTACGATACGTCATATCCAGGCGTTAGTGAACGTATTGTGTGTTTATCATGTGCTGTAAACCCATAGGTACCATTTTCCGAACCCGTACCAGCATCGAACTATCGACAACAAAGTGTTACCATTAATTATAACGTCATCCAAATAATAGCGACCAAGGACCTCTTTTCCTGGTTCAGTTGTACGCAACAGTTCGATTGTTCTATTGCTGAATTTTAAACGTAATGTTTACTACCCCTGTGTTTGAAAATGGGGCAGTGCGACTCATGTAGAATTAATTGCCGGTGATCATGCAACCACTGAGGTTATATGGTTGATTCAACAGCTGTTTTGAGTTCAAACCGCTGATACGCATCTACAACAAATCGTGTAATTTATCAATGTGTTTTTATTGTGATTGAAGTGTTTCTATGAATATACCTTTCGAATACGTGTTATTTGAAGAATAAAAATGCTTTTTCAATTAAAATGAATATAGATTAAATTGGCTTTTTGGTAAAGCACATCAAGTTTCGTCTTTTTCCTAGAAAATATTCTCGTTATACGTTTCCAATGTCTGATTCCCCTTTTTCATGTTTCGTGAATTTTTCCTGGTAACACGTCAGCATGGAGCTAAGGACTTATTTTTCATGTCGTTTCCGATTTATAACTTAGATAGTAAATTGAGAGCATCGAAAAATGAAAGGAAAGAATTTATTTTTTAGCAAGCCAGCACGTGAATTATTATAATATCCGTTGCGTATCTTACCTTCGTGACACTTGACGGACAGGAGTAAAATAAGGCCGAATAAGATTCCTTTGCGATAGTTCTGAGGTATCGTGTCTAAAAAAGATAAGCATACATACGCAACCTGTAATCGCATTAAAAGTTATGGTTTTAACCACGGTTATCTTGAAGATAAGTCATTTTTAACCGACTTCAAAAAAGGAGGAGGTTCTCAATTCGTCTGTATGTTTTTTTTTTGTTTTTGAATGTTTGTTACGCGATATCTCCGCCAATTATAAACGGATTTTGATGGTTCTTTTTTTGTTTGATACGTCATGATTCAGGGGTGGTCCCATAAAAATTTTGTGGCGATCAATCAGTGCTTCTTAAAAAATTCACCAAGAACAAAAAAAAAAATTGACGAAATATTCATAGACGATGTGTGCTTTTCAAGTTTCTATTTTCGTTTTATAAGATTGTAAGTAGTTTTATTTTGAAAATAAATTACTTTGAAAGATACTTTAATACACAGTCAAACATTGGGAGTCGACCATGGGTCGACACTAAAAAGTAATAAATAAAAAACTTCTTCTGTTCTGCCAGTCAATTTGTGTTGCCACCGACTTCCGAAATTTTAGTTATTTTTGGGTTTTTAGATTTGAAGGCGAAAAAAGTTTTTTTTTTTGTTTTTGTATTATGTGTATATGTGATGATTAATTGCTGTTACTGTACAAAAAGGCTCAAAGGTCCCAATTATGTTTAGAAGCTTGCTTAGAAAATCAGTATATACACATTAGAAAAGACTACTCAAGAATAATCTTATACCTATTTCTTCGATAGCCACTTACAACAGATTGATTTGAAATTGAGTTTCAAAGGAATTAGGAAAAAGGTCTTTTAACCCAGGTCAAAGTAAAATGGCGCTCTGGAGTTAAAATGTATAATATTACTTTTTACTTTGACCGCCTGCGATGCTTTACACCTTTTTTACAGAGCAATATTGCGTAAAATCTTGTACAATATTATACTAAAGTAATATTGAGGAATTACGGCGCCCGTTTACACCTTATCCTAAAGGATTATTAAATTTTGTAACGTTATTTCTGCGTATTCACAAAATAGGAAAACCAAAATATTCGCAAAGGAAAAAGTATTTATGAACAACCATCTCTATGAGTTAAGTACTGTATGTGGTATGTACACCTTTGTATTATTTTTTATCAAATTAACTTTGTTTCCGTATGTATCTTCATTTCTTATTATCAATAATAAATTATATGTGTGTAAAAATCGTATTACTTAAAATTCCAATTATGAAAAACCAAAATCGAACATAACACGAAGTTCGCAAAAACGATAGCGCAGTTTGTTTCCTAATATTTTTTATCGATAATCATAATCGTATTTTTCACACGAAATCCAATTTCTCTCCGATAAATTGTGGTCCATGACAAAAATTAATAGACATCAAAATGTACTTTATTGAAAAGCTTAGAGGGAACAATTTTCTCTAACTCGTGTACCGAGTTTAATGGGCGCTCAAGAGCCGAATTTGGGGAGAACCATAAAACAAATAGTTAAGCACTCCATATACTTCTTTATGTTTCTGTTTAGCTCCTAAACTTCGTTTCCACGGCAATTCTCAGACCGAAATAAGACTGAAGCGATAAACGAAACTAAATTGAATTTGCACAGAGCCTCTAAAAATTTTTGTTGAGCTGTTAATTGCTGGCTCAGAATACAAGTATGTATGTGCAAATTTTGTAAATCTTTAACTAATTTTCTGATGAATGTACTGGGTATTCATACTGTACGGGTTTTCAAAGTAATTAAAAAAGTATTTTGCTTGGTCAGAAATTGTTTAACGTATTGCGAATTCCACCTCAATATTTGACCTTAACATAAATATCGAAAGGATATTAAATTATTTTCAGAATTTTCATTTAAATTTCCTCAACCTTTCTAAATAAATTCCAGTCCACCGCACATTTCGAATCACTAATTTCGAACAATTGATTTAAACCTCTCCTCAAAACTTAATCAAAACAGCCAACCGTAAAACCGTGAACCGGCGCGTAGTTTGTAGTTTCCATTTGACATGAGAGGCAATCGCTGCGGTCTTTGCAATCGATACGAACAACCTGCCCCTATGAGCGACGTGACTCGGATACCAATCGGATACTTGAACCAATTGAGACGATATCCTATTAACTGACTATTAATTTTGATAGAATTTTCTGTGTTTAGGAAGGGTGGGAACCCCAAGTATTAAGCATGTACTAAGTAGGCAGTAAGAAAAAATGTTACTGTTGTAATCAGTCTGTTCAAAAAAATAACAGAAAAATGAAGCAAATAATTTTTTTTAAAATTAGGTGTATTAATAAATATAGATATTTTTTTTTTATTGTACTAGCTATGTAAGATACTGCGCAAGCGCACTTAAAACCAACCAATTTATAAATAAAAAACTTCTTTATTATGAAGATAGTCCTCAGTGAAAGACAAACATTTTCATGTCCTCAGTATACTAGACTTAAGAGGATTTTCTCTTTTATTGTCTATAGATTATAAAATTAATCTAAAATGGAGCAAGATTTCGCTAAGCTACTTGGCTGAAAAGAAGCTATCGACGATAATGACAACCTATTACTTATTGCACCTTCCCTTCTCACCAGGTAAACGATTTCAAAGGCCAGTCTCAGTTACAGCTGCTCTCAGGCAGAGTTCCAAAGTTAAATGCAATTTAACAGTTTCCAACATTTACGCTTTGTAATTGAACTACAAACTCTGCGCACCAATAGAGTTGTTAGCGACGCCCTAATACGAACTAACTTTAATATCCTTCTCATGTTGTTCATTGGGTACGTTCTAAAAATTAGTTCTTTACACGGAATGCTTTTGATTTAGAGACGACAATCTATCTACCAAAGAGAACGGTTACCTTTTAGGGGTAGCGAATCTTTGGTTTTACAGCATTCAAGAAAAAAACATAAAAACAATTAAAGTTTATCCATGGGGACCAAAGCAAAAATGTGGACGTAATAAAAATTGTGTAACAGAATACTTTGGCCGTTTTCCAGCGCTACGATAACACTAATAGGACCAATTAAAATTTGTTATTTCCGAAAAAAACCTGTTTCTGTTCGTTTTTCCAGTTAGCAAGGGTAGCGGAATTTTCTGCTTATAATCAGCAGCAATAGTAATTATTCTCAAATTTGTTTCTTCTTAATTAACGAATAATGTACAATTGTACATTGTGACTATTTGCGTGTGAAATAATTTGTTCAGCGTCATGCGTCGCGCGAACGTGTTTGACATTTGATCGTGTCAAACAAAACACTATGTTGGCTAAAAGACCCTGTTTCACATGCGTATAAATTAGACATTTTGTTTCGTGTGACGGCCCATTATATAAATCGTGTAACAAAATAAATTAAAGCGCTTATTTGGTCGAGTTATCGTTCGTCAAAGTCTTCTCCTTATTTTATATGTAATGACAATTTCTGAGAGAAAATAGGTAGCCTGGCTTTTCATAATGTAAGTCAAATGTTTAATTTCCTTGGTGAGATCTGTTTAGCCCGTCAACGCTTAAGCTCGGTCACCGACAAATTAATCTGTCGTTTGCAGCACGACAGCTCGCCAGCTTTTCTGTGTACTTATGCAAAAGTCGACGATATTAAAATAAAACACCTATGACATGTCAAATTACAAATTTGATATTTAAGTTGATATAAAAGCTTCAAAGCGAGTAGGTAGGTTTATTCTCTTTTGAAGTATTGTCATAATAATTACATTTACAACTCTAGTTGTTAATAACATGATCAAAAGTTCAATTTACGAGAAGTCACTAACTAGGAAGAACTTGTGTAAAAAATTACGGCGAGTAATATTTTTCATCCTAGGTGCTATTAAATTACACCGCCTCGCATACCCAGGCTCTCGAGAACATTTCATTACTTTTTAATTGCGTTAAATGAAACTACTGCTATTACTCCAAATAAAAATTCAGTGAAAAGATGCAGTAACTCAAGTTGTTTATTTCCATTAGACCATAAAGGCACTTTGGAACGCTGATTTATGTATATCTGCAGTATAGTGGCGTTCTAGATGCAGTGAGAGAGATTCGGACAGATCAGGAAGACAGTAAACAAACTCAGTTATAAAGCTAAACTAACCTAACCTAACTTGGTTCACCTACCATCTGTTTCCTGATGGATAGCTACAACCACTTCAATATTAAGTAAATAATTTTTGAGTCTAGTGATAGACAATTAAGTATAATGAATATATGAGGAAACGTAAAGGATTTTTAATTACGATATGATGTAGGCTATAAAACTGAATTGTACTGAAACCAGGCCCTTTCATGCTCAAATTACTTCATATTTCGACTTTTACCTTACTCAATCAAGTAATATAACCTTTATTTTATATTTGTACCTATTATAAACAAGCAGGTGTAGTAAAGCTTGAGTTATGAGGTTAATAATTATATTTCGTTGAGTAGGTCGAAGCGATTACATCTTATAAGGTCCGATAGCGCCCCCTGTGGCTTTTACTGGAACCGTGTCGTATTAGATTACGATAATGCACTAAGTTATAACAGCTGGGCGGGAGGTCAAGTGAGCAAATTATCAGTGTTTTAGGGCCCATTTTATACAAAAAATGGACTAAAAGAGTCCTAAGAGATACTTAATGAAGTTTTCGTTTAAAGGTTATTTTTATGAAAACATGACATCTCTTTTTACCTGTTTTACCGGCTTATTTTTTTGGTGAGTGGGAAATCATCAAATGACTGCTTCCGTCCTGGGTGCGGCGGGAGGGCGTGTCAGACTTTTACTGACTCCAAACCCACTCATGATCCTTCGGTTGCCCTTTATGTTCCGGCGGGGTTATTACCTATGAAACAGCAAGCAGCAATATTTGCGCAGTGATCGCGCGATCACCGCGCGATCGTCAAAAAAAAGCGTATTATGTATGAACCGATTGCTAATCGCTCGCTGATTGTTCTAATGAACTTATTGCTACGATGACGATAAAGTAGCAATCGCTGGAACTAATTAAATATCACCTTTAACAAAAAAAAAAACATAACTTTGCTCTTAAAAACCATACTAAATACGAAACCACCAAACGAAAAATGCATATTTTAGTTAACTGATTGCTACACAGAAGCAGCACTATCGCTAGATTGCTATTTGACGTGACGTATTTTGAATTGACGTTTGAGCAGAAAATATTGCTATGCTTACATAACGCGATCGCTCGGCTATTGCAAGATACGTAATCCCGGTGCCGGTCACTGTTTTACCGGTTACACTTTCGTTATAGAATAGACACAATTGATATAGGTAAATGGATTTTAAGAAAAAATAATCCCGTAATACTTCTATTGGCTTAGAAGGCACGTCGTGTCATCAGGATGATTATTTCGACATCTTGAAAAGTAATAAAAATGAAAAAGTTACGGAAATGAATCACAATCGTACGAAAATATGTTCGGTAGTTTTTGATATTATCTCGTTTCAACATAAAGGCAGACATCGGGTGCTGTGATATACAACATGTCCCGGAATAAACGCACACCACCAGACACCCCAATTAGAATATTATGTTATAATCATAATACATACACTGAATTTTTATTATTATGTTTAAAACACTGTATTTTTTTTATAAATTAGTTGTACAGATTGTAGGAGAAAATTATAGTCACAATACAAATCTACGCATGCACACAGTCGCACTTGCATAAGGGTCTAGCGTAGTAGGTATTTTATCCATTTTAGTTAGTTTTGACTGTACAGCGGAAGTGTGACAGCAGTTTACGTAGTTTCAATATTTTTTGGGATAAAATATTACATATATTAAAACTAAAAAAAACCGGTCAAGTGCGAGTTGGACTCGCGCAACGAGGGTTCCGTTAATGGAAAGTACCCTATAGGTTTTGAATCCCTCGCAAATATCTAAATGCAATATAAACCGCCCTATCTTTTTATTGCGTTGATTTAGAAACTTGAGTTTTTCACTGCTTTAAGAGATAGCAGACCTAAGTATGTGATATTAATTTCAGCTTGATATCTCGACGCGTTTCTGAGAAAAAGGGTCTTGACAGGCGGACTAACGGGAGGATGGACGGATGTGAACTAACTACAATCTTATGGTTTTCAGAGTTTTTTCTTTTACTTGTGCTACATGACCTTGCTTTTTGCCGAATTTCATGATTCTTGGTCAATGGGAAGTACCCTATAGGTTTTGAGTTTTGATTCCCTTGCACATGTCTAAATATGCAGTATAAACCGCCGTATCTTTTTGTTGCGTTAATTTAGAAACTTTATTTTTTTTATTGCTTTGAGAGATGGCAGACCTAAGTGTGTGGATATTAATTTCAGCTTGATATCTCGACGCGTTTCTGAGAAAAAGGGTCTTGACAGACGGACGAACGTAATGACGGACGGATGTGTACTTACTACAAATTTACGAAATTTACCGTTTTCGGAGTTTTCCCTTTACTTGTGCTACATGACCTTGCTTCTTGCCAAATTTCATGATTTTAGGTCAGAAGGAAGTACCCTGTAGGTTTTGAGTTTTGGTTCCCTTGAAAATGTCTAAATATGCAATATAAACCGCCGTATCTTTTTATTGCGCTGATTTCGAAACTTGATTTTTTCACTGCTTTAAGAGATAGCAGACCTGAGTATGTGATATTAATTTCAGCTTGATATCTCGACGCGTTCCTGAGAAAAACGTTCTTGACAGACGGACGAACAGACGGACGCCTGATGTAAACAAACTACAAATTTACGGTTTTCGGAGTTTTTCCTTTATTTGTGTTACATGACCTTGCTTCTTGCCAAATTTCATGATTCTTGGTCATTGGGAAGTACCCTATAGGTTTTGATTCTCTTGCAAATTTCTAAATATGCAATATAAACCGCCGTATCTTTTTTTTGCGTTGAATTAGAAACTTGAATTTTTCACGGCTTTGAGTGATAACAAACCTGAGTATGTGATATTAATTTCAGCTTGATATCTCGACGCGTTTCTGAGTAAAAGGGTCTTGACAGACGGACGGACGGACGGACAGACGGACAACAAAGTGATCCTATAAGGGTTCCGTTTTTACCTTTTGAGGTACGGAACCCTAAAAATTACAAAAATCGATTCAGTAAACGATTCTGAACAAACTGTTTTCTCAAAGTGCATTAATTAAGTTACACATTGTATATGATGTATAACTACGTGTGTGAATACCGTCGATACCATATACCATATTGCTCCACATGTACATGTCATGTATTTGAGCCGTGGCCCGTGGCTAGAACGTAGGTAACACATGGATTGGTCGTGCAAGAGACGTAGACGTTTGTGTTAAGTCCGTGTCAGGTCCATTTTATATTGACATTGTGTTTCGTAACAAACACAATTCAGTTGAATAACCAAATTGGATATGTTAAACACATTATAATTTCTATAAGCACTATAATTACTTGATGTGTCTTAAAGCATGGTGAATATTAGCACCAGCAATCTACGTACGGAGCTTTTTCTCTAATCTTTTTAATTTTTATTTATTCTTTTACTTACAAAGAAAACTATTGTGAGTAAAGTAAACAATTTAAATAATATTATTATAACTACAACCAAAACACAAAAGAAAACAGCCTTCTAGAACAAACCTTTCATACCATAGGTAGACTTCAAAGAATCAAAAACAAATCAAAAGAAATCCCGAATGTTTGTTTACACCTTCCCATTCTTTGATTGGTGAACTATGTAAGTGTGTGTGAACTTGTAAAAGACACTTTGCACTCGTTACCCTCACAAACATTCCTCAACAGTTAATCGATACTCGACGCGGTGGGAATCGGTTTACTGGTTCTTTTCGATCATTAATCCGATATGAGTCAACACCTCGGTGTTTGTTTATTTACTTAGCGGTTTTAGGAGCGAAGGAAAACACTTGATTTTCCGATTTCGGAATTGCATGCAATTTAACATCGTGTTTACGTACAAAGTATCTCGCTGGTATTTTTCCTGGAACTGTTACTCATAACATTACGCTAAAATACAGCAAGATTTCCATTTAAATTATAATGTAGAGAGATGGCGACCATAAAAATAAATTAAGATACAATCTTAAAAATATATTTATTCTCGTAATTTAGACACACAGCGTACAAACCTTAGGTTTTCAACCCACATCAAAGCCGAACACTTATCCCAGTAAATCCCAGATGAGTATAACCAGAAACAAAAATTTACAGGATTACTGCGATCGAAAGTATCCAAAAGATGGTATCCGCATTCAATTTATCGACTAAGTTATTTTATGAGCAAAGTCAGGCGTCCGGAGATTTATGGAAGCGATTTGTAGGCACGACCTATCTGCCGATAAGTGACCCTTCGCTGTCCGATGGTCCTTTAGGACACCGCTAACAAGCTTACTCGGGACACAAGGACCACTACACTTAAAGTGTTTACATTTTGTTAATGTCAGGGATTTATTCGGTGACAGGTTTTAAGTAAGCAAACTGTGAATTAAGCAAATTGTTAAAAAGGTTTTTAGCAGAAAAGGCTTGTAATTTTACGTTGAAAGGTATTGGTACAAAAAAATTCAACGGTATTCTATTCCAATGGTACATGCAGATTGTAGATACCACAAATGATGTAAGAACTTACAGGCCAGGACTTCTCTGTCCTGTTTGAAAGTAGAATCGATACTTACAATATCTGTGCACAGTTAGAGATTTATAAACAAAGCGAGAATTCGTAATCAGAGATCGGTAATCATGGCCAAAAGTGAAGATTTTTTGCATTGTAAAACCCCGTGTATGACTGTAATCCTCTAAAGCGTTCATGCTTACGTTAATACATCCTTATCGAAAACATCTTGACGTGTTGAAGGGTCGGCCGACCCTTTATAATAAAATTAAATTCGTGTTATATTGAAAAGGTGACGGCCGTCAGTCATGTGAATAGTTGATGAGTTACACGAGACTAGCGAGGGTAGGCCAACAAATAATTTGAATATGATTGATTTCTGAGAACAATAATTATTTTAATTCTGAGGGAATATAGCTACTTAGCAAAACCACTTAAGTTGGAAACTCATCGTCGAGGAAATTGCTGCACATAGCAGTGTATGTAGGAAGCGTAATCTCAGAGGAATAAACAGTATTCCAATAAAATTATGAATGTTAAAGTTTATAAGGAAGTATGCATTTTGTTGAAACTTTAGAGAGAAATATAGCTTAATACTACAGAATAGGACATAGGCTACACAACATCACATCACACAAAAGATTAAACGTAGCACGGGTGAAACCATGAAGGACATGAAGTTCATGAAGGATTTTGCAGTACATACGACTTTCCTAAATTCTTTTTAAGGAATGTTACATTTCTACATAATATAAAACAAAGTCGCTTTGCGCTGTCTGTCACAGTCCTATGTTTGCTTAGATCTTTGAAACTACGCAACGGAATGTGAGGCTTTTTAGGGTTCCGTACCTCTAAAGGTAAAAACGGAACCTAGGATCACTTTGTTGTCCGTCCGTCAAGACCCTTTTTCTCAGAAACGCGTCGAGATATCACGCTGGAAGTAGTAAAAAATCAAATTTCTAAATTAAATCAAAACCTATAGGATACTTTCCATTGACCTAGAATCCTGAAATTTGGCCAGAAGCAATGCATGTAGCACAATTAAAGGGAAAATTCCGAAAACCGTAAATTTTTAGGTTGTTCAAAAAAAAAAAAATAATGTAGGTATACATTTTGCAGAAACCTCGTAGCGCGAATCTAACACGCACTCGACCGGTTTTTTTTATAGATATAATTATTTATTTAAAGTGCAAAGTGAAGGCGCTTGTGCGAAATAAATCCTACAAAACTGATCCTCCGATTGCTAATAATATACAATCCAGCGTGATTGACAAAACAATAAGCGTTTTATTTCGATGAAGCCCAGTCGTAAACCGGAGCTCTAACATGGCAAGCGATGGGGGTCTTTAAGACCTTACGTACGATTAGCAAAGGTCAAGTTTATTGTCATACTCAAGTCTTTACGACTCCGAGTGGAGTCAGGGTTGAGGGAAATGGATCTAAGGAGGTAGACTAACAATAGACATTGAGTTTGCGCAAAATAATCACGAATTTTTGGAAGTTTCTTGCTAACTGCTGAACAGTCTCCTTAATGCATGCAGAATCTAACATCCTTCGTTAACTCAATACTTATATTATAAAGCTGAAGAGTCTGTTTGTTAATCTCAGGAAGTACGAATTAAAAGAGGAAAGCTCTAGGCGTATACTGTCAGGCTACGTCCTACGGGGGTAGAATGGAAACCAAACATGCGGGTGAAACCGCGGGGGCAACTGGTTATTGAAAAATAGAAACGTTTATTTGAACTGATTGCTGAGTGAGTACTTATCGTAGTAATGTTGTTGTGATTTCTTAGGTTTGATCTTTGCTAAAACCACTTTGAAGTTGTCTACGGCGCCAACGGGGTGCAAAGTAATAGCTAAAGATAAAGTTAAGGGACTCATGCCATAAAGCAAAAAAAAATTTAATTTGCTATGCCTTATTTTATTCCATTTGACCTGTCTGAGTTAATACGAGAAACAGTATCATAAAACGCAAAATCGAAATAAATTATTTCAGATTTATGGAAAAACTAGTGTTTGCTCTGCAATAGTGCTACTTTACACGCCCACTTTTTGTATTATATTCTAAACCCTATATTTAACGCAATAACGTCAGAAATAGCGTGTGGGTATTTAAAGGTGGGTATAACCCTTAAATGCCGACGGTACAGAATAAGTGAGCGACATTTAACGTCAGTCGAAGCCAGTGGCGTGACCAAAAGCTGTAAAGCTAATTTAGAAATCAGCATTTTGTCCAATTACTCAGTTCGCCGCGTCCTGTCAGTTAAATGTGATGTCATGGCTATTCACGATCCAACCAGTCAAGTATGTCGTGCAAAAGTGCTCGTTTAAATATTACTTACATTCAGTCTGCCTAAGCAAATTTGATAAAAGCCGAAATACGATTGGTGGAGTAGAATAAAAGGCGATGTATGTTCCAAATGTGGAGTTTACTTTTTGTGATTTGTTATTTATTACACGGCACAGATAAAATGGGAAAACGTCAGATGCGTTAAGTGTTCTCCCAATCTTATCGCAGAACGTCTCCGAGTCATCTCTCGTGAGTGATTCACCGCGTCACTGGCTTCGCGATACTTTTTTTGTTTTAATAACATCAGATAGGTACGTATTTTACTCATTTTGTTAGGCAATCTTTGTTTATTCATTAATTTAAATGTCGAAGAAGTCTCTAAATAGGTACAAATAAGAACCTTATAAGCAAACTTCAATATTTTAATTTTGAACTTTAAATTAATTCATTAACAAGATAGTTACTAATTAATTTAAAATTGATACAAGACATAAGGAATGTTTAATGACTCATGACCTATTTTGGGAAGCACAGATTGGTGTACAATGTACTAATAAATAATATATGACGTTTCACACTCGACGCTCCTTAGTTAGATTATATGTCGTAGGTGCCATACAGAAACTATGCAAACTTAAAGCATTACAGTAGAGCCAAATAAAGTACCCTGTAATAATTCAAATATAAATATACCATGGGTCTAGTTTGTAGCCTAAACCATAAAAGAAATGTGACATTTGTACTTAGTTACTTATTTTTGAGAATATTGTATTTTTGACTTCTAATTAACAGACAGCCGTAGGCCATACCTAAATATATTTCCCAGTACTTATTGGATGCGTTAGATTCGGTCCACATATTGTAGGAAATTCTTTTACGGCGTTCGAGCTGCCATTAAAGGTTCACGACCTCCACAGGGTTCTTTTTCCTCATGTCCACGAAATGAGTAAGAATTTCTCACGTATCATCCTTAGCATGTCTACAAGAATATAGTTGCACAGTGCGTCACAGAGTCATCGACGCGGGAACTGGGTCGGCCATATTTGTCGTTTTGGCGGCAAACGGCGTCAAATTGCCGCCGCCATGGAATGGACTTGCGCCACAATAACACCCTTCGTATGGTAAACATTTGTAGCCTGTCATCATTACATCGCGGTACGATTCACTAATTCTGACGGGCGCTATCGTTAGATCATATTTGTGACACATGTTTGAAGTAAACAAGTGATTTATTAAACCCAAAGGGAATCTTAACAATGATGGATACCGCTGCTCGTTAAAACAACAATAAAATAAACATCTATCTAAACCTAATAAGCTTTTGGTTTGTTTTGTTTCTAAATGAAACAAGTAGCCGTAGGTAGAGATGATATTACTCTTTTTATTAGTAAACATAAAAACAACAAATATATTTTATTGTAAACCCTTCATAAGTCAACAAAAACAAATTAAATAAATGACACACAATTTGTCATAACATAACATTTTGTTCAATGATTTATGTTTGGGACATGGAAAATGATTCATAACATTCTCGCCCGCAGTATGATTACGGTCTTTTTGTACTTTTCGTACTTATGTGCGTCGGTATAATACAATAAGGCACCTGTAATGGATATAGAAATATTTCAAGGCTGAAGAACGAGGTCAGACGTGCCTGCAGACTATCAGACGAAAAGCGGTGATCAATCTTGACCGGAAACTTTTAAAAGCCTTCAAATATAACTTTTAAAGTGCTACGTCAAACTTTCCCGCGAGGATAATTGTAAGCCAGTGTTAAATTAGATCCCAGGACATGATGTACGTCGTCTTTCTTGTGATTTATAACGTAATAAAAGCTTCATGTAGTTGAAGAAGATGTTACCCACAATTTCTCTTTCACGCTGTTTTTACGTTGTGATAAGTTCATTGGTAAAGCAATGTTTGCAGTATTTCACGCGAATAACAAAAGCTCACAAACGACAATAGCGCTCGGTTCCCACAATAAACATTACAATGCTGGAGCCACGGGTTCGCATTGAAGCGCAAAAACGCCTTCACGCCTTTCCAAAGGCTCTACGATATCTATATACGTAAGCGCCAGACAAATCTAAATGTATTTCCTAAGATACGGTTACAAACCGTGTCTTCAGCTAGTAATTCTTTTTTAACAAGTCGAGCGTGAAAAAGTTGTGTGATGTGACTTGAAAAGTATTGGTGCCACGACTTGGGGAGTTTAAATTCATGCCGCGATTCGTCGAGGTGTGATTTAATTCGGACTCGGAGCTATTTTTTGCGAAGCGAGAGTAATGCTTCACGGGTTGCTACTCCCCACTAATACGGGGACTATTTTAAGTTGGTCTCGTAGAGCGTCTGTCGAACCATTTTTAAACGGAATCGAGAATGTAAATTAAGTTTGGTGCTTTTTTAGAACCTGTGGGTGTACAATTGATTGGATGTCTTGAGAATTTAGAATGATTCTATAATGGATTTGTTTCTAGTACGTGTTTTGCGTCCGAAAGATCAAAAATGTAGAAACATTTTACGAAACAATAAAACGTTTTTAAGCTTGATATATGACACAAAACACCGCTTATCGTATAGAAATAACAGTGACATTATACATCGGTCATAAAAATAATTTAATAAAAGGGCATTGCACCATAAAAGTAAATCACTTCATTAACCAATATTGAGAGGTATTTATCAGATCAGTTGATGACACTCGAGTGGCTATCAGACTAATGAAGGCACGATTGATTACTTTTATCGCATTGATATGCTAATATATTTTGCCTCTTTTGTATAAAATTCTTCTATTATCGAACTTTCGGATGAATATATTAGTAATTTATGTAAAAACTTAACTTGCTTAGTTGGTGCTTGTTGTAATTGTTAAAACGAAGTTATTTTACAAAATGGCTTATTTAATGGTTTCAATGAAAAAAATAATATTATGAATGTATAAACTTTAGAGGATTTCTGTTTTTTTATTTATTTATGAGATTGGAATTATTGTTTATGTTAGTTTATGTTAATTTTTGTTTCTTGAGGAATAGTATAGACGACCTACGGAAGCGGAGCGTTCAATAACGATGCGGAAAGAACTGCGGAGGACAGCCTTTTTCATACAGCTAAATTAAAAATAGAGATGATAAGTAAGATAAAACAACTGCGTTAATTTTTTGATTAAATTTAGATTTTCCGCAAATTTCCACAAATTTGAATTTTCTCAAAAGTAATTAGTGATATTGAAAACCATTTAATCAGACATTTCAATCAATTTGTATTCGAGCAAAAGCATACGAGCTGAAAATAGACGACCTTTTGTGCCATACCATTTAAAATTAAATCAGGTATTTTTAATATAAATATTCTCCATATTTTAAATTGGAAAAGAACCTTTGGCTATTTTTATTACCAAAAATATATCATGAAGCTGAAATATTCTTAATGATGATATAAAAAGGTCACCTATCGTAATTTTCACGTAAGGTATTTTGGTTAATCGAAATTCTGAACGGATTAATATTAAAGTACCCATATTTATGACGAAGTGCGTTAAATATAACTTTGAGCTATTATTATTTTATACGGTGTGACGTTTAGCTGCCTTCCTCAGGAGTTGGTGTCAAATATAATGTCTGAGACTTTTACTAAGTACATGGTTAGTTATTACTACTACTACTTAAGTTAAATAACTGTTATTGTAATATACTATTGATCGGATTGTTGATCAACTGGTTAGTGATCTGATTGCCAGAGGCCGAGGGCCTGATTGGCCCAGGACAAATAACTGGGATCAGATGCTGAGAGAAGAGCATTATTGTTCGTTTGGGATCAGATGAAAGTGTGTGTGTTGTTCCGTGATATACATAACTTTATTTATTATTAAGTAAGTAACTGTATTTTGAAGCAAGAGTCGCAGATTTCCCCATAACAACACGAAAGTTGTGATTTGTGGTTGATTGTTGGAAGCCGATAAAATGTACTATCTACATTCATTATAATATATAGTAAAAAAAATCTACAACACACCAAAATCACTCAATCACCGTCAATAAGCTACCGATATATCACTCAATCCTCAAACGCACAGATACGGAAAAGACCAAGAAAAGGCTCTATTTATTATAAATATTTATCCACAAACACTTGTACGTTACATAAATAAGTAGCAAACAAGTTCTAAGTAGGGCAAATCCTGTTTTTCATGGTCCGTTGGTCGCGAACGGCGTGGACGGTCCCTTAGGGGCCAGGCTTAGGGCCATCGTTGTCGAACGCGTGGTGTAATCACCCGGGCACTGACGGCCCGCGGTTATTTAAACTTCGATGGTTCCTGAGTGGGAGGTTACCTACACAAGAATCACCGATCCTGGGTAAACTGGTGTGGGAAGCGCGGTGAGAGTTGTAAAATGGTTAGGTTGAATGGGGTTTTTTACGTAAGGTTTTAATTTTGTAATTATTATTGACAATAAATAATATAGCAATACATTAGTATAAAATGAGCAAATAACTGTACAAGATTATACTAAAAATAAAGAGAAATTAAATTTAAAATATTTAAGTATTTAAGATAAAACGTCCGAGAGAGAGTGATGAAGAAGGGAGGTCACGACCCTACCCTACCCGACGAGCACTGAGAAATACGACGCAAGGAGGAGGAAGATAAAACGATACATAACTAATAGATATAGCGTAGTGTTTAAGTGTTGTAAGTTTAATAAGTTATTCATGATCTTCAAATTGTGATATATATTAGGTTGGGCACGCCGTTATAGCGGCGGTAAGACCCCTCTTTGAGGAGTGGCTGGAGAGGCGTCATGGCACTCTCACGTTTCGCCTGACACAGGTCCTCACCGGACATGGTCAGTTCGGGAGGTTCCTGTGTCGGATTCGGGCGGAAGCGACGCCTGGGTGTCACCACTGCAGTAACGGTCGCCTGGAGGACACGGTCGAGCACACAGTTGAGGTGTGCCGCGCATGGGCGGAGCATCGACGTGTCCTCGTAGAGGCGATCGGCGGCGGTGACCTCTCGCGCCCGGCGCTGGTTCAGGCCATGCTTCGGGGCGAGACGGAATGGGATGCCGTCGCCTCCTTCTGCGAAGCAGTTATGCTAGTGAAGGAAGCGGCGGCGCGCGAGAGGCAACGACGAGCCTCTCGCCCCGGACTAAGACCCAGGCGAAGACGTCGAGAGTCGCAAGACGACTACCGGCCACCGTAGGCGCGGTTCTGCGGATGGCGAGCGATGGGTAGCTCGCCGCCCGGCTAGGACCAGGACCGCGTAGACGGCGCGTTTTGTTCCACGCGCGCCTCAAAGAGAAGGAGTCAGCACAGGAAGGGGCCCAACAGGGCCAACGCCTGCCGGGGTTGCGGAATGTTTATAATAGTTACCGTGACCCTGGAACATAAAGGGCAATCGAAGGAACATGAGTGGGTTTTAGTCAGTAAGAGTCTGACACGCCCTCCCGCCGCACCCAGGACGGGAGCAGTCATTGGATGATTTCCCACTCAACAAAAAAAAAATATATATATATACCTAATATATATATATATTAGGTTATTAAATAACTAAAACGGAGCTTCTTCTCTTCAACTCTATTCTATTTTATTCTTTTCTATCTTGTCACCTAAAGGGTCCATAATTAAAGATCCGACCTAAAATTACTTATGAAAAACAATAAAGACATTTAATTTATTGCTGAATTAAGCGTGAAGTTGCTGCGTGTTGCGTGAAGAATCGAAGTCTTGAAGTCGCAACTCGTCGCACGGAAGTCAAAAAGACACCCTTTCTTTATACATAAAGAATATAGAGCAGCCTTCAGCAGTGTCAGCACGAAAGAGCAACGACCTTGAAGTGAATAAATCATACTAATCGATCCTCAGAGCGAAAACCCTGACAAACACATTTTATCTTTTTACTTTCCAGCCCTTCTTTCTAAAGAAATGTACGTCGCTTACGTAATCCTACGTTGCTATAAAGAAATTTAGAATTAAGTTAGCATTTAGATTTACATGGTAAATAAAAGATTTCACGTCAGTCTTTTCAGAAGCAAATGTGTTATAATTTCTTGGCTACAATAATATTTCCTGCTTATTATTATTTTATATATTTATTATATATTTATTGCTGGACAAAAGCTTCAGAGAAGGCATGGACATTTACTTCAATGCATGATTAAGGCGGATTACCAAATTGAGACTTTTATCTGTACCAAAACAAAAAAGAGTTGTGTTTTGGTTGTAGGGGGTAATATCAGGAACCAATGATCCAATTTATTATTAGGAACCCACATTATTTATAAACATCCCACATTATTTCTAAAAGTGCGGGCAAAATTTAGTTTTAGTGTAGTTAGGTAGCAAGTAGTTAATATAAATCTCGCTGCCATTTATGCCACATCTAGTTTGTTGTAACTTCAGATTCTGTTTTATAATCTGTGGTTGTAACTTACTGTATCCGTGTCGGCGCGGTTGGTGATAATAAGTTGTAAGAATCTACCCACTATTTCTATTTTTTTTTTATTCTCTGTACGTTTGTTATTTTGTTATTAAAACTTGTATTCTAGTTTCTTAGTAAGTGAATTATTGTTAATCCTTTTCAAAAAATAAAGATCTTAAACCATAAATCCAGGCTTTTTACCATGTTGTCCTTCACCGATATTAGAATGAATCTTAGAAAGATCAAAATATAACCAAAGACTCACTAGTATTTGCCATCTTATCACGATACTAACCATACTAGGGTTTTGGTTACTGCTTCGCTCCCGCGAGACATAGCGTGATATTATTGAATAGTCAAACGAACTTACCTGTAAGTGAAGTTCGACGGTAATTATGCTTGTTGCTGTCTTGTCCGAAGATGATGTAAGTATACAAGTGTAGTACGGTCATTATTCCACCGGCGTCACATAATTTTGAAGAAAAAAAAAAAAATGAAACTAAACGCATTCTATATGCGCGCTCCTCTGACACTGGAAAACTAGCCTCATTAAGTTCACAGCAATTTTATTGGTTTTACAACACAGGGCCCATGCTCATGAGCCCATTAGCATGGTATGTTTGGGTTGGGAGGGACTCATCATCTTCGGACAAGACAGCAACAAGCATAATTACCGTCGAACTTCACTTACAGGTAAGTTCGTTTGACTATTCAATTATGCTTGTTGCTGTCTTGTCCTCGATGATGTAAGTATACAAGTGTAGATGTTCAAAGAGCAGTTGTAAAATCAATAAACAATTATTACAAAATAAACAAGAGAATAACAGTCTGATATTGTTATTTTTCATAAAAATTAATAAAAGGAAAACTCAAACAAAAAATTAATTAAAGTGAGTTACTGAATTGATATCTAGTACTGGTACTTGAAAGTATTTTAATTGGTACTAAAATTGCTTTGAGGTTTATTATAAAATCTCTCAAAGTTTTGACTCCACAGTTTTACTAGCCACTCACCTCTTGTCATCAATATTTACCCCTTTCCTTTATGCTGCTGATGTTGTTGCAAACACATGCAACTATGTGTTATATCAATTTCAATCTCTACCATAACTTCTTAGACCCATTGGCTGATTATACTGGGCCCAAAGCTTTATAGGGCTTACCAGTTAGAACATAAAACAACTACAGGTGTGAAGCTGACCTTAGATTAATTATAAATCTAATTTAGACCTTAAGTTAATTATAAATAATAACTACAACTCTAGCGGGGCAAACTCCTATTCTAGTATGAAAGAATGTACTGTTTAAAAAAATACAGTTTAAAAAAATATGGGTTAATAGCTATTTGTGCCCGATGCTTTAAATAACTGAGCAATCTTAATAGCAGCCTTCTTCTATCATAAACTTATTAATTATTGTCTTATATATAAATTTCTCGTCCTCCAAACGGCTTTACCGATTTTTACCAAATTTTATATGCATAGGTATATTTAGTATTTTTCATAACCCTAAGTGATAAGGGTTGAATCTGCAGAAGGCAGCTAGTTATTTTATATTAACGAGATAGTTTAGCCCGTACCTTTTTAAAACATTAATAACGTTAACCATTATCTTGGTAACCGTCTATAAATCATTGCAGTAAACATTTATTCTAAAGAATTCAATATCATTAGGTAAAAAACAATTTATTCCAAATATTATCTTATTTACATTCTGGAGGTTTTAATATAGAAAAAACTCGAATAAGCTTTACACTTTTTCATTTATACCTAAATGAACTCCTTTAAAGCTAGAGCAGATCTAGTGAAATTTAAGCTTCCATAAAAAACTCCTTGTAACAGGCTTTATAATATTTGTTTTTTGGAATTTACAGTATTTAGCTCATCCTAGAATTGCTTGTGAGTATATTTTATTCAATAGTTTAGATATTAGACACAATATTATCTCAACTGTTTCATAACTTTTTCAAAAAATAAATGTTTTCCTAATAATATTCCTTCCTACCTTTTCAACTTTTGGTGAAGGCTTTAAAAGGTTGAAATATAACAGGTTCATCTATTAACCATGTTTTGTATGTATACAGCCATGGTTGAACAATTCAATAAGGAACTACTTCCTTAGTAGTTCCAGATCCATAGATTATTATTGATCTGTTGGTAATAGCTTTTTCTAGTCTTGATAACAATAGAGATTGGAGGGAAAGCATAAAGTGATGAAATCATGACCAATCTAATGTAAATGCATCTATTGCTACTGCCTTTGGATGTGGGTTCTATGAGACATAACTAAGGCACCTTGTGTTAATCCAAGTTGTATTCAAATCAATTGGAGGTTCACCAAAGTAAGGTGTTTGATAATGATCATTATCACCATCAGTCCTATCTTCAGTATTGTTCAAATCCTTTTATACATACTCAAAATCTGATTTATCAGTCTTTATTAATGTTAAAGTATATTTTTACATAAAAGTATGTTGCAAATAATCATAAGTTTCTCACCATTACCAAATTTTGTTAGTGATTAGGAAATAATAGCAAATTTAAAAAAAATCTTAATATTGGAATATTAAATTCCTCCTAATCTATTAAAGTAAGATATTGCAGTTATACATATAATCTTTTGACAAAATTTCACAATCTCTAAAAACTTCCCTCCAAAATACTTTAATCCAGAGAGAGTTGCAATTAATTCCAATGAATATTAGTAATCTTCCCATACCGTGAAGCATCATTCAGTAAATGGTTCTCACTTAAAAATACCTAGTCTTTCTAATAGAAGTGCCTGAGATTATTTTGCTAAGCAATCACCATTACATCACCATTATATTATCGTATTATTTACATTGTAGAGCTCAATGTAGTGTTTTCGCTGTAATTGTCATAATAATATTTTAATGTGAGATATTTAAAAGGTTGCTCAAGTTCCTTGGCATAAATAAAGAATGACATATTTAATGGCTGGACAAACTGATATTAAAGTTTCAATAACTAAGAAATCTAACCTGAAGGTTAGACACATTAGATTATAATTAATTAATAATTTTATTAACTCTTTCTATGTGCTTTTGTAAAGATTTTTAACAATGGTATTGTTAATTAAACCAAGTGTTGTCTTGGTGAAAAGGTTTCAATATTCTTTCTACAAATCAAACCAAATTTTTTCTACATTTACAAATGCCTGCATATTTTCCAGACATTGTATGTAATTATTTCCTTTACAAAGGAAAGAAGTTGTAAAGGTATAACACTGATGTGGAGCTTCTTTCTCTTAAGTAGATAGGAAAGCTCTAACATGTTTCATAATCTTTGTAAATATTAGTGGAGCAGTATGCTAGCCAAAACCTAATACCAAAAACTGTTAACTCCTTCGAAAATTTTATGAGAAATAAATCTCAAGGATTTTTTACTCATTTTCTTCTTATTGAGTTGCAACTATAAAAAATAATCTTTTAAATATAGCTTTACAAGGAAATTGTCTTTAAGTTTCTGTAAAAAAAACTATATCTGTCTTGCAGGTTAAAATGTTTAGATTTTAAAAAGTATTTAACTTTTATAAATTTATCTAATAATTATTTATTTAAAATGAAGAGGAATTTTTCCCTCAAGGTGCATAATGTGAATTATTGGTGAACTAAAGTCACCTGTGACTTGATCTATAGACATACACAGCTTGTATAGACAAAAAAAAATTATATACATATGTATGTATATATGAATTTCAAATATTAACTTTAGACTCTAAATTAGAGAACTTATTATTCAGAGTTAGCTCTGATGTGGTTTGGTATGAAAAGGTATTTTATACCCTAACAACACCCCGTTGCCCGTCTGTTGTGATTTGTTTTCAATCACAAAAGTAAGATATAAGTCTGCCCACCTGTGCAGTTACTTGCAGCGTTGATGTTTCCTCTTCCACTCCTCCCATTTCCCGTCCACAGCTGGTGCTCTTAATGTTGCCCCCCCCCCCCCTCTGCTCTTCATGTGTGAGGGAGTAGGGTCCCACCAGTTTAAAGCTTTATTTTAACTAGTATTTTGATCTAGAAACATATGAATTATGTCTACGAGTAAACTTAATTTTTCAGTAACTTTTAGTTCCTGACCTGGTTTCTGAGCTGATTAAGAGGCTCTTAATTTTTCAGTGGAATCTTCAGTGAAGAGGTAACTTTTCAACTCTTAATGATGCAGAAAAAACTTTGCATGTTTTTATTTATTACTGATAGCGGGAGAGTTCTATGTCCCGGTGTCCAGGTACATTATTGAATGCACACACAACAGCGATGAGGCATTATTCACTTTTAATAATTTCAATCTTGTTAATTTGAATGTCTTAGAGACACATTTAAAGGCCTAAGCCTAGATGTAATATCACAGCAGCAATCTGCCGTTGTTGTGGGTAATAAAAAACCAGCCCCTGAGTTTCTAATGTTTCTTCCTGGGGCGATTCCTCTTCAGTGTGTCTTCCATATCTACTTCGGATTGCTCCTTTTCAACCACCTTTGGAGGGTCAATTTCACTATGATCATGCAAGTCAAGTGAATGAATTGTTAACTAGTTCTGGAGCTGTAGATGCCCATGATAACAAGCCTTTGCACATTGTATCCACGTAAGCCCCCGCAGGACTTCCCTTTAAGGTTACAGAGCAATATTATAACCACGTAAGCCCCCGCAGGACTTCCCTTTAAGGTTATAAAGAAACAGTCAACCACGTGTGCCCCTAAAGAACACCCCACAGGTCGCTTAGTTTATAACATAGCCATGTTTGACCACGTACGCCCCCGCAGGACGCCCCTAGGTCAGGCCAGTCGTTTTTAGGCTCAAATTGTTCACTCTTAGTGCAACTACGTGCGAAGCTGCGCGCGCGCCCAAGGTTTCAATTAGCGATTATTCGCAGGTATTGGTCTTTCCATGCTTGGCACGATTATATTCTTGGCATTTAATAAGCCGATAATAGCATAAAACTTCACGTTAAGCGGCAAAAAATCTTAGGTACTTTCCTCGGAATCGGAACTTAAATTGTTGATCCACCTCACGAACCTTTTAATTTTCTTTATTAAATGAATTCTTTCAATTATCCTTCCATCATTTGCCTATATTTTACACATTTTTACTAGAATTACTAGGTTTTTAACGATGAAACAGAAAATTGTACAGAGAAGTCGTGACGCCATGTTTTGACATAAAAACCGAATGAGGCTAGTTTTCCAGTGTCAGAGGAGCGCGCATATAGAATGCGTTTAGTTTCATTTTTTTTTTTCTTCAAAATTATGTGACGCCGGTGGAATAATGACCGTACTACACTTGTATACTTACATCATCGAGGACAAGACAGCAACAAGCATAATAGCCTATGTAACTCAGGGATAATGTAGCTTTGTAATGAAAAAAAAATTTTTGAAATCAGTCCGTAGTTTTTGAGTTTATTAGTTATATACAAAAATACAAATCTTTCCTCTTTATAATATTAGTGTAGATAATTCTATATAGACACGATATAGTTCGTAGAAACTACTATTTAATTTGGGAAGCGGATTGTTTACCTAAATCCATTACTGCCAGCACCTATCTACGTACAAGTTAATGCAGATTGTTGCAACTCTGAACTAGTTTCAGTAATTAGATTGGCCTGGTCTCTGCTACTATGTATGTAGTTCACGTACAGAAAAATAGCGTAGTTTAAAATAATTTACGCTAACACATAGGGGTTTAAAAGTGGAGATTTATTGGCAACGTGAAAAAGGTGGAAAAAGGTATTTGCAACAGAGTGCTGCAATCAGTATTTAGTTAGAAACAGGAATGTGTTTCTCAACGAAATTCTGTCATAAAATGCCATCGGAAGGGTCATCAGAAGATTTGATTTATTTGAGCTTAATAAAAATCTTTTTTTTAACTGGTGTTGAAGCCATAAATCCAGGCTTGGTTTCCAGTCTGAATGTGTACTCCAAATCTAGACTAGTTATAGGTTGATACTAAACTAAAAATCATAAAGTCATAGGTATAAAGCAGACAAATATCCGAGACAAAAATGTTCATAATATGAATACCACCGGGCCAAACTATGTAAAATGGTCCAAATGGCATTTATTCTGCATGAAACTTAATAAGAATCACGTAAATCGGATCATAAATCTCAGCGTAATCGGTGTACATAATAAAAGAAATACCCATAGTATTGAGAAACTTCTCCTTCGGTTAAAAATCTACGTATTAGGCCATAATAAGTTATTGACAAGTAAAAAAATACATTAGGGGTTAATTTACTCATTTACTATTGTAACGAGCTGTATTCCAACACAAATAAAGATGAAATTATAACATCTACATCATCACCATACAGTAAACACAAAACATCAAACTTTTAAGTAGAGGAACAGTACGGCCTTTATTGCCTGGCAAGCGATAAAAACAATGACAGCGCGAATTAATTCGTGCCAAAGTTTAAGCAAATTAAATGTCCGCTGTTTCACTAAAGCCTCTGACCTATTAATCACTCCGTGGAAAGACAAATGCATCCTGTGTTACGGTTTAAGTATATCGAGTTCGAAGATTATTTAATCAATTTTTTTTTGGATGTCGTGTCTTCCGTGAATTTCATTAAAATATTGAGCATTATGAGTTAATATTGGTTTTTATAAATACATATCTTTTTTGTCGGATTATTTTATTATTTTTGTATGCATGTACGCTGTGATTCCTTGTAACGGATGGTTTTTCGTTAAATAAGATATATTTATATTCTGAACATATTTTTTAATAGCTTTAATTTCTAAAAATCTGGTTTATTTAATTTTTAAAATCTATTTTAAAGTTAATAATTTATCAAGCTACGCAAAATTCATCAGGATAATTCAGTGAACCCGTCTTAGCAGGCCAAATGTTTATCAGTCTGTCAGTTAGAGCGCTTTCACACTTAGGCGACTTTAGCAGTGCGACAGTCGCGCGGCTGACACGCGACTGTCGCGCTGTCAGATTTTCATTGTTAAAACAGAAGCGCGGCGCTCGCGCGTTGCCGCTGCGGCCGCCGCGTTTGCAGAAGCAATAATGTTTCCCCGTCGGAATCCATTTTTGAAATGAAGAGCGCCACACTGAACTAAATTGCGGCGCGACTGTTCCTATAATGTGAAGGAATGTGCTTCTGCCGCGCTGCTAACGTCCTAATGTGAAAGCGGCCTTACGCTTACAAAAATTACTAAATGAAACTTGATGAAATTCGGCAAAGGAACAAATTGAACCTTTCAGAAAGTCATAGCCTAATTCGTGTGCAGGCGCAATAGCCGCAGACGAAAATGCGGGCATTAGCCTTAACCGAAACCCAAAAACAACTATAAAATATTTCTTTTCTTTTCTAGTTTTTCCGACCTCAAATGACCTGTCAAAGTTGACAAAACAAACGACAAGACGTGACTAAGCAGCCGGCACTTGTTTTGTACAAGAAAACACATTTCAAAATGTCTTTCAGTCTTTCAATATTGAAGCAAGTCTGTCCATCAAAGACACAAGACAGACGCAGGCGGCTTTTAACCTATTTCTGGGACCATAAATGCATTACTGGAGGTACCGGGGCGTCGGCACGTATTGTATTATTGATTTGAGTAATTACTCGCTTGCCGGTGTCGGTCCGGGCCGGTGGCGAACCGGAACACGTCCGATCTGCGAACGATCTGGTTTTGTGATTGATAGCGAGGGTTGAACGAGATGTACCTTTCATTTTATTGTATTGTGGTGATTCTTCTATCAAGAAGGTAACTTACAGAAGTTTTTATAGGGAATATTTACTGGCTTATCTTTTGAAGCCTTTGTTAACGTCGAGAGTTGTTCGAAAATGTTATGTTATCGAAAATAGTCGGCCTCGAAAACAATTTTTTAGGGAATCGTCGCAATACACACGTCTTGAATACGCAATAACCATTTTGTGTTAATTGGTTTTTACAAAATGTTATTGTATAAAAACATCAGAAAAAGAGCACATTTTTCAACAATAGCAAGCAATACATTATTATTTTAGTTTATAAATATTACGTTCCTCAAAATTCTAAACATCTTGATAAAAAAGCCGATACAATACTTTCCATGGGAAGTTCAGGCTACGAAGCGTAGCTGTGCTACGCGGTTACGACCGCTACGCCAGCGTCTACGACACTCGTTAATAATATCGCCTTTTAACTTTTTTCCTTACACCAAAGGCATACTTAAACATCCCATTTGCATCACAAAATACTTACTTGAGGCCCATATATTTGCATTTTAAGTTAGTAAGAAATTAATTTCAGCAGCTCTTTGAGTAAAATAGAAATTCTCTTGACCGCGGCACGCTTCCCTAACGCTGAAATGTATCTTTATTAATTTTCATTCTACATCCGATGAAGAATTTTAAAACTTGTTTATCACAAAATCAATTAATCTTAGTCAAGAATACAAAACGGTAAATTAATCTCGCCTGCAAATTGTGCTGTTATTCAAATTATTCCGATTAGCCGTAGAAAACCGCAACAAAATACATTATTGCGGTTTTCTCGGCACGGTATGTTATGTAAATTAAACGGTGCCTTAGGTAAGTATTTATTGTATCGCCGGCGGAGTGGAGTGGAAATCGAAACGGTTCACGTGAACCTTGCTACCGCTTCACACATTTTAACTGATTGTTATTTATACGATTCTCATTTGCTTCGCAACAATTACAATAGGGATGATGACTACATTAAAATAATGACATTCTGTTTAGTCCGTCTGTTAGACAGTCCAAAAATACTGGACACATATTTTTTGCTTGATCAAATTAATAACAAAATACAAAGATAAAGAGCATCAAAGTTCCGGAGAGGGGGCTTCTCAAGTAACACATCAAAGCATTATAACGGCCGACTAACAGCATTTTTGTATCGTTTTCGCATGTTGATTTAGTTCCATAGTAGCATTACAAACGTTTATACGGCTACTGTAATGCTTATTTGGGCACAAATTATACGGCTTTAGATCCTTAATATGTTCACAGTAGTTGTTTAATCGCATTACAGGCGCATTATATTAGCATTATTGTGGTCAAATAAAGTACCAGTTGCATTAAAGAAGCATTATTGTGGTCAAAGAAAATACCAGTTGCACTAAAGAAACATTATTACGGTCAACGAAGTTGCCAATCGCATCACAGAAGCATTACACTAGCAATGACATTGATAGTGAAGATGCTAATTACATTACAAAAGCATTATACCAGCATTAGAATTTAACCCTACATCATTGCAAAAACGTATCTAATGCCACGGTACTAATTATTATAATACTCTGAACGTCCCGTCGTTGCAGTTTATCAACTTTTGCTCGCAATATAATATGAACGAAGACGTCAAAACTCAGTGCGTGACACCATTTTTAAAACAAAATTTATAATACTGGGTTAGGTTTCGACTCTTTTTTTATTTCATACCATCAAATATTACTGCGCAATGTAGTTTACTGTAAATATCTATATAAGTTTAATACGTGAAAAAATACGTGTCCTAAATTTTTTGATTATCTAACTGACGGACTAATTACTTTTTTTTGTCATCTCGCCTATTACTGCGAACACTTGTAGTTATAACGCAAATGCGCACTTCTAAAATCACAGTGAGTTATGTTCCACACCGTATGCGTGTCATGGTCCCTAACTTGTGAGTCGGGCACTATGTTCCATCGGATAACTTAGTAAGGGCTTGCATTAGCCAAAGTTATCTTATTAACTCAGAATCAAGGCCAGTAGCCAGGGATTTACTTTAGGAGAATAGAATTCTGAATTACATGTCTAGAGTTTTCGAAGTTTAAATGAGGGTTGATGCAGGAAATGCGAAAAAAATTCGAGCGGTTAGGCGCGAAATTTTGCCCATACATTGTTTAGAGTAAGTAATAAAGCATATTACAAAGTTTTAGTATCTAAACGACTTTAAATAGAAATAATGTACTTGCTACTCAATGATATTCTTGTTGACGCTTA
Organism: Athetis lepigone; assembly: GCA_033675125.1. NCBI lineage: Eukaryota > Metazoa > Arthropoda > Insecta > Lepidoptera > Noctuidae > Athetis > Athetis lepigone. The sequence continues at coordinate 6,768,459 of CM066227.1, forward strand.
TTTTGATGATACCCCCGAAACATTTGGCCCTACTAAAAACTCATTATATTCAAAAAGATACTAGATTAGCCACAATCTCGAAATTTAAATTTAAAAAATAAATACGAAAAAATAACCCACAAATCTTATTTATTATTATTTTAATCACTTTTTGCAGAATCCTATTTTTTTGGCCGTAAATAACTAAGTCAGTGAGTACAAGAATTGGCCCTCCGAATGGTCTAACCATTCATCACGCATGCTTGCCGCGTGATGATGTTATGGACCATTAACTAGGATTTCATCGATATGTTTCCTTTTCGCCGTAAGTCACTTGTGACCAGTAATAAATTCGTGAACATAATATTCCTGTTCAGACATCGATAGTCGGATTAACAGTCTTGATAAAGAATACTAGTGGTCCAAATTCGACACGAATTCATATTTTTTTAAATACATTTTAAGCTTTCGTCGACCAACCGACAGCCGGCTGTCGGGCTGCTATTGTCTTTCTAATGTGTTTCGAATCACGTGTGTTGGAAGGAATATGACACAAACTTTGACTGTGCCAAGTCTCATCCTTTTCATGTTTAAAGAGCGACACAGCTTTCTTCACGTATAGTATATAGATTTTAAATATTTTTAAGTATATTACCTGTATTATAGATTGATACAGATGTCTATTACAATTTAAATCTTAGTACGTAATAAATGTAAGTAAATTTTTTAAATACAGATACGATATATATCCAAGAATTAATGTTCTACAATAATTTATTGTAATAACGAAATAACGCATATTATTGTACATCGCAGCTGGTATTTCGAAGAAGAATATCCGGAGCATATGCGATATGCCTCCAATGTTTATTACGTAAAGTTTCACCCGGCTCTACCGGTATCGTAATTTAAAATTACGGTTCATGTACAACAAAGTTTATATTCGGCCTGCTAGCTCTCACAAATTTCGAGCAGTTAATAAATTTCAATCTCAGTGATAGGTACTGGAAACCTTTATATATTTGTGAAATATCTTTTACAAAATATCTTTTAAAACCATCAAAAGAGACCTTTTTATACAAATGTTTTGTCAGGCCAAAGAAAATCAATTAAAACGTCAAAGTGAAATAATTTATTTCAATTTAACAGTTAAAACCACATTATTTATTTCAATTTAACAGTGAAAATCACATCATTTATTCCAAATAAACCATTTCCAATCATTTTAGGGTTGGGTCTATTTTTAACTAAGTTCTTTTATATAAGGCAATTGTCTTTTATATAAGGCAATTGACTTCTAGATGTTACGAAAAGCAATCAATGTTCTGATATAATTAAGAAGCCAATGTGTATCGTCTTACAAGAGCTTTTAAGAGCATTTGACATGAGCACGGCGCGGCGGGAGACTGCAGTAAATATACAGTAGCTTTCAGACCAGCCTTTATCTCCGAAGACCATTGAACCTTAATAAAACGTTATTAAAAATATTGGAAACATAAAACATTACTTCACAGTATAAATAGAGTTACATAATAAAACTTGGAGCTATCACAGAAATATGTTCGGGCAATTCGCTTGAATTAGCATGTCGAAGTGCCCATTTGGACCAGGAGCTGTTTTATTGGCAAAGTTCAGATGGAAACTGCCCGAAATACCAGCAGTCGAAGCTCTTCGTATTGAAACTTTCCTGATACGTCTGCATGCCTAATACTTGCTAGTATGTCTCTCATGATATTTGCTCACAGACGTGTGCTAGCTTGAGTATAAATTAGAGATTTGAAGGCCAGTCGCATATGAATGTTTAGGAGAAACTGATACGGTAGGTTTGAGATTTATCGTTGAGTTACTCTAATCATCCCTGACAAGACAAGGAAATTAGTAGAATTGCATACTTTGAACACTGAACCCCTTTTTCAGGTATTAAATACGAAAGGTACTTTGTTGAAGAGTGATGCCTGGCTTTTCTATATGTTTAAAAATAAAGCTAGCGAGTACGCTTAACTACAGTATACGCGGAAGTTTCCTCTCCTTAAAATGGCGGTCCAGCTAGTCTGTTTGTCTCTGGTCGCCACCACTAATTAATTACCTTTTAAAGCCAAAAAGATGTCAATTTCAGGTGAGAAGATGAGTATTAGGTAATACGCATAAAAGTGGAGCATAAGGGCGGTATAAACCTAGTTTTGTGGTCCCCAATCGCGTTGTTCCAGCCAGGTTTTATAGCCGACCCTACCCTTAGCTTTTAATTATCGGTTTGGTCAATGAACGTTGTGTTTACCTTGACGCACACCGTGCCGACGATTGCGGACGCAAACAAAGTAGATTGCATGTGTTTATGGTAATAAACCCGTCTGATTGTTCGTCTAGATATAAAGCTTGTTATACCTACTTCGACTGATTACAGAAGACTGTTTTGCTGAACGAAAATATAGACTAAAAGTTAGGTCTGGGAGACCTATCATTTGGGTATATACAAATATGTTTTTCAATCTCATTTTCATAGATTATCATGAATCCATTAACTAGATAATCTTTGTTTACAAAAAAGAACAAAGATGAAATATCTGCGTAAAAATTCTCGACCAGGGATCAAGCTTATATCTTCAGCGGCCAATCCAATTTATTTTTGTCTGGAGTAAACTAAGATAATCATCTTTTTCGTTTCAGTTTTTAATATTTTTTCTTTGTAGGAGAGAAAAGGCTCATTAATTATTAATACTTTTAATTAAATATAGCTGACGTCACAAGCTAAAAAAGCAGCAGAAAGTTGTAGCCCTATAATTTTATGTTGATAGATGAGTGTCGTTTAAAAAGGATCTGTTGCCGTTGTGTTAACTCGAGAAGTAGTCCGGGACAGATAAAGTTGGGACGGCAACAAGAAAGTGGACCGCGGCATGGACAAGACAAACACTTGCAATCTTCATTTTATTTTATGAAACAAGGATAAAACATGAAATGTCAAGAACGGAACGAGTGCCATTGTATTCGATATAAAGGGAGCTGTGTCCACAGTTGATGTGTTTAATAGTGCAGCGGTCCAGCGAGTGGCTTGTGTACAAATTGTAAATTCGATTTTCGCTTCCGTAACAAATATTTTATGATCAAAACATTATTTAGTTGGCATGTTTGGAAAGTAGGATTTTTGTTTTCATTGGTCAGACTAATTCACTTCATGTCAATAAATATATGATTTCATTTTTTTTAATAGTTCTACAAAGGGCATATATACCTATTACCTATGTAGTTTAACGAACTCTCTGATTTAAAAGGACGCATTTTTAATATTTTTATATAATTCTCTCTTTCTCATACTACCTACTACTAACTACGTTTAAAATTTTAAACTTCTATCTACCCTACATGGTAAAGGCGTAACTACATACAATTAATAAGGCACCGTTGCTACCCCAATAAATAGTCGTCAGTTCGTTTCAATTCAGCGTCAGCGGGGATCTTGTTCACATTGGGGCGCAGGGATGCATCTCATTGCCCATCTCTTTGTCAAGATGACCTAATTTGAACAGCCTCGAACTAGGACGCCATTGCTATAAATAAATATTTGTTTCCCCTGCCCCATACGGAAAGTTTGCTTAGTCATTTAACTTTATTGAACTGTTATTGTGACGTTTGTGAGGTGGCACTGGCAACTGCAGGCTGTTTTTGAAATGATTCTTATATGAATCTAAAAGCATTAGTTAACTAGTAGCTACATATCATTCAATTGACTCTAGATTCCGAGATATCATAGAATAGAAGTTTGTTTAGGCTACCGTGCAGCGTAAACAATATTGGGTCAAAATAGTGGCTGTCTTTTATTGGCATTAGTTACTAAGAAGGGTGGAGGCATTTTTCATAAGTAAATGAGATACGCGACGATTAAGCCTAGAGAACAATACTTGTGTTACAAGGTGTAATAGTGTAAATATGTACCAGTTAGTGATATTTCAATGAAGTTTGCGGCAGAGGTACTAGGTGCATAGACTTCCATATATTTTGGCACGAGAAGTGGTATGACCGACTCAAGTGCGTGTCAAGTTTGTTATATGACTTAAACATGCATACATTGATAAATTAGAAAAATGTTCTGCATTTTTAATGTTATTGGTTTAAATTGAAAATTGCGTACTTCCTTTCCGTAACACGCAGCTTAGTTCTCATTGATTTGTAGGGAAGCCATGTATTACTGAGATCTCAACTATGAAACGTGGTCTGGCGTGTATTACAAAGTATATGCCACACATAATAGTGATTAGGTACTTACAGCATGTTTTTGCAAGCAGTCTAAGATATGTTCTAGACATTTCTAGAAAATCTCTTAATATAATTTTCACTTTTAGTTTCTACTCTGCTCCCGTAGGTCATAGCGTGTTGTTATATAGCCTTAAGAAATCTTTTCAAAATCGGACCAGTGGTTCCTGAGATTTTAAACGCGCGTTCAAACAAATAAAAAAACTTTCTCAGCTTTATTGTAGGTGTACTAGCTTTTGCCCGCGACTTCGTCCGCGTGGAAAAATTGTTCCCGTTCCCAGGGGATTTCTGGGATGAAAACTATCCTATGTCCTTCCTATCTTTATCTTTATCTTTATCTTCCTCGGGTCCCAGACTATATCTGTAACAAATTTCTTTCAAATCAGTTGAGTGGTTTAGGCGTGAAGACGAGACAGACAGACAGAGTTACTTTCGCATTTATAATATTAGTATGGATGGATAGATACACTTTACAAAAATCTTCAGCCAAGAATCAGCGAAGACCCCTACTCATTTCAACGTTGCGTTTTACGAGCACTTCCTTAAATACTTTAATGGGATCCTGGAATTAAACGCCTGCAACATCTTGATAGGTACTTAATAGCTAAGAAAGACCAAATAAAACTGCTGAAGTCAAGGGTATTAAGAAGGAAAGAAGACATATTTAAACAAAGTGACTTACTTTGTTTAAATATATATTGCAAAAAATGTGATATATGTATTTAATTATCATACTTTATGTACGAACGCCGTACAGACGCGGACTTAATGCTTTAGGCATTTATATAGTTATTAAAGTTAATTAGAATAAACAAGTATTGTTATAGAAGAGTGCCTCGTTTGTAACATTCTCTGTTGTAGCCACGGGTTCTGTGAAAAGTGATACTTTTGGTGATCAAAAGTTTTTTTATGTTTTCAAATGTTCTATTATATCCCAAAAACACAATCTTTAAGTAAAATATGATACCGGCCACCTCTACTTTCCCTTCCGGGGCATCAAAAAGGATGTATTTTCCTGCTTTGGTGAATCGTTAAACCAAATTTTTGAGTAATGCGATGTAAATAATCTAATAAACTTGTTGTTTTGACTTCGAAACAGCCGTTATGGTTCGATTAACATATTTTTTCGTAAACATCCTCAACGTAAACACATAACCTACACTTATAAGTTTTAATTAATGGGCTCTTAGCGATGTATAAATTATAAACAAATGTGTTTTATTAATTGCTTCCTATGGGTTTAGCTCCGTGTTTCCTTATTTAGGGAGCAGACGTCTAAAGTCTATAAACAGATGTTGGAACATCACTAGAAGCCAAGTTTAGACCGCAGCTGTTTGGTACTTACATGAATCACTGATATTTTCGTTTTTAATTATAACTTACCAACTAACAAATGGATACCTCAGCATTCATAGCTCCTCTGTGTAAATGTAATAATAAGACCAGCCTATTATGAGGAACACGATATCCGCATTGTAAGATTTTCTGACTTCTAACTACCCATAACAACAGACTGTCGATGATCTGCGAATGACAACCGGGTCTGGACAGCTTTAGAACTTTCCGGGGCAAAGCATATCTGTGGTGTCCTGGATAAGAAATGAGTAAGTACTTAGTAAAGATACGAATTTAAAATGTCACATTAATACTTGAACGTTTCAGAAACTGCAAAGCATGCGCTGCGCTTTAACCATTGGGCCATCACGACTACTAAAACAGCTTGAAAAATATAGGCAAACGGCTTACTAATAAGGGCTATGATTTCATTGGTCAAACAACTTTTATCTGAGGCGGAAAAAATAACGAAAATATGAATAACAATCACATTTGTTTATATTACTTAGTCGACCGATAAACGTTATCTGACAATTGAAAAGTCAGTTTCAAGTAGATATAATAAGTACGGAAGTTTTTTCACCTAATTTACCTGTTTACTGTCGTTTTTGTATGAGTACTTTCATATAATTAATATGTCAAGCACTTTTAAGTGTCTCTGTGATTACGGGAACAGATAATGATACTGGCCTATTACTGTCCCGACGTTGGGCAAAGGCATAGTAATCATTTCTTGAACCTTCTCATACGGAAAAGGTTTGAGAAATGATCACCAGGCTTGATAAAGGCTGATCGGCGAATTCTGATTTACATTTCTTATAAGTCCAGGTTTTAAGATGTTCCTTCAGTAATGTCTGTCATGTTCAAGATAAACTTTAGAAAGTAGGAAAACAGTTTGAAAGTAAGACTTTAAGGGTCATATTATCACTAACCCGGGATGGCCATACTAGCAGGCAATACTAACAGTAGACCGAACAACAAATTACAACAACGGACAACAGGCAGATTTATAAATCTTTACACTAGGTTTCTGCGATTACGAAATTTTTTAACTGATTAACTCTCAGTTAACTACTGTGAAATCATTAGTTATGTTCCGCCAGCACGTGCAGTACCTAAATCAATTTTATGAGTCATAAGTGTGTGGTGTTGGTCTGTGTTAGCAAGTACTTAGAACCAATTTTGTGTGTCATACGCAAACACAAAAGACAAGCGTTGATGTGAATAGCAGGAAGATCAAGGAAACGACGATTTGATTCAACGAGATGAAACTGTTATGTAGGGGGGAATTATGAAACGGCGGCTGATGCTGACAAAGATTTATGGAAGAAAAATAGAAGCAGAGTCTTCACAATGAATTGAGCGCAGAAGCAAAATTTTGGTAGTGTCAGATTTCAACTTCTAATAATTAATAAATTGCTTGAATGCTGAGCCATGTAGATTTGAACTTAAAACCCGACAACTTGAGTATTAGTAAATGCGGCGGTTACTCCTCATCAACGACTTGTTTCAAAACAATAATGCAATGTGTACTATAACACTATGAGTCATCGAAACATTAATTAACAAAGCAGACAAACATGTGTAAAACCACTGTCCTATTTCTTCACATAACTAACTCTTAGGAACCAGCGACTAGATAAGCCAACTTACTATGAAAATACTATTGAGAAACTAGAAGAGTTTTGGCGCAATCCTTACACATCGCCGCTTTTACTACGGTTCGGCAGTGCCAAAGCTACCAACACAGTGCATTGGGGCAGCTCGGCAGGCGGCGGCAGCCACCCCACTAACCTATATTTCTTAGTTGGCCCCACGCAGTCACAACTAGTGAAAAGATAAGCAAATGATATATTTTACGACATTATTTTTCCCCCAATCAATGAGGATTGTTTTCTTCCTTTTACTTTGTTTATTTGTTTTATTTTGTACTGCCATTTCGGCGGCATTGTTATTTTTATTAACAATCCTTTAGAATTATAGACATCCATGATTTAGTTTATAAGGTATTCTTGGTGATGTTCGCTTCCAGAAAATCATTGTTGTTTAACTTAGAAAATTAAAATGAAAACATTTCGGTAACACGAGATCGGCTTTCTGATGAATTACTGTAGTAATTTAAGCTGTTCACGCGAGGAAGTGAACATGCCGACGCAGCGGGGCAGTGACCGCAGCAGACCCAAATTGATGTCAACAATATTTAGTTGTAATTAAAATTATTTGACTACATCAGCTTTCACACAAATGCATTCGTAACAGACACACTCATACATGTAAATAGATTAATATAAATACTATGTAAATTTGTAATAAAGGCCTCTTTTACGCTACGAGCGACGCTGTTTCATTACGACAAGACCACCGAGTTCTGCAGACACACTCCTCTCACTGTTACTGCGCCTATAAATAGTTGCCGATAGCTCTAGCTTCATCTAGCTTTAGTTATTGGTTGATCCGTGAGGCTGCGGATCAGCAGTGAGAAAATCTAATCCTTTACACCCTTCATCCTTCCCATTGTCCGTCTGTTGCCTTAGGTCGCATGGTAACAGGCTTCCCGCACTATTTATATGTGTATATATGTAGCTATATGGTTAGGGCTAGGTTGTTAGGCGCGGCTAGGGTTGTTGGTAGGCTACAGTCAACCCCCTTACTGTACATTCAGGTAGCTGAACGTACATTTGGTCCTTCGAGCAAAGGAAAAAATCGCGGCCCTCTCTATCCTAGGGTTTACTGGACATAGAACTGACAGACACGTTTCAGGTGTGGCAGGCTGAGGTTTTCAAACCATCAGTTTTGTTGCATTCTGGGACAAACAGACGCTGTAATTTGCCATATCCCACAGACATCTCTCGTCGGTTGCGATTCGGTGACTGGCCTTCCACAAACGGATTTCACCAGTTCATTGAAGAGGCGCAAAATACCGAGCCGAGAGTGTGGGTGAGGCGGTTACAAATAGGTTAGTTGTATTAGGAGTAGGATAGGGACTAGGGACGCTCAAGACGGAAGATTGAAAACTTCAAGACAATGGATATTCTTAGAATCAACGAACTCATCAAAAGCCAGGAAAACGACTACACTGAATTGAAGAAGGCATGGGAGAATATTAAAAAGGACTCAGCATCAAGGAAGACTCAAAAATATATCACAGACAGAAGAGCGACATTGAACAGCGTTTATCAAAGAGCATCGCAGAACCACAGACTGCTACAAGACCAAGAGATTTTATCGACTCACAAATATTTGACACTTGATTATTTCAACACCCATATAAAGACCACCTATGATACAGCCATAGACCAGACTAAATCAACTGAAAAAGAAAATATCGACTGCAATGACCGCCGTTGCCCAACAAAAACCTGCGTGGCATCTACAATCTCTCAGTAACAATCTTGAAAAACTGTTTCAAGATATAGAGGAGACACACATAGAATTACTAATGGAGCAAAGTACACTCGACGACGAATATTTCATTAACGACTGCTTCACAAACGCACAAGAACAATTTGAAGAAATAATACAAGAATTACAGGAACAAATCAATGACAAAAAAATACAGACTAGCAGAAATCAACCTTCAAAGTTACCCAGAATTATCATCCCTATGTTCACAGGGAATTATGAGTCATGGAATTCATTTTATGACTTATTTAAGAAAATTATTGACGAAGACGGTACTATTTCCATAACAGAAAAAATGCAATACCTAAAAACACATGTTCGCGGTGACGCGGAGAAACTGATAAAGCATTTGACCGTAATAATCTTATAAGAAAAGGTCGATAACAATAAAAAATAATCAAAAATCTTTCAATGCTTAAGGTCAGAGGTGGCGTAGTTTATGAAGATTTATAGTTACAAATGATTCGAGCAGTGGGCAGCCTATATTTAGAGACCTGGGTCGTTAATTACTTGGTAGGGCGCATTTCAACACTTTGTAACTTTTGCAAGCTATTATTTTTCACTGATAACAACTTGGAATTTGCCGTGATTATTTTATATTTATTAGTTCCATTTAAATTGTCAACGCTCACTGGATGTTGATAATCTATACTAAAATTTGTAAGTTTGTAGGTTTGTAAGTTTGTATGTAGGGGGTAATCTCTGGAACTACTGGTCCGATTTGAAAAATTATTTCAGTGTTAGATAGCCCATTTATCGAAGAATGCTATAGGCTATATACCATCACGCTACGACCCACGGGAGCGGAGCAGTAACGAAAAATGCGGGTGAAACCGCAGGGGACAGCTAGTAGAAAATAAAAATGTTAAATATTTAAACATTTCATCACTAGCCGTAGTTATGGAAAGGAAGCGGCGGCGTGAAGGAAGCGGCGGCGCGCGAGAGGCAACGACAAGCCTCTCGCCCCGGACTAAGACCCAGGCGAAGACGTCGAGAGTCGCAGGACGACTACCGGCAACCGTAGGCGCGGTTCTGCGGATGGCGAGCGATGGGTAGCTCGCCGCCCGGCTGGGACCAGGACCGCGTAGACGGCGCGTTTTGTTCCATGCGCGCCTCAAAGAGAAGGAGTCAGCACAGGAAGGGGCCCAACAGGGCCAACGCCTGCCGGGGTTGCGGAATGTTTATAATAGTTACCGTGAACCTGGAACATAAAGGACAATCGAAGGAACATGAGTGGGTTTTAGTCAGTAAGAGTCTGACACGCCCTCCCGCCGCACCCAGGACGGGAGCAGTCATTGGATGATTTCCCACTCACCAAAAAAAAAGCCGTAGTTGGAATAATATTTTTAAACACTTTTTTATTTGTGCGTTATTATAATTATATTAATTACATTATATGTGATGATAGGACTTGACCGATCTACTAAAAGTAGATCGGTCAAGTCCTTTAAGCTTGTGTCTTGTGCTGTCTGCCTTAATTACATTTTTATACCAGTATCGGTAATACTATATAAATAACTGTTTGCATTGTCTTTTATTGAATGGCACCTCAAATCTATACAGGAACCCGTACCCATTAGGGCACACAATAGAATCAATGATCCTCTTTAACGCCCTCCCAAGGTCTGTACGACTGAAAGGATAAAATGCCCTAAAAATCATGTAATACACTTTCCGTCCACGCACCGGATTACTCTGTTTTTCTTTCATTTTCCTTATAATGGGTTGAATAGAACTAGAGTAATGCCTTTTACGGTTGTTGTTGTACCCTAACTTAGTTTTATCTAGACACATTGAGCGAGAATGAGCGCATAAAATATCTTTTTGTTTTCGCCAATGACTGGAACGGATTCGAGATTAATAGCATGTGATTTATTGGTAATAGGTATTTCTTTGTGACGTGATCCAAGTCAGGTCTGTGGTCAGCATTTTTCACATGTGAGACATAGGTAAGAGTATTCAGTGAAGACGGTTAAACACATGACATGGGGATATAATTTAGGAAATTGGACGTAATAAATGTTTTAAAAAGCTGAAAAAATAAGTTGATTTTGAACTGATTTTTTTTTAGCGTGGTGTAAATGTTAGGACATAAATGCGTGTAGAATTATCTATAAAGTATAAAATGTGATGTGACCGCAAACAGAAAAATACATTTAAGTTTTCCGCTTATATTATAAAATAAGTACTTCTGTAATAAACAATAAACATAACTAATATAATTATTATACGCTATTATTATGGAATAGTTAAAAGGTATCCAATTACATAGACATTTATATGTTGTTGATGTTTGTAGGTAGCAATGTACACTATCATAACGAATAACAATGCAAATGCATATTGGTTTAATTTCCTATTAAATCCTAGCTACCTACAGGCATTAATAGGTACGGTTCGCTTTATAGATGAGTGCAATTTTTTACGCTTATTGTTAATGACAACATATTTATCTATTAAACATGTTTTTGTAACTTTAACAGTGGCTTTACGATGTCGTATATAAATATACAATAGAATTTTTAACCGACTTCTAAAAAAAGGAGGAGGTTCTCAATTCGGCTGTTGCCTGTTTGTATTTTATTTTATGTTTGTCCGCGCATATCTCCGTCGTTTACCAACCGATTTGAACAATTCTTTTTTTGTTTGAAAGGGTAGACTTCCCAAATGGTCCTATGTCCCATCAGGTCCAGGATCTGATGATAGTATCATGCCGAAATCGAGGAAACTCCTCAATTTTTATAGAAAAACGTACATTTTTTTTAAAGTTACTCTAAAACGTTGAGACTAATTAAAAAGTCAAAAATAAAAACCTTTTTCCCAAAAAAGAACCGACTTCAAAAACTAAAAGCACAAAAATAACTATTTCGGAAGTCGGTGGCTTTTCTTCTGCCGGTCTTTTTGATGTGTTGTTTTTTGGAAAAAGCCTTTTTTATCCAAGCTGTTCGAATATATACTTCGTATTTATAAGATTTTGTGAAGGTACACCAGTTTAACCAACGGGTATCATGTCGCCCAGTTAATGGGTTGTGGAAGTCTGATAGGCAGTCGCTTCACGCCAAGCACTGGTATATAGCTGAATCCTGTTAGGCTGGAAGCCGACCCCAACATAGTTAGGAAAAGGCTATGGAGAGGAGATGATTTAGTGAAGTTTTAACAGTAACTTGAGATTCTGCAATAACGTTTTAGGAAAGAACATCCGATTACCCCACGTGTCTGAAAATACACAATACTTATTTTGAGCATTACACAAGACTCACATGGCACTGCTAGCCCTCCTATGCAGCAGCTGCAGCAGGCTGCCATCAGCGCCCGACGAGCACAGGCTGCGCGAGCGCGCGCGCCGCTCGCCTCCCCGCGCGCTGCGCTCGCGCCACCGCGCCATCAGCGACTCCAGGCACAGCATGGCGCCACCATCGCACACCATCAGCCTCCACTGTCCCACCCAGCCGTAACCACCCCCACACTCAACTCACAAACCTCTAACCCACTACTTTTACAACTAACCTCGATAGAACGAGCTTTTTACTGCCGGCTGTACCGAGAGCAGGTTAATGGCGCTCGAGATCACACTACATACGTGAGTCATTCAAGTGGATGCAATGTTGGGATTGCCTCGCTGTGCATAAGTGCAACTCACTTAGAACTAGCCCCAACTAATCACTTAAACAAATATGTTATTATACTGTCTGCCATAGTCATAAATAATACAAATTTAACAAAAACTTCACGCTCATATTTTTCATAAATATTTACGGTTTCAATTTCTTTTTGGTCTTACAACGGATGGACGGACGCCACCGAGAACGCAGGGAATGAAATATTCACTCGAACAATTAAACTTTGTCAGGCTGGCGCAAGTTAGTGATGTGCCACTTCACAAACAAAGTTAATCACGGAGCTTATCATGTGGCAGTCGGTGGCGATCTGAGGCTTACACGGAGGAACAATCGCATTAGTAAATGGGGCAAAGTCGTAGTAGTTACATCACGCGAGGAGGTAGGCCCGGCTGTACCGGCACTCACAGAAAGTGCATCAAACTCGTGCTCAATTTGAAACTTTATTGACGGCCGCGACGGCGGAGATAGAGTTGGTAGTAGATTACGAAGTAATCGGGATATTTATTTAGAAGTTTCCCGCAGACGCGGTGCGAGCGGCCGCTGGGGGCGGTGTCGTGTCGCGTGGAGCGCTTCTCGCCGACTGAGCTCGGCGCAGTAGTACGCGGCAAGGCCCGTACTGGCCGTAGTCTACGCGACGTCGAGCGCCTTCCACCGCAGCCCGTATCTCACCGCAAGCGATATAATATAGCGCACCCTAGCGACCAACTTTGACGCGCTGTTGTCATCTAAACTTGTGTAAAGTTTTGCTGTCATACATCATGGCGGCTTTCATAAGTGCCGTCGCCCAAAGCTACAATTTAATCACGGCGGTAATTGCTTACATTAATGGACGAATAAATTGAGAGTCGTTTGTAGAAACTTTGGTTTATAATTTAGATTGAATTTTGTAAAAGTCTCTAAAGGAACATATATTTTATAATATTTCTCAGTTAACAAGCTTAAACGTAGGTACTTTATTACGATAACTTACTTTGATACGCGGAATGGAATGGAATTCCCTGCGTCTGTGTTTCCAAATTCATATAACCCGGAAGTATTTAAAAAACGAGTGCATAGGCATCTATTGGGTAAGCTCGCTCAATCGTAGGCCCCGTCTATGCCCTCGGGCTAGTCTGGGACTAAGAGCAAGCCCATAATAATAATAAAAAAAAAACTTACCCACAAAACTCTAGAAAATATATACTGTATATTTACTTTAAAAGTTAGTTTTGTATTATTGTATATTTATGTAAATACTAGAAAAGATATCCAGTACAGGGCGTATGTTTTCATTAATATTTACATACTTAATATTAAGTATATAATATTACCCATAGCGTAACTTTAAGCTAACAACAATTTACATGAATCTGAGTCAAGTTACAGGTAAAATGTATTTTTTAAGAAAATATTGCAATGTTTTTAATTAAAATAATTTTGACGTTATAGTCTTAGATCTCGACGTAACCAACCCTCAGTCATTTTAATACGGCTAAATTTTAAGTTAGTTCCAACTTTAGACAGACGCGTCTCGTTTGAGCGTCGGAACTTCAAAGAATCTGGCTAAAGTAATAATAACTTACAGAAAGTGAATTAGATTTACGTATGTTGAGATTCCACTGTATCCTGTGAAACATACTTACATAATTATACATAATATCTAAATCCAACTGTTTTACTTGAACGTAAGCGAGTAATGTAACTTTTGTACCTGAATAGTGTCCACCGTTAAAATAGCAACTTCTTACACGTATCTTCTTAACGACATATTTTGCTATAATATTTCGTGTTTTTATTTAGTTCCAGCCTTGCTGAAATCGCGTAGGTCTAGTAAACTTAGCATTAAATATCATTATGTATTTTATTGTAAATTTAGAAGTAAGCTATTCACTAATGTGGATTTTTGATTCTACAAATAGAAGTTTTAGAGAACACGCTTAAATGCCATTTCTATGTGAACCTCATTTGTAGTTTTTTTTTAATTATTATTTTTTCGGGCAACAAACAATAACGCAATAGCGCAATAAGTAACAATAACAATAAACCTTATTTAACTCCGTAACCAACACCGTTATTCACAACTTATGTTTGAATTATTAAGTTTTAAATGAAATTGTTCACTATGCAAGCATGATGATAATTACTTTGACGCGTCATGTTTTTTTAAACGCAGGTGCAGTCTGCATTTCCTTATTGACTCAAACTGCCGGAACTGAGAAAGAATGACGTTAGCTGTATTATGATATACCTTTATAATATAAACATTTATTCCTATTGATTTTAACTTTACAAAAACAATCATCGCAAAGTCAAATTATCAAGCAAATGAAACCAACTGTGCGTAAAAAGGAAATTTCTTTTCAAGAAATCCGTAAACCATGAAATAAAACATTTTCTTACACAGGTACATAACAAGTACCGGGAACTCAGAAACTTTGAACCGTTGCAAATTAAAAACGTGCTTCCAAGCTTGTTCAGCGACTGGAAGCGCTTTCAAGCGGACCGCAGCTAGCTACAGTTTCCTTCGTAGGACAATATTACAAGAAAAAGTATAAGATTGTGTCTTGTTGAGACACGTGTATCGGAACCTTTTAACTTATTTCTTAGAAGCCTAAGACATGTTTAAATAGGAACAATGACACGTGTCTACGATTGAATGCAAGGAAAATAAGACATATGAAACGATGTTGACAGAAAATTCTGTAGTGTAATTTTGTTCAAATTGATCTTGTTTGTTTTGGTGAGGTGAACTTGAATTAATCCCTGGCATTAGAAGGAGAATTCTACGTATGAACAATTATTTTTCTCTCAGTTACCTCTACCTCCACCATAGAAAAGCAGATTATCGTAGGTCCTTACTAAAGTGGCAGTTTTTGGGGATGGGTAGCAAGATTTTGATTTTTTTAACTAAATATCAACATTTGAAACGACTATTAACATTTTAAATTTTTAGTGTACAATAAACACATTCTAAATATCTCACTCCTAGTCCTAAATTGTAATAAATTGTATAATATTTCTTGTTTATTTATTTTATTTGAACAAATTCGTAAGTTTGTAAAAACATCAAAGATTTTACCTACGTTTATTTTTCAGTTTACCTCCTCTAGGCAGCAACGACATTTACTAAATAGATTTCTATTACCTCCTAAATGTTTTTTTTTTATAAAATTCAAATTGAAATGCTTTGATAAAAATATATGAAAGAGTTGAGTATAATAGGTAGTCTTTTTTTTGGTGGTTGGGAAATCATAAAATGAGTATAATGACTCCTCCCGTTCTCGGCGGAGCAGAAGGAAGTGTCAGACTTCTACTGACTAAAACCCACCGATATTCCTTCTTAGCCCTATGAGTCTGGTGCCGCGGTATCTCTTTCGAACAACTCGCAGCGTTGAGTAGGTATATTATGGTATATTGCTTCTATCTTTCTATATGTTTAAAGAGATAGGCTTTCAGATGGTAATCAACACAGCGGAAACTACTCTACATAGAAACATGAAACTAGCACAAGAGTTTCTTTTTATGACTGAGAGGCGCACTAAGACTAGGATTTTAGGAAATACTAGCTGTTCCCCGCGGTTTCACTAGCGTTATGTTAGGTTACTGTAGCGGAGCAGTAATGCTCTGCTCCCGTAGTTCATCGAGTGTTGGTTAGTCGCCTATGTGTTATTCTGATGTATAAACTACATTACTGTAAAGTTTTATTCAAATTCTTACACCGGATTTTGCGTGAAAGAGTAAATCCACACACACATACAACCTTCCTCATTTATAATATTACTAGGTGTCTCCTGCGGTTTCACCCGCGTTAAAAATTTAGAGGTATTAATAAAAAAAACACATAGTAGCCGATTCTCAGACCTACTGAACAAGTGAACATGCACACAAAATTTGGTAAAAATCGGTAAAGCCGTTTGGGAGGAGTAAGGTAACTAACATTGTGACATGAGAATTTTGCCCATCCAGCCTAATGTACTAAACTAAGAGATGCGTGTATGAAAATGGGCAAGAGAAGTCACAGTAAACCGCCTGGATAGGTAGATAAATATTGCTAATGCAGCTAGCAACTAGCTGAAGGCCATCGGGTCATATTACGATTAGATTCACGCCGTAGCCCCCATGGGTATCGTGAGGCACCACTAGCAGGTTGTCTCAAGATAAATGGAACACCTGCGAACTAATAACATCATTACGTGATTTAGACACAGCTTTTTTAAGGATTGCTTAACGTGACGTGGTTTTTGTTTCGCAGAGACGAAAATATAAAGACTGAAGAGATCGCATGACTTTTAACAACACATATTAAATTACTCGCTAGATTTCGGTATTTTGTCACTTGTTTATTGTAAAGGACAGTCACTTCATTCATATGAATACTTATCCAGCGGCTTCTGGTTAC
The DNA here is from genome assembly GCA_033675125.1 of Athetis lepigone. NCBI lineage: Eukaryota > Metazoa > Arthropoda > Insecta > Lepidoptera > Noctuidae > Athetis > Athetis lepigone. The sequence continues at coordinate 6,785,418 of CM066227.1, forward strand.
ACTAAAATCGACCCAACATGGTTAGAAAGTCTATGAGGGCTAAGGCTTAAGTTGACGATAAACAGTCTTAATAAAGTGGTTGCAAAGTCCTTCGGCGTGTCGTTTCAAGAGATTGCGGCATTCAAAATATAACCTTCCAATTACTGAAAGGACCTTCAGTAATTGGAATTCACAAGGGTATAAAATAGAAGTTTAGGAATTTGGTTGCAGTACTTTTCTGTAACCAGAATATCGGAAATACTATAATCTCAAAAGACTTGTGTAATACGATTATTGAATTTGAAAGGAAGATGCTCATAGTATATTTATCAAGACGGATTGCTGATTTTAGTCTTTTCAGACACTTATGCCGCAAAGCAGTTGCTGTGTTCTAGTTTACCAACAAAAAAACATCTTTGGGATGTCAACGCACCTGCGGGATTTTTTGTATTGCTCATGCCTTTAGTGCGGAGGACCCCTGACCATCAGATAGGCCGTCCAATTAAGTAAAAGAAAAAACCTTCAACCATGTCAAATATTTTCTTCAAAACTTCTCTTCTTGCTTGTTCTTCTCAATCGAGTCCTACGTTTTGGAACAATCAATTAGCTTACATTGTTCTGACTAAGCGACTATCCTTGACAATTTGACATTTCGTAAGCGCCTGTAAATGGTCTAAGTGAAACAAATGCTTTGATTTGATTTGTCACTAATGCCTACAATAAACGATGAAAGTACGTACAAATCGAACCACATCGATTTTTGGCGAGTATCGAATGCCTAAATATAATTTAGTTGTACGTAAAATGAATGTCTAAAGTGGAAATGTCCGCTGCAGATGTTTACACTGGCACTCGGTCTCCGGGTCGTGTCAACGAACGCTTTATGCGGAACCCTCGCCAAAAGCGCCGACCGTGACGGCATTATATCAATAAACGATTTTTGAACTAGTTTCCTTATAGTAAACTACTTACAAATATTTATAGTAGAATAGTAGATAAACATGGTGACATTGACTTACTGATTATCGGTTTTGAAGTTCAGTCTTATTATAATATGATTTGTTTGAATTATAATTTTATTTGGTTAGGTTTTTAGAAGTCATGGTTATTTGTATTATTTTGAAATCTTTTCTTTATGGTAAAATTCTTATAGATAAACCTTTTCTTTGGGCCAAACGGATGGTTAGGTCGGACTCTTACTGACAAACATTTGGATACCTGCAAAATCGTGACTTCTTAGTTGATCAATATTCTGCCTCTTACTCTTACTGCGGAAATGCATCCTGCCTAATGGTAACTGTTCACAGTATCCTATGTACGCTTGCGCTGCACGCTACACCAGTGGCAATAAACGTGCCTCGCCAACTCTATCTATTTTGAAGAACCTATAACTAGCCTAGTAGTCTTTAGGGAAAACCACGACAGATGAATGTTATACAAATCCTACAATCAACAACCGGCTTACTTAGGACCACTGGCACCTAAAATTTCACAGAATTGTTTGCTGATATAAGATTAATCTAGTGTAAATTAAAAAAAAAACAACCACAGAGTTATTAAGCCAACAAAACCATCGCTAAATAACTTTCTTTCAAATAAAAAAACATCCAAATCGGTTCACCCGTTTAGGAGCTACAGTGTCACAGACAGAGACAGACTAATAAAGTTCATAGCTCGTTGGAGCCACCCGGCACCCACTCCGCACCGACTCGCCTTATAACCGAGGCGATCCGGTGACGCTACGGAGTTGATATAGTGAGCGCATGCCCATACAAGTCCATATAAAGAATACTAGCCGCAGGAGGCGAGTCGGTGCGGAGTGGGTGCCGGGTGGCTCAAATGAGCTATGACCTTCAGTCAAACTAATAACACCCCTCTTTTTGCATTGGAGTTTAATGCTAAATGTTATGTAATAAAGTCAAAGCAACTAACTCGTTAATGAAACCCAGGCTAGTGCAAGCGGGCCTTAGTTTAGTCATTATAGTAAATTTGGAAGAACCGCAACCCTGTGGATTGTTGTTGTAAGAGCTTATGGGGGTTAGGAAGTACGCTGCGGGACTGAATGGTTTCATGTTATGTGTAAACTTAATGTATCCTACTTGGATACATTAAGTTTACAGCGTATACGTTTTATACTCGATTAAAAATACACATTTTTTATTGTTTACAAGATTTTATGATTTGTCGTAAGCTTTTGATCGTACTAAAAAGCGAAAATAATAACTTACTTTTTTTTTAAACTATGAAGTGAAAAATAACTTTACTTTCAGAAATCGGAATCGGATGCGAAAAAGCGAAGCAACTAACATCCCTAAAGTTATCAACCCCTGAAAGTAGTTTTTAACTTTTCTGTTTTTACAGGAGATATTTTTTTTGAAAAATATGTTTAAAAATACTCACACATAGAAATAGTTTATATTATGTCTTCCAAGCTTTAGCACTTTTAAATTTTTTAGGTATTGTTCTAAGGCGAATAGGGATGACGACAACATAAAAAAATGGCATTCTGTTTAGTCCGTCTTGTAGATCGGCCAAAAATACGGGACACGTATTTTTTGCTTCATCAAAATAATAAAAAAATACAAAGATAAATAGCAACAAAGTTCTGGAGTGGGGGCATAGTGGGGGCTTTTGACGCTACCGTGCTGCAAAAATTGTATCTGATCGTGACGTCACGCACAACTTCAACGCACTGTATCGTCGTCATTTTTCGTTTACGAGAAAAAAGAAAAAATACGTGTCCAAAATTTTTTAATAATCTCAATGACGGACTAATTACTTTTTTTTCGTCGTCTCGCCTATTCTTTCTCTACATTCACATAGAAATCAAACACATCCGTTGAACAATAACCTCGTATCGGATTTCCATACATCATGCAATTACACCCTTACTTATTCTGTGCCTCAGCTAGCGGGAAAGTGAAATGATTTCACTTCTCCCCAGCAACGCTAAACATGAAGTATCTCGAGGGCACGTTTCCGGAACAAAATAAGTCGATCCGCAAGGGTTTTTGTACATGACCTATACATACCTATCATAGTACTAACAGCGAAAGTGTTTGGGGTGCAAGCGTCGGTTACCGTACCGACAACACACGCTCCGTTGAGCAAAGAGTAAACTTGTTATAGCATGTTCAGCACCAAAAAATAAGTGGTGGCGTATAAGTTTAACCTGGTTATTTAATTATTCATCTATTTTTCGTACAGTACACACGAATTGGAACAGGTTAATACTATTCCATGACCAAGCGAAAGCTGGCTGTCGCGCTGCTATTGCCTCTCTATTGTGTCTCGAACCACGGGTGTTCGAAGGTTTGAAGAAATTGGATTATACTTTTTATATTAGGGATCACGTAACAGAAATATAACGCCATTCGAAATTCTAAACGATATCGATGCCTAAAATTAGTTAGGTAATAAATACCGGCAGCGTTCATAAAAGCTAATACAAATATTGGGAGGTTACCTAATAAGGTAGTCGTTTCATTATATTGTATTTTTAGAAAGGTTGTTTGGGTAAACACACCCTAAAAATGCTTCTAAGCTGAGGATATTTAACATAACACGTAGAATTTAAAATGAATAATGCATGTAGCGTGGGTTGTTATCTCCTAAAAACAGGTGGTGCATATACAAATGTTACCACCCATAAAATAAAACGGACTGGGATTAGAAACAAACATTCTTAAAAACCCGGAAATTGTTCCTGTAGACTTACTAAACCAATGACGCAATTTATGGAAAATCTTAGATCTTACTTCCATAACTAAACATCTTGAGTTCTCAGTGGGTATATTGCAGTGCATGTATATAACTCTTCGTTACTAATTTGTTGACTTGAGTTGTGATTGATAGTTGGAACTGTTTAATTAAAAGGAAATTGACAACTACTGCTACTTGATTTTTAGACGTACAACTATCGAGTTGACAGGATACGCACAGGTTATAATGGTATCCTAAAAGAACCGCCTTTAAAAAGTGTTAACCGAAAAATTACATAAACGGAAGTCATCTCTATTTTGTTTTGTTGTTTTTCAGTACCACCGACATCCGAAATTCTGTTTTTAATTATAGAATGCGGTTTTTTAACTGAAAACCTCCTTTTTTAAAGCCTAAGTGGTAATTAGCGCACAGATGTAACTATTGGAGCTATAAACGAGAAATTGCATAGTTTCTTCTACGCAGACGAGCAACAACTTTTGAAAAGGTAATATAGGAGATGTAAGCTGATTATAGTAGGTGAAACTGCAGGAAAAAACTAATATAATAACAATACCAGCCTATTACTGTCCCACTGTAGGGCAAGGACCTCTGCTCATATAGAGAAGGTACGAGGATTGATCACTACGTTTGCTCAAGGCGGATAAGCGGTTTCGGACTCATATTATTTACAAGTCCAGGTTCGGATGTCTGTGATGTCCAAGATACATTTTAGAAAGTACATATACTTAAATTGAAAAGGTGACATTGCTACTTGCCCGGATTTGAACAACGGCCGCCGTAACCAGTACTGGGCCATCACGACACCCACCTACTTATAAAATACAATAAAATAATTTAACTAAAAAAGGTGTACGCGGTAGCCCTAAGTTATTACGCTCGAATGAACGATTGTGACTATAGTATTATATGCAACTTGTCACTTCGCTAGACCCGTGATATTACAATCCAATAAGCCATTGTAGTAAGGCTTCTCGTAACGGTTACAATGTGGCAGAAAATTGATAACCCTTTTAATTTTATCGACGGAGGTACCGATTATTATGTTCACAAACTAAACTTAATTTAAAATCAGTCCATCTTTTTCTTTCCATTTATTTAAGAAAAGGATGGAGCTGAAATTATTTGGTCGTCTCAAATTAGTCAGCGCTTGTTGTTAATCGTAGCAACTTTAGTGGTCATACCCGCCTCTTGTGTAAGAGGTTGTGGTTTCGAATCCGGGCAAGTGACTTTTTCAATTCATATGTACTTTCTAAAGTTTATCTTAGACATCACTGACATCCCGTGCCTCGGAAAGCACGTAAAACCGTTGGTCCCGGTTGTCATTCGTAGTGACCAGTCTGACCAGTCTAACCAACTAACTAACAGTCTAAAAAACTAACGTAAATCACTGATATCCGGCTAAATCCGGTTAGGCTAAAAGCCGACCCCAACATAGTTGGGAAAAGGCTAGGAAGATGATGAGCTGTGATGGTACATACATATATCAACTTTTTTGGGTTTTCGAGTAATAGTTTCTATTAGTAGATACTCGTATACTAGGTAGATACTAGTTAAGTCTAAAACTCCACAGAAAATCGTTACGTATGAAGTACACTTACTCGAAAAACACATTCTCCACTCCCATAAATAAAGAGTTTTCCATGTTCACATATCGCATTTCAGCGATTCAGTGTACATGTTTTTACATGCCTGAAACACGGAATACGTACTAGGCTGCGGCGCCGGCAAGTCTGTCCCGACATGCTTGGACTATGTCTAGATACAACTTTAAGTTTTCATAAGAAATGAATGAAATCTTGGCATGTTTGCTGTTTTGTCATTTTTAAATTCCAGTTCGCTACTAATTTTGGAATTGGTAAGTAAGGTTCTATTATCATATTATTACGCAGTCCGGACTTAAGAAAAAAGAAGAGGGTTCCACACCTTTTTAAAATAAATAAATAAATGTCTTGGGGCAATTCACACCCAAGTCACCGGGCCAGATGGGATACACTCCAATAATTCGAGCCTTAACTAAACAGACTTTGTACTATGGTAACCAGACAATTGATATATATAATTTAAAAATACAAACATAATTTAAAGATAAATTACACCCAGACACAGAACAAGCAATCTAGCTCATCACACAAAGTTTGATCTGGGTGGGAATGAAATCCACGACCTTCGGCTAAGCAGTCAGGGTCACTAACCACTAAACCAACAGGCCAGCCAAAACAACTAAAAACTAAATAAATAACTTTAATCTTATATCCGACGATAAAAAACGGAACTTCAAAATGATGGCAGCAACACACGTCCAATTCGCACCGCTACGATTTAGAAAATCTGTGAATGTATGTTCTTTTTTGAAACTAATTAACATATATCTCTTTTAACCTTTGTGTAGGTTTTGAAGTTATATTTAAGTCAAGTAAAGTTTAAAGGAAGTCGTGATGGCCTAGTGGTTAAGGCGCCTGGCTCTCATGCAAGAGGTCGCGGGTTCGAATCCGGGCAAGTACCAATGTGACTTTTTCAATTCATATGTACTTTCTAAAGTTTATCTTAGACATCACAAACATCGGTGAAGGAAAATATCGTGAGGAAACCTGGACTTGTAGTTAATATAAGTCCGAAATCGCCAACCCGTCTTGAGCAAGCGTGGTGATCAATGCTCGTGCATTCTCTGTATGAGAAGAGGCCTTTGCCCTGCAGTGGGACAGTTATAGGCTGGTATTATTAAAGTTAACATAAGAGATAATTAACCAAACTTGTCAGACATAGCAACAGTTTTCTCAGTATTCTTGAATGTCATTTATTTAATTAGGTACCTATTTAGTAGAAAATAAACAGTTTTTCATTCGGAAACATGTATCAGGTTCTAAGAAAACCTTTGTCTGACATTTGTGGTAAATTGTATCTTTTATAGAGCGTACATATATTTACCGGCCTATTTATGTAAAGAGCTAAGGCTGTGGGTTGACGCCTGACGGCAACATTTTGATTTTCATTTCCTGCTCCACGGAATTCGGTATAATTCTAGATTGATATGGAATTGCGGCCACAAAATATACTTACACATAATGAAAAAACCCTTTGCCACGAAATGTAATGGAATTCGCCTTTGACGAACAAAAAAGAGATGTATGTATGACAAATAACATTTCTATATAGACGGTAGTGTGGTTTTGTAAAAACATTATTATTTTTAGATATATTAACTTATTTGATGGCAAAAATATAAAATACGGGGTTGTTAAGATTAGAAACACTAAGATATTATAATACAGCACAATAAAATTGCATGCCTAATTATTGTGCAATTAATTTGATTCAGCCCACCATATCATAAATAAAGCAGTTTAATTTTGAGTAATTGTGAAATATTCGTTTCATAGCATGTAATTCAGCTAATATTCCTTAAATTACCAGCACGAACGTTGACATAGAAAGAAACTGGAAGTAAAACCATAAGTGTTAAATGTGAAAATAGATTACACCATATTTAACACTATCATTGTACTTTTAGGTACTTTACTTTCTTGCTTAGTTTTTACAAACCGCTAAATACCAACAACAACAAGTACCAACAGTCTCCAAAATACTATACCAGGTTTCCAGACAAACCCCAGTTGTCCAAGGATATTTATTTATTTATTTAACCGGAAAATGTGCCCAAAATCTTATTCGGTAAAACCATAACGTTTCTTTATGTGCTCCTTTTAAGCTCTTACGGGCTATTAATTAGTACCATCTCTGTGTAATAGGCTAACATGATGCTCTGGCGCCATTAGCAGAGTGGTCCGATAGAATTTCGAAGGAAAATCGATTGCGCAACAACAATATGCGCTAAACAAGTAAATTAATGACGTGGCTATGATACATGTTGCAGAGACGCTTTGAAATTGGGACTATTGGCAGACTGTCTGATAGATTTTAAAGCTAGTACGAAGAATGCGCTTGAGACATACCAGCTTCGTCTCTGAGAAAAGGGAATCTGTGAGGCCTCGCAGATGGGTGGCAGTGTCTGTGGGCTGTCAGCTTGTTTGCTATATCCAGTGAAATAAAATCATTAATATTGGTGTCGGCTTCCAGTGTGAGTGTGTGGGATTCAGCTGAATATCAGTGGTTTACAGTAGGCACTGCCTATTAGACCTCCACAACCCAGTATATAGGTAACATGATAACCCCTTGGTTACAATTGTCAGACTTTCTTGTTTGTCTACCCATAACGACTGTCAAAGTTCTATGAATGACTATTTTCATAGTGGTGCTGGAAACTTTTGTTCTTGCATTGCACTGCATATAAAATGGTAAATTGACTGACTGATTAGCTGACTGTTGTTATATCAACGCACAGCCCAAACCGCTAATCCTAGAGACATAAAACTTGCTGGTTGTGTTCTTTGTGTAACCACTGGTGGTGGTGGTGGTGGTTCTTTGTGTACTGGTGGAAGTACACATCCGCGTGAATCGAAGCCGCGAGCGAAAGCTAGTTTTCAAATCAGTTTCATACGAATGTAAGAATGCCAGATTTTTTCTTTTAACCGCAGCATACTTCCCGTGCAAGCAAACGTTTGTACAATAATTAACGGGCGTGGGTGTTCAACATCTACTTCGGTGAACATTAAGGTAAATATTTATAGAGAACAATGAATTTCATGTCTCAGAAGTTTATGAAATTGGAAATGCAAAGGAAAAGTTCCTAAGTCGAGTCGGTGGAATGTAGGCACGATTTAATATTAGCGTTTTGATGTTTTAGTTTAGGGTAGGCTAACAAAAATGGTCCTTAGAACCGTGTAATAGCTGATTGAGGGACAAAATATTTTGGCCGAACATTGGCATGCCTTTCTTAGTAGGCGAAAAGAATTCCTTGCACTAAAAAGAGCCCTCAGCCTAAGAATCCCAGAACAAAATAATATAAAACATACTTTATAATATTTTATATTATAAAGCTGAAGAGTTTGTTTATTTGAACGCGCTAGTCTCAGGAAGTACTGGATCAAATTGAAAAAATATTATTGTGTTGAATAGCCCATTTAGCAAGAAAGACTATCGGCTATAAGGCAAGGTAGTAACCAAATATGCTGTGTAAAACCACGGGGAACAGTTAGTCCTAAATATTAAAACGTTAAAAATTAATCGCGAGAGCGTAAAAGAGTTGCTGATATTTAATTAAATTCTTTTAAAATCTGTCAAGCTTGTTCTAATTTTGACCCCTACGCACGCTTTTGGGTTCAAAGTAACGTTTGTAATTGTTGGTAGAAAACTGGGGTCCTTTAGGTAGGCGTAAATTTTAAGAGCAAATTAAATTGCTCAATTCTGAGGAAAATTCGTGAAATATGACGTCATGACATAATTAGGCAGTTTGCGACGATGCCTAATAATGTATTAATAGACCGTTGTTTTTGACGTCTTCCTGAACAAAAAGGATTCTCAGCAAATCATAGATTGGCCATACAACAATTACAAATCTCTTTTATTAAGATTTTTTTCCCGATGAATTGCGACTTCTAAGAAAGGCAAAAATTAAATGTTATTCACATCAATGTTATGTAGGCAGCAAAGCGAATACTTTAAAATTCTGCTCTTTGTTTATTTAAAATCTTTCATAGAGTTGAAATGCCGAGCGGCATCCATAAATTTGGAGCCTTTGTTATGTATGTTCAGGAATATGTAAGTTTTTATAAGCATTCAAGTAATTTATAAGTCAGCTGGTATTTTAGGGAATTTGTTTCTTGTTGTATTTTAGGGGGTGAACATATAACAGTTTCTTTTTGCCCGTTTCCTGTGCTGTAATCTACAGTATTTAAAGGAGATGAACAGAAGGTGACGGTTGTTGAATCGAATTACATCGATATGAGATAAGCATCGGATATTTCTTACTTGTTAATTATGTTTGGCTGGATCCTTTACAAATTCTGACAAGCAATGAACAAAGAGACTATGGTAATATTCTTGCAAGTAAATGTATCGAAATAGAAAATATATTTCCAAATCTATAAAAGATGACCATGTAGGGTGTTCGTCACCCGAGTGACTCAACATACAAAAATAGCCCATTGACTGGCCGCCAATTATAGATCCGTGTCTTTTAGTCGCATCCCTTCAGACTATAAGTGGGAACAAAGGACATTGCGTAAGTTGTATAGAAATATCTAGCCGGCGACCCCTTTCCACCGAGTGGGTAGGTGTCGTAACCCTAAGGGTTTAGGGATGGCCACTTGTTTTTATTTGTGTAGGTAGAGGTTCTATTATTATGAAAGGATGTTGGCTAAGATCTGAGAGATTGCATTACACGATACAATGTCGTAAGTTCTTTAAAACTGTGGAAAATCTCCAGAAATTGATCGTAATAAGTATTGAGGACCTAAAATAAATCTACATCAAAGTATTTTAACATAAATTCTAATTTATATCTTTTTTTAGCTGTCATAGATTAAAAACATGTGTCTTGTGTAGATTTGCGTTTCTGGTAGGCGAGTTGTTAATGTTGACATAATCGATTACTTTGCACTTTCTCATAGCTTTAAACCGCATTGACATCTTAAAATAACCATCTAGCCTAATACTGTAATCTTTAATAGGTAGTTAAATGTAGGCGTTGTAGCCTTCAATTCCAGCCAACGCACCTATTATCTACCTTTTATCAGGCTATGTAATATCGCCTTATTATAAGTCTGGTGCCCCAGTTAAAAGCCTTACTTAAATGAGAACGGTATTAGTTAAATGTCGATGTAATCCGAACTTAAACTTGAGTCACAACAGTGTCTATTTAAGTCGGTAACTTAGAAGACAACCGCTTGTCTGGCGCGCGTCCAGATCACGAACTATTCTTTGGTTACACTTTGGGAAGCTCTCTAGCCTTACATTGTTTTATATTATTGGAATTGACTCAAAAAGATTTTTTGCATTTTAAATCTTCGAACACACATGATTTGAGCTACAATGGAAAGACCGGCCGCCGGCTGCCGGTTGGTCGTTAAAAGGATAAGTAATTTTTTTTTAATTATCGAGGGTAAATTTAAATTAAATATAAACATTGACCAAATGCAAGAACTTTATCTGTACCTAGGCCAAATATAATACTTTTTTATGGGCCGAAAAAAGCTCATCCACTGTTAGTGCACTGGATCATGGGATAAGCCTTTACAAATCAACTTTTTCCGAGTCAAGTTGAGTTTTTTAGGTATAAATAGCGACGTGATAATATAAGTCAGGTAAGTACTAGCTGCCTCCCGCGGTTTCACCCGCGTTAAAAATGTTAAGGATGAATAACCCTTATCACTTAGGGGTATGAAAAATAGATAGTAGCCGATTTTCAAACCTATTGAATATGCATATAGAATTTGGTAAAAATCGGTAAAGCTGTTTCGGAGGAGTAATGTAACTAACATTGTGCCACTAGAATTTTATATATAAGAAAATATTAGCTATGTACATTTACCATATTAAAATAATTTGTGTCGCATGATTGAAGACTTAATTAAGGCTGACAAATAAAAGGTAATGAGTTTGTACATCATAAGCCGCGTACCCACCTAGCGCACAGGCTCGCGCGGCAGCCTCGCGAGCCATATGCCTCGGCTGGTGTGGACGTGCCTCGGCCTGCCTCGGGCGCGCGTTTGCTCGACCGAGCACGGCTCGGCCCCGAGCCATCTGTTGTCGGTAAACTTGACGCGCTCGAGGCACGTCCACACTAGCCGAGGCATTTGGCTCGCGAGGCTGCCGCGCGAGGCTGCCGCGCGAGCCTGTGCGCTAGGTGGGTACGCGGCTATACGATTTTAGTCTTTAATTATTTACATACTCCGAGTTTAAAGGAAAACGTAGAAGTAAGTATAGTTAACAACTTAGTAAATACCTAATGAATTGAATTTATTTATAAGTAGACAATTATTGACCAATAATCATTCTGAACCATCCTACCTACTAATAGTTTATTACGAATCTATTCTAAGCTCAATATTTATTTAAGGGCGCTCGTAAAGCAAATGATTCATTATTAATGAACCTATTTTATTTTCCTTTTGATTTGAATGATGTACTGCCTACGCAAAACAATCCAAATAGTCTTGTGACGTAAGTAGATAATTATGTACCTTTATAAGGTACATGCTTAATCACTTAGGTTATTTTAGTTAAGGAGGGGAACCTATTAAGTAGCTCCTCATAAATGCCTGGGAATTAGTGAAAATCGCCCTACCTACGTGTCGTCTCGAAAACGTCCGCCTACATTTGACCTACAATACCTTTCATAATCCAAGTGGAAAGCACCTTCATATAAAATGAACCTATTAATTATATGTTTGTGACCTTTAGGGACCTGATCAGAAATAATCTACGGAGATAAAGCTGAGTAGGCTCAGTTCATTTCTCTACTGATCTTCCTGGTGTGGTAACGTTTGAGGAGTTCATTGAGCAGAGATAACACAGTAAGTATAGGAAAGCCTCGATGGATGCGAGCGATGGGTAGCTCGCCGCCCGGCTGGGACCAGGACCGCGTCGACGGCGCGTTAGTGTTCCACGCGCGCCTCAAAGAGAAGAAGTCAGCACTGGAAGGGGCCAACAGGGCCACGCCTGCCGGGGTTGCGGAATGTTTTTAATTGTTACCGTGACCCTGGAACATAAAGGGCAACCGAAGGAACATGAGTGGGTTTTAGTCAGTAAAAGTCTGACACCGCACCCAGGACGGGAGCAGTCATTTGATGATTTCCCACTCACCAAAAAAAAAAGCCTGGATGGATAGAAACCCATCAATAGAAGACGCAAGTGCTCATTAGAGAACAATAGAAGTGATCATGAATATAAAATGGTAAACTGATTGATTATTTATTAATTAGCATATCAACGCACAGCCCAAGCCACTAGAGAGCCATTAACCTTGAAGGGTAACTTTCTGAGACCACTTAGAAAGGATTAAAAAAATTCTAATCCTAAAGAGGAAAAATGGAAGCTTTGACATTCAATCAGGCGAAGCTGCAGGCGATAGCTAGTAATAAATACAAAAAAAGTTAGAACTGAACTGAAATCATCATGAAAAAGAATCTCTTGTTTTCATACATTTTGTTCTTGTTATAGAAAATATTTTTTTAAAACTTCGATGGAGCACGTGTAGGATCAATCACTTTTTCCTGTTCTGTATGAATATAAATTTGAAAGGCCGAAAGGCGTCTCTAGTCTTTAAGATGTTGTGCTGGTCGACGAATGCACATCTCCAGTCTCCCCTGTTTCAATATGAACTTACTCCTGGGCTTTTTGATAGGTAGGTACCTACCTATTACTTACTTAATTAAGTGAAAGAGTAAGGGTCAGTAGGTTGTTCGTAATTAACAAGAGCCAACAAAAAGAATTTAATTTGCTTGATGTGAACATTGATAACAGTTTTAATTGAGAACAGGGTCGCGGAACCGGCGGTACTCAACCCATTTCGTGGCGTTTGACCAAAGTTGTAATCAAATTGGCAAGTTTAGGGAGTCTAAAATACCTAAACCCAAGCAGGTCAGTTCCTCTTTTGTTGCTGCTAGCCGGTTCCTAGCGCCATCACTGCAAAATGTAAATCAAAAACTCCGAATCGTCCTCAGTCACAGTTTTTCTCATATTACTTGAGCGCATTAACTGCGCCATCTATCGTTGATATTGTGAAAATTGTACTGTGACATCAACGTCCTCTATTGCGACTAAATGGAACAAACAAGCGGCCATCTGTTTTACAAAAGTTCATACTATATCCGCTAGAGGGCGTCAAATACAACATTCAAGAGTGCGTTCTTATACTAAAACCTACTCTCTCTGAATATTTTAAATTATAACACGTTTGTTTTTTTCCTACAATAATTATTTACTTCTAACAAAATATATATTTAGGAATATATTCAGTTTGCTTATTTATTACAATAATACACATTTATTTAATGCTACCAGTAAGAACCAATGGTTGGTAAAAAAGATTCGGAACGTAGTTTCATTATTTTGACGTTTAGTTCAGGATAGATAATGTCAAATAGTCAAATGTCAGTGGACAGTGGGGACGGGAGTGTCAATAAAATTGTAGTTTTGCAGATAAATAGAAAACAGACATGATTTAAACAAAAACTTAACATTTTTATTAATAATTTACTTACTTACCGTCCAGACCAACCTTCAAGAGAAGCGCTCCTGTTTTCAGGTTTACATTTTTTCTGTTGGGCACTGTTTAGTTTGTTTTTAATTTTTACACTCAACCTTTTCGGACTCCCCGGCAGTTTTATTCCGGAACTTACGCTCATTGTCAATTTTAATACTTAAACACATTTACTGGACTTATTTTTGATTATTATATTGTTTTTCAGCTTTAACCATGGATAATATAGACTCTAATGTGGACTCCGATGAAGAATTCGCCTTTGAAACGGACCACCTGGCTCTTCGTGGAAATAAAGACTACTGCGACTTACTGAAGTTTATCGTGAAATTAGAAGCCCAAAAAATTAAGGCATTGAAAGACATAGAAGAATTATCAGAGGCTCAAAATAGGGCATTAAATAACCCATTGTCTTTTATAGATGAAATGAAAGCAGGTAATATAAACTTCCCTCCTCGACAAACTATATCTGAACTACCAAATATTGACTGGTCCAGTTATGGAATAGACTCTACGGACAGTGATGATATTAGGGACACCAAACCAAACAAAGATGACCTAGATTCTAGTACTAAAGTCAGAGGAAGAAAGTTCACAGATAGTAAACCTGAAACATTTAATCAACTGTGGTCTTGTGAAGAACAAAAAAGGTTGGAGGAGTTACTTGAAATCTATCCTGAAGAGCCAATTGAGGCAAGCCGGTACAAGAAAATAGCTCAAGCATTAGGAACGAGGACTCCAATACAAGTCATGAGCAGAATACAGAAATATTTTGCTAAATTGGCTAAAGCAGGGTTGCCAATACCAGGAAGAATTCCTAAGGGTGTGGGGAGGGACAAGAACAAGTCAATGTTTTACAAAAAATCCACCTTCTTCCCTCAGCTGCATGTACCTGTCACCATGGAGGATCCATATGACAGCGGAGAAGCACATGACAGTGTGTCCTCACTAGAAATCAAGAATAGTAACAGGTATATGATAGAGTTACTAAAATCTGCAAAGGAACAAAGGTTATTAGATGAAACATCTCCTGTCTATCAAACTAAGACAATGTGTGTTGGTTGCCAGACAACAGGGTTCTTGGGTGCAAGGTGGACCGATAACACCGGCACTGACTACTGTACTGATTGTGTAGTGAAGCTGCTGCCAGCAGAGAGACTGATACCTGTGCGGCAACCTGTGTGAATTGTAACCAAGCTCATTGTAAAGTGCACCTGCTGTGTCGAGAATATACTACCAGCTGAAAGTCAAAATCCACTGTTTTAACTGCAATAAATCTACTAATTTATTTGTACACTTGTGTCTTGTTTATTGAACTAATATCTTTGTATTTTTTAACATGATCATTTAATTTTAAAATTAACACCACATCACCAAATTATGAATTTAAATCATGCCACTATCACTAAAACCACTATCACACAAGGCACACTATTTTCATCTAATTGTTCTAAAATGCTCATTTTATTAATTTACACAGCAAGCAAAGTTTGTGTGAGCTCCCGCAGTGGGGCGGCCGCGCCGACTGATGAAGAGCCACTGGCCTGGAACACTGAACACGGCTCGCACTCTATTGTACCCTCTATCCTAGATAGATACCTATAGAGATTGGAGGGTAACAAGGGACATCGGCCACATGCCAACCTCGTCGCGCGTTTCTCTTTTAAACCTCGATTGCATGCACAATATCGTTAAGCGCTTTTGCAAATCGAACTCGTGTCTATGTTTCATTTCAAAGCGTGTCAGTGCAAAGCACACTACAGAATCAAACAAACTCACCCAGGTCCACTTTTGCTTTGATACACTGAAAATAATATACAATCAGTTAATAATTTCTTAAATATTTTGTAGGCAGGCTAAGATTATTTCCACTATGCTCTAAGTAAAAATGTACCGCGTGGTGAGTAGCGCGCTCCTTCAATTCTCCGACAGATGAATAAGGATTGGACCCACATTATTTATGAGACACGTGAGAAGTAATATGATGGACAGCGGTCTTTCAAATATTCCATTTCTTTTTTACCTCACGAAATGGTAGTCATTTTTTAAAACACTTGAGGGTATAAATAACTACAAATAAAAGAGTAGGTACAACATCTGTAAAATAAATAAATTGTGATAGGACTATTTTGTTAGCAGGTGGTAGCAAACGGCAGTGTGTGTAGGTATCTAACCTACCCACATTATTGTCTTTCTAAAGAGGGCCTTTAGAAATCAGAATGACTGAGACGAAGACCTTACAAAGAAGTTACTAGTGTTTGTTTCATAACATAGAGGAACCAGCAGTGTCTTTTTAAAATTTGTAGGCACTTAGTTTTATTTTGGTAAGTAAACCTTAGTTAGATTGCGATGAAAACCCAAAAATACATACCTAGTTTCTCAAAGGTAGTTTCTACATTTTCCGCACTTACAGTAAATTATGTTGCATAACCCACTCACCTACTTAACACGTTTTTGCGAATCAAAAACCTCCTTCGCGAATGCCGATTTTATTATACACTTATTTTTAATGTCGAACATCGGCTTTTTACGATATCGTTCGTCATAATTTGCATCAGAATGAGATTTCAGACGTTTTTAACGAAATTGAGACGTAAGTTATCTATCCAATTTGCTTGCCTCCGTTATGAAGACATTAGACAGGCACTTAGCTGTAATATATTATTATTCAATGATTTAGGTTTAAATGAGCTACCACTTTTAGAATTTGTCCTCTGTAGGTGGATAATGCGGGCGGTTTTTGTATTAGCTTGTAACTTATCCCACACGCACATTGTCGTTTACCAAAAATATACTTACAATTTCATACCTAGTTGGCTCCTTAGAAATCAATGTATATACACTTAGTTAAAAAATATATCTTCATAAGTTATGGTTTCGTTGGTTATGTAATCAGTGCTTGGGCTTTTGCCATTCTTTAGTTTTTCGAGCTTTTAGTGTTTCAATTTCAAACTTATAATTTAGACAATTGCGATGATGATAAAAAAGCTTTTGCTTTGGGTGGACCTGTATTAAAATTATATACATACATATTTTAACATGTAGGTACCTATAACCTGTGTAAAAAACTAACAACAATTGACGCTTGTAATAAGATATTTATTAATCCATATCCGTACTAATATTATAAATGCGGAAGTAACTCTGTCTGTCTGTCTTTCTGTCTGTCTGTCTGTCTCTTCTTCACGCCTAAACCACTGAACCGATTTGAATGAAATTTGGTACAGATATAGTCTGGGACCCGAGAAAGAACATAGGATAGTTTTCATCCCGGAAATCCGGGAACGGGAACTATTATTCCACGCGGACGAAGTCGCGGGCAAAAGCTAGTATTATATACTTTTTTTGTGACCCTCCCGAGCTTCGAACGTATTTATTAAAATATACCGCATCAAAATTCGTTGCGTAGTTTTAAAGATACATAGGTACAGACAGCGGAAAGCGCCTTTGTTTTATTGTATAAAGATGATGATATCTTTGGTTCATAAGTTCACTAAAATAAAAATATAATATGGCAAAGATGGTACGACATCCAAATACATTTATCCATTTCCTCTTAGTAGAAACATTTATTTATGCTGTGGACTAGGCGCCTCTTGGATTAAGCACTATGATTGGATGCGGTGGAGCGAATCGGAACAGACTCCATCTCGTTCTAGTGTTAATTAACGCCACAGCCACAATTTGTTTTACAATGCCGATCTACCTGTTCATTGTTACAAAGGTTTTGTAGTTGCTTTAAATAAACACAGTTAGAGGCTGTCATCTGATTTGAAAATAGAGATTGTTTAAGGGTAGATAATCGTTGTTTGGCGATTTTACAAATGTATTATTTACCAGTAAAACATGGAAACGGCTTAGAGAAAGCGTACATACATTTTAAAATGTTTAAAACTTTGTATGTTTGTTTTAATAATAATAAAATAAATAAAATAAAAATCATTTAATTCAGGTCCATGACCCATATAAAAAAGTTTACAATTTTTCAGGTATTACACTACACAGCTTACACCATAAATTAATGTCAGAATTACGTGCAAAATAAATTTATTTAATGAAATTGAATTTATAATTAGAAATTAAACAAATACAAATTACTGATATATAAAAATGTCACAAAGGTCAAAATATTGTGATGAAATTGAATTTATAAATTAAAAGTCAAACAAAAACATACAAAAATGTCCAAAGAAAATATCACAAGATGTCAATTATTATTAAAGATCATAATACGTGCAGGCGCTGGCGTGCAGCTGCAGCCATCTCAGTAAGACAGGAGAATCCCACCGCTCGGACAACACGCTCAGGATCCCGTTGGAGCTACCCCTACAGCGACGCAGAACCGATGCATTCCTTTTCCGGATTATCCCGTAGAAGTCATCGGTACTAGCCTCAGCGAACATCGCTGATGCACTACAAAACCGGGGCCGCCCCAATAGAATCCTGAACGCATTGTTGTACTGGACACGAAGCGCGTTGTACGCCCGCCGCGTGAAGTTGAATCCGCAGGCTGCACTTGTAAAAAGTCTGGCAGTACGCCTTGAACAAGGTTATTTTTACCTGCGAAGAATAACGTGCAAACCTGCGACCCAACATATTGCACCGGACAGACAACGCCTTTCGCTCCCTCTCGATGTCTTCATTGTCAGACAGATCATCTAAGACCCAGTGACCCAGATACTTGAACCGATTCACTCTATTTAAATGTGAGCCGCAAAGAGTGACAGGAGGTCCCTTTAAGTAGCTTTTAGTACCAGCTTTGAAGATCATGTACCTATTCACTCTTCTTTGGGTTATATCTGAGCCCATGGACCTCCGCATACGTTTCACAAATACTCAAAATGTTTTGATGGAGGAAAAATAAGTAACGGAGTCGTCTCATTAAAAGGATTTCGACAGCGCGCTTCACACACATTTTTAATTTTTAATATCAAAATTATACGTAGATAATTTAAAATAATGTAGGTGCAGCATTTCAAAATATTAAGATTTTAAAATAAGATTATTTAGCAGATATCTGATAAACACAATATATATTAAAGCTCTTGTTTTTTTTAAGTTGCATATAAACAGTTTAATGTCTTTTTTTAAAGCTTGTCGCGAGATTTAAGTTCTCGTATTTTCATAGTTTGAAAATTCAAGTAAATACGAGAAATCTCGCGACAAGCTTTAAAAAAAAGTTTAATAAAAATTTTAAATAAAAGCTTGTTTTTAAAAAGGTTTTTTTAACTTATTTTTTTTAAATAAAGGCTTCTTTGAGCCTGTGGACAAAACCAAACTGGTTGCTAATTTCAACTGATAATGATTAACTACTTTTCAAAGTATAAATATTACACATTTGTTTTCCAATTGTTTATTGCGTTGGCTCACATATTATTATCATTGTTTGAGGAAAGTGATTTATTTGTTAATAATATGTTACACTAGATGTTCGTGAACTTGATTAGCTTCCATTTCTTAATAATATATATTTTTTAAGTTTATATACTTTTTTGACGGAAATGGTTTTGACATTATGTACATTCTACTCTTCACAATTAACCATGTACAAATACTATTGTAAAAGCATTATATTAAAAGAGTAAAATGGAGTTTCTTGCCCGTTCTTCTCCATACGAATCAACTTTTTGGAATGGGCAACTAGATTCATTTTTCTTTGTTTCTGACGTTCTAAAGTGCCATTGAAATGGTCTATTAGAAATAAATGATTTGAGTTTGAGTTTTCAATAAAATTCTACATTGATCTACGCTGCACTGTTGATTTTGTCAGAAAGACATTTCCATTCGATAAGATTGTATATAATCCTTTGCAGCTCAGCTGCAAGGTATGAAGAGACCGCGTACAATCTTACAGGCTTCAATATAATGAAAAATGTATGTGTTTTTAACTCAATACTGAATGGAAGGCTACAGTTAATGATAAGATACCTACTTTTAAGGTCCTACTAGGATTGTGAAAAACATTTTAAGCATCGTCGATGCTCAGTAGACTGTAGATGAATATCTCCACACCTCAAGCAATAGAAATAAGACAGTGATCCTATTGGGATCTTTTTTACCTTTTCAGGTACGGAATTCTAAAACAGATGGTGTTTTCTAAATAAAAGACTACTTCAATAAAATTTCCTCTCTACTTATCAACCTAGTTACAAAAACAAATCAAATTAGACGCGCATCCACTAACTTATTATCGCTAATAGAGCTCCCGTTGTTCGGTAATGGATGACACTAGTTTGTAAGTGGTTTTAGTATTTGCTTTGTTTCTCTATACTGCATTATTTATGTATACAAATAGTCATACAGGGTTGTTAGATTTCTGGACTGTGTGTGAACCCTCGGCGCATGACTCCGATTCGTACTTAGCCGTTTTTAGGGTTCCGTAGTCAACTAGGAACCCTTATAGTTTCGCCATGTCTGTCTGTCTGTCCGTCCGTCCTCGCTTAATCTCTGTGACCGTTAGCACTAGAAAGCTGAAATTTGGTACCAATATGTATATCAATCACGCCAACAAAGTGGTAAAATAAAAATTGGAAAAGAATGTTTTATTAGGGTAGCCCCCCTATATGTAAAGAGGGAAGTGTTTTTTTTTTAATTTCAACCCTGACGTGTGATGTATTGTTAGATAGGTATTGAAAAATGAATAGGGGTTTACTAAAATCATTTTTTGATAATGACAATAATTTCGGAAATAAGCGCTCCAAAACGAAAAATCAAAGCGTCCCCCCCTTCTAACTTTTGACCCGTAGGTTTAAAAAATATGAAAAAAATCTGGAAAGTAGAACTTTATAAGGACTTTCTAGGAAAATTATTTTGAACTTGATAGAAAGAACAGTTTTTGTACAAAAAAGACAAAAAGGTTGTACAAAATAATTTCTGCGTACTTAGTATGTCAACGTAACAAAAGCCTTTTTTTAAACTTATAAGTGGGTTCCCACTTATTGTGACGGACGGGAAACTACGGAACCCTACATTGAGCGTGCCGACACGCTCTTGGCCGGTTTTTTTCTATATAGGTGGGTGTATATTTGTGGGTACCCAAAATCTTTTTAGATATGTAACCAGTTAGTTATATTTTACAATTATCTATAATATGTATGTATTTAAAAAATATATAAGTATGTATATCAGTTGTCTGATTACCGTAACACAAGCTCTGCTTAGCTTAGGATCAGATGGCCGTGTGTAAGCTGGGTATTTATTTATTTACTAAGTTGTCTGGATCAGAATCTTCCGTTTTGCGGATTTCATACTGATTTTTAATTAGTTAGACAACCACAGATATGATCTAGACGACTTACATAATTAGTTCGATAAACCAGAAAGTGGAATTAACCCATTGTAAAGGGGTAGCGAAGTGGTTGTCCGGTGTACATATATATAGAGAAGCATCTACATTAAGTAATCATTGTACCCTTTCTCAACAATCCTTTAGGATTTGTGTGGGAAGATTAATTAGAACCTTTAATTATTATTATTTGAGTTGAAGATTCTGGAACAAGTGAACTTAAAGGCCTCGTGTCGTAACTTAATCCTTTTGTAAGAACAAACTATTTGTGTCAAAACTTGAAAATAAAGTACCATGAAAGAAAGTTTTTGTCGTTAGACATTTATTAAAGCACGACAACAAGGACCAAGCTGTTGTTATCCAATCTCATCATCATCTCCCTAGCCTTTTCCCAACTATTTGGGGTCGACTTCCAGTCGCAAGACGACTACCGGCCACCGTAGGCGTGGTTCTGCGGATGGCGAGCGATGGGTAGCTCGCCGCCCGGCTGGGACCAGGACCGCGTAGACGGCGCGTTTTGTTCCACGCGCGCCTCAAAGAGAAGGAGTCAGCACAGGAAGGGGCCCAACAGGGCCAACGCCTGCCGGGGTTGCGGAATGTTATGTTTACAACAGTTACCGTGACCCTGGAACATAAAGGGCAATCGAAGGAACATGAGTGGGTTTTAGTCAGTAAGAGTCTGACACGCCCTCCCGCTGCACCCAGGACGGGAGCAGCCATTGGATGATTTCCCACTCACCAAAAAAAAAAAAAGCCTAACCGGATTTAACTGGACACCAGTGTTTTGTTATTCATTGTAATATAAAATTGAATTAATATAAACAAAAAGTTAATTATTTGATGTAGGTATATAGATATTATACCATACTCTTTAACTAGTAGTAGAGCTGTTTGTGTTGGAGCTCATTCGTATTTTTAACCGACTTCAAAAAAAAGTAGGTTCTCTGTTCGACCTGTATGTATGTATGTATGTATGTTTGTCCGCGATTATCTCGCGTTTGGCTGAACCGATTTTGATGCGGTTTTCAGCAAAGTGTTTGTTACATTCTGGGGAAGGTTTTAGTATATAACACTAATAGATATCCCGTGACGTTGCCCTCATAGATCGCGTTTTGCTTTCTTGGATTGTAGATTTTTATAATATTTATTTTGAGAGCTACCCTAAAACGTAGTCAAACACTGAGACTCTAACTAAAAAGTAAAAAATAAAAAGCTTTTTTTAAAAAAAGATAACCGACTTCAAAAACTAAAAGCTCAAAAATAACTATTTCGGAAGTCGGTGGCTTCTCTTCTGCCGGTCAATTTGTGTTGCCACCGACTTCCGAAATAGTTATTTTTGAGCTTTTAGTTTTTGAAGTCGGTTATCTTTTCTTCATTATGGATCCATACTATACTTACTATACTAATATTAAAATGCGAAAGTAACTCTGTCTGTCTGTCTGTCTGTCTCTTCTTCACGCCTAAACCACTGAACCGATTTGAATGAAATTTGGTACAAATATTGTCTGGGACCCGGAAATCCCCCAGGAACGGGTACTATTATTCCACGCGGATGGAGTCGCGGGCAAAAGCTAGATGTTAATAAATATGTATTGAGACTAATTCGTACCTAAATTACCACGCTTTGTGCTATAGGGAATGTTACAAAATCTTTCCCTTACACTTTTATCTACTTAAGCGATACCGCGTGAGCCGATAGTACAAACCGCATTTATCATTCGAACACACGTGGTTGGAGACATAAAGAAGACAATAGCAGCCCGACAGCCGGCTGTCGCTTGGTCGACGAAAGGTTAAAACCAGTTAATTACACATTACAGTTTTGCTAATAAAAACCTCATCATGTTCCATTTATTGCGTTCGTCATCATAACTTCAAAATTTATGATCACGGTTCCGCGGCGCGCTATAAAATTTTATTTTATGATTCATCATAGTAATCATTTGTGATGAAAACTACACAGCGTCGAATACACTGTGGGTGTTAGAGCTACATTTTTACGAACACTGGACTGAATTAAAGCTTTAATTACAAGTTTTAATTAGACCACAACGGATTAAGCTGGTTTAAGCCGCGGTAAAGAACTCCGACGGACAAAATTTGTTGGGATTATCTCTGTGTATTTTTTTATGTATGTGGAATGTACTTTTACGTTTTCGAGGGCTGTGGTTTTCTTACACATGTTAAACTAATTTTATTAATTAGGTAGGACTCTCCCAGGGTTACAACCGCCTTTTTAATTATTGCTCCACTGTCGTAAGCCATGGCGTGATGTTAGAAAATTTTTCACTAAAAATGGGCTATCCAAAACAAAAAGGTTTTTTCAATTCGTATCCTTAGTTTTTTTTTTTCGTGAGTGGGAAATCATCCAATGACTGCTCCCGTCCTGGGTGCGGCGGGAGGGCGTGTCAGACTCTTACTGACTAAAACCCACTTGTTCCTTCGATTGCCCTTTATGTTCCAGGGTCACGGTAACTATTATAAACATTCCGCAACCATCCTTAGTATTTCAGAAACGGCGGTAACGATTTGGATAAAATTTGGTACCCTGCTAAAGTCCTGATTTTTAAGTTATCTATTTTGTAAAAAATGTTGTTTACAACAAACAAATTATTTAATAAAAATATCCGACATAAATACTTTAGTAAGTAATTGCCCTTTGTATTACTTAAAGCTACCTGTAATTTAAATAAATAAAAAAGCAGATGACAAAAAGAAAACTAACTCAATACCTAAGGACACAATCTAGATTCTATCGACGCACCTCAGGGATAATATTCTTAACGAAATTACAAACAGAGTCAACGAATACTAAGTAGTAATTTTGTTTAGACATTTTCAAAGCTTTAAGGTTAGTATTGGACCTTTTCAATGAATTTTCGTAATACTGCTGAATCTAGGTAGATCTTGTATAGCAGACGGATTGGAGCAATGTTTCAGGGAACGAATAAATTTTCCCCTAATACCTCTCAATTTATTCAGGGCTATCTTTCCAGCGACGATTGGACACAGATACATAATACAGATGCTGTATTTGAAATGGAAGTGAGAATAGTTATTTACTTTGCGATAATACGAAATGGATTGTTTTTTTGACTTCAAGTTTTTAGTGGGGACGTTTGGGATGAAAAACGTTAATTTGTGAAACAATTTATTTGGAATATTTAAAGTTTCAAGAGGAGTCATAAAAATTACTCACATATTTAGCGTTATCATTTTAATACTGATTTTTTAACTTTAATTCCTCATTTTACTTTGAGTAGAGATTTCAATTAGATTTCCAAAATAAGAAATTCTTAGTGCTCTACACATACAGTGTAAACGGAATTTGGAATCCGTATGCAAATTTTCATGATCTCAATAGGCCCGGTAATTTGACTTGTGCGCTATATACATATACGTTAGGTACTTACGTCGTCACTCAGTCGGTTTACTTTTTTTTGTCACTGTTAAATTTTGAATACCTTTACTTTATAATCTATCTCATCTCGTGAAATTGTAAACTGTCGATAAATTATGAATTGTATTAAACTGCTTAAAATATAACGTATTCATTTCTGATAGTTTACAATCTTTCGATATAAAAATATTGGTAAGTGCAGGTCCACACCAACATATCTATATATATAAAACAAAGTCGGGTTTGTTACAACACTTATAACTCGAGATCGGCTAGACCAATTTTCATGGTTTTTGGTTCGTTGGATTTGTCCCCGCCCCGAATAGCAGAATACATCTTAAAAATAATGAAAAATCGACGAGAACATAATTATAAAAGATGAATCATATTCCCCTATAGTTAGTACGTCAGTGATAATGTGAGAAAATTTAAAATACTGAGATACTTAGTACTTAAATCAATCAAAAGTACTAGGCGCGCAGTTGTGTGAAGTGGTTAATAGAAAATGTGAGCGCAATTTTAAGAAAATATATGTTTATGAACTTAAATAATATCCATCCATACTAATATTATAAATGGGAAAGTGTGTCTGTCTGTCTGTCTGTTTGTCTTTCTTTCACGGCAAAACGGAGCGACGAATTGACGTGATTTTTTAAGTGGAGATAGTTGAAGGGATGGAGAGTAAAACATAGGCTACTTTTTGTCTCTTTTTAACGCGAGCGAAGCCGCGGGCAAAAGCTAGTAAGTATATAGATTGAAGATTGATTTCATTAAGTTGCGATATTTACCAGAATCTGCTTTACATCCCTAGTTCGCCACCTACTCAGATACCATCTGATCATTACGAAAAAGGGTTCGCTTGGTAGGGTTCATTCATTCTGATGGATCGCACGAAACTCAATCTAAAAGATCGATGGTCGTGATCATTCAATTTTGACACCTATTCTCTAGGTGTGAAGACCCAATCACCAATTTTAGATAGTGCTATGTATACGAAGAAAAGTTTTTGTATTGCTTCGTAACAATGAAAAACAAGTTTGTTGGAATGGTTTCCTACAGCGAGATTGTTTTGTAATTTGGTGTTAACTGAGATCCTCTACTTTCTATTGACTTTAGTATAGTCAAACAAAATAGGATTTATTTCGCGATTTAATTAAATATTAGATTGAATGTCGACCTTCACCTCGAAGGTTGTATCAACTGTCTGTACAGAACATGACATCAAAGACATCTACGTAATAATATTATGCGACACAAATTATAATTTGTAAGGTGTTACTACGATAGACTACGCATCTACGGCTACGAACAGTGCTACGAAGTGTGCTACGATTCATACTGTGCTACGCTGCTACGAGCGTAGCAAGGTGCTACGACCAATATTTCATTCTAGTGTATACATCTTTATGTTTTTTTTATTATTTATATTTAGTATACAGGGTGTCCCACGGCTATGCCACATGGAGGGAAAGTACCTTAAATCTTGTAGATAGAACATTTTACTGAAAAAAGACATTATTTGAATTTTAAAAACAATTTAAATTGCATTCATATATTTTTAAATAATTAAATGGTTGGGCCGGGAATCGAACTTGTTCCACGAGAAAAATAATCACCCTGTATTTTTATCACACCGATCGAAAGGTTTCATCATAAGGATTATTTTTTGCTAAATAACATAGTGTCGCAAATAAAAGGAAGACCGTGAATTTTAACATTTGATGTAAAATTTTGTTCTAAAAGTTAAAAGCTTACATTGCCGTAAGGACATACAATTGACAATCATAACTACTTATTACTAATTAATCTGCCCACTTGAGTAGTACGCATCATTTAAATAAATAAATATCCACAACAACCAAACCAAAAAATTGTTAGCGAACGAAATAATCAAAAGTTATCACTTTGTATTCAAGAAGGGACTATTTTTGAGCATTTAAAAAATTGACTAATTTTGTATTTAAAATGTTAAAATTCATGGTCTTTCTTTTATTTTTGACACTATGTTATTTAGCAAAAAATAATCCTTGTGATAAAACCTTTCGATCGGTAGGATAAAACTACAGGGTGATTAATTTTCTCGAGTAACAGGTTCGATTCCCGGTTCAACTATGTAATTATTTAAATATCTATTTAAATTTGACGTTTAAATTTTTTCAAAATTAAAATAATGTCTTCTTTCAGTAAAATGTTCTATCTACAATATTTAAGGTACTTTCCCTCCATGTGGCATTGCCGTGGGACACCCTGTATAATACTCTTTACTAAGGTTTGGAAAAGTCTATTCATTAATATCATTAATGATAGTAATTACCTCTCAAAATAAACAGCCAAATAGTTTAAAATCTTTCTAAGCATAATTTACGACAAATAAGCAAAACAAATAAGACAGATGAACCCTTAAATAACAAATGAGCAGTAACACGTCGAAAACTTACGCCTATTAATTATTTAAATTGTTTGTTAAGCATTGAAGTTAGCTCAATGGCGTGCCATGTGATGAATAGGTCATAAGCCAATAAGCTCGGCCAAATACAAGCCTTTTGTTCGGTCTTGTTTAGTTATGGATATGTGAATCATTAATTTGCGTTATATTTAACCAAGTGACGAAACCTGTTTGTTCTAAATTATTAATTTATGCCTTAAAGCTGTGTCATCTTCTAAATTGAAATATAATACTGTTTAGATGTCTTTCACACTAGCGTTTTACTGTCGTCGGCGTTTCTCCAACGTCTGGGCAGTTTTTAACCGACTTAATAAAGGAGGTGGTTCTCAATTCGTCTGCATGTTTTGTTGTTTGTTTTTGGTATATTAGTCACGCAATTCTCCGCCAATTATGAACGGATTTTGATGGTTCTTTTTTTGTTAGGAGGGTCATGTTTCAGAGATGATCCCATTTTAATGGTGATCGGTTCAGCGATTCTTGAAATTTTTGAATTAGTTCCGGTTACACGTATTGGGGATTTTAAATTAAATGTTTTTGTTTTATAAGATTGTAAGTAGTTTTATGCAAACACGTTTTTGTTTGGCAGTCTCTATTGGCTAGCGTTTGCACAGCGACTTTGCAACGTTAACGCTACTTTAATGTTGCCTTCTTTGCCAACAATCTCACCGTCTTACTCTTTAAGTTTATATAACTACTAGCTTCTGCCCGCGGCTTCGCTCGCGTTAGAAAGAGACAAAAAGTAGCCTATGTTACTCTCCATCCCTTCAACTATCTCCACTCAAAAAATCACGTCAATCCGTCGCTCCGTTTTGCCGTGAAAGAAAGACAAACAGACAGACAGACAGACACACTTTCCCATTTATAATATTAGTATGGATTCATATGTCTAAGAAAGACGTTATAAAAAGAGGGGTGTTATTATCTTGACCGCTATGTATTATGTATGTGTGTCCGTAGCTCTTAACCGGGAGGACATTGAAAATGTGTTTTCCTTTATTTGAAAGTAGGTTACATAGCGATGGCTCTTAGATACGTTTCTAAAAAAATCAATTTGAATGTTTCGAACTTATCAACTCTTGTTAACAGTCGTTGCGATTTTGATGAATTCGAGGGCGGGGATATTTTATTTATTTTATTTCAGGAAAAACAAACAGTAACATATTACATATTTATAACAAGATTTATAAACCAAAATATGATAAATATGTTACCCACTACGTTTTCCACCAATTTTTAATTAAACTTATTAACTTGATTTTTTTATACACTTGTTAGTTGTCAAACGTTTTAAAGATATCCACTCTTTGTTAGCTGCAGTTGGGATCTTAATAAATTTGAAGGCGAGGGGGGGATATTTTATATTTATTTTATAATTGAGTGTAAAGTCACAGTAATAATCTTTTGTTTCTGACATAGTTACAGCTTGATTTTCAGAGACAAAATAATAGGAAATATACATATACAACATAAATTTTCTTGTTCACAATATAATTAGATACTTCATTATAATAACGCGAGATGTCATATATTTTACCCAACAATTACACGTATGTAACGATTCAGGTTATCATTAACAATAAACCTTGTTTATATCTAATTTTATTATAATAACATTGTGTTAGCCTTTTTGTTAAAGGTTATTTTTTAAGGTTTTATTTGTTAGTACAAATAAAACCTTAAAAAATAACCTTTTAATGAAATAATTTAATAAAAACTGTGTAACATCGGCTAATTTACCTGGTAGCTGCGCCAAATAAAATAGGTTTTCGTGTAAATAATCAAAGCCAAAAATGTTTTTGAAGAGACTAGAGCCTCAGGGCTGAAGAGGTATTGTAAACGGTTACTAGGAGCCCGTGTCAAGGCTTCAAAAGCCTTTGAGTTAAAACCTTGATGTTACTTGATGTGTCCCAGTTTCACTTCACCTGAGAATTTCAATAATTTGTTACGACATAAAATTTTGTTCAGGAAGTTTTGAGTTTATCGCGAACAGATATACAGGCAGCGCAACGTGATCTGTTTTATTAAATGTAAAAAAAGAATTGTGATTGATGATTTGTGTTGCCACCGAGTTCCGAAATAGTTATTTTTGAGCTTTTAGTTTTTAAAGTCGGTTATCTTTTTTTTGGAAAAAGCTTTTTATTTTTTACTTTTTAGTTAGAGTCCCAATGCCTGACTACGTTTTAGAGTAACTTTCAAAATAAAACTACTTATAATCTTATAAAATGAAAAGGGCTTCATGCGCGCAACGTCACGAGACATCCATTAGAGTTATATACTAAAACCTTCTACAAAATGTAACAAAGACTTATCTGATGAAAACTACATCAAAATCGGTATAGCTAAACGCGAGATAATCACGGTCAAACATAAAATCCTCTTTGAAAATCTACAATCTAATAGCGAACGCTAAACGCAATCTATGCGGGCAACGTCACGGGATATCCATTAGTGCTATATACTAAAACCTTTCCCAGAATGTAACATTTTGCTGCAAACCGCATTAAAATAGGTTCAGCCAAACGCGAGATTATCGCGGACAAACATATATACATACAGGTCGAACAGAGAACCTACTTTTTTAAGTCGGTTAAAAATAAATTGCCGCGCTCACTTGAGTCCAACCATTGAGCTCACCACAAGTGCCTAATAAATAGAAACAAAACTATAAATCAGGATTGACAGATGGAACTTATGCGACTATAAAACATCGAACTATTATAACTTATTTAAAAAAAAAACCGGCCAAGAGCGTGTCGGGCCACGCTCAATGTAGGGTTCCGTAGTTTCCCGTCCGTCACAATAAGTGTTCCCACTTATAAGTTTAAAAAAAGGCTTTTGTTACGTTGACATACTAAGTACGCAGAAATTATTTTGTACAATCTTTTTGTCTTTTTTGTACAAAAACTGTTCCTTCTATCAAGTTCAAAATAATTTTCCTAGAAAGTCCTTATAAAGTTCTACTTTCCAGATTTTTTTCATATTTTTTAAACCTACGGGTCAAAAGTTAAAGGGGGGGGGGGGGACGCTTTGATTTTTCCTTTTGGAGCGATTATTTCCGAAATTATTGACATTATAAAAAAATGATTTTAGTAAACCCCTATTCATTTTTAAATACCTATCTAACAATATATCACAAGTTAGGGTTGAAATTAAAAAAAAAACACTTCCCTCTTTACATATAGGGGGGCTACCCTAATAAAACATTTTTTTCCAATTTTTATTTTTCAACTTTGTCGGCGTGATTGATATACATATTGGTACCAAATTTCAGCTTTCTAGTGCTAACGGTCACAGAGATTAAGCGAGGACGGACGGACAGACAGACAGACATGGCGAAACTATAAGGGTTCCTAGTTGACTACGGAACCCTAAAAACTAGCCACAATCTACCAGGGCGCAAGGAACACGTGTAGGTGTTTAACAAATGTCGGTACACATTAACTAACCGGCCAGGGGTATCAGGTGTCCAGTCGCATCACCAATTAGTCCGAGCAGTCTCGCAACCCTGTGTGCTCCACCCCTGCGCCTCATTAGAAGAATAGAGCAAAAAGACTGTGTACCACAGATCTAGTAGTACTTTGTTAGAGTGTACTGTTTCTCTACAGCGCGGCACGTGTATGTATGCCTGGTACAACAAGCGGTGAGCGGTATTCATAAGCGGTCTCTTTAGTAACAAACTTCGGCTACTTGTAATGTCTAGGGTTAGTTTGTGTGTTTACGCAAAATACATAGGCGTACTTAAACTTCTTACCTACATAGTTGTTGGAAAACTTACTTCTGTCTTAAGCATTTTTTTGTATGTACGGCCGTTTTTTTTTAACAGACACTGTAAGTATGATAATTATTGATATCTTGAAACCATTTTCAAAATAATATTATGTGCCTACTGTCATACGCAATTGTCTATTTACATATAGAACACAATTTTTTACTCAAAATTATAGTTCAACAACGCAATACCCTATCCTTCAACATGTGACTACCAAAACTCTACCGAACTCAGTTTTCTTTCATTACTAATTGGACAAGTAACACAACTTTTCTCCTGTTACCTTGTGAACAGAAACATGTTCTATTTAGCTACAATGTATAACTTTATTCCTCCTACGACATGTCGGCAGGATTGATGATCCCTCATTTTAATGTCCACGCACATTTACAGCTTTGAATATGATTTATAATTGCTTTTCTGATATAATTTATAATTAGATTTAAATATCCCTTTATATTTTGCTTTATTGTTTTAGGCTGTTGATTTAGTTGATGGAATATAAATAAATAGTATAACTTTCATTTTAACTTTTTGACGACTAAGCGACAGCCGGATGTCGCGCTGCTATTTGTCTTTCTATTGTATCTCGAATCGCCTGTGTTCGAAGGTTTAATGTCACAATTCTATATGGAATTATTTAACGACAAGAAACAGACGTTTGTAAATAACTTTCTTACGAGGCTTAAACTGGCAATCACATTTTAAATGACGCAGATGGCACCACGCGCGCTCTATCTAAATTAACAGTTGAACACATAATTTAGTAACGATTTTGTTCTGGTGTTGGAAATATATTTAGTAGGCTTTGAATACGGTAGTTTCCACCATTATCAATTGACTTACTTTTTATGAGCTGTCAAAACGCCATTCTCCAATAGATTTTGTATGGCAATGGCGAGTTATGACGTCACTAAAATAACAACTCAGTTGACTATCTATGTATTGATTTCAAAACAACTAAAAATCAAATTTTATAGCAAATTGAAAATGAACTGAATTTATTTGGCTGAAATTAATAGAGGTTTTATAGGAATTGTGTCTAACATTTTTTGGTTAATGGTGGAAACTACCCAAATTTGCATGAATTTTGCAGTAGTAAGCAATACGTGGAACTGCTAAAACTGTTCCTAGATATTATTAAATAGGGTCCCTAGATACTATTGATACGTATAAATACCAAGTTACTAAGTAGTACGGAGCTCCCAAGACAATTGGTGTCTTTGGCAAAAGCTATCTCTCTCGCTCTCTCCTTCCCTGTCTTTCTCTCTCTAGTACTTCCGGATACAGGCCTGAATGTTCAATACAACTGGATCTGGATATGTAAACGAAAAGACTTTTACGATCTAAGACACAGATGTGGGTGTCGTAAACTTAGTAATGCGTACGGCCTACACAAACACAAGAATTCTGTACCCAAATTACTAAAGTTGTCCAATGTTATTTGGCAAGTGGGATATAATAAAGTTCTATCTATATGTATAAAAAAAACTGACAGACACACTGACTGATCGATCGCAGCTGGGTTAAGAAGCAAGAAATTTTGCAACAATGTTACTTAAGCATAAGTGCGCACTAAGAAAGAAATGTTCAAAAACCATCTAAGTAAGATCTGGAATGTAAATCCGCCTTTACAAACGCACACGCAGGCAAAGCCGCTGGCAACAATAAGGGCCATATCTCTTTAGAGTCATCATATTATTCAACCTGGTGTCCTAATGAGATACGGCCCTTAGTGTTCCAACAAAATGCGTGTAATTTACAATATCCTAGCGATCGGTCACTGTCAAAATATACACGGGCTTTGTGTATGTACTAGCCGGTAAGAAAAACAAAGACTGATACTTTGTATTTTCTGGTCGATCACATAACGAATTAGGTGGACCTAGTTATAACAAAATAAATAAAGAGATTGTTTTGATACAAACAAAAAAGGAAAATCAATTAGTAATACAATCACAATGTCGGTGAAGGAAAATCTGTATCTTTTTCAAAGGAAAATGGTACGAAATATAACAAAAATATGTAATTAATTACCGAGACTCTACATAGGTAGGTATATATTCTCATATAATAAGAATACAATACTAAAATCGTATAGAACATTAATACCTACTTACTCGGTTTCAGTAACTCATACAAATTATAATGACCAGGCTTCAATATTTCTAAAAGATCTTTAGAAGGACAAGCCTTTCTAAAAAATACACAAGTATTTGTACTCTCTAAATAATTTCAATACAGCATGTAAACTTTTGACGACGTCTAGGCTTAAGAACGTCAAGGCCATTACTCTAAACACCTTTATTGTTGCACCTTATTTTGCTCAAGACGAGTAAGAATCGACCTACTAGACATAAAATTAATCTTCAAAGCCGGTCTAAGCACCCCTCCAACATTAGGTAGTCTTTCTAAAGCTCTCTTGGTACGTCGAGATCTCTCAAGAAATACCGCGGAGACAATGTTGTTAGTACACAACTAATTTGAATAATTTTAAAGTAAACTTTAAGACGGGAAAGCTAAATACTTTACATTTTCTGAAGTAACAAGACTTTGCTATTACGCATTTAATTCAAAGATAACTAAATTTAGCAAGATCTTAATCTGGAAGGCAAAACACTTTAGACAATCCTATCGAGGATGTTATCCGACATGGAAATTCAATTTCCAATTAAGTTATTTCCACTTTTGCGAAATTCAATTATAAATTTTGTCATATTGGGTATCTGGTCGGAGTCTGGCGTGACTTGTACGTCAATGAAACAATACTGGAGGCCCGACAGTGCGGCTGAGGGAGGCGGGTTCGATACGGAATGGGGAGAGACGGGAAAACCTGCGCTCCACAATGGCCGATGTGGAGATTGACAAGTTAATTATGCCCTTCTCTTTACACAAGTATATGCATGGACCGTTTTAACGTCTGTATCGGAAAAATACTTGTTTTGTTTTAATGTAACTGACCGACCCCATTTTCGTTTCTGATCTCATTTGTTTTAGTGGTAAGCCTACAATATTAGTAAATTCGGTGCAGTTGGCACTCAAATGGAACAGGTAGTGTTTATAGTCTCTGGATGACGTACAAAATTGACCTTAACAATAAATTACTTCCCAAGTTCTTTTAACAAAAAATTAATTCGCTTTACCTATATAGAAAGTAGATAAAGCTTCAGAAACACATTGTAAAGCTTGCAAAATTAGTAGGAAAAAAAAACTGTAACAATAAGTCCATTTTCTCATAAAAATCCGATATCATATAAAAGAATTGGCAAGTTAAAATGTGTACCGCTACCGTCTAATTTTCCTCAATAATACCATTAAAAGTATAAATTAGCAAACAAAGTTCTTACGGTGGATTATTGATTCCCAAAGTGGTGCCCAGGGATAAACCACTACTTACTAGAATATCAATATTGATCTCTTTTTAACAAAATTATTAGTTTGACTGCTACGAGTGTCTGTCTTTGGCATCGTAGTTCATACACTGTTGAACCGATTTGGATGAGGTTATATTTTTATTTGAAAGTAGGCTATCTAGCAATGGTTCTTAGACAGGTTACGCCTATATCCGTGCAGGCGATTTTAATTTATACTAATGTAAACAGTAGGTAGGTAATTTAAATTCTAAAATTCTATGAATCGAAAAATCCTAATATAAAGGTTTTTTTAAGTTTTAAAAACAACTAGTACTGTTGTTTACCCCATCTTAC
Source organism: Athetis lepigone (assembly GCA_033675125.1). NCBI lineage: Eukaryota > Metazoa > Arthropoda > Insecta > Lepidoptera > Noctuidae > Athetis > Athetis lepigone. The sequence goes on from CM066227.1 coordinate 6,819,826, forward strand.
TCAAAACAAAAAGCACATAGAGGTTGTGCCATCGTATAGACGTTATCTTTTCCTACTAGCCGTAAATTTTCTAGGGAGTAACGTTGCTCGTAAAAGATAGGGCAACTTGGTATAAGGGGACTGGTGTGCTATCAACATTTGTAATCATGTCGCGTTTCTGTGTAAGAGGCTTGAATTTACACGTTAGTTTTAAATTATGTATGCATGTAGATGTAGAACGTGGATACAGCCGTGAGTGTAAATGTTTGCTGCGTAAAATTATCTCTTGCTCTTTTATGTAAGCATATATGAGACAAGCTTTAGTAAAGTTTTGTGTGGTTTTTCTTTTTTGGTAGCTTCTGCCTGCGATTTCGTCTCCGCATAATTTGAAGCAATGAAACAAACTCATCATCTACCCAGCCTTTTCCTTTGTTGGGGTCGCTTTCCAATCTGACCAGATTCAGCTGACTACCAGTATTTTACGTGAAGCGACTGCCTATCAGACCTCCATAACCTAGTTACTGGGCGACACGAAACTAACAAACGACGATGAAACAACCTATATCTTTTTAAAATAAAAGTATGGAAGACTATCTCCTGTAAAGGCATCATTGTTTACCATAGTTTTATTCACGAAGAAGCGCATTTAATTGTGTCACAAAAAATGTTAAGTATAAATTCGTGGGCTTTGCTATGCCTAGTCGTAAGAGACTTTAGAGTATACAATAACATATTAACAATTTCTAAAGATGAAACTGTCTTCTTGTTTTGGTAACATTAAATATTTTAATCATTCAGTTAGACTTATCTCAAAACATTCAAACAATTCGACATGTCCTTGAGTTCCTTCGTCCCATTTATATTTTCCCGTGCCTCCCTCCTACATTTTTGCAATCACTTAGTATGACAATGGCATACCGTTCCAATCGACGATTAAAGAAGTATTTGTGAATAAATCGTTTGTAGATAATATTCTACATAAAGGTGGTCTAACATTCCTAATATCTTGCAGCTGGTTTTGTCTCGCATATCCTGATTACAGAGGAACTGTTATCCATGAATGTTTGGATTGGGGGATGAGAGCCGTGGTTTTCCTGGCCTATAGCATGACATTCTTCAGATAAGGTGTGAATATATTTAAAGTGTCGGTGAGGTTACTGGTAATTAGTGTACGATACTTAAACTTAAACACGTAATTGTGCTCATGATAAACAACAACTTTTACTATGGGAACAAACCTGAAATCGCAAAAAAAAAAAAAACAAATGTTCAGTACATTTATCGTACACTAATTATCAGTCATCCTATATAAGATATGGTGACAGCTCACTTAAAAAAAATCAGAAGTCGTCTTTTCGAAAATTACATATCAAGCGAATCAGAGACTCAAGAAACGATTGTAATGTCAAGCAAAATACCAACATATTATCGACTCATTAATGTCATAGTTATGTATACAGTAAGTAGTATATATTAGTAGTAGTATATATCTCGTAGTTATATAGCCCTCAATGTAGATGCCCCTTAACTGAAATTAAGTTCGAAATAATTTATCTTCGTGATGAGTGCAAAATAGAGAGTTACGACATTCCGGTGGGAAACATTTAATGACGAAGGAACGTAATCCCTCGCCGGTCGCCGTACCGAGTAGGCACTATAAAGTAATTTTATGGCTAAGTACATCGCGGGTTTACGACCAAAACTTTATATTTCCTCTTTCACACATTGAACAGAATTATTCTTTATGTGCGATCCATCCTTCATATCCTGTTATATAAGGAATGTAGCAGAAACATCTGGAGCCGTCTTACAAAAAGTTTCGTTCTTAATCTTCGTTTCGAAGTCCATCGTCCTCTTTTTGTAGCCGCTCGAATAAAAACTTGAAGAAAAACTGCGATGGAATAAAAAATGAGACTACCGTGCTTTGGACGTTTTTCATATTGAGTTCTTAGTAAGCTGCTACCAAATTATCTTGCTACATCAGTCGTGTGGTAAATATCCATCCATTTATTTCCTTGTGTACAACAATCAGTTGCAATAATTTACTTAAATATGGGAATTCTAAGTACGTATAGTAAAGGTGCGTTAATCAGATGAAGTAGAGTGCCGAATATAAATAAGGTTATCAATTTACTTTATATTTCATCCTACTTATTAATATTTAAATTGAATTTTGTGGTAAACAAGCATACTGTTGTTATGATAAACTAAAGTATGGAAAGCTGTTCGCTGCTCAGGGTTTAAAGTAGGTTTTAGGAATAGAGTAGCTACCTACAGATGTGTTGCTTAAGAAATGTCGTGTCTTTACCGAGTTTTATAATGTTTCTTCCTTATATGTAGAAAATAAAGTAAAGAATATGAAATAAAGAGTTTTGTTACATTTGTAGATGTATATTAAAGTTTAACTGTCTGACGTCTCAACGCAGTCCCAACAACTGAGGCTAAAATACTGAAAATCATACCGGTTCCCTTTACAATTCAGGTAAGCACTAAAGAAGAAGAGGTATTATGTTCAAAAGAAAGTCGCGGGGCACAGCTACTATATTAAAAGATGACATAAATAAAAACAAATTGTAAAAAAATGCGTCATCAACGTACGAATTTTCTCTATCTAATATGCCTGTCAGTCTATCTACCATATCTAACCAATCTATCTGCATGACTATTAACAATATCCGACTTTAAAGAAAGGCAATTAGTTAATGTGAACATTATCCGCAGCAGTAAACGTTAAGTCATTGTCCGGTCAAAGTGGGTTCGCTTTATTCGAGCTCCCAGAATATTCATTGATGTTAATGAGGCCGTTAGATTAATGTGATCTATGCGGTTTATGTGGATAAAGGGGCTTTCTAATATTTGCTAGAATATATTTATTTATTTATGTATGAAGACGCTTCGGGTAGCTTCATGGATAAGCCATCCCTCGTATCAATCATAGGATCCTTCCTGAATAAATTTTTGCAACAACGTTTTTCTATACAGCGACGGATACTGAAATTGTTAATAAAAAAGTATGTTATGTTGCATCTATAGACAACCGATTTTACGCACAGTTATATGGACGTTTAAAGATAGTACTAAATAGCACAACAAATTGTATTTATATTAAGGCGAAAGGATAGGCCAACGTCCTTGAGCATTGAAATGCAACAAGCAGCCGGGAAGCGCGTGCGACGGGCGCGAGTGTAATAATTTGGTATTATTGATTTAGCGGCATATCTATATCTATACATATAATAAAATTGTAAAAGGTCGGTGTCTGTACATGGAAGATAAATAAGAAAAACTTTATTAGGGGAACTTTATATACGCAATAGAACCCAAAACTATGATTTTTAGAATTTTTGTCTGTTTGTCTGTGTGTCTGTTTGTCTGTACGTTTGTTCAGGCTAATCTCAAAAACGGCTTAACCTATTTGAATGCGGTTTTCACTATTGCGTTGCGGTTTGCCGGGATTAACATTTAGTCTTTGTTTTGTTTCAATCGGTTCATAAATAAAAAAGTTATCTAAAGAATCGCATCATCACATCAATCAATCAAAACATAAAATGCCACAAAATTGCATTCATCCTCACCGTAATACATTATTTCATATTCAAGTCTGTTTCAAAACCTACTAATTAATTTTTGAAATACTCAAACCGGACATTCCATTCAAAAGATATTAGACCCAAAGCGCAACGGTTTGAATTTCTTCGTAGTTTCCGTTTTGTTTCGGTAGATGGCGCTGTACCTGCTGTCACAATTCTTAAAACGCGGCGTTTACATTTTTGTGAAAAATAATGACCCTCCCAGGCAGCTTTTCTTCGTGCAGGTTCTATCCCAGTTGTAAAAAGTGTTTGGTTATCTATGCGTTTGTGATAATTATTGGGACGTTTGGTCAAAAACAAAAAGTAATCAATTAATTCAGTAAATTAATTAATTGTTTACTTTAACCCCTTACAATCGAACTGTATGTGGTAGTCGTTTCGCATGCTATAAACAGTGAGTGGGTATTGTAAATTAAAATCTATATACTTATAATAAAACTGTAAAGAGGTCAATTCTGTACATTGAATATAATATTCTAAATTAATATTTGAGGATATTTGGTAATCGATACTGATTCCAAAAATGCAATCAGAAATTTTATGTCTGTCTATCTATCTGTCTGTATGTGCACCTATGAGTTAAAAAGTACTAAAGGGATTTTAACCAAACTTGGTACAATTGTAATCTATACTCCTGGGCAGGTTATAGGTTATATAGCATAACGCTGAGACACATAGGAGCCGTGTAGTAATGAAAAGTGTGACAAACACGGGGGAAAAATATCCCTTTTGAGAGATTCTATTGCGTGCGCTGCGTAAATGGTCGAAGTTACGCAAAAATATGTAACAAAGAATTGTTCCTCTTAAAATGTTCTTAAAAGAGTCTACAACAACATCACTATAACCATTTTTATGGCAATAAAATTAGTTCTATAAAAATACATGACTTGCCAGGGTGATTTCATGAATATAGTATTAATCTTTATCAATATTAATACGGTATCCAATACAGGTTTTTTAATTTTGTACAACATTGCCGTTTAAATAATTGAATTTCAATAAATATCTTTAGAGATATCACATAGTTTTAAAATTACTCCGCAGCAACGTACGGGCAGTAGCAAGGCTGGCCGATGGCTTGGCAAGATATTCGTAGCATATACATCAGAATAACACATAATATTGTGCTACATAACATTGCACCATGAGCCACGGGAGCCGATCGGGAACCAAAAACCTAACTCCGCTGCTGCGGCAAATCGCAGCGCGAGGCACAGAGCTCCGGCGGGATCTCATGGCGAAATGGAGACTGTGACTGTCGCAACCCAGTGGACACGCCTCTTTGAGTGTCTGGAAAGGCGTTACGGCGCTCTCACGTATCGCCAGCAGCAGGTTCTCACCAGTCACGGAAGTTTCGGGAGGTTCCTGTGTCGGATTCGAGCGGAAGTCTAGGTGGTGACACCACTGCTACATTGGTCGCCAAGAGAACACGGTGGAGCATACGGTGGTAGTATGCCCGATTGGGTGGGCCACCGCCGTGTTCTTGCATAGGGGATCGGCGAGGGTGACTGGATGGGAAGCCGTCGCACCCTTCTGCGAAGCAGTCATGCTGGAGTAGAAGGCGGCGGCGCGCATGACGCAGCCTCAAGCTTCACGCCCGGGACAGAGACCCAGGCGTAGACGTCGAGAGTCGCAAGACGACTACCAGCCACCGTAGGCGCGGGACTGCGAATAGCGAGTGATGGGTAGCTCGCCGCCCGATAAGGACCATTTGTTTTATTCGCGCCTCAAAGAGCAGTCAGCATGTGCTGGGGTTACGGATTAATAATTATTCTTATAGTTACCGCTGCCCCGGAAGTAAACTCACTGGGTAATATTAACGCGTTTGTTGATATTTAACAATAACTAACTAGAGACATGAAACTTGGAGGAATTATTCTTTGTGAAGGGTAAGCCTTAGCCAATTAGAAAGTTTTGTTTTTTTAATTCTACCTTTCAAAGGGTCAAAACTGTGGATGGAAGTTCGACATTTACGCGGGCGAAGCCGCGGGCAAAAGCTAGTAAGTAATAATGTTGTAAAATTATGAACATAAATTTAATAAAGCAATAAATTATCTATTATAGTGTGAAAGAAACATTTAAATCGTTAAGTTATTTGAGAGCAGTAAGCAAATTATTGCAAAAATAAAGCGGATATACTTATTCGATTTTTTTCTGAGAAAAGTATGAACAATAATAAAAAAATGAACTTAAAGTCAAATAATTATGTTATGCGTATTAGGTTTTTTTTTGTCTATTTTGGTCCATCCGTCTAGTTGTAGTAGTCCTTCAAAGAGAGCTCTATTTTGTTGTTTGGCCTATTCTTTCGCCTTAAATGGTATGGTAATGGTAGAAATGCCCGCCATGAAAACAAAATGCATACATACTTTGTCGGCCGCCACACGCCTATTCCTTAGGACCTATGGACTGATAAGAGAAGTCCAATTACTTGGAGTATTTTTTTATCAATCCCAATATATTCTATTCTACCATCTGTTTTCTGTCTGTCTAACAATGCAGTGCTTCAGCCTCGATTTTTCTAGACAACGGTTGTGAAAACAAAAAACGCATATTTGAGAAAAATACTTTACTATCGCTACACAAACTAAATGCAGAGTACCCTGATACATTGTTGTTATGATATATACGCTTCTGCCACATCCGTGATGACAGTAATCCTTATCACTCCGAGCGTTTTTTGCTACGGGTAAGAGCCACTCGCAGAACACTTTACGATTCCAACTACAGTAAAAGCTTTTATTACAATCATCTTTTTTTCAAGAAACCTCCGAAATCCAGCTTCTCTTAGTATGCATGACCGGTTTATTTCGAATAATTTATCTCAGAATAAAAAACAACACATCGTTTTTTAAAAGACTGACTGACGGGTCTTAGTAAATTAGTCGTCGTTGTAATTAAAATTAATGTTTATAATGGACCCTAAAGACCTAAGTAATGGGGTCATTTGCTTTAGGCCTGAAAATTTTGTAGTGAATAAAATTTTGTATCTTTTTTTCCCCAAACGGTGTTTAAGGAGATGGAAATAGAAATGAAACTTTGCTTTTTAACCTTTTAATTGCTATTAATATACAGGTGTATATGAACTAACTGTCTCTCGCGTTTTCACCCGCGTTTTTGGTTAATGCTTTTATTTTTTTCAATTCAAACCCGTAGTTATTGAAATAAGAAAGTTCGATCACATCAAACACTTCAGTTTTATAACAATAGTACAAATTAATTTTTTAGGGTTACTTCGCTGTCCGACGGTTCGTCTGCCTGTCAGTCACAAGGTTATATCGTGTAACCGAAAATAATTTACCCTTGTAATGATTAGCTACCATTTCTATATAGAAACCATGTTTTTAGCTTAATCTTAGGGTCATACTCATTAGGACATCGAATTGCGCAAGTTGGTCGCGTCACCAGCCATATGTATAGCATGTGTTTCACTGGGTGGCACAACCAGTTGGCCAGTGACACCCATACTTTTTGTTATGAGAGTGGAGTAGCTCTTGCTATACATAGCACAGAACCCTTTATTCTTAAGTGTCACTTTATACATCCAGATATAAGTATTGATAACGATTAAACGACTAGCAGTTAGCAACAATACAAAACTGAAGTGGCTCATTTATCCTTGTCTTTGTGCTAACAACCAAACTTTGTTCGCGAGCGTTACACAAGAACGAACATCGCTCCGCCGTCTGCGGCGATTTAGCAAAACATAATCGGATTAGACGATCAATGGGTATTTATGATTAACCAACCTTGACTTTGGTAAAAGTTAAGGTGAGCAGCTTTTGTCGATTTTGGATCTATAAACTTGGACTGGATTAACGAAAATTGCTTAAATTTCTCGAGCCGTCTTTGTGGTATTTTGAAAAAATATTATATAAGAGGAATTATAATACAAATTTATATGTATAAAGATTAAAATAATTCAATACGGCTACATAGTGAGTTTTGATTTTATTCTTGAGTTGTAGCTTATTTCTATTAATTACCGTCTACCCATTCGCTGTGACCAAAGTCAACATTAAATTACAAAGTTCAAAATTATCTATATTGTGTGTGAGGTTACGAACAAAGATTACATGTAGAAAGAACCTTTTTACTTATAACATTCATTCGTTATTTATGCGTCCAACTTAATACTTACGCAATTAAGTCATGTATAACCTATATTGTTCTGTTTAAGGCCTACAAAATATACATACTACCTCCGTATGATTAACTAACACAACCGCCATCACAAAAGATAGGTATAAAAAGAGTACATTTAGAAATATGTATTTTTTAAGTTTAGTAACATTTTAAAAGATCGGCTTAAAATCCACCTAAAATTAAAGTTCTAATAAAAACTGAAAGACATCGTTTGTAGCTTAACTAAGTTTTACTTGAATTATGAAAAGCTTTATATTTTTCTAAATCCACTGCTTTCAGACTAGTTAAGGGTTTTGATAAAATGTTTCATAGGTAGACATTCAAAGTCAATTTTAATAATTTTAATTGTATTAAAATTTGTTATTTTTATGGATGCTTTTTATCTGAAATAAAATAATTAATAATAAAGTTTTTACGGTATGTGTGTTTTTTATTCCACCAAAACATCTAAACACGTGAACTAATTTAGATATATGAGGTATCGTTAGAATCAGTACATTATCCCGTAACAGTCTGGTTTATGTATATAAATGGCACAGTGACTAACCGAGTGACTGGGTGATATTGTTTCAGATTTTGCCATGATAGTCGCACTTTCTAAATATTTTAATTATCTATTCCAAAAATTATAATTACGTTCAAGTGTGTCTTGATGGCCCAGTGGATAAGGCGCCCGCCTATCGTGTAAGAGGTTGTGGGTTCGAATCCGGGCAAGTACCAATGAGACTTTTTCAATTTATATGTACTTTCTAAAGTCTTGCGACCAGTAGAAAACCCTTATATTATAACTGGACAATTATTAACAGTATTTTACTTTTCATATTTTATTATTAATCCATTTATCTTCTTGGACATCACAGACATCCCGTGCCTCGGAATGCACGTAAAGCCGTTGGTCCCGGTTGTCATTCGTAGAACTTTGACAGTCGTTACTGGTTAGTCAGAAACTCTGCCCAGTCTAACCAAAAGGTATCGTGTCGCCCAGTTACTGGGTTGTGGAGGTCAGATAGGCAGTCGCTCCACGCAAAACACCGGTATCCACATGAATCCGGTTAGGCTGGAAGCCGACCCAAACACAGTTGGGAAAAGGCTAGGGAGATGACGATAATTTACGTTCAAGTTAAAAAAAAAACTATATGAACAAATGAATTTATTTTTTTAACTAAAAAATATTACAAAATGAATAAATTACCCGACATATACTAAACTAGCTGCTGCCCGCGACGTTGTCTGCGTGAAGGCTTCAGCTCCGCCGCCGTAGGTGATAGCGTGATAATATGTAGCTTATAATTATGTTGACCTGACCTCTTAGTAATATTCACGCAAAATTTTAAGTAAATCTATGCAGTCCTTTTAGAGATTAGCCCGGACGTACATACAGACAAACAAACAACAAAAGATATTTAACGTTTAAGCGTTTTTTTTTGTCAAAATAGTCTCCCTCCTCTCTCAAATTTAAACGGTTGGTTCGATAAAAAAAACATGATGGTAGTCCTTGGATTGAACCTCAAGAAAGCTAAGTATAACGGCTCAGATAAAATCTTTGTTAAATTGTTAATGCGATGTGTTTCGTTATGGAATCCTAGTCTATGCGTGACCTGACACGCGCTTGACCAATATTTTCTTCATTCCACGATATAAAAAAATATTAACGATTGTGAATTGTTACAAAACTTCTCTGTAAACTACGTTTGTAGTTTTGCTCTCAGCAGCCAAAATATACAGAGAATCAGGACTCGTGACGCGGGAGCAAGCGACGTACAGCTGCCCGTGTGAGAAGCAGCTCGTCCTGAGGTCGACACCCACAGCCTTCAGCGTCTGCCCCTGCGACTTGTTGATAGTCATGGCGAACTTACTCACTCACAGGGAACTGCACGCGCTTGAATTGGAAGTGAGTTTAGGAATTCTACGGGATAATGTGTGGAGTGTTTATGGACGTATATGTAAACTACTTCGTTTCCCTCAATTTCCGAGAGAATGCGTTCGTGATGGATGGCTGCAGCTTGATCATGTTTGGGTGTTAAAATGGCTCGCTGTCACACCCAAGAATTCTTTTGGTTTGGTATTCGACTGATGTCCCCATGCACACAACAAATGAGTTCTTCTAAGGAGGCCACCACTCTACCGAGGGAATTTGGGAGCACCACCTGTTCACCTCTTTCCTAGAGTGGTGGAGTGCCTTCGCCGAGACTTAGAAGGACATCTGAGAATTCTTGAGCACGTGGATTGCCACCGAGCTGAGCTTGCATATTGATGGTCAAGCGCAGCCTATGAATTTGTGACCACAACGAAGATCATTTCAACGAAGCATTCGCCTCGTCAGCCCTAGACCCCCGCGTCACCACAGGGAGTGTTTGCCGGAAATCGCCACTGAACAGAACTGTAACACCACCCATCAAGTGTTCATTCCTGCGGTTGTCCTGCAGAGTTCTTTCTGTTCACGGCCTCCACTGCTTTCCTATTAGCCATCGTGCACTCATCCCATACGATCAGAGAGCAATCCCTGAGCACATGTCCCTTGTCACTGTTACGGGATACCCCACAACAGGCATTTCGGCGCTTTCTAAGTCTATGGGTATTTTGAACATGGCATGGGCTGTTTTGCCACCAGAAAGCAGCGTAGCAGCGATTCCTGACGAAGCTACAGCAATGGCAATTTTGCCTTGCGTCCTGACCTCTGCAAGAATACCAGTGATAATGAATGTTTTCCCTGTTCCATCAGGCGCATCCAGGAAAAACATTTTACCCTGGTCGAGTGCAATGCTTTCCAGAACAGTGTCATATATTTGTTTTAGCTCTGAGGTGAACCTAGTGACGTGGTTATTTCGGATACTGGTCATTAAACCCGAATCGTAATTGGTTTCGGCGGTGTACTCCTGATTTCCACGGTCTTGATGTGGTAATGATCTGAGAGCTCGCAACCCGTACTCTACCAGTGGTTTACCGCCGATTGAAATGACCACATCTTGAAGTGAACTGAGACAGGTGTACAGCATGCGTTTATCAGTTGCTTCGATTTCACCTTCAGAAGCACGCCTCAAAGCTCGTAAAAAGTCCTCGAACAGAAGATGGCGGTACTTCTCCCACAAAGCTACCGGGTTCGCAACTCTACAAAACACCAAAATGACGGCAAACAGATGACGCATGCGACTGGGACTGTCATCATCATCATCATAATTAGGTTTACAACGATATGAACATTTATATTACTTACAAAGCAAATTTCACACAGATAAATACCGAACAAAAGTAGTCAATGTTTATTCAGTACTAAAAACATGAAATTGATGAAGAAATGATCATCATCATTGAACCGACTTTAAAAAAGTAGGTTCTCTGTTCCACCTGTTTGTATGGGTGTTTGGCTGAGCCGATTTTGATGCGATTTTCAGTAAAGTGTTCGTTACACTATAACACTAATGGATTTAACCGACTTAAAAAAAAGTAGGTTCTCTGTTCGACCTGTTTGTATGCATGTTTCTCCGCCGCCATCGAGTGGTACCTCCACTCGATAAAGGCTGCTCCCGGAAAATGTGTGGAAAATGAAGCTCCCAGCTTAAGTTATTTTATACATTGAAATCAGTGATAGCTTTGATTGCCACATCAGATCTTTCTAACCTTCGATCTTATAAACCAGAAAATGCCTGTCAGACCGAACAACTTTGCTAAGACGTCATTCTTATTTAATGTGTTATTGTGTACTTGGGTGCTTGGAGTTCCACATTAGGTGTTGGTTCTAGGTCTTCAAGATTATGCATTAGCAGAGAGTGCTCATCAGGCTGACCAACTCTTGCTAAGACGTCATTCTTATATATGTTCGGTATAGTGTACGTAGCTGGGCTCATGGAAGTCCACAACAGGTGTTCCAGATCTTCAATTTGTATACGTCAACAGAAAGTGCTCATCAAGCTGAACAACTCCTGCTAAGACGTCATACTTATATATGTTATAGTTTAGCTGGGCTCATGGAGTTCCACCTCAGTTGTTCCAGATCTTCAAATTTATTCTTTCAACAGAAACTGCTTATCACGTGAAGCAATTTTTGCTATGATACCATTTTTGTATCTCTTATAGTTTAGCTGGTCTGTTGCGGTCCTGCACCAGAAGTTCAAGTTTCCAGGATAAGTTATAGCCTATATGACACCCAGACCTAATACCTATAAAACAAAAAAAAATCATTGAAATCCGTTGAGTAATTCCGAAGATAGCTGCTGCCCGCGACGTCGCCAGCGTGAAGGCTCCAGCTCCTCCCCCGTAGGTGATAGCGTGATAATTTGTAGCCTATGTTTTGACCCGACCTCTTAGTAATATCCCTGCAAAATTTGAACTAAATCTATGCAGTACTTTTTGAGTTTATCCCGGACATACATACAGACAAACAAACAAACAAACAAACAGACAAACAGACAAACAGACAAAAATTCTAAAAACTATATTTTTGGCTTCGGTATCGATTGTAGATCACGCCTCAAGTATTCTTTTAAAAAAATATTCAATGTACAGTTTTGACTTTCCTACGATTTTATTATATGTATAGATAAGACTAGCCGATATGAAATTGATAGAACCTGTTTTGTTCTACAAAGGTTTTGTTACCAGTAACGAATACAGATTGATAAATTATTCTGCCTCATCCACGTACTGGCAACACTCATAAATATATTTTCTTTTCTGGCAACCCGTTACGTATTGTGACAGTATAAAAATCTCTTTACCTGCGATGTGAACATTCTGAGAAACATTGCGCTTTGTATTTACCGAGGGGATAGGTAGACATGGTTGTGTAGAAAATCGATTATAAATCCGCGCCTTTGTGTAAATCGAAAATACAAGTAATAATTGACGTATGACTCATGTTTTTACAATAAAAATATATTCTACTCTATTCTAATGCCCTTACTAATAATCACTGTGTAAAGTTATGCAATGAATAAAGCCTGTGTAACCATACATTTTTTGACATTATAAACCTGTCATAACTTTATGCAGCGTTTATTAGTAAGGCGCTAAGTGTACAAGTGTAAATAAAAAATTAAATAAACCCAAAAATTAAAAGAGTCGATAACTTAAAAATGACTGAACCGAAGAAGATCTATCAGTTTAAGAACCATCGCTAGATAGAACTTACTTTCAAATAAAATAAAAAAACATCCAAATCGGTCCACCATGGGTCCACCCGTTTAAGAGCATGCATGCAGGCAAACAAGACACACACACACGTATCGGACTAACTTATAACGCTCCTCTTTTTGCGTCGGATATTAAAAAAGAAACTTGACTTCAGTAGTTCTGGCTGATGAAGATGTAATTTTTGGAAATTCAATCCCTATTTTAATGAGATTATGTGAAGCCGGAAGGCAATGTATGCGCATACAATAACAGAAAACAATTTTTTTGTTTTTAATGTTAGGATAAAAGCATCCTTATATTAAAGACAAAAACATTTGTCACTTTATGGACGAATTTTATTAAAGCTGCAGATGAAGAGTACTGTTTACAAGCTATTGGAGAGGGTACACAATAAATTTCGCATAAAATGAACAATATTTATGAACGTAACGTTTTACAGTGTCACCATAAATCTGCGGTGGAATACATGAGTAGGTATTGGTTACTGGGCTCTACATTTATTCATAAAAGAGCTTTTTTATTTTTGTGTATTTTATTATTCACAAACAGTTTTTGCTTTTGTGAATTTTGGTTTCTACTACTTTTTGTAAGAGAGAAAGTGTGTAGTAATAAGGATTGGCAATCATAAGTTAGTATTAAATTGTTGATTACTGTACTGCTAAAATTGGTAAATAATAAGACACTTGATTGTTGAAACTGAAATATAAAGAGCGATGATAAAAAACCCAAATGCAGTTAGCACAAAGAAGAACAAATACAAAAATTAAAATTGAAATAAACGGGCATAAGCGTGTATTTTGCGTGCGGGTTTAAACAAATATAAATAGAATCTGATTCCTAAAGTAATCATGAAAGTCCGTAATTTCCGTAATTTTTATCAAAATCAAAATATATAGCAATGAATGTAGAGTAAAATCCACAGCAACTGAACTATATACAATATGTGTAGAATACATAAATATTGCCTATAAATATTCTATGTACATAATATCTTTGCAATAAATCAAAATGATACAAAATCCAAGATGTAAACAAAATCCTTAGGCTTATTATCTCAAATTCATAATTTATGCAAAAGGGATGATAAGCCCACATAATCCATCTGAGAATCAGTATCATATAAATTATGTACAATATTTTCTTTTCATTACGATCTCGGCAGAAATTCAAAAGCAAGATAATTTGTTTTTATTCAAAGTGAATTCTTGATTAAATCTAGTTATTGTTGTACAAATATTTAGACAGAGCTAAAAAGAGACCAGATTTTCGTGAACTTAAAGCAAGTATATTATGTAGGCTTTATGTAATATGAAGTTTGTCTGTGCTCGTAATGTAAACATGTTTTTGCTGAATCGTTGCTACGTAGGCACCTCGTAAAGTTTTAGTGGGTCAATAACAAAATTGTTACACATGAGTAGATTAGCTAGGTAATTAGGAACTAAAATGGTCTAACCACAGCGCTTGGCAGCCGTTAATCAATTTATCGATATTAGTGTACATTAGATTTTACCAACCACTTGCGTTTTGAAAGCTTGTTTAGTTTCAACATACTTTTTCTGAATTAAATAATATAATAATGTTCATTATACAGATTTCAGCAGCTTCAGGATCCGACGAAGGCATAACGACATTAATTTAACATTTTAGATGCCTGAATTAGGGTTTGATGGGACTGACATGGCTAAAGGATGCAGAGAACCTAAAATAACAAAATAAAGATTAGAAAACCTTTATAACCCGTTTTAGGACTACCAGGATAGTAAATTAAGCATTTGGTCTTCAGGGACGAGATATCTATAAACAAACAAGAAATGTATGAACGGTATCCACTAAAGGTAGTCTAAATATTTAAACGCGTTCGAATAACAGTTTGCGCACCTATACTGAGTATCCGGCACAGGGAATTCAATATCTTATTTATTAAATGGTACTTTATGTAAAATACATCCAGTAACGAGTCTTTGAGGTCTCCGGAACTTTGTTTCACTCATTTCTCTATACATTTCCCTTGTAATTTGCATAATTATCAGTGTTCGAATACCCTTCAATTTGATGTTCTTCCGACAGATATTTTATTAATACTTCTGGCTGTTTAGATCTCGAAAGCAGGATGTGAAACGATAAATCAAACTCAAGGCCGCACATTTTTATCTAAATTTATTGTTGAAATTATTTATCGAACATTCTAGATTTCTTGTTTCTGATACATTTTTTTCTATCGCTATTAATCTTGATAGGACTCCGGCGTTTTATGATAACCTTCAGCTTGCCACGATTAAGGGTAAAGTCGAGTAAAAATTAATCATACTTACTTGAAACTCGTGGAAGGTAAGTGCCTAATTAAAGTGTTTAAAACATTATTTTAGTTTTCGTTTTCGACTTTCATGCCGCGATAACTTTAGTGACCTATTCAAGCTATGGAGGTCATTTAATTAAAGAAAAATATTAAGTTTGACCGTTAAACCGTAAAAAAAAAGAAATAAAGTTTGCGTTCGAATTACAAAAGTCTTCGATTACGGGTTTGAGGTTAAGTTAAGGTTAACTAGCTTTTACAAGACAGCCGTTTAAAAAGGCTTAAGTTGAAAAGCAGTTAGTATAGTAAAAGCTCACAATAGCGTTGCTAAAAAAGTTTAAAATTTAATCAGCATTTGTTAATGAAGCGCGGAAATTGGTAACTAAAGTACCTATCTAGCCTGCTGCGATTGCGGAATAGTTCTAATAGTTACCGCGGCCCCGGAACATAAAGGGCAACCGAAGGAACAAGGGTGGGTTTTTAGTCAGTAAAAGTCTGACACTTCTTCCCGCCCCGCCTAGGGCGGAAGAAGTCATTTGATGATTTCCCATCCATAAACATCTATCTAGCTATCACACTTTCTTTATGTATAGATCAAAATAATACTAGCATTCGCCCGCGGCTTCGCCCGCATGTATGTTGAAACTTCCATCTATTTTACCCCTTTAGGATTGGAATTCCCAAATATCCTTTTTAGGGTTCCGTAGCCAAATGGCAAAAACGGAACCCTTATAGATTCGTCATGTCTGTCTGTCTGTCTGTCCGTCCGTATGTCACAGCCATTTTTTTCCGAAACTATAAGAGCTATACTGTTGAAACTTGCTGAGTGGATGTATTCTGTAAACCGCATTAAGATTCTGATACAAAAATAGAAAATAAATAAAAATATTTGGGGGTCCCCATACATAGAACTTAAACTCAAAAATTTTTTTTTTCATCATACCCCTATGTATGGGGTATCTATGGATAGGTCTTCTAGCAATGGGAATGTATGAATATGTAGTTTTTTATTTAAATTATGAATAAAGTTAGAAGAGTATAAAATAAATAATATGAAGTATAGCAAAAGTTGAGTAAAATATTACATTACTGAAGCGATCGGCAAAAACACTACCACAATTTCAGAACCATTTGTTGATTATTATTATTAAAATTCAAAAAAGAGAAGGACCTCAATTCGATGTTTTTTTTTTCCTTTTCTTCTTAGGTCTTAGCCACTGAATAGAAAAACAGGGTCTTAGCACTGCATTGTGCCACTAAAACGATTTCCTTGCGTCCGTGCACTGTTTACCTTTAATAATTTCAACACACACTAACAATACACACCTCACACACTTTTACATAAAACCTATGTAAATGTTAACGCAATATTCGTGTCCAAGTTACAAAATTATAGGTAGTAGGTAGCCCTGTGCCTCGATACGGGATACTTTTCAGTATCAATTTCATTAATGACTTAACTACTTTTATCGACGTATTGTGAACGATTCGGGCGATAACAGTAAACTATGTCGGTCATGTATCATTATGTACTGAGCCATTATCAATAGCACGACTTACATTTGTCGCTTTTTACATGAATTTCCACTGCTTATGTTCGTGTTTATTTTTTATGAATAAGTACTGTATTTTTCTTGTAAACCGTTTACACAAATTGTAATTAAATAGTAACTGTTGTCCGATACCTTACCACGCACAAGAACTGGTAATGATAAAAACTAAAAAAATCCAGGGTTCTAGAAGAAGCTCGCAAAGTCTAATGTTTCGAAAACCACTTCGGACACTGCGGCGCTATTGGCGATGTGAAGCTGAGGCTGATTCAATTATGTTTTTTACTGTATACGCTTTGGCCTGCAGTTGCGAACCCCAGCCTAATCCATGCTGAAGAGCTTTAGACAATGACATAAAGCTATTCACCTTCATCTGCGATAACCGGCCATTCTCACTAATAAGTTGCAGATAAAGACTAGTTTTAAAGTAATAATTTGAAGTTTGACATTTGACATATTAGATGAATTTACCTTGAATAGTTTTCATTAACAAAGAATTGACCAAAGAAAGTTTACGTTGGTCTACTATTTGCAACTTTTGGACGTATTGGACAATTGCGAAAAATCGCTACCAATTAATATTAATACGCTTCCTAAGCTCTATCTCATAGCGCTTATTCTGACGTCACTGATTACTGCTCCCTATAATGCAAGAACATTGTAACAACGTATCACGTAGCGTGATGGACGAGTTAATGTTGCAGGGGTCGGGGTAGGGAAGGACGTGTCAGAGACGCGCCATAAATCTTTGACCCATGCACTGGGATCAAATGTGGACGAACTATTTTAGAAGTGTTTCAGCTATGTATAAGTGACCGAGACGAAATGGAGTTTGGATGGACGGAGGCATTAGAGAAACCGGATAACAATATACTGGTGTTATATGACATTGCTTCGTGCCAAATTTCATAGTTCTAGGTTAACGGCAAGTACTCTATCAATTTTGATTGAGACTTGACTTGACGAGATTGACATATAGGATTTTTGCGCCATAATCGGTCTTAACTCATGTTTTTCTTAACTTAGAAGTTGATTTTTTTTACAGCTTCAAGGACCCGTAAAATTTGACTTTATAGTTTAAATTTAAACTCGAAACCTCCACGCGTTTTTGTTATACAGACAGACAAAGTGATCCTATAAGGGTTTCCATTTAGTTTCTTACCTAACGTCGGTTTAGAAAAAAGTGGAATCCGAAATTACTATACGAAAATTTTAATAATATGTGACATGTAAAGATTGTTTACATTTAGTTCATTACCTAAACCAATTGAGTATAGGAAGAAACACTGATTATAGTCAACAAATTGATTCATTCGAACCTGGCAGTGTTTATGAATGCAATCGTTTAAATCCAGTAGAGCGCTAATCGGTGACGAATGGACGCGTTGAGGTTCGGGCGCAAGCTTTCAATGGCTGTCTCAATTTATTAAACAATGAATCTGTAGATAAAACAGTTAAATCTATATATTTTCGATTTCATTTATTATTGTGAGAGCCAATCTTTGTTATCATGTTATTTCTGCACCACCCTGGGTTGACTTGTAGAGAAGGCATTAAGTAAAACTTTTATTAATACAAATAACATAAACTAGACGATTTCTACGGTTTTGTGCACCTAATATCATAAAAGATCATTTTACCACCGATAGAGGTAGAATTTTCCAAAATAGTACAAATGATTTTTATGTATTAAAAATTGGATGTTATATTGTTTCTCACATCTATCATGTTTTTCAGTTTTGCTGAAATAAACAACGGCCAATCACCGTCATTTTATGAGTACCAAATAATTATTTCAATTTTATACTTAGTCAGATTCGGAAAATTATTATGATAACCTTTCGCCCGCTGACCGCCCAAGTAATTGTCAAAACTTTCATCTATTTTACCCCTTTATGGTTGAAACCAAAAACTGTTCCGTAGTGTGCCTATATGTTATTAAAATAAACTACAGTGTAATTTTCGTGTTTCCAGCTTCAGGAGTCTGTGTGTTTGATTACCACCAAAAGCCTCGCTCTTCATGTACAAAGACAGATTGGTACTAAAATAGGTTGACTTTTAACAAATGGAATTGAGTTACATATTATACTTTTTCATGAACTAGTAATTACTCAAGGACAAATCGCCATTAATAGTGTTTTGTATGAAAATCTCTATTATAACAATAATATTCTGTTGCTATTGGGCAATGAGAACAGCAAATTTAGCACCCTTAGAAAGTGGCTCGTTGGTCTAGGGGTATGATTCTCGCTTTGGGTGCGAGAGGTCCCGGGTTCAAATCCCGGACGAGTCCCAAACCTTTTTGTTATCTGCCTGTCAGGACAATACTTCTAATTATAGACGAGTAAAATGAATAAATCAATAGTCAACATAAGGAAAATCACAGTATGGCGTATCTTCATCTAACTTGACATTTATAAGATTTTTTACTCACGTAATTACTTTCCAAATATAAAAGGAAGCAGGAAAATTTCTGGCGTTTCAGACACATGCTAATATTTTATTATGTGCCTGGAAGACTTACAAAAAAATAGATTTGATTGTACAACCTACTTTTACTACGTACTATGTTGCTGTTTATTTACAAGGAAACTTACAACCACTCTCTACATTTCTCCACTTAAAATTATACATAAAACTTTACAATAAAATATTTATAGGATACTAGTTTATTGTTTATAAAATTTATGGTCTTGTCTCGCCACACAGGGTTTACAGCGCTCCGGCCATTAAACCAGGCAGGTACTACAATTCAAACGCAGCGAATGCAAGCTGCGTTGCATCGCTAGTTCGCTACCACCGAGGCAGATGGCACTACAAACTTCCATGTACTTTATTACTAGGCACCTATAGGAACTATAGAGTGAATAGGTCACTTCATATTTCTATTTTCCAGCTCATTTTTCCGCTGCTATTGATTAAACTTTTCAAATGTACGTAAACACTGATATGCCAATGACACTTGGCTATTACATGTCACGACATGGCTATGTGTAAATTAATTCAAAGTTTGTTTAATACATATGGATAGATAGGTGTAGTATATGTAAACTATATTTTAACTGTAACATCTGTAGTACCGAAAACTAAGAAATAGATTTATTATATTCTAAACTTTACATTTAAACACCTAATCATTATCAGCACGAATATTGAATGGTATCATAGTTCCTCATTTAACTACCTATCTATCTGGTCGCTAAGAGTAAGTAATTTTACTGCCTGACTCAGCCTGAAAATCCTATTGTTTTACTTACCTGACAATTCAAGTTTGTCTCCTGCCATATGATAGCCCTCAACTTATAAAAGACTACCCAAATAAATTTTGTTAACCTTCCGATACCTGGGTAAACATAATGAAATTATGTAATAAGTGGCATATAAAAAGCATACCTACAAAATTTTTGACAACAATGTTCAATAGGAAATTTTCCTGGATGACTTTCAATTCAATTTACATATTCAAAGTATGAACATATACATACTACGTTGTTGAAAATAGATAACATGGATTTTTGAACGGTTTCTGTACCGCATATCTTTGAATTTTTCAATACCGATAAATTAGGACTCACAGTTATAATATTATTTCAGTAAGTTTTGCAATCAGCAGTTTGTACTTTGACGGGCCTGTTAGTCTAGTGGTCAGTGACCCTGACTGCTAAGCCAGAGGTCGTGGGTTCGATTCCCACCCAGGACAAATTTTGTGTGATGAGCATAATTGTTTGTTCTGTGTCTGTGTATGTGTGATGTGTTTATACAGTGAAGTCCATCAATGCGCCTTTAATTCCTATAATTTGTAAATATTCTAAACCATTTTGGCTGGCCTATTGCTGTAGTGGTTAGTAACCCTGACTGTTAAGCCGGAGGTCGTCGTTTCGATTCCCGACCAGGACAAACTTTGTATGATAAGCATGATTGTTTATTCTGTGTCTAAATACATACATATTTTAGATAAATTACACCTTACAATTTATCTATAATATGTATGTATTTAAAAATGATATAAGTATGTATATCAGTTGTCTGTACCATAACACAAGCTCTGCTTATCTTGGGATCAGATGGCCGTGTGTAAGATGTCCCAGGATATTTATTTATTATTTATTTATTTATGTACATTTACACAATAGTTATAATTTGTTATTATCTTTCTTTACTTAATTACAGCATAATTTGTGCTCGTGATTATTCGTTGCCAAGTTACAACAGCTATATAAAATAGCTGTTTGGCAGCAGACAAATGTGTAGCGGAAAATATAAGCAATTTTAAGAGCAATCTGTCTTTTAGAATAGTTACTTATTGCGAGATAAATGGACGTTACTTTGGCTTAGCTATGTTCCGTCCCTATCGTGCACTTTCTCACTCTTATCCTTTGACAGTTGTGTAATAGTGACAGGTATAGTGCTTAGCCAAAGTACGAGCTAAATAACGTATCTTTATTTCGCTACTAGAGTTGTTCTTTAACCTCTATCTATTATCTGTCGGTCAAGTCTTCCTTATCAGGATTCGTTTTCAAAAGCTATCTGTGTTTCACTGCTTGCCCATCTGTAGGATTTACCCTAAAATTAAAGACGCCAACCAAAGTAATTTAATCTTTTAACAACCATTTGACAGCCGGCTGTCGCGCTGCTATTGTCTTTCTATTGTGTCTCGAATTACGTGTGTCCGAAGGTTTAATGTCGGCGAGTTAACCCTGTTGGCGAGTCCAATATGCATTTGTCAGTTGTATATCTTGACATCTCAACGTACTATTGCATATAAATATTCTAAATATAACATTTTAATAAACGTCGTTCCAAACCCTACGCTTGTTGATAAAATAAGCTTTTAGACGATATCCCGCTGTACAAACATTTCAATAAAATGTTCCCGATGGGCATCAAAATGACGGCCTCAAAATGTCACGCGTAACTAGGGTTAACGCTGGAAAATGCGTCTACATTACAAAAAAATACAGAGCTCATGTTTCATTAATAGTGTTTGCTTTTTCATGATATAGCCTGTAGGTATTTTTCTGGTGAAAATGTGAAGGTATTTATAACCTTTTTCATCATAATAAAGTAGTTCATTCAGCGTTTGTGAAATTCTCTGTAATTTAATTAAAAAATTGGGTCGTAGTTTCTCCTATTTACCAATACTATAATAAAAGATAAACATGCATGTTGTAAGGTATTATATGCTATGGGTCTTTATCACCTAAAATAAATAGTTATATTATAATAGTTTATATGATATGGCCTTCTGTACTTTATAATTATACTAGCTTCTGCCCGCGGCTTCGCTCGCGTTAGAAAGAGACAAAAAGTAGCCTATGTTACTCTCCATCCCTTCAACTATCTCCACTTAAAAAATCACGTCAATTCGTCGCTCCGTTTTGCTGTGAAAGAAAGACAAACAGACAGACAGACAGACAGACACACTTTCCCATTTATAATATTAGTATGGATTTCAGTGTCTATTGATTTTTAGTGAGCTAGATGAGATTTACAAATGAAAATGGAAATGGAATTTTGAAATTATAAATTATACGCTTCAACATGAATAATTATTTCACTTGTCCCGTTTACCAAATGTTCATGTTTTGGAAGTCGAATCTTGTATAAATAATACATATTCTTCTCGTTAACTACTGCTAGTTTACAAGCCGCCCTTTGTGGGGTTCTGTTCTCTACTTAGTAATGTTTACACTGAGATAGTGAGTAATCTTCAACATAAAATAATGTAAGGTAAGTCCAAGTATAATTCCCATTTAATAGCTGCTACGGTTCACTTACAATGGCTACCCTAAATTGACTATGTAAAAAACCTCACAGAATGGAAAAATAAGAAGATATTCTTAATTTCTCTCTTCAAAAGAATATTATAACAGTATACGTTTGTTTAAGCCATCACAGATGCATCGACCTAACATTACGTACTAAACTTGTATTTTAATTTTAAATACGTAGATACGTAAGTTAGTGTCTAAATGAAAATACAAACACCACCCACCCCCAGATTCGGACTATAATGGAAACTTTAACCAGAAAAGCAAGAAACCCCGAGTCCATTTCCATAATTTTAAATTCTTTACTGAAATAAACGAGTATTTACGGAATAATGATATGTTGAATACCAATTTTTAAAGATAAAAATGTCCAAGTACGTGTCAGATCACACATAAAATAGGGTTCCGTAGTAACTCATAACAGCATGCGAAATATTTTAGATGTTTACTTATGATTATATTTTTGTACGAAACTTTTTTTAGTAAGCGAATTTCGCATGTTAGACCTCTATAACTCTTGAACCAACAAAGCTCTCTAAGCCGTTGCAGTTTTCCTTCAAAGTTTATCACATGTAGAATCATTATTATTTTTTTCAGATTTTTAGTCTACTTATTTTATCTATCATGTATATGTTATCAAAAACCATAGAAATTATTTGACTACAAACAAAAACAAAAATTTTACAATCCATTTTAAGAAATTACTCATCTAAACGGGTTAGCTTCCAAGAGTAATAATAGGTAGAAAAACAATTTAATTCGAATACCTATACAAAGTAAAATTAATTAAAACGTTACGGACTTAGATTCTACTAAGAGCCAAAATATCTTAGCCAGTTAGAAATTTACTTTAAGTAAAGATACACAATTGTTTTACAAAGCATTTACTTACAGCTCTCGTGTAGACATTGTAGATTCACTAAAACTTGAAGTCCCAAGGCCTTTTAAACCTATGTCCAGTTGAATTTCCAAATATCAGAGAAAGGAAAAAGATAGCAGAGCTTATGAGAGGTAAAGAAAAGCAATAAAAAATAGAGCTTTTTCCAACTATGTTAGGGTTGAGTTACCGCGGACTTTTTTTTTTATTATTATGGGCTTGCTCTTGGTCCCAGACTAGCCCGAGGAGGGACTCAGCTAAATACTAGTATTTGACTTATTAGAGCAAGAGGTAGCTTGATTTCCAGTTACCAGATTGAGGACCCAGTTACTGGTAAACTCGATATGGAGTACCGACGGCTATACGTGCTTTTCCAGACACGGGATGTCACTGATGTCCTAGATACGCTAATCGTATTTAGTAATACATAAATCTAAAAAACGTACACAAAGTGTTCTTGTAGCACTGCAAGGTGTTGCGTAACTTCAAAGCCCATTCTCAGAAGATTTTGACAGAATACGTTACCAAATGTTCTGAGTAAGTGCTTACTGTTATCGGCCGTAAACTAGTTCCACATATGAGAATTTGGTGGAAGATACAGTACAGCACCCTGAATGTATGTAATTCATCAAATTAATGAACAACCATTCTGTCAACATTTCCAAATTAATTAACTAATAGGAGCTGACTTGGATTAATTGTAACCACGTTTGTTTATATTGAGTTTCATACATAGGTCCTGTGAAGTATAATAATGTATACGACACATATTGATATCATATTATCCTAATGAAAACACACACTGTCACGAATGTGGAAATGATTTATAGCCTAATTGTATTAAAAGTAAATATTAATTGCTTTTTCGGTTAGATTTTATCGGAATGATCAGTGGATGGGCAATTCGTGTAAATAGGTATTTGAAAATATAAACATTATTAAATGTAAAAGTTGGAAAAATTATATTTATTTGAAATTGTTTTAGAAAGTATCTTGATATGCCATGTAAGGCTCATCTGACATGCCTGTGGGTCCGGTACCCTAAAAGCTAATTAGATATTACCTTAAACACCAATATCTAATTTAAAAAAAACTACCTATCAAACAAACTTCTAAACCAAAATGCAAAATTTTAAAGCGACGCAAATACAATTAATTTTATTTAAGCGAAAGCTGTTCAACGATTAAAAACAGCGGTCAAACAGGCGGAAACAGATTAACTACAGGGAAATCGCAATTTGCGATTAATCGCCGCTTTTAAAGTTACCTCCGTAGCGTGAGTTTTTCACTACCTTTTGCGAGCTCGGTACTGTAATCCACAAAACAATGGCTGCCACTTCTACCTCAATATATGGCCATTGAACATGCTACAGACAATGGAGGCTTGGATTAAGGACTTTAGACAAAACCGCTTCACACATTCTATTTTGTACTACTTTTACTAAGCTTTTTAACTTTACCTTTTCACCAAGACTTAACTAACATAAAGAAGGTTTTTCTTTTCATACGATGTGATGGAGGAGAATGAATTACAATGTGTGACTTGCCTGTTAGTGGTTAGTGACTTTGACAGCTTAGCCGGAGGTTGTGGGATTCCCACTCATTGTGTGTGAAGTGTTTTGTGTCTGATAGACCTCGTATGGTCTTGATTTCTCTCTAGGCTCTAAGGCTGATAATCTTTGAGTAATACGACAAAAATCAGCCGAATTGGGCCAACCGTCCTAGAATTTTGCGCTTTGCAACACATTTAGCGATTAATTTTTTATTTTTAAATTGTACATTATGAGTATGTATATTAGTTGCCTGATTACTTTACAACACAGGCTATGCCTTGTTTGGTATCAAATGGCAGTGTACGAGTTGTACAAATACGTACATTTTCTTATTAGATTTGTGTAAAACTCATTACCGGTGCCCGTGTGTAGGTACCCTAAATACACAACACAAGGGTCCCGGAAAGACTCATCAGTTAAAGTACCTACTCGTTGAGGTCGTCAGACAAGGTTAAGTTGTTCATCTCACCTTTATACCTACTTACGAACTCCTAAAGGAAATCGCTAACTAGGTTCGAACGGGAAATGAATGGAGAAAACGGAAAACATCGAGAGAACAGTGGTTAAGAGTTTAAACTAAAACTGCGACGCGCATTTGTAATGCAGAAAATTACAACGTTTTGAATTGCTGCTGATTTTATATACCTCATGACGTCTTCCTTCAATACCTATAAATCCTTTAAAGCGCGACGCAAATCATTTCGCAAGCCCTCGCGATGCGTCGTGCGAGTTCGCAGATTTTTTGCGATACAACGTCGCATTTTTGTTTGAGCTAATTTGTGGGATTGCGGGCGCAGAGTAAAACACTTGTATATTGTAACTAAAAGAAAGTAAAATACACTTTTACGTCTTAATCGTCTTTTGCCACTTATGGTATTTCTCATAGAATATAAGAACTCACTTAGCATTAACATGTAAGCTAATTACATGTTAATGCTAAGTGAGTTCTTAGATTTGTTCGCGTTTTATAACATTAAGCATGACGTAATAACAACGATAAGAAAGTCTACATGGAGCGTTCTAGCTTTTTACATTTGTAAGGAAACAATCACTAATAAAATTAATTAAGTATTTTTCTGTAAAATTTTCGCGGAATAAAAAAGTAATTTCCAAGTCATAGCGTTTACTTAGTTTCTATTAATAACTGAGAAATGGTATAGAACCTATTTTTTTAGAATAAACATTAGAGTAATTAGTTTTTTTACAGAAAGTGATTTAGGTTAGACAATTAACAGAGAGAAAATTAGGAGTAGGTACCTACCTAGTCCGTGAATTAAAACTTAAAATGGTGTTCACGTATTTTTTTTATATCATTGGAAGACAAACAAAGTAATAAATTAACAAACAAACTAATGATGAGCACCTTCACGAAAAGCTCTACGACTTATAAAAAAATATTAAAACAAATATTGGTCTTCGAATGCAAATCAGGGAAATGTTTTTCAGACCTTGTACCATGTAGCTAGGTGAATAAAAGTGAACTTCTTTTGGACAAAATTTATTAGCATTCCAAAACCGGAAAATTCGTGGCCTGAACTAAGTTTTTACGCGAACGTAATTGTCTAAAAGTGTCTACTTCGCTTGTTTTTGCCCTGAAGTTTTTTCTTACTTTTAAGGTCGATTTTATTAATTTTATAAGCCTTATTTGAATAGGTAAGAAAGAAAAATATTTTTATTTCCTCGAAAAATATATCCACTAAAGTACTTACGAAATTTAGTCAACAAAACTCCTTGGAAGTAATTAAAATTCTGAAAAACTTTGGAACTTCATTTAATAATAACTAGCTGACCCCGATAGATGTTGTCCTGACAAACAAAACCAACTCAGTGAATGTGTTTTGTTATAATTCATTAGATGGTTTTGTGGTCAGTGACCCTGACTGCTAAGCCAGAGGACGTGGATTTGATTTCCACAAACTTTGAGTTTCTGTGTCTGAGTTTAATTTTTCCATGTGTGTCAGATATGTATTTACAGAACTATGTAAGCACTAGATGAAAACCCGGCTTCGCTCGGGTGAAATATGACTCATAATACACATCTAGATACAAAATGTAGGTAGATATTTCTGTAGTTATTAGTTCTCAAGGAATATTAAATTAAATAACCAAATGAATGAAGGGCGCAACATCAAGACCTTTATTCATAACATCTTAACACTCAGGCAAACATCCTAGCTATTTGTCTCTATAGGTGTACCAGTAACTGATGACAAAAATGGTAAATAAAATATGATGAGAGCAGCACTGGGGAAAAAGGATTAAAATGTTTTGATACTTGTATTTTTCTCTTAAAAATTTATTACACTAATTGTTTATTAACGATACTAATATTATAAAGAGGAAAGATTTGTGTGTATTATTGTTTGTTACTCTTTCACGCATTAACTACTGAACGGATTTTGATGAAACTTTACAAAAATATTAAAGAATTATTGCCTATGTCTTATCAGTTATTATAAATAAGAATAAGACATAGGTGATATGTCTTATCAGTTATTATAAATAAGAATAAGACATAGGTGATAATTTGTGCAGTTTATTCAACAGTGATGTTTGATTATTTGTATTTTTCTATGAGCCGATGAGACGATTGAATAAGATTCGGTACAGATATAGTCTGGGACCCAAGAAAGGACATAGGATAGTTTTCGTCCCGGAAATCCCCCGGGAACGGGAATGAAGTCGCGGGCAAAAGCTAGTATAAAATAAATTAAGATAAACCCATGAATCACTATAATATAAGTACTTTATTTACACAACAAAAATGAAAGAAATGGTTTTTCGCTTTGTGATTGGTATCCCAGTTTGTTTAGCGCATTGACTATGGTAGTGATCCATCCCATAAGGCAAGTCAAACGTCTTTAGGCGGCTCATGTGAATCTGACACTAAGGCTACTGCCTTCTTCATCTGCCTTCTGCAATAATTTAGCGCATAGTATTAGTACACGCTCCTGTAATAAGCCAATGTTATATGTTACGCAATATACATATACATATGATAAACTCATATAAATGGATTTGATAGTATCACTTTAGCGAGTCATACTAACCAGTCAACGCAAGCACACGGTCTAAAATCGAAAACTGCGTACAAGCTACACCGTCTTCTTTACAATTTATCAGTACACATTATAAACAGTGCTCCTAGATTGTAACCGCGGTGGTTTCTTAGTCATTCTTTCACTTTTTACTAAAGATTTTATGAAAATAACAAATGTAAACAAACAAACGTAATGTCACTTGACAGATGACATGACAACAATACCATAAAAAAACATTATTTGTTTTACTTTTTTTTTTGTCATAAGTTACTGGTACACCTATACCTATGGTCGGAATAATGTACTTTTTTGACGCGACAACGTGTTGATTGGCGAGGCGTAGGTATTTGCGAGCTAGTATGAAACGGAACGTTTAATGTCTACTCAAGATGGTGACTGCGGTTTGTCTGTCAGTGTCATTTAAATGAATTAATAAAACGAAATAATCTCCGTAATCCGAATTTTGCGAATATATGTTGTCGACTCGAAATCGATATTTTTTTATGTTTTGTTATTCAGGTAATGTTTCGGTCGAGTCTACCGTACCCCTTGACGAAATTATTAATATAGATGTATATCAGTTGTCTGGATACCATAACACAGGTTCGGCCTAGCTTGGGACGGATGGCCGTGTGTGAGTTGTCTCAGGATATATATTGTTTATTTATTTATTCTGCTATTCTTGGAGGAGACAAATGCAAGGAAGATTGCATTACAAAACCTATATAAATCTGTCTAGCCGTTCTCAAATGTTAAGATTAATAAAAACCCAATTTTGTACACGGGTAAAAATATGGTTTTACAGTTTATATTGTGAAGTACACCTCTGTAATTTCTATAATTCGTAAATATTTAAAACAATATTCAATAATTTAATACTATTAAATATAGTCGATGGAAACTAAATAATAGCTACAGCCTCTCACCGCCAACACCATCAATCAACAATTGTGTTCAAACCTCGCCAAGAAATACTCCATTCTTAATGTCTCCTTCATATGATCCTGGCAGACGTATGCCGAAGTTAATCCCGTTTAAATTAGTCCCAATTTCTGCTCATAAATATTTATAAGACGTGTCACAATAATTTATCACGTTCCACGCCCGATTAAGATAAATCAGATTAGAGATATATCGTGTTTGAAATCTACAAAGCTTCGTGCAAACAGGAAACTTACTGCGAAATAAATTTTCATCTGTTGTAAATTTTGGCTTATTCCACTATCTACCCTAAAAAATCCCTCTAAGGGGTAAAAGCAGACTTTCACTTACAAACAGGGTACCGGAATATTTTCAAGGCTAATTACGAGAACCGTGATTAAAGTTACTGAAACGTAAACGTTATTCTATTTACTGGACAAAAAGTATTTAATAATAAAACCAGCCACTGTCAAACTTAAATAAAAAAGGCAGAAGCATTACGCTTACTTAAGGCGGACTGGCGCTTCTGGACTTATTTATTACTGATTCGCACGGTTGTTACACATCTTTGAAAATCTCATCTTTTCTCTACTATCCCGGTGTAGTGTATAAAAATAAACATATAAAAATATAAACTTTCCCCTTGAATCACTCTATCTATTAAAAAAATCGCATTAAAATCTGTTGCGCTATTTTAAAGATCTTATAAGCATATATTGGGGCAGATAGAAAGGCGGAAAGCGACTTTGTTTAATACTACGCAGTGATACGACCAGGTTTCTTCACTATATTTTTCCTTCACCGATATCTACGATTCCAAGATTAAAGAAAAACTTGAGAACGTATGAATGGAAAATGTCACATTGGCACATGCCCAGATTCCAATCCACAACCAATTACGTTAGAGACGGACGATAAAAACCGCAAAGTAAAATTTATACCTACAGTATATAGTAGCCAAGTAAGCAATAGATCTACAATCGAAATCCTTGCAAGAAAACCTCCACAGACGTGCGTGATTCTCGTGATCTTGCACAATAGTGCAATAACTTCGTTGTTGGCATTCATTCCGGCGGCGTCGTACATGTCGTCGGTAAGCCGCAGCGGCCGTGCTCGGCACCCCTGAGCATTGTCTTTGTGTCCACACGTCGCCACTGTCACCCACTGTCGCCCAATGTCCCCGGTGTCCATGAGACATCTAATTTCCGTCGGTGGCTCTCGTGACTACACGTTCACATTTAACTGAACTGTGACAGCATATTAGATTTTTACAAATAAATGTCTGTTTGTGATAAAAAACTAAAGCTTTTTAAGGTTATAATCTCTTATATATATATATTATATATATATATATAAAAATGAAACCCGTTTTCCGTTGTCACGACTTGGCATGAAAACGGCTTGACCGATTTGGCTGCTTTTTTTTTTTAAATGTTCGTTGTAGTTCAAGGATGGTTTATACGGCAAAAAAAAAACGAATAATTGTCGGGAAAGCCCTAAAAACAGCCCTTTTCTTTTTCCCATACAAACGTTTTCTAACTAAAACGTAGAGTCAATTTGAGCTTTAACACCATACCATAAAGTTAAAGTGTTAGTCGAGAGGTTTCGGGAAGCCAAAACAATTGAGTGACGTTAGTATCGTATCGTCGTCAAACACGAATTATCTTACGTAAAATGTCACTTGAAATGTAAAGGAACGTCTCTTTGATGTGGTAGTAGGTAGGTAGTAGGTAGGTAGTGGGTAGGTAGTGGGTAGGTAGTGGGTGGGTAGTGGGTGGGTAGTGGGTGGTTAGTGGGTAGGTAGTGGGTAGGTAGTGGGTAGGTAGTGGGTAGGTAGTGGGTAGGTAGTGGGTAGGTAGTGGGTAGGTAGTGGGTAGGTAGTGGGTAGGTAGTGGGTAGGTAGTGGGTAGGTAGTTGGTAGGTAGTGGGTAGGTAGTGGGTAGGTAGTGGGTAGGTAGTAGGTAGGTAGTATGTCAATTTGAATTCAATATTCATAGTTGACAGGACAACGTCTGTCGGGTCAGCTAGTTTTTTATAAAATTAGTCAGTCTCTTTGTTGTAATTTTTATTATTCAATTATTAACATACGCTTTAATCCTTCGGACACACGTGACTGGAGGCCGGCTGTCGCTTGGTCGTCGAAAGGTGAAAATCGATAAATAGATCACCTAGGTACCTATCTGTTGTAGACTGGCAAAGAAAAACAATTCTTGCACAGAATCTAAATTAACGCGAGTGAGACCGCGGGGGACAGTAGCTATATAGTTCGTAGTAAAGTCTGTGGCTTCGTGAACAAAATGGGGATTAACATGTAACATTGAAGTCAAGAACTTTTCAGTATTATATGATAATCCCCAGATCGTCCCCTTCGTACCGAGTCGTTTCAAAAGGGGATCGGAATAAATGATACTTTGAATGCATTTGAAAGCGTCTAGTCAGGATATAACAGTTTCAAATTTTCAATTCGTATTTTGTCTTGCATAGTATTGAACTAAATTATTTCTAAGAGTTTCCTTTAGCTCAAAAACAAAGTTTATTTGACTTTGTTATGTCTGTTCTGAAATTAACTTTCATTTGTTTGAAACTTTTGTTTGCATCTGCTTGTGTCGGACTCGGCTCCGCTGGTACGACTTGACTTTCTAAAAATAAAATGTTTTTTAATATTTCATGTTGCAGAGGACTGTAGGCTCTGTTTGCTAGAAACAGGCTAGACTAACTTCTTACTCAACAGAAACTAACTTGTTAATAAATTCTATGTATAATGAAGATGATGGGCCTGTTGGTCAGTGACCCTGACTGCTAAGCCAGAGGTCGTGGTTTCGATTCCCACCCAGGACAAACTTTGTGTGATGAGCATTTTTTTTTTTTTTGGTGAGTGGGAAATCATCCAATGACTGCTCCCGTCCTGGGTGCGGCGGGAGGGCGTGTCAGACTCTTACTGACTAAAACCCACTCATGTTCCTTCGATTGCCTTTTATGTTCCAGGGTCACGGTAACTGTTATAAACATAACATTCCGCAACCCCGGCAGGCGTTGGCCCTGTTGGGCCCCTTCCTGTGCTGACTCCTTCTCTTTGAGGCGCGCGTGGAACAAAACGCGCCGTGTGTGATGAGCATGATTGTTTGTCCTGTGTCTGGGTGTTATTTATCTATACGTATGTATTTATAAATTATATAAGTATGTGTATCAGTTATCTGGTTACCATAACACAAGCTCTGCTTAGCTTGGGATCAGATGCCCGTGTGTGAATTGTCCCAAGATATTTATTATTTATTTATTTTTATTAAGTGTTCAATACGTTAAATAGCTGATTGTATTAAACAAGCTTCTTACTTAGTATATTTTCATGTAGGTCATGAATAATTCATTGGTAGTGGAGACCTCACTTTGATAAGTTTGTACAGGAAGGAAAGGGTCTTGGAGGATCCTTTCCCTTAATTGCTATAATTTGCCAGTCGTTAGTTCATTCAACCTTACAGGCAACCCATTACTTTACTTTATCTAAGCATTTCATCGCACTTTTTGTAGGAAAAAATGCGATGGTCTTTTTTTGGGGTTCAGTATAGTCATAGTGTACAATAATAATTATTATCTTACATTAGTACTTTATCTTACTATTTCTATGTCATACCATAATAGTTCTATAACTTCTTGCTGTTGACGATAATCACCAATACATCAAATCAGAAGACAGAAAAGTGGTGATAGTTGACAATTCATTGGTTTCAATTATGTCGCCACAATCCGTGCCTGTATGAAGGTGTACTTATTTATATGTTTGTATAAGACCGATGACGTACGTACGTCAGTCAATAGCTGGATTATTCCTCCTTATTACATTTGATACATTTATCATCAATTTCTGTAATCGTGGCAAATTGGCAATTGAATATGTGTCGAAAATGTTAAAAAGAAGCAAAGTTGGCAAAAGTCGTTTTGCCAATCCTGGTTCAATTGTGTCTTTTAACATTTCAGAAACCCATGGAAATATACTCACGAAATGTCATACAAATCTGTTTAGCCGTTTAGGAAGGTTTAGGTGACACATACATAAAAAAATACTCTTAATAAGGTAGTTTAACATTGTATAATATACATCCTGATGACTTGAAGATCAAAGCGGAATGCCTACAAAAAACAATTAACAAAATTAACTGTGTGTCAGTGATATCATTCGATTATAAATCCGAGAGAATTAAACAATTAATCTTCGAAATAATAACTTTGATTTCTCACAACAAAAATGTAATTAATAATTGTCAAAAGAATTTATATGACATTTCAGATTTATCACCGCGACTCGGGTTCAAACATTTATTTACACCCTGTATGATTTATTTCGTAACAACGTCCATGTCGTAAATAATGAAAATGATTAACAATCTCTCTGATGCAACGTTCTACTTCTGTGGCTTATGAATTAAACATATTTTTACATAAAGTTGTTTGATGTTAATTAGTACCCAGAGCTTGAATCACCTCGCTGGCGTAATTTTGTTTCATCTTCTTTTACTTAATTACTTAAATATCTTAGGACAACACACGGTCGTCTAATCACAAACTAGGTAATATTATGGTTAACAGGTTAACAGTCAACCGATATTCATACTTACATAAGTTATATACATCTCGTATATGTCGCAAGAATTTTGTGTGAATTCGCAGTTTACATAATTGTTCAGCATTTTAAAAACGGCGAAAATTGGCAAAATGCAGTATTCCAAATTGCATTAAATTTTACTGACAGATTCATGTTCTGTATAGCAGGTAAAGCCTAAGGCCACGTCCGCACAGCCAGGCGGCTTGCTTAGCGCCTAGTGTCTAGCGAGTCATCTAGCTAGTAGCTTAGTAAAACAAACGTTCTAAAATGAACGCGACCGGCTGCACTGCGCGCTTAGCGCCTAGCTAGTCGCTTGGCGTGCACCCATGTAAGGCCACGTCCGCACAGGCAGGCGGCTTGCTTAGCGCCTAGTGTCTAGCGCGTCACCTAGCTAGTAGCTTAGTAAAACAAACGTTCTAAAATGAACGCGACCGGCTGCACTGCGCGCTTAGCGCCTAGCTAGTCGCTTGGCGTGCATCCATGTAAACAAACGTGTTGGTTTTTTGTTGCGAGGCGCTAGGTTGAAAAGTAGCCACTGGGTGAAAACTTAACTCGGATTTTTGTAATACTATAGGAGGTTAGAAGAAAACCATGGATGAAATATTGATTGCTTCAGTTTTCAAAAGAGAACCTTTGTGGAACCTTTTTCTAAGATGAGTATCCAAATGAGTTAGTTTTCCTTTAACTTTAGTGAGAAGTAGATCAAATGTTTCCCTGGTCATACGCAATATAAACAAATAGTATTACAAAAATCCGAGTTAAGTTTTCACCCAGTAGCTACTTTTCAACCTAGCGCCTCGCAACAAAAAACCAACACGTTTGTTTACATGGATGCACGCCAAGCGACTAGCTAGGCGCTAAGCGCGCAGTGCAGCCGGTCGCGTTCATTTTAGAACGTTTGTTTTACTAAGCTACTAGCTAGGTGACGCGCTAGACACTAGGCGCTAAGCAAGCCGCCTGCCTGTGCGGACGTGGCCTAAGGGTTCCGCCATTAGAGGCCCGTTTCTGTCACGTATTCAAAGAGACAGCTCAAGCATCGACTCTTTTTACCTATTCATGTCAATTTGTTTTGTCTCTCTTACAACACCCAACTTTCACGTAACAATGCCGTTTATAACTATGTGTACAAAATAAATATTTAAACTTAAATGAATAATTAGGTCAGAACAGCTGTGTTTTGCGCGTGTTTTGGTCCTCAAGGGGTTTGCAGACCTCTAACTAATCCGACGGTTCAGATGCGGAGCGTAATAAATTCTAACTTTAAAATAAATATGTGGAGCGCATGAGCTATACACGGTTGATTAATTTTCAAGAATTTTCGCCTTAAGCATTTGTTATTTTGATTGCTAACACGTTCATGTTTTCCCACAAGTGATATTAGTTGAATAGGTAACTGAATTGACTTTTACTATTTAAATAGTACCATAATGGTAGGCAAAGCCTTGGTTGAATGGTAAAGAATATCTAGAAAGGTAAGACCGAGTTTATACCTTTGTACATTACGTATAAATATATAATATAACCTCTGAATTCATAAGTACTGCAAAAACCTGGACTTCTAATTAATATGAGACGAAATTCACCAATCCGCATTGAGCGAGCGTGGTGATAAATGGTAATGCCTTCTTTGTGTGAGTAGAGGTCGTTGTCTTTACCAGTGAGACAATAATATAGTGGTATTATTTTTACTAATGTTAGTTAGATGGATAAGTAATATACGTAAGTCGTAAACAGCTAAGCGATATGTTTTTTTTAATCCCATCTGTTATGATGATAGGTTTTCATTATACCTACGTGAATCCTAACCATAAATAACAGGGTTGTTTACGAAGGAAACCAACTTATTCTGTTTATTTTCAGACTGGGATAAAAACTTGCTGTTTTTTTTTTGCTATAATTTGTTGTAGCCACAAAGCTATGCTGACAAAGATTTTGTATGTGACCGACCGAAGTCTCGGTTTCTGTTTTAGTTACAGCAAAAAATCTACCTTCAGTTTTAGTTTCGATTACGGCCGGATCTTCGGGTGTGTCGAAATTCAACCTGTGTGAATTATTGCGTGTTGTTCGACGAACTTCGTCGTGGATGTTCTGATAGCTTTATTTTTTATTTATTTACTAGTTATCTATACATGTGTAAAACATACAATAAAACGTCTAAATAAGTTTAGGTTTAGGTTTCAGCCGAATTGAGAGCCAAAGCCTCGGTTTCGAACTAGTATTTGTATTACAACTTTTTTGATCTAACTTCATGAATTACACTGATGTGATCTGTGGAAGTTTGTCTTTTGTTTCAGGTACTGAAACGTGAACTTGTTTCCAATATTTATGCGGTCGTTCAAGTATATGGGAAACTTAAATTGAAGATAGGGATCAAAGTGTTAAGTAGCTTTGTTACAGACAAGTTTATTGTTAGATTTCCTACTTATTTATGCTATTATAATGAAACTGAAATGTCTGTCTGCTAATGTCTGGAACTACTGCTTCGATTTGAAAAAACATTTACTGTTGAAAATATTTTTTTTTCTTATATCGTGCTACGATATACATACGGGATCGGTGCAGAAAACAAAGTGCGGGTAAAACGGCAGAGGCAGAATTATCACGACTAAACGGTCACGGCACGGCCAGTCAGTCTCTCTACGTACTCATTAGGTAGCGTGCGTCGCGCCTATCTACTATATAAAAATAAGTCGGGTTTTCCTTCCTGACGCTATAACTCCAGAACGCACGAACCGATTTCCACGGTTTTGCATTCGTTCGAAAGGTCTTGGGCTCCGTGAGGTTTATAGCAAAGAAAATTAAATCCACGCGGACAAAGTCGCAGGCAGAAGCTAGTTTATCAATATTTTTGCCTAATCCAACTAAATCCTATTAACTATAACAAACGTGAATTAATATTATTTTGGGGAGGATTTGCTTCGAAGTTGATATCATTATTCCTTATTATTTGTACAGAATATAAACAAAAAAATTAAAACAAATTGCATAAATATATATTTATTGACGAAATATTTCCAGTATCAGCTAATACTCATAGTATTAAGACCATTGACAGGAAAACCTGTAAAGGGTGTAATTTTTTTTTAAATATAACCTCATTTGTTCTTTTATTATTTATTATGTAAAAAGGGTTGCTGGCCTTCTAAGTTGAAAAAAATTACAATCGCCATTTGTGTTTCTTTTTAATTTCTTATTTTTCTCAACAAATAATGGCCGTCATCTGTTTTTTAGATATAACGGCCAGTTTTGTACGTAAGTTTAACGATGTGAAAACTCTTTAGTGCTCTTTAGTTCTTGGTTATAAGAACACATGTATGATCTCCTTATTATAATTTAACAACCGTACAATTGTCATTTATACTGAAATATTATTTTCAAACTGGACATTGGCAGTAATCACCGAAAATTCGGTGGATTGCCAAAATAAATATAAAAGTTGAAGTTGAAAACAAATGTCAAAGTTTGTGAGGATCGATAGATGGATGTTTGTTACTCTTTCACGCAAAAACTATTGAACGTACGATGTCAAAACGTTATAGTTATTTACATCAGAATCTCGAATAAACGCGGGTTAAACCGCGGGGGACAGCTAGGTTCAAATATGTTGGAAAAAATTCCGATATCTGAGAGCCTGGAAAGTAATGGGCGGGTCACACTAAAAATATCACTGCGTAGTTCAGCAGCTTTATGTGTGGCCGGGCCATATTTAAAACAATGCGGGCAATGTATCATGTTATTTTCTTTTTCTAAATTATAATTTTATTAGGGTTATTTGCAAGAAGTGCATGTTTACATTAGGTAGACTACATAAAAATCGCACAATCACCTAAGGAAGTGGAGCAGTAACCGAAGATCTGAGTTACCGCGGGTGGAACCGCGGGGGACAGCTAGTTTCAAATATATTGGAAAAAATGCGACATCTGAGATCTTATATTACTTATTTAACGCGTGAGCAACCGCTGATGGCAACTAGTGTTATACACAATGGCGAATACTAATATAACCTTCCAAGATTTATAAATATAATAACTTCATAGGTATTACGTACTCGTAGAACATTACTTATTCAAAATGATTTTACTGTTACACCTCAATTTTCTTCAACATAGGTAGTACCTATACAAAAAAGGCTAAAAAAGAAATGGATTAAATTGACAACGAACGAAAAAAAATTACAAATCTTTATTATTATAAGGTTTAATCTAAGTATTGAATCCAGCTTCATAAATCATGTATACCCTTATCGCCTAGCCTAAATTCTTATGAAACACGACATTTTAATCTGGGAACAAAGCCTATTGAGAAGTATCTACGTACTTTACGTACCTACTAAGCACACAATAGACCCAACATACCTATAACAAAGGTGGCGACCTATTTGTCACCTTCTCCATACATTTGGGACCATTCATGTTGACGTAATAAAAAAAAATATGTCTCAATTTTTGTATAGATGTCCCACTTCCTACACGTTTTATATGTTTATGGAAAATGTGTGACTATGTGAGAAGCATAATTAATCGGTATGGCACTAAAAATATGAGAAAAGAAACCTTTATTATTATTTTGTTTTGTTTCTAGGGAAATTATTGTACAAATGACTAATAGAGGACTGTACTATAACTATAAATATGAAATAATTATAAACATAGTTAGTCTATGCTAAAAAAAATGATTTAATTATAATTTAAGTTTATTTATTGTTTGCCTGTGATAGTTTACGGACTTCATCCTAACAACTTATTTTACGCATGCTTCACATAAATAAACGTTTTCTTTCTTCCTTAACATTGTAAAGCCTTCGACTCGAAAATATTTTGCAAAAACATCTTACACGTGTACAGTATACAATACAATTTGCCTCATCAAAGTGTTGGAATACAAAACGAATGCTCGATATATCTCGATTCTCGCGACTCGCAACATATTTTGAAAATATTATTATTGTAATATTTCTTGTGCATTCACACCGGCTTACGGCTGTGGTATACAAACGGCACGTTTATCGTGTGATTGAGATATCAATAGATGATACGTCTGTCATACTCCAGTGAAAGATTGCTTCTTAGAAAAACTTGTTACTTATTTTTGGTGAATGTAATATGTGTAGATAAGATTCATAATTTATTTGTTTATATATCGGGATAAAAATATATTTTCACATCATTATCCATTTGAAACTATTTAAAATGACTTGTTACGTATGAGAAAAGAAATATTAAGTAAAAGAGTTTCTGACAATCAGGTAATAGATAAACCTTTAATAAGCTTACAACGGTAAGAGATAATTAATAACTGAATCTCTCTGAATTGAGTTGCTGAAAGGAATTTAAAAATAAACATCAACGTGTCAAAACTTAGTTATGTTAGAACCACAAGTTTGTGTTTTACCTTTTACTAAGTTTATGTTTAAGGTAACCTTAAAACTATGTAATATCGTAATAAATAAATATAAGAATAGCCTATTAGAATCGTCTCAAAGATTCAAGAATAAAAAATCAAGCTGGACGTCCTTGTGTAGAGTAAACAAATTCCCTACATTTAGCCCTGTAGTATATCAATACAATACATATTATACTAAACAATAAAATTACTAAGGCTGAACGTTGTCATGTAGAGTAAAAACAACCACTACATTTAGTCCTGCAATAATTATAACAGTATACCAACGGCCACAGACATCATACTGTGCTACTGTGACTGGTACTCACTGGTGGTCCACTGTGAGGGCTCGACGGGGCGGAGCCACCAGGGCCACGGGCCACGCCGCCTGCACCAGCGACTCTCTCACGAACTGCTCCCACGAGGGTGAGGTTCCTGCGACAAAGGAGGTTTGGTTAGCTAAAAGTTTTATTGATCAAGAATAGAAAATTAATAAAAATATCCATCAAGGCAGAAGCCTCTTCTCTGAAAGTGAAGGCATGAATATTGATCTCCGCGCTAGGTTAAGACGGATTGGAGATATCAGACTTTTATTATTAAAATCTAGTTAATCTAGAGGTTAGTCTTTAGTTGCTTTTTGTGTGTGTGTGTATAAGTGCTACATAAAAGGTTATTTGTTTTCCAAGTAAGACAAAATCCTAAGTCTTGAGATATTTACAATGCCGATATGTTAATGTAACGTGTACTATGCCCAACTTGTATGTACGAATTATTACAGATGGGAATTCTAAGTCTTACGGTTACAATATGCTTGTGACGATTTAATTAATTTATAATTGACTGAAAGTGTTCACAAATAATGTTTTAAATTGAGTGATAGCGTACAAGATAATGCATAAATATCACACAGAATACACATACAACTTCCAGTTCTATTTGTGACGAACTTAAGTTTATTCACCAATTAATAAATGAAAACTACCGGACCTTATTGCTGATCTGTTTACACGGGACCTAAGTAAATTTCTCTTTTCTATTTGTAACAAACAGCTGAGAAATTCTGTGATACAATAACGAAGATAGAACGATGAAAAACAAGTTGTATGCAGCTCTTATTAAAACACGTACTGCGAGAAGATTGGCTTCAACTCTTGGCGTAACTAAGTAGCCGGTATAAACATAGGTACAGTCAACGAAGTAGATAAGTAACCAGTTACATCATCACATATAAATACCGCCTCACTGCAGGGCAGAGGCCTCTTCTCATACAAAGAAAGCACATGATCATTGAGCACTACTTGAATGTAGATATAATTAAAGTTTCTCAATCTTTTTTATGTAAAATAAAACAATTAAATAGTATTGCGTCTCGCATAGATCTGCACGTATGGCAGTACAAGGATTTAACACCGATGGAGTTTTTGTAGGTATCTTTAGTTTACTTAATTTTCAATTCAAATTTTAATAAACCAAAGAATCATTTATGTTCTACTTGATTTAAAATTTGTTTTAGAAAACTACCAATCGGTTTCTGACGGTCCTGGATATCTACCAATTTTGTAGACAGTACTCGTGGCTCCTTACACAAGCTACACGTCTCGCATGTACCGCGTACGTTTCACTTCCTTGCTAAAGTCCAACTTTTAAGGCAATCGAGAAAGTTTATAAAGAACATTCATAACATATAGGAACTTTAAATTGGATTTTCCTATTGTTTTTGGCGTAACAAATTTCCTAGTAAAGGGTTCAAAGTCAATATGCATCTTATTAAGGCTGAGAAATCGATAGAACGTGCTTCAGCTAAGCAATTTTTGGTGGGTTATGGGACATCCCGCCCACGAAAGATCTCGCCCCGGGCGAGATGTCCACTTTTTAAAGTGTGCATGGGTATATTCGCCTGTAAAATAATGTACTGTGTAAAATAAATGATACTGGGATGTCTCCTATTAAAACGTATAGAGATATTTTGGCTAAATCGTATATTTTTTTTAACTAAATATCAGCTGAATCTGCAAACCATAAAGTCAAATGACCATATTTAAACAGGACATTATTTTTCGGGCGAATATACCCATGCACACTTTAAAAAGTGGACATCTCGCCCGAGGGCGAGATCTTTCGTGGGCGGGATGTCCCATAACCCTTTTTTGTCACCGTCGCACGACTGTCAAACTCCACTGGGAAGATAGAGATGGAGAATAACCATGCCAAAATATTTGTACCTCCACCTTAGACTGGACATTTATTTTTTCACTAGGACTATCGCTGGACATGTCTGCCTCACATCGAACGAAAAATGAGCCTGTAGCCCTAGATTGATGTCCCGAAATGGCGAGACGGAGACGCGGCAGACCACGAAAGAGATGGCGGGACGACTTGGTCGGCTTCCTTGACGATTGGCAAGACGTAGCACAAGTCGTGACAGATGGAAGGAATGAAGGGAGGCATTTGTCCAGCAATGGGACAGTACGGGCTAGTTAATAATGATAATAAGATTAAAAACCACCTCGCAAGCCTATAACCCCCCTAGCTCCACCTCTTCGCCGCACAGTGTTTGGTGCTAATTCGCCTATATCCCGCATGTGCAAGCTAATGAACGAGCGCAGCGACTTGGTTGACGTCCACTCAGACCCAATAACGACGTTTGTCAGACAAAGTTAGTTTAAATATTGTTTTTTAGTTTTATAATTGTTTTTTAAGTTTTCATATGGTTTTAAAGATTGTAATAATGTTTTTTTTATAAATATAATGGGCATTGTAAGTTTAAGCTAAAACTCACAAATTTATCATAAAGAGCACTTAGCATGTGGTGTTTGCCTGTAATTGGTTGTGCAGTTAGGTTTAAGACTAAATTACGTTTAAAATTAATCTTGTATTATCTGTAACAACTGTTGGTAAACCAAATAAAATAAATAAATAAAAAATAAAATAAAATAGTTGTGACTGCCAGTTAGAAAGTTGAGGTTAGTTGCTTGTTTCAAAATGGAGGTAGAGGTTTCTGGAGGAAAAAATACGGAAAACTACATAGACACTTTTGTACTAAGTTTACAAAGGCAGCTCACGAAGACATCTTCAAGTAATCTTTCTTTTTATAAAGAAATAAATATAAATAACTAAGTATTTATGCCTATGTTCCTTTTAATGCAATTCTAAATTCTGAACAGTTTTATTACAAAAATGTACAGGTAATGCAAGACCAATTTAGAATAAAATAAATAATGCATTTTAAACGTGCGACCACAGCAGCTGAAAGTATACGGAAAAGAAAATTATGAATCGAGATTTATTAACAGCAACAAAGAAGTATTAAACATCGAGTCTTGGAAAATAAATTGTTGCTTTCAGCCTACTTGCATTGCATTGTATCTACTTTAAAATATGTGTCCGATAGTTTACTTAATAGAATGATAGTTACGGCACTTAAGTCATTATACAAATTACACGACACGAGTACCTACGGTAATAATGAGAAAACGACCAAGTGCTCATTAACAATAGAATCGATTTTCGATTGATAATTACGATCGTAAATTGATAAGTAATTACGTTTTATTTGGTCCTCAGCTTGTTTGTATTGGTAATTTCTTTGGAGCTTTAAAAAAAAATTAAGCTCCTTCGTTTTGTTAATGCAACAAAAAAGTCTTGTTATTTCATAACTCGTCGTTTAATTTTAAAATCGTAAATAAAGTTGAATTGAATGTGTTTAATTATTTACTATAAAAAGGAAAAAATCATTCTTCCATGCGGTTAAAAATTATACCAAATTTCCTATCCACATGCATATAGGGAGAGGGTATATAGACGACGCCGACGTAGGCAGACAGAAAATAACACTTTTATAACAGCAAAGTCAAGTTTGTCACTTAATTCAGTTGCGTTACTGAAGCGTGATTCTGGCTTGCACTGGACCAGTTTTATTTTGATTAATGATGCTTTAACAATACACAAACATAGTTCACGAGGTTTGTTTGTTCAACTAGAACAAACCTTTTTTGCGTTACAGAGCATAGCTTTAACTGTAGCGCTCGAAATTATTCGAAACAAAGAACAAAGTCTACAAAACTGTTCTGTCCGTTCGCTCAGAACTATTTGACCCCCACATGAAGCACTCGAACTCGATCCTTGACCCAGCCGACACGGCTCGTATTCAGAAACCGCGCGGCCAATTTTGCCATTAATTGAGTTTTCGGCTTTTAAAGCCAATGGCCTCGAAGTGCGACGGTCAAAATTAAAGCTAACACTGGCGACTTGAGCCTTTGTGAGGCCAGAGACCCAATTTATATAGCACGATAATAAACGGGAAATTCAATTCACTCATCTTTTGTTATTTTATTGTTTATGTTCATTAGGTTCGTTCAGACCAGCGAACTGAACGAAGAGAGCGTATTAATCGTTCACAGTGTTGCCTCTGTGTAGCAAATTTTTGTTTTGTTCAGTCATAAAATATTGCGTTTCGTTCCGTGCTCTACGTGCTGTTATTTGCGCGGTGCTTTTGTTTTGAGGAGCATGGAAATGGCTCACTGTTTTTCAAAATACAGTTATGTTTTTTAAAATACGGTGAAGGTTAGGTACCTAACTAATTATGTTTCTAATTGTTTTTCTTTGTGCAAGCAGGAGCAGGTTATAGAATGAAAAGATAAGCCTATAGACAAAGTATGTAGCAAAATAAACTGACCCATTTCATGTACTTAAATGAATTTCTGCAACAATCAATGACATTAGCTCCCCAAAATTTTCAGGGTATGAACAATTGAACATTCAGAAACCATTTTAATTTTCAATTCAACCGTTTAAAATCTAAACGAAACAAAACACAACGTAACGTTTTAACAACACCCTATTATTTTGCGGTCAGCAAAAAGTAACAATTGGGAATCGTAACGAATTTTCGAAAAACCCTGTTTTCGATTAGAACTTTTTGCTGACCAGCAAAACAGTGTAGCCTGCAATTTAATTTGGAACGAATAAGAAAACTACAATGTACAAATTACACTTCAATTAATATTAGTTCAGGTCACCTACAGTACTACAATTTAGTAACAATGCTTATTTAGGATTGTTAGCCCTACTCAAAGGACGCAGTAAAGATTCCCTTATCAACAATGTAGTAAAGTGCGCAAAGCTAAATATTGGAACTTGCTAAGAGCTGAGCCAGCCAATCAGTGCCGCCCATTAAACAATTTACTATCCATAATGGGTTTAGATATTGTAGTGTGTATAGAAACAACAAACTGTGGACATAGATATATATAGAAAAAGACCCCCCAGGGTTTTGTTTATTTATATTATAAGCGACACAAT
Source organism: Athetis lepigone (assembly GCA_033675125.1). Classification (NCBI taxonomy): domain Eukaryota; kingdom Metazoa; phylum Arthropoda; class Insecta; order Lepidoptera; family Noctuidae; genus Athetis; species Athetis lepigone. The sequence continues at coordinate 6,863,957 of CM066227.1, forward strand.
AGTAAATACAGAAAATATGGTAGACTTAAAAGTTATAGAATTTCCTTGTATTGACAAAGACTGTTCTATTATGAAGAAAGCCCATCTTACCTTATCTATATTTGTCTACATCTGTGCAGATGTGAACAAAGACGAGCGCACTACGTGGCTTTGTTAAATGAACTGTAGGAAAATAGCACCAGAATAAAATTGACAATAAAAAGGCGTGAGTGTATATTTTTCCGACGCGTTCTGTTATTATATTTTTCTGAAGATATAGTATCATTTTTTATTTACCGTTACCGTGACCGTTTTTACCGATTTCAGCCATGTAAGTATGAGGTATACATTGTTTGTCTTCTGTTTTAGTCTTCTGTTAGTTGCTAAACCTCCGCTGTCCACCAGTCAGTCCGTCTATGGTCTATCATGAGGAGGGCAAAATACCACGGGTGGTAAACCCCAACTCACGGGCAGCTGCTGCTGCTCAAAACCCATGTAACTCGTGGCATGATAGGCATTTCATTTTGAACTTTCTTTGTAAGAGGGGGCCGCCATCCGATTAAATTGCCATAGGCCTCCAATGGTATAGTTACACCACTGATGCTCTTGTAGCGGCGCTGACGTTTGCATTTTGTATTCCAGTAGACACAAAACGCGCACACAAAACTCTCAAAGGTAGAGAGATCGAATTTTAGGAAGTATGTATTTTTATTTCGCTATAACAAAAAAAAAAGTTCGATACGGTAACGGTATCGACTTGATGCACTTTGTAATATATAATCTCACACATCCTCTGCCTAGTTCGGAAGCAGATGTTTGACTCGTAAGTTTAAACATTTCTATATAATTTACTAGTAGTACAAAGCTTTTGGAAAGAATATTATTATTCTTTATAAGATACAAAATGTTGTATGTTATGTTACATGTTGTTATATGTATGTGAATGTAACTGATTATCATGTGTTTTTTTTTAAGTAATTTTCAATGAAACTTATAATTACCACGGTAGCTTACATAAAACACTTGAGCATGACATAGTATCCGTAAATGACAAAATAATACTAAAAAAAAATTCAATATTCACTACACTACATCAACAACAACAACAATATACACTACAACAATGAAAGATTACCGACCTAGAAAGAAGTCTAACAATAGCTTTCTAATGGTGAAGGAAGGTTGACAACGGCTAGCGTTTACCTAGATAAAGCTACAACACTACATCCAAAGGTAAATAAATTGGTTATTCTTTTCTTTTTAATATAAGTGAAATAGAAAAAAATGTATGCGAATTTCCCTTCATACATTTTTTTCATGATATACATTTCCTTGGCGGGTCAATAAGCCAAGGCCTCATATAACCCATTTCATTTTCATAATTCAGATAAAATTAGGCCATGTGTAAAAACCAAGGACATTGCAATTGTGATCTTTATTTTCAGGTAAATAAAGTTATAAATAACAGTCCGCCGAGGCAGCACAATAATACGTTAATTCAGGTAAACGCTTATTTATACAGCAGCCACAAGTTCAAAACAAAGTTTCAAGGTAACATTACTTTTCACTTTACATTTGGCACACACGGAACTTTGGTAATTAATAACAATTCGTGGAGTAACTTGCACGAAAAACCGAGGAAATTAAACAACAAAGCTGAACTTTATCGTAATATAATTCCTCTTTGGAATAATTACAATGGATACGGAAGTATTTGATTAGTTTTTAAGGTTGATATTCGTTTAGCTGTACCAGGGGCCTAGAATGTCAGCTGTTAGAATTCTCGCGCGACGTGACAACAAGAAATGGGTATGTGTATGTATTTTTCCAGACACTTACATCGTACAGAGCTTGTGAAACATGCATCATTTGAGTGCGGTAACGTCCGTCGTCCATGTTACCACTTTTGGTATTCTCAAACACGTCCTCGATTTGTTAGCCATTCTTTGATTTTTTATACGAGTAGTATCGAAAATGGTATACCTTTTTCTACGGAAAGTGTTACCGTTATTGGAAAAGGGTTTCTGTCATAGTTTGACAAATGAATGCGTCATAAAACAGAGATTGTACGGTAGTGTAGGGCCTGAGAGTAGGGACCCTTTAAACCCTACAAAATCAAGAAAACTATTTTATATTGGCGTAAAACAACATTTATCTTAATGCTTTCTGTGTTGAGTCATTGAATAATATTTTTATTATTTTTTCAGCGACCCCTGGCAGCCCGACGGGCTGTCGAATCTTGTTTTTTTTTATCTCATTGTGCCTATCAACGTGTAATTTATAAAATCAGGTTTTAATACGAGCCGGGGGAAAATTACACTCGAAAAAAAATCTAAGGGGAATTTCTAGTAATTTTCTTATAAAAGTCTACTTTCCCCTTAGAGCGATTCGTGAAATAAGTCGACAAAAGCAGCTAGAGTCTCCACAGAACTAAGACATACATTTATCGTTCGCCTAAAAAAAAACAAAATATTGACGTATAAAGGTATTTTATATAACCTATTTACAAACTAAATATCATTTTGTATTTTTTATCATAACGTTACATTAAAATATAATATACGAATTCTCAAGGCAATTAATACAAAAGGCCAAGTCCCTTAGGTATATCCAAATGAATTGAATTGAAAGTAATTGGTTGACAACGTAAAACATTGTGCCCAATCAATAATGTCACTTTGAGCGGAAAATAGAAAACTTATCTTGTTTGTCACTCAACCGAAAGCTGCCTGTCTACGAAATTGCGAGACAAAGAATTTCTGCTCTTTGCTTGTTTTAGCATGTTTCACAAACATTGTATTTTATCGCGTCCTTTTCAGTTTTACTTATGAAAAGAAATCAACAGCTCAACATTTTTGTATACTTATTTTTCTGTCGCATATTTATGTCATTACTTCTTTCATTTTTCGCTTTTCTAATTAAATAAGTTCATAGCAGTATTTCGCACATCTGTTTCCCGCAGAACCGCAAAAGGATTTTTATATTTCCAAGACAAAAATTAAATAATTAACCAAGTTCCCTAATATTCTTGTGAAAACTTCTTTTAATCTCGGTACGAAATATGAAATATAAATACACGCTTAAGAATTATTATTCCTTAGAAACTAAACAAAAGCTGGACATCGTTCTGACAACAAAAGAGAGCACCTAAGAGGATTGTTTTGAAGTCTTAATTTAAATAAGTAGTCGAAGTTTTCTCGGAGAAATGCATATTTAATTATAAAGAAAACCTCGACACTGTCGACCTCGGGAGAGTAATAGAAGTTACCACTTTACGGTACACTCTCGTAGAGGTAGAAAAAGCAATATTTTCACGTTAAAATATTCGCCGCAAAACAAATTGGAAATGTTCAGTCGCTAGATTTGTACAAATGCATGTAATAAATGGCACATTCAGTTCAATGTACCCACATATGCAACCGCTGATATCGCGAAGTTATTAAACGTTCTAAAACGTGAATAAAATATTGGACTTCAGAGACAGACATAGTTTCAAATAAATAAAATAAACCTACCGTACAAACGTAACGCTGCGTCGTATTCTACATTAAAACTGTCACTGCATTCACAATCAGTGAGAAATTCCCTGAACAACTATCTTTAAAATGAAATGTTAAATAAATAAATAAAAAAAAATATTATTTTTGGTGTATACAGTGTTTATGTAAATGAACAATGTATACACTAAACTAGAAACACAAACTTCAATTTTCTCCTTTTCCTACAAAGGAAGATAATATCTTATTTAAATTTGGGATTGGGAAGGCTAAGCTGTAACATTTTTACCATTTAAAATGAAATAACAGGCTATTCTTACTCGCCTACGGGAAGGGCAAAGAAGGGATATTTTAGGGTCCATAAGTATGTAACCACCGCGTCTTAAACGCCTCGAGCAACTTACCCACATAAGATAAGATTCGTTTTAGAGAAAATGTCATCGTGTGACGTCAGGGTTCGAAATTCAATTTTGTAGCCGTTAGCAGCCATTTTATTTAATTTGTTTAACTACATTTTGTGACGTCACACATTTAATGGGAATTTTGGGACTTTACTAGCACGTGTTGGGATCAAGAGCTTACACTCAATGCGGATTACTTCAAAAGAGATAAAAGGATACACGATAATTCAACAAAATGATAACACACAAAGACGATTTCCTTAAACGTTTCCAAGGCGTTGATGCTACGCGACCGTAGCAAAGTTCGAGCTACGCCGTAGTTTCCCTCAAATCGTAGCGTATCCAGAAAAGGTTTATTTATCCATACGATTATTTAGAATGTTAACAATTATATTAAATTGAGATTTTGCTATCTTGCTAATAAGCCAAAAATGTGGTTTGGCAGACATTTTATACCACAGATAAAACTTAAAATCTGCCACTCAAAACTTGTCTTTGTTTAAATGATTGATTAATTTTTGTAATACTATTCGTACAATAAATACAAGTTAAGCTATGCCAAACGAACGAAAGAAACAATAAATATTTACTTGAAATAGTCATTAAGGTAAACAGAAACCAAATAAAAAACATACATATTTAATGTTAGAAAAAAAATAGCATAGCAGACCATGAGTACCTGGCGCTGGTTTTTAACTGAGCCTAAATTAGTAAAATGCTTCAGTTCACCAGGCTAATCGGATCATTCACAATACAAATCACAAATGATCGTGCTTAGTACTAAATGTTCTAGGTTTCAAGACTGACCGCAAAGTGCTGTAATCTAGGAGATTAGCTGGGTTAACAGTGACAAATAGTGGCCTAATTCCTCTACAAAATACATTTAATATCAAATGGTTCACGCTAAACTGTTTTGTACTTTTGACGAAACGTCGTTTGCAATATGTTAAATATATTAAGATACAATATATCTAAGTTCTTGCTCACTCTTCGTTTCTGGGATGACAATCCATCTGCGAGACTTCAGTTGGCACAAATATCTCAAGATGGCGATAACAAACCAACATCAGGTGGGTTGTTTAGCATCCAAGGAGATCAAATAAAAAATATTAAAGTGCACAAACGTGAGCATCAACTCAGGTGCGAAGTGCACCTGTGTTGTAATGTAACTCTTCTTTGGCGTGATTGGGACTAGGACGCCAATCTGACATGAACAATGAAGTTGCACGACTAGACTAACAGATAAATGTGCTAGCCGAGCTACTATCATATTCGGGGCTGCTAATCTTAAAACTTCGTAAGGAAAGTTTTCACATTATTATTTTTTGAGCTTACGTCTACAAGACCGACGTTGGAGTTAAACAATAATTATTTATCTATAAACACTTATCTGTTTACCAGTAATAAATGCGTGCCTTGTAGGGTTGTTCCAAATAACCTACTTAAGAGTAAATACATATTCAGCAGCGATCATTTACGACCTTTATACGGGCAATATACTCTGCCTGGGTCAGTGGAGTTTCATCCTAATCAGCATAAAGGGTTTAATAGGCAAACACAGTAACAATTACACAGTATTAAAATCTCCATTTCCTGATAGCGTTACAAAGTGTAACTAAGATTAAAAATTATATTAGTCCTCTATATATGAGCATCTTCCCTATTTTTGGGGGTACAAGATTTCGCAAAACATTTTCTAGCCTAACACAAAACTGCTTAGTAGTGGCGATTATACAACTCATTGTCACCATCTTCCTATTATCAGCCGAAAGTCGTCTACTGCTGTACAAGGGTCTCCCCCAAACACTTACACAAATATCTATCCTGCGCCACTCTTATCCATCGGCACCCGAAAACCTTCACGGGATCATCGGTCCCTCTTGTGGCCACAAAGCCTGGGCAATAAAATGTGCTCTAATAGCTACTCTGTGGTCATAATATACACACAATTAAATTATATGTCCAGCTCCACATCCCCGCAATAATGTTTATTCAAGCGCTGTTTTCGCTTCATTTTCCGCTTTATATTCATTTCAGTGAGAACAGCCGGTAATTCTATTCAAACAAGGAATTTGATTATTTTTGTTTGCGCTGCATCCGAGAATGTAGGTGGCCGTATTTAATCTGCATTTCCATGCTTTGTTTTAATTTACCCAGTTAGTGTAATGGAATGGTATTCCGCTGCATCCAATCAAGAGACAGCTGTTTAATTACAGGTTTTGGTGGTTATCAATGAACAGGCGAAACTAGTGGAGCTAGAAACTATAGTTTCTTTTTATGACGTAGAGACGCACTAAGAAGTTTTTTGGAGATTTAACCTCTAACGGGATAAAATGGAGGATTAAATTTTTATGAACATGGGTGCAGGGCAGGCAAGAGCTCGTCAGATTATAAGCCAAAATCCAAGTCGGGAAAAGGCTACCTAGATGAGCGTTAGTTGAACTAAGAATTGGAAAACCAGAGCTTTCACTTACATAACACATTTTTTTATGAAATAACCCTAAGGTGTACCAAAGTTCGTAGATGAATTAGGGAACTTCACAGTCTAACCCAAAAATCCTTTACACGTGAAACTACAGGTTTACAACTTACCGCTTTTACTATAAGTATGTTTTACGTTTATCTCAATTTGACGCTCATAGGCGTCAACATCGGCTCGATATTTACTGCGGAGCTCGTGACTGATCCCCTGCGAGAGATTATTCAAAGAGGATTTAGGAAACATCCGTCTCTTTTCAGTCCATTGGGTTTAAAAGAGACAGCACGTAAGACGTTGAGATGCCAACAGCTTGCAAATGTGTGGCAGTGGCTTAGAGAATTTTAATCAGCCTTTAGTGCCTGTTAGAGTTTTTTTCATTAAACTGTAAGTTGTTTTCTTGTTAGGAATAGATTTCTTACTAATACTATAATCTACTTTATTCCAATGATTGATCAACACTATTTATTTGTATAATGAATTAATGACCTTTGATTATAAACATATAATGACAATAAATAAGCGTTTAATGTTTCCACTTGTGGGACACAGGCCGTAAAAAGAGGGTACCGTAATCTACACATCTGCCTCGGTCGGTATCACATACATTAATGATTATACCGGGTCAAATGGGGTTCCAGGGGGGAATCGGGACGAATTTTAAAAGGAATTTTATTCTTTATTTTATATATGTAGCATGTTATCAACAAAAACAAACAAATATTTTGTCAAACAATTTGTCAATAAACTGTTAATTCAACGATAAGATCACTTTTTGAGTTTCGCCTCGATTCCTTTTTCTGCTGGGTCTAAGTTATGGCATCTAAAGATGAAATAACAACACATCGTTATTGTGTATTTTGAGTAGTAAATGTAGGTACTCCTAAAGTGATCACTAAAGAACATTCCAGTCACAAAAAATAAAAAATAACTTTTCGGCAAGAAATGTACTTCACAGTCCGTTTTAACAAACTAGTCAAATTACCTTCATTTATAATTACATCCAAGAGCAAAAGGCTAATTTGCAAGAGACAGAAGCTGTCTAGCGAACATGAAGCTTGAAGGATTGACTGACAGACTGATGGATAGGAGAATATTCCTGAAGGCGGCACCCGCATCACTGTAACATAATGATTGCCTAACTAATTATTTGAGCCACGGATATCCTTCACGCTTGTGAGTTGTAATTCGAGAAGGGAAGTGAAGAGATGCTGCTTCGACGCATATATCTTCAGATATTGATAATGATTTCTGGTTTCGATGGGTAACCCGTAAGCTTTTGTTTCACATACCTATATGAAGTATATTAACTAAACGCTACTTTTATGTACTGACTGATATAGGCCTGTTTGTCTAACGGTTAGTGACCCTGACTGCTAAGTAGTCGTGGGTATAATTCCCACCCAGGATAAATGGTTATGTGATGAGCATCGTTGTTTGTTCCCTGTGTTTCTTTTCTGACAAGCTTCAAAGATGGCGTTGTAAAAACATGATATTTTCTCTTAACTTTTTATTCCCTAATTTTTCGTAAATAGTAAAGAAACATCCAACAAACCAGCTCTGCCTACTTTGGGACAACATGGCCGCGTGTGAGTTATCCCAACGTGTCTCAAGATATTTACTATTTATTTTATCAAGAAAAGTCCAAGTTGTACATGTACGTTTGCAAATGTAAGTAGGTTCTAAAGAATTATTCAGTTCGGCTAAAATACACAAGCCACATATACAGTCGTAGGCGGGTTGTTCAGGAATAATCTCAGTTATTAACCATTGTAGAGTATTGCGTAGTTGCGCATTTGGTAGTATTTGTGTTCATTTGGCCCGCCATGTTGAATGTTAATTTGCTTTAGTTTGGTAGCCCCTACTGAAATTAGCTAGTAATTGGGTATGAGATAATATTAGTATGCAGAGCGCCTAAAAGTTAGTTTTTTAATAATAATTAGAGGCTTTTCGGTACTCAACGTACAGCTGAAACTACTGAAGCTAAAATATGAAATTATTATTACAGGCACATTATAACATTATCATCTTAATCTATGGGATGACAACTCATCTTAGCGTAGTATTGCACATGTCTATTAGTAGCGGTAAACATTCAAGCGTTATCGCATGCGATATTATCGGCCAATAATTAACGCACCTATGTAGTAAAAGCTTCAACATAGGGCGGACCGTCAGCTTGGTGGGCCATCTAATGACATGAAAAAGTATCAACTTAAAATCTTAATTGTGGCATTTGATGAAAAAGTATCAGTAACTGTAACATCAATAAATGTCAATGTAACGTCACTTCAACAATCTTTCTTTTAAACAATACATTAAAGCTTACAAACATTGCCGTATGTCAATGTTTGATTAAAGTTAACTTAAGTTTATTTACTTCGATCCGCAATAGAAGTTGATGAACTTCTACAGCACATCGACGATTCTCATGAATTATTAATGCTGAACATCAAATCAACGCGTGTAAGACACTACTTAAGTGAATAGGATATGAAGGGAACTTTTGAACTCAGTATCACCGTCAACAAATTTTCATCTTGTAAACTTTCACTATAGGAAACGGTTAAAGGGAAAATTTAATTACGAAAATCAGATTAAAATCGGTAACGCAGAAGACAAAGACTTTCCCTGTTTTTGAATAGGTTTACTCTTTAATAAGAAAATTACTAGCCAATAACAACGGGAGAGGTTCTATATTAATCATTTTACCAGAAAAGAAAAGAATTAAAAGAAAGGAAGTTCATTTTCAGAACTACGTTTTATTAGTAGTTTTATTCAGTTTTTTTTTAAAAGGCCAGTTTTTTAAGAACGCTAATATAGTAAAGTCACATTGAAACACGAGTATGACTTACATACATTTGGAAGTTTGCTGATTTCATTAATTTTGTAGTAGCGGCTTGCCCACTGAATTTTAAAATAGAGGATGCGTTTTAGTTCCACGTAACTTGTTAATTTTGCAAAAAATAACTACAAAACAAGCACAAGTTTTACGTAAGTGTGGTTTAATGTGAAGTAGGTTTTTTTACTGAATAAGTAATAGTAATTTCTGCTTTACGACACCAGTGTTTTTTAATTTTGTTTTTGCCTAGAGGGGCAAAGTAGCAATTACGTAAGCCCATTTATATCAGCAGACTATTCCGCATGAAATGGCTGAATATGTTTTGAATTCATAATCAGATGGTATACTTCATGGCTTTGAAATTACACAAATTACCCACAAAAGCTTTATACTTTTTTTCCAGTAAGAGTTACAACACAACAGTGCCATCTCATTTATTTTATAACTAACTTTTGCCGCAGCTTATTTCGCATGAAAAAAAAGATACGAGCCTTTTTAGCGGATTACCTTTTTTATTCACACATTTTTCCGGTTATATTTTAATGTAAGTAATCTAAATTACGTTTAACTAATCAAAAAGTCTGAAACATTAGATGTATTACAATATTAGTTATAAAAAACAATATTTTTAACATAGCAAAGATTTTCTTTAAGAATTAAATTTTTCAAATAATCATTCTTATCTCTCTCAGCAATATCAATGTTGAGAGATTTGAATATTTTAAAGATCCTGGTATAAGCCCCGGTGCTTTTAGAATTCCTTTTTAAATATTTAATTTTGCATTGTCGGTAAAACGAGGAAGTTCGTCTGTATTATTTTTTAATTATATCTAAAGTGTAAGTTAGTGTAATTTAATGTAGAATTGGAAAGTGTATGCCAAAACATTATTTTAACGGGTTCCAAGTAGGTACCATAATAATTTTACAAAGATTTAATGTAGACAGACTTTCGGAGAAAAGTAAATAAAGTACTCCAGAACGAACAGCATGTGTATTGATTTTTTTCTTTTTGCCTCAACGGTTAACTCCTTGTTCGTTACCCTGCACGTATTCCTAGTTCAATTTAAAAGTTAAACAACGTAGTGTTTAACTTGGACTTGTAAGTCTAACTTGGTTGTTTGACTTTAAATCGTCGAGCACACGTCATTCGAGACACAATAGAAAAACAATAGCAACGCGACAGCTTATCGATGTTGTTTAAACTAAACTACAAGTAAGGCCGAAATAAATAAACGATGCTAAGAAATACTGCTATCACCGTCGCACAACTGACAAACTACGTTGACAAGAAAGAGACAGAAAATACCTAAGCTTAACCACGTGCCAATTAATCTACATTTATCTTGGCCTAAGAACAATATCTTGATAATTTCTGTTACTACTACTATATTTATTAATAACTAAATCTCAAGCTCTTCAAAATTCAGGTGAGCTAGGAGTATCTTAGAGTATTAGACACAAGGTACGTGACTTTAATAATAAGCTCTCTTGTTAATCCGTTAAAGCCAGTCTCAGACTGACTTTTGATCAATTCTGAGCTCCACGTGAAGGCTTTATCTAGTAGTTTTAATATCTGATACCTAACCAATTTATGAGCGAACAAGTTTAATAAATATTCTACAGATTTCTTATTAGCTTAGGTGTTGCTCAATAAATAAATGTGTACTGCAATATATAATGTCGTATATATAAATTAGGACCTCGTTCATCTTTTTATATGTAGTGACTGGCTTTTTGGTAATCAACGCACACCCGCAACTGTAAAACCAAAAAACTAGAAATAGTTCCTTTATATGAAATAGAGGCGCGATTGTCTAAGAAGCGATTTATAAAATTTTTACCTCTAACGGGGTAAAATAGGGTTCAAAATTTTGTATAACAATTATAGGCGGGTGAAACCGCAGAAAACAGGTAATGAGTTAATATAACTTTATTGAAATATTTAAATTGCTGTGTTTCACAAAATAAACCAACTCAGTTGTCATTTATGATTAAACATGTTAAGTTACTATGGACAAATATTTGACTGTATATTGCTCAATTCTATCTTCCTTTCAAACTGGTAATGTGTATTTAGGAAATATAATATTTATTTGTACGTAAATAACATCCCTTTTGTTCTAATACAGGTTGTGTCTGACACAAAAGGTCGTACCTACATACATTGTATGGGGTTAATGCCGCAGGCTAGTTATTCTCGAGATAAAATAACGTTGACCAAAGTTCCACAATGTCGGTAAAATCTTGAATGTTTTATAACTCCATCTAATCCAACAAACACGTTATTGCCCAACTATTGTATTGCCCAAAAATTGCTATTGTAACATCTTACTTGGCCACCAGACAGGTAATTTTACATTAAGTTACTTATAATGTCTGAGATAAATAAATGCTGCTTAACACGTTGACTTAATTTATGTTACTTAAAAGTCGCTCCTATCTTGCACGTAAAGTTCAGCAGTTGTGCAACACTGACCGAAATAATGTCAAGCCAAAGCATTTGCTAAGTTAACCTTAGGTTTGGGGGTAGCTATGTAGCCAAATCAAAGTACTTGCTAAAAACATTACCTATAGTTATCATTATCACGGAATCAATGTTCGTGTCTGTATTTATTACTTTAATTTGTAGACCTTTATCAATATTACACTATTAAGTATAAACAAAGTCTTTAGAGAAAGCGTAGAAGATATTTTTAAAAACGTGCACCTATTTCTCCTGTGTCTCATACGTACTACAAAACAAATCACTAGTAGCAACCTTACCAAAAATATTTAAGGCTATCTGATAATAAAAATAATAATAGGTATATAAGTTAACTGAAACCATATAATTATGTCGAGAGAGACTGGATCCTGCGACACAGGGTATCCTAGTGCGGGATCCAGTGCCAATCAAATTATTATTGTACAATCGTGTGAAACAAATAAATTTAGTGTTATATTATTATTATTAAAAGATCACATAAAATAAACATAATCAATAAAGTAAATATTAAAATATACGCTGACAAATCACAAACATTACATACATATAGGCAACGACATCCTGGCACGGATGATCACAAAAATAACAGACAAACACTTTCATACACCAACATGTATCTTGTTCGTACCTACGAAGAAAGTAATAAAAAATATACTTGTATCTCTCAAAGATGATATCGAACGCGTATACGACATTTATCTTTCCATTTACGAAAACTCCCATAAAAGTGTAGGTGAGTACTATCGCAATATAATAATAAATATGTCGGGTCGCTTTCGCGCCGAATAAAGTTTGTGAAGAAATTTCTCGATGTTTGCGACAGTATAAGATATTGTGTTGTGTCATTATAATGGTGATGTTTCATATTTGTCATTAGTAAGGTTCTAACCTTAAAAGCTAGGTAGGTTAGAAGCTGATAAGTATCATATTATAAGCCATGTTTCCAAACAGCCATCTCGTTTGACTTGTAATGAAAAATATGAATGCGTCGTAAGCCGCTTTTATAGGACGGAGAGCTTTTATAGCTCACGCTTGTAGGATCGATATAAGTATTTTTTTCTTTGTAAAACCCAATCAAGTCCAAACTGCATCTCGACCCAATTCCAGCAAGCTTACACAATATAGGTATAATGTGATTCAGTTACAAAGCTCTACACCCCATTTTCGGACTTCATGAACAGACATAATTTGGTTGCGGTTATTTTATTTAATTGTTTCATTATTACATTTTCACAAAGTTAATATCGATACGACTATTAGAAGTTGGGTAAATTTCTTGAATTGTTTGTTAGCGAAGCGTAGGTCAAGACAATTGGAGCAATTTGGAAAAAGAAACAGAGACTAAAATAGTAGCTAGCAAAGCAACGCTACATAAATTTTAAATAACAGCACTAACACTACAATGTTCAGCCCCCCTAGACAAGTGGCATTGTAGAATAAATAGCGAAACGAAAACGATTGTCAAATGTACGGAGATGTCAAATTGTTCAGCGAAAGCTTATGTCAATTCCATACATTTAACAATCTATTCGTTTTCGTTTTCTATTCTACAATGCCACTTGGCTAGGCCCTCTGATTTCCAATGACGATAAAATGGTGAAAAGTTAGTCCTACTTAATAGGTCAGCCTCAGACAACCCGATCCACTACAAACTGTGTGAGAGATAACTTCCAATAAGTTCTTAAGTCACGTTCGTTGCCCGAAAACACTTGAACTTCAGCCATCTGTCAAAATAATAGGCGGGTCTTTGATAAATTGGGTAATAATTTGAAAAGGGCCGCATGACAAGAGGCATTTTTTTACAGCCTGTCTATGTGGAAAAAGCGTATGATTTGACAAAAACTTAACATCGATCTTCAGGTAATGGAAGAAAAACGCCTCGTAAGTGTTTAAGGTGGAAAATGAGATCTCTTCTAAAAAGACAATAAAGCCGGTCAATTAATAAATAAATAAATATCTCCGGACAAGTTACACACGGTCATCCGGGTCATCTGATCCCAAGCTAAGCAGAGCTTGAGTTATGGTAACCAGATAACTGATATACATACTTATATACTTTATAAACACATAAATATTATAGATAAATTACACCCAAACACTTGCCTGTAGCGTTCTGTAGTTTTGTATTTGGCTATTACTTACTTGGCTTCACATCTCCTAAAAGACCAACTTAGCGGGTACAGGATAGGGACACTTGATCCCCTACACAATATAATCAACAGTTTTATATTTCGCAAACAGATCCCTGAATCGAAAAAAGTTTTTACATGCTATTTACTTAAGAATTTTGAGAGATATACCCAAAAATACTGCACATTATACAGGACAAAGAAAAAATCTTTAGCGCTTTGAACAAAATAAATTTCATATGGTTCAATATACTTTGTTCACTACAGAACCCTAAAAAAGTTTTATCTCAATTAAAAAATTGAGCTTAATTTTAAGACGTAGATTACCTAAAATTATATATACTTGTTATAGCATTAAATAAGTAACTTCGTTTCCATTTCACTTGATTATTTAAACATTATTCGGTCAAAGAAGATATTTTAAATACTATTAACCAAAAAATGGTCAGGAGCCAACTATATATTTAAAACTAGCTTTTGCCCGCAGCTTCGCTTGCGTTAGAAAGAGACAAAAAGTAGCCTATGTTCTTCTTTAATATATCTATGCCTATGTTACTCTCCATCCCTTCAACTATCTCCACTCAAAAAATCACGTCAATTCATCGCTCCGTTTTGCCGTGAAAGAAAGACAAACAGACAGACAGACAGACAGACAGACAGACAGACAGACACACTTTAACATTTATAATATTAGTATGGATGGATAATTAAAAGAGAGATACATAGAGATCATTAGTCCTAGTCCCACCTAATTTATCAGACCAATCAGGCAATATTGCTCGCCATTCTAGCGCACCAAACAGCAATTGACCCCATAGTATGAATATTACATGAGCGAAATATGTTTCCTTTGCAATAAAAAACAAAGCGGGCAACTATGCGAGTTGCTACCAAACGGGCAATTTTGTTTCTACCAGTCGTTGCCAAAAGGCAATCCCGTTTCTGCGAGTTGTTACTAAACAGGCAATCCCGTTTTGGGTACAAGAATTAATGTGTATACGTTTGTACGGTAAAAAATGGCGTATTATTTTTATCCGGCGCGTATTTTACTCTGTGTAATCAAAGCACAGGTAATCCCGTACTTCGGACGCCGCGACGAATGGCGTCATCATACAATGCATTGCAGGAAGGTATTACCTCGAAAAAATGTGTGTTTTATTCGTAGCTTACAGATTTTCAAAATTAAAATACTGAAAAAAAGAACGATGAATGTCTAAAATGTATTCTCGTTTTCAATGATACACTATATAACACATCCCACAATATTTATGGTCTTAAAATATTCATTTCAGAAGAATCCCAAACTAATATGTATTAATACTATCTAGATATGTAATTAAATAAGCCTTGTTGTAAGTGGCCTAGAACCAAAAGCATTTTGTTGACTCCAACTTAACAAATAAATAAACTTTCAGCATGCCATAAAATATTTAGCAGAGTTATGTTTTTTAAAAACGAGTAAATATAATGACCTTAAAATAAATATCGAGCTAGCAAACAAGTACTTTCATTCTTTACTTATCCACATTTTTCCGCCATACTTTCACACAAAACTATATTCCTCGGATATCACAAGCAAAGTTATCATAATGCTATTCAAAGGAGGGTCGTTTAATTTGACGACCAAGCACCTTGCACTCTGCTGTATAGTTACTTCGAAAGTACAAAATTGTGTTCAAAACTTCAGTAACTCACGTAAGTTTCATCACCAGTAAGAAAGCTTTGTTTCAGATGCATTCTGGTTTAGCTACTAGAACAATGAAGTTTCATTATTAAGATTAAATGGGATTAAGCGATCACCGTGTCGCACTTTCAAGATAATAGGCGAGATGACAAAAAAAAAGTAATTAGTCCGTCAGTTAGATAATCAAAAAATTTGGGACACGTATTTTTTCTTTTATCTCGTAAACAGAAAATGACGACAATACAGTGTGTTGAAGTTTCGTATAACGTCACGCCTTTGTATAATTTTTACTCAGAAGTGACGTCACAAGCCCCCTCTCCGGAACTTTGATGCTCTTTATCTTTGTATTTTGTTATTAATTTGATCAAGCAAAAAATATGTGTCCAGTATTTTTGGACTGTCTAACAGACGGACTAAATAGAATGTCATTCTTTTGATGCAGTCATCATCCCTATTTACGAGACTTGAGTGACGCTTGGAGACGTAACTTTAAGTATTGTTAGCGAGATGTTGCTTGATTAAACTAGTTCAGTTTTGTTTTTAAAGTACAGTGTTCAAACGATGGCGTTCAGCAACACTATCGCAAATATTGGCTACAGTATTAGCTAAAATATCAACTATTTTTAACCAACTTCTAATAAAGAAGAACCTTACATCTAAAATTTGACAATTCCTTTCTTATATTAAAGAGTAGTTCCCGATTGGTTTCATTTATCATCAAAAGCCCGCCAAATAAAGAAATCTAAATTGGCTCCTCAAATATTATTGGCACACGCATTTCGATTTCGGTATTCTCTGTAACAAACGGAACATTTACATTAGAAAGTAGGAATTCGTGAAATGGGGTTAATGAAGAATACAATATATTTTAATAATCACCTACATTTTTCAAAGAATGTATAATCTGATTTTGATACAATCGAAGTATTACATTCTTGTGTGAAACTTATAACTAGATTAGATTTGAAGTGCACACTGAAGGCAAACCAAATTACGGTGTTGTGATTTTAGTCATTTTTAGTTCTTGAATTCGCAGGTTAAATACATAAAGCTTAAGCTAGAAGTACATAATGAACCGCGTGAGCAAGCCAGACATATACCAGTTTTATATAACTAAGTAAGAAAATGGAAAAACTATATCAAAGAAAAACACGTAAAACAGGCGCCCCTTGAAATTGAATCAAGAGACCTAATCCAATTTCATAAATAAACGTGTTGAGATTCTGAGCAAATGAGACATTAGGCGTTGAACGAATAAACACGAGTAACTAGGGGTACATCACTGATGGCGAACGAAAGGGAGCTGTAAGCCTGTTCTATTATTTATTCCGTGCCATAAGCAATGTTATCTTATTGTTATGAGTCCCTGAATCCCAAAATGAGTTTGTTTGTCTCACTTTCACGGCTCCATTGTTCCACCAATCTCCATCAAACTTGAATAAACATTTCTTGCTGAACGATAACACTTCGTTTTTAAATGGTTACCTTTATCAGTCTTTTGAGCTTTGTGTATGTTCAATTTTGTTGAATGACCAGTTTATAACGTTACGGGATAAAGGTTATAGCTATAGTGAGTACAGGTGATACAGAACGAGGCACTCATCCTATTTTAATCCTGGAATTGCTGGCGTACTAATTAGGAGTGCTCTTGCGACCAGTATACAGCGGGCTCCTGAAACATGGTAGTAGAAGCAACCGTGGAGATTTGAGTCAGGCTAAGTCCGACATGATTTCCCCACATAAACAAAAATTACAAAAAGGTATTACTCGTAAAAGAATAAGATTTAACTGGGTGTGTTATCATGATTTCATGTTTTTTAAACAATTTTTGAGAATTAAAAATATGACGGCGTAAGCGATGGCTGAGCGATAGCGCCATTGTCATTTAAGTTCGGTCAATAGTCAATAGTCAAATCGTTTACTTTCATTAGACCAAAAAAGGCACTTTGAAAATTTACAAAAGTGATTCTAGTTGCCCATTCCAAAATGTAGTTTCGTATGGAGAAGAATGGTACCGGTGGTACCGGGTTCATGATAGACTCGGGTAAATAATAGTTTCGGTACACAAAATCACAGTTTATTGTTTATCACAAAATCACATAAAATAACTAATAACTACCAACAAATAATAACACATTGAATTGGCAAACCGACAGTTTCATTCTGTAGAAGTGACTCGGTTGGAGTCTCGAGCAATAGTGATCTCAGCACAATCCCCACTCTCCAAAACGTCTCTGTCCACGCGCCGCCATTAGAAAAACATCTGACGTCACGGCGTTTACCCCTACTACAATAGTCAAATCAGCAACTTGACGTTTAAAAGTAATCGCTTTCTCCGAAAAATATAATATTTTGCACAGATTCCGAAAAATGTGGTTAATAGGAGAGAAAAAGCAAAATAGACGTTTAGTTTTTCTTTTTTCTTTTAAGTTACAGAATCCTACAACCATTTCCATCTACGTAACAGCATACCCATGCATTATTGCGGTTCTCCCGCGGGACGCAACCGTTTGTGTATTTGTATGTAAGACGCGTTTCTGTGACGGCTACGAGGCGGTAAAATGGTAGTGGGACCTATATGGTCGTTTATAAAGGTTGTATGTTTATAACGCTCCTTATAAACTCGTTCTTTTACTGAATATATTGCATAACATCACATGGGTCAATAGCGTGCCCGTCATACAAGCAGGAAAACACGACGGGCTTTAATAAGATCATAGCATGAACTTTGAGTAAACAAATATAAAAAATTAAGTATTATAAAGTTAATAGCTGTGCCCAATTGATGAGCAATTGGCCCTTTCTCTGTGAGACAATACCTTTGCCCTGCAATGGGACAATAACAGGCTGATGTTATATTATATTATTATAATACCAATTGGAGAAGCATCTTTCTAGGGTTAGCAAATAACTTGCGGCAGTTATCACTCCAAGACTACGCTTAATTAACTAATTACAAAAATAACGTACTAAAAACACCTTTGCACAAATGAAATCAGTCGGCGTGAGTAATTTGCAGACAGAACATTATACAACAAAAACTCTAGCCAAACAAAAACCTTTTTTTTTTTTTTTTTTTTTTTTTTTTTTTTTTTTTTTTTTTTTGGTGAGTGGGAAATCATCCAATGACTGCTCCCGTCCTGGGTGCGGCGGGAGGGTGTGTCAGACTCTTACTGACTAAAACCCACTCATGTTCCTTCGATTGCCTTTTATGTTCCAGGGTCACGGTAACAGTTATAAACATAACATTCCGCAACCAACAAAAACCTTTACGGGACGAATTAGACCGTTTTACGAGCTTTAGGTTTAAGGAACGTTGAACAAAAACAATTACAACGCATAATACGCCTTATAATCGTCCCACGAAACCAACAAAGCAAAAACTGCCCCTGAATACGCGATGGTACGCATCCTAGATATTTAATAAAGCTGTTATGAAACTCATTTTGACGTACAAGAATTTGTATGTTCATTCCTTGTTTGTTCCTCTGTGTATTATCATGTTTAAAGCGAGACAACCGTAAGGTCTGTGTAAATAGGTCAAAACTTTGCCAAACGAAATTCTAGGCGCCAAAATTATGCTACGGCTTTACGTGTCGTAAGTTACGCAGAAGTAGGTAATGTATTGATTTTAACCTTTCAACGACCAAGCAGCAGCCGGCTGTCGCGCTGCTATTGGAATTCTATTGTGCCTCGAACCACGTGTCTTCGAAGATTTAAAATAAAATGAAAAGCCCGGTCACGTAACGAACAAAGGGTTGGTTAAAAACTCCGTGAAAAATAACTTTAAATGCCTCCACAGAGGTTCGAGATAGTGGGAACGAGCTTGGATGCTTGCCAAACAGAACTGTCCTGTTGATGCTCTGCCATATCTTAATTAAGTATCCCGTACGTGTGTGGCCTACACTATGTACCTACGTTATTGAACGTACCGGATGGCAGGAAACTTTTCATGTAGGAATGTTTCAAATAGAGAATATTGCTCTGTGTTGGGATAGTATGTCTATTGGAGATACGCGTCGCTCGTAGCACGCAAGCGCTACGCCGTAGCAGCTGCGCGTTTTTGATGTTCCCTTCATAGATGTATGATTGAAAAAGGGGACTGAAAATAGACAGTTTTGTAAATAAATAGTTGTTGTTTCATAAACAAAACCAGCCTAGCCACAAAAGGATACTGTCCTTAATTCTCGAATCTACAAGTAAACTACAAACAACTAAGTATATTTTTTTTCAATTGTACTTAGTTGTTTTGGAGACTAAACGGGACAACATTGAACTGGCAGACACAAGAGTGATCTTATAAGGGTTCCCTTTTTCATTAGCTTGTATAGAACACAATCAACATATTATTTTAGTAAAAAAAAATTGTATCTGCATGTATACCTATAAAACCATTTCTTCAAATGAAAACTCCTTTACCGGGTCCTTCGAAGTATTCCATCATTAAAAAACTAGTCCGGTACTAAAGGCCGTTTAATTGCTTACACATAAAACACTTATCACTGTGCTACTAGCGTGCCAATTGCGGCACTCATACTTTTCTCATTTCCGCCGCAAACGCAAGAAAACAACGTTTTAGCGTGTTTCTAATAACAATTTGAATTTCCTTTACGACTAATGATTGATGACATTAAGCTGAGGTTTAACAAATTCGGCAAGTTGAAGAGTCATTGTTGAACTTTAGTCATCAAGAGTCTTTTACTTTTTCCGATCATAACAGGCTAAAAATATATACTGAACAATGTTAGGTGGCCTTTTAAAATAATGTTAGTGAATAGAGACGTAAATTATAGAATCAAGCGTTTTGAAAGCGTTTTCAGAATCCGGCGTTTCTTTGCTGAAATTCATGATTTCAGCAAAGAAACGCCGGATTCTGATTAATTTAGTTAAATGTTAAACCAATATAAAATTTAGTTATAATCAGCCTCTGTACTATCTCAATAAAATCGTTCATTTAAAAAGTACTTACAGTTTTTTAAATATATTTTCTTACAACCACTTATGCACCTGATATGCCATGTACATGTCAGGTGCATAAGTGGTTGTAAGTTGTGCAATATACATCAACTTTATCTATTAACCTTTCGACAACCAAACGACAGCCGGCTGCCGCGTCTTGTGTCTCGAATCACGTGTGTTCGTAGGCTTAATTAAAACTGAGATAAAATAATTTCATACTCCAAAAGATCGCAGCTTAAAGTGTATGTAACTACTAAAATTAATTTTATACTATCTAAAAATAAGTTTAGAATCACCCTTCCACCTTGACCAAGCGAAGTTATCAATGCCATAATCACTGAGATGAGCATACGTTATCTGTATGACGATATAAATAATTATACTAGGTATATAAGCGTCAACCAGCGAGTTGGCCCGAGTCAAAATTGATATATTACGCCACACGGGAGCACAAAACCGAGATAAAACTTTATGTAAAAATTATCTTTTATGTAAAATTTCAACTAATTCTTTTCAGCAGCCGTTAAAACGTGGTAGACTTATAGGCAACCATCCATCAATCTTCACAATCTTCATGTTTACGATAACATTGTAAGATTTCATTTTACAGGGTGGGAACTTTCAGCAAAAAATGCTTTATAAGCTATCCATGTTTTTTATGAAATTTCAAAACCTATTTACAGATTATAAAAAATGAAGTGTAATTCACAGATTACAAAAAAAAGTGGCCTAGAAAATGGTTACCTAAATCATATTTTTCACTATTATTTTGATAAACTAAAACTGCTCAAAAAACTCTATGGAACCAACCATCGGAATAGAAACGATCTCATATAGAATGGGCAATCAATTTCATGTAATGAAGCAACTAATAATTCTAAATTCCCGTGACTACCTTCTAGGTTCTCACAATCTCGATTTCAATCTTCACTCTAAGATGTATACAGTACACAGATGTATTTAACGGATGATAGTGATACTCTTTGATACAGCTTTGTACCAATATTGATACGATATTATTAAATCTGTGCGCACTTGTTCGTATGATTCAAAGTCAAAGGAATACAAGGACCTTGACGTAACACGATCCCGTTTGTATCAAGACACCATTTTTTCCTTCGTTGTTATTTCCAGTGTTTTATTTCAAGCGAAATGATTTGATTTATACGAAACTTTGTTGAAGTTACGGCTTTATGGCCCCCTTGGGACCTGAGAGGGACAAATCTGGCGAATTGTTACTCAGGTATAGTCCAAAAAAGTGTGTTTAACAGCGTTCTATTTTGATAATTCGATGTTAGTTGTCTGCGATCTGTAATTTTAACAAGTTTAAAAGATGTTGTCAGCAGAAAAATAACACATTTAGGATAACCCTATCAAAACACGAAAAGCCAAAGTTAAAATCACAATGACGACTATAAAATATAGGATCTAAGGAGTTTTTACAAACAAATCCTAAATATATCAGACCACTTTGAACAAAAAGAATCACGATTGCCATTTACATCACAAAAAGAAATAAATAAAAAATAAAACTTAATGGCCATGTCAAATTATTTTGACCATTAATGGCCAGCATTCGACGGACTCGCGTAGAAAATAAAAAAGAGGTTCCATGTCACATTTGAAATAAAGAAATTGAAACCTCTTTGAATCTCTATGGCCTGTGTAAGTTATTATTAGTTCATATTGTTATCACCAGGTGGTCGAAATAGAAAGAACTAATATAATATTACGACTTTTTTTTGTTTGTTCACAGCCAAATATTTTACTACGTATTAATTATTTTTGAAGGATCTGTGTGAATTTCAACTGTATGTTACAGTTATATCTTAAATCTTAATCCTGAGTTTTCTATTAAATGCTCTCAAAACAAATCGTTTCCATTTGCAGCGTGAAATTGAGGATTTTCGGTGAATAAAAGATTAAAATGTAAATATTATTAAGTCAGAAAATCTAATAAAGTAAGTGAATTGTTACATCATGTAAATGAAAAAGTTTTAATTGTACACGAAATTCTAGTCCGAAACGTTAATCTGGAATATAATGGAGTCATTTAGCCCATTCTAGATAAAAGATTATTGCGAAAAGAGCGGTTGAACGACTTTCGGCCGATCAAAGGTCGTTTTGTGATAATATTCGAAGTTTAAATTTAAAAGTACCTAGCTACTTTTCTGGCTTATCATTCTGCTCGATTTAAAAGAGGCAACAAAGACTAACGATTACAAGGGAAGTTTTGAAATTATGCAAGGTTCCATCTTTGCTTTGACAGCATAAAAAGTGGCGCAAAGTGTCAGATCAGTTTGTGGTGCCTCGTTCGCTTATTTTTTTTTTTCATTCCTGTCTTATATCCTGATTTATTGGTACAAGATGTTCAAACGTTTCGTTTTCGTGACTAAGTATTATTTTATATTATCATCGGAAAAATATGACAGAACAGCCATATTTTTCTTCAGATTTTTTTTTTATGCTTACTCAAATACTGAAAACTCTTTATGAAAAGCACTGTATTGCTATTCAAATAACATGTAAGGAATACATTTTACTCTACTCGTATAATTTTTTAAAAGGAAAATATACTTGTTATTTTAAACCACGAAACAAGTATACATCGTGTTCTATATCAACTTGTGACGTCTTTATTAATGATCTATTTAACAGCGACTAAAGAAAATGCAATAAGAAAAAAATACAAAAGAAAAGCCCTGCAACAGTAACGTTATTACCACAACGATTCAATGATAGTGTTGAAGAGGAAAATATCTCAATGGGTGAAGGTAAATAAAGATTATAGTAAAGCGTTATCGCAAAGTAGCTGGCACTCGATCTATCCACGTCAGTCGCCTCATAGCCGGTGACAGGAGGCAATGTCCTTTAGGCACTAACCTGCTTACGTTTCCTTTGAAATATCTATTTGTTTGTGGCCTTCAAGCCTTTTCATATAGGAGTTAGGAGTTCGTTAACCTTAGTTGTTCGAATTTGTTTGCCCGCTTCTTTCTCGTGTAATTGATAAGGACAAGTAGTAAAAGTAACGACACCCGAATCTTCATCTTTATTTTCTCTTCTATTTCTTTATTGTCTATTTGTTTCATCTTCTAACATTCTAAGAAAATAGTCTTCTCTACTAAAACTAGTATCTTACCGTTAAATAATTGTGATAGAACTTCTTACTTTGTTTGACCTTAAATAATACAATTTCTATCAAAAGAAAATTAACTATTGACCAGTTTTTCCGGGAACTTATAACCTTCTTTCGTATTCAACTCGTTTTAATTAAACTTCTAGTTGCGTTTTATTATTCCAGCAAAAACAGCGTTTCAGAATAGTTTTTAATTTTTTAGAACATTTCGTGGAATTTAATTGGGGCCGTTATGAACTGTTTTAGGAACAAGGCCGTCGGGCGACGAAGGTTAGTAAAGGTAATTTATTGTCTATGGTTACACGGGTCGGACAATTTGTTTTGCTATTAGGACATTTTATTTTTGGAACAGTGTGGTGGTTTTGGCGGAGACCAAAACTGTATTTAGTTTACGGAACCAATTTAATATTGTCTTCAGTTAACAATAATTGTATCAATTTGTATCTCTTTCTCTTTTGACAGTCGTAGTCATGTCAAAAACGTGTGGTGTTGTTTTCAAAACAAGCGAAAACCCTGCAGCGTGGTAAACCTACAGAAAAAGGAAAGTTATGTTGTCCCCAATTTAAGAATTATTCGGACGACTTATTCAATATTTTATTTGATAAATACCTTTCTCGGAACGCCCGTAATATTTGACAATGAAAAACATTAATTATATCAATTCGATCCAGCCGTCTTTAATGCGCTTAGCAACGATTTATTTTTATTTATATAGAAAAGTACTTTAAGTATCTACCAACAGAGAAATTAATGCGGTGTTATTGTTGAAAATACGAGGAAACTCCGGTAATAGCGCCGCAATATCACTTCTAAATGGCGGAGGTTTCATTGTTAACAGTTTTTTTACCTTCCAAATTTCACTATACAACTTTTATGATAAAGAGAACATACAACTGAATTTCGTTGTTGCGAAAATATACCATTTTAAAATGAAATTAAATGGTTTATTATGCCAGTAGGATATTAGTATCACTTTTACAGTCTCTTTTAAAGTCCAGACTAAATTAAAAATGATAAAAATTTTTGTATTATGATTTAACGATCCAACACAACATCCAAATGAAATGTAAGTCACCCAAAGCACTGAATAGTCAAGTACATTCATAAAATTCAATTACCAACTGTCTTGTCGATTGCACTTAAGATGTGATTTACCGCTGAACGCCAGTATAAGAGCTAGAACATACTAGGCGCTCGGCGTTGCGATGAGCGCGCGTTGGTCGCGTACACACACCGCGCTTAGCACGGCGTTCAGCGCGCGTAAGTAGGGCGAGCATACTTATGGATCAGTTCGAAAATTGCCTCCTCTCTACACAAAAGCGCGCGTCGAAATTTTCAACAAAATAGCCGCTCATGTATCTCAAAGCGTGCAGCTGACGCCCAACAAAAAAATGTAAACGCGCGATTGACGCGCGCTTGACCAGCAGCGCGCTCTTGCATGTCTACTAAACATCAATAGAATTCGGGGTACCTAAAACGCGCGTTAGCAAAGCGAGCGTGTCAAAACGCCCAATGTGTACCCGCTCTTACAGTATGTTACGAGAAGTTCTCCAAGCCAAGATAATTGAATTGATTACTCTTGTTGTAAGCTGCCCTAATCACTCTTGAAGCACTCTGATAATCCTTCACTGCTTTACTGTGACCAGGAAACAACGTCACCCAAACTTTTCTGTCACTTTATAGCACAGTGGGTTAAGGCGCACACTTTTCATGCATGAAGTGGCAGTTCGGCAGTTCGGGCAAGTACCAATGACTATTTTTCAATTCTAATGTCACTGACATCGATGAAGGAAAACTCCGTGATAAAACCATCCCTACATAGTATATAACAAAGTCCGCTGTCTGTCTGTATATGTTTGCTTAAATGTTTAAAACTACGCAATGGATTTTGATACGGTTCTTACTAATGGATAGAAATGATTCATATCATAGTAAATAAAACGAATGGTAGGTAATGCTCAAACCTTTTCTGTATGAGAAGATAATGCCTTTATTTTGCAGTAGGGCAATATTAGGCGAGTATGATTATTATAAAACTGTTCCTGTATAAAACACGTTTGAAAAAAGACTTCGTTGTGTAATTTCATCACGTCTTTAGTCCCAATATTACATCAGCATTTTCTCTCCCTTTATTTATGTTTAAGTAAAGCTATCAATATTATAGAAGGTATCCGTAGAGGGTACTTCCTCCTTAAAAGGTCGGACTATTTTGCCTTCGCATTGGGGAAATACTCAAGGCGACAAACGAACGAATATCAGCTATAATTTTTACCAAACACTTTTATTTGGAAACTGTATAATATTTAAATCAAAATATCAGATCTCTTTAACCCATTTACTAGGTAACACGATACAAAGACATTAGTCTACGTCAAGATGTCAGAAAGTCTGACAACCCTCTCTAACCAAGCAGAGGGGTGTTAGAGGGACCAGCAAGTACGTTAGACTTTCTGACATCTGTGTACCCGTAGCAATCGAACTCTTCTTACTACAACTTGGACTGAGGCTGGGCAATGACGGTCACTTTTCGCGTCAGTCTAGTCGTAAAACTCGTCGGCGTCACTCCAAATAGTTTAGGCGGCCAACCAACTCTGGAGTGACGACTTGACACTGACGATGAAATTTTGGATGTACGTCAGTCTAAATGACGCGGAAAAATGACAGTCAGTGCCCAGGTTAACGATCAATGGCTTTACTTTCTTTTCCGGAGAATTTAAAAGTCACATTGGTATTAAATTAAACTGTATAAGTATACAGTTTTGAACGCCTTGTAAAATATAAGCCACAAAGACTTTTTTAAGTTCTCTTAAATACAATGGAGCGTTGTAAAATTTGTGATAATGGACTGGTTTTTGTTTAACGTCCGAGGCTGTTTATGATAAACATAAAGCTCAAAAGAAAGCTCCGTTTAAATTAAGAACCATTCTCCTTTCATTTTATTTGATAGACTACACCATCGAGTTCCGTGACTGTCGTTAACTGTTTGAGAAACTACTTTAAATTTTACAGTTCAGCGGGTAGCTTTATGTGCTGGCGTCTGTATCTAAGTAATTAACAGTTTAACGTATTGTCGACAACACATTACCCTTATAACGCTTCATAATGTTAAAATTATTATGACTTTTATCTAAAACTGACTGACTGGCTGATATTGTTGATATAACAACGCACAGCGCAAGCCGCTAGCTCTACAGACTTGGAACTTGGAGGGTGTGATCTTTGTAAATAGTAAGTCCAGAAAGAAAAGATTTTGGAATTTCCAATCATCTTCTTCTTCTTCTTTCAATTCACGGACGCGGGTGAAAGCTAGTTTAACATAAATATGAAAGTTACTCTGTCAGACGATCTATTAGTTACGCTTGCACCGCTAAACCTGTAATGTAATGATTTTGATAAAATTTGATGAAGGACTCATGCTATTTTTTGTCTGATTTCGACCTCGACCTTCCTTACATCTCGGCATTCACACGACCGAACTCGTGGACTAAAGCTAGGATGGTATAAATTGCACAGAACTTTGACGATTAATAACAAACGCAACAGAGCCAAATTCCCATAGCACACTGAATTGAGCCAAAAAAGTACAATGCCTAAAAACACCAATCGCACATATTTGCCAAAATATTATCGGCCTAATTTTTTAAATGAGACAGCGAGCGGCAACCACATGCCAGCTAATTGTTCATTAAAAACGCTTCGTTTGCCAACCAACGAGGATCCGGTCTCATTTTAAAAATATCAAACAAGATAATGTTATGCTCGCTCATCAAATATTTACGGTCAGTCTCGTAGGCAGAATATACTTACGTATGTCATGCATAGTATTAGGGTGTTGTATAGTTAATTGAGTTTTAGACATGTAAATATGGCTCGTTGAGAGCCGAGTACTGCGTATCTGTGTTCACTGTCTCTTGACAAGGCATGTAATTTAGTGAGAGTGGTGTTCGTGTGCGACAAAGTGCGGGCTTATCTCTGTGTTACGACCTGCACCTGTAGTGCTAAATCAAACCGTCTGTTGTTAGCCCCTTTCAGCTGTGTCGCCCACATACCTCACTGCACTGGATGGATGCTGTGACATATTTGAACTTGACCTTCTAACCCCCTTTAAGTAGGGCAAACACACACACAGTGCTGGAAGCGTATGAAGGTCATCGCACATTCGAGCTCAGCACTGAAATTGCGTCACTTAAACTTTTGCTGTTCAGTACTCTTTCTTTTAAAATTCGTATTGCATCGGGCAATTACATCATACATGCAGTTTGATTCACGTTACATACGTCGGCCTGAGTGAGAGAATGACTGAATCTGTTACACAAAGGAGTATGACCAAATCTAGCATCGCTATAAAATAAGAGGGTATAGCCACGAAAGTATACTCATAAATCAGACATATTATTTTGACTTTCTTAAAACAACTTCATGGAAATCTTTCCGGGGGTTAATATTTTATATTTAATTAGTTATTTATTCGACTTTGTTGCATTCTTCCTTTAATGGCGTACTTAAGTGAAAACAGTGTTGCCAATTTCATAAACTTTCCCATAATCAGTCTTAACTGATGGTATTACATATTATATTTTAGGGGCACACGTTGATGTCTAAAAATAATTCTAAAAATAATTACGACTATAACATTTTTTTGCGTTACCAACAATTTATATTTATTTAACATTTTTAAAATAATGTTATTTTACTTACAAAAAGTATTTACGTGTCTATATTACTTATGGTTAATTTTTATTAGCTGTGGGTAGCACTGCCACGGAAATTCAAATGTTAACAGTCAAAATTGACACTTTCAAGTCAAACAAAGCGACGAATGTTTTGATTGAAAATTGAGTTTATTTTGCGTTATTAGATAATCATCTCGTGTTCTTGGATATAAAAACACGCGTATGATCTCCGTACTATAATTTAATAACCGTACAATTGTCATTTAAACTGAAATATTATTTTCAAACTGGACATTGGCAGAAATCACCGAAAATTCGATGGATTGCCATAATAAATATAAAAGTTGAAGTTATTAGATAACGAATCATTGCGGTGAGTTCGTGTACAGCAGAGTCTTCCGATTTCTGCGCGGACAAGCAATCTTTTCTAAACTTTCGTACGTCGACGTTTTTATGATTTCTTTCTTTCTCTCTTTGTGCAGTACCGACAATATTGTTAAAAAAATGACACGCTGTGTGGACTATTATACTACCCTTGCTCTAAAAAATCCTCTGCCTCGTCGCCAACTGGGGGCAGCAACGGATGCAATGGTTACAATTCTACGATACTGGACTTCTCCGGCAACGGTTAGTATTTTATAATAGTATAGTATTGTGTCTTGTATCGCTTTTCTCAAGACACGCTTTTTTGACGTTAGTGTAGGGGGAAATGAGTGCATTATTGTTAATTATCAACATTATATATATGTTATTATGGATAATACCAAAGATGGTTCAAGTCAATAGCACTATTTGTATTTTGTTGTACAGCTAACTGTAACAGCACAGCTGTGCACTACCGATGGTTGACTGGTAGATAATGCCTAAGGCATTAAATCCACCTCTGTACATTAATTTTGTGCATAAAGAATAAATAAATAAATAAACAGCAGGTAAGGAAAAAAAAACTAATTGAAAATCCTATTAGAATCATTTTCGGCTTCCACGCGGACGAATTTCCTATTAAACTAATGCTAAGATCAATCAATAATAATTATGTTATAATATTTATTTTCAGATGTCAGAAGAACATTCTCTTCTTCTCTCAGGAATGCTATATTATTGAAGTGTAATGAGTGTTGAGCGAGCTTATGGACATCAACATGCGTGCTTTATTGTCTGTAGATCTTCCACATTGAGAGCACACAGAGTATTCTGATAACCGACCTACTCTTTGACAATTCAGAAATGCTTGTAAATAATCTAAGTGAAATAAATGCCTTTGACTTTTGAATATTTTTATTTCCACACATTAATATTACAAATGTTTAATTACACGCATTGCAATGATGACCAGAATAAAATGTTGTCTGTTTACAATAATAAATTAGTTACGAATGATTTTTACAAAAAGAACCCTTATAGTTTCGTCATGTCCGACCCCCTATCCGTTCGTCCGTTCGTCCGTCCTCGTCTTACCTATTAACTGTTAACCTTTCGACAACCAAGCGATAGCCGGCTAGGAGGAAAACTATAACGGCTAAGATCTCTTTATTATTTCAGAAGTTAAAGAGACCTAACTTGTAAAATGAACTTACTTCGAAAACTTCGTACAAAATTACGATTTCATCGTATTAAAAATAAATCATAACAATTCGAAAGTGGATAGAAAACCCTATTCTATATATTTTGTACCTACTCTTTATGCCTATAAAGCCACTTTGATTTCGTATGACGGTATGTTTGTTCTCATATTATTACCATTTACTTGGGGACTTTCATTGGGTTGTTAAAACTATTCTGTTTTGTTTTATGAGAAAATAAATCATAATATTGTTATTATTAGTACTTTTTTTGGTAGAAGTTATGATACAAAACTAACCTAAAAACTTGAACATATAAATCAAAATTCAACAAAAACCCTGAAAATAAGTAGATAATTTTTATTTCCTTGGAAAGTACGACCTCTCCCCTCTTTTATATCCAATTTAAACTAAGATACCATTTTTTTTATGCGCAACGGCGTCCTATAGTGGGTTGGTCAATTTCCTTTACTCTGTTGCAGTGTTTCTCAACTTTGTTGACCATGGACCCCTTTTGGAGTACAATATATAATATTACATGGGTCAATATAATAACCACATACTGTTGTTAAGTTAAATTATTTGAGGCTATTATTTGTAATTCATAGCACCCCATGTCTCGTACAAAATTATTTTTACCTTTATTTCAAAAATTTTTAGATTACAAACTAATGTTCTTTTTTGAAGAGGCGCACAGACACATTTTTTTCAATTTCTTTTTATATTCTACCATTTTCGTGCAAGATGTTCCATATAATCGGCCGTGTTGTCTTGGCGTACAGATGTGAAAAGCGAACCTTCAATAAACCCCCCAGGGGCTTGGCAAATGGACATACAAAGTAGAATGGCTTTCTGAAAGCAGGACTTGGCCCCGAGGGCATAAATTACGTATAGTCTTAAAGTATTCAGGTGCAGTTGGATTTTTATTTCTATTGTTTTAAACAAAAGCTCTTCGGTTAAAATTTTGATTCGTAACATTTTTCTTGACCTTTAAAGTTTATCTTCAAGTGTACATGGTATGTGTGCAAAGTTTAGTCGGTAATTTCAAATTAAATTTATTATTGTTTTTATTTCTTGTTCCTGTTCCAACTAGTTCTTGTTCCACCCCCGTAGAGCGGTCATAAATCTGTCTATCGTTTTAAAAATAAAATTAAGTTAATTCTTCCAAAAATAGCCGTTTTTTGAACAAACAAAGATTAATACATCATGGCTTAAAAATCTTATTTAAAACAAACTATATTCAGGTTGCGCATAAACAAAAACTTACCTTGTATGAAATGGTAAACTGACTGCCTGACTGACTGATTGTTGATACCCCAACCCTCAACCCAAAGCTTTCTTTGTAGATATAAGTCACTACGAAAGAAGGATTTCTGGAAATTCGTCAGCTGAAGGGATAAAATAGTGGATGGAAGTTCAACATTCATGTGGGCGAAAGCTATTATTTACAGACTCGGTACTCCGACCGCAACCCAGTATCAAATTCTAGTTCCATTATACTCACCAACCTCAAAGGACGACACTCATCAAACTTCGCTTAGTAATATCACTTATCTAACTCCGAACAACTAATGCTTAAATGAACCACCGAACGTTTGTTGAAAACTTTCATTGGTGCTCACCAAAATACTAAAGAGAAAACCAAATACATTTGAAGTCACACTCTAAACTCACGTATTTGTGTTTGGGTACCTGAATTTTGCTATCTGCTAAACTTTCAGTTTGCAGTATCAGTTTTCCAGCTTTTAGAAACCAGAACCATGTTTATGGGGGTACCACACTTTTGCTTAACTTTGCTGCATTACACTCATTTTGGCTTTGCAACTTTGTTCCCACTAACATTTTTCATTTATATTCAATCAGTTGCATATAACTTTCTTTTCTATACCACAATTGCGTAACTCTAAAATTTTCTTTTTATTATTAAAATTTTATACATTTGTCGAGTGCCTGCCTACGTACTTCAAAAACCAGCGCACGGCAATGCATTACACTAACTTTGCTCTGCAACTTTGCTACATTGCACATATTTTGCTTCGCAACTGTGCTACATTGCACTCACTTTCTGAGCATTCACTTACAAAGCTAATCGGTATTCAAACGAAGAAGCTTTACGCTCGAGTTTCAAAGGAACGCTAAACCAGTACCGCAGTTTTAAACATAAACCTTTTTCAATACCTAACAAAGTCAAAAATAAAATGGGAAATCGAAATCAGTCAATTCAATAATTCAGAGTTCCAAGATGTCTGCAAATAAAAGGTTACGGAATATACGAAGAACAAACTGATTGTTAGTCTTTCGAGCCTCTTGTCTACCCGCAGCAAATGTTTAATGTTTGCATAAAACTGGAGCCGACGTGCTCTTCAAGGCGTACAAAGCTTTAGAAGTTAAAAGATGATAAACCACTTGACAATTGAAAATTCTGCAAAAATTAAAAATACTAAGAATCTCAGAAGCTTAATGGAAAAAGTGCTTACTTTCGGTTTTAGTCGATGCGACTGGATAATTTTACATTGTACCTCATATACTACTTGACATCTGTTTTATTTTACTTTCATATAATGGCAAGCAGAACCGATGACGTGTACACATGTACCCAATCTCTCGTATCCAGTTAGTAAAGTAGCCATTATGCCAAAGTCAAATTGAATTGGACTAGCTAATGTGAAACAAAAAAATGTAGCTTGATAGTGTCAAAGCTATTATTAAATAAATCCATTTAATTTCTCTTCAATTGTTTAGGAGTCGGTCAGTTCAGTCAGGATCAGGACCTAAGTTTTTACTAATCATAACCAACAAGCAAAAACATGCCTAGAATTTTTTTCAGATAAGCTAAGTTTTATCAAAACCTATTTTAAATTAAATAAACAAACATTTTCCATCTCAATAGTCACTTTCCAAACAATAACTTTCCGACCTCAAACATCAAAGATCTCATAACAATGAAGGCACATGTTCAATATAATATTCCTGTTCCACACACAGCTGTGTTTCCTTGTCTCCCTGTAGCCGCACAATGGTCCGGATGAGTTTAAGTCCGCCAGCAGGCATCGGTGTCAGTGGCTCCTTTCTTTGGCGACACAATACGAGATCACCACTTGTGTTCTTGGCTCTGTTTCTTTATGTACTGCGGGGTTGTAGCCTGGTTGGAAACTGTAGTATTGTTTTTGTTTTCTATTTTGATGTTATAGTATTTTTATTTTCTATAGATATGGTAAGTTTCATCAAAAACTATTTTAACCTTTCGTCGACCAACCGGCAGCCGGCTGTCGGGCTGCTATTGTCTTTCTATTGTGTCTCAAATCAAGTGTGTTCGAAGGATAAAATAAAATTTACAAACATTTTCATAGATTTTTAATATACATACTTTGCAAACAATTCGTTTCCACCTCACCTCATTTAATATAATATTCCTATGTTCCACACAGAGTTGAAAATCTCCTTGTCTCCCTGTAGCCGCCTCACAATGGTCCGGATGAGTTTAAGTCCGCCAGCAGGCATCGGTGTCAGTGGCTCCTTTCTTTTGCGACACAATACGAGATCACCACTTGTGTTCTTGGCTCTGTTTCTTTATGTACTGCGAGGTTGCTGCCTGTTTGGTGAAACTGTAGTATTGTTTTCGTTTTCTAGTTAGATATCATTGTATTTTCTATACAGCGCGGCGCTTTAATGGTGACATTAATTTAACACACAGGTAGTGCTAGTGGTCATTAATCATTTAAAATAACACAGGATAAGATAATACGAAAACAGAAAAAAAAATTTTTTCACACAAACTTAATAATAAAAAAGTGATGAAATTTAGGATCACTCTGTGCAAAAATTCATTCATGAAATTACTTACCTAGCTTACTCGATTGTTTACGTTTACTCGAAGCGGCAACGCGTCACTTTGCGGTCTGGCAACCGCTCAACGTGCTTTGTACTCGTGATCGGTCCGCCGCCGATCCTTTGGCGGCATAATATCAAAGAAACCGAGCGACACAAGTACAGCGTAACCTTACCTACAATGGAGCTGCTTAGGCTATCACTTATCATTCCTCCCTTGCTTATTATTATTGATTATTGTCACTATCATCACTAATCACAATCACTAATTTAATTGTCATTATTTTAAATTTTTTTGTTTTCAATAAGTCCCCCTTGTTGACGGATACAAAGGGCTAAACGACGTTTCATGTTATCCCGCACATTGGATAATACATTGTCACTTAGAGACATTTGCCTCAATTTCTCAAACGCGTTTATTATTCGTATGCGTAATTGTTCCACTGATTCCACGTTCTCTGCGTACACATCGTCTTTGATGGTCCCCCAAAGAAAAAAATCAAGTGGGGTGAGGTCTGGCGATCGTGCTGGCCACCTACGAGGTCCAAATCTCCCAATCCACTGTGTACCAAACGTATCATTTAGCCACTGCCTGGCTGCTGATACAGAATGTGCCGGCGCGCCATCCAATTGGTACCACATTCTTTGGTATCGGCGAACGTCAAGATTGTTTGTGTATTCTGACACCGTATCATTTAGTATGTCAACAAACCTTTCTCCGGTCAAGGTGCCATCAATGAAGACGGGTCCGATGATGTTGTCACCATGAATAGCTGCCCAAACATTTACCGAAAATCTGTACTGATGGGCTGACTCTCGCCAAACGCGCGGATTTCGGTTTTTCGGTGCCCAATGGTGCATGTTGTGCTGGTTCCAAATGCCGTTTCTGGTGAAAGTACTTTCGTCAGTCCAACAAATATTGGAAAGAAAGTCACTGTCTTCTTCAATTTTACTTAACAACCACTGACAATAATTCACTCTTATTTGTTTATCACGACTTAACAATGTATGCACTTTTCTAAATTTGAATGGGTGCCACTTTTCGCGCTTTAATATCCTATGGACTGTTCTGTGATGAACTTGAAAATGTCTACCGCTCTGGCGGAGGCTAGTTTTGGGCTGTTCTCGGAAATGTTGTAGTACATTTTCAGTTAACCGGAGTGGGTTTTGTCGTGTAGGTGGTCGATCGGGCCGTTGAATCCTAGGATCCACTGGCCGATTTTCGCGGATACGCTGAAGAGCTCCTACAATAGTGCGAGGATTAGTAGGGCATAGTCTTGTATTGCCATATCTCTCGCGATATGTCCTTATCGCAAGGGCGGCATTTTGATGGCATTCTCCGTAAATTAGGATCATGTCCGCATATTCAGCTGCCGTGTAGTTCGGGTGTGTATTAGCCATCACGATCACAGGTTTACACAAGCAATTAATAACACAAATAAAAGCGTCCTTGTCGCAAAAGATGTACCTACAGATCGAAAAACTAACTAAAACGAAACAAAGCGTCTTTATCGCAATATCATAATCTAATTATTATCCTAATTACACAAAAATTAAATGAAACAATTTTTAAGCGTCTTTTTCGCGGAAACATTCACAAAAACATAACACAACGTAATTATGCGCACGAGTATGAAGAAATGTGTCAAGGACAGAGGACCGGCCGGCTAGCACTAGAGACTAGACGACAAAAAAAGGATTCGGGCGGGTGGAAGGGAGGGCGCGCACCGCCCCGCGCGCCGCCTGCGCACATCGCCGACAAAGGGATCTCTCTCTTTCCTTCAGTTGCCTACTCTTTGCGTTTGTTTCATCCTAATTGTATTTCTTATTCATTTTAATTTCATTGATGAAATGTTATAATCCGTGACCCCGGTAAATGACCGCCGCGCTACTGATTTTAAATACAGGTTGCTCCAAAGTGCTATTTTTAAATATCCGCAAAAATTTCAAATTAATAAGTAAATAAAAAGGTTTAATGGAATTAAATTTACGTAATAAATTTGTATTGTGGAGATGTATACGTGTGTCAAATTAATGTCGCCATTAAAGCGCCGCGCTGTAGATATGGTAAGTTGCAACAAAAAACTATTTTAAATAAAATTTACAAACATTTTCATAGATTTTTAAGAGACATACTTTGCAAACAAACAATTAGTAAGTAGTAGTAATATAATATTCATATATTCCACACACAGTTGAAAATCTCCTTGTCTCCCAGTAGCCGCCGCACAATATATTGTGCGGCGGCTACTTCGGACCATATGGTTTAAGTCCGCCAACAGGCATCGGTATCGGTGTCAGTGGCTCCTTTCTTTTGCGACACAATACGGGATCACCACTTGTGTTCTTGGCTCTAATTCTCTATGTACTGCGAGGTTGTAGCCTGTTTGGCGTAACCGTTTAGGTTCTTTTTGTAGCTTTTGCATGTATGTAGGGAGTTTATCAGTCTTCAGCAGTGGCACTTATTGTTGTTTGGAGTAGGTAGCTAGATTTAACTTGGGATACTTGTTCAATCCTTACAGATCGTAAAACCAAATCTTTCAACGAGTCTGTTTGTCTGTTCGTGATAAACTCAAAAACTATTGAACTGATTTTTATGCTATTTTCGCTCGGGGTGTTATGGGGTAGTTAAGGTGTATACGCAAATTATAAAAGAGAAAAGTCGAACAAACAAAACGCGAACTTTCTGTTCAGTTCAAACTTGGCAGGAGTATATTTCAAACGCAATGTTGGAACCAAATAATTATACTATACCGGGTGGAAAGTTTCAAAGATACAGCAAGGGGAACTTTACCGTTGCAGCTACGCAAGAAGTCTTAGAAAATTTTGAAAAAAATCACAGTTGGGAAGAAAATGTCACACATACACGAAAAAGGAACATGTTATTCGATCCTGTCTCTAATACTGACAAAATTGTTTAAGATATGATTTTTTAAATGGGGTTCAACATTTAATAAAACAATTTGTATAGCCTCCTAAGACCAATATGGTATAGCTGCAACAGTTACTTCTCACGCTGAAAGTTACGTTTATTACCTGTGGTACTACCAGTGTCCTGCCAGTGGAGCTACCAGTGGTACCACCAGTGGAGCTACCAGTGGTACCACCAGTGGTACTACTAGTAGTACCACAGGCATCACCTGTATCATAATCAACACCGTTTTATTTACACAGAATTCTGACCAAGCCGTCATTGTACGTTAATGCATCTCCATCACGTTATGGACGGCAAATTGCGATATATTTCAATGGCCCGGAAACGAAATATCCCGACCAACATTTTCTGCGACACAAAATTGGGGTGTTTTTATTTTATTTATGTTCGTATAAAATATAGGATTTTGTGTACAACTTTATGTGGGTAAAAGCCAAACAATGCTACTGAACAACGTTATAAAGATATCGGAAAAATTCACATTAACTCAAATCAAAATTATTATTGACAAATAAGACAATACGTAATATTGATATTGTCTTAGTCGTTTTAATAGGTCTCTTTGTTTCTAAGTTAGAAATTAGAGGCGGTAAAGTTTTCTTGATCATACAACACATTAGTTCCCTATAATACCATGTGAATACTCCTAATACAAATACTCAAGGACATCGCCAGCCGATGGCCGTAAAAGGCAAGTTGATATATTAAGGATGGCCGAAGGGAGGGGACAAATTGACACATACATAGTGGATGAGAAAAATATGAATTGTAGGAATGTAAATGTATATACTGTATATAAACACCTGAAGTTTTGTATTTTCTGAAGCTTTTCCTTTACTGATGTCGTTAGAAACACTTTGACTTTTGTAAACGACATTGATCATGCTTGACAGGCATGTGATCACTACTTACTTGTGATCACTTGTGATGGTATTAACATCAACACTTACTAAAACCCAAAAATGTACAGTGGGTTGCCAAATTATTAGGGACAGTCGTGTTTTTTATTAACTTCTTGCTTTGGGTGCACTTGACTGCAACTTTAAGTGGCGTAATCGTTACAGGATTTTTTTGTTATGTCTGCAATGTCTCGATAACTTTAATATTGAGTGGTTGTTGAGTGTTAAAGGGTACATTTATTTTCTAATATTGGTTAAGCAACGTGAGAGCCGCAGTGAAGCTTAGACGCTAATCAGTGGAAGACGAATTTAAATTTTTTAGACAAATTTCTTTTTATATTTGTGCTACAAAAATTGTTAAACACGTAAGTATTACTTATTACTTTATAATGAAATATAATTATTCAAAAAAATATAGTAAGAATAATATATGTCGCATCCTGGTCATTAGTACGGGACGTCAACGAAGCACAAACGTCATAACGGCGTGTACAGAGCCTAGACTGGAGGGAGATCTTCAATAAAAGGTCGTGCGCTGAATACTCGGCCTCTTTTCCTGATCGTCCGCTCTTGAAGATACGGTAGCCTAGGAACTGTATTGTGTTATTTTGTCGTTCTAAAGTGTGAAAGTATTGTAAGTGATTTACCTACCTACCTAATAAATTATTATTAGTAATTCTGCCAACTACTTTATTTCTCGCCCGGATCCCTGCTGACGCCCACAATGAGTGACTGTGAAGATCACGAATCTCCTACATCAGAAGTGGGATGTCAACGGGCTGAGAAATCGTCAAATAATGAAGAGTTATGGCGACAACTT
This sequence comes from Athetis lepigone, assembly GCA_033675125.1. Classification (NCBI taxonomy): domain Eukaryota; kingdom Metazoa; phylum Arthropoda; class Insecta; order Lepidoptera; family Noctuidae; genus Athetis; species Athetis lepigone. The sequence goes on from CM066227.1 coordinate 6,902,262, forward strand.
ATTGAAAAACAAAATCAAAATATGATGGCATTGATTTCTACACTACAACCGCAAGAATCAAGTCGTCGCTTCGCCCTACCAGAATTCAACCCGGATAAAGAAGAGAGTGATGCGAGGTCGTGGTGTGCAACGGCTGATATTTGTTTCGAAGATTATGCACCACGAGGCGGTCAACTCATCGTTCATTTAAGCAAAGCCCTGAAAGGTACCGCATCTGCATGGCTGTCTCAGGTATCATACCCTGGGATATCCTGGCCGGAATTTAAGGACCTATTCACTGCAAGGTTCATATCTACAGACACATGTGCAGGTACCCTCATCAATTTAAATAACGAAAAATTAAAAGACAACGAGTCACTAGCTGCGTGTGCAAGTCGTATTATCACTTCTCTAATGAACCGTTGGAAAGATTGCACCAAAGAACAGATCGCCGTAGCAATCGCCCTGGCACACATTTCTCAAAATGACTTGCGACTACAACGCCTTGCTTTTACAACAGAAATTACTTCCCGCCAGCAACTGCAAAAGGAATTACAGGCGTTTTCGTACTTAAAGCGAAAAGCACCTGCAGCAGAGGTGTTATCAACATTAGACAGCAAACGAGCAAAATTCTACAAACCATCAACATCAAAGTGTTTTGGCTGTGGAAAATTGGGTCACCGACAAGCTGAGTGCAGATCGAAGCTGAAAAATCACAATCCAAGTTCGCCTGCGAAGTCCAACGTGCAATCCACTACTCGTCCTGCAGATAAGGCATCAAGCATTCGATGTTTTAAGTGTGGAGCGTTGGGACATGTGGCGAGAAGCTGTACTACGGGGACCGGCGCCAGCGGCACCGGCAACAGTACGAGTACGCAGTCCGAGCGTCGAGTCGACGTGTGCGTCGTGCAACCTCCGACTGGATATCTTCAACATCGCGGTCAGTCTTATGTTTTTCATTATGATTCCGGTGCTGAGTGTTCATTGATAAAGGAAACTTTAGCTACTAGAATTAGTGGAAAACGTAGTTTCAATATTATTTCTTTGACTGGTATTGGTCAAAGTAGCGTAAAATCAACAGAACAAATTTTAGCTAAAGTTATAATTAATGAGCACTCATTAGAATTGTTGTTACATGTGTTACCTGATACTTATTTACGCAGTGACATAATGATTGGTCGTGAAATATTGAGTTTAGGATTTTCGATTGTGATGACGAGTACTAGTTTCCAATTGTTAAAAAGTAACTTTGTTAATAGCTGCACTATCCAGAACTCTTCGCCTGATTTTAGTAGTATTGATACAGATATACCCTTTGAATATAGACCACCACTTTTAGAGATTTTAAATCACTATTCAAATTATTTTGTAACCGGTATGCCAACCACGCGGGTCACGACGGGTGAGTTAGAGATACGATTAAAGGATCCGAGCAAAACTGTTCAGAGACGTCCTTACAGGTTATCGGTTGAGGAATGTAACGTTATGCGAACTAAAGTTGACGAACTTTTACGCGCTAATATAATTAGGCCAAGCTGTTCGCCTTTTGCTAGTCCAGCTTTATTAGTTAAGAAACAAGACGGTTCCGATAGGATGTGTATTGATTATAGAGAACTTAATGAAAATACCATTTCTGATAGGTACCCCCTCCCTCTTATTACTGATTTAATATCACGTTTGCAAGGAGCAAAATACTTTACTAAACTCGACTGTGCTAGTGGCTTCCATTTAATTCCATGCCATGAAGAGTCTATAGAGCGTACCGCCTTCATTACTCCTGATGGTCAGTACGAATACTTGACTATGCCTTTTGGTTTAAAGAATGCTATCACTGTTTTCCAAAGAGCTATCGTTAATGCATTGGGAAACTTAGCACGCGATTACGTCATTGTTTATGTCGATGACGTCATGATTCAAGCCGAGTCGGTTGAACAGGGACTTGACAGACTTAAAACGGTTCTTGACGTACTTACTAAATCCGGATTTTCATTAAATTCAAAAAAATGCTCTTTTCTTAAATCTAAAATCGAGTTCTTAGGCTATGAGATAGAAAACGGAAATATTAGGCCAAATAAGCGAAAAATAGAATCACTAACTGCGTTACCACCCCCTGAATCTGTCACCCAATTAAGGCAATTCATAGGATTAGCTTCATATTTTCGACAATTTGTTTCACAGTTTGCGTGTATAATGGCCCCACTTTATAGATTAACGTCTCTCAAAGGTAATTTTATTTGGAAATCGGAGCATGAAGAAATCAGACAGAAAGTAATTTCAATATTGACCAACGAACCTATTTTGAAAATTTTTAACCCCAGTCTCCCTATAGAACTACATACAGACGCAAGCTCCGAGGGGTACGGTGCTATTTTATTCCAAATTCTTAACCATAGGCATCACGTCATAGCGTACTTTAGCAAGCGAACATCTTCCGCGGAATCACGATACCATTCATACGAATTAGAGACACTGGCTGTCGTAAATGCTATTAAACATTTTAGACAATACTTGCATGGGCGTAAATTTCTAGTAGTGACAGACTGCAACTCACTGAAGTCTTCCCAACGTAAAATCGATTTGACACCTAGAGTGCACAGATGGTGGTCCTACCTTCAGTGTTTTGAATTCGATGTCGAATATAGGCCAGGCAAACGCATGGCACATGCTGATTTTCTATCTCGAAATCCGCTACCATCCTCACCTAACAATAATCGCCCTAGTAGTAAAGTAGCACCCAAGCGAGTGAACATAGTCGAACTCTCTCCAAATTGGTTAGTCGCTGAACAGCAACGTGATAGCGAAATAGTTAAAATTGTTGACGATATGAATAACGGTAGGTTAAAAGATAGTAGTTTAGCCAGTACATATGTCCTTAGATCCGGTATTCTCCATAGAAAAGTGCAACGTAATGGTAAGACGCGGTGTCTCCCAATTGTACCTCATGCATTAAAATGGTCGGTCATAAATAACATTCACGATTCCCTTGTCCACCTTGGGTGGGAAAAGACACTTGAGAAAGTATACGATCATTATTGGTTCGAAGGAATGTCACGGTATGTAAAACGTTTTGTAGAAAACTGTGTCACGTGTAAAGTAGCTAAGTCTAGATCAGGTAAAGTCCAAGCCGAACTTCACCCCATACCTAAGGTTACGTCACCATGGCATACAATTCACATCGATGCCACAGGCAAACTTAGCGGGAAAAATGACGTAAAAGAATACGCTTTTGTTTTAATTGATGCCTTTACAAAATTCGTTTTATTAAATCACACTACAAATATTGACACTAAAAGTAGCATTCAAGCAGTTACTAATAGCGTAGCACTTTTCGGTACACCCACTCGTATTATTGCTGACCAAGGCAGGTGTTTTGCCAGTAAAGAATTTCGTGAATTTTGTGACAGCAAGAATATTAACCTTCACTTAATTGCCACCGGTTCTTCTCGCGCAAATGGGCAAGTTGAAAGAGTCATGAGTGTACTGAAATCTATGCTTACGGCAGTAGAGATTAACTCGGAAAAATCATGGCAGGATTCTTTAGGAGATGTACAATTAGCTCTCAATTGTACTATCAATAGGGTTACTAAATGTTCACCACTGGAGCTTATGATTGGTAAGGTGGCGAGGCCACTGTCATTGATGACTTGTGATGTCGAAAACGATGAAATCTCTATTGATTTAGATGCATTAAGAGAAAATGCAGCAAATAATATCGAAAAATCGGCTGAGTATGACAGGAAAAGGTTTAATAGTTCAAAGGCTAAGCTTAATAAATTTACAGTAGGCGAGTTTGTATTAATTGAGAACGAAGAGAGAAACCAAACCAAATTAGACCCCAAATTCAAGGGTCCGTTTAAGATAATGGAAGTTCTGGATGGTGACCGCTATCTGCTAAAATCTTTAAATTCAAAACGAACATATAAGTACGCGCATGACAGGGTTAGAAAAATGCCAGATGCTAAAGTAATTATTGAATTAAATGACAATAGTGATTCACCGAAATGAAAAAGCGATTCAGAACCGGCACATGACGTCGCTGCAGGTACTCTAAGTAGTTAATTCAATTAATGTTTATTTTGTGTGCGACGGTCACTGGGATGACTGTCTGTGATTGAATGTTATTGTCACAGGGATGACAATGTTTGTAAACTGTACGATGGTCACAGGGATGACTGTCTGATTGATTAGTCACAGGGATGACTAAATCATTGAGCTCGCATGGTCACAGAGTTGACATGTGTGTTTGCGCGCACCTGTGTTGCGCTTCAGTCACAGGGTTGACTGACTGTTACTTTGGAGTCACAGGGATGACTACCATAGAACACTTAGTCACGGGGTTGACTTAGTGTGTGTCGCATTCATGGTCACAGGGATGACTTTGTTACTGTTTACATGAGTTGTACATAGAGATCTTGCAGCAAATTGTCAGCCATTTAAGTTTTGTTTGTGATTTCAATGGTGTTACAGAATTGTGTTATTGTATCCCTGTATTTAGAATAAAAACATTCAAAGACACGAGACTTTATTTCAATGGTGTTACAGAATTGTGTTATTGTATCCCTGTATTTAGAATAAAAACATTCAAAGACATGAGACTTTTATTGAGTCAGAGTAATTTAGGTCAGATATGGCCGAGCGTGAATGATACTGTGTGGTATTTTCTATTGCTTCAGATTAACACACGAGGACGTGTGCAGCACAGGATGGCCGTGTCGCATCCTGGTCATTAGTACGGGACGTCAACGAAGCACAAACGTCATAACGCCGTGTACAGAGCCTAGACTGGAGGGAGATCTTCAATAAAAGGTCGTGCGCTGAATACTCGGCCTCTTTTCCTGATCGTCCGCTCTTGAAGATACGGTAGCCTAGGAACTGTATTGTGTTATTTTGTCGTTCTAAAGTGTGAAAGTATTGTAAGTGATTTACCTACCTACCTAATAAATTATTATTAGTAATTTTGCCAACTACTTTATTTCTCGCCCGGATCCCTGCTGACGCCCACAATGAGTGACTGTGAAGATCACGAATCTCCTACATATATATATATATATTTTTTGCTTACAGTATGGGTCGGGGGTGCGATTTGACTCCAAAGAAAAAAACTGAAATAAAAACCCTTTTAGAGAATACCAGTCATTCCCAAAGGCAAATAGCAGACATTGCTGGTGTTTTTAAGTCAGCAGTAAACAAAATTAAAATCAATTTAGACCAAAATCAATTAATTTCCCCAAAGAAAAAAGGCAACTGCGGCAGAAAACGCATCACCACCCCACGTTCGGATAGGAAAATACGGGATATCTGCTTGCAAAACAGAAAAAAAAGTGCTGCACTGCTAACTCAGTTAGTTCAGGAGTCTGGTATACCAGTTTCTAAGAGAACTGTGCAGCGGAGGTTGCTTGAAGAAGGCTTGACAGGCCATCGACCAGTGAAGAAACCTCGTCTTACAGAAGCAATGAAAAAGAAGCGACTTGCCTGGGCTCGGGAACACAGACAAAAGACCGTGGAGGACTGGAATAAGGTAAGTTTGCATTGTTACAGGTATTGAACATCATTTAAAATTATATATTTTTTATTATTAAATATCTTTCCTTTTATTTTCAGGTGTGTTTCTCTGATGAGTCAACATTCGAGATATTAGCCGACAAGAGCAACTTCGTCAGGCGACGCACTGGAGAAAAGTTCCATCCCGACTGCATCGTGGAGAGGGTAAAACACCCTGTTAAAATAATGGTATGGTCTGTCATAAGTGCTAAAGGGGTTGGGCGCCTCTATATTGTCCAGGGAACGATGAAACAAGATCAGTACAGGCAAGTTTTACAGACTCGTCTGATACCGACACTTGAAGAATGGTTCCCTGACGGAGAGGAATTCATGTTAATGCATGACTCTGCGCCATGTCATAAAGCCAGGAGCGTTACCCAGTTCTTAGCAGACCATAACATTCCAGTTTTACCTTGGCCAGGCAATTCTCCTGACATGAACCCCATAGAAAATTTATGGAAGATTACCAAGGATGAAATAGCCAAGGAATTGATAACTACCAAGGTCAGGCTGATTGAAAAGCTGATCAATGTTTGGCATCACAACCCAAAGATTAAAGAAAGTGCCAAACAGTGCATAGAAAGCATGCCCAGGCGCATAGAAGCGCTAATTGAAGCCAAAGGAAATATAACTAAGTACTAATAAATACAAAGTAACATTCCCTGTCGCCAATTTATTTATCTTTGTACTTTATTATTTGTATTTTTTTTATTTCGACTTTTAATTTTAGTTGTTAATAAACTATTTTATGTCATTAAAACTATTACTAATTAAAAACTGTATTTTTATATCTTTTTTGAGACCAATTCTCCACACATATCATTTTTCTGTGACTGTCCCTATTAATTTGGCAACCGACTGTACAATCATTTTTCCAACGCATCTATCGCGAACTTACATAGCACGAGAAAAATGTACATCATCAAAAAATCCCCACTTCTTGCACAGATCACGTTCTGTCCGTATTCAAATGACACCGTCCGCATTCGCCATTACGTGACAATGTTCCCCGTTTGCACGTACCGACGAGGTACCGACGGCGACGTATCATCCGGGCGCAAGTGGAACCAACCCACTCCGACCGCGCCGGATGGAACCTTCCGGTCGCTTGAGTTAAATACCGCTCTTTCAGGCACACAGACGGACTAATTTCAACACGAATCCCTTTGAGAATAGGGAGCGCTTTTATTCGAATGGGACTGTATAACATGTGTGCTGGAACTTAATATAGGGACGCTGTTTGAGCATCACTGTCACATGAAGTTCTGAAATGGATACATGAATGGTATAGGAGTGAGCTAGTCTTAATGAAATCTTCATTACGCAAACTTTGTAAGTTACAGACATTTGAGAAGTTGTTTATAACTTGTTATCTACATTTTGATTAGAGAGAACTACATCGCAGTTTTGAAAAGACTAATCAAATATTTTCTTTAATGCTGTACATACCACATAGTCGACACATACAATTCGCATTCACCCTTGTGGTGCAAAAGACTTAATTCTCATTTCAAAACAGATATAAATTTAAAAGTGGTGTAGTTAGCATTCATAGGACCAGCAGTAGGCTCCACAATTATTTTAGTTTGTAAGCTTAACAAACTACCTACAGTTAATTTTTCGAAATGTATTAAATAAATCCCACCAAAAGCATCTTCTGTTTTGGTCGCAAAGCCTACACAAAGGAAGATATTGCATTCAAAGTTACCTGTAAAACACAAACAGCTGACGAAGAACAAATATCTGTCATCGTCTCCCGTCTTACCCAACGCAATTCACTTCAATGTCAACATTTCTAACGATCTTTCGAACTTCCTCAATTTTGTTCACGTTATTTTCTCCAAACGAATCCTCACCCAACATTGACTGGGATTTTGCGACATTTGCGTCCTTCCCCACTATGTCCGCAACAGCTCTATAGAAGCTCTTACAATCCCTCGCTAATCCTAATTGAGCCCGTGAGGCTCTCCATTTCTTTGCAGAATTAACACTTCACTGGTGTTACGAAAAACATCACAGGATATAATAGGAAAATTCTAAGAAAATATAACGATTAATGTAAATAGTGTTATGCACGTTCCAGTTGTTAGAGTAATTAAGCAAAAGTGGTTTATACAAGTGGGGCTATCGTTATTATCAAACTATCGTTCTTTGTATTTATCTTTAGGAAGCCACGTTGACGAAAGTTAGCTCGTTTTGATAGAACTAAGCTGATGCTTTACACCTATATAAAACAGGCATACTGTAAAATACCTATTGATTAACATACTCCACAAACCTATACCAACCTAACATAACGAAAAAATTACACCTAATCGGAGCGAGAGAAGCAAATTCGAATATTGCGTCATTTCATTCGTTTCACCCGTTCCGAGTAACAAGATTAAGTATTCACAAGTCTTTCAAAAGTAACAGTATTGACTTGGAGCGATAATACGTATATGTAAGAGGCAGGCTTTTGGTGGTGATAAACACCACAAAAACTTTTTGGAAATTAACCCCTAAAAATTAAACTAAAATGAAAGATTTTTTGAAAATCTGCGGGCGAAGCCACAGGCAACTAGCTAGTCTACAAAAGCAACATAAAATTCTTACTAAAATAAAAATCAAATAAAATTCAAAAATTCAAAATTCAAAGCATTTATTTCACTTAGACCATTTACAGGTACTTATGAATTGTCAAAGAGTCGGTCGGTTAGTCAGAAAAGAAAAGTGACGCTAATTGCCTGTTCCAAAACGTAGATCTCTATGGAGAAGAACAGGCAAGAAACTCCACGGACACTCTTTTTAAAAATATCATGTTTTACAAAATCTTGGTTACATTTTCTTTTTGTTGCTTCTACATGTGAAAACAATGTGTATGTAACAAAATAATAAACGAATACAAAATTAAAATAAAATAAAAAGTAAAAAGTCATGGCAGTTAAGAGATGACCCATCTCAACTGACAGCGCCCGTTCACGAGCATGACGCGTGGCATCAGCACCATTTAGCTCAACCATTTTGAAGGGAACCGAATGATCCAACGCACTCGCCACCATCAGCGAGACTTTTTGAGCGAGCATGACAATGCTCCTAACCACCATGTCTATTTGTGCCAGTAGAAAACTATCGTAATAAGTCTGCATCTTACTGCATCGTACTCACATTTACAAAATTCAAATATGCATCTAAATTACACAAACCAAAGTTTTGTACTGTACCTAAATAAATATAAATGAGTGAAATTTAATTACCAATAGGTATACAATAATAATAATAACGATTTTGAATATTCATGTCAAAAATTAAGGGGATAAGAAACATTTTCTATCTTCCAATGATTAAAATTTCTAATTTGTGAGCTTATGTGGAGCAGGACCAGCATTTAGCCAAGCATGTTTATCATTGATATAATCTTCTAACTTATAATATGCTTGGTTACATAGCGTGCGTTTAATGCATGTTTTAAATTTTTTCTCATTTAGATGGAGAATTTCGAGTGGTATTTTATTATAACATTTTACACAATACCCCATAAAAGAAGTGTGGACTTTTGACAATCTAAAACTTGGTTGATCCAATTTGTTCTTATTTCTGGTATAGTATAACACTTCCCGCTTTAAACCCAAGTTGACACGAAAAGACAGTCGGAGTTATTTGCTCATTGAAAATTGAGTCAAGCTGAGTGCTGGCAATCGATATGTTTCCGTGAAAGCCCTACTAGCCTCGCTTGCCCTCGCTAGTACCTACTGGGTTATTCATCGAAGTCGAGAACGTAATAATCAAGAATTATGGTAAAGAATGAATAGTTTTTACCATTGTTTTCATATGAATGTTTTCTATAAATGTTAGCACGCAGCTAAAGTTTTAGTCAAATAAAGGATTAAATAACGGAACGAGGCTTGGATATCGGTATTTTATTGAACCGTCATCTACTTTATATACTTATCCCAAAAACCATTTTGATTTCGTTCAATGAAACTGGTTTAAAGTGAAAATTCAATTACATCCGACGGACGATTCTATTCAGTTTCAATTAACAGATAAAAAACTGCTCCTCAAAAATATTAAAAACTGGTAGTTTACAACGTTTTGCTCCTCTCATCAAATAAGCCGTAATTTTAATTATTTATCTTTCCCCAGTTCTTAAAGAAGGTTCTAGCAAAATCGATATAAAATGGTTTTTTTAACAGAGGTTAATTATTTTAATTTCTGTATAATAGTCATAAACTAATTGGTAATGATCATCTTAGAAAACACTCGCCGTTTAATAACAAAAACGACTGAAGTTATTTCATACAGTTACACAACCTTCATGGTCAAAGCCACAGAACAACAAAATATCGTACACCTGAATCAGTTATGATTATTTTCGCTCAAGCCCTTCTATTCAAGTTGTTCAATGCAATTTTTAATTTCCCCAGCGCTTGGAAAATGTTTCTATTTTTCCTTTGTTACGATAAACGTGAATACGACCGAGAACACTCTGTTTTTCATTTATAAAATGCTGTAGAAAACAGAAGTATTTTATCTATTTCCCTAATGTAAAACTATTAAATAAATAATTACTTTTGTTTACGTTTGAAACCGGACAAGTACTAATGTGATTTTTTCCATTTATACGTGCTTCCTGAAGATTATCTATTTAACACATCACTGATATCCCACGCCTTGGAAAGCATGTAACGCCATTGGTCCTTGTTGTCTCTAGCGGATCTTTGACAGTGGTTACGGGTAGTCAGAAACCAGAAAGGGGTGCCGTGTAACCTAGTAACTAGGTCGTGGAAATCTGATAGGCAGTCCGGATTCAGGAGAGACTGGAATCCCTAACATAGTTGGGAGAAGACAAGGGAGATTGTAAATTTGTATAGGTTCGTTTCAGAGTTCGAGACTTTTGAAGCCTTGTGGCGGCTTGATGTTGACAAGCCTTTGTAAAATCCACGTAAACGATCAACTACAGTTAAGTTTTTTAACGTCACTGTCAGTTTCTAACCAGACAATCAGTTTTGACTCCTCTTTGATGACATGAAAGCTGTAGTTTTAACATCTATTGGTCAAACAGGGTACATAGGGATAAAGTTTTAAAAGGGATTTTATCATAACGAAGTCAATCAATCGTAAACTACGCTCTAGTAAGAACATAAGAGCCCTTTTCGTCAATAAATAGATTAAAAAGATATAAAACCTTTTCAAAAATTTCGTCCCGGTCCCTCTTGCACCCCTATTCACCCGGTTGTGTACAACTAACAAAAAAAATATGTCATGTTCTTAATTTAAAACGTTTAGGAAAACATAGTAAACCAACCACACCTTGACATTTGCTGAGCGTGCTAAGCCAAGCAGAGGATAAGTAGGGCCTGTCACGCTGGCGTAAAGAATAGAGCTCGCGTGTGTACTTGCCCTTACATCAGTGTGACTAGACTGTCGAGCTATTTTGAGCGCATAACTCACGATATTCTTGACATATGTACTGAGTTTGAAGTATCCTGATCCATACTTATAAGTACTAACATTATAAATGCGAAAGTAACTTTGTCTGTCTGTCTGTCTGTTCTTCACGCCTAAACCACTGAAATGATTTGAATAAAAATTGGTACAGATATAGTCTGGGACCCGAGAAAGGATATAGGATAGTTTTCATCCCGAAAATCCCCCGGGAACGGGGACTATTATTCCACGCGGACGAAGTCGCGGGCAAAAGCTAGTATACATATAATTCCAAGACGTCTCCAATTCACGTACATTGTGATATTTTCTTTACTTGCAGATTATGTAAATGAAAGCGTTTAAGTTATTGATTAAGATGCGTAGTTGCGTCGACCTGTGTGAGCTGCAGACATGCCTTTCATACATTTTTAATAATATGAGCCTGCCAATAAACAAAAATATCTATTAATAAGACACTACACACAACACTCCTTCAATCAAGAACATCTTTTTATTTAACTGTTTTCTTTATATAGAGCTTTTCTTTTTTTTTTATAAATTAGACATTTAATAAAAAATCACCAATCCTTTTTCACTGTCTCAAAAGCCATGAATTCAAAAACCCGAAGCTAAAAAGACCAGTCGTAATGTCGGTAGACATCGAAGGCCTAAATAAATAAAACTTCGATGAATTTAAATGTTTCGAAGTAGTGGTACGAGTTAGTCGTTCCATACTTGAAAGTTAAGCAAAGAAATAAATCTGTTGACTTTAAAAGTCTGAATCGAGAATGAAATATTATGTTAATATGCTTATTTCCATGCATCGTTTACATTTGCATCTCTATCGCTACTCGCTGGCTAAACCCGAGCTAATGCAAAAGTACCTAAATAGGTATTTCATATATTCTACATGGTTTTCGTATTAAAAAGATTTTTGTATGGCAAACTGAAGGCCAACCTGATGTTTAATAGTCACCGCTGACTATAGCAATGCCATAGGCCACACAGATGCTTTGCCATTCCGGAGGCAAAGGTGATATTATTATGCCTCAAGTGCCTGTTCAGAGCTGGAACATAGGAATGGTTTGGTAAAAATAAGTAAGGTTGTTGGTATAGTACTCCATGAGCGGGTTCCTCCACAAAGGCCTCTACTTTGATATTTCTTAAGCGAAATGATTATTTCTGTTGTTTATTCTGTATGTTTCCCATATACTACTGGCAGACAGCTTAATCAAAATTAACCTTTCCATTTTTGTCGTGTCTGTCTATTCGCGATAAACCCAAAAACCACTAAACGAATTACCATTCCATTTCGTCCAATTGATCAATCAAAATTAAAGGCCTAGGTTATAGTAAAGTATAACTAAAAGAACAACTTAAAAGATTTGTAACATCCGTGCAAAGCTGGGGTGGGACGCCAGTTAGAAAATATAATGGCGTACGTTTCACTTGACCTAATCATTAAAATGTAATTAAGGTTAGATACACGTGTATATATGTGCTCCGTGTTATATTAAATGGATATGGTAGTAATATCACTTCGACAAAACGTTTTTGAATAATTAATCTAAGTTCATCAATGTTTACGCTCTTATTAACTTTAAATAAAATAAAATACAGACATTAATGAGATATTTTCAGCCTATTTGTTCAAAAATACACAATGGATTTTTTCGAAAGATATTATGTTCATTGACTTGGAAATTGCAAAGAAATGTTAAAGTATAAGAATACTAGCTGTTTCACGCGGTCTCACCCGCGTAATGACAGGTATTTGGTCAACTGCTCCGCTCCTTTTGATCATAGCTTTATGTTATAATAGCCTATGTTACTCAGGGATAATGTAGCATTCTAATGGTGTCAGTAGTTTTTGAGTTTATTCGTAACAAATATAAATACATATAAATCTTTTCTCTTTATAATATTAGTATAGATTATATACATATACTAGCGACCCGCCCCAGCTTCATGTGTACAATTTTTTGAAAATCCAGGCTTTCTACTTCACTTCACCGCCACACGCTAAATGCAGCGAACATTTACCTCGCCACAATTGTTTACTAAATAAATACAAACAAATAAATAATAAATAAAAATCCTGGGACATCTCACACACGGCCATCTGATTCCAAGCTAAGCAGAGCTTGTGTTATGGTAATCAGACAATTGATATACATACTTAGGTATATAATTTTTAAATATATGTATAATATGACATAAATAACACCCAGACACAGAACAAACAATTATGCTCACCACACAAAGTTTGTCCTGGTGGAAATCGAACCCACGACCTCTGGCTTATCAGTCAGGGTCACTGAACACTAGACCTGGGCCTGTCGATTAAATGTATTGTATATGTCACCGGAAAATAACAAGATCCGTAAGTTTATCAATGTACTAGGAAGTTTATAAACTTTCGTAAGATTCTAAATGGGAGATAAATTGTAATATTTTACGTCCACATTTTCGTTTTATCAATTTCCGACGTCATACCAGGCGTCCGTCACTCGCTCAAGGCCACGCGTTTTATGCCTACCGCTTCGCGTACCGTCGACGGCACAACGAACACCGGGCTGTCGCGCGCCCGGCTGAGTGCTCGCGTGTCACGGGTACAGCGCTGACTATCAAAATGCCGAAACCATTTAATTATTGCGTGATTATTGTGCAATTCTCCTGTTTCCCAATTCTCCTGTTTCTCTTGTGATTATTTATTAAAATTATTGACGCGGTTTTGGATATTTTTTTTTGGTGAGTGGGAAATCATCCAATGACTGCTCCCGTCCTGGGTGCGGCGGGAGGGCGTGTCAGACTCTTACTGACTAAAACCCACTCATGTTCCTTCGATTGCCCTTTATGTTCCAGGGTCACGGTAACCACTATAAACATTCCGCAACCCCGGCAGGCGTTGGCCCTGTTGGGCCCCTTCCTGTGCTGACTCCTTCTCTTTGAGGCGCGCGTGGAACACTAACGCGCCGTCGACGCGGTCCTGGTCCTAGCCGGGCGGCGAGCTACCCATCGCTCGCCATCCGCAGAACCGCGCCTACGGTGGCCGGTAGTCGTCTTGCGACTCTCGACGTCTTCGCCTGGGTCTTAGTCCGGGGCGAGAGGCTCGTCGTTGCCTCTCGCGCGCCGCCGCCTCCTTCACTAGCATAACTGCTTCGCAGAAGAAGGCGACGGCATCCCATTCCGTCTCGCCCCGAAGCATGGCCTGAACCAGCGCCGGGCGCGAGAGGTCACCGCCGCCGATCGCCTCTACGAGGACACGTCGATGGTCCGCCCATGCGCGGCACACCTCCACCGTGTGCTCGACCGTGTCCTCCAGGCGACCGTTACTGCAGTGGTGACACCCAGGCGTCGCTTCCGCCCGAATCCACGGTTTTGGATATTTTCGACACTAAAATATAATAATCGGTAATTCAAGGAACGAAAAATATGCATCAGTCATTTTATTAAACTAAAAAATATTTGATCAACAAATAAAAAAATAATTGTTTTTCTAAAACATTCGTTTTATATCCATTATCATCATATGTATTATAACCCTAGCACATTTGCTGGACGACACGCACACACGTTAGTCGCGCGGCGGGCTAAAGAATCTCAACTCTCTTTGTACGTTCTTATGGTACATTTCTCCTCGCTGCAAACAGCCGGTATTATTATTATAATTTTGTAGGCTATTATAGCGTAGGTATTTTCGTTTTTTGTATTGGAGTAAAGTATCTGTTACGTAGTAACTATTTATTAATCTGTAGTCATACCGTGGCGAACAATGGCGGCCGCGAGGAAGGAGAAGTGACACGTGACAGTCAACCAATCAGATCGCGCGTAGCGTTTGGTTACTGCTTTCTTATTATTTTACGAGTGAGTTCAGTAAGTTTATCAATTTACGAAAATGTGGACGTAAAATATTACAATTTATCTCCCGTTTAGAATCTTACGAAAGTTTATAAACTTCCTAGTAGATTGATAAACTTGCGGATCTTGTTATTTTCCGGTGACATATACACTATACACCTGCAAAAACAAGCACAGATATTCGGGGGCGATATATGTGGCGCGACTATTTTTGAGACACAAATGTATGCCTGGCGTGCGACCTCTTTTATTACCGTAAAATGCTGCAACTTTGCACGGATTTTGACGTTTTTCTTCGATAAATCTTTAATCGTTAAGAAAGTCGTATGTTTTTTCAATTACTGTCCAATATTGGACTTTTAGCTATAGGAATACATTTGCTACTAGTAAAAAAAACACCTATAAAGCACCAAAAAATTGCTTTGAAAACGTAGGCAAAGTTGAGGTAAAAACTACAACATTGCCTGTCATAATATCTTTTTAAATGAATGGGTATTTTGGTAACGGATGTGTAACCCATATTGCCATTAAGTTCTTTTCCACGTCAGACTTCACTGAATCTTGAATAGCACAATTTTTTTTTTTTTACAATGCTAGGCAAAGTTGTGCAGGTTTCCCTAAAACTCCCATACAAAAGTGAGTTCGGTGTAGGGCTGCCCCAAAGGAAATGCAACAATTTTTCTTAACATTCGAATATATTTTTAAGAAATCAAATTTTTGTACTTAAATTCGAATAACATTTTTTCATAGGAAAACAAATATGTAGGTAGGTAATAACATTTAAAAAATAATAATGTTGGTACCTATTACGTATAATAAAAATTACAACAGCAGCCTGCAGAGAGATCAACAAATAGTTAATTTGTTTATCTCTCTGCAGCTCCTTAATTTCTGATGATGATAAATAAAGAAACAATAGTTCTAGCTTCTATAAAACGTTCTTAGATCAATATTACAAAAGAAAACAATTACACAAGCTAAACCACGGTCGATTAAGAGTTTGTTGAAAAAATTAAAAGTGGCAGCCCTAACCCTAGATAATGTTGAGTAAAAATTTGCGAAAATCTGACACAACTTTGCCGACCATGATTTAACGGTTTAAATTAAGATATAATACAGAAAAAACAGTTTAAATACATAAAAGAGCATATTTTCTTTGCTATATAACATATTACGCTAGAAAATAAAGCATAAATACTCACAAAATGAAATTTTCCTGAGAGCCGGTAAAAAGCGAGTATCCGCACTGACATTAAAACTGACACTGACAGTTTGTTAACTAAAATTTGGAGTGACGTATGATCGAATGTTGCCGTACAGATTGCCGACTTGCTTTTAGTAATACCATAGACCATAAAAAACATTTCGCAGCGGTAATAATTAAACTTTTTTGAA
This sequence comes from Athetis lepigone, assembly GCA_033675125.1. Lineage (NCBI taxonomy): Eukaryota > Metazoa > Arthropoda > Insecta > Lepidoptera > Noctuidae > Athetis > Athetis lepigone. The sequence continues at coordinate 6,918,447 of CM066227.1, forward strand.
TTTAGGCAATGTTGAGCTATAAAGGCAATGTTACAGCATTTTACTATTAAATTGAACTATGTCAAAATAACAACCAGGTCATTAAATAAATGTATATGAAATTGTATGTATACTTACGGTCGTCCACGAGTTGTGCGTTTTTAAAAAGATGCTCGTGAATACCAGTGGGCAACAACAATAATACAGCAAAACAATACAAACAGCAAACAATACGACTTTAATATTAATTAACACAATATCTACTACAATACAATTACCAAATTAAGTCTCTGCATCGATCTGTTCCAACTAATCTTTGATACTGTGTTGATTTTGACGGCGATTTCAAACAGCTGAAGTTAGGAGTAACTTCAGGAAATTTTAAAGTAAAGTAAAGTAAAAGTAAAGTAAAATTTATTTGTTTAAACATGGTGTACATACATTGCATGCAAGATAGTAGTGGAGTACAAAAAAAGTTCTAACATGTTCAGTCGCATATAGTGGCGTACAAATTGATGGGAAGAGATGGTCCTAAGCCGTGATAATAATTATTCATCAAAATTACATTTCATAATATTTCATTAAAGATTAGGTATCATTACAATTCAATGTCAATTACATAAATAAAAAAATACAATAGATTACAATATCATGTCAAAAAGAAAAAACATTGTCATCTTAAACCAAAGAAAATTGTCCTCTTTCATAAACTCCGCTATACTGTAATATGCCCTTACAGTTAGTAAATTCTTCAGTTTACTTTTAAGAGAGGTTATATTTAAAGCTTTCCATGTTTTAGGCAATTTATTAAATATGGTCGGAGCCATGCAAAAGATGCTCTTACGCATAAATTTTAATTTAAAATTTTTTATTTTAATTTTAGTTGAGCGAAAAATTAAGAAAATACATAAAACTGTATAAGGACTACGTCAGCGAAGGCGTAGGCATAATAGTCATCATCATCATCATCAGAAAAAAAATCGTTGTAATAATATCTAAAAAGCTGTAATCACTTTAGTCGAAATTATAGATTTTCCATAACAATTTTATTTCAATGCCTTTGAGCAAACTAATTCTGTCGTTCAACTCCCCTTTGGGTTACAAAAACTTAATAAAGACAATTTATATGCTAAACTTGGAATATTTGAACAAGGTCAATGTTTTCTTCTTCTTAGTCGATTTTACGACCAGAACCTTATTGTTCCGCTTTAGCTTATTTCTTTTTTAAACTTTCTTCGAAAGTGGTGAGATTGTTATCCTAATGCCTCTAATGGTCCATATTTTTTTAGATCTGACAGTCAGCCTCATAGCTATTTAACCGGCTGAACTCAGAAGCCGCGGTTATGATTGTGATTTTGAAAAAAGCGTAGCAGTTACGAATACTTCATTGTACAAAAGGCAAGATACAAATTCAAATTATTTAGTTCAAATGGACCATGCCAGTCCAATCCTCACAAGGAACCCCAAATCTACTTGATACAATCTCAACGCGCCCTACATTATACGATAGTGTCAGACCAGAATTATTCTCCACATTAAACAGTTGCAGGAACTTTAAACACGTGTATACTTGTCACATCCCTTTACGTCCCATTTTCCCGTTTCATAGAAATTCACGTTTAAGATAAGAACATTACCTCGGGCTGTGTGCGAAGGTACACCCAACGGAATCTCTTTGCTATATCATTAGTTACAAGTACGAATTTATTTATTATTATTTTGTATAAATGTTAGTGTTTGTGTGGTTTGATGTAGAAGAGAAATAGGGTCTAATGATTTACATAAAATAGCTTGGTAAGTGCTACTGGTTAATTTTCATGCCGTGTACGATATTAATCTTAGAAAGTGTTAGATATGGTTTACTCTCGCTGCATAAATTAGTATTTAACTCAGACTACACGTCTGGGTTTCCGGGGCGTTATCTTTTAGTTAAAATTAAAAGATTTCTAATTAGGAGAATTTGTATGATTCCCATGCTGTTGTTGCCAACGTGCAACGACTAATTAAATTGGAGGTTAACAATTAGTCGATAACTTTAAACTGGTTTTAGCTACAGCCTTCAGGGGAAATTCACGATATAGCAAATAATCACTATGTTTAAAGAGAAAAGCAAAAAAACCGCAGAAACTTTATCATGAACTTTGCATAGTGATTTTTAGAAATTCAACTCCTATCGGTATGAATTAAGGGGTAAGAGTTTGCATGAACTAGCACGTTAAATGGAACAAAAATTAATTATGAGTGAAACATAATTTATAATGACCTTCACGTTTCATGAACATATTTCATGAAACGTGAAGGGGTCTACTATAAAATAACATTTTGAGGATTATACTTTAAACTTTTGCGTTGCACCTGCCAAAACGTCAAGCATAAAACCAAAAAGGTACGTGCGCGTTAAATCCCGTTTTACAGTAACGTATTGAGGATTTCTGGAACAAAATGGATGTCTATTAATTGTCTATACATTCTATAATAACCACTATGAAGCTTTGTACAGTCATCTGGTGTCTCCTTATAGGCTATGAGATACAAATTATAAAATAGAGGTGTTCCCAGGCTCGCTCTGACAAAAATATCGTACACTAAACTTGTTGTCTCCTAAATAAAGTACGAAGGTAATAAGGTCGCTAGTTATTTGCATCAGAAGTCTTTCCGATGCAATGAGCAAAATCTCAAAGGCTTACATCAAACGACAATTTTTAATATCTACCGCATTACTGTTTCAATTGCAAAACCATTCTTCAGATTGTATATTTTTTCTTTTATTGCAAGAATAGTTTGTAGCTGAACCTTGTCTAGTGGACTTTTAAAATAGTACAGGTAATACATACAAGGCCGGGCTCAAAGGGGAAGGTCAGATGTCAGGGGTCTTGACCAGTCCTAGCAGAGTCTCGTTCGATCATTGATCATTTTGTTATCGAATTACCAGCCGTATTTGACTGACTACTACGTAACCCCTTTGACCAGGAGGCTGGGTCCGCTCTTTAATACATACTAATATTATAAATGGGAAAGTGTGTCTGTCTGTCTGTCTGTCTGTATGTTTGTCTTTCTTTCACGGCAAAACGGAGCGACGAATTGACGTGATTTTTTAAGTGGAGATAATTGAAGGGATGGAGAGTAACATAGGCTACTTTTTGTCTCTTTTTAACGCGAGCGAAGCCGCGGGCAAAAGCTAGTACATAGTAAATGTAGAAGTCCTGTTAAGACAAACCACGTGTGGAATTACCGACCCGACTATGTCTTATGTGCTGGAGTGTACTCATTGTCCAATCACTTTCACCTATGATTATCTTAACAACGCTACAATTCTAACAATTCTAATTTAGTTAAACCTCCCCAGCAGATGTCGATGAAACCAGAACCCGACATTAGTTATTGAGGCGACAAAAACCTTCAACAAAATGTATCTTATTTCCGGAGTAATTGTTATTTTTTTAGATATGTGTAACGGTGAAGAATTTGACACTATTATTATTATAAGTTTTATGTATTGCAATCAATACGGATGTATTGACTGGATGGTAATCTCAAAATTAGCTTATTGAACTATTTTGATTCAGAGATTGTGATCGGCTCTACTTAGCAGATAAGCTAAGTAGAGCCCCGTTCTATTTATAATTGACAGTAATATAAATAAATTCGTCTTTCTTCATCGTCAGAAAAAAATGTGTAGTCCAAAAATATACTTATCATGAAGAGCCTTATTGTTTATTTTGTCAGAGACATTTCTTGCTAAAGCGGAACGTTGTTATTAGCTACTTGTTATTTCATGTTCTTTATAATATTTCCAGATTATTAGTCTGTAAGCTTTTTGCAAAATTTAATTTACCAATTGGTATCCATTTATAAGTGGAATAAGATAATAATACGTTTTACTGATAGTATTTAAATCAAAATTTTAAGTGAATGAATACAAAGTCAATGTTAAACCATTTACACTGTTATTTCAATTCAAGAAGTAGGTATGTAAAAAGTTAAAGCTATATGCTCGTTGTAAAACAAATACAAATACAAACTGTAGGTCCAACACAAAACTGTAGGTCCTATACAAAAGAATAGCAAGAAACTTCATAAACAATTTTTTAAAATCAATAGGGTGATAAAAAAATGTTATTTTATATTTATTATTGTTGAATTTAGTTACTGACAACATGAAAATAAATATATACGTGCACGTTAGTCGTTAGCAGGAGCTAATAGCAAATAATTGAACCCTAATGAGGTTAACTTACAACTAGGTACTTGTGTAAAATAAATACAAACCACATTACCGGTACAGTTGCCTATCGTTTAACTATATGTCCATTGCACATGACATGCAATATTGCAATCATGCTCGAAGTTTATAGTGTTATTGTACTAAATCGTATTAGTGGGTAGGCTACGGTTTACAAAGTGGTGGGGCAACGTAATGTTGCATTCATGTTGCGTTGCGGTGCTACGACCCGGGATGTTACAATTTATTGTAATGGCGACGAACGTGAAACGTTGCACGTTACAAGTTACTGAGCTGCTATGGGCTGAGTTGTTGCTATTGGCGGTTCAGCTGTGACACGTCTTTTAGGTGCGTTCTATTTATTCGATATCTAATTGTTTAAAGTACTACTATAGTTCAATTTCGCCTATTTCCTCTTCTTTTCATGTCAACATGAATGACCAGTTCTTTATATAAAATGAGGCTTAATAAATGTACCTACCATTGCTCCGGAAACCATTACTTGCAATCATATCCATTTCGACGTGAAACATACCCAACGTGGTTTCCTACCCAAAAAAAACATTATGTTACGCAATCACAACGTATGTTTAAAAATGTAAGCACCACCAATAACTATACTACGAGCCATTTTATTATATCATTGCCAAGATTTCTTCCACGGAACATTTCAATGGGGCCAGCGCTGCAGTTACATTCTCCTACCCTCATTAAGAGAACGATAACGGGTCAATAGAACCTTCATGAAGGCCACATCATAATCACAACGTTAATGTAAACTCCACTCTTAAATACTAGTTAATTATCCCTAATGACGCGATTGAGCCCTTAAGATTTGCGTGCAGACAACAACAGGAGCTCGTTACCTTGATTATTCCCCAACACGCGTAATAGATTGTTTTTACAGCGGCTTTAAAAGCGGAATTAACATGAGCTTAAAGCGCTACAGCGCTACGCTTTACGAAGCGGCCGGGAAACGGTGCTCAGTAATAAATGAAGGTGTCCCGGATTGTAATTACTGCGTGCTTCTTTGATATATTTCTAATTAAGTTTATAAATCTCAATTTATAAGCCTCTTCAGTTCAGGAGAGTGGCTGGTGTTTTAATATGTGAATGTTGCTTGGCAACATTTGTACAACTAAGTTAAAGCAAGCAAATTCTAAGTTATGTATATTTATAATATATGTTCGGCCTGAATTCTTGAAAAAAAAATTGTTAAGGTATGTAAGTATAATATCTAGTTTGGGCGTTGTGCCATTTTCTGGTGACCTATATCACAAAACGAAATAGTTTAAAATTACAAAGATTAGTAAGATTAGTAGCGTTTCTAATTCTCAATTTGTTAGTAGGCCTACACAAATGTTAAATCTAAAATGATTTGAAAATTCACAAAGGGCAGGAAATTAATATCCTACTAAGGTATAGAAGGAATGTATGGAATTAATTTCCTTTGAGTTACGGAGATTTTTCCTGTTATTCTTACTATCCATACTAATATTATAAATGGGAAAGTGTGTCTGTCTGTCTGTCTGTCTGTCTGTCTGTCTGTCTGTCTGTTTGCCTTTCTTTCACGGCAAAACGGAGCGACGGATTGACGTGATTTTTTAAGTGGAGATAGTTGAAGGGATGGAGAGTAACATAGGCTACTTTTTGTCTCTTTCTAACGCGAGCGAAGCCGCGGGCAGAAGCTAGTCTATTATAATATATTGAAGATGTAGTAGGGATTTTGTTCGCTGATCTGAAACTACTAGTCGCATTGGAAAGATTGTGTCTATCTATGATAGGCTTACTTATGAAGAATTGTAAAAGTTATAAAACATCAAACTACAAGGGTGTACGGACATAAGCCATTCCTTCCCACTATCCTTTTTCCTGAATGATACCGAATTCAAATTACGCGCCACGACAGGTTTCTACTTTATTCGCATGCGAACGACAACTGAACGTTCGCTCACTCTCTTGTTCGCTTAACACAAAACCGCGCGGACGCGAGCCGTATATGTCTCTGCGTTAAAATTATGAATTAGCGACACCAATCTGTTAAGTGCACTCAAAAAGACAATATTCCTAACCACTGTGTGCCGGGTTTATCAAAGACTGATCAGTGCCTGAAGAAAGAAGTGCAGCTGTTAGTGAGTACTCCGCTGGCCCGCCGGCAACGTGCCCCGTCGTTGGTGAAGTTCCCTACCTGTCCACTCCAGTCTTTCCAGGTGAGTGTCCGTCTTTTAGACCCACGGAGGTCACAGGGTTTCAAAGGGGTATTGAGCGAGGAGTGCAATAATATTTCCTGGGTCCCCTCCATTTTTTATTACTTATAACGTCGCCAAATGGAGTACTTATGAAGCTTTACACTTCTTAACGTTCTTATTACAATAGCCTTAGAAGGTGAGGAACTTGTGCTTTGGACTGTACTTATTATTCATACTTTTTCTTATACTTAGGCAATAAACACTTGCCCCGACCGGCCAGTTGGAAAGCCAAGGATTGCAGAAGTCGCGTCAGTTGCTGGGATCGTCGTAGATGTAAGAAGGAACACCGGGGTGGTTTTCAGTCAGTCTGACAGACCCCAAGGCGGAGGACATCCATGAGGATTTTCCCAAAGTTGCGGAATGTTTATAATAGTTACCGTGACCCTGGAACATAAAGGGCAATCGAAGGAACATGAGTGGGTTTTAGTCAGTAAAAGTCTGACACGCCCTCCCGCCACACCCAGGACGGGAGCAGTCATTTGATGATTCCCCACTCACCAAAAAAAAAAAAGATTTTTTCCAAAAAAAGGCGGGCAATTGGCGACGCCTTTGTCACGCTACTACCCACGAGCGAAGTACTAACCAAAGACGCAAGTGAAACCGCGAGGGACAGCTAGTTTCGTACATTTGATAACTTGAGCTACGTCTTTTAACAGCCTCTCGAATGGTAATTTTCTAGTATAATATTAACTTTGATGTTTCAACGGAACTCCAACAATTTCCAAGGATACGAAATGGTTTTAGTGTTGGTTTAATAAAAGGGAACGTTAGAGTAAACTACTTTATAATAACTACGTGCTGGATAGTAGTTAAGTAATCTGAGTCTTACGTAGGCGGAATCCAATATCTAGCAACGATCAACTTATAAAGTGAAGCAGATAAAAGGAATATCTTGTGATAAAAAGTTTAAGTATATTTAGTCATATTAAATGTATTATTGACGGCACGCTTGACGCCGTTCGATACTGCGCTATTTGTCGTGGGTGCCGTGCGGGATAAAAATAATGATTTTGTATGACCTGCAAGTTTTAGTTCCAAGTTTGGTTGTTTGTATGGCTGAGTGTATGTTTGTAAGGGCACGTTGTTTATCCAGGAGATTGTCTTAGATTGTGTTATATTTAAAAAAAGGAATAAACATAATGCCGGTGGCACAATGAGCTATTACAATTTTTTTCACATAGTGTATAAAAACCAACAAAATAAAGTATTTGCAATTTTTATTATATCAGTTAAAAGCCTACACTACAGCTAGATTACAAAGTTATTTGTATAAAGGTCCCCAGGCCACTGTTATTTCTAGCTTTGTTTGGAAACTTTACAGAGTGTTTCCTAAATTTGATTATGCCCTGGCTTAGTTATTTTAATGTTCCAACAATACGACCTAACACAAACTCTTAATTTTTCCTACATGCACTCTAAACTTTATGCCCAACTTCAAATGATTCAAAGATAACATGGTATTATTTATAACTAGCTTTTGCCCGCGGCTTCGCTCGCGTTAGAAAGGACAAAAAGTAGCCTATGTTACTCTCCATCCCTTCAACTATCTCCACTCAAAAAATCACGTCAATTCATCGCTCCGTTTTGCCGTGAAAGAAAGACAAACAGACAGACAGACAGACACACTTTCCCATTTATAATATTACTAGCTTTTGCCCGCGGCTTCGCTCGCGTTAGAAAGAGACAAAAAGTAGCCTATGTTACTCTCCATCCCTTCAACTATCTACACTTAAAAAATCACGTCAATTCGTCGCTCCGTTTTGCCGTGAAAGAAAGACAAACATACAGACAGACAAACAGACAGACACACTTTCCCATTTATAATATTAGTATGGATTGATTTTATTATATAATGATTTTATTATATGTATTGATGTATTGATTAAATAATGGTGCTTTTAATATTTTTTTTGTTTTTGTATGGCCATCCTGGACTTTTTTTTTAAAACTAAAAGCCCATTTCATAACATTTCCTTTCAACGATCTTTTCTTCAAAAGTTAGGTGACAGGACAATGACAGTATTGCCAGATTACTAAACAACTATTAGGCCACTCATATACACGTGAATCTAGATTGTGATAATGTGGGGGGGGGGGGAATCGATACAAATCTTTTATGAATAAAGGTGATATGGTTTAAATAAATGTTGTTTACATTAATAGGTAAGTGATATCAACGTGTTTGTTAATATATAACAATAACTAACTAAATACATTAAACTTGGAGGGTTTATTCTTTGTGAAGAATATAAAAAATAGCCCTAAAGGGTTAAAATAGTAGGTAGAAGTTCGACATCCACGCGGGCGAAGCCGCGGGCGAAGGCTAGTAAATATTTTAAATCTAGATATTTTTTTTATCTTAATATTATTTTTGTACGTTGGAAATAAGAAAAGCTGTTACAGTATTATTTTTTACAGCATATTACACGCCTTTTTGTTATTTCAAACCGTATTAAATGGCTTTTATTTGCATGATTTGGATTTATGAAAATGATTCCATTCGTATTTTGAAAACAATTAAACATTACTTATTTGTGTCAGGTTTGACGGGTTGTAACGCCTCTATGGTTGTAACTGTTTTGACACTTGATTTGCCGGTTACTATGACAACGACATCCAACAGAACATGGACAACTTTTATATAGGAAAATGTAAATGTTGTTTTACTCTATCTTTCTCGCAATTTTAGAGACAAAAAGTAGCCTATGTTACTCTCCATCCCTTCAACTATCTCCATTTAAAAAATCACGTCAATCCGTCGCTCCGTTTTGCCGTGAAAGAAAGACAAACAGACAGACAGACAGACAGACACACTTTCCCATTTATAATATTAGTATGGATAGAATGGATATTTTACCCGAGTGAATGTCGATACTTTCATCCTACCTCCTGTTTACAAAGAACACACCCTGTAAGTTTCAAATCTGTAGGAGCCAGTGGTTTGGGCTGAGCGTTAATGTGAAGAAAATAAAATATCCTCATAGTGCATAAAAAGGCAGCACATTAAATATTATTAACTTAACTGACTGACATTTTATATTTAAAGAAACGGGCTTTTATGGTGAATCAACCCACAGCCACAGTCAAAAACACTACTAAAATTAGAAATGTGAATTAATCACATTGTTTTTTTATAACGTTGAGGCAAGCTAAGAAGCGATTAACGGAAATTAAACTCTTGTAAAATAGATAATGAAAGTATAAATGAAATTGGTCAGGCAAAGTCACGGCCACTAAAAGCATAGCCAGACAAAAATATCGCTATTCAAATACCTTTGCGAAACAATTTTACGTGCCAACGGTAAATTTTTAAAACGAATAGCTCCGGCGAGACTCTTTGATTCAATAAAATACAAAAAATATTCTCATCCAGCTTTTATAGACGTGCAAATGGTTCAATATTTCGTTTTTGAGTTATTTATTAGTTCAGTTAGGCGTATTTAGGTGCTTTATTTGTTTAGAAACACATCATGTTATAATACTACCATATGTCAAATTTCTTTTATAGATTTCAACCTTATCTCTAAAGAATTAGAGTTAAGATTGATTGGGAAAATTTTACAGATTCGAGTAGCTTGATCTGTGGTGTCTGTACAAAATAGATAAAAGTATAAGGCAAGAAACATCATCGTCTAAGTTCTGAGATAAAAGTACTGTAAATGTATGGCCCAAAAAGACGTGTAGCAACACTTGCTGCCAACCCGCTTGCCATTACTTGTGAACTCTTAGAAAAAAAACTTTCAAGCACAACAATTTAGAACTCGTTAAAACTTTCCACCTCAACTCAATTTGAATCGGAAACAAAATACCAAACATTTCAACAATAAAAAAGTCTTATTTATATCGTAACAGTCACAAAACTTTATGCTACAGTTCGATTGCTATTATAAATAAATAATATCTATATCGGTACGGACGGACATAGCCAGAGGCAATACGTAGGTCATAAATAAACCCATTGAGCGGGCACTGGACACGTATCAATGTTGGCGTTCAGTTTTCATATTCATAAAAGAAAATATTTGCATTGGCAACATTGGTAACGAATGTGGCGACGTGACGCTGAATATTGTGAATTCGATCATTTCAACCAGTATGTTGGTAAAGCTGCACGGAATACATTGAGTGCAATGTATTCCTTGCAGCTTTCAAGTACACCTGACCTCTATAGTGATAGAGGTCAGGTGTACTTACTGAAAATGCATTTTTACACTTTCATCTCTTTTTAACCCCCGACGCAAAAACGACGGGGTGTTATAAGTTTGACCTGTCTGTGTGTAAATGTGTATGTGTCTGTCTGTGGCATCGTAGCTCCCAAACGGATGATCCGATTTTAATGCGGTTTTTTTGTCGAGAGTGTTCTTAGCTATGTTTGGTGGAAATCGGTTCATGTCTTCAAGGTCATCAGGTCGTTTGTTAGGTGTGATAGGAATGTTACACGCTCAGTATGTTTGCTTTTTACAGGGTTAATCATTTTTAACCTTTTGTCATAATAACTGCGTACTTTTTTTTGGTCGGGGGTTTTTATAATTTTGAATATAATTTTTATTTAAACAAATTAAGTTAGTAGTTTAGTAAGCTTGCCACGAAGCAACCGAAAGTTACAGAACTACATAGGGTAGTCCCTTCCCTACGTAGTTGATGAAAATAAAGTTTCACAACCACGTAGCAACCACATGAAACCACACAGCTACGTAGCTTTAAGCTTCTGAAGTAGGTGGGGGACCTTGAGCTGGAAATTGAAAGGAGGCGCACAAGTAAGGTATTTAAACGAATAGACTCGATAAATATCCTAATTCACTGCTAAACCAAAACAATAAACATCAACATTCAAATACAACCAACGCCATCTAGTATCAAAGAGCCAAAACACCACCGCTACTTTTGAAAGAAGATATCCATAAACTTTTTATCGAGTTTAAGACGCTACTACACACTAGAGGGTGCTTCTTTCAATAATCTCCAAAAATGGCAGTTTTGTGTGCAGGTTGTCTGCAAGATTTGCCTAACTTAGAAAACCTTGCTTGTTATCTATGTAAGGATAAATATGACCTACAGTGCGCAGGCATATGTGCAAATGTTTTTTATAGCATGTCCCTAGAACAAAAGAATTTATGGACATGTCAGACATGCCGATGTAAGGTTCCAAAAACCGGCAACATAAACACACCTATACGGCAGCAAGAACATAAATTGACTCAACCATTGCACCACCCCACATACGAAACAAATACACCTGATATTAACGTCACTATTAGAAAAAAGGCGAACAACACCAACACGACACTATCCGAAGACCTGAGCTTTCTCGGCGATACATTATGCTCAGAAGATAAGGAAAGCCATACTCCATCTAATCTTTTATTACAAAACTTGAGTGAATTGATAATGCAACGCTTAAAGGACAATAATAAATATATAATTTCGGAAATAAAAAATACAATTGAAGACGAAATAAAAAAAGCGATTTCTAAACTAAAAGAAGAACTTGAGGGAAGAACAAATATTTTATTTATACAAAACGATGAAAAAACTCGGGAAATAAACAACATTAACAAAAAAATTGAAGCCTTAAACAAACAAAACGAAATCTTAAAAGAAGAAATTAAACAATTAAAAGCCCTGAAAACCACTCCAGCATCCAAATATATAGAACACAATTCGAAGAAAATTGTAGTTTATGGCTTCTCTGAGTACTACAAGGAACCTGAGTGGGAACTACACAACAGATTGATAGACATGTTTCATGAAATACTTCATGTTGACCTGACGGGCTACATAGAAGAAATTTATAGAATAGGAAGAAATAATAATAATAATAAAAACCGCCCTCTGGTAATTGAGCTCCTGAGTAAAAGAATGGCCAAGTACATAACAGAAAACAGTAACTGTTTCCAAGGAACCGGGATATTTGTAACTGAATTCTTAAATGAAAACGCACTAAAATATAGAAACTTACTACGCGAACATATGATGAAAGCACGAAAAAATGGCCAATATGCAATAATTCGAAACAACAAATTATATATAGATGGCAAACATGTATCAGTGAACGAAGAAGCCGCGACAGTACCAACAGCATATCAAACTAACACATTAATAAACCTACCGAACAAAACTAACGAACAAACCAAGAACAAATACAGTATGTTAGACATAACACATAATAACGAAAATATTCCAAACGATACATTTCGGAACTACAGAACAACAATTTAAAATAATCTATCAGAACATACAGAGCATAAATAACAAAAAACATCTACTTGAGGCTTTTATTGATGAAAACCCGGCATACAACGTTATATGTTTAACTGAGACGTGGTTGTCACTAAAGAAAATAGAAAACCTACACTTCAGCGGCTACACAACTGCAGCATACTACTGCCGACGCACTCGAGGAGGCGGCGGGGTCTGCATATTAATACAAGAACATATAGAATTTAAGGAAATATGTGATATTAGAGATATGTCTTTGGAATATTGTGTAGAAATATGTGCAATAGAACTGCCAAAACCAAAAATATTAATAGTTACTATTTATTGGAACAGAAAAGAGGAAGAAATATTTATGTGTCAAATAAAAGAAATGATGTATTATATAAATAATAAATATCTTAAGTATAGTGTTGTAATAGGTGGAGACTTAAATATCAATATTTTAGATAGCAATTTAAAAAATAATTTATTTTTAGATTTCATGTTAGAACACAAATTTGAACAACATATAAAACAGCCTACACGTATTACTACATCTACATCTACATGCCTAGATTTAATATTTACAAATTTTAATTTAAATAATAACTACACTACTGTTGAAGAACTGGGTTTCTCGGACCACAGTGCCACAATACTACACATGACACTTAAAAACACAACTAGCAATAAACAAATAATATGGTACACAAAAAAAAGGCTATTTAATCAAGAGAATATCAAAAAATTTAAATTAGAAATAGGAAAATATAATTGGCAGGATATAATATCAGCTAATAAAAATATAGATGATAATTACACTGATTTTAAAAACATCTTACAAAACACTTTGAATTCATGTATCCCTGTACAAAAAATTAAATTAAAATCAAAATTTAAAAAATATTGGCTTACAAGAGGCATTAAATTAGCTTGTAAAAATAAAAGACTCCTAAAGATCCTAACACAAAAAACAAACGAACCCATTTTGACACGGTACTACAAACAATACGAAAAAATTCTCAAAAAATCAGTAAATACAGCTAAAAAATTACAATATATAAACAAAATAAACAAATCATCAAATAAAGTAAAAACAATGTGGAGCATAATAAATGAAAGAACAAACAAAATTGTAAAAAGAGAAAAATATAATTTGAAATTAAATGTAAATAATGATATAGTTACTGAACCAAAGCACATAGCAAACATTTTTAATGACTATTTTGCCTCTATCGGAGAAAAAACTACTGTTACTGGTGGTACCGAACCAAAGGGAGCTCCTGTGGTCCATTTAACAGAAAATAGCATGTTTCTCAGCCCAGTCGATGGGTATGAAGTAAACCGTATAATTAAAAACTTGCGAAACAAAAAAAGTTTTGGCATTGACGAACTGCCTCCATTCCTCCTTAAATATTGTGCAGATGAACTTACACTACCGTTTTACTTATTGATCAACCAGTCATTTGAAGAAGGAACATTCCCTAAACAACTTAAAATAGCTCTAATAAAACCTATCCATAAGAAAAGTGCAAAAACAGACCCCAGTAACTACCGCCCCATTGCGTTACTACCAACGGCGTCTAAAATATTTGAGAAGGCGATGTGCAACCGTGTATACTCCTTTTGTGAAAAATTCAAAATATTAGACGACTGTCAAAATGGTTTTCGCAGAAATAGATCCACAACTTTAGCAGTGTATAAATATATACAAGAAGCCTTAAATATTATAAATAATAAAAACTACGCTATAGGTATACTATTGGATATGACCAAAGCCTATGATAAGGTGCAATTTGGAATTCTTTTAAATAAACTACATGGGATCGGAATTCGGGGAAACGCTTATAAATGGTTTGAATCATACCTTAAAGATAGAGAACAGATTGTAGAGATAGAATATTTCAATTCAAAAACCAAAGAAATATTACAGATAAGATCCAATAGTAAAGGTATAAATGCGTCAATCCCTCAAGGGAGCGTCATTGGGTGCCTCTTGTTCCTCATTTATATAAACGACCTTCCTAAAACAATAAACGGACCGTGTGTGCTATTCGCAGACGACGTCTCTATACTCACCTCTTGCCAAATTAATGAAAATATAAATGAGAAACTCGATCACCTCCTTTCAACAGCGATCAATTGGATGGATAACCATAATCTGGAAATAAATTTTACTAAAACCAAAATAATCACCTTTCACCCATATCAAAAAGTCCCAATAAATATTAGCTACAGTTACAATAACACGGAATTAGAACAGGTTAACGATTTCACTCTCTTAGGATTGTCAATAGATAGACATGTCAACTGGAAATCTCACATCCAAAAAATTAGGGCAAAATTATCAAAATTCTCCTACGCCTTACGCGAAATTAAAAAAACCACCACCTTACAAACGGCTCTCGTCACCTATTATGCATATGCCCAAGCGTGGCTGAGCTACGGCATCATATTATGGGGGAACAGCACCGACTCACACACCATATTTACTCTACAAAAGAAACTGATCCGAATAATAACCAATATAGACCAAACAGACAGTTGTAAACCACAATTTCAAAAACACAACATACTTACATTACCCTGTTTGTACATTCTAGAAATTTGCAAATTCGTACGAAAATACCCAGAATTGTATACCACCCGCGAAGATATTCAAAATAAATATAGCTTTCGACACAAAAACAGATTAAATTTACCTACATCTCGACTAAAAATACACTCTTCCGGCCCGTTAGTTAGCTCTATAAAAATTTACAATAAATTACCAAAAGTTATAAAAGACGAACCTAAAACTACAATATTTTTAAGCAAATTGAGAATCTTTCTAAATTCTAAATGCTACTACACAATAAAAGAATATATGGACGACAAAACAATATCATAAAATAATACAACATAAACACACACACGCATCACACATACATACCTACACATACGCACACACACAATAACCTTGCACTAAGATATATGTATAAGTAATATTGAAATTGTATAAGTGGATATGAGTAAGTAGGTAGTAATAGTATTTATTTGTTAAATTGTATAAGTTACTTAATTAAGCAGCCCTCTTCATCTTTTAATTATTGCTGTGCCCTACAGGGTCCATATTGACACTAATTGTATTATCATCTACCAACTTGATGTACCTAACATATGGATGCAATAAAGATATTGAGTATTGAGTATATAGGTAGGGACCACATGAATTTCTAAAACCACGTTATGACCATACTAAGCAACGGCACTACGTAGGGACTATACGACGATCCTCAACGAGGGACCACAAAGCACGAATCATCCACATCGAGCTTCTTAACTTTACTTAGTAACCACATGAAATGTAAACTATGTCACTACCACATGGGATACAAATAAAGAGCCTTCGCAAAACTGCGTGGGCGCAAGCCTAATTAAGTAGAAAAACACTAAAATCCCACTAGACTCGCAACTTTATCGATGAGCCGTGTAGACATTACAACCGATACAAGTATTAAACGACGATGCTTATGTAGGTCACCCGAAAAGTAAACAATTTCGTTAAATTAAAAACAAATGTACCCTACACCCTTGACTATTTATTCCGAACGGTTGACCACCTCAACATAAAGAAATATTTGCGAAGATCCTTCGATTTTCACTCGATTAAACAAGAGATTGCGTATGGAAATACTATACATTCTAACCATGTAAAACCACAGATTAATAAATAGTTACTACGTAACAGATACTTCACTCCAATACAAAAACTAAAATACCTACGCTATAATAGCCTACAAAATCATAATAATAATACCAGTTGTTTGCAGCAAGGAGAAATGTACCATAAATACGCACACAGAGAGTTGAGATTCTTTTGCCCGCCGCGCGACTTACGTGTGTGCGTGTCGTCCAGCAAATCTGCTAGGGTTATACGTATGATGATAATGGTAATAAAACGAATGTTTTAGAAAAACAATTATTTTTTTATTTATTGATCAAATATTTTTTAGTTTCATAAAATGACTGATGCATATTTTTCGTTCCTTGAATTCCCGACTTATATATTTTAGTGTCGAAAATATCCAAAACCGCGTGAATAATTTTAATAAATAATCAAAAGGGAAACAGGAGAATTAGGAAACAGGGGAATTGGACAATAATCACGCTATAATTACGTGGTTTCGGCATTTTGATAGTCAGCGCTGTACCCGTGACGCGCGAGCACTCAGCCGGGCGCGCGACAGCCCGGTGTTCGTTGTATCGTCGACGATACGCGAAGCGGTAGGCATAAAACGCGTGGCCTTGAGCGAGTGACGGACGCCTGGTAAAACTTTACCAAAACGCCTTAAAGTAATAAGAGCGTTCAACAACCCTTACGCTAAATGATTACAAGATGGCGGCTGACTGCGGCATTTGAGTCGTTAAATATTAAAAAGATACAACCAACTACTGTATCGCAGAGAAACCCAAATTTCCCTTCCCGTTTAAAAACTGGCCTACTTTTTTTACAACCTAAAAACATGATAATGTAAACAAAGGACTTTTAGAATAAAACAAACCCCGACCTCGTTTGACTTTTTAAACAATAAGTTATTACTTTTAATATTATTATTTTATATCCGCTACGAAAATGGACGGTTGTCGATAGAACCGTTTTGATTGGGGCTTTTGTCAGAAAGATATAAAAAAGTGAGCACGAAAATAATATTTATCTTGGAAATAAAAAAATTGGATACCGTGTAGAAATTTTTACTCGGCCCGCGGCATTTTTTGTTTATAGAAATTGTTTCTTTCTACCTTATCGATAAGAACCTTAAAATACAAAAAGATTTTTGCTCAAAAACCAAATTATATTGTAACAACTTACAACCGAAAGCAATCACTTTTTCCATCCGCCATTCTAAATTAACCCGGAACCTTATTAACCGTGCAAAACTTTTTCTTAAACTTCAAAGGTTCCCTTTAATATGTCGAAATTGAATTGAAAGCATTCTGGGAAAATATTTACGGCTTCAGCAGCATGTAAACTGATATCCGATCCGATTTCAATATTTTCATAGCTTGCCAGCGCAGCAACACTTAAACGAAAATCTGTATCCCTGACTGTCAATTTTTGTAAGACCCAAAGAAATGCAAGAAAATATATTGGGGTGTGTATGAGGCCCTTATCGTGACCCAACATTGACCGTCGCGAAAACGGTTTAAAACACGTCGATCGCACCCTTTTCCCATACCATAACAATGTTTTCAACCGCGTCGATTAACGCGAGGGCCAAGCACCCTTTGCACAAGTTCGGTCCCATGAAATTATAGTCCTTTTGAAAGGAATACTGAAATTGACAGCACAAGATAAATTGACCATTCGGTGTCGATTTCTCATAATGAGATAGGAAATCATTTTTCCAAAAGTGTCACGAAAATTATACGAAAAGGTAACGGAAAATCAATTATACGTGAAATGAAGTTGAATTATACATTCCAGTGTTACCGAAAATGTCGTTGGCGTGGCTGGCTATTCAGGGCACATAATTACTTCCACCATTACTCTTTATCTCGGTGAGATCAGAAAGTCGTTTATCACGGAGCCAATGTGCGCGCTCCTGTCGATCACAAACTTATTGTACCAACTTTTTTATCGCTTGCAGTCATTTGATACTGGCCGAGTTTTGAAAGAGATTTTTCATTAAATACTCGGTCGTTATGCTCTATATAATATTTCTTTATATGGGTTAAGTAGAACGCGGGAGTAAGATGTCACTAATGACTACGTTTCTATAGAGAAACTTATGAGGGTTCTGCCCCAATCCCTTTGACAGATCAGTGATTAGAATAACTTATGTTAAGGGAAACAAATCTGCAGCTGCCATCCTCCTTTTAGGCTATTTTTACGTAATAATACCACAGATTAATAAATAGTTACATAATACGTAATAATTGCTTTTAAGCGATAAGGCCGCTTATTGTACTCTTATAATATTTGTTTGTGTTGTCCTTTACTGTTTTTGTACAATAAAGAATTTTCTATCTATCTATCTAATAATAAGAAAATTTCGAAGGTTATCCAGTAATTGGGTTGTGTTGTGGAGGTCTGATAGGCGGTTGCTTCATAATTTATATTATAAAGCTACTGGTATTCAGTTAACATAGTTGGGAAAAAGCTAGGGAGTTGATAAACTAAGAAAACATTTGCTTAAGTTGATTGTACTGACATCGCCGAACTCGTCAAATCAAACAACTATGTAGAATAACTCGTATTTACCTGCAGTTATTAATGAACCTTTACAAAACCTAACCCTGACATTACTACTAGAGAAAAATAAGATACAATTTATATTTGAGGTTACCAAACGGGTCAATGGATCCGGGGCTTAAACTTTACAGCGTCGTAACTTGAACCGAAACCTGTTGAACTATCGACCTATTTTAAACAAAAGGCAGTGGAGGGTTATTACGTAATATCCTTGTTAGAATCCGTTTCTCAGTAGATATAACCCGTATAAACTGGCAAGCTGTTGCAAACTAAAGTTCCATACGTTGAGAAGTTCCATGCTTTCATAACTTATGAAATCTCAGCCGCAGAAGTTAAAGGGTTTTTTTCTTGGGAAACTTGCCATCGATAAGTCCTTTAACGTGGTGGAATATCGGAGGAATAAAAAGAAAAAGAGTCTGATGGAGTGGTTGTCACCAACATTACAGCGATGTAATTACACTATGTGGATCGTTGTAGTTATGTGTATTTGTGAAATATCGAACTTGTTTCTAATGTGTTATAAAACCGTTACTTTTGGTGATAGTCCTGGTAATGTATAATATTAGATATACACGGATTTTGATAAAACTTTAGAGTAATATAGATTAAATATAAACAAATAAATAAAATATATACTAAATAGCTTCAAAATTACAGCTACTAATGTTTAAATTAACTTTTTATTTATGAATGACCGAGCACTTAATAGTTTGTGTTAGTCATCAAAAATTACTCTAACACAGGAAAAACCAAACAATCTTTCTTTAGAGATATAACACGAATTTGGCAACACCCTATATACCGAGATACAGCCTGAAGTGAACAGTGCTTATTGATTTTCTACTTTATCTCAGCTGTATCGGACGCGAGCCGTCTCGCTGTGAACACGAAATTTTTATTTAAACTGATATTTTTGCTAGCAAGCTATAATACTTAACAGTCGTGTTCCATTTGACACGTATTAAGTAGAAAGTCTTGTACAATCGTACACAATAGAAAAGTGCCAATAGTTTATTTTGGCGCTCTTAATGTGACGCCAAGGTAAGGCCTGACCACGAAGTTATAGCTATAATAACCATGTTGTTATTCGCCGCTGTAAAAAAAATTTGTTTAAAATATACCTAATAATACTCAAAATATTGATCAAGCTGTAACTTTATTATTAAAAATATTTGATTCTAATGTGAAAAATATACTATCGAAATTCCTTCGAAGTCTATTACGTTCCTATCGATCTATTCTTTAAACACTCAAACTAATTTTAAGTATGAATTTGAGAGCGAGATTTATTGAAGTATGCTTTCATCGTACAATTGTAGGTATCAATCTCACTAAAGTTAATCTAATTATCGATCACATTACACCAAATTCTAATTTAAATTCCATCCCCAGTACAATGTTTCTCGTAACGAGTAAGTAACACAATCCGATTTCAATGCTGAAGCGTATATGTAAACTATATCTTCACAAGAATTTTAAGTCGCAGTGCACACAGTTACCGCAGGCTTCCAGTGTTCGACGCAAAACCTTGAATTCAATTGGCAAAGCACTGTAATCATGTGTACTCAGTAGCTCAGAGCAAGCGGATCGTGTTCATGTGCACTTGCCTAGAAGAGAAATATTTGTATAAATTATATCTATGAGAACCTACATAGCACAGACATCGGTGTAGGGTGAGATAAACTTGAACTCGTAATGTAAGTCTGGAATTGCCAGCTCGCCTTGAGAGAATGGCGGTAATCAATGCTCGTGCCTTTTTTGCCTTTGCCCTGCAGAGAAAAAGTAATAGTCTGGTATTATTTTATTTATTTCTTTTTAACCGACTTCTTAAAAAAGAGGAGGTTCTCAATTCGAATGTTTCTATTTTTTGTGTTCGCGCATATCTCCGTCGTTTACCAACCGATTTGAACAATTCTTTTTTTGTTTAAAAGGGTAGACTTCCCGAATGGTCCCATTGTCATCAGGTCCAGGATCTGATGATGGTATCATGCCGAAATCGAGGGACGGGACCTCCTCATTTTTTTTATAGAAAAACGTACTTTTTTTTTAAAGTTACTCTAAAACGTAGTTGGGACTCTAACCAAAAAGTAAAAAATGAAAAGCTTTTTCAAAAACTAAAAGTTTAAAAAATAACTATTTCGGAAGTCGGTGGCTTCTCTTCTGCCGGTCGAATTGTGTTGCCTTGCCACCGACTTCCGAAATAGTTACTTTTTAAACTTTTAGTTTTTGAAGTCGGTTATCTTTTTTTTTTTTTGAAAAAAAGCTTTTTATTGTATACAAGGAAATATTGAAATCATATTAATTAGTAAACTACCGGTATCGATAAATAGGACCGGAAACCGGGGTTTCCGGAGAGAGAAAAAATTCTCCGGAATACTGTGTCACTGAATATCGCAGTTTGAAATGTCGATGTACTGAACAATTAATAAATAAAAATAATAATAATACCAGCCTATAACTGTCCCACTGCAAGGCAAAGGCCTCTTCTCATACAGAGAAGGCACGAGCATTGATCACCACGCTTGCTCAAGACGGGTTGGCGATTTCAGACATATATTCACTACAAGTCCAGGTTTCCTTCCTCACGATGTTTTCCTTCACCGGTGTCTGCGATGTCTAAGATAATCTTTAGAAAATACATATGAATTGAAAAAGTCACATAGGTACTTGCCCGGATTCGAACCCACAATCACTTGCATGAGAGGCGGGTGCCTTAACCACTAGGCCATCACGACAATACAATATAAAAAAAATGTTAATTAAAAATTTTATTGATGCTAAAAAACTTTATTACTTAATGTATTACAATTTTTAACTACCTACATAGTTATAAAATAATTGACTTTAAAATACATCTTGATCGTTCAGAGTAAGATCGAAGATCGAAGTTAAGTTGCTGTCGTTGACAAATGGTGAAGTGAACACTACTGTCTAAAGTGTCTACTATAATCGTGAGGAGTGCCAATGGGTAAGCAACGTATTGTCCCAATAAAGCTTGCATTTATAACAACTATAATAGTTTTTGGGTTTTATCGAAAATAATAAATCGTTATCCTCTTACAGATCGTCTTATGCCTGAAAGTCAGAGGTCACACTTATTTTGAAACCTCATATGTCAAAAGGTAATGAATGGATTTATGGAAAGACTAGCTTTGCCCGCGGCTCCGCTCGCATTAGAAAGAGACAAAAAGTAGCCTATGTTACTCTCCATCACTTCAACTATCTCCACTTAAAAAATCACGTCAATCCGTCGCTCCGTTTTGCCGTGAAAGAAAGACAAACAGACAGACAGACAGACAGACAGACAGACACACTTTCCCATTTATAATATTAGTATGGATATTATGGATTTGAAACCAATTCTTCACTCTTCAATTTTTTTTAAAGAATACAGGAAATTCATAAACAGAATAAAGATGCATATAATTATGTGTAATACTGCGTAAGAAAATACAAATTGATGATGCAACATGTATGCCAGCAGAACAGTTAGTTCTGTTTAGCGACTTCTACAGGACGTACTATTTTGCAATGAAAGATTTACAAAAGTTTCAAGCCTTGAAAGAGATAGTTTTAAAAGAAAACAGAGTGTAAAGAGAGAAATAAGACCCCGTAGAACAAATAGATTATCTACTTTAATAAACCGATGACGGTTTAGAAATGAGATACGGTCCCTCAAGAATGTTAGTGAATTTGAATTTGAAACAACACTCAGAAAAACAGTTCGCAATCCTCAAGAAACAATATACTACTTGGTACTACATCCGTCGCTTGACAGATACGGAAATTAAGAGTACATTCAAGAACGAAGCAGGAAGAAATATTGTTTTATACCTCATGAGCTGCTTCCATAAATAACATCGACTTAGGTTTATTATGAGCTAGGTCAATTTAATACATGAATTCGTGAATATTAATAGTCACTTAACCTTAATTAACTCACACAAATACAATTTCCTACGTTAAACAAACGTCCTATACCAAATACAAAAGCCGATATCGCAATAATCCAATTTCGGTTCTGAGATTTTATCAGAAAAACAAGTGAAACTCAGCAATATCCAGTGGTCTCGCGTCCTGAAGCCGCGAATTAAATCGACTCTGCTAATATTGACCTGTTTCAATTTGCATGTAAATCAGTTAGCCATGCTGGCTTGAATTAGAGCAATTAACCCTTAAAAACTGTTTTATGGCCACATTGGGTACGTGTTTAAAACGACGGAATTAAAATCATGTTTTATGTCCCGTGTTACGCAAACGAAATGAGATTTTTTATACTCCATATAATGCTCCGTTTAATCGTGTGAAAACTGTGTGTTCTGATAAAGGCGAGTCATTGAGTTTCTTTAATCAGAGAAGCGACTGAAAATAATAAGCTGCAACCTTTTTGCCAATACTTGACATTCGTGTGGTGTCAATATTGTCCCGTTTTGTGACTGTTATCAGACATGAAACCTATATCCTATCACATAATTGAACAAAAAAGAAAAAATACACTGAAAACTCAATTATTAAAAATAGCCTACGCATGCATACCCTAAATCTCAACTCTCCAAAATAACAACATATTTTTCTGGATATGATACTCGTATACTTACTTACGAATTCAAAGCCAATTTCTCAGGCAGGCGTACAACGTAACAAAGAAAATACAGCGCTTTTCGCGCTACCTACCGCATCCTACATATTTGTGTAAAAAGAGAATTTTGAAGCAAAGCGGTTAGAGGGCCGGATGGCGGTGGGCGGAGCAAACATTACACTGTGCTTTGTACTGACTGACCCAAATTACTCCACTTTTAATGCAAATCATTCGCACAATGACCACTTCACAGAAGAGCGTTTCATTGCAACGTACCTATTTGCTTTTGTTTTGTTTATCGATTTGCACAGTGTAGTGCTGTGGACAGTAAAGCAAAAAAAGACTTATTCCCAGAAAACAATAACCGCCTTCAAAAACTAAAAACCCAAATAAGTTGGTGGCAACACAAATTGACTGGCAGAAGAGAAGCCACCGGCTTCCGAAATTTTAGTTATATTTGGGTTTTTAGTTTTTGAAGGCGGTTATTATTTTTTTGGAAAAACATTTTTATTTTTTACTTTTTAGTGGCGAGTCCCAATATCTGAATGTGTATTACAGTATCTTTCAAAGTAATTTATTTTCAAAATAAAACTACTTACAATCTTATGAAACAAAAGCGAAAATACTTTGAAGTTTTGCACATATCACCACCAATGTATATTTCGTCGATTTTTTTTTTATTAATTTTTCGAGAAGCACTGAACCGACCGCCACAAAATTTATATGGGACTACCTTCTGAATCATGACTTATCAAACAAAAAAAGAACCAACGAAATCCGTTTACAATTGACGGAGATATCGCGTAACAAACATACAAAAAAAACACAAACGAATTGAGAACCTCCTCCTTTTTGAAGTCGGTTAATAATATAGCGCCACCTGGTGGAGACAAAGAAAAAGTATTAGCTGATGTCGCTATAAGACAAAGTCGAGAAAAGGTTGGTCGACCGTGTCTTTTGGAAAGTGATTTGGCTCGCTTTTCCTACCCGCCAAAAGGTCTAATAGAGAAATGTTGTTTTATATCGTAATACTTAGTGAAAGTTAACCGTCCGAGTTCTGCAAAGGAACTCCTGACCTTAGAAAGTTCTTTCAGCTACCGAAACAAAATGCACTAGAGATTTTTTCAAGCTTTTGTGTTACTCAAAACGAAGTTTTATCTATATGACATAAATCAACTTTTCGCACCAGTTGTCGTATCATCAACACACTTAAAACTCTGTGTTCCAAACATTGTCTTTATTCTAGTAACAAGTTATGAAATAAGGACCGATTTTAGAATAATGTTGTTTATCGAGTAAACAAATGCACAGTCTAATAACAGATATTCATATTCGAAAAATGGAATGAAAAGTTATGACATATCAGAACACTGAACAGTGAAGTTATAATTTAAACGCAAAAATACTTTCAAACATTGAACCGAAACGAGAAACGGTCCCTGAACACGGTGTTTTTTTCAGCGTTCTGAGTGATGTTCAAAATAACTTGAAAATGTACATTTTCATTTTAAAAAATAACAGGCATTCGGTATGATCAAAGCTCGTGCCTCCACTATGAGCCATGCAGTGGATTGAACTGGTTATTTGTGTGCGCTGCTTTTTTGCCCAACTGCCAGTAAGGAGGGTTATGTTTTGCGAGCGTATGTATGTATGTCTCATTCTATGGCACGCTCTTTAGCCTAAACGTGTCATTGAATTCGTCTCAGTTGTAGGAGTGACAAGGGTTTATTAATGAAAAAAAAAAGAAATAAAAAATTAAAATATCAAAAAACCCAACTACAATTTTAAAAGTTGGTGGCAATTACATTAAAAACAAAAACAAAGTCACCGACTTCTGATATTGCAGTTGGATCTTTAGATTATTTTAATATTATTTTTTTTGAATTGGTCATTTTGGGATTTGTACATTGAGAATGAGAATTTAAGCCCTGAGAGTAATATCTCTATATCCCTTGTAATATTGTGGGCACCAGCATCTTCATCTACTCGTACTAATAACACGAGTGAGATGGTAATTCATGTAACCACTCATTGGATCCGCTATGAACTCATTTTCGTTCATGAATATTTATAACAAGGTGACGGAGTGATGACGTTAACGTTAATTAACATCATCAAGTAATTCATAAAACAAATTGTTTGTATAAAACTGTAGGTACAGACACTAGTATAATAGGTTTCATTCAACTAAGGAGTCCTGAGTTTCATTATGGTTTCAATCAATGTCGGTGAAAGTCGGTTATAGTGGACATACATGAAGTCGCGAATTAAATAGTAGTCTGTGTCCTCCTCCAAGATTTAATCTATTTCTGTCCTGTACTGATATTATAATTATAATTTAATGGGATTGGACTGGTCTCGTAAGCAGCATGTTGCAAAAGTCTTGGGTGCCAGAAGATGGACGGCATCACCGAAGCCAGCACAGAATAAGGTGGCGAGGGCTGGTTTGAGGAGACGCAAGAAAACAATGGGACAAAATAGATTAGAAAAAAAGCGGAAAAAATTGTTGTTTCTACGGTCACCTTTTGAACAAGATGTCGTGGCCAATAAAAAAAATGATTCTGTATTTGATAGCCACATTTATAAGGAACTAGCTTTTGCCCGCGGCTTCGCTCGCGTTAGAAAGAGACAAAAAGTAGGCTATGTTACTCTCCATCCCTTCAACTATCTCCACTCAAAAAATCACGTCAATTCATCGCTCCGTTTTGCCGTGAAAGAAAGACAAACAGACAGACAGACACACTTTCCCATTTATAATATTAGTATGGATGATATATTCTACAGATATAACTACCATGTTTTGACTTACGGGGGCGGAACAAAGTAATAACTTATACGGGTGAAACTTCTAACAGATTGTAATATATCCTTGTATCCTATCTCGAAAAATCTTCCGACACAAGTAATTCCACAACATTCTAAGAAGTTCATTTATATTGTTCATTTCTATTAGATTTTATTTTTCAATAAATTTCCACGCAAACAATAATGTATCGAAAAGCTTTTTAATCGATAGATCATGTTCTTACACCTTTCAATGACCAACCGACAGCCGGCTGTCGGGCTGCTATTGTCTTTCTGTTGTGTCTCAAATCACGTGTGTTTGAAGGTTTAAAAGAGCATTTAAGTCATGTTTTTTTACAATTTAATTCTTTATCTTTGAATGTTGCTCTTTAAATTGTTTACCTACACTAAAAAATCACACATAAGTATTTACGCTACTCTCCATCACTTAATTTAATACCAATGTCACCCCACCAAGTGTCCGGAGGGTTCGGGCCCCGGATTCTTGATTGCGCTAAGAGTTTTTCAGATAAGTGCGCTGCGAGGTCGCTTCCGTCCCACATCCGCCTCTTTATCTCAGCTACATCGTGTTCCATACTTGTACAGAACACTGATAGAGAATTGTTCTTTGTTTTGTTACGTGATTTATTAATAGAACAGCCTTTTTGTTGATTTAGGGTAAACCTGATAGGTTGTAAAAGAAAGAGAGTATTAACGTTTTAGCAAATACTCTGTTAAAGCCAAATTAAACAGTTTTGTTTTGCATTTATAATGAACTAGCTTCTGCCCGCGACTTTGTCCGCGTAGAATCGTTCCTATTCCCGCGGGATTTCCGGGATGAAAACTATCCTATGTTCTTTCTCGGGTCCCAGACTATATCTGTACCAAATTTCATTTAAATCGGTTCAGTAGTTTAAGCGGGAAAGCGTAACAGACAGACAGACAGAGTTACTTTCGCATTTATAATATTAGTATGGATTTAGCTTTGTTTAGATTTAGACGTCTTCATTATATGTCAAAATTAAGATTAGAAAAAGCCGCAACAATACGTTAAGGCTCAATCTAATCTTATTGTTATTAGATAAAGAAATTACTTACGTATAGCTAGCGTAATTTTCATTAAGAATGGTAGTCTAGAAAAAATAATGATGAATGGTATTAAACAAACAGGTTTAATAAAAATGTCTTTTTTTCGGGTTGAGGCGCTTCTAGTTTAATAAGAATGTATTTCATTGAAGTAAGCTTAATACTTTCAGTTTAATAAAAAAAAGAAACTTAGATCAGAACTCAAGACAATTAGTTATTGGTAAGATGTATTTATTACATTTTTGTAGTTATTGCTTCCAGCGCTGGTAAATATCACTAACTAGCTGTCCCCTGCGGTTTCACCCTCATTTTTCGTTACTGCTCTGCTCCCGTGGGTCGTAGCGTGATGGTATATAGCCTATAGCATTCCTCGCTAAATGGGCTATCTAACACTGAAAGAATTTTTCAAATCGGACCAGTAGTTCCAGAGATTACCCCCTACATACAAACTTACAAACCAACAAACTTACAAACTTACAAATTTTACCTCTTTATAATATTAGTATAGAAGTATAGATATACATAAACATAAAATGCAAAACCAAAAAAAAATACCAAAATAAATAAAACCTTTTTAGAATTCGATTTAAAAAAATGCAATATGAGTGTACAATAAGGTTCGTAATAATATTGTAAGTTGTAACCTCTTTTCAGATACATTTACCAGAAGCTGGCTGTTTTAAGTGAAAAGAATTAAAAGATGCCATTAATTTTTACTTTTTATTTTTCTTTCTTTTGTAGAGAAATGGCATTCAAATATTTTTCATAAAAAGGTGTCCAGTACTTTTTGCTCATTTTATAGAATGAAAACTTTTTTTGCGAAATCATTGCGAATTGTTGCACGTTAAATAAAAATGAATGCAAACAAAAGTTTACACCGAAATAAAAATAAATATTGCAATAGTAAATAATGAAACAGCAATTATTTTGAGTACTTATTTTTATTTTCAGCGGAAATTTCCACGTTCATACTTTGTTTACTGTTAAATAGTTCCATAAAAATAATCTGCCTGAACATCTCTCGTTCCCTCCCTTTACTACATTTAGGCACGAAATGTTAATATGAATGGAGAGAAA
Organism: Athetis lepigone; assembly: GCA_033675125.1. Taxonomy (NCBI): domain Eukaryota; kingdom Metazoa; phylum Arthropoda; class Insecta; order Lepidoptera; family Noctuidae; genus Athetis; species Athetis lepigone. The sequence continues at coordinate 6,946,856 of CM066227.1, forward strand.
CCCACTGCGGAAAAAGTTGCCTACCTCGTAACGTAACTGGCTTTGAAATGTTGCCAACAATTTTCGGATGGCTGAAAAAAAAACATTAATACGTCGGTTGGGGTAGGTACTCGTTTTATGTGTGTGTTCTAAACTTTTATTGTATTTAGGCTCAAATCTGTTGAGTTCAGTGGCAATGGCAATCCAGTACAACCTATTAAGATTTGTTACTATCTGTGCCCAAGATCATTCGACATTGTTCGGATTTTATTTCGTGACGTTATTATAACAATAAAATACTTCAATTATGAGTGCTGTTATCATAAACATTTGTATTTCAAATCTTAATTGCATTATTATTTTGTTGTGGAAAAAAATTGTTAGAAGAACATTATTTTTTTTTAAATTGCCAAAAACTGAATCTAAAACACAGATAAATTTTCCTTGCGTAAATTTACTGATTGTGTGGCGTCGCAAATACGCGTTTTGTTCAACATTTGCTACAGTGCAGTGGCGCGAATATACTAATATACATTGTGTACAATTTTGCCGAGAATTTTTTTGGTTCAAAATTTGTTGCTAACCGTCTTTCGGACCTAGTCGTAAGTATAACTACTAATACATTTTCTCTTCAATAAAAGTTATTCAAAAGGCTGTTCGACTCTTGCTCCAGTGCTCCAAGGGCTGACTTTTCTAGGCCAGAGCATTGCCATCCAACGTGGCAATGCCGCTAGCGGCTTGGGCACTTTATACCTGTTGGCGTTGATGAGTATAAGATTTTGATGCTATTTAATAATGGTTTTAACCTTAATGTCATAGGTACTTGATTTAGTTGGTAAAAGTTGAACATATTTGCATTATGAATAACAGTTTTATTGAATAATAAATACGTTTCTTCTACATTTATTGTGGCCACTTAACTGGCATTGTTGTAAAACTATATGGGCTACTAAAATGCCGTAATTGTGCCACTAACGTCACACTTCGGGATCATTAATATCAAGGCTACACTTAGTAATAGGAGCAATAGGCAGAATGTTTAACATACATTCGGTTTATGATCCGTGACCCCGAGAGTATAAAATTTTTGTCGGTTGTTAGAAAAATCGACCGAAAGTCGGGTCACGCGCATTGTAGGGTTCTGTAGTTTAGTATACAAGTTGCTATTACAGGTTAACTTGTAAAGCCCGTTCAGTTTTAAAGTTTTGCTATTATGTATTATGTAATTATTATGTATATTATGTAAGTCGTGATGGCCTAGTGGTTAAGGCACCCGCCTCTCATGCAAGTGGTTGTGGGTTCGAATCCGGGCAAGTACCAATGTGACTTTTTCAATTCATATGTACTTTCTAAAGATTATCTTAGACATCGCAGACATCGGTGAAGGAAAACATCGTGAGGAAACCTGGACTTGTAGTGATTATAAGTCTGAAATCGCCAACCCGTCTTGAGCAAGCGTGGTGATCAATGCTCGTGCCTTCTCTGTTGAAGAGGCCTTTGCCCTGCAGTGGGACAGTTATAGGCTGGTATTATTATTATTATTATGTAATACTGCTGTCAATTTGTTTAAATCTTCAAAAGCCACAAATTTGGGAACAAGTGCATAACACTCGACTCCGTCGCGCGTCGAAGTTTGCACACGGGTGCAAAGTTTCATTGTTAAAACTATTGTTATATTTTTGAATCGGTCGACGAGACCGATTCAAAAATATAACAATAGTTATACGACGAGTCTAGAAGACTTATCAAACTACTCCTCAAATAATGCATCATGGACCATAGACCATGGAGTAGATGTGAAAGCGTAATTTAATACGAGTATGGATGTAAGGTAACTTGAGTCAATCCTCATTTGAAAAACTGACAAAAAAGGAAAAAATCAAACAAAACATTCAATACAGTTTTACTATATTAAGTAGATCAAACTGCACACGGTGTGCAAAATAAAATCAGTTAAGAAGTTTAGGAGTCCATCGCTGACAAAGAATACACGTAATTTATACATATTAAGATATAGTATACTTAAATGCATGTGCTTGGTCATTAGTAAATGCAGCTTAATATAAAACTTACACTGCTCATTCAAAAAAGCTTATCGAATAAAACCTCTCGCTTCAGCTTCGTCAATGCGAAAAAAAATCGCTCTCACTCACTTCTCTCAAAATTGATGACCGTACTCACGGTCGAGCAGGTTGTCTTGTCCAGTAAACTAGGTTTCAGGATAAGACCCAACCTATTTACACTCTAGCAACGAAGATGGAACGAGTCCCTGTTTGGAGAACACCTGCATGTTTAGGTAAAGAAAATGATGTAGTGTTTTAGAGAAATTTGCTTGTTAACTCGTTCATTAACTTACAGAAAAGTCTGTCAGACTCTTAATTACTTTAAAACCATTTTTTTTATTATTATTATGGGCGTGCTCTTGGTCCCAGACTAGAGAGAGACCCGAGGGCATAGACGGAGCCTACGATATATGGTATGTCTTGTCCCATCTACGCCGAGTATGAAGGGAAATACGCGACTGCCACAATTCTCGATCACACACGTATGTACTAATATATTGGTCTAGGTTAACCCATAAGATATATTTTGTGTTCTTGTCTTGACAACAGCAGAAGCCAGCTTAAAATATTCAAACTTTCTAAATTATAAACCTCATTATTTTAAACCTCAGTAATTTCTCAAAACTAGAAACAGACATCAGCCATTATCTAAATGAGCAGAGAATATTCTAAGCTCCAAGCAATATACAGCCATACAGGTATGTGGAGTTATTACATTAGAATATTATGCGCAATTTATCTCCCCGCAAATCTCGAGAGAATCCCGTTTCCAGCTCTCCCGTATCGGGATGCAAAATCGGGAATTTAAACGAGGGTTTTAAGTGGATCGCTTATGTGATGAATGTTTTGTTGATATGCAATATATCTTGTGTTATCTTTATACCATGATAATAGTATTGCAAAATAACTGTTTTTGGCAGCTTCATGGTGGAATGTTTAGAAAAATCCTGTGTAGCTCAATTAAAGTTCTACCAAAGGTATAGAAAGGCACTTAGGCACCGGATAAGCAGTGTACGATTATTAGTAAAACGAATTTTTAAATATACTTGCTGTTTTATTTTATTATACTTCACACAACCAACGTACACAATCAGTACAGAGCTCAGTGGTATCGAGAAAAACTAAAGACTATAATGTAGACTATACATACTATAGAGAAAAGAACCAGTGTTGCCAAAGTATTATATTGACTTATTGACTTATACTAACAAGCAGTAAATACCATTAGTACTTTAATTCTAAATTGTAGCAAAACCTATAAAAACAGAAGCCTCTGTGACTCCGAATCGCATTTTTTTTATTCTAAAGACCATATTTGGAAACATTGTATCAAATATCAAAGTTCCAAAATTGAAACACCGCCACCCATGTACAGTTCCATGCACCTATATACACAACGCTTCGCTGGCATTACATTGCGTTTTTACGGTAACAGTGATTTTTTGCACCAAAAATAAAAGTAATTCCCAATTTTTTTAACGGGTATATAATGTGTCTTTTTTACCCTTCGCATATAAAAGTGCTTCATAATTACACCGCTTCAGATAAGGTTCTATTCACGGACCTGAAATAGGTACGTAACGTCATAATTTTGGTTAACGATACTCATCATCATATTCATTATCAACAATCAGTGACAGAACTGTGTCATATGTATAGATGCAGATGGCTTCACGAGCTACTGAAAGTTGTTGCCACTGGCATGTGTCATTGCAAACCAGAAAAATAGCCGGTTGCACAAATATAGCGCATCTTCTCCTACCCTTTGCTCATGTTTATGTTACCTTTTTAATCCAAGTTTGAGTTTGAGTTGAGTTATTGCAGGCGGTTCTGACCTGACATGCAATTACAAAAACATTTTTTTTAAGTAGATATGGTTTTTATTGTTAGGGTGACTGGTAATTAGTGTACGATACTTAAACACGTGATGGTGCTAATGATTACCAACAACTTTCACTACGGAGACAAACATAAAATAGCGAAAAAAAAATCAGCTGGTAACAACAGCTGATAATTTTTTGACTTTGCCGCCATAATAATAATTGTTTATTATCATGAGCATAATCACGTGTTTAAGTATCGTACACTAACTACCCTATATTTTTTTATATGAAATCCGATTAGAATATTATGTATCCGATAAGGAAATATCCTAATTTCCGTACAGCATCTCCTGTACACTATAGAAAAAAAAAGGCACCATGCAAAAAGTACACTTACATGAACAACAATATAGACAGTTTACGACTTGGATTACACGTTGGGCCATAAAAGTAGACCGCAATATTAATAGAAGCGAGATAAATAAAAACGCTTTGAATGTACCAAGATGTCTTATTTAGGCGGGGTTATAATTATAGCTGTATCTTACATAAAATCTTTAATATTGCACTGTTTATCTGTTTTTTTTTTGTGAAAGATTTTTGTGATATTGAACCTCAAAGGATATCATTAAAATCCTATTTCCTAAAATTAGGTCCTTAATAATTTTTGATACACGCGTGGAACGCTTAATTTTGTGAGATAAACTTGACGAGAAGTATCTTTAAAGTAAGTAAGTAAGTTGCGGAATGTTTATAATAGCTACCGTGACCCCGAAACATAAAGGGCAACCGAAGGAACATGAGTGGGTTTTAGTCAGTAAAAGTCTGACACGCCCTCCCGCCGCACCCAGGACGGGAGCAGTTATTGGCTGATTTGCCCCCAAAAAAAAAAGTAAGTAAGTATTGAGTTATAATTGAGTGGACCCACTAACTAGATAATCCATAGACAATTCCTACATGGATCCCCTAACTAAGAATAACCCGTTTGTGACTGGGATGTTTTCGCCCACGTCAAAACTGACTTGACTTACTATGTACAGTGCTTATTGAGTAATAATGACAGCATCTATCTGCCCAATCTATCACACGTGTTGGTATAAACCTACAGATGCTACACGTGCACTTAATAACACATTCCCTATCAGCTTCTCTGAAATCAGAATTAACATATACTTATGTTAAATACAACAAATAAATGATAACCCGCTTAACTTTGTCAAAAGATAAAGCAAGCAACATTAAAAGAAGACTGCACTATCTTTTATCCAGTTTCACAAACAATAATAAAATTAAACTGGTTATTTCCTGAGCAAACAAACGGTACTCTATATACTTCACAAAAAAAAACATCTTTTTAAACCTGCAACTGAAATTCCAAGACCGGGGTTAAACGTTTAAAAACTCTTCTACATTTGAAACTGTCTGCTAATAGAGCTGAGATTGTGAGATAATAGAGAGAACAACGAGCCGAGTATGAAACATATGTCCTCCTATCTCGTTTGTTCATAAAGAGCTTTGCACGGGTCAGAGCCCGTACGTCCCCTAAGATTTGTCCCCCAGCATAAAAGTTGTGGATTCGGCCCCTATATAGGTGCCCGTTGGTCTCCTGGTAGGGGACCAATTAATATTTTAATAAAAATATTATTTTTAAGGTACCCATTCGTCTCCTCTAATATATACACAATATAAGTTAAAGATTCGGCACCTATTCAGGTGCCTATTGGTCCCCTGAGATAAAATCACCTATATTTTACCTAAAAACGGTTAACATAGTACACTTGTGAACAGTTTATTAACGCAATTAATTTAATAAATCATAACAGATCATTGAAAAAAGAGCTACGATGAATGATAATCCGTCATGATAATAATGTAACCTGTCGATAGGCTTACGATGTAATATTGTCTCTTTACGAATGGCTTGTTAAAAAACGGGTATTAATGATTGAAAACTTAAGAGAACAAAAGTACTAGGCGCGCAGTAACGTGAAGTAGTCATGTACGAAAATCTAAAATTCACTGTGTTTTTAATTTTCTCACAAGATCACCTTAATCAATTCAAAGTACTAGGCGCGCAGTAACGTGAAGTAGTCATGTACGAAAATTTAAAATTCACTGTATTCCTTAATTTTCTCACAAGATCACCTTAATCAATGCAAAGTACTAGGCGCGCAGTAACGTGAAGTGGTAAATAGAAAACGATCGATCGACGAATCGATTAATTATTTTGAAGACTGACTTTATGCCTAGAGCCTAGAGTCATTTTATTAAACTTAATCTTATTTGAAATACTTAAACATGATATTTAAGGAATTATTATATTTTTATTTTACCCTTTTCTGCGCGACTGTACCAGGACTATATACATGTACTTATATTAGAAGAATGAATTAAAATAAATATTCTTCAGGGGGCGAATAGGCCCCTCAAAAGTTCCAGGGGACGAATGGGCACAGGGTGCGAATCTTAGGGGACGTACGGGCTCTGACCCCTTTGCACCGCGCCAACCATTGTTCATTACGTTTTAATAAAGACTCCGGATTTTACAGTAAGAATTCTTTTATATCTCCAAAACCAGCTTCTTGAATAAATGCGAAGCGTACGTAAACGACTGTTATTATAAGGCCTTTGGGAAGCGTCCTCGATGTCTTTTAATTAAATTTGTAACAAGAAAACCGTAAATAATGCAATATAAAGAGTTTGGGTTTTGTGTATTGTTACTCTGACTTCAAACAGCGTGATAAGCAGTAAATAACAATATTATTTCTAGTGAATTTAAAAATTACAATACACATTTTCCACGTCGATGAAACCTTTGAAGTAAAAAATGTTTATTCAACGTATTTTCATTACTATAACAGATCATTTGAGTCCCCTGGGCAGACCCCGCCGCATGACGGACTAATGGAAGTGAAGAATTCCTCCAAAGACGTGCCTACCTTCTCCTCTATTGTTGATGGCGGGTATAAAACGATTTATTGTACCGTGACGTCACAGGTACTGTCGCCGTCAGAGATATATTATCTGCTGTCATAAATTTTTCTCAAATATTTTTCTAGTAGTAAAAAGTGGTGGCATATATTATATTTATTTTTGGACATCTCTCACGGGAAGATCTCGGCTCTAGTTTTTACTTTTATTTTTGTGTGACCTGTATAAAAAGATTTTTCAAATTGTGTTACAATTTTACGATGCTTTTATTGTCGCCTATTAAAAACAGCACTCATAATCAACCATTAATAATTACCAGCTAAAATTACAAACGCAAAGAGTGTTTGTATTTAATTTTGGCTTCCTATTACCGTCGTTTATTGACAAGAGCTGTCAAACGCTATCCAAACATAACCTCAATCGTCCTAAATCAACTAAAATTGACGTATTTAGAGAGCCTCCAAAGTTATAAACTGAATTATTTTAACGAAAACGTAGGGGAACGACATACCGAAACTCATACGTCAAGTTTATTATGTTAGTGTCGGAAACTTTGGAGGCCATGTCCACATAACTAAACAAAAGATAAGTAGGTAGGTAGATAGAAAGCCGCACAAGTGATACGGGCACATCGGACGATGAAACTGCCAATCTGTGCTTTAGTCCTGGATGCTAGTGAAGAGTAGCCAGGATTGTTCTGTTGCGAAAGGGGATTAGAGTATTCCTTCCTCCTTCCTTCCTTTTCTTCTCCTTCCTTTTACCACTATCTCTGCTTCTTATGATTGCTACCTCGTGTTGCTACCAATATACAGCACAGCACAACTATACTAGGTCTCTAGAAAAAGTATATAAAAAATAATTTGGTTGAATCTAAATCCATCTACGCCCCTGGTTTACATGGATTGGGGCCGCTTCTGTACGGGTAACAGTTTCATCTGGGGGCTAGTGGCATTTTTCCAGTCCTGCCCTCTTGTTATATACCTAACTAACTATACTACAGAACTTATCAATGCGAGATAGTGAGAAGAAGTTTTAAAACAGGGGTATTAAAACTTACTTTAACTGCCATATCATTATCGGTTAAGTTAGGAAGTCTGTAAAACTGCTTTATCGCTTAATTATTCTTTTGCTTTAGGTCTAATCGTTAAGAAATGTTTAAAATGGAGATTTCATTAACTCTCTAAGGAATTTAATCAATGCCTTGAATCTTATGAATGGCCGCCTACATAAATGCGTAGTTAGTTAGTTACCTTTGTCTTCCCAGTGGTTTTCTCGCTCGCAAGCGTGATTCATCATCATCTTCCTAGCCTTTTCCCAATCACGTAAGGGTTGTTTTCCAGCCTAACTAGAATGATCTGGTTACCAGTATCAAAAGTCACATTGGTTACCAGTGTCACTCGCAAGCGTGACTACTGAGTTCAATTCCCAGGTCAGATAAAAATATAGTCGGACTTTTTCATTTAATTTTTAAGTAGTGGCCTGAAGTTTGTGGTGTGAAGGACATAATTTTCTGCGCGCGGACACTCCAATGTCGTATCGGATTGCCATCTCATCGTCCTGAGAGTGAGGACAGAGAGGGTGCACCTGTGCTTTCACATACATTAGTGCACTATAATACGTGCTTAGAGATCGCAGAGATATTTCAATCTGTAGAATATTATCATTAGTTACTATATATGAGAAAGTTTGTCTAGTTCTACAATATTCTACACGACTGCTATGTAGTACGAACATTTCCAAATTCTGATGACTTGTAACAAAGTTTATCAAAGCATATCTGAATTTCGAAGCTGAATTATTGTGATAATTATTTTGGAACTATGTAGTTAAAGAGTAGTGACTCTAGTGATGAATTTAAGGGCTGTATTATTTAGAAATACTGACATCAAAGACTTTGAATATTTGATTAACACTTTGGTTAAGTTTCATTGGAACTATTCAAGTCTACATAAAGTTATAGTATTAATGAATATCTTATTCACAGCTGTGTCAAAAGCTATCTAGATACTGTCAATATTTACTGTACTTTAAACTTGGAAATAATATTTTTAGATGGCGATAGGTAATTTAACCGGAAGGTTTAACATTCACCTACTTTTAAATAAAACATGAATTACATGTCTCAAAGATGTCACATCATAGGTACGGAGTAAGTATAATTATAATTAAATCTCAAACTTGTATTTCTTGTTCTCATTATTTTATATTGCATCAATACATACTGACGCACATTTACACTTGTATACGTCTATCTTCTGTCCTATTTTTTACCTCTCATGATATAAATATAACAGGTATCAAAAGTGCCGTTTATTTGTGAAAAAATAATCTTAAGTTTTTACCATATTTCTATTGCTAGGTTGTAATCCACACCAACCTACCATGCATGACATCAAAAATAATATAGGTAGCATGATTATCTTCTAAACATAGTTATGATCATCACCCTAAAAGTGTAACTATAACTTAGGTTGTTCATCATCCTTGCGTGCTCCATATTCAGTCAACACAAACTGTCGAACAAACTTTATCAATTTCCAATTTATTTTCATGAGTAGGTGAATTGATACTTGTAATTTATTGTTCTTGTTGCTTCAGTTCTAATAGTTTTGGTCACGAAATCCTGGAGTAAACAAACCTTCCAACTTAATGAAGCACTGATATTTATCTCAATATTCAATCAAGCCTTCAACCAAACCTACAATCTGTCTTTCTTCAATAGATTTTGAACTTTATCGCAGGATAAAATAAGGCGAGTCGCTATTTTCTTAATAAAGAAAACAAAAATATTATCGTAAGAAAGAAGGAATATTATGACAACAAACAAATACAAGAGATAGAAACCAGACAACTTGTGAAATATACCCACTTCATATACCAACGAATACAGAAGAAGATTAAGACGAATGACGCATATCCCAAATATTTCATGCCACAAATTGTATGAAACTCTGACCCAGGAATTTCCAATAAGTACTTACTTAAAATACTTGCCTTGTTCCTTTCATAAAAATGCAAATGGAAATCTGAACGTTATAATACGTACCGGACGATTATTACGCCGCAACTTTTGTAGCAAATGTCTTTTAGAAAAACTTTTTATTTACATATAGAACGACTGAGATGTGATCGTATCTGAGAAATAATGAAACGAAAGTGACTTCTCAGACAGAAAACATTAAAATAAGTAAACAAATCATTGTCTGCAAACATAACAAACTAGCTGTCCCCCGCAGTTTCACCCGCGTTATATCAGATTTTTGGTTACTAAAAAAAGAAGATAAAAGTATTCTATGTCCGTCCTAAGCTACCTCCTCACCAATTTTCATCCAAATCGGTTCCGTCGTGCTTGAGTTATAAAGTGTGTAACTAACACGACTTTCTTTTATATATATATATAGATTACTTACACAGTTTACCTTTGGTTTTGCAGCTACAGTAGTTCTATCCGATGTTGCAGCTATATTCCATTGGCTTAGGTTATATTAACTAACTAATGTAAACATGTTGACCTGTCTTTTTATTAATAAAAATTGCGTGAAAAGAGCATACCAACATTGGCTCCTATAGTTCTCCTATAGTTCCCTATAGGGCTCCTCATATAGTTAATATCATCTAATCCCAAGCTAAGCTCAGAGCTTGTGTTATGGTAACCAGACAACTGATATACATACTTATATAATTTATAAATACATACATATTATAGATAAATTACATCCAGACACAGAACAAACAATCATGCTCGCTCATCACACAAAGTTTGTTCTGGGTGGGAATTGAACCCACGACCTCCGGCAATAAATGAAATTAATAATAATATGAAATTATAATATTTTTTACACTAGTTAATTATCCAAACCAATGGAGTATATATTAACTTCTAGGATTCTTTTTGCTTCTATTACTTATAAGTGAAAATGGCAAAACGAAACCAAAACGGCGTGCTGATTAAACATCAAGTTTAAAAATGAAAAGAAAACGAAAGGAAGCTTAATCGGGCATCTTAGCCTTGACCGAGTTCCCGAGAACATCTGAAGTGGTAACTGACTTTACGTGCACATCAGGAACTGGCGAAAGAAGCGCAAGAAACGCTACGTAAAGGCTACGAATAAAGTTTAGGAAGATCCTAGAGCTGGGAATACACGAGTAGAATGGTTAGTAACATTAAATTAAATAATAACCACTGTAAAAATACCTGCCTGTAGGTTTTTTTTATTAAACTCTTCATTTATAACTACATGTAATTTTATATCTTTAATGTTTGAAAAGTAATGACAATGAAAAAAATATGTACATACAAATGGACCATTAATAATTTAAAAAAATATGTTTACTTTAAATATCGCCCTATTTAAATTAAATCGCACTCACAAAAACACAGTTACTCAATCACTCAGTCACTAAGGAATGCGCATTATATGTGTGTTTTTATGTGAACATGTAACTTGCACAAAATGTAAAAAAATAGCAAAATGTTCACTTATCAATTACCATACTAGCTCCAAGCATACTATACAAAGCCAATCGCACATAGCAATAGTGTGTCCTTCCTGATATGAATAAATGAAACCTGCAAGTTTCCAGACATTTTAAAGAAGTAAAAAAAAGAAATAAATAACTTATCAAATAGAGATATTTATTAAATCCCCGCTGACAAATTCCCACCAATGGGAATTGTCATTTTTATTTTCCAGAAAACGCTACTAGTTAAATAAACTTACTCTAGACGAAACTTTAAAAAAAAAATGAAAAAGGATTCAACCTAAAAAGGCTCTACCAGAAATTACATATTTTTGTATTAGTTAAACTCGAAGGTATCTGTTATGTACAAATGAATGAACACGAATTTATTCTCTTGACTTCCGCTCACCTGAACTCACCTCACTTCTTAGTTATGTACTGTGTTTTGTATGTTTACCTCTAAGTTATTATAGGTATGCCTGCCATTCTTTTCTTCACATAATAATAAATAGAATACATTGTCACAAAAAACTGACAAATACCATACACATAATATATCGTTTCCTTAAATTAAACAGAAATACTTCTAACAACAATGTTGTCTTTTGTATTCAGAATAACTCAGAGTTATACAAATGAGTATTAATGACCATAATATTGGGCAGTTTCAAATCCAGTTCATTAATAAATTGAGTAAGTAATTTAGACCCGTACTTAGAAGGGCGTCAGTCACACAAGCCGCTTTGTTGTTAACCCTATAATTCATTAAATACCGCAATAAGGAAACTAGATTCGTCTCAAGATGGCTTTTTCCGCCTTCGTAAAGTACTTGAGTATTCAAATTAAGAACAGCTGTGACAAACTTATCGATTCATTTGAATAATGAGTCTATAGTAAGAGCCGTATGCGTATTATTTCAACACAGTATGCACATTGTTCTCTCATCGCATCAATAGTACACCTATACCAATGTGAAACTATTTGGGCCCAATAGGTCCACGTTTATTACAACCTCAGACACATTGTGCAAGGAAGCAGGTAAACGGGATACCCTTTTACGGAAAATCTGTAGGCGTTTAATTAATGGTTCCTTTTTGGCCTTGATCTCTTGATGGACAGCGACGGAAAAACGTCTATTTACTCGCACCCTAATTGAAATGTTAATTTATACATCGATGATACCAATCGTGCACTGATTAGCTAACTGAATTCTGACGCTAACATCAAGTCAAAGAGCTTAGCATAATATAATTAAAATTAAAAAAACTAATCTGCAAAGTAAAGTCTTAAATTTTTTAGAACGGAATTTCAATATAGTTTACAGTTTCACACAACCTCGTTATTTTAGAATAGATATTATTTCTATTGTAGCCATTGTGACCGAGGTGAAGCTACGAAGTTTTAATTACAATTCGATTTATTATTTTCATGAATATGTAGAGAAAATTATTTACATATGCGTAAATATTATTACTTATGGACAGATACTTAAGTCATGTTTTAAATTCAAACCAGTATATCTGCCCTAGTATATATATTAAGTACGTACATCGTATTACAGTCAAGCCAGTCTTGTGTTTTCCGCTGAGAAAGCCAAACTGCATTTAAAACTATTTTTTTTCCAACGGTGTACATTAAAAACGTTACTTTCTAAGAGGGTAATGCAGCGCGCCTATCTAGCGCAGTATTACAGTTGTTCAAGACAATGAGAATATTTCACAATGGCTGCCCGCCACAGCTTTGCACAGGCAAAATGCAATCTTAGTGAACTTTGTTTTAATAGTATTTTATGTCTATAGGTATGTTGGTCATCTTTTTTGCTGCAAGTATAGTTCTGAAGTAAATTATATAGGCATATCATAATATGATATGCCTATAAAATGTCCATTTTAGTGGACATATTATGTGCACTAAAATGGTCATTTTGATATATTATGGTATTTTTCCATGCAAAGAGCTTCAAGAGGGTCGTCAGTCAATGCCCTAAAGGGAGTAGAAGCCAAGTTGATACATGAAGGATGACTGAGCAGGGTAAGATGAGATAAAAAATAAAAATATGAATCACAATTCATATCTTCTACTTCTACAGTGATTGTAATTAGAACAATACGAAATCCGATGTCCTTCACAAGCATTTAAAAGCACTCTCCCTCCCTCCTCCCCCTTGAAGGACTTTTCATAACATTATATTCAGCAATGAAAAGCCTCCTAAAGTTAGCAATTATTTTCGTAAGTTTTAAGTGGACACCAATTCACCATTCTGCATACACAGTAGTTAAAGGACCGTCCTACTAATTAACATAGTGTCTAATAACACGCGTCCTATAACTCATCGGGTCCTATTAATTCGAAGTTATCAAACAACTGACTTCTTGCCTCTACTAATGGTGGGAGTTTAATCCCGTATTCCGTCCATATTTACAGTAGTTAAACAAATTAATTCAAGGCTTCGCTCTACACGTAATGATACCCACGGGGCTTCTCGCAGACTCGCATTCCACGAACAAATCGTACCACATTAAAGGAATGAAGCTATATTTTTATCTTTCGTTTTATCGAGAAGAACTTTACAGTATAGTATTGATGTCAACGAGTAACAGACTAAGGTTAAATTGTATTTTGGGATGCCCTTCATACCGGTTTTCACTTATAGGATAAAGAAAATAGTTCAAAATTTAATAGCTGCTAGAGAAGTGTCATACAAAATTGCTAGGGCACGTCACAATTCCGGGGAACTATTGCAAAAGTTAACGACGTTCCGGCTTATGAAGTAAACTGAAAATAACGAAGAGAAAATAAAACAACGTGCTTGAAAATTAATCAATAACAAAACATGAATAAATAAAGTGATGAATGATACTAAGATAACCGAAAGGCGGAATAATTGTTAAAACGTCAGCTCGCTTTCACAATATTATTTTAAGTCTAGTGAAAAATGACGGGTCCCGGATAAACGACGCTGTTAATCTTTTTAATGGAATTTTAATCACTTTTCAATTATTCTTTTTGACTTGTAAGCAGAAAACTGAAACTCAGAAAGAATATTTAAGCATAATTACTTATTTAGCAGGTTAACTTGAACTTGGGTGAAACACTCTCTGGGGAGAACACCTACCACCTGGCGAATTGGGGATGAATTTACTTGCACCTTGTATTTATTTCATGGCATCAGAATGTAAACAAGCCTACGGATCCTTGCTGTGAAATCGAATTAAAACAACTGCAACACCCTAACAAATGAATTGCCTGAGATAAAGCTAAAATTGTCTCATGTGCCTGTAATTGCACCGGCATCCATCAAGTTGCAGCACAACAACGCTCCTTTGAGACCTAAATAGGAATCGGTAGAGGCAACCCATTTCAAGTGTTTCACAAAGAACATCTACTACATCTGCTACCAAATGTAACTGACTTTGTAATAACAGAACCAATCAAAATTACGAGAATGTTTCGATAGGCACTGGTAAAATTGATTATTTTTGCAGTTACTAATGTAGTTTGTAATGCAAATAGGCACTGCTAAAATTAGGAATTTTAGCAGTGCCTATTTGTAACAGTTTATCTAAAACATTCAAATTCGTACCGTAAACGTATCACCATGAAACGAAAACTAACAACCCAAAAACTCTCCTCGCAAACGTCCCTTTGATGCAGGTATAAAAGTTTTCAAGTAATATTACCGAACAGTTTAATATAAACGGACCGCGATTGAGTTTGACCCAAGAAGCCAGAGTTTAATCTCCATAAAGTCAACGGATATGTAGCAAGTATCGATTGGACACCTTATAGGGTCGGTTATGTTACTCGTGTGAATTTTGGAGTGATGCTATAAGATATTCATCATGGAAACGTGCGTCTTGGGAGCTAAGTTTTAGCTGGGGTTTAAAATAGACATTTCTCTCTAGACTTTGAATATTAAATATGTACATTTTTTAATCGAGAGTGTTTAGGTGTTTTAGGTTTCTATTCTGTGGCAACTAACTACTGGCTAATTTTACTATTTTAAATCTTATTATGACATTTAATGGTTTGGAAGGTATTAGGCGCAATTAGAAATAAAAAGTAAAAAAATATAAAAAAATATTAATTGATTCAATAATGAAGGAACATCGTCACCGTGTTTGACCAGAGAATTATTAGACTAGGTAATCGTCAACACATTTGCGAAGAGAAAATCAATGCAGAACGATAAAAATATTACGGACCAGCTAATCTTTTTGCCACTGCGCGAACCACGTATAGCCTTTCCAAAGCACGTTTATATAAGAATAATAAACCATATTTATGTTCAACTATCAAACCAAAGCACATTAGGAAACTATGTTTAAACTAGCTGTTTTACTTACTTTATGTTACGTTTTTAATTATTGTCCCACTGCCATAGGCTGATGTCATGTAGGTATGCGTATAATTATATTATTCTGATGTACAAGCTATATTACTGTAAAGTTCAAAATCAGTTAAGTGGTGTTTGCGTAAAGGGGAATCAAAATACACACAAACCTCTACTTCAGTCCATAAATACAAACTTTCACATTTATAATTTTGTAGGGAGAAAGAACACTCGTCTTGGTAATTCTAACATTAACTTCTGCAGCGATAACTTTTTGTTTTTGCATGACTGACTTATAGAAGTTATAAACTCATATAAGTGACTTTGAACACGACGGAAGAGAATACTTTAATACATGTGCATCTATACTAATATTATAAATGGGAAAGTGTGTCTGTCTGTCTGTCTGTCTGTCTGTTTGTCTTTCTTTCACGGCAAAACGGAGCGACGGATTGACGTGATTTTTTTAAGTGGAGATAGTTGAAAGGATGGCGAGTAACATAGGCTACTTTTTGTCTCTTTCTAACGCGAGCGAAGCCGCGGGCAGAAGCTAGTCATTTATAAAACTGTAAAAAGAATGTCGTACTGAAAGAAGATTCTTGTAGAAAGTTACATTTTGTGTCGTCTGTTGGCGAACATCCAACAAGAAGCGGTTAAGGTTGACCTCTTACACTTGAAGTGAGTTGACATGAGAATATAAAATTACTAGCATAAAAATGGCTATTGTATTTGAATTCGAAGTAGAAACTTATTCGTATTTTTAGGTCTGGTTCTTTCAATATAGACTATTATTATATTATTTTAATAATAGTCTATATTTAAGTAAGTCTGAATAGTTAAGTTAAATAAGCTGAAGAGTTGTTTTTTTTTTGGTTGCAAGCCCTAATTTCAATAATTAAGTAAAGATTTCAATAATTAGTTTTGTGCTGGATAACCCATTTATGGAAAAAGGCTATAGGCTGTGTAATATCACACTACGAACTACGGTAGTGGAATAGAAAGCAAAGAAATGAGTGAAACTGCAGGGGACAGCAAGTCCAGTATAAACCTCTGCTTTTCTTCAAGCCTAGCAACCCATTAATATTAGCAATTGTCAACTATCAACCAAAACCAACTTATAAAATTCTTAGATTTTTTTATAAACCTACAAAAAATAAAAATACATCTATTAATTCGATCCTTACTAGATATTTGCAAATTTTAGTGTCGTGATGGCCCAGTGGATAATACGCCCGCCTCTCGTGTAAGAGGTTGTGGGTTCGAATCCGGACAAGTACCAATGTGACTTTTTCAATTCATATGTACTTTCTAAAGTTTATCTTAGACATCACTGACATCTCGTGCCTCGGAAAGCACGTAAAGCCGTGGGTCCCGGTTGTCATTCGTAGAACTTTGACAGTCGTTACTGGTTAGCCAGAAACTATGACCAGTCTAACCAAGAGGTATCGTGTCGTGTCGCCCAGTTACTGGGTTGTGGAGGTCAGGTAGGCAGTCGCTCCACGTAAAACACCGGTATCCAGCTGAATCCGGTTAGGCTGGCAGCCGACCCCAACACGATTGGGAAAAGGGCTAGGGAGATGATGACTAGATATTTGCAAACAACAAAATGTTCGTAAATAAAGTGATTAAATGTCTAAATCTACGCAAGCACCAACTGTTACGATAATAGTGACAATAAGACAGAATTATTTCAGCAACCAGCAACTAAGAGGTCTCTTAAGCGTTACTTTTATTACTGCACTAGCTTTCTTACTTACATTAAGTTTCTTTTAAAATTTTACGCTGAAACTAGCACTTAAGGGGAAAAGGTCTTGACTCTTTTATGATGCCTTGGCGAATGAAAGAGAGTAAATTCAATTAAGGGGCAGTTGTTGTGAAAGTTTAATGTTTCGTATACGATCGCCTCTAAATGAATTATTCTTCAACACACTCGCGTGAAGTAATTTTTACCATCGCACGGTAATTGGCTAAAGCTATAAAACGTATGACCGTTACGTATAAAAAAAATGAAAGCGACAGCTGTAATAATAGAAAAATTGTAGATCGACTTTTGGTGTTACGTTATTGGGAACCACTTCTAGGAACTGAATACGTAGATTAGTAAATTACCGTAAAAGCTGCCAACTGCCGACCAAGGATTGGTCAACAGTTGGGTATTTGTGGTATGGTATTTTAGGATATGGTTGGCCAATATTGATAATCCGTACTAATATTGGCCTAGGCCCTTCAAACACGGTGAAGATACTGTCACCGATTCTCCTGAAATAAGATTTAAGAAGAATTTGGAATGATTGAAGGTGAAGCAATGCCTCTCCCAAAAGTTTCAAGCTTAATCTTTTCAATTAACCTATAATGTACTAACTGAATTCATTATTTATTAACGAAACTAGCTTAAGGAAGCCATTCTTTGGATCTTGTACTGTAAGTACACAGACCGTTACGTGTAAATGGATTCTCCCTAATGGATCCTTTTGTTTTCGTAAAAGATAACGTAGTTAAAACTGTCTGGGCCGGCCCTAGGGTCTTACTTACGTTAGATAAAGAATGTTTGTAGAAGTAATCTTCAGTGTTAATGTCATCTTCACTTTACATATTAGTGCTGCTGAAAAAGACTCTCCAATGTCCGGATTGGGATAATTAGGAATCCCAAATCGTCTTAATCCGGACTTCGAGTGTACACTCAAAGAAAATCCATTATATCTGTTGCAGACTAGACTGATGTCAGCATAAACACGAAAAGCATTTTACCAAAGCTAATGCTTGTAGCGTATTATGTGCACTTAAATACTCTGTATGCGCTTTGACTTTTCGTTACATGTCTCTACCATTACCGACGGTATTTATTTTTATTCTTCGTTGACGCAATTCGTTCATAGAAACAACACGAATTCTTGCCCAGGAACGGCGACATTTCTTAACATATAAACGATCCGATTAAATAGACCCTCAGTCTATAATTATTTATCATGCTTATAGTTTTAGTACAATCTAAAGTTTAATATCTTTTACATTAAAATCCAGATTGTTGAAATAATTGAATAGCGTAAATTGATTCGTCAATTGTATTCTCGCTAAGCCAGCCTTTTATCAGTCTCTCGTGATGTCTTTATAGGTGCTTCTAACGCTGCAATAATTCAGACACTATTTCTGAATTAAACCGAAAACGAGCCATTGCAGCGAGGCTTAGTATGGCTCCCATTAATCAGTGGACAGTATCATAACAAAGGGCTACCTCGAAATGGTCCATGTTAATGTCGCACTGAGATTCAGTTTGAGCTTTGCTTCGAGCTCTGTCTCTAACTACGTTTAGATAGCATTTAGTATCTGATACTGAATTATTTTGGAGATAATCCTTCCTCTGATTATCTGTATGTTTGTTTTGTTTTGAAGTTTAAACCAGTAAGATTTTTATGAAACTTGGTATGTAGTAAGCTTGATGACAAAGAAATTATTTACATTATTACTTTCTATTACTTCTTTTGTAATGTTTTGCATAACGCGAAACCTAGTTTTTTACAACATTCTTCATGTTAACTCTATATATAGTCATAACAATTTTTCGTTTCTATTGGTTAGTCAATTATACTAGAGATCACAAATCAAAAATTACTAATTTTGCTAATTTTTGATTACCTAATAAATATTGACAATACCTAATAAATAAATAAATAAAATCTAGTGTATATCATAACTTTTACTATGTCAGAGCTCAACCTATCCATACTAATATTATAAATGGGAAAGTGTGTCTGTCTGTCTGTCTGTCTGTCTGTCTGTCTGTTTGTCTTTCTTTCACGGCAAAACGGAGCGACGGATTGACGTGATTTTTTAAATGGAGATAGTTGAAGGGATGGAGAGTAACATAGGCTACTTTTTGTCTCTAAAATTGCGAGAAAGATAGAGTAAAACAACAATTCCATTTTCCCATATAAAAGTTGTCCATGTTCTGTTGGATGTCGTTGTCATAGTAACCGGCAAATCAAGTGTCAAAACAGTTACAACCATAGAGGTTACAACCCGTCAAACCTCACACAAATAAGTAATGTTTAATTGTTTTCAAAATACGAATGGAATCATTTTCATAAATCCAAATCATGCAAATAAAATACATTTAATACGGTTTGAAATAACAAAAAGGCGTGTAATATGCTGTAAAAAATAATACTGTAACAGCTTTTCTTATTTCCAACGTACAAAAATAATATTAAGATAAAAAAAATATCTAGATTTAAAATATTTACTAGCCTTCGCCCGCGGCTTCGCCCGCGTGGATGTCGAACTTCTACCTACTATTTTAACCCTTTAGGGCTATTTTTTATATTCTTCACAAAGAATAAACCCTCCAAGTTTAATGTATTTAGTTAGTTATTGTTATATATTAACAAACACGTTGATATCAGGCAGTGAGTTTACTATTATATACATACTAGCTTTTGCCCGCAGCTTCGCTCGCGTTAGAAAGAGACAAAAAGTAGCCTATGTTACTCTCCATCCCTTCAACTATCTCCACTTAAAAAATCACGTCAATTCGTCGCTCCGTTTTGCCGTGAAAGAAAGACAAACATACAGACAGACATACAGACAGACAGACACACTTTCCCATTTATAATATTAGTATGGATTGATTTTATTATATAATGATTTTATTATAATTATGTATTGATGTATTGATTAAATAATGGTGCTTTTAATATTTTTTTTGTTTTTGTATGGCCATCCTGGACTTTTTTTTAAAACTAAAAGCCCATTTCATAACATTTCCTTTCAACGATCTTTTCTTCAAAAGTTAGGTGACAGCGACAATGACAGTATTGCCAGATTACTAAACAACTATTAGGCCACTCCTATACACGTGAATCTAGATTGTGATAATGTTGGGGAAATCGATACAAATCTTTTATGAATAAAGGTGATATGGTTTAAATAAATTTTGTTTACATTAATAGGTAAGTGATACGAAGTTCACCGGGTCATCTAGTATACATATATTTTAAAGACTTCCAACGTCAAACTCTAGCACAGTTGTTCGGACTGTCGTTAAAATTGGCATTAGGACAAATTAAAGTTCGGCCCTCGGATCAACCCCATTCTGTGTTTGATTAGACGTTTTCAATGTACAACTTTAAGCCTTTATAAATATGTAACAACATTAACATAGACGTGTTTACCGAATAAAAAGACGCTGTTTCATCTTTAAAAGTCTTCTTTAAAAGTCTTCTTTAAAAGAAGACCGTAATTTATTCTAGATATTTTACATAGTCTACTGGGCAAATTGGTTGCTTATACATAAGTTACCGAGACGTAAACAAAAATATATGTTATAAACTAATACCTGATCAATGAATATATTTAGTAAAACATGAATAAAACGACTCCATTCAACCCAATTAAATAATAAAAATAATAAATAATAAATATCCTGGGACAACTCACACACGGTCATCTGATCCCAAACTAAGCAGAGCTTGTACTATGGTAACCAGACAACTGATAATACTTATATAATTTATAAATACATACATATTATATATAAATCACACCCAGACACAGAACAAACAATTGTGCTCATCACACAAAGTTTGTCCTGGGTGGGAATCGAACCCACGACCTCCGGCTTAGCAGTCAGGGTCACTAACAGCTAGACCAACAGGCCCGTCAAATCACCTACACAAATTGATGAAACAGCCTAACATCTACAAAAATACGTCTACGTAAACACAGATAATTTTCCACGTCAAGTTGCTTCATTTTATTTCTCGTCGTGCGATTTCTTCGGCATTGGCATTACTCAGGAATGAAACGACAGAAAAAAGTTAAAATGAAAACTGGGCCGCAATGTTCGTATTAAACGCTTGCTATACCTGCTTTTCATTTTGTGTATTTGAACACTAGTAAGCCTGCACATTGTGATTGTTTATTCGATTCTGGGTGCTTTTGACCTTGACCTAGATTGGGAGTAGTCTACCTATTATGTCAGTCAAGGTTATAATTAGCACTACAAGTCTGCATACTGCACTACTTTTGCCTACACTCATTTTGGGAATTAGAAAGTTCTTTTTATGACATTTTCATGTTATTCCGAACAGAGTCAGCCAGTTGAACTGATCAATGACCTATAAACATTTATATTGAACCCCAATCATAAAAATTAATCAAAAAGGTAAATAAGATTAGTAAAAAGAAAGATACGTCTCAATTTATTTCAAAACTCCACAATCATCTCATTACTCTCTTCCGTCTCAATCAACTGTGTTTCAAACGTCGTTTATTTATATTGTTGGTAAATATAACTGCTTAACATAGGCAAATCTTTAACCTCTCGACTGCCGCGCATCGCTCACGTAGTAACTCGCTCAACTGCCGCGAACTGAGCGGAACGCGCGCCGCGCGCCCTTTTTATCAGTTTTTTACTTTGAAAACGACGAAAGTTTGTAATTCTTGTGACTGTTTATGATAGACAAATAATTATGATAACTTAGGCCCTAAAAACATTACTACACAAATAATTACGTAGCTTCTGTTACTTTTTCACACAAAAATCACTTTTCTTAGAGAAAGTCACGTACACGTACCGACACGTTAGAAAAATAATTTTAAAATGACCTTTCATTCGTTCATGAAGGCAGTAACCGTTTGTATTTGATTCTTCTGTTCATATTTTCATTCATATATTAGTTTAGAGGATTAGTTTACTTATTTTAAGTGATAATAAAGACAATTTTTAAATACTAGAATTGCGCCGTAGATCTGCGTTCCGGCAGTTTACGGTAACAATTTTTGTGTCGTAGATCTACGTTCCGGCAGTTAAGAGGTTAATATAAAGATCTTGGCGGTGTTTACGTTTCCATTTCTAATACCAAATCTGCTTTTTGGTGAGATAAACGCAACTCGACCAATCGTCATTTCCACGGGCTGTATCAAAGTAAATCGAATTTAAAATCTGTCTCATTGTCATCATGCGGCGCTACTTACCTTGATCTTGGGACGCGGCTGCTCTAAGTCGACCTTCCTCCGATCGCCTCTCCATCTCAACAATCAATATCACTGCCACGTTACATCGTATCAGTATACTGTACTAAATAACACTTCAACTGAAACTTTCAAACATTAATATTAATTAGTGGTAACTCCGAAATGAATTCATTAAAATTGGTAAAGTTTGCCTTGAATATTACATTTTAAGCGAGCCAAAGGTGTCGGGGCCGGAACAAGGTGGCCTGTTCCTGTCAGTTATACTCTTGTCAGTGTTGGTCTTTTAATTAGGTTCCTTACTGCGCAGAAAGAAAAGCGGTTTTATCGCAATCGAAAAAGGGAAGCGAATCGAGCGAAACGTAAATCAACATCCGATTTTCGTTTCTGGTTGTCGGTTAACAAAGTTATATAGTTCAAGTTCACGTATTTGATGATGGATTTTGTTTTGTATGCGAAAGATGGTACGAACTTCCGTTGAGTTCGAGGAGACTAGAATAATGAAAGTGGTCAAGTTGGTGCTTTCGGTTCTTGAAGCGCCTAGCTATAACAGATAATATTCCTTTGTCGTTTAATTTAACAAACAGCTAAGTGGTTAAACACGTAAAATGCAAATATAAACCTTTCTCTTGAATCTCAAAAACTGCGTCAAAATCCTATATGGACAGACAGAGGAATGTAACTTTGTTTTTTTGGAAGTTACAATGTAGTGATGTAGATTTCAAATTGCCACTCTGCAGTGGTATGACAGGAAAACCCGAAATATTTTATGCTAGTAAAACTCATGTACAGTTTAATTTCACTTGGTATACTTTTTTTTTATATTTTTTTTATATTACATATGGGCTTGCTCTTGGTCTCAGACTAGCCCGAGGGCATAGACGGGGCCTACGATGGAGCGAGCTCACCCAAAAGATGCCAACACAACGATTTATCGCTGCGGAATATTCACAGAAGGATGATTTTGAATATTCGGTGCTGGTAACGTAAAAGCAAGCATGTAACGTTGTAACATCATATTTGTGAGTAAAACATGCCGAGGTCACAAACCTTTGACATGCTGATACGAAATATATTATGTAACATTGAAATACATTCTCAAATTCCTTGACAGAGTTCTTAACTTTTAAATTATCTGCCTAGCTTTTTGAACGTTCTAAATCTAAATTCAATGATGTTGCATTTTCTATTCAAGAGTATATTAAAAAGGTTATATTAGGTAGTTAGTCTGTAATAAATTACGTAACTAGTTATTGAAATACTAGCTGACTCCGTCGGACGTTGTTCTGGTTAACGAAACCAGCACAATACATCATCACAGTATATAGTTGTTTTTTCATTTTTTCAACGATGTGATAGTTGTACTGGAAAGAGCACAATCCAAGAAAACAAATATCAGAAAATACAATTCTGCCGTTCTCTTATAAATCATGTAAACTTCCCGGCTTCTTTTATGTATATACTTAGATAAGGATCTTTTACACTATTTTTTTTTATCATAAGGGTTGCACACCAAAGGTGTCTAATTTAAAAAAAAATGTAAACACATCCACGTCATCAACGCGACAGGTGTAATTTGTTTTAGGGCCTTTATCAGGGGCTCTTAGCTGGCTCGTCACGTACCCGCTCGCGATACGTATGGCACATCTCAGTCCGAAAGAGCCCATAAAAACAGATAGAAAGCCCACTAAAAGCAGCCTACGTCCAAATTACTTTTATGTTCCAAGCATGTTGTAGCACTTTATTGCTACGAGCGGCTACGCGGCGTAGCACGCTACGGAACGTTCGATATTTTTTATAACTGTATTATTTTGTAACTTTTAGTGTTACTCTATGATTTCTATAATATTTCATGGACTTTTAATATTGATTCGATGTAAATTATATAATTTAAACATTTCGTCTATCCATAACGATTAATAAAACGCTTGTTACAAATTTACCACATTATCTAAACGACCACAATTAGTTATCAAAGTCTCAGTAACACCAGCTGTCGCCCGCAGGTACTAAACAATAAAGTAATTATTTCAGTCAGCCTATTATTCAATACAAACATTATTTTCCATGATATTTTGCTACGCCTTCACGCTACTCCACGTAGCAGTACTCTGTAGAATTTTAAATTAAATGAGTGACAGCTATGGTTCATTTATGATTCACAGGTCAATTTCCTACGTCTCGGGAGCACTTAATTTGATAAACTAGTTAATACTTAACATAACATCAGTACAAATTGAACAAGTAACTACTCTGTTTGAATGAATGTTTATATTTGAAGGAGTGTCACAATTAAATTAATGGTATGAGCCCTTGTTTTAACCATAGTTTGTACCAAGTTTTATTAACGGTTCAACTACTTTTATATGTATAACGTAACAAAGTTTGGTTGGGATCAACACAAAGCCGAAACTACTGAACCTAAAACCTTGAAATTTGGACAGTACTTTATTTTTATGTCGTCGACGCGCACTAAAATAGTATGTTTAGAAATTATTCCCCTATCAGGCTAAAATGGGGATGAGAGTGTGTAAAATAAACTTTAACTTATTAGTATGAGAGTATAAAAAAACCTCTTATTACTTATGCAACAAAAGATTACTTCTCTGATTCACACTAGACTAAGTTTTATCAATCATTTTATCAGTTCCTATCTATCGTTCCACTAGTACCACTTTTCAAACGATACGTAATCAAATGACGGCTAGTAAAACTATAAATAGATACACTAACCTACTTAACGTATTGTCAACATTAATTCCCTAGTCTGGCCATAAGTTATATTACTATCAAAGTAAAGAATAAACTTGATAAAAACAAATATAACATTTTTTTTGAAAATTATGCACGACATTTTCTTAAGAACTGATGGATAAGACCTAAACAAACCGAACTAAAGAAGAAATTCATTTGGGACATCCATGTTCCTTGAGAAAACTTAAAATGTATCTGACGGCCCTCATTTCTTATCGATTTTATTGACCATACATATAAAGGAGAAACAAAAAAGATTTGAATGCATGCTTCTACTCAAAATGCACTTTAGCTTTACCACTGGCTTTCAGACCACACTTCTATTGCTCGACGCACTGTGACCTTTAAATAGTTGTCCACTTCTGACTAATCTGACCATAGATATTTTAACGGTTCAAATTATTGTGATGGATTGAGCAGGTATTTTTTCTAACATAGACCAGAGGGTTGAGGTCTGGGCTCCCATGTCCATCGTCAGCCCTAATGACTTTAGGGATATGTATTGCCTTGGTAGTGCGTGCCTCATGGTTGGGTATTGAGTCTTACAGAAAAGTCAGAAATTACATAACGATACACTTTTAATAAATCTGTTTCAGTATTCATATGTCGACGAAACAAAAAAGTTATGTATACAATTCATTAACCCCTCAACACCACAAACGTTTTCATATTTTTTTAATTAGTAAAGATTAAACGAAATAACTAATTAATCCTACCTGGACCTGCGATGAATGTGGGTTTCTTTGACCTTGTGGACACATACATTTACAAATGTTATAGAAAAGTAAATATATATTTAAACACTAATCAAAAAATAAAATAATTAAAAAAAATTGCTGTTAAACTTTTATGTGTGTGAGCTTTCTTGCCTAAACTAAGATCAAAAGTAAGAAGTGATTTAAAAAACAGTGACAATTGTGACTTGAACTTATGAACAACGAAACTAAGCCTGAACAAACAATAGTAAGTTATGGCTTTCGAAGAAAAGAAAAAAACAACAAACTTTACAGAGAGAATTTCCCACGACCGCCTTTCGCGCTTCATGCAATATTCAAAACTTTTCCGATAGAGTTAGGCTGAAGAACGTTGTCTGATGTGTGATCGATAAACTGTGAAAAATTTATTTTTGGAGCTGGAGTTACAGTTACCACAAATTACGTATTATTTTTAATTTATATTTATGTTGAATTATCGTGTTGTGCGGGGCGGTGGGTTTATGGTGCGTTGGGAGCGAGACGCGCGAACCGACAGCAACGCAGAACGCGACTGACCGTGGCGCACGCTTGTACCCGCTACGTTCTCTATCCGCCTCTCACAGTGCCGCACTGGTCCCTAACTTCGCTTATGTAAGCTTCTTTTACACGCACGCTGTCGCCAAACTTTCATTAGCCCCAAGTTTCCCATGATTAAGAGAACTGTAGTCTACCGACACAGAACGGTTAGTATTACAAGAACTAGACTACTCATATTTCGGTCAACAAGTAACGAAACCATCGAAGTGGTACAACTTTTAGGTATGGCCGTTTTCCGTTTAAACATTCTGAAGGCTCATATTACAAAATACTTTTTGAGCCACTGGATGCGAGAATAGGGTATTACACTCTTTTTTTTTAAGTATTTCAAATAACTCCTACAGTACTAAGAAACCACTAAAAAAAATCCTAAATTTTTATTTAAGCGCTAAGTACCCTAAAAACGCTTTTAAAAATTGTATTTTCACATTTCGCGCGGAAATTTCCAAAAACGGAAAACGCCGTGGGCGTGGTTTTGCTTTGGCGATGTGACGTCCTTACGTCATGTAAATAAACAAACGCGCTGTGACACTTTACATAATTTTTATTGTTTTTATCTCAAAAATTAGTTACTGTTCGACTTACCGTTGGTGTGCGTTTCGGAATGCAAGAACACAAGTGTGAAAACATCGGAATAATTGTGAATTCTAGTGTTAACTGATTCAAATTTAAGAAAAACTTAGTTAAAAGTTGTGGGAAGAGTATTCCAACTATTACACCATAAAAACCCGTTTGTACCGTTTGTACTGTTGTTGTAAATATCACTTTGATGTAAGTACACATGTGCATTAGCCATCTAAAATATCTTTCACAATAACTTCCATGAAAAAGTATATTTTTATAATAAATATCGTATTAGGAGGTTATAAATAAAACAAATAGTGACGTCTAGTTGACACTGTTGACAGTCGACAGCTGTCACTGTCTATGGTCTGTATTTCGGTGTGTTCAAGAACAGGTAAAAAAAGCTGAAAACTTTGAATTGAATTTAAAAAAATATTTTCTAGTTTTATGAACTAAAACTAACACTGTTCGGCTGCTTTTTGCTTAAGCTACCTCAATAATATATTTTTATATTTTTTCTCTTATACAGTGTAATACCCTATTCGACACGACCAGGAAAGATAAAAAGATTCAACGGCTAACATTCTTACCATCAGGCTATTTAAAAAATACATACAAAAAGTACAAAGTTCAATTATTTTCTGCGCCCTTAATTTTTTTTTTTATTCATAATGGGTGAACTACCCATACAAGATAAATAAAAGACTATTTAAAAGTTACCTTTTCCGCCATAACTACTTTTCCAATTTTGATCAGTTTTGGTATGTAGAAGAAGTATAGAGAAGAAGGTTTTTATCATCGTCATAAACTATGTCCGGTATAACCAACGTTCCCGCTAACCAAATTCATATTTATTATTTAATAACTTCGGTACCTGTGAAATTTAATAGCTGGTTATGTAAGGACCTAGTAGGCCAAGTACGTTTATAAATTAAAATTATTGTTATTTTATAAAATCGTAATGGACGTAGCCACGCAACTCACCCAGAAAAATATACATACGTACACTCGATTCCAATGGTGTTTAGTGTTCCCAGTCTTGCGTGATTTGTCAGCAACTCGCAACAAATTACTTTTAAATCTGATAGCCTTCGGATCAGTAAATTATTCATAGAGCCACAAGAAGTGGGTAATTACTTCGATTCTGGTTATTTTAGTACTACCTAAACCTCATTTTTAAACAAGCCTATCCGGCGAAACCTATTTCATTTTAAGAATCTGAGTTCTGCAATGCCTTTGGTTAAGGTCTATAGCGTATATAAATTCTTGACCAACAACTACCAATTACCGTCACATATTTGGGTTATCTTCGGCTTGGTGCCTTCACGTGGCGGTGCTCAGCTACTTCAGGCCTCTATGGCTTGTTTGCCATCCAATACCGATGGCATTAAAATTAATAATGCTGCAGGATCTACCAGTAAACACGACGGGCCCGGTCTTAGATGAATTAGGGCTGTTATGCAGGGCTTCGCTGGTTCGATTTCCAGACAGGACATAACATAATATACTTTATATGATTATCAAATATTAGTTCAGAGTCTGGTTCCTTATGTATGTTTGTAGCTCCTATTTGTAGTTTGGTAGCACCCACGATAAAGAAAAATATGTCCAGAGTGGTCTCTTTACAGTGAAAAATACATACATTAAACAATATAGTGCTGGCAATGTTACATTGTTTTGAGTACAATGAGACATTGCCTGTGTGCCGATTCATTGTCACTGACATGACTATTGTAGCCGATAGGACACAACAGTCCCGGTGACGGGAGCCACATGATGGCTTTGAAAGAAAAACCTGACTCTATAGAATGTCGACATGTGGAGTGTATGGTAAATAAAAAAATATGACATTCGATAAAAAATTAACTGATATTTGCTTAAGAACACAAATATTTTCATAACTTATATTTTTCCATTATTGTTTCAATAAACTTAATTTAAAAATCTATTTTAATCTGTGTACCATATTTTTTTTTTTTTTTTGGGGAGTGGGAAATCATCAAATGACTTCTCCCGCCATGGGGCGGGAGGGCGTGTCAGACTTTTACTGACTAAAACCCACTCATGTTCCTTCGGTTGCTCTTTATGTTCCGGGGTCACAGTAACTATTATAAACATTCTGCAACCCCGGCAGGCATTGGCCCTGTTGGGCCCCTTCCTATGCTGACTCTCCCTGAGGGGCGCGAACACTAACGCGCCGCCGCAATGGGGCCATTACTGGCATTCCATTGCGGCCTCGGTAGTCGCGGCGGCAGCGGCGGACGCGGCAGCAGCGGACGTCGGGAGCCGTGGCGGCAGCGGGATCGGCGGAACGATCGGCGGCAGCAGCGGGAGCGGCGGGGGCGGCAGCAGAGGGCTTCCTGCCCTTTCCTCTGGTCCTGGTGGGTGGGGCGCAAGCCTTGCCCCCAGCCCGGTGATCGGCCGGCTTGCCAGCTGCCGCACATACGAAGCAGTGCGGCGCGGCGGTGCACGAGCCGGCCTTGTGACCGGGCTGACCGCAGCGGAAGCAGTCGCCGCTGCGGTCTACCTCCGAGGTGCAACGGACACCGACATGGTGTCCCACCTGGCACCTGAAACACCTCAGAGGCCTGGGCTCCAGCAGCTTGACCTGCGCCGAGGTCCAGTCTCCGACCAGTATTCGGTTGCCTTTTCCCGCAATCGCCTTTGCCGCCGGTACGGGGCTACTCACGATGACCGCTCCCAGCCCGGAGCGGTCAAAGCGGATGGCGCCCACCCGCACATCGCTAGCGGGACAGCCCCCCACTTTGGCGACGGCGGCCACCAGTTCCTCCTCTGTGACGGAGTCGTCCAGGCCGGTGACGCGCATGTCAATGCGCATGGTGGGCCTGGACACTCGTACCTCTTCCGCCTGGAGGGACTCCCGCAGCCTTTCGGCCAAGGCATCGGCGACGGGGCCGCTGGTCGCCCCCGGGACCTCCAGCATGCGGGCTCCGGTCGCCGTGACTCGGAGCCGCAGACCTTCGGTCACGCCGACCTCAGCGAGGTTGACCGCTGCCTTAGCCTTCGAAAGGACTGCCGCGT
The DNA here is from genome assembly GCA_033675125.1 of Athetis lepigone. Lineage (NCBI taxonomy): Eukaryota > Metazoa > Arthropoda > Insecta > Lepidoptera > Noctuidae > Athetis > Athetis lepigone. The sequence continues at coordinate 6,977,067 of CM066227.1, forward strand.
ATGTGACGCCCTTTTTCTCCGCGTCCGGCTGCAGGGTTAATACCACCGCTGCAGACTTAGGGGCGCGGAGCCTGGCCGCGAGGCTCTTGGCCTTGCGGCGCTCTTGCCGCCGCTGCCGCTGTTTGGCGGCCCTGGCCACCTTAGCCGCCTTTTTCCCCTCCCCGGCGACTTGCCAACCGGGCTCAGCCAGAGCTTCGGCAATCGGGGGAGGAGGAGGAGGCGACGTGGGACACTGTGCAGCCGCACTCGCTGCGGGTGCCCCCACCACTTTGGCTTTGCCGCCTTGCCCTTTTTGGTTGGCGTTGGCGTGGCCTTCTCCTTCGCCGGCTCCGGCGCAGCGGCACGCTTTGTCGTCCCCGCCACTGGAGCCGCGGCCACCGCGGCAAAGGTTGCCGTTGGCCCTGCCGCCGGCGCCGCCGGGGCCGCTCGACTAGCCGCGAGCGGGGGCCGGAGGGCAATGCCTTCCAGCACCGAGAACCGGCGCTGGAGATCCGCCAAGGCTTGGAGCACGTCCTTGAGCTCCGTCTCCTTGGGCTCAGCCGAGAGACGCGCGTCGCCCTGGAGCTTGGCCAGGTCCGCGCGCAACTGAACATTCTCCTCTCGGAGCGCCTTCATGTCCGCCCGCATTGCGGCCAGCTCCCTTTCGACCTGTGTGGGCTCCTGGGGACTGTTGGCCTCCGCCCGCATTGCGGCCAGCTCCCTTTTGGCCTGTGTGGGCTCCTGGGGCCTGCTGGCCTCCTTCGCCGCTGCCATGATCACATCGTAGGCCTCGGCCATGGCCTTGTCTTTGGAGCTTTTGCTCTTCTTCAAGGCCACCGTCGTCAGTGCCTCACCCACCAACTTCGCCAGGTCGACCGCTTGCTCCCCCTTCGAGCTCCTTGCGGCGGCTGGCTCATCCCGCGGAGCTGGCGCAGAAGCCGCTCCGGGGTGACGCCCCTCCAGGGCGAGCCTTTCGGCTCGCTGCGCAGCCTCCTGCGCGGGGAGCTTACGCCCCCCTCCTCCAATCCGGCCCGCACCCCGCCTGCTGGTGGGGATTTTGGGAGCCGGAGCCATCACCTCACTGTCGGAGGACGACGACGCGCCCTCCGACATTGTCCGCTTCCTGCTGCGGTCTCTCCGCCCACGCCTCGGGCTCTCTGAGCTCGAGCTTTCTGAGCTCGGGCACATCTTAGCCGACCGCACTACCTTCTTCCTCTCCTTCCTCTCTTTTTTGTTTTTCGTCTTATTGGTGTCCATACTTGATCCCACGAGTATGGGGGATTTAAAATGTACACCCAGGGCAACCCCCTGTCCCTGGGCAAGTGTACATTTATAACCCAACCAGAGGGTCCACCGGTTCCCTGGCTGGGGGTGCGCTAAAGACTGATGCGCCATCCATAATAGATGACACTACTCCTCAGCCATTCGTACCTTCGCCACGCACCAGAACTTGGTATTAGAGGTAATTTTTTATAGAGGTTGTCTTCCTCGCGGCCCGGGCGGTTAAGCCAAGGCCCTCGACCCCCGTCGAAAGTCAGAGACATGACCGTAACAGTCTTCGGGGCTACGAGATCAACGGGGGCAGCTAGGGATGACGACCCCCAGCTGCCTGCTCTGCGGCAGGGTGAGTGCACGCAGAGCCCGTTCCCCGACTCCAACACACACTGCCCTCTGCTACTCAGAGGGACAGGTGGTGGAGTCCTCCGTGACAGAATATTGGCAAGTGGGCAACGAGACCCCAAAGGCACAACGTACCCAATGACGAGTCGTTGCCCACCTCCCAGGGTGCACCGTCCCTCGGACTGGTCTTCGCCCCGAAAGAATCCATAAGCGAACTCCAGCCCTCGGGCACACGAGGAGGTTTTCTGTCCAAGCACCCCATCTGTGTACCATATGATGTGATGACTCACAGTTAAATAGGATATTGAATGCATAGCGTTGATTGTTGTCCATGTCAGTTTTATTGACAAATCGTGATGACGCACGGTGGGCTGAAAATCGGCTTTCATAGACTTAGGGATTTCAATTTGCAAGTGCTTGTTTTTATGCCGGATATCGCTTCTATTAGTCATTACTATGTACAAAAATGACACCCGAGTTAATTCTACCCAAAAACGAAGGAAATATAATTTTTTTTTTACGAAAAAATTTGTATGAAGCTAGTATGAAAAATCGAATTATCTCCTAAACGGCATGTTTAACCGTAATATCCTTGGAGATGGTCATAGTGCTAATTATTTATGATTTTTTGGTTGGCAATTGGACGAAAAATTTAATGCCGTTTTTTTTTTAAAAATCGTCAAAATATTTTTATTTGTTTTTACGTATGAAACGATTCCTTTTGGTGTTTATGTTGAAGAACACGGACTTTTAACTACACATAACATAAAATAGCATCACTCCTATATTTCCGAAGGAGTTGGCAGAGGTTTATAGTACACCCACACGTAGCCAACTATGTTTGAGCTAGATATTTATCAGCACAAAATGAGTTTTAAAACTTTTCATACAACCAAATTACCAATTGTCTTCTAATGAGTCCAAAAAGAAGTGATTAAGTAACTACACTGATTAGGTCTTCTAATGAGTCTTAATAAGTGATTTAATGATTTTCAATATCTCACGACAATGGATTATATTTAACATTTCCTGATAAGTAAGCTAATTTGTTAATTAGCAGTGCTATGAGTTCTAAGAATAGTTAGTGACAATTATAGATTTTCATTAGCTAATGAGGAGATAACTAATGAGGGTAGTTACCTAATTATTGTCGTTTTGCAATAAAAGGGCTAAAGTTTTGTTTTATAATTTAATTTGTTCACAACTGTGTAACTGCTAACACTAAATCTGCGACTATAAAATCTTAAAATGGAAAGTTTAATCACCAATTTAGACTTGTTTGTTCTTCTACGAAGTGAGAGTACTTCATTTGATCATGAAGTATTGTTTAGTGCAGTTGTATCCCGCATAGGCGATTGCCTGTCTGACGAAGATTATGTTGTTCTCAAAGAATTTTGTCGGAGATTTACGCGAGCCGCTTTACAAAGGTGGGGGAAATCCAACCGATTCCTTGATAATTTCAGGAGAAAGTACGAGAATTGGTTGGGAGCAAATATTGATTGGCCGAGTTTTGTGCAAACTTTAGTTAATCAAGAACCAAGTGTTGATGAGATACCAAGAGCGCCCTCAGTCTCTCCAGAACCGTCGACATCAACGTCCATTGGAACAATGACGAAAAGATCCCGTAAACCATTCGAAGACCTGGGAAGTAAACAAAAAAAGAGAAGATCTGATGAACACACAGGCGAAGGTTCCAGTGAATTGGCATATGCAGCTGCAGCACGTTTAAAAGAAGAAGGGCATGGAGATATCGCCTCTGTCATCGAATACATGATGAAAAATCCTGAAGCAGCCGCTAAATTAAATGAAACGCTTAAGAAACCAGCGAAAACAATCATATTTACGCCAGAAAAGGCGCTTGGATTGCTTCTTTCGCTAAAACTCTCAAAGTGGCAATATATTACGTTGCGTGAGGCTGCCATTCGAGAAGGTGCTAAAGATATTTATCCATCTTACTATAAAGTGCAACAAACTAAGCTTGATTGCTACCCTCCGAAGCAATCAGTGACAGTTACTGATTCATCGGCTAGGATTACACTTCAAGCTTTACTTGATATCACGGTTACAAGAATCCTTCAAAGCCTTTCTAACGAAGAGCATAACAAGCAGTTGAAGCTGATATCCAAGTGGGGATTTGACGGTGCTTCTAACCAAAGCCGATACAAGCAGAAAATTGAGGGTGAGGAAGATGATTCAAGCATTTTCATGACCTCCTTGGTGCCACTAAAACTGACAGATGGAGACAACATTTTATGGACGAACCCAAAACCATGCTCAGTTTTGTATTGTCGTCCAGTTCAGTTTACTTTTGTAAAGGAGAGTGAAGCAGTTGTCCTTGGGCTGAAAAAACAAATGGATGAAGAAATTGAGGCCCTTATCCCCACAGAGTGCAATAATAATAATAGGGTGACTCATCAACTAATGATGACGATGATCGACGCTAAAGTCTGTACTTACCTTTCTGAAGCTAGATCAAATGCATCGTGCTACCTGTGCTTAGCAAAGCCTACAGAAATGAACCGCTTAGATGCTGTAACATCAAAAATTGTGTGTTCGGACCTGTATGAGTTTGGCTTGTCATCCCTACACGCCCGTATAAATTGTATGGAATGTCTGTTACACATTGCATACAAACTGGACTTCAAACGGTGGGCAGCGAGAAGTGATGAGCACAAAGAAATGCTACAGACAAGAAAGAAAATAATTCAAAATAAATTCAAAGATGAGCTCAATCTGTTGATTGATATAGTAAAACAAGGCTCGGGAACCACCAATGACGGGAATACTGCAAGAAAATTCTTTGAGTTTTCTAATAAAACCGCAGCTATAACCGGTTTGGATGAAGACCTCATCAAAAGATTTGCTGTAATTTTACAAGCAATTACATCTGGAGAGCAGATCGATATAATAAAATTTAGAGATTATGCTCGCAAAACAGCAGAAAAGTACGTATTACTATACGACTGGTTCTACATGTCGTCAACCGTTCATAAGTTACTAATCCATGGGGCTGACATAATCGAGAAAAATAATATTGTGCCGATTGGGACTCTCTCGGAAGAAGCCTCAGAGTCTCGAAACAAAGATTTTAGGAGGTTTCGAGAACATCATTCGCGGAAAAGAAGCAGGCAGGATTCCAATCAAGACATTTTAAATATGCTTGTTGTTTCTTCGGACCCTTTGCTAAGTGCACAAAGGCCTAAGTTAGATGCCAAGAAAAAGCAGAGCTTTTTTGCTGAAACTCTCGACTTAATTCAATTTCAGGAAACTGAGTTCGAATTTTTGGATATATCCAATCTGGATGCTGACTCAGAATTGGAGTCTGACAACGAGAGTGATAAGGAAAATTTGTAAAAAAGATATATATGTACATATTTGTAAATTTGTATTTGAGTGTGTTTGGGTTTTTTTGTAATATTTAATGATATGTTTTATTTTTTTTATTTATTTTACTTTATTTTACGAATGCTTAGTATTAATTCCTTAAATTAACTTATTTTGTATAAAATATAACTTCATAATGTTACTTCAATATAAATCTTTTTTTATTTAAATTAATATAAATGTGTCAAAAACAGCATTTTTTTTATTTTATTTTTCTTGTTTCGTGTTTTCTTAATATTTGGGTTAATAACATATCGAACTTTTTAACTTAGACACTAAAAGGGATCGTTTTACATGTAAAAATAAATAAAAATATTTTGACGATTTTTTAAAAAAAACGGCATTAAATTTTTCGTCCTATCGCCAACCAAAAAATCATAAATAATTAGCACTATGACCATCTCCAAGGATATTACGGTTAAACATGCCGTTTAGGAGATAATTCGATTTTTCATACTAGCTTCATACAAATTTTTCGTAAAAAAATTATATTTCCTTCGTTTTTGGGTAGAATTAACTCGGGTGTCATTTTTGTACATAGTAATGACTAATAGAAGCGATATCCGGCATAAAAACAAGCACTTGCAAATTGAAATCCCTAAGTCTATGAAAGCCGATTTTCAGCCCACCGTGTGACGTCACGAAATCGCGCAAATCGTTTTCGCGTACGTAACTAGTTTTACAGGGTAAGAAATAGATGATTATAACAAGAAAATCTCTGCAACTTAAACTTTACAAAAAACTTTACAACATAAAACAACGGAACCTATAATTTTATTTATTACTAGCTTTTGCCCGCGGCTTCGCACTCGTAGATGTTGAACTTCTATCCACAATTTTAAGCCCTTTAGGGGTCTAAATAAAAAAAAACCTTTCTTAGTGGCTTACTCTTCACAAAGAATAATTCCTCCAAGTTTCATGTCTCTAGTTAGTTATTGTTAAAAATCAACAAACGCGTTGATATTAGTTAGTAAGTTTACTTCCGGGGTAGCGGTAACTATTAGAATTAATCCGTAACCCTGCTGACTACTCTTTGAAGCGCGAGTGGAACAAACGGTCCTTATCGGGCGGCGAGCTACCCAACGCTCGCCATTCGTAGTCCCGCGCCTACGGTGGCTGGTATTCGTCTTGCGACTCTCGACGTCTACGCCTGGGTCACTGTCCCGGGCGTGAGGCTTGACGCCCGGGTCATGCGCTCCGCCGCCTCCTTCTCCAGCATGACTGCTTCGCAGAAGGAGGCGACGGCTTCCCATTTAGTCAACCCCGCCGATCGCCTCTGCAAGAACACGGCGGTGGCCCACCCAAGCGGGGCATATACTACCACCGTATGCTCCACCGTGTGCTCTAGGCGACCATTTTCAAGGACATCCTTGTCTGGTTAGGACCTGTTTGACCTGTTTCTGGTGTTACGCGAGAGCGCCTCTCCAGCCCCTCCTCAAAGAGGCGTGACGACTGGGTTGCGACAGTCACAGTCTCCATTTTACCATGAGATCCCGCCGGAGCTTTGTGCCTCGCGTTGCGTTTAGCCGCGGCAGCGGAACATTTTAAGAGGAACCATTCTTTAGTACATATTTTTTGCGTAACTTCAACCATTTACGCAGCGCACGCAATATAATCCCTTAAAAGGGATATTTTTTTCTTCGTTTTTGTCACATTTTCATTACTGCTCGGCTCTAATGTGTCTCAGCGTTATCTTTAGATTGACATAACTCTTTTATTTATGAACCGATTGAAACAAAACAAATGTTAATAATACTAAAAAATACTAAATGTTAATCCCAGCAAACTGCAACGCATTAGTGAAAACCGCATTCAATTAGGTTAAGCCGTTTTTGAGATTAGCCTGAACAAACGTACAGACAAACAGACAAAAATTGTAAAAATCATAGTTTTACGTTCTATTGCGTATGTAAAGTTCCCCTAATAAAGTTTTTCTTATTTATCTTCCATGTACACCGACCTTTTACAATTTTATTATATGTATTGATGATGATAACGATTAGTAAATATAATAAACCATTGATATAATTTTAAAACAACTATTTTTATTTTTATTTAGTTTAAATTGGACCGCAACCAATGGGCACCGTAATATTCTCAATAACTTCCTCCTGGAGACCACTCTGCAGGTACACCACGCACTAAACCCATTCTCGTAACATTGAAAGTTGGAATAAAAGCTTTATAATTATTATAAGTGTCCAGACGTTTGTCTGTAATGAAAGGATTAGCGTCCAGAAAACTAGAGAATGCTATGGAAATTTTGTTACGGCCTATTTTTTTTACACTGCCGTGGCGTTAATAATACTCTGGAAGGCGTTGAATTTCAAAAACTTACCAAATGTGACTGGGTGCATCGTGGTGCCATCATTTGAAGAAAGTTGCGTTTTTTGAACGTGTATTACATACGGCGCGCTGTCCGACTTTTCATACAGTTTTCTACCAATGTGGGTCAGAGGAACAGGCAAGGAAGAGGCAGCAGGGATTGCCGAAATTGTGTTAGGTTCTATACTTGTTGTTACAGTTGTTACCATTTTTTGTTCTGACTCGGCTATAAAAGTAGTTTCTGTGCAACCACCGAAGACGAAGGATCCGTGTTTGCGTGTACGACGACGCTTATTACAATGCTTGCAGACATGCACACGGCTTCTTTTTAAATTACGGGCCGAAGACGACCCATCGGTTTCCATTCCCGATTCATTCGACGCAGTTATTATAACAAAATTGCCTGCCGGGGGGACAAAGCCCCCCGGGTCAGGCGGGTCGCTCATGCTACCTACTACTATTAATAAATAAAAAACTTACCTACTGAAGAATATTTCTATAGACTAAACTATTAAATTAAAAATAAATGAAAATATGAGACTAAAACTAATGGTTTAACTGATCCTATCCAATGAAAAATTATTTTAAAATCTTATCGCAAAAAGGACGCGTCCACCAAGCTTGAAGTTTCCCGCGCTTTTTTTCGATTACAATATTGCCGTTCTCTTACTTGACAGTCATTGCAGTGTTGCCTACTTAACCAATGTGTTACCGGATAGTGGTAAAAAACTAGAGAATCTATGCTTGGACAGAGTGACTCATGGCAGAAATATGTGGTTTTGATGAGGCATGAGACATCAAATATGAGAAATACGATACCAGAAAATAACTATGTATAAGTAAGTAATATTTATGCGGGTAAAACTGTTCATTACTGGACAATGGTTTTAGGGGTTTTTTCACGTTCTGAAGGGTAAAGGGTGGTCCCCAAGCCTCCTCCAAATTCAACTTTTGAGTGTTCAAAAAGACACCATATTCCTTCAGAAGCCATTAATTTGTCAATCCAGTATTGTAAAGTCGCGGTCTGAAAGTGTTTACCGCCATAAGGATCACAATTGCATGCACACATTCAGGTCACAAGATCTAAATGTCTATTTCATGATAATTTGATGGATCATAGATTATTTTTTTCTAATGATATGACAATCAATCGCTTTAGGTGATGGACTACTATAAAGGTTTGATATACAGAAAACTTACTTTGAAAAACAAATATGTTTTTAATGAGAATATAAGGAAATTGTAAATAAAAGTTTTAAAAAATCTTTATTCAATATCTGGTATAACGTCACCCCGCAGCTATGACTAATTTAGTTTTTTTTTAATAATAATTATGAAGAAATAATAAAAAAAACACTGAAAAAATCTTTATTAAATTATACTATCTGTCTCCCACGGTTCTACCCGCGTAGTTTCCCTTTCCTTTGGAATTAAATAAAAAACTATCCTATGCCCTCGCTCAGGCTATAAACTATCTCTGTACCAAATTTCATTTAAATTGTTTCGGTAGTTTTGGCACGAAAGCGAGACAGACAGACAGTTACTTTCGCAATTATAATAGTAAGTATAGACTAGTTCAAATCCACAGCATGACTAATATAGTTTTTTTAAGTAAGAATATAGGATATAATAAATCAAATCTTAAAAAATCTTTATTTAATATCTAGTATAACATTACTCCGCAGTTACGACAAGTGCATAGATGCAACAAGACGCGATTAGATAAGTATTTCTGGTATCATTTTCTGGTATCACACAGCGTGATCTATAAGGATTTCTTTCATTTTGTCAGTTCCAGCGCTGAACCATATCATTTTGCATAATAACTTCTGAAAGGTAACAAGTAACATGATATGGCATTTTAGATTTTAATGAAAAACGTGTGATATAGAATGTACTTTCAAAATTGGTAAACCTTTTCAGACCGCGACCGTACATGCACAGATGATATAACAACAAAATCACTAATATTATTCAACATGTAACAACGGAATCTATAATTTTATTTATTTTAACGATTATTTAATATAATAAATCATTAATTTAATTTTAAAATTACAATTTTTATGGCATTTTAGATTTTAATGAAAAACGTGTGATATAGAATGTACTTTCAAAATTGGTAAACCTTTTCAGACCGCGACCGTACATGCACAGATGATATAACAACAAAATCACTAATATTTTTCAACATGTTACAACGGAATCTATAATTTTAATTATTTTAACGATTAGTTAATATTTTTTTTTTTTTTTTTTTTGGTGAGTGGGAAATCATCCAATGACTGCTCCCGTCCTGGGTGCGGCGGGAGGGCGTGTCAGACTCTTACTGACTAAAACCCACTCATGTTCCTTCGATTGCCCTTTATGTTCCAGGGTCACGGTGACTACTATACACATTCCGCAACCCCGGCAGGCGTTGGCCCTGTTAGGCCCCTTCCTGTGCTGACTCCTTCTCTTTGAGGCGCGCGTGGAACACTAACGCGCCGTCGACGCGGTCCTGGTCCTAGCCGGGCGGCGAGCTACCCATCGCTCGCCATCCGCAGAACCGCGCCTACGGTGGCCGGTAGTCGTCTTGCGACTCTCGACGTCTTCGCCTGGGTCTTAGTCCGGGGCGAGAGGCTCGTCGTTGCCTCTCGCGCGCCGCCGCTTCCTTCACTATATTAACGATTAGTTAATATAATAAATCATTAATTTAATTTTAAAATTACAATTTTTTATAAGCATTACATACATTAAACATATACGATTTTAAGTTTTATGTGTGTTATGTCATCGTTTGACATACTTAACATACATAAAACATAAAATCGTTTGACATACCACTCAAAAGATGTAACGCTTGTTTGGTCTAATATGATGAAAACAACCAAAATAGACAATAGAGACAAGGAGCCCCGCTGGGCGGGGCTCCTATTGCTGGGTGGTTAAGAAAAAATAACCGCCTTAGCCTTCTAACCTAACCTGTCCGAGTCGGGGTGCTCTGAGTCGGGGTGCCCTGAGTCGGAGCATGGAAGAACTAGTTTAGCCTAGGCAAAAACTAGCTTGTCCTGAAATCGGGTTTGGCCGGTAACATAGATTTATATTCAACGTTAGAGTTTAGACCTAATGATTTTCAATTAAATAAACGATTATATAAATGTTATATCAAACAACGTTAAACTGATTAAGTTTTAGAATAAATAAATGTTACATTTAAAGAAATTATATCAACAGTGGGTATATCTCACATTTATTATATCTTATGAATGATAGTAGAATGAAACTAGACCAAACGAGTTTATACGTTATGAGACGCACCCAAAAATATGCGTTTCCACAGTTTGGAACCTCCAAAACTGTCTTGCTTGGAGTGGAGTGGGTGCTGGAGTGGAGTGGAGACTTCCCCTTCATCGCTTTAAACCCGAAAAGTCTATGCCCAGTATTGTATGTTAAGCTGATGAAACGATGTTGACCTACTATACTTTCGACCACGATGATGATGGAGACTTCGTATTCTAATCTAATCTTCATAGAAATATTAAATGTAATTGTGTTTAATTTTTTTTAAACTGAGCGGAAACATGTTTGCTTAGCAATTACTCAATTAGTGGAATTTCGAATTTATAGTTGGCAACACTGAGTTGTTATAAGGTAACTGTTTTAACCTGCGTTGTAAATTTTGTAAAAGATATTTTCATGTTTTTTAAATAATCAGCCTGAGTTTTTGATTGTTGTTTTCTCAAGTGATTCAATAGACTTATTGACCTAAAGTGCAATTTTTTCCTAATGTATCCCGAATAATCTAGTGAACTCTAAAAGTACCTACTTACAGTTAACCAATTTTATTATCACAATGGGAAATCCCAAAAAAAGTAAAGAACCCAAGAAACGAAAAGCACCGAATAAGTCCGTGCGCAACAGTTCGTCGAATCAAAAAGAGAACGTGCCAAAGAATGTGAAGACTAGGACTGCAATAAAACACAAGCCTATTGAAGAAATTGCAATGTCTAAACAATTGTTACTGAAGAAAAACATAGCCCGTACGCAAAGACGATCATCATTCAATCCTGAAAGAGTTTGCCCAAATGGTAAGCCTATTCCATCTTTATCAGAGCTGGAAAAAATGTTCGAAGATTCTGACACTGATGATCAGACTCCAAAAACACCTACAGGAAAGTTAACGTGTACAACATCAACACCTGAAAAGCAAACACCTATAAATGCCAGTAAAAAGCTACTGTTTTCACCAACTACTATAAATAAAATATCTGAAAAGGTAATGTGTGCCATTCAAACGCACAACTTGCCTGATCCTAGTGAAGTACTGGAAGCTACTACATTGTTACGTGAAAAAACGCCACCTCCCGCTCCAATAATTCCACCAAAAAAAAGGAAAAAGCCTGAGGTTCCATATATTGTTGGTTGCAAAGACCGCCCAAAAGTAATAAAAAAACCAAATACAAATTTCTGCAAAGGACATGATGATTATGGAGTAGAAAATGGTGAAGATCCAGAAGATGATATTCCAAAAAAACGAGCTAAAAAGTCTCGGATCCCAAATTATTCAAAATCTATTTTTAATGCGCAAAGTGATGAAATTGCTGAGAGACTGATCAATGAAGACGGTGGAGGTCTTAGTGATGCTAGTTCAGATAGTAATAAGACAATAGAATATGATCCAACTCCATTCCAAAATCTAAGGCCATACTCATTCTCCCCACTGCCTAGTACATCTAAAGATAGTGAAACATTTAGGAAAAATGATGAGCTTTTTAATGAAAGTTTAAAGGAAATCAGTTTATTTAAAGCATCAACACCAATAAACAAACTTGAAGAAATTACCCCAGTTACATCACCAAAAGAAACCGAAGAAAATGCAGAAATTACTAACAATACAACACCTGACAAGAAAACTGATTCTCAAACTCTTACAAAGCTACCACTGAAAAACGAAGATGATATACAAATTATTGATAATTCGTATGATACCATTGTAATTGATGACATTTCTGTTCTACCTGTAAACATTAAAAACACCAGAAATCCTGTAGAAGATGAAAATGTTATTGAAATTGTTGAACCAGAAGTATCAGAAGTTATCATACCAAAAAAAGAAAAAGTTCATGAAATACCTAATGATGAAGACTGCATGATAGTTACAAGTTTAGATACAACCAACAATCACAAAAATCTTGATGAACCTATAGTTATTGATGATGAGTATAGTTCCATAAATATGGACTTATATTCTTTTAATAATGATGAAATAGAAATTATTGATGTTGATGATGTAATTGCTGAAAATAAATCTATACTTGAAAAATGGAAAACCAGTGGAGCCAAAGAATTGAACAAGATAAATGCAGTAGTTGATGTTCCTACTACATACAGTAGTATAACTTCACAACAGATTGTTACACCAATCACTACACATGCTCCACAGGATATAGAGATGCTAAGAAGTGATCCACCTGATGTCATACCAATTACTACAGTTCAAACAACACCAAGCGAATCATCACATTCCATTGACCAGAACAGTGCAACAAATATTGAGAACAATCAAAGGCAAGTATCACAAAGTCAATCATCACTCCCCGTAAATCAGAACAGTGCAACAAACATTGATAACATTCAGAGACAAACAACACCAGTAAGAACGGACTCTAACACTGTAGCACTCAACTATATACTACATGAATACTTCAGAGAAACTCAAGGAAATAGACGTCCCCCTGTTTATGAAATGGGAGTAACAGCACTTTTTGATAGTCTTATGGGTCGGTCACCAAGAAATGCTGGTAGAAGAAATAGGAGGCCTACATCTCATGTGAATTCAACTTCTGCTGTTAATTCTGCTAATTCTGCTTCTGCAAATTCTACTTCTTTTGTTAATTCTGTTGCTCCTGTTCCAACCATCAACTTCCAAACCAATCCTGAAGTAATAAATTCATCAAGTAATTCTGGTACACAACTAACTACTACTAGTACAACTAACCTACCACCCTCACCAGTACCTTCAAGAAATATAGGAGATTGCCCTATTTGCTTAGATCCACTCAGCTCTTCTAATGGGATTGCATCAACAATATGTGGCCATGTCTTCTGCTTGAAATGTATACAAGCTTCAGTTAGAACTAGTGGTAAGAAATGTCCAACATGTAGGAAAGCACTAAAAGGAGCTGGTGGAGGATATCACCAATTATACTTATAAAAATAGACTTCCTTTTATATGTACTGTAATACTGCCTATTTTAAATAGGTAACTTTTAAATTTGTGTTGTAAATTGTTAATTACATATTATATTTATTATTATACTAGTCACACAACTGTGCCATTTATGACATGTGATTTATTTTGTAAAAATATCATCAAATGAATAGGCCATAATAAATGCCTCTGAAACAAATGGACAGGTACCATTCAAATAAGGATTCTGAAACACAAATATATATACAGGGTGTCCCACGGATATGCCACATGGAGGGAAAGTACCTTAAATCTTGTAGATAGAACATTTTACTGAAAGAAGACATTATTTGAATTTTAAAAACAATTTAAACGACATACATAGATTTTTAAATAATGAAATGGCCCAACCGGGAATCAAACTTGTTCCTCGAGAAAAAATAATTATCCTGTAGTTTTATCATACCGATCGAAAGGTTTCATCATAAGGATTATTTTTTGATAAATAACATAGTGTCACAAATAAAAGGAAGACCGTAAATTTTAACATTTGATGTAAAATTTTGTTCTGAAAAGTTAAAAGCTTACATTGCCGTAAGGACATACAATTGACAATAATAACTACTTATTACTAATTAATCTACCCACTTGAGTGGTACGCATCATTTAAATAAATAAATATCCACCACAACAAGACCAAAAATTCGTCAGGGAACGAAATAATCAAAAGTTATCACTTTGTATTCAAGAAGAAGGGACTAGTTTTGAGCTTTTGAAGAATTAACTAGTTTTGTATTAAAAATGTTAAAATACATGGTCTTTCTTTTAATTTTGACACTATGTTATTCAGCAAAAAATAATCCTTGTAATGAAGCCTTTCGATCTGTAGGATAAAACTACAGGTTGATTAATTTTCTCGAGTAACAGGTTCGATTCCCAGTTCAACTATGTGATTATTTAAATATCTATGATTGCAGTTTAAAATGTTTTCAAAATTCAAATAATGTCTTCTTTCAGTGAAATGTTCTATCTACATATTTAAGGTACTTTCCCTCCATGTGGCATAGCCGCGGGACACCCTGTATAATAATGTTCTCATCCTTGAATAAACATTGTATACTCTTAATTTTAATTACTTTTATTTAAAATTGTCTCTTGGATGTGTAATCTAGAAGTGAGTTGATATGTGATGAAAATTTTCCTGAATTGATATTCAATTGATTTCACATTATTGTATAATTATTGCTATGAGGCTTGAGAGCCTACACTTAGAATTTAATCAGTTACATTTTTTTGTTCCTATTCAGTTGATTGATTTTGTATCTGAACAGATTTAGATAATTTTAAACACCTAAGATTAAGTTTTTTTTTTATATTAAGCTTCATACACAATAGTTTTATGTATGTGTGTTTTCTTTTAAAAGTTGTACTTATTTAATATTATAATTGAAAAATGTCTGTGATGATGACAAGGAAACCAACTGACTTTCTTCCCAATACTTTTAATTTAATATTGTATTAGTTATTTCCAATAAAAAATAATTTATTAAAATCCGATTTAAATTTTAGATACAGGCTGTTGATTTAGTCAACTGTACTCATGCGATAGTACCCTATGTGGCTTCAACATTCCATTTTCAGTTTGATGTCTTGGTTTGTAGAAGTCGTATAACAGCTGCTGTGGCTTGATAAAAGGTAAGAGGTGGTCAAATCAACACCCTGTAACATAAACAGAGATGACCTTACTAATAATCGCTGCATAAAGTTATGACAGGTTTATACGTCAAAAAATGTATGGTTACACAGGCTTTATTCATTGCATAACTTTACACAGTGATTATTAGTAAGGGCAAGAGAATTTAATATCTATGGCCAACAAGCATAAGTACACTGGATGTACTTTCTCTATATACATACCTAGTTTTAATATTGAGGGATCTTGTTATAACATTGTTTCCCTGAATTGGGTCTTATTTTTCTTCTTTGGAAAGACTAACTCTATGTTCTGCATTATTATCAGGCAATTTTTTTTTTTTTGTCGAAATTAAACCACATCCAGATCAAGAACTATTCCCAATTGCTAGCTCATCATACTGTAAACTTAATCCATCTGCTTTAGCATAGTAGTCATTAAATGTAACACAAGTATTTTTAATACTGTTTTTCGGTTTGAAAGGCTTTGAATTCGTAGTAGTCGTTTTAGATAATATGTATGGCCTAACTATTGGGAATAATTTTAGGTCTGACTTTTTTTAGGACCATAATGCATGATGTCTTCTCATTGTAAACCAAAAATTTTGTTTTATTACATACTAGCTTTTGCCCGCGACTTCGTCCGCGTGGAAAAGTTCCCGTTCCCGGGGCATTTCCGGGATGAAAACTATCCTATGTCCTTTCTCGGGTCCCAAACTATGTCTGCACCAAATTTTATTCAAATCGATTTTATTCAGTGTTTTAGGCGTGAAGAAGAGACAGACAGACAGACAGAGTTACTTTCGCATTTATAATATTAGTATGGATTTTGATCAAATGATTTTCTAGGGTAAAATAATGTATGAAGTAGATAGTAAGTTAAATTGATCTACCCTAGGTTTCTGTAAACTACACCATATTATTCCATAAAATAATGTGCTGGATTATAAAAGATACTACATATTGAAAGGTACAAGACGGATAACGGTTGCAGCATGTCATGCATGAAGCAAACGTAATCAGTGACAATATGATGTTTTATGCTTTTGATACTTTCTATCGAGTTTAGAGAAGACTATCGGTACCTAATGCAGACATAGCATAGTCTGGCATGGTGTGGTGTAGTTGGCAGACGCGAATAATTGACTAGCGGCACTATTTGGCAGTGGCTAAAGGGATTGGCTACTGCGATGGGTGTTGTGGGTCCAATTACAGTACAGCACAGAACAAATACTAGTATGGCCTACACATATTTATTCTGTGTCTGGTTTTTATGTGTCTTGTTAATGAAAACGCCTGGTGTGGGGCTAACTTAAAAAAAAAATCTTAACAGGCATAGCTGTGATCAACCTGCGTAAAGCATTCAAATAATTGAGAAATAGGTACTCAAAAACATAATTATTTAATTTGTACCAATAATCTTAATCATCAATTATAAGTTATGATAAGAAAAAATAAAAATTCATTAGTATATTCCTCGTTTTGTTTTATTCAACATCTCCATCAACTTTATATTTTTTGAACTAAGTAATTTATTTACATCCAGATGATGAATATAATCATCAAAATAATAATTATGAATGTTTATTATATACAATTACTCATACAAATAAGATAAGCATTCAATAATATATTCTTTTTACAATCACTTCTGAGAAATTGTTATCCACTAGAGTTATCCAGTTGAGTTTAAATGAAATGGGTATGACTGTGTAAATAACTAACTGTTGTCCTTGTACTTTGAGTATAAAGTAATGATCTTTAAACTAAACTCCAATATCTTTTTGTGGTATAAAATTAACTGAAACAAAGACTTTGGATCTAGAACTTCTCTACGCAATTAAATTAATGCTTTGTAACTACAAAAAAGTCAACTATTTTATTCCCAGATTTTTGAAAATTGATTAATTACTATCAACACATACTATGTATTCTTTTATATACACTTGAGTTAAATAAAATTAAGCTGCAGGTTAATGCAGAAAAATCTTCATTATTATTGTTTTGCAGCACCATTACCATTTACAATATTATCAGAATGCAGATGTTCAATAGAGGTAGATAGTTGTTCGAGACTTTGTACAAGTTGTGCCATTTTGTCACGAGAGGCAGAATTTTCAAAACTATCTTCAGTGGGCTTCTCAACATCTGCACATAGACGGAAATGCAAGCGAGCCAAATGTTCCTGTTGGTCTCTAATATTAATCATTTGCTCCATACTACATCCAGTACCAAATGCGCTTAACTTTCCAGTGTGGAAGTCATCTAATAATTCTAATAGGGCCTTTTCCATGTTCTTAACATCTGGTGTTTCTTTAGGTATGCTTTTCGGTTTGTTATTGGACCGCATCATATTGTTATCTCTGTTAATCCGTTTCTCGCTAACATACGAAATTTTTGTCGATTCATTCACACTGCTATTGCCGACGCCTGAGGTTGTTTGGCCCTGATTCTTTGATGTCAGGCTCGCGGCGCCGCTCGATAGCTTGTTGCTCGTAACTGGAGATGTCGCCGTATGAATAACTTTTTGATCATCTTCTTCGCCTTCATTCTGCATCAGTTGTTGTGTCTCGTTAACTTCTTCCAAATGTAAGCTCATGTATACTTATATAGCGAAACTTAGAAGCAGTGTAGTGTTGACATACAATGGTATTTCTGTTTAAAAGACAAATTCGAATTGTTATTCCAAAAATATTCAATCGCAGTGTTTATATTTTGCTTATTTTTGTTTATTTCTTTCAGCAGAATTACTGCGTAACTGACTGACACTCCTGACACGTAGGTATTATGTATAACAAACAATGACATACTGTCACTGTCAGTGTCAGTTACTCTTTGGTCAGCTGGCTCCCTGTGACCACAGAAAATCTCAATTCAAAATTCAAAGCATTTATTTCACTTGATCATTTACAGGTTTATACATATGAATTGTCAAAGAGTCGGTCGGTTAGTCAGAAAAGAAAAGCGACGCTAATAGCCTGTTCCAAAACGTAGATCTCAATCGATAAGAACAGGCAAGAAACTCCACGGACCTCTATCTACGGGCCTGTGAACTTTATCTATGTCAGTCAAGAGTGGTTGGTAGGCTGAAGGTAGGCTGTCACGGTCTGTGTGACGTGACGGCTGACCACTGTTTTTGCACTGCACTGTTTTGTGCGGAACCGGCAGACGGTTCAGACATATGTATTATCTATGGTTCATACTGCGGCGGGTGGTGGATTTTGGAAGGAACAGTAGGTAGGTAAGGCTGTTATTTTGTTCAATTTGCAACTTACATAGAATTCATAAAAAAATATGGTCAAAAATAAAAAATAACTGTGTACCTATTTATTGGAAAAACGCTGTACGTCGTAATTTTTTATCGAAGAGTACGTCAGTATTATACCTTTTAACGACCAAGTGACAGCCGGCTGCCGCGCTGCTATCGTGTCTCGAAGGAACTCGTGGAATGATGAATAAACTGCAACCTTGGAGCATGACCGCAAGTACTGCAACCCGTCAGAGTGCTCTGGAAGAAACAAAAGTCAGACAAGAAATATGCAAAAGAAGCGTTTAAAGTTTTGGGGAAGTCCCGATCTAAGCTAATTTTAATTTTTCCTGTGAGTGAGTGTGAAATATGTTTTAAAAATTATACCTACAACTAACTCTAAAAAATATTTAACTACTCTTTAACGTTGTGTGTGTTTGCTTACCTACTTAATTATTCATGAATAATGAGATTGACTTTAACTAGATTCCAAAGGATAGTACAAATACGACATTCAAAACTGAAGAAAAGGATAATTTCAATCCTTTAGTTCCTAAGTGACGGTTTGATTTGGTATTTATCGTATCTTGTCAGTAGCCAAATCACGTGCACGATGCGCAAAATACTAATTATACCGTTATTGGTTTACTAAAAGACTTTGTTTCGAGTACAAAGGTGTAAAAAAAACAAATATGTCAAATGACTTCCATGACTAGATTTGATGATTGAAAGAGCGGGAAACTTCGGTTTGAGCGGGAGCGTTTTTTTCTCTTGAAAATTAAAAATTGATAATTAAATATTAAGGATTGGTAGAAGTTCTTAAAATTGTATATATTTTTATTGTAAGTGTTTATTTATAGAATTAGTGTACTCTAGTAGCTGTTTATTTGGTAAGTTTTCAACTTTTCTTAAAATGGGCGATCCGCCCGACGATCCTGGTGGCGGTACAACTGTGCCTCCGGCTGTAAAATATGTAGAAATTAGTAGTAGTAATGTAAATACGCCTATTGATACATTAATTAGTGTTTTGGAGTCTTCAATGGACACCGATTGTTCGGTTCCAGACTCTAACAATTTAAAAAGAAAAAGAATACTTTCCAGAGTAATTTGTACAGATTGCAATAAAAAAAAAGGAGACACGGTTCAAAAACTGAAAGGCAGAATGATTGCAAATGTTATTTATTAAAAACGCAGGAAATACAACAAACAAATACTGAAACTGTTCAAAGCCATGATGAGTCGCCTCGTTTGCCGGTCGGTCGTACTCTTTATCAGGCGACTGACGTAGCCCCTTACGTCGTGCATGTACAAAGAGAAACAGTCTCCAGAGACGATGGTGTGACTCTCCACCCTGTAACTTTTGGCAAATTTTTAAAAAACAATGACATAAAAGGCATAGTGAATGGCAGCATTAAACGTATAGGCCGAAATAGAATTAGTCTAGCTTTTATTAATTATTTAGAAGCTAATGCATTTATTAATAACAACAATTTAAAGTCAGAGAAATATAATGTCTTCCTTCCAACTTTTAATATTACTAGAATGGGTGTAATTAGGGGTGTACCATTAGATTGGTCAGATGAGGAAGTTAAGTCCAACATTACAGTACCTATTGGATGTGGTGCTGTAATAAAAATAAGACGGCTGAGGAAAAAAGTTATTGTAAATAACTCAAAAACATTTCAAAATACAGGCACAATAGTCTGCACATTTGATGGCCAAGTACTACCAACACGAGTTTATATGTGTTACACTGCATTACCTGTTTCTTTATACATTTATCCTACTGTGCAGTGTTACAACTGCTGCAGATATGGGCACATGAAGAGTCAATGCAGGTCAACCCCTAGATGTTTTAAGTGCGGTCAGGGTCACTCTGGTGATACCTGCAATGTTGAAGAAGAATTTTATCATTGTTGTCAATGTAATGGTTCTCACCAAGCAACAAATAAAAAATGCTTAGAATTTGATAGACAAAAATCTATTAAAGAGACGATGAGTAAGAGCTGTGTCTCTTATATGGAAGCTGTAAAACTGCACCCTCCAATATCTAAAATATCATATGCTGATGCTTTACTTTCTTCTACTCCTTCCTCTTCAAGTCAGTCTAGACCAAACAATAATTCTGCTTACACTGCTCCTCCACATGTATCTCACTCATACAAAAAGACAGTTTTTTTAAAGCCAAAACCCCTTCAAAAATTTTCTAAGGGATATGATCATTTGGCCCATGCTGAAATAATAAGACAACCAGCATTACCATCTAAGCCTATTTTAAATCAGGATAGCCCAAATTGTAGTGAAAACCTAAATATTTCAGAAATTATAAAACTACTTATTCAATTGTTGTCTCAATCAAATATAGTTTCACCGGCCAACGTTGCAGTTGTTATTGATGCTTTAAATCAAATTTCTAATAAAACCAATAATGGATCACAAGACCAAGGTAATTCAGTGGAATTGTCGTAGCTTGACTAATAAGAAACCTGCCCTAATAAATATGATAAACAAATATGATCCTTCTATTATTTGTCTGCAAGAAACCTGGCTTAAACAACAGTCTTTGTTTAAGATTCCAGGCTTCTCTTGCATAAGATCTGACAGGGATGACGGATATGGTGGAGTAGCCATATTAGTCAACAACCATTGTTTTTATACTCCCCTGTCACTTCCATCATTTAGTGATGATATCTCAGTTGTTGCTATTACTGTAAATAAAATTTGTTATGTATCTATATATTTTTCTAGACCTAGTATAAGTATTTTTAATGAAGTTAGTCAGCTTTTTAATTTTTTCCCCAAAACCATTCATATGTTTAGGGGATTATAATTCCCACCATACTCTTTGGGGTTGCTCTACCACTAGTTACTATGGAGAGCAATTACTAGAGTTGATTGATTCTCATAATTTATGTATAATGAACACTGGCTTACCAACTCGTGTTACAAGTCCTACAGAAAGTTTAAGTGCTCCCGATTTGTCCATCTGTACCCCAGATCTAGCTTCGGCCCTATTATGGAATCCTCTTGATTATACACATGGCAGTGATCACTTCCCATTGTTAATTTCCTTGCCCTTTAACAAACCTGTGAAACAATTAAAACAACCTAGGATAAGACATAAATTAGAAAATGGGGATTGGGATCTATATCAAACAAAAGCAGTATGTAAAGTATCAGAATTGCCTGAAATATCTAGCTCTAATGTGTCTGTCTGTTCTGAATTATTAGCCAAGATATTGATAGAAGTAGCAGATGAAACTTTTCCTATTAAAAGCAAGGGTTGCAATAAAATACCATCACCACCATGGTGGGATCAAGAATGCACCTATGCAGTAAAATTAAGAAAAGATGCAGAGAGACAATATTGTATAGATATGTCTGATGAAAATTTTCAGACATACTTACAAGTCTCCAAAGAAACACAGGACTTGCTTAAAAAGAAAAAAAATTGAAGCATGGCATAGATTTTGTGAGAATTTGTGCCCAAATGTCAATTCTTCCATTGTGTGGCAAAACATTAGAAGATTTAGATCTGCATTTAATAATAATCATCAAAATAAGATCCCTCCAATTCTCGCTGAACAGATCATGGATCGTCTAGCGCCTCCCTTTGTACCTGAACAACCGAGTTCTGTTTTATCCTTAGCTTCTATTCCAGTAATTGTAAACAGCGATATAAATCACCTAGATCTTAATTCTCCCTTCACCATGTGTGAATTGAAAGGAGTGCTTTCGTTACTTAAAGATTCCGCTCCTGGGGAAGATGGTATCCCCTATTCCTTTATTGTAAATCTAGATGATAATAGTCTTAATTATTATCTCTCTATAGTGAACACATGTATGTTATCGGGAAATATACCTCAGTCATGGAGAACCCAATCTCTAGTATTAATATTGAAGCCAGACAAGCCCATTGCAGATCCTTCCTCTTATCGCCCTATTGCTTTGGCCTCAGTTTTAGCGAAAATAGCAGAGCATCTAATTAAAATACGACTGGAATGGTTTCTTGAGCATAACAATTTACTGTCAAAGAGCCAATTTGGTTTTCGAAAAGGAAAGAGCACATTTGACAGCCTAGGGCTGCGTTCCAAAACGTGCGAATAATTCACTCGGAAATTAAAAAGAGATAGAAACAACGAAAGAAAGAGAACGGCTATACTGTTTTTGAACGCTACAGAGCGATTTACTGTTTTGGAACGGGTTAGGGTCACGATGGTTAGGGTCGTATGATGACACTGTCAACATAACCTTTTCTCTCTATTGCAAAGAAGGAAAATCGAGTTTTTTAAGCATATTTTGCAAATAAATAAGTACTACCTGTTCGTTTCTACTTTAATAAATCCATTCTTCAACATCAAACTTCAACATTGGCGCATATATGATTTTGACATATGTCAGGTAATTTTTAACGATGCTCAGCCTAGGGTGAGAAATCGCACTTGTCAGTGCGAAAATTACTCTACCGAAAGCGTTCCAAAATACTGCTCGGGTAGCTGTCGAGTAATGGTTCGGTTACCCTCGGTTTCACTCGGCTCATTTCGGAACGCTCTAGAGTAACTTTCGCACTACTCCGTGTAATTTTTACCCTTTTTGGAACGGACCCTAAGTATTTTTACCACAGATATTCGTTTAGCTTTTTCTGATAGTGACTCTGTGGTAGCTGCATTTTTGGACATAACTGCGGCCTATGATAATTGTAAATATTTTAGTTCTTAAAAATAAGTTGAATGCACTTAATATTCCGTCTAATTTATCTAACTTTATTATTAATTTACTATCAGAGCGGTTTATAAAATACTCTTCTCCCTTTGATGATAACAATATCGTTAGAACTGTCTGGAAGGGATTGCCTCAAGGGTCGGTTTTAAGCCCTATATTGTATAATATTTATACCTCTGATTTAGAATCTGCTATTAATAATACGAATATCTTGCAATACGCTGATGACTTGCTCCTGTATGTGTCTGGTAACTCGGTTGAAGATATTACTAAAACTTTATCTAGTTCATTAATAGATTTAAAAGTTTGGCTTGACGGCAATGGCTTGGAACTGTCACCGACCAAAAGTGTAGTTGTGCTTTTCTCTAGAAAAAGATTAACCCCAGCAGTTGAAGTGTTCTATGACGGTTCTATTTTGCCTGTAAAAAATCAAACAAAATTTTTAGGAGTAACGCTGGATTCTAAACTCACAGGTGTTCCCCACTCAAATAACGTTTTACAGAGATGTGAAAAAAATCTTAACATTTTAAGATGCCTCACTGGGGTATGGTGGGGAGCTCATCCTTTTACTATGAAACTTCTGTATAATGCACTTATTAGAAGTGTATTAGATTATGGCACCTTTTTGCTGCATCCTGGTAATGTTGCGGTTCTAAAAAAATTAGACAGTAGTATACAGGCAAAAGCGCTAAGAATTATAATGGGAGCGATGAAATCAAGTCCGATAAATTGTATGCAAGTAGAATGTTGCGAGCCTCCATTGTCGATGAGAAGGCAATATATATGCGACAGGTTCTTTTTCCGAAATTTATGTTTAAATAGCCATCAATTGTTTCCCAAAGTCCATTTACTTGCCGAGAAAGTGGAGTCTTCTAAATATTGGCGTCATAAGGACGCACCATGTCTAGTAAAAAGCTTTAAAAAATTTCGT
Organism: Athetis lepigone; assembly: GCA_033675125.1. Lineage (NCBI taxonomy): Eukaryota > Metazoa > Arthropoda > Insecta > Lepidoptera > Noctuidae > Athetis > Athetis lepigone. Next base: position 7,001,139 of record CM066227.1, read on the forward strand.
GATCTTAAAACTCCTATATATCAAAACCAATTTCTTCCAATATATCAATACAGTTATAGAGCCGTAATTTTAAATCCAAAGATTTATTATAACATAGGAATAAATAGAGAAGATATTAACCCAAACTCTGAATTTAATCATATAGTCAACAGTAACTGGGCTACATGGCATTGCTTATATACTGATGCTTCAAAACATTCTGATAATGGCTGCGTTGGAGTGGGTGTTTTTCATTCCCAATATAAAGTTATCCAACAGATCAAACTGCCACCCCAGTCCACCGTTTTTACTGGAGAATGTTTCGCAATTTCTAAAGCAATAGAATATGTGATTCTTGCAAAGCTATCAAAGGCTATTATTTTTAGTGATTCTTTAAGTACGCTGCAGGCTTTATCTCGTTTTCCTTTTAAAAGTAATAAACTATGTCAGATTATTTTTGCAATTAGAAATTTGTTATTAACGTGTTTAAACAAGGGTTATAATATTGTTTTTGCTTGGGTCCCAAGTCACGTTGGTATTTACGGTAATGAAAGAGCCGACCGATTGGCTAATGAGGTGATTCGGGTGGGTGATATTGTTCCATATCACAATTATTCACATGACCTAATTTCTCTAGCTAAAACGCATTTAATCGAAGCGTGGAATGGATTTTGGGCCGATAGTGCTTCAAAGGGGCAGCATTACCGGTGTGTACAGAAATCTATAGCCCAAGAGCTGGTGAACCCTCCTACTAACGGTCGTCCTGTAAGGCTAGAAATTTGTGGAGTGATGAGCCATAGTACACCAAGGCCAACAACAATGACCTGGCAGGCAACAACCCTGCACGTCATCAGTCTTTTTATTTTTATAAATGTAAAATAAATAATAAAAAAAAACGTTCTTCTGTAAGCTTCAAAATTTAATATAATTTAGTTTATTGATTAATAATTATGGAAAAAAATTGACAGGCGATTTGGGTAAGCAGAAGTATCTGCCAGGCGAATCGAAAGGTGCATAGTTTAGGGGGAAAAATAAACTTTCTCCTGTAAAGTTGAAATTTAAGTATGTGTTTGAGCAAACCATTAAAAAGAAATGTGTACAATGACAGGCGGTTCTGAGCAGCATAAGACCTTGACAGGCGAGGGGAAAGATGCTAAGAGCGGGCGAGTAAGAGGCGTAACGTGAATGCGTATAGTGTGAATGACATTAAATAAAATTAAAAATTATAGATGCAATATTTTTTATTAATTGTAGTGTAATCTACATTATTTTTTACATTAATTATCATCATCATGTACGGATCAAAATGTCAAAGACTGGATAACGCACGCTATGAGAAGTTTCTTGCCACATATGACACGAAAATTATTAACTTATACATATTATACTATTTTGTATACAAATATAAGTATAATATAGATTTCAGTGTGTTTAGAATTGATTTACTTTTCAAAAAGTCAAATCTACATTTCATTCACGTACAAATATAAAAATATATTTCAAATCTATTTATTATCCAGGGTGGAACGTTTTAATGGGCGAATGCGTGAATTTTACTTAAAGAAAACATTCCTTTATTTTTAAAAAGAAACAAAACTGCATTCAAAGTTTTTCGAAATTTTGCTTACCACTCCCGGGAATCGAACCGATTAAAATCCAAAAAAGTCATCATCTCCCTAGCCTTTTCCCAACCGTGTTGGGGTCGGCTGCCAGCCTAACCGGATTCAGCTGGATACCGGTGTTTTATGTGGAGCGACTGCCTATCTGACCCCAAAAAATCCAAAAAAATCCAAAAAAGTAACACAGTCTATTTTTATGATGTCAAACGTTAGGGTCATTCATAAGGACAAAATCTCTTTAATAAACATGGTTATTTAAATTAAAGGAAAACCATACATTTTAAGAATTTTACTTTAGTTGAACGAAAATTTGGATAGCTAAAGTCGTCCTTTGATTTGACAAGTTAAAATTTCATGGTTTTCCCTTTAATTTTATTCACCATGTTTGTTAGAAAGATTTGATCCTTATAAATGACCTATCGATTAACGTCATAAAAGTACAGGATGTTGTTTTTTTCCATTTTAAGCCAGTTCAATTCCCGAGTGTGACAAGCGAATTTTCGAAATATTTGAATGTAGTTTTATTTATTTAAAAAAATAAGGGAATGTTTCCTTTAAGTAAAATAATCTATCTTAATGATTTAAGGTAGTTTTCTTTCAGGGCCCATTGAAATTTTCCATCCTGTATATATATAAAAGAAAGTCGTGTTAGTTACACATTTTATAACTCAACAACAGCAGAACCGATTTGGTTGAAATTTGGTGGGGAGGTAGCTTAGGACCAGGGGACGGACATAGAATACTTTTTATATTCTTTTTTTGTTTTTATCCTATTTCCTTAGGACAATCTGATGTAAAGCGGGGCGACGGGCCTGTTGGCCTAGCGGTCAGTGACCCTGACTGCTAAGCCAGAGGTCGTGGGTTCGATTCCCACCCAGGACAAACTTTGTGTGATGAGCATAATTGTTTGTTCTGTGTCTGGGTGTTATTTATCTATAATATGTATGTATTTAAAAATTATATAAGTATGTATATCAGTTGTCTGATTACCATAACACAAGCTCTGCTTAGCTTGGGATCAGATGGCCGTGTGTAAGATGTCCCAGGATATTTATTTATTATTATTATTATAAAGATTTTTAAACTATGTTTTGACGCCTGGGCCTATTGGTCTAGTGGTGAGTGACCCTGACTGCTAAGCCGGAGGTCTTGGGTTCGATTCCTACCCAGGACAAACTTTGTGTGATGAACATGATTGTTTTTTCTGTGTCTGGGTGTAATTTATCTATAATATGTATATATTTATAAACTACATAAGTATGTATATCAGTTGTCTGGTTACCATAACACAAGCTCTGCTTAGCTTGGGATCAGATGACCGTGTGTGAATTGTCCTAAGATATTATACTATTATTATTTTTCCATTTATTCAGTATACATAATTACATACATATAAATTATATTTTTAAATAGGTAATAATATAAAAAATACCATTTAAAAATATAAAAAAATAGTAGCCCACCGGCATCGGAACAGGGTCCAAGCTACCGATGGTCAGGGCACCAGAGAGAGGAACCTCCGGACAATGCGCGCCGTGCCCAGGAGTACCGCCTTCTGCATCAGGCCCTTGATCCAGCTGCCTAGCGAGAGCCTCCTTAGGTGTTGGTCGAGGCTCTTAGCTATTATGCCATTGGCCGTCACCACTATCGGTACAATGACTGCTGAATCTACGTCCCACATGTCGACAACCCCGCGAGCCAAGTCAAGGTATTTAGACTGCTTATCCTTCTTGGCTTTCACGAGGTTCTCATCATGTGGAACGGCTATGTCAACAATCATTGCCCGACGCTCTAATCGATCTATTACCACAATGTCAGGCTTATTGGCAACAATAGTTTTGTCTGTGATAATAGATCGATCCCAGTATAATGTGATATGGCTATTCTCAAGAACTGGGTCGAGCACATACCTGTAATACGGTACTCCCGATTCCACAATATTGTATTTCAGAGCAAGTTGCTGATGAATAATCCTGGCTATTATTATTATTTAATTCCTATAACAGCTTTTGTCGTCTTTTTATCCACTTTTTATTGTTTGTAATGTTTTAACTTATGTTAATAGGTACAAGTGATGTGCACTCCTATACATGACCACTATCATAAAAAAATATGTCATAAAACCTATTATTGTAATTCCTTAAAGTGTATTAGTGAGTAAGTCGTTAGAGAGCCATAAAATAAATAAATAAAGCTGCGATAATCACTACGATTTCAATTGGTTTGAAGGAGATGCTGCTTCGGCAGCATCTCCTCGATTATGACGAAAGAAGTAGTAGTGAAGAAATGTCGGATGATGATTGTCGTTACGTCTGCCCGTGTACGTTAAGATGATATTATTTGAATGAATCACGTGATACCAGAGTAATTGTCGTTCTGTCTTGAGGGTGTAACCTTAGGCAGACGTAGCGAATGAGGAAAAAAATATTTTGTACCTGAGTTATTTTATCTGCTTCGCTCATTGATTCTTCATAGAGATAGAACACGGGACGCCAAGCAATAAGACTTGAACATAGAAGGCCACCTTCACCATCTGTAGATAGATATATCGATGATACTGACACTTCGATAATTTGAGTATCTTGAATTATTGGTATTTACTGAAACCAAAATGTCAGACATTAGATCATGTTATTACTATACTCAACTACCTACTGGAAACCGGTACGGTTTCCGCCCCTGGAAGCTCACTTCCAGAGGCACTCTTAGAGGCCAGCGTGGGATTCTCACCGCCTCGATCTTTTCCCCCTAGAAGCTCTCTTCCAGGTGGGTTTCTTAGAGGCCAGCATGGTTTTCTTACTGCCTAGATCTTTCCGCCCCTGGAAGCTCACTTCCAGAGGCACTCTTAGAGGCCAGCGTGGGATTCTCACCGCCTCGATCTTTTCCCCCTAGAAGCTCTCTTCCAGGTAGGTTTCTTAGAGGCCAGCATGGTTTTCTTACTGCCTAGATCTTTCCCCCCTGGAAACTCATTTCCAGGGGGTTTAAAGTCAATCTTCTCTCTATAGAATGGTGTGGGGTTACCACCACCTCAATCATCTTACTAACACTAATATTACTAATTGAGATCTCAAGAAGTTTCAATTGCATGCCACTACATACAACATACAAAGTTTGCCACCCTCAGTGGTTTATAGGAAATCACTACTCATTGGTATTTCTGTATTTAATCAAAGACTAAGGCTTCAGTGAATAACACAGATAAATACTCATAAATATTAATTAGACTTAAATCATTAGATACTCAGCTTTCGATCCAGAGACGCCGGCTCCAAAAACCCGATACGAATACTGTTTGATAGACACGTGGTTAAAACAAACTAGACAAAAGTGCTCGTTCTTACCATTAGCGTCGCGCGCTGATTTTGACAGGTGACGTTGCCATTGAGTGAAGTTTTTGTTGTAATGTTGCTAGATCTAATTATTGTTGTATTTACATTCGCGGATTGTCTCTTCTAAAGGTCCGCGACACTCCCGGCCGGGAAATTAAAGTAATGTCATTAGGTTTTTCGTCCACTCTCTGATCTTTTGCAGAGCTCTCGTGGCCGCGCCTCTCCTTTCCTTTGATACTTCTTTGTGATCTTTGTTATACTCATTCTTGTCGTCCTCTATATTATCATCATCTAACTTATCATCATCTATCTTATCGTCATCTATCCTCCCGTTGGCCTCAAGTGATTTTTCATCGTGTACTGATGTATCTCTGACGCAGTTGGTTTCGTCTCTTTGGTCTATTAAAGTTTTACTGGGGTTTTCTATGTCTACGTCTATAGATTGAATGTCTCGTATGTCAAATCCTTCACTTCTACTTATAAATTCGTTATATGCTCGATTGGAATCGCTTTCACCGTCTTCTATTTCAAGAGGATATAGATGTGCTAAGGATCTTGTGAATTCTTTGTTACCAATTTTTACTTTAGCTAGTCCTTTGTGTGAATGCTGGTATCTCTCACGAAGACTTGGTAAATATCTGTTTAGGAACATTTCTTTGAATTCTTGTAAAATGACTAATCCTTTCTTCCAACCTTCAATGAGATCGGTTTTTGTTACGGTGCCTTCGTTGACAAAATTTTCAGGCGAGCTTTCTACCATTATACATTTTCCCATTGTAAGAAAATCTGCTGGTTTTAGAACGTGTTCAAGCTCTGCGTCTACGCTAGTGAGTGGTCTCATATTTACAGATGCTTCAATCTCTTTTGCAACTGTAGTTAACTGACTGTGTGTCAGCATGTGTTTTCTCAATGTTCTTTTCAAACAATTTTTAACAATGCCAATTAGTCTCTCGTAAAAACCCCCGAACCACGGTGCAAGTTGGGGTATGAATTTCCACTGTATTTCTTTATCGATACAGTATTGTTTTGACAGTATTTCAGACATAAGTTTGAAATGGGTGGCATTGTCGGATGTTATTAGTGATGGAATGCCTCTGGAAGCTATCATTCTCCTCAATGATAGTAGGCCTTCTTCTGCCGTTAGATCTTGAACTACTTCTAGATGTATAGCTCTCACTGCTAGACAGGTGTAAAGGCAAATCCATCTTTTGGTTTCTCCGTTTTCTCCTTTCACCAGAAGCGGTCCCATGTAATCCACTCCAACGAAAGTAAACGGTGTACTATAGTTCACTCTTTCTGGCGGTAGCGCTGGTGTAGGTGGAAGCTTAAAAGGTCCCCCACCATGTTTCACGCAGTTCGGACATTGTCTCAGAAGTTTTGAACTTGACTTTTTCCTTGAGGAATCCAGTAGGATTGACGTATGATGCTTAAGGTGTGATTTGCCCCCACGTGATAATTTTCATTGTGTGTTTTCATTATAATGTTATTGGTAAATTCACTCTGTTTGGGTATAAGAATAGGATAGCGTTTTTCAAAGGTCCAGTCTGCATTCATCAACCGACCTTTACAGCGTAAGATGCCATCTACGTCTTTAAATAATCTTAAATTGCGACTTAAGTTAGTCTCCTCGTCATTGTATTCTTGTGGAAAATATTCGGCTTGTAACCTTTTAATCGTCTCAAGCTTGTTTAACAATCCGCTCGTTTGGGCTTGCAAATTTCTTCCTCGTTCTCTTGACTTGTCGATATTCTTTTCCGGTGTGTCTTGACACTCTTTACTATCATATCTTTCGACTCGAGGTTCCTTCGGGAGACCCTCCCGCGACAACAGGTTAATAGACCTTACCTCGCTTGTAGGCCAGGTTTCGGAACTTTGTGTCAGAAATTTAGGTCCTATTAGCCATGTATCTCTGTCTTCTTTTGTGCTCACTGGTCTTGTAGCAACGTCTGCAGGATTGAGTTCTGATGGAACATATCTGATAGCCATTTCTTTGTTTCTCTTGATTTCTTCAATTCTCCGTGCAACGAACGGTGGTAATAATTTGTCTGAATGAACCCAGTCGATAACTATTTGACTGTCGGTCCACAATATTTGTCGTCTTACTTCTAGTTTTAGAGAATCGAGTACATATCTCATTAAGCGGCTCCCAATTAGTACTCCCAGTAATTCCAATCTAGGTATCTTTAGGTGTTCCTGGTCTTTTATTGGAACTAGGCGAGACTTGCCTATTACGAATGATATTTCACCTTTAGATACTGTGTAAATTACTGCCGCGTATGCTTGTGTAGATGAGTCTGTAAAGCAATGTAAGTCACAGCTCTCTCTAGGTAATCTGGTATAACGTCTTGGTAATGCGATCTCAGAGATCTCACTAAGGTCGTTCTCGATTTCTTTCCATTTTGATGTGATACTTTCAGGTATGGGCGTATCCCATTTTATCTTTTGTTTCCATAATTCTTGTAACAATAGTTTTCCAGGTAACACTGTAGGCGTGGCGAAGCCACAGGGATCGTAGACAGAAGCTAATACTCTTAGAATGTCTCTTTTAGTATTTGCATTAGGTCTGTTATTAATAAATCGTAGTCGTAAAGTATCATCTTTTAAATGCCATTCTAAACCTAATAATTTTATAGTCTGATTTTGGTGTACAGTGTCGGAAATCTCACGCATGAATTCTTCAGAGTTCGAGCTCCATTCTCTGAGATTCATGGAGATAGTGTGAAATGTATCTTTAAAGCGTTTACAAAGAATCAAGGCTTCTTGCACTGTCTGTGCACCAGTTACTAGGTTGTCTACGTATATGTCATTAGCTGCAGATCTAATAACGGGATCTTTTGATTTCATGAGATGGTGTCTAATGGTGGCGTTAAGCAAAAATGGACTCGATATTATTCCAAATGGAACGCGAGTAAATCTCATACATAATAAGTTATCTTCTGTGACCGGTTTGGAGGTATCCTTAAGCCATAAAAACCGTGTAACGTCCCTGTCTCCCCTGTGTAATCCTATTTGTAGAAATGCCTTTTCAACATCGGCTGATAAACCTATTTGATGCGATCTGAATCTGATTATCAGTTTAGTTAAGTCTTCGAGCATCATCGGCCCGCAATATAAACATTCATTTAAACTTTTATATCCATGAACTTTAGCCGAAGCATCATAAACAATTCTAGTTGGTTTTCCTGGCTGTTGAACACCGTGATGCGGCAAATAGTGTATAATAGGCCTATCTTCGTTAGTAGATTCACCAAATTTTTGAACTATTTCAATTATTCCTTTCTGTCGCTGATCTCGTAGCGTTTCATCATATGACTTTATCGATTCGTAATTCATTCGCTTGATTAGACTCTTGAGGCGGCCGAAAGCCATTCCAAAGTTAGTGGTCAGATTAGGTGGAAACTCTTTCCAAGGCCAGTGTACGTAATACCTTCCTTCGACAAGATCAGTAGTCTCGTTGAAGCTTCGAATCGCTTCTTCTTCCTTTGTAATCTTCGGTGAATCGGTTATCCCGATGGATTCAAGATCCCACAGAGAGGATATATTTACTTGTTCCATCGGCAGGTCCGGCTTAGTTAGTTTTACATCTATTTCTGTTTGGAAATATGTCGTTACCGTTAAAGCCACTTCAGTTTCCGGGTTCATTATCCCGGATAATATCCACCCGAACTTAGAGTCAACTAGATACAGGTTTTCTCCGATTTTAATCTTCTCAGTTTTCATAAAGGTGTAGTAGTAGTCGTTGCCTATAAGGATATCAACTTGGTCAGATGAACCATCGTCAGCTAGTAGTTCCCTTTGTTTCCAGTTACAAAGCTCACGCGGTGCGACTGGTATTCCTTTACATATCATTGGTATTACGTTCGCATAAATTGATTGTTTAGACATGTCTCGGGTCTTTAAATCGAGTCTAACTACTGTACTCTTGAGCTCTCGGGGAGCTTCCGTTCCAAAGGTAAACACAGATAAGTTTTCCTCCTCTTCGATTGGGAGATCTAAATTACGTGCAGTTTTTTGAGTGACGTAGGATCTTTGTGACCCAGAATCTAACAAGATTCGACATTTAACCCGGTGGGAAGTATCTCCCTCCTTCGAGGCTATAGTAACTGCCGTCTGTAGCACGGTGTCTCTTTTATTGTTTGTTACTGACAACGTAGATGATTGCACAGTAGAAGGAAATTGGTTGGGACACAGTGCTCTATTGTGTTTCCCACTTTCCTTACAATGAAAGCATGTCCTTCGTGATTTGCAACTCTGTATGTTATGGCCAGGACGAAGGCATTGATAACAACGGTTTTTGATCATAGTCTTTCTATCTGTAGAAGTTTTATATTTATCGCATTGGTCGTTGAAGTGGCTGCCATTACAGAATATGCAGCTCAACCTCGTCCTCTTCCTTGGAGGTTCTTCTGATGACTTGACCTTCGACGACCTCGTTCCTTTATTCTTGCTCATGTTTTCCTTTGCTTCAATGGGATGTCTCCGGTTCTCTTGTGTAACATGCAGCGTTTCCACAGTGTAATTTTCCACTACCTTAGGGTTTCGTTCTTGTGTTATACGACTAGCGTCTTCACGAGCAGTAATGATTGTTTCCAAAAGTTTCCTCAACTCTTGAATAGAGTTCTCAGTCGATTTTATCTTAAGTTCATAAATAAGGTCTTCGGGAAATTTCTCGAAAATTAGATGTCTCAAATGATTATGGTTTATATCTTCGCCAAGTGACTCTAGGACTCTTAAATGCCGTTCTACATCGTTTAGTACTTTCCTGCACTCACATGTTGTTTTATCGGCAGTTTTCACTTTAGACAACGCAGAGTAATGTGCGTCGACTAAATGACAAGTCTTGCCATATCTTTCTCTCAACGTTCTCAACGCAATCTGGTAGTTGGCGTTGGTAGTATCGAAGCCGTCGATAACCTGCTTGGCTTCCCCCTTTACAGATGCTTTTAGGTACAGTAATTTGTCAACCTCGGTAATGTTTCTGGCGTCAATGTTAGAACTGAACTGGTCCCAAAATTGATGCCAGTTCAATACGTCCCCGTCGAACTCCGGTAAATTTAGTTTTGGCAGGCGGCTAGAAGTGCTGCTGGCTTGGTTGGCCCTCTGTTCAACGGTATCGTTTCGCGTAGAAAACATTTTAATTTTCACATTCAATTCAGCGAGGTTCTGTTCAGCTTCAAGTTGAACTTCGCTCATTTTTCCTATATCGTCGGCGGAAGGATTATTTATCATACGAAAGTAGTTAGTGAGGTCTTCGTTAAATCTTTTTAACAACGATTCAAGTTTAACTTTTATAATTTCTGCGTCATATCTTGTTTCATCGTTATGTATAGAGAGGCGGGAGGATAAAATAGACTGATGTTCAATTTGATTTGTCAATAATTGCAAGCGATGCAACAACAATTCTTCCATGCTTGCACAAGTCCTGTAACCGAAATTTGTATCACTGCTGTGATATTTATTAAAATGGATAGCATGATCCCTTTTGTAATAAGTACTTTATTATGACAATCAATAACGGGAAAATTCTCACTTTCCTCATAGACTTACTTTAGAAGTGTATGAGTTTATGTAATAAATTAAGTTGAACATTGTAATTTGACAAAATTATAATCAATCTTAATTAAAACACTACAAGGATGATGGGAGTACTCAAACTCAAATCATTAATTTTAATTTGATCATTATGGTACCTTCGAATGTCCAGAATGGAAGCTACCATTCTGGTTCAGTGCAAAAATAAACTTGAGAAAGTACTGTAATCGCCCATTCTCTACTGTAGATCTCTATGGGGCAGAATGGGCTGGAAACTCCTTGGACACTCTCCTTTGAATTAACATTATTGTTACAAACTCTTGGTCACATTAGTCATGTTGAGATTAAAAATATAAGCGAGGAACTGAGGACAATGTAGGAAGATGTGACCTATAAGATTGTCCAGAGTAAACAGTTTAAAAACAACAATTAAAAATAATGCAAGTACTCAAAATGAAACTGACACTTAACTGGTAGGTATGAGTAGTTCTGTCCCTCTTAACAATAGCTTGACAAGGCAGTAAATTTGTCATCATCCTTACTTCGGTACGTAAAGATATTCATTTCCATTGTATAAAATTGTACAAATAGTTGACATGTTTCAGAGTTGATTTAAAGTAAGTGATGCATTTAGAACTTAACATGTTTTTACAATTTTTATATTAAATTTGTTTAAGTAGATAGATTGAACCCAAACAAGTTTGTTTACCCGGTAAGCAAACATATGTAAATAGAATAAAGTTTATATCTGAAGAAGTAATCATTCTACAAAAAAAAATTATAATAACCACTGCCATGGTGGATTAATTAATATCTTTGTGACAAATTATCTCACAATCTAAATAAGATGCTATATCTTCATATTCTTCAGTAACCATATAAAAATGAGTCCAGATAATTCAATATTAATAAACAAATAGTTAAATTTAAGTCGGTGAATCGCTTGGTACTTAATAAATTTTAGCACTACCTTCTACGTTTCCAAGTGAGGAACATTTACTTTCATAAGATATGGTTATTCTAAATGTTAACAACCGTATTGACCCTACTCTCTCTATGTCATGTGAAGTTTCGTCGCATGTTAGTCATAAATTTATAATAGTTGGTAGTCTTATTTAGGCACTTGGTGCTTACTGAACTTTCAAATGGAGAGATTATCAAAATTCTGCTAGTGCGTTACTTACTTTACGCACAGTGGGTGATCTTATTCGAGAAAACCGGTCTACTTGTAATGTGAATGCACACTTGTAGCATATCAATTTAACGTAAGTCGTATATCATATGTTTTCGTCTACCGATCTCAATAAAAGTCTATTTACCTCGTATCGCAGTGTGTAGATATCCGTACTTTCGTTTACAGAGCGGATCGTTCTCAGGGCTATCCCTTCCGTCCGATAGGTATTAGGTCACAAATACTAGCCCAAGTTGGTCGACGTGTTCTCTGTAAATCCCCGATTATCACATTAATCTTTATGTTTTTAACAAAGGAAACATGGTGATTTTCATGGGTCTTCCGTTATTCATCGAAATGTGATGATAAATGATGTTAATTTGATAAAGAAAGAATGTATTTAACACATTCAGCTAATTTTGCAATTCACACTATCGGGTCAAAGGAAAGTTCAATCGTTCAAAACTCTTTGATAACTTACCAATAGATTCACACTTTCGTGTTTCACAGCAGACGAAATCTTACAAACTTTAGCAACAAAGAGTTTTCAAACTTTTTTGCCGGCAAGTTGTTCCACGCGTCACAATCTCAGCTCACAAGTAAAGTAACTCTTTGCCGGTATTAGTGTAGTGCGCGGTAGATAACTATTATAGTATAGTGCGTAGTGACAATCGATAAATTTTCATAATCGATTTCTCATTTGACGATCAGATTAAAATTTCAGACATAAAATTAAACAAGTGTCGATTCTGTTGTGTAAGTACGAGTTAAATTAATTTTAGTCAATTGCCATCTTTTTCTTTCTAATTAAATAAGAAAAAAAATAAACGGGTTTAAATTAGAGCTGTCAATTAACTGATTACAAACTTACATACAAATTACAGTCGTCATGTCAGGAAGTATTGATGTGTTTATTTATGGGTATCGATTAATGATGAACACAACGATCTTCTAGGTAAAACCAAGTTGGCATCTCTAACCCAGTTCTACGTATTGCTGTCCTTTTCTCTAACTGCAATTCAGCGAGAGAATGTCAATTCTCTAATTCCAGTTTAGTTCGTGAACAAGGGAATCGGCCCCAATATCTCACTCTTAATTTCATGAGAGGGATCCAATCCAGAATTGGGATTACACGATCCGATTTGTGTAATTAAGTATAGTAGAATACCAAATGTGAGTCAATTCAAAATTACCTCGTAATTCATTCAAAATACAGTGTCCGTGCGTGTTAAAAATTAAGAGAATTGGTCTTCAAATAATTAGACATTAAGTCCACTATAATCAAGCGTAAAGACGAAACATCAATTAATTGAAACTATAAACGATTTCTGCGAACGTACCTATAAACAAGTTCGATCCACTGTAACATAGTGCATCCCTATGGACCACCGTTTACAACAACATTCATGTATAATAATTCCTAATGCCGCATTCACATAATCGTGAGGATAGCGAGGAGAATGGAATGGCGAACAAGAAAGTGTAAATGCGGTGTAAGGATTAATAAATTATACACTTTAGTACCTACTGTTCGATTCTGTGCTAATACGTCAGTCGAAATACTCTTAATTTTTAATATACTTAAATTATTATTCAAATCCGAAACATAATTTTGTCTAAATAGCAAAGGAAAATTGATTGAGAATTATTTAATTCTTTATCGTGATTTTAAATTCAGTGGATTTCTTAAACTAATTTCTATTCAAGAATTGGCTCGTCGATCATTGACAATTAAATACTAACGGTATAGACTAATTTCCGATATAATCCAATATAGATATGTGAATGAAATAATATCAATTCTATTGACGCGGCTTAAATAATTACGATAATAATTTTCCTTTGGACAACAGTTCCCGGTACCTACCCATTGAGGCAACTAGCGCCATCTATAGATTCATGCGGAAACTTTAGTAACTAACAATGTAATAACAGTATAACACCAAACTTTACAGAATTAACTAAAACACTAGATAAATTGATTATAAACAAAGGGGTTCATAATTTTATTCTAATAGATATTAATTCGTCGTGGTGTCAGTGGCCTCCGTTCAATCCCATGTGCTCCGTGTATGACTAAATCTTTATTCACAGCTTTTAGCAGAGAATAATAGTAATTTTGTAGTACGATTTATAAAGCTCTAAATACCGAATTCGCTCCCTTTCATTGTTAGGGATGATAGTTGGGACAATTCATTTCTCTTGCTCATGGTGCCGCTGACATGCCTGCATTACACTCTCTTGGCACTCATAATATTCTTGAAACCAGTCATATCCCAGCATCTCCACCATGTCGTTACGTCTGCCCGTGTACGTTAAGATGATATTATTTGAATGAATCACGTGATACCAGAGTAATTGTCGTTCTGTCTTGAGGGTGTAACCTTAGGCAGACGTAGCGAATGAGGAAAAAAATATTTTGTACCTGAGTTATTTTATCTGCTTCGCTCATTGATTCTTCATAGAGATAGAACACGGGACGCCAAGCAATAAGACTTGAACATAGAAGGCCACCTTCACCATCTGTAGATAGATATATCGATGATACTGACACTTCGATAATTTGAGTATCTTGAATTATTGGTATTTACTGAAACCAAAATGTCAGACATTAGATCATGTTATTACTATACTCAACTACCTACTGGAAACCGGTACGGTTTCCGCCCCTGGAAGCTCACTTCCAGAGGCACTCTTAGAGGCCAGCGTGGGATTCTCACCGCCTCGATCTTTTCCCCCTAGAAGCTCTCTTCCAGGTGGGTTTCTTAGAGGCCAGCATGGTTTTCTTACTGCCTAGATCTTTCCGCCCCTGGAAGCTCACTTCCAGAGGCACTCTTAGAGGCCAGCGTGGGATTCTCACCGCCTCGATCTTTTCCCCCTAGAAGCTCTCTTCCAGGTAGGTTTCTTAGAGGCCAGCATGGTTTTCTTACTGCCTAGATCTTTCCCCCCTGGAAACTCATTTCCAGGGGGTTTAAAGTCAATCTTCTCTCTATAGAATGGTGTGGGGTTACCACCACCTCAATCATCTTACTAACACTAATATTACTAATTGAGATCTCAAGAAGTTTCAATTGCATGCCACTACATACAACATACAAAGTTTGCCACCCTCAGTGGTTTATAGGAAATCACTACTCATTGGTATTTCTGTATTTAATCAAAGACTAAGGCTTCAGTGAATAACACAGATAAATACTCATAAATATTAATTAGACTTAAATCATTAGATACTCAGCTTTCGATCCAGAGACGCCGGCTCCAAAAACCCGATACGAATACTGTTTGATAGACACGTGGTTAAAACAAACTAGACAAAAGTGCTCGTTCTTACCATTAGCGTCGCGCGCTGATTTTGACAGGTGACGTTGCCATTGAGTGAAGTTTTTGTTGTAATGTTGCTAGATCTAATTATTGTTGTATTTACATTCGCGGATTGTCTCTTCTAAAGGTCCGCGACAATGATGATAATTAATGTAAAAAATAATGTAGATTACACTACAATTAATAAAAAATATTGCATCTATAATTTTTAATTTTATTTAATGTCATTCACACTATACGCATTCACGTTACGCCTCTTACTCGCCCGCTCTTAGCATCTTTCCCCACGCCTGTCAAGGTCTTATGCTGCTCAGAACCGCCTGTCATTGTACACATTTCTTTTTAATGATTTGCTCAAACACATACTTAAATTTCAACTTTACAGGAGAAAGTTTATTTTTCCCCCTAAACTATGCACCTTTCGATTCGCCTGGCAGATACTTCTGCTTACCCAAATCGCCTGTCAATTTTTTTCCATAATTATTAATCAATAAACTAAATTATATTAAATTTTGAAGCTTACAGAAGAACGTTTTTTTTATTATTTATTTTACATTTATAAAAATAAAAAGACTGATGACGTGCAGGGTTGTTGCCTGCCAGGTCATTGTTGTTGGCCTTGGTGTACTATGACTCATCACTCCACAAATTTCTAGCCTTACAGGACGACCGTTAGTAGGAGGGTTCACCAGCTCTCCGGCTACTATTCCAAATAGACCGTGGTTTTTTGAACTAAATCTAAACAAACGTGCTACTTCTATTCTATGTAGAATACGTTTAGGTCATGTTTGTACACCTTCACAAATGTTTAAATTGAATATTGTGTCTAGTCCCACATGCTCCTGCGGCGAATACGGTGATATCAATCACATTTTTTTTAACTGCCCTCAATACGATCGCTCCGATTTTATTTCCCAACTCCTGACAATCCGTGTTCCATTCCCGACCTCTATTATTTGTTTATTATATAATAGTAACTATGATGTATATAAAGCGCTAGCAACATTTATTGAAAGTAATAATATTCAAGTATAGCTTATATGTCTATTTTCAACATACCTTCATAACTCCTTACCAATCCTTCGAATATTCCTTTCCGTTTTTTTCTATAACTATGTTTCCCTAACTTTTATATTGGCTAAATGCTTTAGCAAAGCCATAAAAAAAAAAAAAAAAAAAAAAAAAAGATTTGATGATTTGATTTGTCAATTTCGACAGAAAAACGGGAACAGTCGAGGTAGTTTTTTACAATTTCAATGATTTACTAATTACTTGTTTTTACCTTCCAAATGTCTTCTTCCTTGCACCTTTCTGTTGGATTATTTGACTTTTCGTTTCGTAAATAAGCCGCTGTGTAAAACACTTAAAATATAGATTCAATTCCATTGTCCATTTTTTCTAGCCACATCCTCAATTTATTGTGGCACATGTTTCGCTCGAATACCGACAAAAAATTTAATAGTTTCAACATTCAGTGCATTTACCTTTAGTCACTGTATTATTCTCAGGTTAGGTGTGCGAGTCTGCGACGGTACATTCCGATTGATATCTGGATGCAGTACGACTCATCAATTTGCATCGTACATACAATATTTTGTATTTTTAAGAAAATACGTTAATTGAGCGACGATGGCAGAGCCGGCGCCGCTTGAGCCAGAGCTGGTCAATAGACTTACCCGGTATCTCCACACTGGTAATGAGTTACCCAGATATTTTCCTGGGTGTTGGACCACTCATAAATACTTTGAAGAAGACAAGCTCCCTGTTATAAGCCAGACTATGGAATTGCATCCGGGCTGTGTTGAAGTGGTCAACATCATTTTAAAGGTAATTATGACCTTGTTTTAATGGCAGGAATGTAAGGTTCTGTCAGTGGGTTCTCTATTCTTATTTAGTGGGAAAAACAGTCCCTTATAATTTATAATAAAGATTATTTGTGGTTATAACTTATGATACTTGTTTTAAAGTGTTTTTTATAGTATGTAATCTGGTTTTTACTGTAAAGTAAAAAGCTATTGGGAAATTTGTAAAAGTATTTCACCTACCTCCTAATTTAATAAATTTTAGTTTTTTAAAAAACTTTTTTTCTGTTAGTACCTAGTCTGAGGAAAGTTAATGAAAATAGAGAATTGCTTTGGTAGCTCTTATTTTAACATGATAAATTATACATTTATTGGGTTACCTACTTTATTTATGACTTCTTCAGTTGAAAACATATTATTGAATCGGTTCTTTGAAATAACAACTGGATCAGCCCTTTGGGAGTTATGACTACATAGTAAGATACACACAACAAATGTTATCACTCTTCACTGTTTTAATTTCAGGTTTAAATAGATTTTAAACTATAAAGCACTTATTCTCTTACTTTAAACTACTTAAATATTCTCTTTATTTTAACAGACAAGAACATACTTTCTTAATTACGGATAAGCCAAAATTTTTTTGATTGGTATGTTCAGCATGACTGTGCTTAATGCATTATTAATGAGTGTTTCTATTACACTGCCACACATCTGGATCTTAAATGAAGGCTAAAAAATTTATGACTTTCAGGCATGCAAAGACGGATGGTACACACGGTTTGAAACAATTGCTTTTGCATTGGTAAAATGTCTGCTACACGGGAATGTCGCTGTCAAGGAAGCTGCTTACAAAGCAGCGGTGCAAATATGTGACACTCCGGAGAAGATGATGCTCTTCAATAAATACACACGGCTTTTGAAAACTGGTGAGGAATAAATTGCTTTTTAAGTTACTTTCATATCAACAAAAATTTAAACAACATTTTGGTCCAAAAAAAATGTGCGGTCAGACTTAAAATTATTTCCAACAGTTAGGCCACATATGCCTAAATCTCCTACATCCCGTAACTGCTGTATTGTTAGTAATGACTAAAGTTCGTCGCTTGCATACTAACCTTACAAAGCACTAAGAAAAAAGTTTATAGTTAAAGGGTTAAGACATAGCAATCGTTAACAGTATGTGTGACCTAGTACTTAGGAATATTTCAAATATTTTGTGAAACAACAATGGTTGAAAATTGCCTAAGTAATCCCAATACCCATACACATTATGTCCATATTTTTTGAACCCTCCACGTTTGTGAAGACTATTATGGCATCAACAGAATTTAAGTTTAGTTTGTTTTTGACCTTTAGGCTGCTGGAAGTGCAGATATCAGAGAATATATCATGATCAAGTGATAACTCTTCATCCTAAACTTCATCACTTCTTTATCCTTCAGGTAATGGCCGAGGTTGGTGTAACAGCATCAAGGAGTGGTACATTTCTAAGGACCCAATGGATCTTGCGAAGGAGATGACGAGAGTGCGCGGGCGTCATGGTCGCTCTCATAAAACTCTGCTCAGAAAATCTCATGTGAAAATAAATGAATCTGATCATGGTTTGTATCACAGCATTTTATGAACTTTTTACTTTATTGGAGTTCACAACTGTTATCTACTCAAAAAAGTGTGAAGTTGATCTAAAAAAAAGGAATCACACTGACTGATTGTTGGTATACCAATGCTCAAAACACATGAAACTTGGAGGGTTGGTTCTTTGTGAAGACTATGTATACTTTAAGAAATGATTTTACGGAATTCGACCCTTGAAGGGGTAAAATGGAGGATAGAGGGTCGGCCTCCACGCGGCGGAGCCGCGGGCGAAAGCCTTTGTTCATTCACAAGTACTAAAATACGTATATTTTGTATGTATATTGTAGTATGTGTATGAATATTTAGTATCGCAACTTTTAAGACTTGTAATGAATTGATATTCTGGGTTCCAGAGATAGGAGTGGTTTTAACAAATATTTAAACACTGGCTTTATTATATTACTTTAGATAATAAGCCAATGCTTATAGGTCGATTACACCTGCCGAGTAGAGTGGCGAGACAGTGCCTTCGGCCGAGTACTCGGTATTTGTAAACACATTGCCGAGTACTCGGCCGAGCGCTCGGCCTAGCAACCGGCCGAGACAGTCACTCGGACCCAGTTCTATTTACTAGGGCGAGTACCCACCTCCCCACTTCCCAGCACTGTCTCGCTCGGTCACTCGGTGAATCTAAACAGCACTCGGCCACCACTCTCCACTCGTAATAAACGATTTCCGATCCATGTTAGCCTCAGTTGTCCTTGAACTTCTTCTAATAACTGAACTGTCTCGCCACAATATCGAAAATACGTGTGAACACTTACTCGGCTACGGCACTGTCTCGTCCGAGTTACATTTTACTGTCTCGCCACTCTACTCGGTAGGTGTAATCAAGCCATTAGTTACCAGAGAATATGTTGTAAAACACTAAAAACATGTTCAATATGTTTTATGCCAATAAAATTTCAAAATTTAAAATACTTATCTAAAACTTAAATTTAACTTGGCCAGCTCGCACAAGTACTTCAAACGCATTGGCTTTATTTTGGAGCTTTTGGTGACGTCATAATTTATGCCAAGCAAACACCTAACAACTACGCACTCTATAACAATAATACGTTTTTCACATTCGATCATAAATTTTAGTTTCCAACAGTTCTTGCCCACTATTTATTGCTTGCTCTAGTCAAAATTTAATTTAAAATATTGATGATGGATGGAAACATTAATTGGATTCTTATTTGAATCATATACTATTCCTCCATAGTTTTTCTAGACTTCACAAATTAATGTGGCAGTTACTACAAATATAAGCCACAAACATGTTCCCAAGACACATGATTTCTATTAGATCAAACTCAGTCATAGTATAATAAAATCTATTTCTTTGTGTACATTTTCTATTCTTGCTTCCCAGGGCTATATACTAGGGGACTTTTTTATCCTTATGGCCTTGACACGTGCACGTGCGCTAACTTGTTTACAGTTAAGCGTGCTTAGAAATCACCCCTCATATTCTATTGAAAACATTGAAGTTTGCATGTAAAATTTTATTTGAATTTCGTCTGACCTAACTATTGAATTGTACATTATTATTATACTTCCACTTAATTTTACATGCGGCTTTATAGTCGGGGATATACAGCCTAAAACATTGAGAATTCTGGGTCGGTAAGATAAACACATATTGACCAATGATGGTAACTAGATGTTAGACTTATGAGTATTTTAATTACAGCCCGCGATGCAGTTGTGAAGTATGCAATCTTCGGTCTGAAGCGCGCTAAACAGATGATGGGCGACAAGCAAGGGACTAAAGAAGTATTCGACTATATCCAAAAGGTGGAGGACATGCGGCATTGCGAGGACCCGGTGGCCGCGGCAGCGCTCGCCACACAGAATCAATTCACTCTTGACCATGTTCCTGGTCATTTACTAACTGCTCAGGAAGTATGTATCCAAAAATCCTGTTTCTTTAAATTAATAAATAATAATTACATCTGGCTTATTACAATAACTGACACCATTGAGTCGTCCTCGTATTTTATCTTGTGTTTTTAAATTGTAATATCTAAATAAGAGGGCTACAAAATTTTCTTCCGCCCCAGAAAACAACCACGCTACTGCACGAATTTGAAATCTTATTCATATTCCTAATACTCTTAATTTTTACTCATATTCCTTTCCTATTCCTACCCTCAACAATCTAAGCTCAACATAAAACCATCCTTGTACAGGTATGGGACTCAGTGCTGCCTCAGCTGAGCTTAGAGGAGATGCTTCGCTACATCCAGCGCATCCACAACATGGGCTTCCTGACAAGCGAGTCGACCACTACCGCAGTTCTGGTGTCTCTGCTGAACGACCAGGAGCTCATCAAGAATTCGAAAGTCACGCCGATAGCCGTCTACATTGCTTTGTGTAATTACACTAAGAAATCCAGGTGAGTGATTGATGTGACATGTTAGGAATTCAGTTGAGGGATTAGTGAGTGAGTTGTGATGGTTATAATGAAAATGAAAACCAGTAGCCTTTGTTTCGTATAGTTACTAACTGCAACTTAAATTAACAGACAATAAGATTTGATTATTAATATTATTAGAAATGAAATGATTGTTATTGTTTATCATGCAAGTAAAATTCAGGTGAAATTGGCAGTTCCTAAGTGATCCTCAGAAGAAAAGCCGAAACAAATTCAGGGGGACTCAGGGACTGTGATGGCCCACTGCAGGGCAAAGGCTTCCCTTTCTTTTTTCCAATATGATTAATAACTAATATTTTATCTTATGTCCTCTTTTTTATGAGATTGAAAGAAAAAGACAGAACTGAACTTAAATTAAGCTTAGTTTGTAAACAAGGGAATTGGCACCATTGCCGAGTTGTTAGCTTGGCATAATTTATGAATTTCCTATCATAAAAAAAATGCTTTGAATTTAGCATGCAAAAACATTCAAAGAAAATGTAATACCCATGATAATATTCCACAACAGGCCAATGAAGCACGACAAGGCTAAAGTGACGATGGAGCGCGAGGTGCGCCGGCGCACGCGTCAGATGTTCGACAGCAAGACAGGCCTGTGGCAGTGGACCTCCACCAAGCGACATCCCAGGGAACTCAAGCATTGGGGTTAGTATTGTTTCCAGTTGGGGGTTAACTCAATAACACAATACACAAGTTGCAATCGTTTCGTATCGCACTCGTAGTTCCGCTTCGCGGCGATGTTCACGGTTTCGTTACCCAAGCTGAACTCTTTCCCGTGCAGAGCTCACAATGTTCTAGGAAGTTCGACAACCCGAGGCACCCACCCAGGTACATTCGAGAACATTTCAGTAGCCTCGAGAATGATCGAGGATGATTCGAAATATTCTCGAATGAATTGTGGAGCTCAAGTTTTCTGAGTTCATCCCGGAACAATCGGCCCTTGCGTCACCTTCCTACATAACGCAGTATTGTAGAGACTAATAACTATGCACACAAATAATAACTATAACTATTGTAGAGACTGTCTAATTTTGTCGTATCTTTATTTGCTATTTATGGTTTACAAATCCATACTAATAATGTAAATGCGAAAGTAGATCTGTCTGTTTGCCTTGCTTTCACGCCAAAAATTCGTTTCTTCGATTTATGTGATTCTTATCAGGTTTGATGTAAAATAGTTGTAATCTATTGTCTCTCAAACATGTGTTGTTTCTCTAGGTATCGACCTGCCGCCGAACCCAGCCGTGTTGACGGCGCTGAACAAGCTCGTGGACCTGACGTGGACGCTCACTCCGCCCACCAACGCGCGATACATGATCACCATGGACATGAGACACCACATGTTTAAAGGTTGGCCTTACTGATTTTTTGTTAACTCTTCTTTTCTTTTGCTCTATGTTCTTCATATCATAATTAACTAACTATGTTCTAAAGTAGGCTCTACAATACAACCAAGCTCCTGGGCTACCGCGGCTCCGGTACAAAAAGGGCAACCAAAGGAATAAGGGTCTGACACTCCCTCCCGCCCCGCCCAGGGCGGGAAAAGTCATTTGATGATTTCTCATCCGTAAAAAAAATAAGAAAATAAATTATTCGGATGTTTGACTTTTTGGTAACACAATCAAAATTAAAAATCATTGGCAGAGTCCAGTCATTAAAAGTGTATAGTAGTAGAATTTATATGAGTAGTTCCCAAGCTTCTTAATACGCTGAAATCAGCGCCCTATCCTGCTCAGTCCACCCGTCTTCACAATTTTTTTTTTGTGGATTGAGAAATCATCAAATTACTGCTCCCGTCCTGGGTGCGGCGGGAGGGCGTGTCAGACTTTTACTGACTAAAACCCACTCATGTTCCTTCGGTTGCCCTTTATGTTATGGGGTCACAGTAACTATTATAAACATTCCGCAACACCCGTCTTTACTATGTTAAGTAATGCCGTTTTATTTTATCAAAGGAAAGCACTTCTGCAAGAAATACACAGTAGCGAAGAAAGGCAAGAAGACAGAAACCAAGACGGCGCCAGGCGGAGGCGGTGACGCGGACACGGAGAAGAAGAGCAAGAAACACCTTCTGGCTGAGTGCTTCTATAACACGAACGTCACGCCTGGACACGCAGGTAGGGTTTTTGCAATTATAATCCAGTTTCGGGTAAATGATCATAATAAACGATCCAACAAAGTATTGTACAGGCGTGATGAGATAAATTTTAATGGATACTGAGAAATAATTTTACAGCGTTGTTGTCTGGCTTACTCTCTGTATGGCACATCTCTCTGCTCTAACAAAGTGATGTTACTTATAGTCACAAATACAAAATAGTGCGGGCCGCCATAGGTATATTATAGTTTATTTATAGTTTGTCATCGCTTCGCTAGGTCATGTTTTTGGGGTCTACACCTAACCATCCTGATAAGCTTAAGACTTGGCCATCTTCTAAGTAAAATACTTTATTTTCTGCTTACCACAAACTTTCCACTTTCAACAACCAACCGACAGCCGGCTGTCGGGCTGCTATTGTGTCTCAAATCATGTGTCTTCGAAGGATTAAAAGTCTGTTCGGATAGTGATAATTACTAACGTTCGTTAATCACGTTATTCAAAATATATTTATTGGGACCACAAAATCAACTCCTCATGCTGGCCATAGCGGAGTACTATTCTACTATACTGTACTAGGAGCCGTATATTATGTATTATTTTAGGTCTTAGATAAAAACTTTTTACAAAAAAATATTAACCGCCTTCAAAACTAAAACATAAAAATAACTACAATTTCGGAAGTCGGTGGCTTATCTTTTCTGCCAGTCAATTTGTGTTGCCACCGACTTCCGAAATTGTAGCTATTTTTATGTTTTTAGTTTTGAAGGCGGTTAATATTTTTTTGTAAAAAGTTTTTATTTTTTACTTTTTTGTGTCGATTCCCAATGTCTAACTAAAGTATCCAGGCTGCCAATGTCCATACCAAGTTTCATACCAATAGTTTCATCCAAGCGTAAAAAAACATCAAATGTTTAACAACGCAGACAATATACAATGAAACTTCTTCTGAATGTGCTCCATTTAATAAATCATCGATTCAAAACGACAAATCATAACCAATTTCAGTTTTAAGTTCACTTCAGTGAAGCTGGAACACGAGGTAGCTGCTACGAATCATTTAGGATATACTTAAAGTGTATTTTGTCTGCACTATCGAATCTGCAGTATAATCAATCTCGGTGTAAATTACTCATCAATACAAAAAAATAAGCCCAAACACTATGTAGCTGCTATCAACCATTAAGGAGTTCCCTAAACTGTACTGCACCTGCATCACGGAGCTTGCAGTGGCAGCCATTACCCATCTCGGTGTAAAGATCTTGTCATCACGAATTAAATAAGGCCAAAGACGATGTAGCTAAGATGTACCGTTGAGGAGTTCCCTTGATTCTCTGTCATCTCCATCATCAGATCTGCCCTAAACCTCCATGGTATTGTAGTCTCATCAGATATACACATTAATATTAAGTTTTTACCCGATGCTCGCCTACAATTTTCTAGAGATGCCCTCAATTTCTCAGGGTTTCCACCATCAGATCCTGACCTGATGACAATGGGACCAAATAACAAACATACCCTTTCGATTAAAAAAAGAATTTTTGAAATCGGTCCAGGCGTCTTCGAGAAATCGAGTAACAAACATAAAAAAAAAAATACAGTCGAATTGAGAACCTCCTCCTTTTTTTTGAAGTCGGTTGAAAATTAATACTTACATATTTGTACTGTTTAGCTATAATCCTGGCTCTCCAAATCCTGAAGCGCGAGAGCAACGTGGTGTTAGCGGTGTTCACTGAAGAGGGCGTGCAGGTGATGACCATCGAGCGCAACTTTAGCAGCATTGAAGAGGCTGAGTTCTTGTTAAGGGTAAGTTAGGTTTTTAATTTTAAAGTAGTCGTAATTTCGTGCAAGTCAGTGACGTCACAAACCAAACCAAGATTGAAATACCCAATAATCAGCTTTGTTCGTTGAAAAAATATTGATGATGTAAAAATCCTTCCCTCATTTTAAAGGCACATATTACTTATGCACTATATCTGTAATGCGTAGCATTACACTTGAAACTCAATAGAACAATATTCATGGAAAATCATTTAACAAAACTTGTGTTTTAAGTCTCCATAGCTCTTATGAACTACCCACAAACTTACAGAAAGCGAACTTAGGCCGCGTGCAGCTTGACGCGCCGATCGACTGGGCCATCAAGAATCAGAAGAAGTTCGACGTGTTCATCAACATGGTGGACCGCAGCACTCGGTACATGGAGCTGGAGCTCAACAGTCGCGGCGGCCGGGGGCCCGCGGGCCGCTACGGGCCTCCGCCCGCGCCCTCCAAGGAGATCCCCGACCACTGCCCCGTGAGAGCACTCGAGCGATACAGGAAAGCCGTTGGAATCCATGATGCTAAGTACGTGGAACATTCTTTATATATGCTACGAATTTATCGAGTTACTTAGGCTCGTATTAATAGACGTTACTCGATAAATTAATTAATTTACGATCTTAAGTGCGATATCATTTGATACCGGATTATTGCGCTGACAGGAGCTCAAGATCGTCGCTAATTAATAAACACATCTCAGTTACCAAGATTAGCTATACTTCATGTGAACGAAAACGTCACATGAGTACAATACTTAAGTGTCGAGTTTCGTATATTAATCAGTCTACACTCAGCTGATGACGTACATTTAATCCGGAACTTGAGCTCATAATCAATCTCGTTAATAATACGAACAAGATCTTAAGCTGGGCATCTAGTACGAGTTTTGATCTGAGTAACGTTTATTAATACGGGCCTTAGAGTACTTGACTTGATCTAGAATGGGTGAAAATGTTTGTAGTGCTCCTCCATAATCAAAAAGTCATGATTGGACATTATCTCAGAAAGTCCGTAAAGCCGTTGTCATTTGTCGATTTTTGACAGTCGTTGCTAACCGAATGGTATAGTTTTTTATTTTCAGTAACTAGATTGTAAAGGTCTAGACTGTAGCTCCATGCAACTGGGTCTGGAGGCCAACTCTAACATAGTTGGGAAAAGACTAGGGAGATAAAATAAAACAAGTACTCACCATGCAAATGCAACCAAGGGGTCTGTTCATAATAGTATTCGTCTATTTCCCTTGCAGGTTGATAGTGATGAACCTGGCGTCGCACAAGGTGTCGACGACGGACGGCACACACGAGGGCGTGCTCGACATCGTCGGCATCGACGAGCACGTACCCAAGGTCATGGACGCCTTCGTGCTCGGCCAGTTCAAGTGAAACCCTCGCCGACACTGTCCACAAACGCTTCGCAAAAGTCTGTCAATTTTAAAACGACCACAAGGTCATAATCTCGATCGAAAACGACCTTTTACCTCAGTATTTACAATAAACTTGTCTCTAATAAATTATTACCACCTTGTGTTCCAAAACTGATACGAAGTGTTAATAAGGAACTGAAAAAAAATCTGAATGTAATTCTGATTGTTTAGAGATCTTAAAACTATATTTTGCATGTTTTTTTAGTGTTAATTTTTTGTTTGTATTCGCTTACGAGGTAGTTATGGAACAGTTTCGTATAAAATAACTGTTTCTATTAACCCTGATTTTGGATCTCTGCTTATGAATTATTTGTAGGATCACACGGTTTATTTTTAAGCTAAAATCGCGAGTGTACTTTACACTCAGTACATAGGTTATGTTAAATTGGAACATTGTCGAAATATCCTATTACCAGGGAACAGTAAATTATGTTAACCATGCTATTGGGTAGGACTTTATTGCTTTTACGAATTAGATATTAGCTGTTAAGTTTACATGACGCATGTTTTGCTTCTTAGCGTAGACGTTAATTAACTTTTTATTAATGTTTGCTACATGTGACTTGGCTTTATGCCTTCTCGTAAGGGTGTTTTTCCTCTGCTTACCAGCTATATTTAGACCTGCGGGTCTATTCTGTAAAAATGTCTTGATGAATTTATAAGCGAGCTAGCAGCGTGCTGCCTCTCTTCATATTTTGTTACAGAATAGCTCTGCAGGAAATTAGTTTGCATAATAAGATATGTTTGTGAAATCGTCATTTAACTTCGGCTTGGTAGCAGAATAAATTCTTTACTGAGCCTTTTTTTGTTCGAATTGTATTTTCTTCTTTCATGTGATTATAAAGTGTGTAACTTTGTTATAGTTAAGCTTACATGTGTAGCCTAAACATTCGTAACAGGGTCTTTTTGGTTATTCAAAAATTGGCACCTGGCGCTCACTATTCAGTTATGTGTTCAACGATACAATAACTTGAAACGGGGGTCAAATGTTGACAATAGGGGGAAATGTCTTTTATTTAAAACCTTAATAAAAGAGTGTATTTCACACGTCTGTCGTATTACACCTCCGGCATGTTTGAACGCCAGTACTTTAGTAGTTGTTGAATTTCAAATTTTTATTTATTACTGTTTGACCACAGACAATGGTCGTCAGTGAGGTTGTGCGTTTATGCGTCTTTGTATTTGCCAAAGTAATTATGCATTTGTAATTTTAATCAAAGAAGTACTGGCCGGCAAACGTAAATTAGCAATTAGAAATTAATTATGATATCATATCTTGATAATATAGAAAATGATGAAAACAGGTACATGCTCATGATTTGTTTAGCGTTATAGTTAATTATTTGTTACTTAGTGAGCAGTATTTGTGACTGTACATAAAATGAAACAGTCGCGTTGCACTCGAACTGAATAGGGAATATGCATGCGATTCAAATATATATTATACATTTTAAATAAATTACAACAAACGATATTCGCTAGACATAAACTTTGACGTCACACTAAGCGGGCGTTTGAAATGTTCGTGTAAGCTGGCTGTCTCTAACCTTTGTTTTTTTTTTTATTTAAACACTTTAAATTACTTTATTGGTGTTGATTCTTTTTTTAGTGTTTTATAGCGATGTTAAATATCGAATAAAAATATATGTAAAATACATGCATATTTCCTATGAATAGATAATAAATAGATGGGCATGCATCGGCTTTCATTTCGTGTAGGTAATAGGTGAAACCGTTTCAGAATATTGGTTACTTTGGTACTAATTAATGAGCGGACTATTCAAAATCTGTGATCACTTGGTACTCTCTCGGGATTAAGTAATTTTTATACCTGTAAAAGTAAATAAATTCAAAACTTAGGTAAAGGAACTCGAAATTGCTAGATATGCTTTTTTATACGTATCGCCGTTATGTTGAGTTATGTATTAGAATATAAACTGCCTAGTATTACGATGGTCGATGCAAGAATCATAAACTTTATGCTGGTTCAAAATATACCTTATAAACTGCCTTCATAAAGTTAATTGTTGTGGACCACTACAGGTACTTATTTATGTTTTGTGATTCGACGCATCTGTTTCCAGTGTATGGTTCGTATCTCAAACAGCATTCTGTGATTTATAATGCCTTGGCAACTCTGCACTTTGGTGATATTATTGTTAATCGGACTGGTTTTCTTTGAACTCTAAAATGTTGTTGTAAAATTTAAAGAAAACGGCCGGTTTTAGTTTTATATAGTAGCTTAATAGTATTATGACAATACAAACCATCATTCTGTTGTTAACCTATACAAGTACACACGTACTTTTTGTATTTTTTGTTTTATTACATTTACTATGAGCTTGCTAGTGCATTTTACACAAAAAACAAAAGATCCGTCCCAACTGCAATTTGTCTGTTGTATTCCAATACCTAATATGCTTTTAGCATTAAGTTAAAGTAGTACATTTATAATCATGTTATTTTAACACATTCACAGCAGCATATCAAAAAAGCACCTTGAACCTAATGAATAACAAAATGTATAACATTCGAAAAATGTACTTGCATGTTTGTATTCACGTTAATAAATTCTTTAAGTATATTTTTGTTTTATTATTACAGCTCCACTAAAGGATAGGCAACGGTTAGGGTGAAGTTTCAATGAGCCCTGGAAGAAAACTACCGTAATCCTTATAACACACGTGATTCGAGACACAATAGCAGCCCGACAGCCGGCAGTCGGTTGGTCGTCGAAAGGTTAAATATACTTATTTATAGATTATTTTACTTAAAGGAAACATTCCTTTACTTTTTAACCGATTCAATGCGATGGTAGTTTTTTCAAACTAAAGCGCCTGGCCGCGAACAAATTTTACGTGGTTCCTCGCCAAGCGCCAGGGACTTTAATGGTTCCTCTCCTGCGCCACCCGCCAAGAAGTAAAATATCGCTTTTTCGTCTGATTTCACTTGTTATTGGCTTGACTACATAATTACATACATGTATAAACCGAAATGGAAGGTAAGTGACTTAATTAATCAGGTGTCGTAAAACTTTTGGTATATGTTTGGTTCGATTGACTGCCTGATCCATTATTTTTGTTTATTAAAAATGGGATATGACCACGCTAGTCGTGCAAATCGCAAACATTCTTATTTTATAGTATTTTATAAACAAATAAACGTTTTATTATATTTTTTACATAAAAAATAATACGGTTTCCGTATATGAATATATGTTGTATGAATTATTTTTATATTGGAAAGGTTTACAACTCCTGAAGTATGTGTTTTCATGCAATATCCCGAAGCTAACACTAACACTGTAATCGTAATCTGTGTCACAAATGAAGACACTTTCATTTACGGATAACCATTGAAAAATGGCGTTTTATCCGAGTTTTACAGGTAAACATTTTGGCTCCTCTACGGCGCCATCCGCACGGAATAAATTCATAAACGTACACCCCCCCTCCCCCCATTTTTGAGGATGCGGGTGAAAGTTATAAGTTTATGAATTTTTTTGTTTGTTGTGTACTAAACTTAGATTACATACCCAACTTTCTAGCTGAAAGCACTTCAGGAAGTAGCCAAACATTTTGATGATCATCAATGTGTTGATGAGTCAGTGTCAGTAGCAAATCTAAAGTATTAGAGCTATTCAATTGAGACTTTGTATGTTTAATAAGTCTATAATTGACATCATATCTTGAGAATATGAACTATCTGGTATATCGGAAACCAACTCTAAGAGCCAGGGTTAAAAAAAACGACCTAACACTTCAAGAAAAGGTAGGTAGTGCCCTTGCGCTTCGCTTGGCTCGCGAAAAAAATAAAATTTTCTTTTATCACAATTTTTCTTCTTATATAGTAATGTGTTCAGAAAAACAACTTTAGCAGTATTTGTAAACACGTACTTTATGTCAAAAATGACGGCCGGCTGTTCTTAGAGTTGTACTGTAAAAGGATCTTGTGTGCATTGTAATCGATAAATTTCTTAATTATTTCATTTTTTCCGAGGTTAAACAAGGTCTAATCTTAAATTTAGCATTCTAATTGATCCATAGTTAAGCTCAATATAATAAATCCAATAACTCTAGAAGTCAAAATGTACATAAAGAACTCCGCTATTAAATGAAAATCGATTCCTATCTCGACTGTATCAGAGAGTTCGTCATCGTGACTCGAAGGTTACAGCCCTAACCTAATCTCAAAAATCGTTGCTGTTTTAGCTAGGAAAATAAACGACCCCTTTTTTGTGAATTACTACACAATATGAGTGACGTGGATAAGTGGATAGAGATCGCGAAGAGGTGTAAATATTTGCCTGAAGATGACTTGCGGGAGCTTTGCAATATTGTGTGCGACTTGTTACTGGAGGAGCCCAATGTACAACCGGTGCAGACACCTGTGACTGTCTGCGGTGATATACATGGCCAGGTAGAGTAAAAAACCGCAATTTATCTGCTGTGCAACTCACTGTTACATTGTTCTATAACATTCGCGGAAGCAAAGACAATGATAAAGAAGTAAAAACAAGAGTTTAATGAAGTCATGTCCCTGACATTCTCAACTTTGCTGTGATTTTAGATAGAAGACAGAGATAAAGCACGCGACTCGTGAGATTTTCTTTTATCTTATTTCTTTGTTTACATGCTAGTAATCATGCAGTTTCTGTTTTCCATGTGTGGAGTTCAGATAAAAAAACCTAAGTATTTAAAAAAATATCAAATAGAACTTCTCTTTTTGTTTTATTTTAAAATTTACAAAGGTATACCAAAAATTGTTCAACATTTTAGCATATTTTTGTTTTATTTGGATTCTAATCATCAACTAGCAACCATAAACAAATAAAATTATTCAGTTAAAGCTTTTTGTTTTGTTTCAGTTCTATGACCTAGAGGAACTATTCCACATAGGGGGCCAAGTGCCCCACACAAAGTATATATTTATGGGAGACTATGTTGACCGTGGCTACTACAGCTTAGAAACACTTACACTTCTTATGGCACTAAAAGCTAGGTATCCAGACAGGTATGTAAATTATATTTACCACAACACTTCAATTTACATTGCTTTCGAGTTATTTTGGTTTGTCAGAAGCTCGAAACAATGACAATCAGTCTATTTAAGTGGTACCATGGTACAGAGTAACTAAGTTGTGGAGGTCTGATAAGCTGTTTCACAACAATAAGTTGTACTGTGTAAACACTAGAAATCAATTGGATCTGGTTAAGCCAACAATTGTTGAGAAAGGGTTAGGGAGACTGTGTGAATTGTGTCATGGTAGGATATTGGTTAAATGTGTTGTTAAGTATTTAAATCTATACTAACATTATAAATCTAAAGAGTTTGTATTATTGAATGACATAATCTGAAAAAATACTGGGCCAAATTGAAAAAAATGTTATGTTGGATAGCCCATTTATAAAACATCATGCTACAACCTGCAGAAGCGGAGTAGCAAACAAAGATGCTGGTTAAACCATGGGGGACAGCTTGTATTTGAGAAACCTTATGCTAGGTCACACAATATAAGGTACTAATTAAAATTCGTGCATTTGCATAGTGTTGTCCTGCACTATGCAACTACAACCCACGGTTGCCTCTAATGATTAAAAATTAGATCCTATTGTTCTATTAAATAGGCCCTCTGTAGTACTTCTTGTCTTTTTCAGAATTATCTTACTAAGAGGAAACCATGAGACATGTCAAATTACAAAGGTGTATGGCTTCTATGATGAGTGCCTCAACAAATATGGAAATGCTAATGCATGGAAAGATTGCTGTCGAGTATTTGATTTGCTCACAGTTGCTGCAGTGAGTATTCCTTTAGAAGTTCTTTATGTGAGATGATAAATAAAGAGTAGTATGTAATAATATTTTAAAAGAAAAGTTTGTATGTGTGAGGACATTGTAACTTTTTCATGCAAAAAATACTGAATGGATTTTGATGAAACTTCAGATAGATAACTTACACATCAGAATGGGACATAGTTTCACAAACATCAGATTATGATCGATGGAAGCTTAGCATTAACCAAAAACCTAACATGAAGCAAGTGAAACCAAAGGGGGACAGCTATTAAGGAATAATAGAATATTGTTGGATTGCTTTTTTATTTCAGCTAATAGATGAGACAGTCCTGTGTGTGCATGGTGGGCTGTCCCCTGAGATATCCATGTTAGATCAAATTCGATGTATTGACAGAAATCAACAAATACCACACAAAGGCGCCTTCTGTGATCTCTTGTGGTCAGATCCAGCTGATGTGAAGATGTGGTAAGTGGTAGTAATTTTCTAATAGCTGTAGTAGAATATTTAGCTTACAAGTTTTCTAATAATATTCTTGTAGCAATCCTTTCAGGGTGTTTTTTTAGTATCAAACAAGATTACAAAACCAAGCCTACAAGTTTTGATAGTTTAATAAAATACCTATCTAGTAGAAAAATCTATGAATGATAAGCAATTTATGTTTATCTGCTTTCAGGTCAGTGAGCCCGCGAGGCGCAGGTTGGTTGTTCGGCAGTTACGTCACAGAGCTCTTTATGAATTACAACAATTTGAATTTAATCTGTCGAGCACATCAGCTAGTAAATGACGGTCTGTACTTTTATCATATCAATCTGTACATGACACCAGTATGCTATTTTGATTACTAAAGTTAACACTTTGTTCCCAGGTTACAAATACATGTTTGACAAACGTCTGGTAACAGTATGGTCGGCGCCTAACTATTGTTATCGCTGCGGCAACGTCGCATCTATATTAGAGTTCAACACAGTGAATGATAGAACCGCTAAACTATTCCAAGCTGTACCCGATAGCGAAAGAGAAGTTCCCCCACAACATACTACGCCTTATTTCCTGTGAAATGTCGTATATAAGCATAAGTGAAAAGTATTCCCCAAGTGTAATAAAGTAATGAAATAATGTTTTGTATAATAAATTGTTGCATACAATGCCATTTTGTAATTATTGTGCCCAGTCTCCCTGACTCCTTAACAGAAAAACAAAGATAAGGTAATGGTTGGCAGAGATATGAAATAGGTATGGAAAGGAGTGTTGTTATTAGGTGAATAAAACAAAGATTGGTCCATTTGTTAGAAATCAGTTTTATTGACATTTACAATATTGATAAAGTTTACTAATACGTCGCTTATCTTACTCAATCCCTGTTGTAATCAAAAGTATAATCGAAGTAGGACTGATCAAAACTCTGCACACGCACGTAACCGTCTTCTCCACCCGACGCGTAGCTCTTGCCGTCAGGATGGAATGCTAAACTGTTGATGGGACCAAAGTGACCCTTGATACGACCAAACTCTTCTTCGAATACTAAGTGGAAGAACCGAGCATCGAATTTGCCCTGGCGAGTCGAGGTGGTGGTTACTTCCATAGCATCTTGACCTCCCCCGAGCACGACGTGGTCTAGGATGGGGCTTAGCGCGGCGGAGTTAACCGGTCGCTCGGTCTTGTACTCCTTGAGAAGTTCCAAGGAGCTTGTGTCAAACAGCTTAGCAGTCTGGTCCTTGGAGGCGGTGATGAACATGGTGCCGTCACGCGACAGCTGCATGTCGTGGATCTGGTGTGTGTGCTCCTTTACTGAATGGATTTTCTTGCCAGTCTGGGTAACAAAGGATAAACAATAAGTTTAGAAAGATTGTTTTTGTATTGCTATGTATGCTAGCTATTGCCTGCAACTGTGAGTTATTATTAATATACAGATTAATGATACAATTTTGTAAAGTAGTCCCTATGATCATAATGTAAACAACTTCTTACCCGGAGATCCCACTGTATCAGGTCACCACCTTCATGCCCGGTAATAAGGGTCTCATCAAGGATACCCCACACCATGGAGGTCACCTTTGTGTCTGTGATCTCCCACTTCAGGATCGGAGCCTGGCTTGAGATCGCGTCATCAACAGTTCTTGTGTCAATTACAAATACCTGAAAGCAATATTAGGTTTTTTTTATATTATAACTTTTAGTGGCCCACAGAAAAGAAAAGTGGAGATTTGTGTTTGTTTTTCTTGTATTCTACTGTCTTATGTAGTTTATATACACAAGCCTCAATGCTTGTGTAGATAAACTATTAATGTTATTTACATTCTATAAAATAAAATATTTATTTTTTGTCTTTGCATATGATATTACATATAATAATAATAAGCCTCTTATCCTGAACTGCTTTCTTCTTCCTTTGTATTGTGGTTGTCTCTTTAGCTATAAAATATCTCAGAGTTCAGTGTGCCTCTTGGCAAAGGCCTTTAACAATTTCCAATGTACTCTCTACATCTTTGCATATGAATGACTAATTAATTCATTACTAATTTGAGACAGTGTTATCTATCAGTGTTTTTTCACAAAATAACAATGTTCTAATAAATCCAAAATTTCTTTAGGAATCGTAATTTTTGCCATAAATAGCAGCCTACAATACCTTATACAAATTTATACATATGTATGTTTATATGTCTTACCGCACAAGGGTGTCCCATAGCCTTGTCAGTGGTGTATGCAGCCTGGTAGGCACTGTAGCTGAAGTTACATGTTCTCACAGACGAGTTTGTCTTAATAGTAGCTATGTTCTTGCCAGTCTCCAAATCCCACAATCTAGAAAGTTTACAAATTGAGTATTAATTAGATAAAAAGGTCCACATAAGAACATACTTAAAACAAAAGAAATAATTTTTGGTATTTTTTTTGTCAACTTTATAGTTGACAAAAAAATTACCAACATAAACTTTTTGCAGTTACAGGTATGTTATATATCTTTGCAACTTTCAGCTTTTTACCTATTGATATATAAAATACATTCCTATCTTTGCAGTTTATCAAGAACAGACAGACATATAATACATAAGGATATTTTAAATATAAGTACAGCCACAAGCAAAAACATGTATTCTATATGGCAATATTTAAAAATTACAGTTCTCATTATTTAAATATTAATATTTTTGATAGCACATCTCTACTTCATAAATAAATATTGCACAATAAGAACATCTGTGATGCAACTTAATATGATGCAGTTTTTAGCAATTCTGGAGGAACTAGTTTTAGTTGCATTATGTACAAAAATAAATATATTTACAGCATTGAAAGAGATAGGGAAGAATTCAATCAAAAACATAATATTTATATTTAAGTCACAAAAGTAATATTGTTTACACTATGATTTAAAGAGTTTGTGCTTTTATTTAATAATCCATACTAATATTATAAATGGGAAAGTGTGTCTGTCTGTCTGTTTGTCTTTCATTCACGGCAAAACGGAGCGACGGATTGACGTGATTTTTCAAGTGGAGATAGTTGAAGGGATGGCGAGTAACATAGGCTACTTTTTGTCTCTTTCTAACGCGAACGAAGCCGCGGGCAGAAGCTAGTTTTAAATATTGTGTGGGACTTGGCTATCGCAATAGGTTAGGACTTGTTAATTATATGTCAATCGCTACTATGTATTCAGAAATATCCTCACAAACAACAATTGACAAATGTTTTCCTATTACAATAAGGAAATTTGTAACCAAACAAAATGCTATTTCTATGGTAATGGTTGGTAATTTTATTGCAGCTGCATATAACCAAACTTCAATATAAAAGTATAAAATGAATAGTTACAGACCTGCATGAACTATCACCTCCTCCGGTGATAAGGTTTATGGTCTGCCAGTCTACGTCCACACACCATACAACACCTCCGTGGCCATTGAAAGTACCGAGGCGTTCACCGTTCAAAGACCACCATACGTTCGGTTTAGAATCCTTTGCAACGGAAAACAGTAAGTCTCCTTCACGGTTATACTTGATCTGTGTGATCGCACGCTCGTGCCCTTGGAGCATAAGGGGTTTCTGAAATGGAATTTCATTAATCATGACACCATGCTAACTTGTTTCGTTTGCACCTAGTTTATATACATCACTTTCATATATATTCTTTAGGTTATAATGACAAGATATAGTTATTATAGCAATACGTACCATTTTGAATGATAATTATTAGTATAATTTTAGTAAAATCTTGTAAATCTACAATTATTATTGCCTGACATGTGGCAAGCGGCAGACAATTTTGACAGAAGGAAGACAAGGCATAGAGTAGAGATGTGCCGAGTCAGGCTGACTCGAGTACTGACTCGAGTACCTAGTAAGTACTCACATACTCGAGTACTCAAAATATAAGATTCAAATCCACAGTACTCGGATACAGGACACGAGTACTTACGAACTTGTGAAGGTGGGATAAAGTGTTGCCATTTAGGGTATCACTTCTTTAATACAAATTATGAACCATAAAAAATGTTTTAGCAGTTTTTGTATTGTTTATAAATATTCGTTTGTGGAAATATCATTAATTATGTTACCAAAGAAGTACGATGTTTACGTTGGTAGGTAAAGATTATATTCTTGTGTTGATTTTATAACAATGTTTACTTAAAATTTTATTGAAGAATACTCTATTTAATGTTTAAAGCGACATAAATAGTTGATCCTATATTTTTAAATGTTTATTATTGTTTTCCAAACAAGGATTTTTGTTGTGTTTATTTGTTGATTTCTGAGTAAAAAAATACGTTTGTTTCGCTTTAATTGTTTCTAAAAATTACAGTGTGTTCACTATTAATTCCAAATTCCTACTAAGATTGAATTTTCTTACTAAATGACTCAATAAAAGTACATAATATTTAATTAATAAATGCAAAGTTTACTGTCAGAGTACTAAGTAAAAAAAAGACTGATTATATTGATGACTGATTAGATTATAAAGACTGATTATACCATAATAATGTTATTATTTACTTACTGTCCTATCGTCATATAGTACTTATGAACCGAAAGCAAGCTTTCGAGAACAAATAAAAAAGTACTCGAGTCTACCAAAGTACTCGAATACTCATGCTGGTACTCGAGTACCTATCCGAGTTCCGTGACTCGAATCCTGATTCGATTCCTTTTTCAACGAGTACCAAAATACTCGAATACCAAAAATAGCCGACTCGGCACATCACTAGCATAGAGTAACGGCCATAGAAGAAGTCCATAAAGAATTATGATCATAGAGAAAAATTTGTTAATTGGTAGTACTAAAAATTAAATCAATAATATTCATCCAAATAATTATTAATAAAACAGTGAATTTCGTTTACCTTTATTGTTTAAATGTACATCCTAAACCCAATCTTAGAGTGAAACATTCGCTTACACTGCCATCTGTAGTCGAATCATGTAGTTACCCTTTCAATAGTTTTGCTACTCGACGCTAGAGGTCAGTAGTTATATTTAAGTGACAGTATTCGTAATAAAAGCATGAAACTTCTCAAATAATACAAATGAATTAAAAATAAAATAACTAAAATTACGTCGTCGTTGTAGTTAACACAGTTTATTAAAATTTATCTATTTAAGAGATATGATAAAAGTTCTAGTTCTTTTATGATATTTATAAAGAGTTTTACTACTTACAATAAATCCACAAAACTTATCTATTATTTATTATTTCATTAATAACATTTCATTTGCCAGTTTTGTTTTAAAAACAAAACGCACACTTGATGGTCTTTTCTATACTAATATTATAAAGAGGAAAACTTTGTTTGTTTGATTGTAATGAATAGGCTCAAAAACTACTGGACCGATTTTAAAAATTCCTTTACCAATCGAAAGCTACATTATCCCTGAGTGACATAGGCTATATAATTTTGCGCCATGTCCCACGGGAGCGAGGCAGTCCCAAAAACCTAACGTAACGCGGGTGAAACCGCGAGGAACAGCTATTAAAGATAAAGATATATTTAACAAACATACAGATTTAAGATATATTTAGTAAACATGTGTAACACTACATTTGCACTTATATGTGTACATATAAGTGCAAGTGTAGGTGAGAAAGTGAAAAGTAAGTTTCCAGTTAGTTGTTCTACAACTAGAAAGATTAATTTCAGCAACGTCAGCAACGCTTTTTACTTTACTAAAAAATTACGTCACAGATTGAATAGTTTCAGCACCATGGTATTTTAAATCCTGTAAACCAAATTCGGTCAAATAAGGTTTTTCTCGAATGACTAAATAATCGTGAAGTATTGCGTAGCAGTGACGTAGACCCTCGTAGGCGCCGTAGCAAATGTCTACGAATTGATAAAAAAATATAATATATAGATTTCATTTTTAGAATTAGTACTATTATTTTGTTCTGTTATATTATAATTATTTTATCGAATAAAAATATGGGGATATAATTTATATCAAGAGCATTTCATCTTATGAAAAAATATATAAATGAATAACTGTATTATGCATTTTATTACAACTACAGAACCCAGTAGAAATGAAAATTTAGTTCTAGATAGAATTATATTCCTTACAAGACTAATGAGGCCTCTCAAAGCTGTATTGGTAGGTAGGCTGCACCTAAGTTATCATAGTTGCCTACCAGTTTTCTTCAGTTTACGATTTGTTTGTGTTGGCTGATAAGCTAAAGATAAGCCGTTGCACGATCTAGCCTAGAGAGTTAAGATCTATGCTTGGGTGCTATGGACCGGAGACCTAGATTACTTATAGTAGGATTGATTAAGTAATCATGTTTACGAGTTTAATTACTAGGCAATGTAATTTTGCTTCTCTAGAGTTAAACATAGCTTGATTCGGTTGAAGTTTGAGTTTTGCGTTGGTATCTTGTTGTGTATGAATCCCTTATGTTTACACTTGTGTTGTATGTTCGAGTTCTAAGAATAAATGAGGCATTTTTGGAAACATCCTGTAATAAGCTTCCACTGACTCTGTTTCACATAGGCACTTGAAAAGTATATAATTTAAAGACTACTCGCATGTTATATGATTATTTTATTGAGACTTTGTACACCGCAGACTGCTGCAGTTTTACAAGTTGTTATTTTAGTCAGTATTTTTTAACTTGTTATCGACCCTAGTGTCACATCAAATATGATGAATTGAAATTAATAATAAATAATAATAATAAATTTACTGGGACAACTCACACACGGTCATCTGATCCCAAGTTACATATTATACTTATCCCAATTATACTTACTTATACTGAACTGCAGGGTTCTTTGTTATTCAGGTCAAATAAAATCACTTGATATATTTCACATACAATTTATTTTCTTAAATTATTAACCATTGATTTCCAAGAGTACAACTAAAAAACAAATTAAAGTACAAACACGTTATGCATCGCTAACTAAACACAACTGTAGGTAACTTCTCTTGGCAAACCAGTACACATTCGGTTGACTACGCCGGCGTCGGCGCACCACTCACGAGACGTACACGAAAGACAAACTCCTGAGTACTGCTAACACTCACTGTATATCTTAACTTGGTCGAATTATAACAACAGCCTTATTCCATCGAGAACAGTACAGCAATCAGCAACTAATGTGATTTGCTACGTATAAACATAGAACCCTAATGTATCGATAATACTTAATGTATGCTAGGTCTGAAAGCGATAAGTCTTGGTATTGAGCGAGCCCAACTAAATACGTGAAATACAGCACACTCAATCACATTGAACTCTTATAAATAAAATTTAGCCGCTATTCAAACAAGTGGCCAGGCACTTGTTGACTGCGTGACAACTACATAAGTAATACAATCTGTGACTTCGACCATATTCTATTCTGAAACTTGTAAAAGTGGACACAAAATGTATCTAAACATTGAAATTAGTAAGAAAAGCGAAACGTGTTTGTTCATGTAAACTGTAACAAAACTGATTACTGTTATTATTTGATTAAAACATGAAGTATAACTCGTAGAATATATATCTATATGTACTTAGAGTTCAAATATCCATCTGTGACATGTAATTACATACAACAAACACTCGTCAACGTTTCCAAATATATATTCTCTTACGGCGTTACACTCGATTTCATAACTATTTTAATACAATGTCTAATGTACACAAATTTTAACCCTTTTTTTACCCGAAATACTTGAAACGCTATTTTTATACACAACAAACCTTACGCTACAAATGTGAAAATATTTCGTCACAATATGTTACATGTAATATCTTACACGTAATTTAATTATTCTCTTATGGACTGTAAAGAAATGTGAAATGCATTAAGTTTTTGTTACACTCTTATAAATATATTAACATTATTATGTTTATTATTACATAACTATATCAGTCAAAATATTTTCGCAGTATTATCTACGAACCGGCTTCGGAACTGCCTGTGTGGATTGTGATGATGATGATGATGATGATGATATTCTTGATTTCGAGTATCCTACGGTGGTGTGCCGTTTGTAATGATGAAGTGCTAATTGACGATGGTGCATAGTCCCAACATTGGTACTAGTGCAAGCAGTTCAGAGTGAGTACAGGGCCTCCAAACAGCGCATGGCAGTATAGTTATAAACACACGGTGGTATCGACAGCGTCGCACACGAGCTCGTTCGAAGCCGGTTGTATCCGACCGCGTCTCGGCTGTGAAGTCGCTCTCCGAGACAGGCGGTACTAACGTTATGTAAACTTAGTTAAAATTAAAATAGCAAGCAGAAGCAAATCATTTCAAAATGTTTCCTATGAATCGGTCAGTCAATTTTGATATTGAAAAGTTATACTACGAGTTCCATTATATTAGACGAAAAGGCGAACAAGCCCTAATTCACAGTAATAGCAAATAATTTAGAAGTGCAACGAAAGCGAGCGGCCGCCTTACACGTCGAAGCATATTTTTTTGTATTTACATATTACATGAATGTATAGCCTCAGCGGGCTGTCGTGTACTATTCTAATTAGGTACTCGCCAGTAATGCGCCAATTTCATTGTTTAATTACTAACAATACTATCCTTTGTACAACGCCAATAACATTCTTACAAATCTAATTCCCATTTGATACACTGCCGTTAGTTTCGCCTTAACAATACGCTATGATACTAACAAAATAAGTGTCAATATTACTTACATACATTATCATTTACATACAATATTAGTAGAACGATGCACGATTCGCGATTATATTATTTACGATTTCCGTCATTACATGTTTAAAAATCTATAAAGGCATCTTTACCTCAGACTTTAGATTTAACACCGTCGTTCTGATGGTGTTGTTAAAAACTAATTAATTATAATTAAGTTAGATAAAAATGAATAAATAAATATAGTTACCCAATCGTCGTGAAGGGTTCACGTAGTGAGACCGAATATTTAGTGAGGCGCGCGCACCGGGCGGCGCCGGCGCGCGGGCGCGGAGCGCGGACGCCCGCCTACTCAGACATATCACTGTTTACTATCACAATTAACTAATAATTTCACCGACGTCATTAACTTAATTAACCGTACGTAAATTATAACAAAATTAATTGAAAACTATTTAGGCATTTGATGGCAGTATCGTAACTGGTTGTATTCAAACTAATTATAATGTACAAAACACATTTAATAACCGCTAATACTTAACTAATGGTAACACGATGAGGAACGGACGTGTATCGCTCATTCAGGTAACAGGATTATCTAATATTACAAGTTGTTTGTATGTCGACTGTTCAGCTACTTAACGCGACGTAGTGTGTGCAAGTACCTCCCGCTGTCAACGTTTCCACAACCTTTGCGAATGAGACCTTCGGTTCTTTAGATTATTCCGCGGTACTGTCGGGCAGTGAACTCTATTTATAAAGTGAGATAGGTATGTGCCTA
The DNA here is from genome assembly GCA_033675125.1 of Athetis lepigone. NCBI lineage: Eukaryota > Metazoa > Arthropoda > Insecta > Lepidoptera > Noctuidae > Athetis > Athetis lepigone. Next base: position 7,042,967 of record CM066227.1, read on the forward strand.
CTATTTGCTCTGTATACGCCGACGTCGACCGTGAGAAAGCTAAGGCATAAAAAATCTAATTAACTAGAACCTAAGTCCTTAGAACGAACTTTTTGGTTGTAATTACTTAATTTTAAACAAGGCTTACATCGCCCCCTATAGCTAGTGGTAACTGTTCACCGTTGATGGAACGTTTATTACAAATTTTAACATTAACGATTAATACAAAGTGTTATTTAACGATAACGGCGAATAAATTGTAAGAAAATGAAAGGCAGTGATTACTGACAGTAGTAAGTTTGAAAGTCTTTTCGTAAGTTTAATAAAATATGTTTTTTTTGTGATCATGTAATGATACGTTTTTATTATTGTTAGATAAGCTTATTATATGTGTAGATGAAGATGTGTGTTAGTGATGTTACTGGGAACACTAAATGTACTGCAGCTGGGGTTCAAGGGTTAGTTCCGAGAACAGATGAGATGATGGAGTTTTGCATGACTTTGTACATGAAGAGGAATGCTAGAGGGCTAATGCTGTGATGATGACGAGTGATGGAATAAATTCATAGTTTCTGAGTGTCTTTCCCTGTCTCGATGATGAATGATGCTTGACATACCTGATTTGTAATAAAATTATAACTCCACAATCAAATACTTATTTATTAAAGGTTGCAAATCAATCAAAAATAGTTTATGTAATCGAGGTTTAACGCAATATGTACAAAATATTGTATGTATGTACAAAATGTATCATGTATCTACAATTACTAGAGGAACGATGCGCAAAAGGGTTTCAATGGAACGACATGAAATGACACAAACGATTACTATAAATTTGAATATCCGAACAAAATCACGGTACATTGAGCACAATTACATTTGAACACATCAAAGGAAGCAAAGTATAAGATCAATAAGTCCGAAGCACCTACGCACATAAAGTAACGTCGTCAGCTTAAAAATGCATCAGCAGCCGGCGCGGGCGCGCCGACCCTTACACCTAGTTACACCAGAACAAGGAGTGGAACATTCAGAACGAAACATGCACAAGTGTTATGCGAAATATTGGCAATAAAAATGCATAAGTTGTGACTATAAGAACCGCGCGAGCCACCGCGCCGCTATGTTAGTGTATAAACAGTACAGTTGTATACAAGCAGTCTTGGTAAACACTGAGAGTAGGTACTTAGTGCTACTTATACTATGTACGAACAAGTCATATAAAATTAAATTGAAATTCTCAATATTACACACCCAGTAAATTAGTGTACTGGTTAATCCTAGACGATATAAAATGCAAACTAAAACAGCAGTATTTCATTTACAAGAAACAATTCTGTCTGAAACAACGTCTTACTTTATTGTAAAGTTTACTCTATATTTACAGAAATAATATATTATGCGATTCTCCGACTGACAAAATTTAAATAGTAACATAATATATATTTTATTCTATTTAACACTATGTAGTATACACTACCACGTATAAAACACGCATTCAAGTCCCTGGTACCTTACGTAATAGCTATTTTTAATAATAAATCAGTCTGTCAATTGGGACGTTTTAATTCCTCTACTAAACAATAAACCAATACACTCATCGACTCAACAAAGGTATAATGTACCGCACTTGTGTTGACTGTCACTGTTTGTCGCACTGGGCGGGCGCACTTATTGTCGGTGCTCGAGTAGGAACATTTGTACGAACTCTTGTGCAGGCGCGGGACCGCGGGTGAACACATGGTGGCAGTGCGATCATAAGACGGGGGTGCGGCGGGGGTGTGGCGGGCGCGGGCGGGGAGTCAGCCGCTCGTACATCGAGAACTAGACGCCCTGCTGCGCCATGTACTATCTGATCTCCGCCGAGTTCAGCACGAACGGCACGTAGAACATTTTGCTCTCCAGCAACAGGTTCGCCGCCGCTTGGATCTGTAAGTGAAAACGACAACTTAGTATCGTGAAATCAAAAGCTTTCCTTCCACTTTCTATTGTGAATGTGCCTTGTAAATTTTACTTTGCGGGATAGACGATAAATCTGCTATCTTATCCCTTGGTAACGAAGTCGGCTGTATAAATTGTGTATTATTCTACGCAACGTTATAGACTGACTGTTGACACATTAAATAGCATGCAGATTGATCTATAGGTACAACTCTCTCTCTATAGAATAAAAAACGATTTATTCATCCGTGCTGAAAATGTAGAGAAAGTGTAGAGAAAGCCCAATTTTGACTGAGGGCACTTTAGAGAAAGCACACAATCAATGTTATGAATTACCTCAGGTATCCTGGCGAAGAGTTCCTGTAGCCGCCCAGGATGATGCGGAGCGGCGTGCTCCAGATAGCTGCGCAACACCTGCACGTACCGATCCTGAATACCCTCCAACTCAACTTCTGAAACAAATAAAAACATACTTTAAATCAATAAGCAAGGCGCCATGTAGCGTTCCACTCAAATTATTCAACGGTCGAGCTGTAGTAGCGGCGAATGGCATTGGGTTGTATAATTGTATTGATTAATTACTAGCTTTTGCCCGCGACTTCGTCCGCGTGGAATAATAGTTCTCGTTTCCGGGGGATTTCCGGGATGAAAACTATCCTATGACCTTTCTCGGGTCCCAGACTATGTCTGTACCAAATTTGATTCAAAATTGGTTTAGTAGTTTTGGCGTGAAGAAGAGACAGACAGACAGACAGACTGGCAGAATTACTTTCGCATTTATAATTTATTAGTACGGATTAACTGTGGAACTATCTTGAGCGTACACAAAAAGATTATTGGGGTTGTATAAGCTACATTGGCCATGGTAAAAGCATCCAAAACATATCCAATGGCGTTTTTTTTTATGGATAGGAAATCATCAAATGACTTCTCCCGCCCCTGAAGAGGGAAAGAGGGTCAGACTTTTACTGACTAAAATCCAATAATGTCCCTTCGGTTACCCTTATATATTCCGAGGCCGCGGTAACTATTAGAAGCATCGGCACGCCGTCGACACGGGTCTGGTCCTAGTCGGGCGGCGTGCTACCTACCGCTCGCCTTCCGCAGGCCCACGCCTCCAATGGCCATCATCTTGCGACTCTCGACAACTAAGCCTGGGTCTCTGTCCGGGGCGTGAAGCTTGACGCTGCCTCACGCGCCCCACCGCTTTCGTCTCCAGCGTGTCTGCTTCGCAGGAGGCGACGGTTTCCTATTCAGTCTCGCCCCGAAGCATGGCCTGAACCAGCGCCATTCGCCTCTGCAACGGCACGGTGGTAGTTCGCCCAAGCGGGGCCTGCCTCCACCGTATGCTACACCGTGTCACGCAGGCGTCACTTCCGCCCGAATCCGACATAGGAACCTCCCGAACTGTCCGTGTGCGGTGAGGAGGATCATCATCTCTCTAGCCTCTTCCCAACTATGTTGGGGTCGGCTTACAGGCGAACCGGATTCAGCTGGATACCAGTGTTTTACGTGAAGCGTCTGCCTATCAGACCTCCACAACCCAGTAACTGGGCGACGATACCCTTTGGTTCGACTGGTCAGACTTTCTGGCTACTGAATACTCGTAGCGTCAAAGTTCTACGAATAACAACCGGGGCTTAACATGCTTTCCGAGGCACGCGATGTCAGTGATGTCCAAGATAAACTATAGAAAGTACATATGAATTGAAAAAGTCACATTGGTACTTGCCCGGATTCGAACCCGTAACCTCTTACACGCGTCTTTATGACGACCCAGATGTGTAATTCTGATGTATAAGCTACAAATATATCTTGCAAAGCCATCGGCCAATATTCTTTATTGTACACCAATAGGACAAAAACAGTAAAGGACAATACAAACAAATATGCAAGAGTACAATAGGCGGCCTTTTTTCGCTAAAAAGCAGTTTCTATTACATACTATCATTTATACTGCTTGCTGCGGAGTAATTTTGCCCGCCTGCCGTGGTTGCGGAATGTTTTTAATAGTTACCGTGACCCTGGAACATAAAGGGCAATCGAAGGAACATGAGTGGGTTTTAGTCAGTAAGAGTCTGACACTCCTCCCGCCCCGCCCAGGGCGGGAGCAGTCATTGGATGATTTCCCACTCACAAAAAAAAATCTTCAATGGTATTTTTTGAAATTATAAATGACTTCACAATGAAAATTACGCTAGGGGCATTTTGCGTTTTAGTAATTTTATATTATCTCCGGAACTATATGACCAATTGACATACTGTAAATGGCAAATCTTATCTGTATGATGTCCTTGTGATACTGAAATAATTTATTGTCATAAGAATTAATATTTTGTTGCTCAAATAATCAACCAAACGTAAGTATGCCGAAAAATTATTTTTTAATGCAATAAAAGAAGTATAAAAGATAAAATATAAAAGATAGAGATATGGTATCGCGGACTTTTTTGTAGAAATAGTTAAGAGAAACCAAGTTGCCATACATTGTTTTTAATTTTAAGCAACTGTTTAGGCAGCGCACGCAAATAATTCTGTTTTATGAGGTAATTTTTTCCGACTTGCTAGACAAAAGTTGCGATAGCTCGGTTAATATACATGTTATAAAAATAATTTATAGCCTATAGCACTCAGGAATAATGTAGCATTCTGCCAGTGAAAAAATTTTTGGAATTGGTTGGTTAGTTCCAGAGATTACCCCAAACATACAAACTTACAAACATACAAACTTACAAACTTACAAATTTTACCTCTTTATAATATTAGTATAGATATTTCCTACAATCATGCAATGACGATCACGTTTAGTGTGCCTACTCGCTGTTAGATGGCGCTGCACGGTGGCGGTGAACCAATGCCACGGCGCGCGCGGTGCGGCGGTGACGTCACGCGCTCAGTAGGTCACTCCGATAGCAGGGCAACGACCGCGGCTAGCCGTTGACCTCCGCTCGAGCTCGCTCGCGTCCTCACCGCTACTGCCGTCTCGCTCTCGCGCGCACATTTTTCCACGATATTGTACGCGCGACTGTTTCGTGTGTGCTGTTATTGCGACTACATTTAATTGATGTTTGTTTATTTTTGCTGAACAATATAGAATAAATTGTAGATAATACTGATGAGAACCATTTGGATGAAATATGTTCTATTGTTGCTATATAAAGTGGTGATTTTACGGTGCTACAAATAAACGCCAAATATATTTTTTATCGTGCCGTATCAGTGTGCATTTTAGCATCGCGCGCATGTAGTACTGGTTACGTAAATGAATGCGCGCGAGACGTAGCGGTACTCGTTCATTCTATAATCTGCGCTTGCGCTTTTTTCAATGCGCGCAGTGCGCTGCAAAAGAGAAAGTTCGCCTTCCGCGTCGCGCTTTCCGCTCCGAGAGTGAAATGCTGTCCCGTTTTAGCTGACGTAACTAACTCGACATTATTATACGCAATGCGCTTTTGAATGCAATGCGACAGTTTTAATTCTATGCGGGTTAACAACCTATTGCTGTTTGATTACACAGCAATTATAGAATAGTGCTAGAGAGTGTAAATTATTAATCGCGGGGTAATAAACGTATTATTGTGATATTTGTCTCCAATAAACTTAACTTACAAAGCTAAAAAGTTACAATCACAACGACCAATATGGCGATACGTTCCTAAAATTCTAATGCATTACTCAACTCGGCTCACACGCAACAAACATTTTGTTACAAGTATCTAACAAACACACACACAGCCGACGCGGACTCAGTTGCGCAAGCGCTTTCCATTTCACTGTAGTCCGCACTAGCACAGCCATGGTACCTATTATGAGTTAGGACTCAATACACACGTGCATGAAGTGAAAATAATAATGCTGTGACAAACACGACTACCTACTGTCATTTTTATAGGGAATGTTTTCCTCCTTTCGAAAACTTTCATTTCTATTTATATTTTTTAGGAAAATCATAAACGACGATCACGTTCGAAGATTTAAGACTGATTAACTTCGTCTAGATATGATCGACGTTTTACCAATTTTGCAATATTAAGATTTTACGGTCAAAGCTTATTAGGCTTGCCGTGTGTTCGTCACGTTTTCTATATTCAAAGGCTTTTCTCAACTTAAAGCAGTGATTGCTGTAAACAGTACGCACGGCAAGTCAATCAACTCGTATGTAGGTTATCAACAATATCAATTTGAAGCCAATTCTGTTCGATAGTCCGCTCCATTGACAACTCGTACATAAGTGGAGTATTCCTGTGTACATACGCATTGTTTGCCAGATCTAAGATTTGATAACGACGCACAACCATGACTTTATTATGTTAGATTTACGGACACATACATGAGGAAAAGTCCTTGTTTACTCAACTCATATTCAAAGTAAATTACTCATGATTGCGTACCTATGTAACATTTTAAGAGGATATCTTGAAGAGAGTGGTCTACTTTTGTAAAGTTTGATGATGTCAGTGTCAATTGAAGAGAATTTAACAGGCTCATAACGGACTCATATAAATGAAATTTTTCGGGTGTCATATTCAAGCAATATTGCATTTAGGAGTAAAATGTTTAATTATTCGGTCGGTTGTGATGACGTTATAATCTATTTTATTTTGGCAACCGTTTCATGGCTAAACATAGTATGATATTATTATGCTCAAACTTCAAAGTTTAATTTACATAACCGTCGTGCAACATAATACGCGGTATTTCCGAGTGCGGCTAAAACACTCACTGAGTACTTTCCTAGTTTGATAAACAGCGCACCTACTTAATGTTTAAATGTGCATGCGCGGTGAAAATAATTTTCAAACATGGCGCTAGAGCGTGGGGCGACCCAGTTGCTAGCGATAACACAGGATGTCACAGTTTCCCTACCATAGTACTAGGACAAACGAACCAACCGTGATTAACCATGTAAAACCATTATCGCCGAAGGTTAGATGTGACTGGCTAACGTCTTGCGCTACCAGTACATTCTATTGCGTCTCAAACTTGGCTACTGAAACTTAAGTTACGGTGTAGCTAATGATATTATGTTTTCAATTTTCTTTGTATAGATGTGCAAGAATATGTGGTGAATACTATTAATTTTGTCGTAAAATCAAATATTTATTTGCCAAACTTAGATGGTAGGTGTGTTACCCTACATGCAAATGTAGACTATTGCCAAATAAAATACGTGTTTGTTTCTCTATTGTTGGAAAAAATACGGAGTGTAAATGTGGTCTAGCAGTCTAAGTACATAAGCCAAACTTTTCCGAAACAAATAAAGCTTATCAGGGAAGATATCTCTATACTTTTGTGTGTCAGTAAAGTTCATCGAGTGAAATTGTTATCATCGTCCAGAAGTGGTTCCTAATCGGTGTCGCTAACAACTCTCGTCCACATCTGGGTTACTTGTAACATTAATCATAATAATATTAACGAACACTTTGCACTGCGTATCGCACTCACTACGCGCAAAGATTTTTATTGTCTTGTCACATTTTGTATTGTGTCCATTAATCATACGATAAAATCTATCTACCGTTAGATTTATAAAGCTTTCGTATCATATTAGAAAGTACATTTTTGAGCTCTCTTTACTTTTCTTCGGAATGACAAATTGCTGTTCTGTTTATAGTAACTATAGTGTCTCACATTGAAAGTGAAAAAGTTAATCTTCTTAGAAAGTTAAAATATCAATTAAAATTTTAACAATTAATAGATTTATTTTTAAGTCATTGAGAAGGATGTAATAAATTCGGTCACGTTGCGTTGTGAGAACATCTTTGTGAAGCTTGTTTGACGTATCGTGTCCGCGTGTAAAGGTTGTTAGTAAGTGGAAATAAAGCGGGTAACATAATGAGTCAGTTCGACGTCACAGCATAGGATGCCTTGCTTGCGTAACAGTAACTGACCTACATGCATCGTGGGCCGATGCACCCCTCGGCCAGTCTCTAACTGGATTACAATGCGGTGCGTTGACTTACTCAAGTAATGAGCGTCCAGTATCTCCGCACGGTTGTGTACACACGGCTTTATGTCGACGTGTGTACTTCAGTTTACAATGAGGAAGTCTTAAAATTCTAATCTTGTTAATGTGTCAACGTGTACTTAAATATAAATATACTGTAAACAAAAAGTATTGTTCTTTTTTTGAAAAGGTTGTTGTTTTGCCAGATAGACCTTTAATTGGAATATCTCCAATTACTGCAATCTCTTTCGCTAATTGAATATTTAAAATATGAAGTGTATTTGGTTTCGTAAACAAGGAAACTGGCCATTCATTCTATTTACGTAGCCTAAATAAATCCGGCCTCAATGGCCTGCAATGCGGTGAAAGGTTATCCACTATCCAGATGCCAATATAATTAACACAATTAAAATAAAAGAAAAACTCTTCAAAAGTGTGTTTGACGTCAGCCTATTATTTTTATTTTAAGTTTTTATCGAATAATTTAAGTTCGTTTTTTAAATTCAGATAAGTTAATAGGGTGTTAACGGTTGTAACTGGCGCTAAGTTTAAAAACATCTTGTTTTATCTGAATTATCTATTACAGGAAGTAAACTGTTAGTGAACCTACAGTTTAAGAGTCTAAAAGCATACGTTTCTTTATTCCCGACTTTTTTTATTTTTTTGTATATTTTTCTTGGGAAATTTGTATTTCACAAGGTAACACTTTAAGAATTTTAAAGCGCCTAAAGTAGCTGAGTGTATCATAGTTTTAATAGGTAATTTTAATGTAAGCTCTATCATACAAGTAAACACGGCACCACTGACGCAGAATGTAAGCCTGTTAGCTTTATATGTTTTTTTTTTATTGTGTGGCTATCTCCCATAGAAAAACGGAACCCTTATAAGATCACATTTATGTCTGGCTGTCTATCTGTCGTTTTCCCATTAATCTCCAAAAATACCGAGTTTTAAAATGTAAGAAAAACACGTTAATTTTTCTTAACTTATAGATACAGCAAATCCTATAGGAACGAAATCTTTTGTATGCGAATCCGACTCATTTAATAACATTATTTCGTCTAAAATCGCAGACAAACAAAAACACTAATCTGTCTTACCTTGGTTTAATAGTATGTAGACCTTGAGGCACACGTACTCCTCCATACGGAGCTGGATGCGGCGGAAGACGCAGGTGATCTGCGTCATCTTCTCTACCACCAGCCCCACGTCCAGCCGCAACTGTTCCAGCGTGATGGGTCTCCCCATCAGCGACGTCAGGCAGTTCTGCAGCGTCCGGAGGTTCGCGTTTACCTAGGGAACAGAAATTTAAACTTAGTTCTTTTTCCTAGTGTTTTTAAGCCTATTTAAAAAAAATGTAAGCGCCTAAAATTATTTCTGACTAGTGACAACAAAATCTAACATTCACTTCATTATTATCAGGTTTTTTTAAGGGATTTAGTATTAAAAATATATCAGTAGTTCTATTATATAACTGTTACTATATAGTACTATTGGCAACGAACCATTGGTACATGAAGTAAGATTTGCATAAATGGAACTCTATCTACGTATACTTTGTTAGAGTGGAGCGCTCGCTCGTTAATCACTTTCACTTTGAACAAAACTAGATGTGAATTTAATTTAATTATATCTAATACAGGCTGGTTATTTTAATCAAAGACTATTTTTATAAAATTGCGCAAAAAGGGAGGTTTAATGTTCCCCATCGTAGAAACTTTGTTTTGTAAGAGTTACTATAATACATCTCATTTAACGATAAGCGAATGCAAATGAGTTATGTCGTTTGCCAAGGGCTTTTCTTATTAGTCATAAACCTTATTAGCATAATTATAATAAAACTAACATCGTTTAATAAATAGAAATACTCGTACATTTGCATGTACAATTATTTGAAACTGCTATATGAAGCATAATACGTTTACGTAATATCGAATTAATTAAAAGGAAATGCTCTAGACAATGAAAAATACTTTCTGTATAACTACCGTTATTACAGCAGCGCGTGCGCAGTTTATGTAACACATGCAATTCTCAGGTCGCGATCCTGATTGTTGCATATTGTTTGTGCGAGTAATATACAGAGTATTGTATTTCTAGCTACATACACACAGCTAAGACAATTTTGCCAAAATATTGAATCATAATGAATTATTCAATGATAAGTAAATCATTTCTAACAGTTATAAATCTCGGGTTGTTCAAGATAATAGAATCCTTCAGCGTTTGATACACTGCATTAATTGACTAGTGTAAGCTAGCTGGTTATGCGGCGAGTGTGCAAACGTCCGAGTGCAACTAGTTGTCTGGCAGCCGCAGCCGGCGACTTTCTACCGCGGTTGCGCAAGCGATGCAGATCACGTAACTGCACTCCGGCGCATGTGCGGAAGTCTCTGGAGCGAATGTGACCTGGAGCGTGCTTGAGCCACATCTAGGGCTCGTTAGTCAAATTGTGTGGAAAAAACACCTTTATGTGACTTTTGTAACATTCACATTAACGCTGTAACATTTAATTTGTACTCACCTCTTGCATAAAGTCTTGTTCATGGTCCGACGAGGGCGGCGCGTGCGCATGCTTCCCGTGCATCGCCTGGTACGCCGCCGTCGTTAGTACTGAGATCTCGTGCCATTTTTCCATCAACAGCTTGGAATGTATTTCCATTGGTATTTCCATAATGAATGGTAGTTTTTTCGTCCAAGCGACCATTTTGTGCACGATCGAGTCCCCGATCTTACATAGTTTGTCCCCTATTTCTGAGGTGTCGTGGAGCAGGTCTGGTAGATGCCGCACCGTGGCGATATCTTCCATGGCGTCGCAGTCGATCAGCGCTCGTATCATGTGCAGCGCCCTTTCTAGGGGTACAGCACGATCTCGAGAGGATGACACGGCGCTTTCTAACCGTGCTCTTAAATGGACGACCTGGAGCAAAAGGGCAAATGTTACAATTATAATACTAAACGATTAGTGCCTACAAGATTATCATTTTGTAATGTTGCTTACCTCGCTGGGGTTGGTAAGTGCAGTCTTAAGAATGGTGCCATTGACCAGGTGTGATGGGATAGGCGGTAAAGGGTCTTTGGGCTTTTCTGGCGGCGACGCTCGACTCGTCGTGGTCGCTGCCTTGTTCGCTTTCTTATGTTTTTTGTATTTCACTTTGTATAAGTTATAGACGGCACCACTATTTCTTCCACCTGGCATCCGATCCTCTCGTACAGCTGTGAAATAAAAGTTGTTAGGAATAGGCAATTAATATAATTTGTTTCCAAATAATAACGGATTTGAAGGTTATACACACCTTGTAATACCATTCCTTGTTCAATACACTTCTTGAATCGGCAATATTGGCATCTATTCCTTTGTGCTTTCGTAATTTCACAGCCACCATCAGCGACGCACGTGTAAACCCGTCTGTTCTGTACAGTCCGTTTGAAGAAACCTTTACACCCCTCACAAGTGATAATGCCATAATGAAGACCTGTGGCTTTGTCTTCACAAATCATACAGATCATGGGTTGTTCATCTTCGTCACGTTCCGCTTCAGGAGCGTAAGCTCGGAGCTCTGGTCGGGGCAGTGACAGCGCGCTGGCTCCAGCCACTTGCGAAGCCCCTGCAACACTGCCAGCCGCAGCACTCAGATTCAGTGCAGTGAGCTGTTGGTGTGCGGGTAGCTGAGATACATCTCCTGCCCAAAGTAATTCCATATTCAGAGGAGGCCCTCGTGGCCGCCTTAGCTCACCACCGAGATTTAGCAGTAGACGCGCGGCAGACTCTTCGCTGCATGTAGACGGGTCAGGGGTAGGTGGTGTCGGCGTGTGCGACGCACTAGCGGCTGGCTCGCCGCTTGATGTCGGTGCCGGTAGTGTCCAGAACATCGTCCGAACTCCGCCTGACTCGCCCATGATCACGGCAGGAGTGCCTCGCCATTGCGTGGAGCCTCGCGCACCTGGCTTGGGTTCGAGTGGTTGCGGTGGGAAGTGTCCGCCAATCAACTCCGGCTTAACACCATTGATGCACGCAGTTGGTGGCCAGGGCCCTGGTGATAACGAAGTGTGAGAGCCAGGCGGCGGAGGGGCTAGAGTTCTTGGCCTGTATGGTTGAGGTGGTTCCGGGGTGCCTTCTAGCTTTACAGAAGACAGCTGAGGTGGCGTCGCTTCAGGTTTATTGTTGGCTGGCGAGCTCTCTGCCTTGACAGAGGCCGGGCCGCTCTCGAACTTGATGACGGAGTAGGGTGGCGCAGAGCGGATGACGGTGGGGTGGCAAGCTGGCGATGGCGTCGGAGAGCCGCCGCCGTCAAACACGGGCGGCGGATGCGGCGGCGTGCTGCAGCCCGCCTCGGCCATGCGCGGCGATGGCGGGCCGGGGTCCGGCGACGACGTGCTGGTATCGGCGGCCGACTCGCCTGTGGGCACACGTGGTTAGGTCAACAACAGTAGCAGGCGACTTCTTGTCTCGCCGCGGAAGAAAAAGCACACCAAGACTTTTTAGAGGCGACAAATAGAAACTAGGTGAAATGTCAACGACCGGGCGGCGCGATCGTAGTTAGAACGCGCGGGGCGCGACGCGGGGACGCGACACTGCACTTCCCGACGCCGCCGACTAGATTAGCTAGCCGGTTGCGTCATGATGCGAGCGCCGCCGCTGCCGTCCCGGCCACATTCAAAACTAATCTATTATATTTATGGACGAAGTTTTCGAACACGTTTAATCAAAATGAGGTACAATATCGCCAAGTTGTGATTTATGCGCATGTGAACTAATTAATAATTCTTATGAAGTTTGGATGCAGAAAGTAGTAATTTATATAACTATCCGGAATAGATGTGGAAAATGTAGGAAGCGTGGATGCGGGTCGCGGCACGAGCACGAGATGCGGCGGCGCGCGCGAGGAGAAAGTGAAAGCGACGCGAGCGCAGATGCGGCGCCCGGAAGCGTTGCGCCTGCGCCCCGCACACTCACCACAAAGGGCTGGCTCTACGTCACATAACAATAACGCCTACTAAGTTATATCATTCAAATGTGCTTAGATTGGAACAATGTTTATGAAACTTTTGAAGTTATGGTTCTAATGTTCTTCTAGTTTCTTGATTGCTGTGCCCTACAGGGTCCATAATTGATCTCACACAAATTGTTACCACCTTTATATAATTATGGCAAAGCAATAAAAATATTGAGTATTGAGTATTAAATAAAATATTTTGCATTGCTTACCTAAGTAAAACTTCTTATGGGAGATACCTACTTGTACTAAGTCCGATATACAAGTAAATTCAATTTGGTAAATTATTTTTCTTATTTAAAGAATAATAAATTATTAAAAAAGTAATTGCAACTTATTTTATCACAAAAAACAGAACACAAATCCCATGTGGAACACGTCGGCTGAAGCAGCATTGCTAATGGTACAACAATATAAGATCCGAGAAAGCTCATGAATGAACCCTAAACTATGAGTAACATTCCTTTCAAAATCAAATCATTGCCATAAATTCTAAACACTAAACTTTACCGACTTTTTATGACTAAATCCATAGGCGTTGTCTTTACCCTCTCACGTGATCTGGCGTTTACATTGCAAACACGGTCAAAAGTCCGAATAAATCAAGTGAACAACCTAATCTCAATCACGTTATTGTCCGCAAGGGCCTTATTGCAAATTTCAAGATATTTGATAATTTTAAGAGAAAATTAAAGTATTGTGTTAATAAAATTAACTTCATTTGAGCGAAAGCGCGCGGTTGTTGAGCCTAGATACAGGGACGCGCGGGCGCAAAATTTTGCGCGGTTTTGTTTACACGAGGAAAAGTCGCGAAGAAAGTTTTCCACTGTCGGCGGCGCGACGTCGGGCGGCGGGCGCGCGCAGTGAGCCCGACCTACCGCACTCGCGCCAGCCGCGCCCCGCTCCCCGCAGCGCTTCCCGGTGCCTCCCTCCAGCCGCTATTAGGTCACTCAGACGGCCGTGCGTGCGAAGTGCAACCGCACAATGACTAGTGCAACGCGTGCACCGCTCTCGCTTCGAGGACGATCTCTATTTCACTCCGCGTCCTTTGCCACATCATTGGTGGGGACCGATCTTTCTAGCCGCGTGATGCAATGGCACTAGAGGTTCTAGGTAGACTCACACAAGCGCCTAGATAAACGTCCCGTTCTGATTACTTGCTTATAGTAGTGGTAATGTTGCACATAGCTAGTTTTCCTGTATCTCGTTGCCTTTGCGTGAGCGTTGGAGTTCATTATTTTATGTAACAACGCTGGCATATTGCTGCTAGACCAATCTAAGCTATTTGTTTGGTAAAAAAGAGGTGTGTTATACAGACAACAATAAAGACGGTTACGCAACGTCTAAGTATTTTATTTCGGAGCGGATGAACGATCGTTTATTCAGTCGGTGCAGGCTCGAAGGTCGTCCGCGGTCACCGACACATGGGAAAGTGGGTCACACCCCCTACCCGACCCCGCCCCCCGACACCCCTCCCCGAGGTTCCGCGTGGCCACGTGGCCGCGCCGCACAGGGCCGCGCAGTTCCGCCTGAATCCCGATGTACACCGTATCAGTAATTTCTTTCGCGATTTCGAGAAAGTTATACCGTACTAAAAGTTACTTGAAGATTGTTTTCGTCATCAATACTTAAACCGAGTTTCCCAAAAAAAAAAAACTGTTAAATATCTAATAAAGGTTAAAAGGGGTGTTACTAATCTTTAATTTTCGTGCCCATGATAGAATCTATCTAGAAGGGTAATAGGATCTTTATAAATTTACATTTTCGTAACATTCCATTTCAGGAAAACTTTAGGTCTCAAGTTCATTGAGAATATTAAACAAATGGAAAACTGATAATATCACGTATATCAACACTGAAGACTGCTGTGACTGACCCGGTGGGTTTGCCGTCGCAAGTGCGGCAGCTGAGCGTGGGGCTCCAGGTTTGATAAATTGTTAGAAAAACTCTCAGTGGTATCACAGAGTTTGGAAATCCGTGGTGTCAGACCTCTATGCTTTGGAAAGAACCTTAAGGTCCTTAAGGCCATTGCCGTCTCAGGCAATAATTACAAAGAAAAAGAGAACAGTGCATTTCCAATTTCCTCAGAGGCCTGAGGGAAGTGGTAATGCATTTATGTTTTCGGAAATATTTGTGCTCTACATGATGATGGGCCGGGCATAACAGTTATAGGGAGAAATTTTAGAATTTCATCAAGAAGTCCACAAGAGAAAATGTTGCCTAATGTATGCCGACAGAACTATCTCATCATAAGAATAGTACGACAAACACCATAATATGAATACAGTCATTCAGAAATCAAGTCTTCTACCTAGCTTAGTATCGATCGCTAATCTAAGCATTGGCCTCCAACCTCTAGTGATATCAAAGTAACTCTTTCTGGTAGCTCTGGCCTCGGCAACAAAACTAGCGTGACGATATAAACAGTGTATCTGAATCTGGTAGTAATTTATTTACGCACTTGTTATCAGGAGACCTTCAATGAGCAGTGCAACGACTTCATGATTAAGAGTTGCGGGTATGTATGTGTTTTCACTACTGAAATGTTCACGCATTTACTCGCATATTTATAGGAATTTATGTAAGTACCTATGATGCTTTACTGTAAAGTTATGAATTTATATAGACGAAGCGAATCATGTAGGCATGTGTGCGGTAGGTACAGGTATTGTTTTTACATAAATATTAATAAGCACAGGATAGTTGACGGTGTTGATGTATTTATAATACGTTGTGACTTTGTTAGTTTATTGAACCCTGTTATTTTAGATTTCCATTTTATATAGCCACTACTTATAGGACTGTAGTGATTGCAGTGAATATCATAAAAACTAGTTAGAAATAATAAGTTACTTAAAAAGTAGAAGAAAATCCGCCAAAACAGGGATTTACAGATTTACGCACCTATTTCAAGGACTCGCGAATTTTACGTGAATAAATAAGTGCCTTGCTAAGGCTTTTGAAATAATACGAGGAATTTTAAAAGGAGGACGTAATTCAAATTATGTAATAAGCTATTCATATACATAATTATAAATTTCATGAATGGTAAATGAAATTCAAACTGAACCTAACCATTCGTAGGTTTGTAAAGCCGTATCATAGAAAGCTTATGACTTTGAAGAGAAATAAAAAGAGTTTGTGTTAAAGAGTTCAACGCGCTAATCAGGAACATCAGATTGACACATAACAAATATTGTAGTGTTAATAACAAATATTTTAGTGTTAATTACCACAGTAATCGAGGGAAGCTAAATTTTAATAAAATGACGTTACGGCCTATGGAAACGCAACAGTAAACAAACTTGCTGGTGAAACCGCAGGGGACAGTTTATCCATAATTTAAAAAGTTAATTGCAATGAAATACATACATACATCCATGACATTTCAACCAATATTAATTCGTTACGACTGACACGTACCGTTTCAGGAATTCACGCCCTAATCCCTTTCAACAGCAAATTAAATGTCCTGAAACTCATTTGCTATGCTCAATTAAGGCAGTCCAAAAACGATTGGTTGGGTCGTTATCTCGTACTAAGTGGTGTGACATAAATGTGCGTGCGAGGGCGCGTCGCGATGACGATCCCCGCGTCACAGCGGCGCGTCATACCCCACGTGAAGCGCTTTTCACGCTGCCCCGCTCCGCTGCGCTCATCTTAGCTACGGCCGTGTGGAGTTAAAAGCTAAGCGGAGTTAGTTTTAGCTCAGCTTGCATTACTGACGCAGTTTTTCATATTAAAGTCAAAGTCGAACACGCGTTATTCGAGACACAACAGAAAAACAATAGCAGCCGGCTGTCGCTTGATTGTCAAAAGGTTAAATAGGTATTTAAAAACGTCATTAACAAAAAGAAAGGAAAATGAATCTAGTAGTTATGTACTTACAAGACGGCAAACTATATAAACTAAGTTTAGTTTGGAACAAATAACTGCGTCAGCTTTACGAACTAAGCATAAGTTAGCTCAGTTTAGCTAAGGTTCGGTCTGCAACCCGCATAACAGATTGATATGCGAATATCTCAGTACCGTACCAAAATAGCATCGGTCTATAACTGGAATAATTACAATTTTAAATCCAGTTTGACGTGCGAAGTTTACGTTCGGATAAATCGTCTGTTTTGATTAGGCAGAATAGGTACATAAGATCTTTGCCCGTTTTGATGTTGTACAATTATATATTATATAAGTATTAAGTATATTATGTATAATTTATATTTTTTTTCATCAAAACTTGACATGTTATTGCTAGAGCAATTTAGTATTTTTTGAAAAAAAAAAGTTTAAACGTTCTTATTACGGAAAACATATTTCCGCACTGAAAATTAAACAATTTGACTCAATAAATTTGACTTAACATTATCATTATGGCCCTGTGGAATATCTCGCGACGACTAATGAGTGAAATGAATGCTTGCAGCTCCCTTAACGTAAGGTAGAATATATCTCTTCTTAAGTGCAAAAGTCCTTTTTTCGTTTCGTAATAAATACAAAATGAAAAGATATTGAAAAAATTGGCAATTACAACCCTCACTTAATACTTAGTATTAAGTTGTTTGAAAAAAAAAAACATTATTATAATTATCAAACAATTTGCCTTCTTTGTATGAGAAGAAGTCTTTGTCATAGTGCAGGACAGAATAATTCACTTATTACTATTTATAAAGCTCATTGTACTACTACAATGAGTTTAACATAGCATTATGTCTATACATATAGCATTCATATTATCGCAAAGAATAAAGATGAGATGCAAAAAAGCAATTCATTTCCATTAACACTTTAGGACGTACATATGAGATATGCAAAAAAAAAACGATTGATGTTCGGCGTTAGCCCGCGGCGTAAAGTTACGTTATATGACAGTGAATACATCTTTCTCTCATGAGTTATTCATGAGGCCACAATAGCAATAATTACAGCACCGGTATTTATTGCTTTCACCTTTCTGGGTTTACGTAAACTTTCTTTATCACCGTGACTTCACTCGCTACGTCATTCTTACGTAATAATTATGAACTGCTCTAAGCAAAAAATATTAATTTGTTTCTTGTTATTTTTGCAAGTTCATTCATTGTGGGAAGTAGCGTGTGATTTTGTGAAGAAAGAAAGAAAGCTAGAAAATGTTTTATTGTAAATTAATTTTCCTGTATGTTGCGGGTTTAATTTATAGCCTGTATTATTTGACCGAGGGTTTAATTTTAAATGAAGATGTGGTGAAATTTGTTTTGCATTACGGTGCCTACTTAAAATTTTATGTAAGCTTAAAGCGCTTACAAATACACTTGAACAATACTGTTTTCATTGTCATTACTCAATTTATGAACAAAGCAAAGCTATTTCAAAATAATCGTGCTGTCTCGTCTGTAAAATTAACGGAAAATAAGATGACAAAGATTACACTCTATTCATAATCCGACGGCGACTGTAACTTGTTGAACCGGATCTCGTTTTTGGAAGTTTATTTTTTTATATTTTGTAAGTGAAAGTTGGCATTTCTCGGAACCAGTCTCGACTCTCTCACGGCTTGTTATGTTGATCTGTTATTTAACTTTCAGTGACGATCGTTATCAAACACTAATTTGTTTACGAATATCTCGTTGTGTAATACGATTATGATAATATCGATTTGACTGGTTTGTATCGATTTTATTTGTGTATTTTATTTTTTCAAGAAATTTTTTATACGAAGTAAGTATCGTTTTTATCTGTACTTTGAATACTCGTTGAATAATATTATGTTGCTACACGGGTAGTTTTAGACTTAGGGAATAGACTTTGATTTACCCGCTGATAGAAAACCTTTCCGAAGATGGTGTGGTAATATATCATATGGGCTCAGAGTAGGTTGTTGTGAAATAACTAGAACATACCGATTTACAAATTATAAAAAAAAATATTCCTAACTGAAACTAACTATAAAACAAAACCAAAAATGTTAAGAATAATATACCCACCATTAGTGGAAATACGAGGGTCACGTTTAAATGAAAATGAAATTACTAGTAACAAAAGACTTCACAGCGACAGAAAGTGATAGCGGTCCGTGATCCGCGTCACAACTATGGAAGACATCTCGACACGAATAACAAGTACCGTCGTAGGTACCGACCTTACGTCTCGCAATTTATCTATTTATTTACAATAACAATCGGTAACGTCTGTTGCCGCCTTTTGTGTATCAATGACGCGGGAAATGCCTTCGAATCAGTCTATGGTGTTCTTTTTTTAAACGGCCAAAACGGTTCTTCGATGACGATAAAAAAGCTGAACTCTCAATTTAAAACGAGAATTTATTGACAACATCAATGTCTTTTGGCAAATTAATAACGAGTTTATGATAATCGGGCCTCATTACTGCTTTTTATAGTCATCGAAAGGATAATAAAAATAATCATTAATTTGCATGCTTACCATCGCTACTACATCGGGAGTCAACTTTCCGCCTCTTGAGTTTGAGGTCTTGGAACAGACTCATGTTGTCGAGGTCACACGGGCCGCGGCTGAGTGTCATTATTCCTGTGAACAAAAAAAAATAAACATTAGAAACTATAATGACTTCGTTGGTATAAAACAAACCTCTTTTGTTTCAAAAGACCTATAAAGTTCGTGTGCAAATTAGGTATCTTTAAAAAATCGTCTTCTAATTTTAAACGCGAAATGTTTGCCAACTTTTGTTTTAAGACAAAAGTGAACCGAGAATCCGTTAGGATTAAGCAGTGACATGTTAATTTGGAAGAAATTACACCGGCATGTTTATTTATTTATTTTAAAAGTCAAATTAATTTGAATTTGATCTTTAATTTACATTTGATTAATACGAGAATCTTTAAACTTGTGAATTATTTATTTAAGCAGTCTGTATAGTTAACTTACGGTAGTCCGGAGACATAATATCTGGTCTAGAAACGTAGTACGGCCCGGATATTGCCGGGTACCGGTCGTGCATCATTTGTAAGTTTTATTTATTTTTGTTTAAAAATATTATCATTTTTCAATGTCAATCCGGTTCAAGACTGTTGCTGACTACGGGCGTATAGCTCGCGACCGTAGGTTATATTTAGTCGTGCGATTTCCATTCATCTTACACTGAGTTACGTAGAGTACATTTTATAGCTTTGATAACGCAGGTAATGGAATTTGTAGATATCGTGTGCTCGCGTACGTCGTGAAGTCATACATGAAAGTGTTATATTTCATGAAGGATGAAGTATATTTCATATCCATTAACTGCGTCATACATTATCACGTCATTGTTCGCATGTGTTTTTTATGTTCGAAGACTTACGAAATGTTAGTGTTGTGCCACTACTATTGTTTCTACTATTAAGTTAAATTTTATTGTAGTTACTTTATATAATTTACCTCATAGAATTAAACAAACTCATATTTCATCACTATTAAACAGGTTGATTGAAAAATATTCAAGCAGACAAATTATGGCACGACAAAGTGTAAAATGACGAGTTATTTCTTAAAATGTATTTGTACATAATGACGCGCATAACACATTTAAACGTACTTATTTATTCGTTTGTGACGAAATTGTCGTCACGAAAATCATGCGCTTAATGGATTCGTAGACAATTGTTCTCAATTGATATGTGAATTCGCGAAACTATTATGTATATGTATACGCGTATATTATACATAAATACTAGTACTGATGTAGTTATAAGCACGTGACAGGTCAATAAACAGCACTCCATCCCGAGTGACACATGGCTAGAGAAATTCGACAGTAATTTTATCAAAACAGGTTCTTTAACCTCGGTTTTAAATATAATACACGAGTTCATGTATCTCAGTGTTGTTGATAAATTTTGTTCACGAATACAATAGTGTGGGCTGTTCGTTGTAATGATCTGATTACGTCATAGTGATCAACTGAACTTGTGTACGATTTCGCTGCTAATAATTTGGAAATATTATTGACCATGATAATCGAGATTTAAATATTTATCGCGAACGTCATACACCCGGAAATTTTGTCTGATAGAGACATAAACGTCTACCTTTGAATGTGTCAACAAAACACTTATTAAATTTTAATACGTTTTTCACAACAATATTATCATTGCGTGACTGCATTGAACATTAAAGTTTGGTGCGTATTTGTAAACTAGCGCTGTAATATTGACGTAGGGTACGAGAAAAATAATCGTAAAAAAATATTAATGGCGCACACCGGCGCGTACGCTTGATAAGAGATTGAGTCATTCAGACGTCACTTCACGGGTTAATGATAAAGATTGGAAGAATGCACCGTGTCATAGTAACTAACTGTAGTCCAAACAATCAATAAAACGTATCTTCTTAAATTGCATAATCATCAAATCTATATTTTGAGATGACGTAAGTCTCATGTTGGTTTAACTTTGAAGTAATTTACACCTATGCATGTTTTCAATGTTCTTATGTATCTGTAAACATACACAGCGCCCATTATAAATTCACAAAGAAACAACGCTTGAGCATTATAAGTTTCCATTAGCTAATACCTACGTCAAAGAGATAAATAAAGTTAGTCACCACGCACTGTTTATCAGAATCTAGCGAATTAATTTAGAATTACGCCCGAGTGCAATGTTCTTTAAAACTATTTTGTCAACATTAAACAAGCTAGACTCTCAAATAAACCGAAGTGAGTCAAAGACCTTGATAGTGACGTGTAAATGAGTCAATAAAATTATCCGCGAATTCGGCGCAGGCGACGAGTCGTTTGTGAGCTTTTTGCGAGGCCGCGAGCTTTGACTTCCGCGGGCACGTAGGAAATATACTCAATCTCATGACTTTATTACCTATACACAAATACGATGATATAAAATCATGATAAATGTGATTTGTATAACCTTCTACAGGTCGAAGTTAACAGAGATTGGAAATCAAAAATAAATTGAGCTGCTTCAATTTAATATGCGAATTCGAATATTAATTCTTGTTAGTTTATGTTTTGAGGAAGCGGAAGTATATTATTTGAGCGCCTTTACTTGTCGAACTAGCTACAGTGGTCAGTAACCTTTAACTTTGAAATATGAATTGGATTATTATTATATTCGTATGGCTTATCAAGATTTAGATATTTGTTGCAGGAATAAACAAGCTTACGAGCGTTATTATTATTGTTTTAGAAAAGATAACTCAAATCTTTATAGTATACAATACAATGTCAGACTAACCATACAAGTTGAACTATTGTAACTGTTCAATCACCAAGATGTCGGTTAAAAACTAACCGCGAATCCCTCTTTTACTTAAAATTTCCAAATCCGTACTATATCCGTACTAATATTATAAATGCGAAAGTAACTCTGTCTGTCTGTCTGTCTGTCTGTCTCTTCTTCACGCCTAAACCACTGAATCGATTTGAATGAAATTTGGTACAGATATAGTCTGGGACCAGAGAAAGGACATAGGATAGTTTTCATACCGGAAATCCCCCGGGAACGGGAACTATTATTACACGCGGACTGAGTCGCGGGCAAAAGCTAGTTTTTAATAAATCAGCACAATTCAATATTGGTAAACAGTCTCAAAACACAAAGCAAGCGGAATCAAATAATTTGAATACTTGCTGCCAATACATATTCATGGACGTATAGATAAAGGGATAATAGAATTGGTTGGTCTTGAACGTCGCCTAAAGCAAGATCACACGGAAGCACGCGCGTCCCCGCACAGGGTCGATCACTTGACCGCTCGTCTGTACTGGCTTTGTTTAATTGCATTCATTATTGTTGCTCATTAAATAGTGCGCTGGTACGTTCTCAGCTGTGTCCTCGGGACGCGTACAGTGTTGGAATTTGAGAAGTATATTGTTGTTTTTGTTAGTTGGAAGTTTTATATAAAATTTTAGGTCTCACTCGTCTCTACTAAAGAGGTCCAAATAGAGTGATCCCTGTGTTTGTTTCGGCATTTCTTTCCAGAGGTAGTCGGTTAGGAAATGGGAACTGCAACCAGTTTTAAAAACGTACTTGCATATATTGCATAGTAATCACTTATTTCAATTAAATTCAGTGCATAGATTTTATACAAAGAGAACTTTGAAATTAACATTAGGAATTTCGATAAGTATAATTTTGATTCTCCATTTAGTAGTAAATATTTATAAATATCAAAACGTGCATAGTTGACTAGATTAAAAAACTAAGCATGCATAATGAGTTGAGGCCGAGGAAATCATATTAAAGGACTACATTTCCTACTAGCCAAGGCTGCAGATTAAGGGTCCGTTGAAAAAACACGTGTACACCGAAAGCAATGTACTACTTGACGGCCGGAAGTGAGGTGACCTCTGCCGCGGTCGCCCGCTTATCGCCTACGGTTCCGCTGTTAGGGTTCCGTCTTCTTGGCTATTACACCTACATGCACAAACTTGGACAGTTTACTGAGTGAGTAGGCAGTAATGATATGGATACTGCTGTAATATAACCTCACATAGCAGTACACATTATACTGCCAAAAGACAAAGAAGCGGTTAAGGTATTCGCATCTCATTCGAAGATGCGAGCTTTAAACCCAGCAAGTACCAAGCCAGAAAGTCTGACAATCCGTCTAACTAAGGAGTATCGTGTTACCCACAAAATGGGTTGTGGGGGTTTGGTAGGTAGTCCTTGTAAAATGCCAATATTCAGCTGCATCCGGCTAGACTACATAAGATAGTTAGAAAAAGACTGGGGAGACAATGAATAATTCATCGTTTTTCTAGCTTTATAGCATTAATAGTGCGACGGTTTTGGTGTTGCTATTGAAGATTATATATATATATATCTTTCCTATATCTATAATTTCGATGGTGTACAGATGACCTACATATGGTAATCCATTCTATTCGTGAACCCACAGTCAGGCAGGTTCATTGGAACTATAATTATGTTTCTGCGTCCGCAAATCATAAATATTATGGTTAGTTGCACTAAATAATCTATGAATGTACGTGTTTAGAACTTTTGTGCAATATGCAGAATGGTAGATGGAAAATAGATGAAAAAGGATTTTAGAAATTTTGCTTGGTACCCGCTATTTTGGAAGAGTTCCTAAAGACATTATTGCTGAGCGAGAGATAAAACATTTAAGAGAAGATCAGTAAAACACACCTAACGATGTACTTATGAACATCGATTTAATCATAAAAAATCCTCTTGAAAGCTCAATGAGCGCTTTGGCAACGCGCCACGTGATTGAACAAAATGTTTACTAAACCATAAAGAGTATCGTCTCTTCAGTTTACAGTACATCGGTGCAATGCACTTCTTGTTAGTGTTCATTTGTTTTGATTGGAGTGAAAAGAAAAGTGCAGTATTACTAATAGGAAGTAGGGAAAAAAAAAATGTAGGAAAAAATACCTGCAAGACTTATTAGCTGAGAATGTTTAATTAAGAGTGAGAAAGAGTGATAAATAAAGTGAGAGTAACACAGATAATATATAATTATTTTGGTCATATAATGTATGTTGAGATGTCCACGTTGTGGGTTCTTATCCGGGCGACTATGAATCTGACTTTATCAATTCTAAAGTTAATCATAAGCATCTCAGAAATGTTTGAAGGAAAACCAGTACTTATGAAGAATACAAGTCCGAAATCATCAATCAGTTATTTGTAGAAAAGGTCTTTGCCGTGCAGTGAAACAGTATTAGGCTGGTACTATTAATACCGACAAAAAAACCCTCTTCTTTAGCTCAGTCTAATTTCAGTTGAAGAAACATCCAGACAGACATTACCTAACCGTGTTTTGTTAAGTTTGGATGACGTCACGAGTTCTGAAGATTGTTTAGTCAAACGGACGTAGAATGTATCAAGCAAGCCAGTCTCGTGTGAATGTTGTAAGTTGTCAAGGTTGCTCGTACTAACTAGTAGTTCTTCTTGCATCATGCCAGACTTAGCGAGTCGGCGTATTCGGAAAATGCTAGTCACTTTAATCTAATGATCTAGATTTACAGATTTAATGGAACTTAGTGTTGCTAAATTTACTGCTTGTATGTGTTCAGCATGTCTAAAATATGTTCATTTAACTACAATTTGCAAAATAAAGTAAAGAAAGTGTTTTGAAATCGTCAAAATTATGTTAGTAGATCGTTGGTTCGTATTTAGTGATCTACTAAAATAATTAAATCTTTCATTTCTCGTATGATTAATTGAGAGAAATATTTACGTACTAACACATATTTTCACATCTCCAAAATAACTAAACTGTTAAACACGGATGTATACGAAAGTCAATTCAAGTTATATTTAGCAAAATAAAATATAAATGATATCACTATTCCTGCGCAAAAAGCGTGAAGACCTAGTAAGTATTTCCGAAACATTCAGTTTATCCGACCGAATAAAGTGGGTTCTCCGTGTCTAATAATAGAACAGGTAAGATTGTACATCTTGTAAATCCGTGTTATGTGTCAGGAAGTGGTTGAGCGGTTCCGGTCGCAATGTCAGTGTCACCGACGAGGTCGATTGCCCGATTCAGCGCCAACGACCGTCCGAACACAGTGCCTGAGTGAACGGGTTGCGTGTACGCATATTCCTCGGACACTTCAGGGCTGTGAGGTAAGACCGGTAGCTTGTTGCTGCGTTTATCGGATCTTATTTTTGTTTTCGCATGAATAAATTTTTAAGGCGTGTATAGGTGTGTGTGTCATCTTTATCATTCGAGTTCTGCCTAGTTTGTCTAGAAGAACGTTTGTTATGTGAATGCTTTAGGTACATTAGGATCAATATGAAGGAAAGAAAATGTGCCTAGTTGAGGGGCAGGGTAATGACCTTAAAGGTGTTAACGGCATTTCCCTAAATGTACTTCCATTTTACAATTTTTTTCGTGTTTTTTCGACAACTTGCAGTTAAGAAAGTTCTCATGTTCTAACTGCAGACTGATGCATTATGCTACAGTGTCGAATTAAAAGATTCTACATTTTATACGTAATGAAAACATTTATTGTGAATATATGCAATTGTATCATTTGGAGAGAAGAATAGAATTTACATAAATTAATGTTAAACCGAAACGTAAAGTATTTATTTCTAATAAACTATACAAACAATTTTGAATTGTTCAATAGTCGCTTGATTTCGTATGAAAACGAATTAGTACTATTTTATGTAAAGTCGCGGTCTGAAAAGGTTTACCAATTTTGAAAGTACATTCTATATCACACTTTTTTCATTAAAATCTAAAATGCCATATCATGTGACTTGTTACCTTTTAGAAGTTATTATGCAAAGTGAGACAACGAGAATAACAAAGACGTTACTAAGCAACGGCGTCGGCTTAGCCATGTTTCGTCTCTATCGTGCACTTGACGTTTGGCAGTTGTGTAACAGTGACAGGTATAGTGCCAAAGTAAGTGCTTTGAAACTCTTTTCTTAATTTCCTGAATTGACATTTGTCAAAAAATATTGTTTGAACGCCGTTTAGACAAGAGTAAAATTTTACGAAATATTTTTTTTCATATCTAAATAAAATGGCAAGTTTAACCCTGGAGCAAGGGACAATCTTTGAACATGGACATAGTTTTATATCATTAGTGCCTTATCACGAAATTCTTTAACTATTGTGATTTACTGTGAGGTTTGAATAAGATGTCACGGCGAAGAAGACCAAATAATAGATCATGGAAATGATTTAGGAAGAAGTGATGATGCCTACTACGAGATAGATCACGCTGTGCTCGAGTGATACCAGAAAATGATACCAGAAATACTGATCTATGCTCGTGTCTTGTTGCATCTATGCACTGATCGTAACTGCGGAGTAATGTTATACTTGATATTGAATAAAGATTTTTTAAGATTTGATTTATTATTTCCTTATATTCTTATTTAAAAAAACTAAATTGGTCGTAGCTGTGGATCCGTACTAGTTCATACTACTATTATAATTGCGAAAGTAACTGTCTGTCTGTCTCGCTTTCGCGTCAAAACTACCGAAACGATTAAAATGAAATTTGGTACAGAGTTAGTCTATAGCCTGAGCAACGGCATAGGAAAGTCTTTTATTTAATTCCAAGGGAACGGGAACTACGCGGGTAAAACCGCGGGGGTCAGATAGTATTTACCAAAGATTTTATTCAGTGCTTTTTTTCTTCATATTCTTATTCAAAAAACTAAATTAGTCATAGCTGCGGAGTGATGTTATACCAGATATTGAATAAAGATTTTTTAAAACTTTTATTTATTATTTCTTCATATTCTTATTAAACAAAAATGTTTTTCAAAGTAGGTTTTCTGTATATCAAACCTTTTTAGTAGTCAGTTCATCACCTAAAGCGATTGATTGTCATATCATTAGAAAAAAATAATCTATGATCAATCAAATTATCATGAAATAGACATTTAGAACTTGTGGCCTTAATGTGTGCATGCAATTGTGATCCTTATGGTGGTAACCACTTTCAGACCGCGACTGTATATTCACTGTTCGCAGTCTCTTACATTATTTCTGAAACAAAGTACTGAAACGATGGGGTACATTGTCATATGACTGAACATTCGTTCTAAGTAGGTGGTATATAAAATATTTATTTCAACTTTATCAAAACAGAGTACAATAAGTATGTTGGGGCCCCAAAGCTGGGCCTCTCTCATGGCCTCTGGCGCAAGCGCCTTGACATTCAGGCAGTATGCGCGTGCTCACAGCTAAAACGTTCCATTTTTAAATACTGACACTTCCGATCCGTTGACTTCCTATTTACAGTAATCCTTTGATCTAATGAGAACAAAGCCTTTTATTCAAAGTTATACCTTAGGTGTGTTAAATCTAGCAGAAATTGCGTCGTGATAATAATACTATACCGGCAGTTGAAGGCGCACCAGATTACAAAATAAAAAAATATTTTACTTAGATCATTTGCAGACACCTATGAACTGTCACGTCTGTCGGTTAGTCAGAAAATTTAAGCTTTAGCAAGTTTAGTTGCTTTTTTCATACCATATATAGGTTAGTCTCTATAGAGAACAACAAGCAAGAAACTCCACACATAAACAGGTCGAAGCTCTTTTAATGCGTCCTTACAATTTAAAAAACTCAGGAAAATAATTATTAAATCGATAATTTTGACTGCATTCTTGAATTTTCATTTCTGTTCAATAACTATATATTTTTAACTCTAGAATGTACAAAATATTTTGAAGGTACAATTCCGTCTTTCCGGATAAAAAAATGCTCCTACAAGATCGGAAACTTAAGATGCCATTGGTAAGGTCACAACAC
Source organism: Athetis lepigone (assembly GCA_033675125.1). Taxonomy (NCBI): domain Eukaryota; kingdom Metazoa; phylum Arthropoda; class Insecta; order Lepidoptera; family Noctuidae; genus Athetis; species Athetis lepigone. Next base: position 7,071,032 of record CM066227.1, read on the forward strand.
ACGAAATACATGCGTAGCCTTCGGAGAATTTGATGAACGATTGCTACATAGGTGTGGAATGGTAATGTATAATGTAAGAATGTTTCAGAGTAGATCGAAGTCGACATTTGTTTAAGTCTGGGACTGATTTCAAGCCAGATTAATATTAATAAATATAAGAACGGGCTTAAAAATAAAACTCGTAGTAAAGTCCCCATGACATTAACAACATGTTTGCCTGTTAATCCAAACACGTGGTTCCATATCCCTGCCCCTCAAAGCATGATTACTTTTAACACATGCGCACCTCGCGACCATGTTATCACCAAGTACATGAAGCGCAACGAATTTAAATACATATGTATTCGAAATTGTGAAAAATAGTGGTTTTTGACAGGCCAAATAACGTACCTATTATTATCGAAACTCGACAACGTCCTCTCACTACAATGCTTTGAAAGGAAGCAGTGACATTCTGTACCTTTTCGCTTTCACCGCATTGGAAAGTGAGCGTAAAAAACGTATTTCGGCAACGCCAATATGGCGGGAGATCAACAACCTCACCGACTCATAGAACATAGACAAAGGGCGGCCATATTGTAACGAAAGTAAAAGTAGCTGGTCATAGACTATGAAGTCACGATTGTGATCCACGAGAGGATTTGGGAATGTCATGGTTACCGCTCAATGGTAAAACGGTACTTACCTCTTTTGTTTTGCAACACTATGCTGATTTATAATATTTAACTGTTTCAGAATCCGGTGTTTGCCCAATAAGACATTGAGCCAGAAACACGGTTGTTTTCGTGTGTGGTGTGCCGTTATAGGTGTTATAGGTGATACAAAGTTTATATTGGCATGCAAACTGACAAAACAGGAAGTGTTTTCTTAAAATACTTTTGTGAACATTTGAAACAATGACTAGAATTAATATAAAGAGTTTTTACCAATACATTCAGTTCGTGATTGTTTACACATCATTTATATGTATCTATAATGTAAATGATTTAATTAATCAATAATATGCACGTATCTAATCTAAGATTGTTAAAACAAACCCTAGGTCTCCATAAATAAACAACAAAGTTTTGTAAACTTTGCACACATACATTTATGTGATGAAAATCATTGAAAGTAACTTAAAGTAAGTAAGAAAATAATATAACATTACATGAAAAAGCATTCTAAGTTGTCGACTGGTCTAAGAACTCGCTTCGTAGCATGTTCGTAGCACCGTCTACGAGATTTGTTGCTTTGCAGATAAAGTTAATATTGTTAATATAATTTTATGTAGGCACTAATTTTATAATCTTGATTTTTTTCAGTCATTATAAAATTTTAAAATTGATTAAGATATAGCTATAAACAAACAAAGTAAGTACCTGTTGACTAATTAAATCTATTGTTATTTAACAACACAAATAAAATATATATACATATAAACAAAAACAATACCATTAATTCTCAGTCGGATAGGTTTTACACGAATCAATTTAAGAAATTCATAAATGTTTTCGTAGCGCGTAGCAAACTGCTACGGGACAGCCGTTCCTTTACCAGTTGTGTACGCACATCCCAATGTAGGTTACTTCGATTAGTAGATTAATGCAGTATTAGTTACAAGTATACACAAAACATCAAAAGTTACGGTTTGTTAGTGCTTCGATCAAGTTCTGACCAAAGTGTTAGTACTATAAATTAATGTTGTTTAATAAATTTTTTGGTGATATTTTTTTAAAATGACGCTTGCTGGACGAGTTTGTTAATTTTTAGTAAATTGTAGCGAAATGGGGTAAGGGTGATGTTGTATTGTACAATCACAATATTTACCCATGGTGGAGGTCATCGTCTGCAGTTGGTGCGCGTGAGTGGAGGCGTCCAGCGCCTCGTCAGGCCCCAGCCTGTCGCCTGCCGACAGCTTGCTTAGCGCATCAACACGCACATCACACGAAGAACCACCTTGTTCCGAATTCACCGATCACCTTTTTAATTTACGTCTCCGAAAATTTTTGGACACACCAACTCTCAGCATAGTTTTTCAACGCAAGCACTAGACACGTTCAGCATGCAGAGTCCGGAGCACTTCCTGCGGAGCGAACACTTAAGGTTGCGCGGGCGCGGGTCGCAGGCGCGTCGCGGCTGTCTGCGCACTCTCCGAACCTCTCGATTCGGCAAAATCACGATAACGACTGCGCGCGAATGTCGTCATGTCGAAATTCGAAACACTTTCACCTAAATATTCCGCCTCCGTTTCGGCGGACGCGGGCGTCGCTCTCGGCGCTCACGCACACACCGCTGACTCCGTCAGTGCTCAATTACGTACGCTGTAAAAATTGCGTCAGTGTTTTTCGTAGCCGACCTTATACTCGACGAGTACACTGCCGAAATATAGTTATCTCTGTCTGGTACTCATTCACCGTTACGCGAGAAGTTTTTTGTTTCGTTTTTTTTATCTGGCCGTTTCGTCCATGGACGCGCGTGTGAGTGTGCGGATTTCGATAGCGGGGTCGTTGAACTGCCGAAAAGGGATTCGGTATGGTTAGTGGCGATGTTTCAGTACGGACTAGGATGGGCCGCAGTAACGTCGGCGCGAGGCGCGGCGTGCAAGTATAGCGTGTGTGGTCTAATGGCAGTACTGTAGTGGTCGCCAGCGCATAAGTAGGTCAGCCGCACGCGCACGCGCGGTTCCTCATGACCGCGCAACGACCGCTCTACACACTCACAGTACTGTCTTCAGAATATTACGAATGCCACTGGACACTCGATATGATTTGACTAAACAATAAATTTGTCAAACAGCACGCAATGTTGCAGAAATTAAAATATTAGAGCTCAAAAATACTATTTTCCAAGGTTTTGCAACAATAACCTTGTGATTACCTCCCTATACCAACTGCGAAATTTCTATTGTTGAAAAGAGTCTTATTGTAATTCGCTTATTTCAAAATAAATATATTTAAGAGTTACCGACATTGGCTTTTGATAATGTGTCATTAATACAGTTGTCAAGAATGGTTTAATTGTAGTCATGACAATGCATAGCCTAGTTAGGCTTAGTTTTTGTCTGAAAGGTTAGCCGGGCCGATGGCACACTTATGTGTCGGGTTACATTAAAAGCGAGTTCATTCGCATCGGCCGCTATTCACCAGTATCTAGATTACGCCTTTGACTCATTATTCGAACAAAGTGCTGAGTGATACTAATGAAGCATTCACGATTTATTTATTAAAAATTCTAAAAGTATGTAAAAATTGAAAGTGTCAAATTCTTTCAAATACGTATGATGTAATTAAAAAGACAAACGTAAACAGATTTTAATATGTGCCCTTCTTTATAACTTAGTTTGTGTGAGAAACATTATAACGATACGGTGATATGTCGTAATAGGACTGTCTCAAATCGGGCGAATCGATGTTATTTAAATTTCGGGAGTGCAAACATGTACTCTACTACATCTCCTGCCCTAGTCTCTTGGAAATGGTGACCGAAACTGAACCTCATTTGAGAGTGTTATTATGGTGATATGATCACAACACTGCAACTGGGTGTTGCATAAACTTGTTAGGCAGTGCAATAGTGAATTACTTAATAGTGATGGGTACCGTTACCTTCAGGCGGCTTAACTATTTATGCAACACTTACACTGTACGATATAGCCCTGGTCCTGAAAACCAATGGGTTATGGTGAGAGGTGGGGCCTCTAATGTCTGCCTCGAATCTGGGCAAGTACCACCCCCCGTGACTTATATGTACTTTATAAACTTTACATTTTTTTTAAGGGACAATCCCACCACACTATTCCCAACCACTGCTACTCCTGAAAGCCAGAATCAACAGTGGAGTCCGCCAGAAAAGCGCCGAGCAATGAAGCTCGACGAGTCCCGGAGAAACGATACAACTGTCTTGGATCCCGCACCGAAATTAATCAGAAAAGAACAGCGGAGGAGTAAGAAAAATATGTTTTTTTCCACTTCCCTCCATAACAAGCAGGAGACAGAACAGAACTAGGCCGATAGGCACAAAGGGGCGATTACAACTGGGAACTGGAAACTTTACATATTGACAGCAGTGCACGAAAAACATCATAAGGAAACCTAGACTTAATATAAGACCTTGCTCGTGGCTTCTTAATACGAGGCCTTTTGCCCTGCAATGGAGCAATAACAGGTTAGCATTATAGCCCTATCATGCCTTAAAACAAATTTAAAAAATATCACAACGACGTTACTATATTGCAGCATTAAAAAGTACCTAATAATATCTATAAATATTGACAAGCTACCAGGGGTTTCTCAGCATTCATAAAACAACGCAAAACTTGTGCCCTCATTTTGTTAAAACAGCTCGAAAGTTTTTCAAAACTAGTGAGTTACGACGACTTTATTGTTTCAACTGTATAAAAGTGTTAATTTCAGTCTATTACGCCAGCTGTAGCTCGTGTGTAGGTAATTTCACACCATATGTTTAAAATGGACCGGTTCGTCTGATCTGTATCCGATTGGATTCTACGTACATATGAATCATTCAGGCAGCCAGTACATATCCCTGCCAACTACTCGTAACATAAAAAATAAGATATTTTAAATAAGATTGACAACATGTCATGCGGTTTGCTGCGACCATGCGCTGCTGGTATGCGCTCGAAGTCAGGTAGCCGCGGTATATTTAGCCAGGACCGACCGAAACTGGGTTAACTATTCTCCCGAGAAAACACGGCCACTCGAAATATTGACGCAACGCGCTATGTATGGTTGGCCTATCTGAAGAATGAGTGAAAGCGAGCTGGACCGAATAACCCCATTCGTGGCGAAAACAGGAAGTCCTGCAGTATTCGATACAATAAGTTATTTTCTTGGAAGCGTGTCTGTTTAATTTTTAATCTATATTTAGCGACAATAAAACTTTCTTGGGCTGGTAATTATGCTGCTTTATGATGCACTAAGACACACTTAGGTAGAGTTAAATACATGTATACGATTTAGTTGCCTACTTTTATGTGTTTCACGGGTTATCCGTGTTTGTTAGGGGAGGTTATAATTTCGGGGTTTGTAAACTATGTAAAAGTCATTCAATAACGTTGGTAATTTTATTCGTTATTTTTACTTTATTGTTACACCACATTTAAACAGTCCACACTGATTATACAGACTAAGTTATCAGTCAAATTTTGAAGAGTCCAGGTGTTTGTCTACCCCCCTATGTATTTTTGTATAGTAATTATATTCACTGATTAGATCGTACTATATCTACTGATAATAATGTCTGCGGTCGGCGGACTACCTTACTGAAATAATTCCATATTTAGTTTGAGAAATAAACAACTAGCTACTGCCCGCGACTTCGTCCGCGTGGAATTGTTCCCGTTCCCGTGGAATATTCGAGATGAAAACTATCCTGTTCTTTCTCGGGTCCCAGACTATATCTGTACCAAATTTCATTCAAATCGGTTCAGTAGTTTAAGCGGAAAAGCGTAACAGACAGACAGACAGAGTTACTTTCGCATTTATAATATTAGTACGGATAAATAAACAAAGAAGACACTCACTCTGTCTAGGTAACACGGTACATACAAATATATCTTAGTGTTGACGCTGAGCTGTATCGATGACAAACAAGTTCCCATTTCAGACAACGTGACCAACTTTCAGCGAATGTTATCGGCACTAACATTACAAGTGTATCAAGCCTTGCCTAAATTCTCCAATATTGAACAAATATTTGACTTTGATACAGAGAAAGAATTCTGCTTAAGTTATCTTTGACAAACTGACAATCTTTGTTGTATTTTATGTTGAAGAGTTTGACAATAAAGTTTCGCAACTGCATCATAGAATTTACAATTTCGTTCCCATCGTTTGAAATGTTTATCAGTTGTTTAGTGAGGCGTATCGACGAATTCATTGTATCGATACGTAGGATGTGGTGTGGATGTTTTTCACACGCTTCGCCGAGACTAGGTGATCTAGTTGAAGTTGAACGACCTACCTTAAGCACCCAGTCCAATCTTGTATAATTCATCAAAATGTATAGAAACACCCTAAATCACGAGTCATTGTTTGATAAAGCCACCAGTTTTTGATAAAATTGTTTTCTTTTTTATAGTTATGACGACAGTACACGAACGCAAATTGAAATATGGTGATCGCATGTTTATTTTCTGGGACACCTGTTCTTATCTATAAAATCAGAATTCAAGAAATGCGTAATACGAGCAATGCTGTTTACCTACAAACAAACGTGAAGTTAATAATAATTTGTTGTAGTAATTCAAATCCGTAATGGACAGTCAATTATTTTTATAAACAATATTGCTATGAAAAACATTGTACATTCGAGTTCTTATTACATTCAGTACGTCGAATGCTATGGCAATTGCATTGCTCTACCTGACCGATTACAGTACCTAAAGTGACGTGTTGTTGTGATCTGTTTATGTATCAGTTGTTCACGTTCACTTGGTGACAATCCGAATTCTGCCGAGTCGAGCGATAAAGGTGTGAATGACCGCACTCATTGATAAACATCGCGACAAAGCGAACTTAAATGAGTCTACTGCACTGCTTCCTAGTTCTTCTTTTTAATTTGTTATTGTCTGATTGGCCGTGACAGACCTCGAAACATTTGGATCTAGTACTCTATTTAAATGTTAATTGGTTAATTATATTGGTTTGTTCTCAAAGTATACTCAGGCCGGGAAAAATAAATGTTGCTTGGTAAGAGATTCGGCTAAACAATACTATATCACCACATAGACTGTCACCGTACAACTGTCAAACTGCGATAGCAAGATAGAAACGGAGAAAAACTAAACCTAAGTATGTGCCTTGCCTGGTAATGTTTATTTAGACAAATTCACAACCTCGAAATAGTCATTATCTACAAGATACATTAAAAAATGGAACAGATTTTGTATGAATTTATTTTATCAGATCAGAAAACAGGCGCTAAGACAAGATAGGCTATGTCAAAACTAGTCTTCTCTGATAGAACCTGCATCAAGTTAAGCTAGTTTTTTTCAAAGTTCGGCCAATCGATATTCTTAGAAGTCCCAACGGAAATCTTTTAAACATTAAAAGTTATTTTGTTTCAAGATTAAACAATAATAGAACATCCATTTTATCTTTAGAACAAGAACATAATCATTTTGCTCCAACTTTAAAAATAATGTAATAAGCAATTCAAAGTTTAGTCCTTACAAAAAGTTGGAGAATGGCCCGGTAGCTTGAAAGTGGTAAAGTAAAACTGCGTCAATTTAACAATGAACAATAGTTATGTCAATGACACTAATCATCACCATTGTTATAAATTTTGGCCGGGCCGACCGCCATTGCAAATGCATTGCCAAAAATATATGCAAGTATTTTATACAGATCTTATCACCATTGAAGAAAGTCCTCTAAAGTACCGCCTAGCACTATACTTTAATTAATTTTATTATCAAGCTCAATTAAAATTTACGAGGTCTTTCATTTCGAAACCCATTTGATTTCACACACAAAAATATTTTATTTACATATTTTGTAGAAATTGCTAGAGTTGAATGTCAATGGCATGAAATGTAAATTATGATAGACGCGAAATTGTTAAGACCTTAGCAATGTTTGTGCGATGTATAGAGATAGATAGAGAGAGTAAGGTAAAGAAATACTCGTATGTACTCTTAATTGTTGCCCTTCCAAAAGGGAGGGCTATTGTCATCATGCGCCACTGATTTTATGACACACATGTTGTGACAGTTAGTAGGAATCAAACCTAACACGCTTCCTATTACATAAGAGTGTGCGGCGGCGCCCGCGCACCATCGTCGCGAGGCCTCCCCGCGGAGCCTAGTTTCACAATCGCAACGCTCAGCCACCGCAGCCGTTTTCACTTTTTCGCTGTCAAGAACGAGCGCTAACGATAAACAAACTAACATTTTGGCCGTCACTGCCAACCTATAAATTAAACACAATATGTCAAAACTACCCGTTCATGCCAAATGATTTCGACATCTAAAGCTTTGAATTTGAGTTCAAATTGCATTAAAATAACCGCGTAACCTACGATAGAGTTCACTGTGCACATCGCTATTCGAATAGCGAATCGTAAGGTCTTTATTCAAACAAATGCAAATGTAATTTCAACCTTATGCGTACGGCTTAGTATTCAAAATAAGGTATAGTGAAATAGAATAACTGTCGTTATGCTATACAAGGTTCGGTTGTTGAAATACCGAGGCTGTTCATTGACCTTTTTGGGCACATAACACTAGCGAAACAAAAGACGAATTTTATTAGATATAAAGAGGAACCTTGATCTGCAATACACTGTCATGTTGTGAAACAAGAAATCATTTTGGTAGTATCTATTAATACCCATTATATTATCTTTAATAGCTTTAATACATTCGGTAACGCGCATAAACGTATTAATTTTACAAAGTTAAGAGTAAGGCTTCCAAAGAAAATCTTTGACGAATAAGTTTACGGGGCAATGTAAGATGTGGAAGATCGGCGTAGCACGTTTGTAGCGCTGTAGCTCGTAGCACATCATTTTCGTAGACATCTTCAGTTAACGTACATGACATTGGCAAACGCTACTTTGACTGTGTTATGGCGAAATCAGGTTGTTACAAGTATTCATATCGTGAAAACATCTCAGTTTTGTTACGTAATATTTTGAAACATGTAACGAATTTAATGTTCAGATCGTTTGACCTCCACCTTTCATTTGTTGATTTGTGGATGCATTAAATGCAATGTCATTAACTAATGTTGTTTGAAAGACCAACAAAAAAGGTAAACAAGAGTATGTGCAGTGAGTTGATCGTAACCACGGCATTGTGTGGGGATGTAAGACTGCGTAGCTGTCATAACAATCGTAAAGGCTGACATTGCCTCTCACCGGGCCACGTAACACAGTTACGTAAAAGGTCTTTACCCTTGTTTATTTGGGACAGTTAAATCGAAGAGATGTTTTAATTTATGAATATTAGCACTTGTCCTAACCATTGAGTAACTTTGTAGAATACTACGTATCGCTTGATATCGCACATTACTTTTCAATTTGTGTTTGTGCAACATCTCAGAGCTTTTAGCAGATTGTCGACGACTCACAGTTTGTTTTGTGTTTGCGAAAGAAGACTTTCGAAGATCAGATAGTTAGGGTGTGGCTTCTAATGAGAAAAAATATAATTTATAGTGAACAGTTTTAATCGATTGTCAATAATTAAAAGCGATTGAGCTCATTTTTCGATTGTGTTCATTAAATTTTACTGTTGTCGAAATCATAAGCATTAATCTTAACGCTTAGTTTAGTTGTGCGTAGTTTTTTAACTAATAAAGCATCTTAACTGTTTCAGTTTTTTACACATATATGTCATTGATACAATTTATATATAAAATAATTACATATTATTATAATTTATTTTATGTTATTAAATTAGAAACTTGTACTTGTCAACTGGTCGTTACTCTTGGTACATTAGCCTTAATATGGATTTAATAACTGAAAATACATTGAATGTTTCGTCCAATTAGCTGCGCTTGCCGCTACTAAAAACAGTTTCGTAAATAATAGTCTAGACTGCAAATCCTAGATTATAGTTTGAAAGAACGTATTGTATAACTGCTAGTTAAAGTGAAGACAGTTTTTTTTAAACCAGTTGTTGATGATTTTAGAAACTTAAGGAATCAAAATTTGCTTCAATGAATTGAATAACTTTATGGTATCTTGAATAAATTCATCTGGATATGCATGCATAAGTTGAACATTAATTTAATGTTAAGATCTTTAATTGGTGATGAATGTCAGCGCCATTTGATATCCAGAAAAGAAGGCACTCATACGATATTTATTCCAACAATGGAATAGCAATACTGACGTTCGCGAAACATTCCCGCATAAGTAATGTAAGTACAATGAGCAGTGTTGCCCTTAACAATGCACGTGTGCTTACACTTTCGTAAGTACCGCCGATGGCCGGTGCATCCTTGCGCAAGCGCAGGCGATGGCAATGTCACGCCTTATGTAAAATCGGACTTTGACAATCACATGCATGCAGCACTTTTTCCTTATTATTTTCAACGGCTGATCTTTACGTAGTCGCAACTAACCGAACGCAGCGTCGGAATTCTTCTGGAAAAGTCGCGATTGCCAGTCGAATGGCAGAGATACAATCACGAAACAAGCAATTTGTTAAACTCAAACTCAAACTCAAACTCAAAACTATTTTATTCAAATAAACCATTTACAGGTACTTTTGAATCGTGAAGGTGTCAGTCTGTCAGAAAAATGAAGCTAGATGCTCGTTCCAAGGAGTAGGTCTCATGGAGAAGAGCGAGCAAGAAACTCCATGGACACTCTTTTAAAAATCAATAGATTACAAAAATTTGGTTACATCATTCATTGTTGAATTTAAAGTACTATGTGAGAACAACGTAACAAGTCATAATGTAAGAAGACATTGTAAATTTAAGGAATCAAAACAAAATTTAAAATAACTGTGGCAGCTAAGAGATGACCAGTCTCAGCAGACAGCGCCCGTTCACGGACATGACGTGTGGATCGGCGGTTACTCTTCCCATAGAGCAACTTTAATTTAAAACTTGTGTGAAACTGTTGTTTCGTAAATAATAGGGTTCTTATTGTTTATAAATTTACACTTGACTCACTGCGAGCCAGTTTGCACGCAGTTACGAAATTTCCACGAGACCAAAACACTAAAACGAATTTCCTCATATAAACTGGCGTTAACCCAGCTACGAGAAATACTTGTTGCGGCGTCGTCCGTTATGTTTCATGGTATTTTAGTTTCCCTATTTACTGCTCCGATCTATTTTGCTGCTTTGAAACTTGATACACGTTGCAACATAAACGACATCAGTATGCATGTGAAATTTACGCCGAAAGCTAATCTGTTATGAACGATTAAATTTGTCTTTCAGTCAACAACCATTTTCCTGCTAAAACATTATAAATGAGGGTAATGAAAATATATCATTGCCTGGAAAATAACATGACAAACTGGCGGCAGTCATGTGTATAATGTCTCTCCAAATGGAAGGATAAATGAATGCGCTGACAAGCTTAACAGCTTTCTTTCGAAACAACATTTGATTTCGAAAATATTTCGCCTTTAAATTTACTTTGTTAACACATTATACTGAGAATTTACTTAGGGAAACTTTGAATGCCTGGTAAATGTTGGTGTTTATAAACGCGACAAATAGCATCCTGATACTATTTTGGTTGATGGCTAAAAGCAGTTAGTGCAACTGTTACATATTTGTCTCATGCGATAAAATAATTAGGTCTGCAGTTTTGAGTGGTTCGGATGTGGCGGGAGGGTTAGTGGGGGTGATTGAGCACGCGATGGAGTCACGCGAGCGCGCCACAGTAACACACTGCTAAAGAAACTGCGAGGAAAACGCCTTCCGGGGTGAACGGCCGCGTTGCGTAAAGCGCCCGCGCTTGTGGCGCAACCGACCCCCTCCGCAGCGCGCGCCACAAACGTGACGCGGCGCGTGCGCAGCGCCATCTGACGAGTGTTTTCGTGGTCATTGTATGTATATGTGTTATTTAAAATACAGGGGTATACCTACATATAATCACTATTGTTTTAAGCTATTATTAGAGTTTGTATCGAATTATTTATTGAGATGTTTCTCCTGTTTCCACTTTCAAGATAGTAATGTGTTTCTGTATTTCTTGGTTTTTAGATCTAAATTAACACCTAATAATATATGATCTATTAAAAAATAAAAAGACAAAACAGTAAAATTACTGTGCAAAGATGCTCTCAATAATTTAGAATTCGACTCGTGGCCAATTTAAAAACTTTCTTTATTGCTGCGTCCATAATATTTAATGTAGACATTATTGCCAATTTAATTTTCTTGAAAACATTTGTCAGATTTGCATTGTCAATTGCCTTAATACCTACCTAATAATCATCATAATACTCACACACTTTGCATTTATAACAGAAACTTGGCAGCTAATAAATTGCAATACGTAGCGAGTCAAGCGAGAGTGACGAAATGAAATTTAATTCCTAGGTCAAGGTTTGGCTTCTCTTCGAAATGGGAAAATTGCCACATATCGGCGACCTTAACTCGGCGCGAGTCCGCCGGTTTCGTAAGACGACACCGCGAATAAAGCCCCGAATACACTACCACACTGGCTTAACACGTGGCCACTGCTATTAATTTTGATGATACTCATTTATAAGGGTTTTGAAGCTATAGATGACAGTTATAAAAAAATACGTGAGTCACACAATCTTGCACCAAACCAAACTTGTAAAAATCTATGTGACATCATTCCTCGGGCAGTAAACATTGTGTGTTACGTCATGGAAAATTTTGAAAAAGTTTAATTGCATTGTGCTCGATTATAATTTTAAATTAAAAATGAATTATAATAAAATATTATCGTCCGATGCAGCTTTAAGGTCCATAGAGATGAGGCTTTAAACTCTGCCAAAGAAATGGAAAGTGTGTTATACAACGTCCACTTGAGTTCGCCGTGAAAGGCGCGTATGTTTTTAATGTCAGCCACCCGTGGTCAAGGCTCAAGTTTTTTGAATGCTTGCTTCACGCGATTTTATCTTCTGTTTTAGTACACGCTCACGGACTGTGATTGACGTCGTCCGCACTTCGCAGCTCTGATGCCTTATTCAGTGTTGGAATTAATCTAATTGAACAATCTGACCCCTAATCTGTATTTCAATGAAGAATAAGATATCAATAAACAATCTCCATGCATTTAATACGATACGTAATCTTCTTTTTATTTGCTGAGATCTCATAACAACGTCGAAGGCCATTTAAAACGCGTAACTAATATACAAATTAACTTTTACAATCATTTTAAACAATATTCAAATAGAAATTACATAAGCGCGTTAGCACAATAGGCATCACAAAGCGAAGAAAGTTCATTGTCTTCGGAAAGAGGATTTAAATCGAAAGCGAGAGTAATGTGCGGTCTAGGCGGGCGGCGCGGGCGCAGTGACGCGGCGGGCCGCGCAACGGTACCGGGTGTAAGTTACGGTACTTCCCGTAGGAACTGGTGCGCGCCATCCCGCGCAACACTAGAGATGTTACGGTACCGAGGCACGTAAATATCGACGGATTGGATAGTCAGTCGGAGCGATGTTGTTCTGTTTAATTGTTTTTTTTGTGGTGTTAAATTTACATAACAAATGATGCTTTAAGAAATTAACTTTAATTGGTTCATTTACGACTTTTTGGGAACTATTATATATTTCTTTTCCATAACGTTACTTATACGTTATTATGCGAATGTTTAAATATTTTTTGCAAAAGTAGTGCCCATGTACGTAAGGCTATTAATATAGTGTGCAATTAATCAATTTACGTTGTGAAATTACAGTGTACAGCATTTTGTTCACATTATAAGTTTATTTATGAAATGTAAAGAACATTATAAGTATAATAAAAACATCGTGTTAACTGGTTTTTCTTGCGTAACAGTGAAATATGCAAGTCATTAGTTTTAGACTTTTACTTTCTACGATCGTAAACGCCAATAAAAAACATGTTAAAAGAATCTCTAAATTCTTTTAGAACTCATATGTGCCTATTTAGTGAATAAATATATGTAATAATAAAATTGATAATAGCATTATGTGGTAAGCCAAAAACTAATTGATGCATTGCTGGTGGCATCCATGCAATGATTTATTTTGTGTGTGTGTGAAGCACTGCAGCTTAAATTAAAAAATTGTTGAGACTGGTTCTACCCTGAAGCCTTTTCGTGTTTAATAATATGTGTTACAAGGACACCGCCGAATTGTGCGTAATTCGTGGGGTCAATACACTGGGTAGGTCAGTGGTAAACTTTATCGATAACGCGGGCGGTTACGCGACAACACTACTTGAACACCGGTCAACCACCATTGAGACCTTAACCACTTTCTCTTTCGATGGCCGCTGATCGTGCTTACATGTACACACAAACACATGCACCTTTATGTGTTTTGTGCATGAGTGCGTGTGTTTTGTCGGTTACATCACGTAACTTTAGCTGACGCGTCTGTATAACGAAAGGTCAGTATCTATTTATAGTGTTGTTACGCTCACTTTCCATAAGAATGTCCACGAGATCTATTCGATTTCAAGATCGTTCACCTCTGTTGATTAATTGCTCCACGTGAACTTTATTATGGACGTGTCATTTAATTAGTGATGACTGTCAAACGCGTCACGTATTTGTCGCAGGATGCGAGGGCGAATTTGAATTGATAATATTCATCGTGTTTTTGTTTTGTTAAGGTAATCTTATTCTTTTGTTGAAATAAGTTATTAAAACTTGGCAATAACTGGCAAAATCGTCACAATATATTTATGACAACTATTACTCATTTTGCTAACAAAATAACTAGCTTATCGCAAATCGGAATTTATGTACATTCAATACTGCGCGGGGTAGTTAGAACAGAATTTGCGTCAATGAGATTAACACAATAGTTGCAGGCGCGAGTCCATGACTCCTCGATAACATTGTGCGAGTGGGAGCACAAAGGTTTAGCGACAAGGCCACCGCAGGGCTGCCTGCGTGGGAAACCCTATTGCAGTCAGGCAGTCACCGAACACTGGCTAGATTGTCTGTTGTTTGAACTTAGTTAGGAGCGTTTGCACAACTTTATGTTGTTATTCTGTTTTGCCGACAGTTAATTTAATTGGCAAATGTGAGCTTAAAGCTTCCGTGTTCGAAATGCTGGATTCAGAGTTCGAAGAAGTTTGCGCTTTTAGTTATTGTTATCTCTGCAGTAATTTATATCTTTTTCTTTAAAAAAGAATTCACTAGCAATAGTGCACACATAGTTTCATTATTATTATTCTATTACGAAGTAACACTTAGCACTTACACAACACTGCAGGTTTAAAACCTGATAAAAATTACAAGTTGAACTTTTGCTATTTGCTTGAGACAGGTGTGGCTGTACCATCTGTACGTGAGCTTAAATCATAGTTATTTTACCCCTGCAATATGTTTAGCCATTGTGTTTTATAGGCTAGGCTTGTTAATGCTTTTCGTTTAAGTTTACTTACATAGATTTAAACTTGGGTTACTCTGAGTCGTAGGCGGATGGGCGGTGATCGCCTACTATATCCGCTGACAGCCTTGTGATTGATGTAAATCAGTTGTTCTTAAACCTCGTTATCAAATGTATGTACATCGTAAACTTTTGTAATAAGGTGGACGCTTTGGATAATACTGCCTCGGCTGACTCATGCGACTTTTTCAATTAATTTTATTGTTTATAACAGACTGTTTAGTTGCATTTGTGTTGTTTTCTGCAGTAATTAAAGGAAACTAATCGAATTAAGGGAACTAATCGTCAAATGCAAATTAAGTTAAAATACTCACACCAAAAAATCAAGCCATATCATCATATTATATTAATCATGTTCGAAAACTCTTAGAAATATATTTGGGTGTGCCATGTGCTCGTACAACTTGCTAGTGTCGGTGTGGTACAGCCGTAGATGACGGTTTACTGTCTTATCATCATTGACCCTAATTTTAGACAGCACATACCTCCCGCTCTCGTCTCTAACCATCTGTGAATATATTTTATATTCGTAATTTATAGTTAGACACTTTTTCGTTAGGCACACGTGTCTTTTGTATAGCTACTTTATTTATTCTCTTTCATTAAAACTATGTAATCTGGAAATGTTTACGTTTAATTATTTATCACGCTTTACCAGTAATTAAGTGCACACAAAAAACTTAATTGTTTTAATTACACATTTGGATTTCCTCAAACGCCCAAAAATATAATATGATTCATTAGGAAATATGACAAAAACATTTACAATACTACAGCTGAAAAACAAAACCAGACAGACTAGATAATTCAAGTGTCTGTCATACTGACACACTTATTAAAATTCTTGTAAATATATTTCATGTTTCAGTTGAAAACTTTCTGAAGCTTAATTTACTAAAATTGACAATCTATGGACAATATATCAGCGTTTATAGGTAATAATAAAACGTTAGTGAACGCCTGCGCAACGTGCCTACTACGCTGGAAACTAGGACAGACGGACCGACATCCCGACTGACTGACGTATCTAGCGTTATGATCTCTATGTTATTACAGTATATTAATTTAATTTAAAACTGGCGAACATTAATTAAAATGTATAATTAATGCAGTTCTGTCACATTCACATAGACTATTTTACGGTGTTTTTTATTTGCTATATCGGTCATTTTTTTAACTGGTAACTTGAAAACCTTTCATGATTTTAGTCTAGTAATGGTAATCGAAACTATTCATACCAGAACAGAGTATTTACAAAAAAAAAATTGACACTTATTGCCCAATATAAAACCATCAACGCCATCTATAAGTTCTGAGCGTAAACAAAAAATTGATATCAAACTCCGTGAGATAAAGTTCTTGCAGTTTCATTCAGTTTTAATAATATTCGTAAGAGGCTGTGTATTAATACTTGTTACTATTAATAATACGGTACAGACGGATGTATTACTCATTCATGCTTCCAAGAAAAGCCTTATCTTTGGTATTATATTGCATTGGATCCTATTGCACAAATAATTAATTTATTTTATTATCAATTACCCGCAGCTTTGCTTGACCTTCGCAGTTATGAAATAGGGTTTAGCATTTACTGCGCTAGAAAACAACGTCAACAATGTAACACAGGCTGTTACTGGTTTTGTAGATGAATAAAAAAAACTGTGCATGGAAGTTTACTAAAACAAATGGTGCAAAAGAATGTCCAATAATGTCACATTTCGTTCCTAACATGTCTAAATGGGGAAATATAAATGATATGTGATGTTTTCTTGTTATAGAAATTTTCTGCTTAAACTTGAACTTGTAACGAGAAACTAAATACAACTTTCTGACTGACCGATACACTGACAATACAAAGTAAATTGTCTATTTACTATATAAAGAAGTGCATTTATGCGGAACATGGGATAGGTATATCATTTCTACCCCTGACCGTTGCTCAGCGAGCCAGCCCGCGACGCTGAACCTGTATTTTTAAACACGTCCCTATCCTTTTGCTGCCCTCCAGCGGCGCCCTAAGCCGGTGTCTGTACCCTACACGGGGTGCCCTTAGTGTAGTCGCTTAGTTTAAAAGTTTTGTTTGGCTGGTGCCTAGACTCACTCTTGGCACACACAGGATTGTCCAGTTAAGGAGTAAACAGCCTCAGCGAGTTGAATTGCGAGATGTCAAATCGAAAAAAAAAAACATCTTTGTATCTAAAAAGGTAACGTGTCTGTTCTGTAATGGCTCTGGTATTGCCGATGTCTATAGGCTGCGGTAGCAATTTAACATTAGGTGGGCTTTCAGCGTGTTTGCCACCTAAATACAAAACAACAACAACAAGTAATTCCAGTCGACTTCGAACGTTCTACAGTTTCTGTTACTTAAAATTTGCTTTAAAGGATCTCATAAATAATTTCACTTGTCACTTAGCATATTTGACATGAGATCCCTTGGGTCCCTCGTATTCTATTCTCGCTCTTAAATACTTATGAACCGCTGATTATTGGAAGCACCCTGTGCGTTACAGAGGCTTGTTACATTTATGTATATGTTACGTTTATGAATTTTTCAATGTGCAACTCTATTACGCACGTAACATCACCACTATTACAATACCTAATACATTCCTAGTGACAATGCGTCACCTTGCCAGCGTTCGTTGACGCATCTACGTTTTGTCCAAGCGACCTTAAGCCTAAGCGTGTTAGACTAACTACTAATAACAACAACCAATTTGTAACATCCCGCTCACTCTAATGGCTGTTATCACAGTCTAGAATGAGACGTAACTATGTGAATGATGATTTGAGTTGGTACAACACCAGCGTTCACCTTCATAAAGGTAAAGTATGGACGGCGCTAACGAAAATGAAGGGCGATAGTAGTTTCAAGTGTTTGAAGGTAACGGGCTTAGGTTAAGTACTAATTGCTAAGAATGTGTATGCTTGTAAATATCACGATGCTGTAGGAGTGATCGACAATTAGCCGACACATGGCAGCTATTAAAACACATGTGACCACATTACTTCAAAATTAATGTCATATTTTTATTTTGTAAATGCCCATTAATTAAATCTTCAAGTGATTAGTCAGAGCTTTTGCTTTTAGTTTAATTATAAATCCGGAGCTCTACATGTAATGCAATTTTTGTATGAGCATGTGTGGACATTCAACTGAAAACATTTCAAAGAAACTAAATCTGAACCTCTAGAAAATTACGATATATAATACTATAATTAGTAAGACATAAAACATTTGAAATTGATCGAAACTTACAAAATTTCGATTGAAACTTAGAGCATGTTTAAACTTCCAAAGGTACCTATTAAATATATCATTTATAATATTCTAATTATTACATATAACACATGAGTAATATTTAGTCAATAATTTTTCGACTACATAGAAACGTAAACTTCAAACGATGACGTCACGATTGCACTATTGCACATCCTTTCTCTCCGCTTTCACCGTCCTTGGCGAGCAAACGGTAATAGGTGTCTTACAAAGCTCTATGTTCAACTCGAAAGACAATAACGACCTTAACTTTATGAAATGAAGGTTCACAGTTGACTGCACTCGATTTGCAGGAGTGCAGTCGTAAAATTGTTAGAAGGTACATGCCAAGTCGCAACACTTCATTGGTATTGCACGCGCTTGTCAGTAGGATCTTATCAGCAGGGCAATTTAGCGGTTTACACATAAAAAGTAAATAAGCTTGGTTTTAGTATTATAGAGAAAGTAAGTCATGCCCAAAAATGTATTAGAGAGATTTATTTTATAGCGAATTTCTCCACGTGGGCGACAGTCACGAAAATAAAAGTTATTCGATGTTGATTATTTAACTAGCAAATTCTTGTAAAGTTAGGACTTAAAAATGAGTCCTAGTTAAGAGCTTAAGAAAACGAATGGACTGATGAATATTGATTATGTTCAAGGTTATTGAAACATTAGCTTATAATCTGACACATACGTGGTTCACGTACTGTTTCTAGGTCTAGGTAACATAAAAAGCTTCATAATAATGCAGTATCATGACCAATTAAGTCGTAATGTGATTCAGACGAGGAATTCCATTTTTAAACAAGGAAAATACGTGAATCAACAGCGTTATTTTTACATGGTTGAAGTAAAGAAGATCGTACGGTAACGGGGACTCGCTGAAAAAATATCCAGTTCAATATAACTTAGGAAACTGGAGCGCAGTAATTAATAAAGATATAAAAAAATATAACGGAAAGGGGAAAAAAGGTGGTGATCAGTCTCACTCATCGGAGCTGGATGGATGCGCTGTCGCGTTTTATACCAATACTTGGAAAAATACGAGTTCGAATGACATCTGTCAGCGCAGAGCACCGGCCAGAAGGATTATCAATCTCTATTTCCAGAACAGTTATTAGCAGTGTGTCACACAACGTGATTATTAATCAGTATAGTGCAGGAGACAGGTTGCCCGACAGATAACCTAAACGAAAACGCGAACGCATTGATAATGATAACACCGCGACTCGCGAGGCGCTACAGGCCTTTCGCGCCCGCCGCACAATCGTTAGATAAACATATGGGTCACTGAACCGACCCAGTTTCGTTCGAGAGCCCACAACGATGGGCCCGTGTGAGTGTTTTACTCAAAAATCCACAAACACAGAGGCAAGTCTTCAATCAACGCACACATCGATGTATTTGCGTACGACACGCATGTCGTGAACACTTCACGAATTAGTACTAGTAGCTACCACGCAATGAACTCACATAATTCTCGCTCTAAATATTATTGACCAATACTAACTAAATACGCGTCATTGCTCGTTGAATAAATTCGAGTTTACTGTTTTAAAACGACTACCCGTTTAAAGGTATTTCGAAACTGTGTTGTGTCTTTATGTAATATCTGTTTTAAGTAATTAATGCAATTATTACACTAAAACACTCACAAACCTATATTTATATTTCCTACATTATTTCTTTTTTTTAGCAGAGCTTTTATATAATTTAGTTTGTAATTGTTAAATATAAATATTTTTTGTTATATTTAGATTTCATAAAAAAATACTAAGCGCGTTAAGCCGTAGCATCGTGAACAAATTATGGTACAAAAACTCAAAACCTTATTTCATATTTCTGTGATTTAAGGAGTCATCATAATTTTATTAATAGCTAGGTACAAAATATTTTTGAACGTCCATTTAAATAACTGGTACAAATTTCGAAAGTTACATGGTCAATGGTCTCCGGTAGGCCTTGGCCATGACGATTACAATATTGTCGAAGTATCAACAGACCTCAACGTTTACCTAACGAATTTCAATTTCAACCCTTTCACAAATTGTTTCAGATGCAGCGTTAGATGTCTCTCAATTTGCATTTTCAGAAAAATATACAAGACTCTATATGAAATTGTTTGTATATTCATACAATTGGGACGAATGCAGTGGGTTTATTTGTTATGTATATCTTTTTCATTGTATGCCAATCTAAAGTGAACAGAAAGAAAGAATCAGCATTGCCAAAGAACGCCACCCTTTTGGGCACTGTCCATTGACAGCAGACTGCGGAGCCGTTTAATTTGATAATATCATTTTTTAAGACTGTCTTCTTACAAGTTATGAATAATAATAAATAAAACTTCCGTTTGAAAATAGATGATATAAATCAAGTATGTGTGAAGGGGAGGGGAAAGTTGTACACCTTTCGCTGTTAATGTTAAATGTCATTTATTTATTTATTTAATACTTAGTACGTAGTGTACAGGCGGACTTAATGCCGTAGGCATTCTCTGCCAGTCTACCTTCAGGTGGTGCAGAGAAATTGTGAGGTAGATGCACTAAAAGTGTGAGAGTATAAAATGATGTTTAAAATAAAGTATTACATTTAACAAATAATAGACATACTCATATATTTACTTATACTGTACTTGAATATGATACCTATACGCTATATATAAAATACACTACATACATATTGCTATGAACTTGGTCACAAAGTCAAGGGGGTTGATTACTTCTTATTACTATCAGTCTGTTAAATAATTAGAGGTTTTGGATTCACCGATAACGCTTCTAATTAGGTAGTTGAAAATACATAGTTATGATTGAACATGAGGATGTAAGACGAATTCTTAAGTAAAATCTTATACTATCTATTTGTTCATATGACTATTAAAATATTTATACCTAAGTAATATATTATTAGTAAGTAGTAATAGGTAGTATTAATTAAATATTATTTGAACTGTAATTCAGGAACAGGAACTTAATCCATTACATGTTTATAAGTTGACAGAAAATGAATTTTATTGATAGGACCTAAATGGTGTTATGCTAAATAAAAATTTTGAGAAGTAGGAGAAATACGTGAAAATCACAGAAACCAATCGCTGACTAGTCACTCCATCTCTAATAAACAACATCAGTATATGAGTTCTGGTTTTTCCTTAGTTATCCTTCAAAATACTAACTAACTCCAAATGTAAAAGTTTGTGAGCATAGTTCGAAATACTCTTCAAGACAAGAAGTTTTTTGTTTTTGTTTTTGAGTAATATAGTTTATACAGAATAACACATACAAACGCTATATAACATAAAGCTAGAGAGGAGCAGGAACTGGTGAGACCACGAATTGGAAAACTTATCTTCACATAAATCTTAAAGATATTTATCTCTTGCATGAATTGAAAACGAAACTAATTCATTTTGAGAAATTCGCTATCTGTTATTCAATCACAAAGCTTCAATTAAAGTTTATCACAATCGGATAAGATCAAAGTGAGAAAGTTGCGAGTTTAGTTGCCAGTAACTAACTGCTTGCCTACGAGTACGTCTGGGTACAGTCAAGAGAAAAAATAGGGCTACACTTAAAGTAACTCTACAATGGTTTTTCCTACAAAGTTGATTGGAAATTAAGACATTAGGAAGTATGCGTATATACAATTTGCGCACCTGATGTACTATTTCATTAGAGGCGGTTTTTCTAAATAAAAATACTCGTAATTTAGTCGTCATCTATAAGGCGATAGTCAAAGTCATCAACTTATCAATGGGTCTTGTTCACCAAACATTGTTAACTAGTAAGAATCCGTTGAATCCATTCAGATTTTTGGACAGATTACTCATAAAAATCTGTCAAACATCAATTTTACTGTCACGGATAAAAGACGACGGTTAAATTGACGTTTAAAATTTGGTAAACAGCCCAAAAGTATTTATGGATTGAGCCCGAAATCATATTTTAAACGTTACTAAAAGTTAGAAGGATTGCAGTTCTGGTTAGAACAGTCATGACGACGTGAGATCATCGTTCAGGAATTAAAGTGCTTAAATATATAAAAATATTTCAACCATATGTGTGGTTTTTTTGATGTAATTTTAACTCGACTGGCTTTTGAATTAGTCACAGTCAAAATTTAGAGATTTAGGGTTATCGCTTAAAATATATTAAATGGAGAATGGGCAGAACCGATGCCTGTTTTGCATTTGTGCCAATTAGGTAATTACTGAATTATGTTGCTAGATTAAGTATTAGTATAACCTTATGTTCGTAGGTTTTAATATTATATTTTTAGAAATATAAATACATTTGTAGCCATTATACTAGTATATTTTAAGTTCTGCATTAATTATTTACTTACTCTCCTTTGTTCCAGCAACGAATTAACGAGTACAAATTACTATGACTTATTTATAATTATAGTTAGGTTATTATGTAAGATAAATACATCAAAAAAAAAAATGATAATACCAGATAACCTACATTATAAATAAATTTATTTCTATATATATGATTTGCAATCTTAGTAAAAATATATACAAACAAAAAAATGTGTTATCATTATCAACGGCATTAGTCGCTAGAGGGCGACATCGGCAGCACATAGACAAATCCAATATGGCCGCCGATAAAGAAACATTTTCAGTTTTATTATTAAGTTATTTAAGACGTTATTATTTGTTAAACTGTCAGTAAAAGGAGTAACATAAATTGGGTTATAATTTTAACCCATACGACAACTATACATATAACTAAAACATGGACACTAAAGCGATACACAAAAACATCAATATATAGGTAATGCTGCAACATAACAAAAAGCTGTGTTTTTCAGAAGAATATTTGAAATGCTAGATTATCAAATCAAAATACCATAAAGTTTTAATGCTTAATTGGCCTCAAAATTGTGAAAAGTATGATCCGAAGTAAAAAATATATTTTTATAAACAAGCTTTCATTTAAATGTTAGGTATAGAACATTGGGAATTTTCATTAGCTGGAGTTAGTTATGTTTGTAGGATGAGTTTATGCATAAAAATGCAGTGTCATTGGAACTGAAGTAACATCCAAAATATTGTCCAAAACGGAAACCGAAAAAGAGATTTATTTCAGTTATAAACTTACATTCATTGCTAGTTAAATAAAAGCTTGTGATAATAAAAAGTTGCAGTGTGTATTGTTCAGACAGGTGGCTAGTAGGTAATCGGATTGTAGATAAATTAGTCAAATGTCTAGAGTACACCGATAGTAATGATTAGTATTCGATAGTACTTTGTAGAATATTTGATAAGAAGATTAGACGTCTAGAAGACTTATGGATAGTGATTTAAATTTAATATAGTCATCGAAATCTTAGAAATACACGTGTTGACGTGCGGTGTGTGCGTGGCCGTCTACTAATAAACAAGGTAAGAATGAACGCCGAGACTGCAAAGTGCATGCCAACGTGAAAAATAAAATAACATAAAAGCTGTACAAGACGTACACAACGTCATCTCACCATAAAACATTTTGTTCAATTGCCCTGGTCGTCCGGTCAGCTTTATCGTGTTTGTGTCCATTCAAAATAAACAGCCAAGCCGGGTTAAAGAGTCCTATTTAATTTCATAGAATAGTTCATCACTACAACGTGTCATAGGTAAGGTACGTGGGCCAGCGTGGGCCAGAGCACACAGGCGAGCGTGCAACGGAGCGGGACTCGCGCTCGGTTGGCGCCCGCACGGAAGTAGGTTAGTAACTAAAGTTTTGTTTGCGTGAGGCTGCGACTCGGTGCACTCGCTCGCTAGTGCCGGCGCGCGGCGCTGCCCGCGAGCCGCGCGCCCTTCCCCGCGCGCCCGCCGCACCCCGGCACCCGCGCATCTTTCATTTTCGGCCCGGCTCTGTCCGCCCGCCCTACGCGCACATTGTTGTGCCCCATGTCGCAAGGGCTCGCTTTTCACAGTTAACTTGTCTCATTCACTGATAGAACATTCGACAACTTTGTAGTAACTTCCGAGCAAGTTACAGCTTTCGATTGACATAAGTTTTCCGATTTTCACTTTTTATTTTATTCTTTAAGAATAGAGCGAGTTCAATGACTTGTTATTCATCGTTAATTAGTATTACAGTTTAAATAAAGGAATTTTAAGCGAGCTAATTGTTGTTAGATTGCTCAGGAAATACCAAATAATTTTATCAGGTATACGAGCATTGAACCTTTAGGTAATTTAACTAGCTTGCAGGTAGTTGTTAAATGTTTTACAATATCAAATAGTTTTCAGTTGTGCTTTTTATTAGTTACAAATATCTTAAAGTACCGCGCGTTCCATGGTACTTTATTGATATTTTATGCGCAAATCTAGAATTGATATATTTTGCCTAACAAGTTCCACTAAACGTGAATTATGTTGCTATGGTTTAACTACAAGTTAGACGTTTATTTGCCTAAGTGTATTGAATATTTGGACCTGACTTTCACTACGACATAGAAATAAATAGATAAGTCTAGTACAGAGGCGTTGCACCCTTCTAGATTATTCCTGATAATGCGTATCCCAGCCCAGACTGAGTTTACTCTATACAGTTGTGATTGTGAATGTTTAGAATACTATTGGCCTACTGTGGTTGTATGGGCCGTAGAACAGTCGCATTGGGTGGCACCGGTGGCGGTATATCGCAGCAACAGTGGGGTCGGCTGGTACATCACACGCATTCGCCGAGCGCTCATTGTCGTTGGTTATGTAAGGCGGAGGCCGCGTCGATGCCGCTGCGCTGCTGCGAGTCAACGAACGGCATTGACACGCGCCCGCCTCCCGCCGCTGCCGCTGCCTCCGCGCACCGCGCGCCCCCCGCTGACTCCCCTCGCCGCTGCTGAAACCAGCAGCTGCGAAATTGGGTCACGAGCTCCGAGCCACCTCACGTACACATCGCCCAGCTAACCGAGACCTCTGACGTGCGCACGATTCCCTCAATCTCGCATCATGATGCCAGTAACTGTCAGCCGGTAGAGATCTTGTGTAACTGGTGCTGTATCTACTTGCAAGACGACAAATGAAATAAACCTTCTGCCGTTTAAAATAACTATGTGTTTCAACATTATAGATCGGACGCGGAATTGCCATACATCCACATCCAGCACCAGACCTTGAATTTCATGATTAGATTTACCTTAGAACACAAATTTAAAAAAATATTGAATCCTGGCCTACCTTATTTCAAAATCCTTAAGAGATACATTTATATCCTACATTGCGAAATTTTTAAACGCTTAACTTCACTTGCTTCGTGATTTTTGACTTGAATTTGATCGATGGTTATTTTCTATAAAAATAATAGTATTCCTAGAAAAACATTATTGATTTGGTTAGGTACTCAAATCAGATTAATTAGGAAAATAAATATTGAATTATTTGCAGCACATCTTCTACGAGAGTTGTACCCATTTCATTTCTAAATATGCATTGAATATTCAAGGTTAATTATATTTAAATGCAAAGTCGCGTTTAATTTCGCAAGATTTCTAAGGTCATTACTGCAATAAAGCGAAATAACTGTCTAAAACAATACTGTGCGTAGTAATGAAATACGTCGTTGTTTACAAAGAAACCGATGGGAATTATCAAACATTATTATAACAGAAACAGCTTCAATAGTTTCTAATATCAATGCATGAAAACGGAGAAGGAAAACAGCACTGCGCCGGCATCGAACGCTCGAGTCAACGAACGTCATTGACGACAGCCGCCAAGCAATTTTCTATGCTCCAGCGTAGCTATAAAGTTTCATTTTCAGTGGGACGGTTGCTCAACCTAGCCTTGGCTCCTACTGGCCTGGCTGACTTAGACATTCTATCTACTTTTACGAGTACATGGGCGAAGGCTCCAGTACTGTATGGTACTTATAGTGCAGCCAGTACTTCGATGCTATAAGTTTATCGCTATCGTCAGCGTGTCCTTATGTAATGTTCTAATTCTTGGAACTCTCTCATTGGATTAACATCGTTGTTGTTTACCAGTAAAGTTTCTTATGTTGCAGTATTCGCACGTATGGTAAATGATGTGTTTGCACTTAATACATACACACAAGTAACTAGATACAGCTCTGTGGCACACCAGTCAACGAACCTAGAGAAAGTATTTTTGATAAAGGAATGGAAAATATTTTTGATACCTGAAATAACTGACCTGCATTATGTATTTTATAATACCTGTTATAATAATATGTAATGGGTATTATAGAAAATAAAACGCATACAAATGACCTTGCGAAATAAAGTCGTCTACGTATACAAAATGTACAAATATACCTGAATACATTTGACTAACTACAAACGTAATCTGTAAAATTTACATTGAAAAGCTGATCGCTCAAGGTCAAGTTAATATTAATTAGTAACCTATAGTTATAATTACCCATTGTGAGACTGGTTTTATGAACGTAGAGCTGTGGAGCTCATGGCACGATCATTTTAATTATAATTTAATCATAATTGTTTATCGAATTAGTTCAAGGGGCATGTGAGGGGTATGCCCTGCCACATGATCACATGACGTCACTCACTATTCAGTTAATATCAGCTCACTAACATCCCCATTCAAACTAATAGCTTATTTATTATCTTAGAGAAAATAAGGAAAAAGTTATAAATAAACAAATGAAGGGGAATATTACGTAACCAGGCGGACCCAAATCTGACCCCGGGGCGGCCCTTCCCTATTTTTGTTGTCGCCATAACAAACCTAATATAGTTTCGTACGTATTACTTCATTTTCTCCGTCATTAAAAGTAAATAAAGGGTGTGTCTGGTTGTTTTCAGGATAATGTATTTTCACTTTCGTAGCTTATATAGTTTTACCGATGGCATTGATTGATCTATTCAAGTGTGAAGTACCTTTGACACCCTAAGTGCAGTAAAGTTATATAAAAGGGGGGCTGAGAACATCGGGCGTGTGGCAGGGGTGGCAGCCGTCCTACTTTCAGGGTGCGCAGGCTGCACCGGGTGAAGAACCGTCATTGACCCACCTAGTACCTGCACCCCGCCCCGCCCCGCCCGTCCCCCTCACCAGACCAGACTGATAAATATAGCGATCTCCGGGAATATGGCAATGAAACTGTATAGCGCACCTAGACTATAGCTAGAGGTAGGTTAGTGCGTCAAATGTGCATACGTCAATGGTTCAATCAATACAATGATTGGGAGGAGTGGCCGCTTGACCTATGACTGAATCTGTTCGCACATCGCCGTCAAGACGAACGCTTAGTTGAAATAGGTAAACCTTGCTTATGATCGGCAGTTACTTATAAGCTTAATGATGACTTGGTATGTTGATTGACACATAAAATACTTTTTTAAAACTTAAAAAAAAAGAAGCAGGAAAAGTGTGCTACGCATTAGCGTTTAACACACTATTTACTTATAAATAACACTACTAAATGCAGAGACAAAATTTACCGATTTACAATTAAATATGTCAAACAATACAGTAAACACATGTAGTTAGATAACAAGGATATTCTAGTATTAATTTCATTCCATTATCTACATGCACTACAAAATGTTCCAAATCTCTATCGATCGAGCGTGCGTCAAATGACCAATGTATACACGGAACATATAGGCATAGGCATTGAAGTTTCAGGTACGAAGGATGCATCATTGATTGAGGCATTCGGTAATCAACAATCATTATAAATTTCGTAGAGGGCGGGGCGGGGTGGGGGTGTGCGCGGGGCGTGCGCGGGGGTGCGAGGCCGACACGTGCGGGTTGCAGTCGGGTCAACGAACGTCATTGACCCACCTCCGGGGCCTACTTATAACGGGCCGATAACACCCCCGCCGATACGGCGACTGATTCGTGTGTGTGTTTATGCTAATACAACACATTGACGGCTTACTTTGAACAATTGCTCATGTGTGCATGTCCTCGTCAATGTGTCTGATAATTTATATAATTATTGTAAGCAAGGTCGCCGCCAGATTTGAGGAGAGACTTCAATGTGAAGAAATTTTAAATAGCAGACTGAAAATATTTATTTTACCTTCGAATTAATTTTAAGTAATATTTACAAAACCAACAAATAAAGGAAACTGTTGAGAGTTTAATTTAATTTACTGTTATATTATTACTAGCTTTTGCCCTGAGTGCTCCAAGATTCAACCTGTCTCTAATAATCTCACCATATTTCATCAAAATCGGTCAGTGGTTTAGCAGCGAAAGTGTAACAAACAAGCAGATTTTCTTTCTTGATAGAAAGGTTTTTCTTTTAGAATAAACATTATAAAAATATGCGTAGTATATCTTTACTTTGTTTGTTGATAAGCAGCAGTTTTCCTTGTCGTGTAATGATGTTGTACCAATGTCAAGTGTAACTGGGGTATTCAAATGACGCTCACGGCATTAATACTGAACTTTATGAATTTAATTAATTTCCAAATCGTAATCACCGCAAAAGATTTATTCAGAAATAATTATGTTGCTGCGAGTTTTTTAAATTAATCAGTTATTTTCAATTTTTATTTATAATAATTATTGGATTTAAAGCACCGACGTTAACAATTTGCATACATAATATTATGTAATTTGGTGTATTTAATTAAATAATTAAAATATTGTCAGTTGACTTATTTTGGTTGAACTTAACTTAACTAAAGATAAAAAAAATACGATTAAGTGTGTTCCGTACTGCACAAGACTTACATTTTTCAAACTTAGCGTCTTGATTTGTGCGTTTTTGTTTCTTGTGTTAAAATTTAGATATTCATTTTTCATTAAAATGTTAAGATTTTAACTCCTTATCTCTAATAGGCAGTCAAAATCTTGTACTGCTCATGAGCTAAACCGGCGACGATCCTGAATATCAACTTATAAACAGTTACCAAACATAAAATAAATCGGTTGAAGTGTCTCTTACAAACTTTGTTAATATAATACGATATTGTACATACAATACACACATGTATTTGTGTAGTAGACGCTCTATCCGCGGGTATGTGAGGAAAATTCCAGGAAACCCTCGAATGAACTGTCAATACAGATCTTCGGCCACCCAGCGTGATATGTGTATCTATAATTTTATTATAGTACGCTGTGTGCGTCGTTCTGAACTCAAAATGTTATGTGTGTAACAAACCTTCAAGGAAAATTTTGGATTAGGATACGACATAATCATCTCCCAAAGCGCGCCGCTTAACCCGATCTTCAAGTACATGCCGCCAGTTGATTGGTGTCCTACACTACGCTAGCTTGCCTAAACGTGGTATTAGCACCTAATAAGTACCTGTAGTCTGTAGTATGGGTAGAGAATAATGTCTATAGCTATTATTAGTGATTCATAGCCATTATATTTCTCAGAACGCATACATTACCCTTCGTTTAAATAAAAATCTCCTCACGTAAGGGTTGAACTTGCATTGGTCAGTTGGCATGAAACGACTGTTGTTAAACGTCTAGAAATTTCTTGGGCCGTGCGAAGGTGGTGCCAACAGCACGGTGGAAGTCCGCTGCACCGAAGCCCACTTCCGGCCTCGACAGGGCGATCAATACGTATCGGGGAACGAACTCCTGACCTCGGGCTGGGAACTGGGGCGCCGCGCAAGCGCTGCCCGTCGGCAAAGCCGCCACCGCGCCGGCCGGTGCATTCTCTTAACACTCCATTTTGAATTTCTAATTTTTATCTTGATAATTCTATAACCACACAGAGCTCTTGAAATATCTATAGACATCTACACCCTTTAGATCCTTTTTTGGGAATTTTATGTTTTTTTTTTAAACAAATGGCAACCTCGCCCACCATATTGATTGAACTCTTGACATTCGACATTTAAAGATCAATAATATTCATGGCAGGGGAATTATTCAAGCTGCAGGCGCGGCTGATACTTGCTACTTTATCTATTAAAGGTAACAAGTACCAACTACTTAACGTACAAGCTTAAAATTTAATTACTTTTCATTTCCTAGCTTGGAGTTTTATAAATTAAGATATAAATATTAAATACAATTAAGGAATGGGATATGTGTGCCACCTTTTTTTTTAAGTTTCCTAGTAAGCTAAACTATGTTTTTTACAATATATTTATAATAATAGGTATATTATATACATTGTAATGCTAGTATGACATACATAGTTAATTTTAGTAGCAACCCAGAATATTGTTTACAAAAAGAAAATACAAACATTGTTATGTTGCGCATCATTTTTTGAAATATGTTATTCTTTTAAAACCAATGAGTACATGGGTTTCACTGGCTCAAGTTGCATAGGTACCTTCTCAAATATTTGACTTAGTTATATCTTCAAGGAGTTATTGCCAAATTGCATCGAAGCTTTTTAATGGCGTAATGCGTTTTCTTTTTTTTTCTACATCTAATGGCGCAATACCTCGCAGCGAGATTCGATCCAAGCAGATAGTGGCCGATATTAACTCCGCTGACCTTTACAATAACACGAAGTACGTGCACTGAACAAAGCGAACACTGAGCCAAGTTCTATAATTAACAATTGACGGTATAAAATATT
This sequence comes from Athetis lepigone, assembly GCA_033675125.1. Taxonomy (NCBI): domain Eukaryota; kingdom Metazoa; phylum Arthropoda; class Insecta; order Lepidoptera; family Noctuidae; genus Athetis; species Athetis lepigone. The sequence continues at coordinate 7,101,822 of CM066227.1, forward strand.
TTAAAAATAATATAGATGAAAAAAGGCAGCCATCAGAAGGCATTACCGAAGGTAAAGGACAGCCAATATTATTGTTCGACACTTGGTTTAAATTTGGAGGCGCAGGCTTATGAATGCGGCCCTGCTGCAATGCCAAGGCGACTGCCAAAAGGCGTAGTGAGGTCAAAGCCCAATGTCAGGGGCCCTAAGAATTTTGTCTCCGCTGCATTTTAAAGCGATACATTCTGGCGATTAATGAGCAGCTCCATTCAGTAGTCACGATGTACGAGATGTGTTTATACTCTGCTGCGGAAAGTAAAAGTGAGTTACAGCTACAGCCGTCTTCAACGTAATTTGTAGCCTTTCATGGTTTTTGCCTGTATGCTTTTGTACAGTTTTCTGTTTTCGTGTAGGTTCCCAATTGTTTCTTACTTCTATTGAGTAAATATGAGCCAAAGGTTGACCCTGTTAAACAGAACTGAAAGTCTAAGACGAGTTTCTTTTAGGGTTCCGATCCGAGAGTTGGTTTTCGTCTATGTATATTTGAGGCTAGGTTTTGAGAATAAATTTTAATAGAGCGACGTAAGGATTTTATTTTAGTGTTACCAAAGAACTACGTGACAATTTTCACGTGCTTAAACCATCTACAAGGGCGGGTTATTTTGAACGCTTGGTTAACGTTATTTACGTACTACGTGAGATTTTTAATGTTCGTGCGAAACAAAACGTTGTTTATATACATATCACATACAAAACCGTGTTTTAATGTTATTTAGACGTTTATGACGTAGCAGTTCGGAAACAAAATTACCTCAACTAAACTAGTGGGCAAGGCACCGGCTATATTTTGAATTGTAATTTTTCAACGTACATACATCAAGGCCGCCATTTTGTGAAATTAACCACTTTTTGTTCAATAATCAGCCATGTTTTACTATTACCGGTCAAGAGCAGTTGTATTGTTGAAGCAACCTATCCTAAATGATCTTTAGATCATGTGCTTTTAGTTTAAAAGTTCTTCATTACTGTAATTCTAACCGATCTCATACAGATGGTGATACTGGGTGTGTCCGGCAGATGGCATATGAGTAGTTGCGTGAAAAATTATCTTCATTTATTACTTGCGGGTAAGTATTAAATTCTGCAGCTTTTTATTGAGTCTTCATTAGAATTTATTTATTACTAGCTTTTGACCGGTACTTCGTCCGCGTGAATTAATAGTTCCCGATCCCGGGAGATTTTCAGGACGAAAATTATCCTATGTCCTTTCTCGGGTCCCAGACTTATATCTGTACCAAATTTCATTTAAATCGGTTCTGTTGTTTAGACGTGAAGAAGAGAGAGACAGACAGACAACAGAGTATAATATTAGTATGGATTATCATTTATTTTGATTACGTTTGATAAAATTAGAACGTATGTCAACATAAGTAGTTTGTCATGTTTTACAAAGTTATCTGTCTATTAATTTGAACGCATATCCCATTAATCATACTTAAAATTCTAAAAGCTGTAAAGCTTAAATACAAAAAAAAACTTTTTGGAATGTCACTGGCCCCATTAGAAATTAGCGTAGCCACATTAGAAATTATTTTAAAACAAAACACTACAGCAGAAAGTAATTAAGGTTAAGAGTAAATGGAGTTAAATGGACCATAACTGTCATGATCGTCAAATTCTGCGAAACGGTTAAAAATAGAGTGCAACAATTGGTTTAGAAGCGTTATGTCAACGGCTACCATGCTTCGCTTCCGTTGTAGTAAAAAAATGTTATTATTTTTGCCTTATAAATAGACATAATTTATGTATAAGGCATAAGCTTATGTAGATATTTTTTTATTTATAAAGAAAATATGAGGTGAGTTATTTATTTCTAGCATCCAGGTTGAGTACTAGCTTACCTCATTTAATTTTAATCTTTAAGTATTTTTGCGCAACAGCCCAGCTGGTATCAAAACAATCGGGTTTCTTATTGAGAAGAGATTTCCCAGGAGCAATGTTATAAAAAATAATTACTTATCTCGACCTCGCCTTCAAAAGGCTAAAAATGTCGTGGACGAAATGTTTTTTATTTACCAACAGATTATGTTAACCTCGTTTAGCCATTGCTTGAGCATTTGAGTAAGTATGGAGTTTCTTGCCCATTCTTCTCCATACGTAACAACATTTCCGAATGGGCGGTAGATTCACTTTTGTTTATAAGTATGACGTTTCAAAGTGCCTTTTTTGGTCTAATGGAAATAAATGATTTGACTTTGACTTTGACTTTTGTCGACTTTGATGCGTCTCGTCTTCACGTACTTTTTCTAACTCCGCCTTAACGGCTGAACCGATTTGGCAACAAAGGTGGGTTTGCTTCAATGGGTTCTTGGATGATTTGAAAACACAATTGGACCTGGTAAATTGTGTAGTCGGTATGTTAATATTTTTCTGGTAAAACGACAATTGCAGGGTCCTTGTGTAGTTCCTTTACTTTACGTTAAGATTATTTTTATTAATACTTTACAATTCAGTTCAAATGTCAGGTACTGTCAACAGGTGACTATAAAAAACTCTCCTTGGTAATGTTAAATTACCTGAAAAAAGTTTCCTGCAAAAATGATGAAAGGAAGAAAGCGCTGTCATAATTAGGTCACATCCCTCAACGGATGAGCGAACATTATTTAAAAATAACGGTTTATTTTCACTCCATTGTATATATATGTACGTATTTTAGTATGTTTATGGAAATATTGTATCGTGACACCCTTAATATATTTTACCGTTCATTTTGTTAGAGGATAAAAAATATATTAAGGAAAATAAATATGAATTTATATTTAATAACTTACTTTCAAGGTAAATATCTTTTAAAGGCGGTTTGTTTGAAGACTTGGGTCGTGTAATATATTTGTTATAAAGGGTTTTTAACCGCCCGTTTTGTTTACTATTTTATACACCCTAATTTATTTTGAAACTTTTTGTTTGATTTTGTGTAGTATACAGTTATAGTTACCGTAACCCGTTGTAATGAGTTGAAAAGTCCCGCTGTTCACATCCTGACTTTACAATCGGATCAAGTTGAAAACGTCAAAAAATTGAATAAAAATTGGTGCCGGTGTAGTAGAAGTAGTTGAAAAAGAATATAATATTAGTGCTCTATCTCCCATTGGTAACATTCAGGCTGACGGGGTCCTCAAGATACGTGCCACTTCTTCACAATCTTTCACATCTGACTCTTCAGCCAGCCAAATAAATCTAATTGTTACTGAAATATAAAACTAGATAGAATAGGAAGACTAAGATACTAATTATTAAACTCCCATTCCAAAAGTGGCATCAAACCATATTCCCCTGCCTAAATCACCAAATGATCAATTATGCCATAAACAATGCCATAAATACGATGAAATCCCTTGTTACGCAACAGTTGAAAAGATGTAAAGCGTTGCCATGGAAACCATACAATGTCCCAGATTAGCCATAAGCTAAGTACCGGTGAGATGACCTCTTGAAATTTCGAAGGTCGGTAACGAGCCTCCATTGATTTTCGTAGATTTGTAGGTGTACATCGGTATGTGGCTGTGTGCTGTGGCAGTGACAGTGGTTCGGCCCCCTTTTGACCTATTTTCAAGTCCCTTGTACCAGCGGGATGGTGACGCAAGCAGGCTCTGCACAGTGCAGCTACGAAAACTGAAGATTTCACGAAAATTGAAAGTAATTGCTAAAATTGGTTTTTAAAATATAATCTTCTGCTTTTTTAAATTGAGTTGTCTGTTTCTAGGATGACAACTATTTTACTTGTTAAATGACGTTCCAATGTGCCTTTGTAATGGTTGACTTTATAAAATTAACTTTTTGCATTCAAAAAAGTATTTAGTTGCCTCTAGTTGAACCTAGTTGTAACTGCGTTCGTAAAATAAAGGTTCAATACCAGCATAGGATGATTTCAAGACATACTGACGGATTTAATCATTTGTTATGTGTTTGTGCACTCACACGCACACTTTTTTTGGTGGAAGTCAATGAAAGAGTCAAACATATTTTGACTCTTTCATTGACTTCCACCAAAAAAAAGTTTGCGTAAAATAAAAATAATAAATAAGTAGTATACCACGTCAGTTCGGCAGTCACAGTGGTCGCATATAATGCGTCCGGCGTTCGCTTTGCGGTATCATCGCGTGTTGGCTTGTTTAGATCCCTTAGAGACGACGATAAGTGCCTCACAAGTACTTACATAATCTAATATTACTACTCTACTACACAAATAATGTTCAGAAAAAGTTTACGGCCTATCTAAGTTTTTCAGTATATTTTTAATAATATATAAGTTTATTTACAGTAATTGTCGCAACACTTTTAAGCATAAACATGTATCGATGTTTCGATAAACTTCAACAACTCAAAGATAACATAACAAGTCAAGAGGAAATTCTATAAATAGCGTCCTAACAATATAACGTAATACAGCCGTCTTTACGAAGCGGGAATTTGGAGGCTTTATATTGGGCGGCGAAGGCGGCGCGGCGCGTTGCCATGACAACGCTGCAGCCCGACGACGCACCGACCCAGTTCCCGCCCGCCCAAATGTTAATGACCTCCAAAACCCAGGTCGAAGTTCACGCGCGCTACACGGGTAAGGGATCTATCCATGTACCCCGTGGACGGCTTACGGGTCACACCATGTATTGATCCGTCAGATTTCAAGATTGAATCTAGGTTAAAACCGGTATCAAATTGTTTTGGTAATTTTTCCCTACCCTTGAACATGATATTTTTGGATGTTAAAACAAATTAAATACGTCTTTTCTTGTTTTGTCTTCGTGTTTATTTATTGGACAGTACGGTTCATTTGTTGGTATTTAACTAATAAATTGAGGCTTATTGTTTAAAATGTTGTTGATGAGGTGACGAGATCGTTGGCATGTTTGCGTGTGTACAAACTGCCCTTTGTGAGTACATGCGTGGAGTGGACGTAGGTTGTGAAGGCGCCGCCTCTTCAAACGAGTGTGTTCTTAGGTTACTCATTGTTACATCTTCAGGTCAGGTCGTCAGCCTAGCGCGGGGCTAATAACCTAGCCGGTGGATACTTTTATTGCGTATATATTTCTACCGGTCAACAATATTATGATGTTTGGTTTAGATTACTTTAGAACTTCGTTCTGTATTAATGAGAAATTGTTTGTAAGTAATATAATAACATAATTATATACTTTTCTTTTCTTTATGATACCCTGAAAAATGGAAAACTTTCAACCACAAGTGTAATTTGAGATACAGTTACGTGTTTGTTGCTAATTAGACATTTGCTATCTATGAGATTAAATAATTATACCGCCCTTAAATAGTTCTAAAGTAACCTAAACTCTCTATATAATGTAAATTAAAAGCAAACAATTTCCATGTGTCACACACATGTTAGTGAATTCCTACTTGCGTTGCTTATAGATGAAACAGAAAGGAAATTGCAAATAATTTTAGCTCATTACAACGACTGCGCCTAGACCGAGTTGTGTTAGTGTGAGTGCGTGTACGTATACGATCTACGCAATTACACGTAAAGAATAGTGACAACGCACACAGACGCGAGTGTATTCGAAGGACTGCTCGAGTCGTATGCATTTGCAGAGCTAACTAGGGTTGCTTCTCACGACATTTCATTAAACTTACTTGTGACTGACGTTGTAAGAGGTCACTATGACAAAATCTGAATATAATAATAGATTTGTTTTCAAACATATTGCACAATATGCGAAACTTTTGCGCCTCGTATTGTGGACTTAGTATTTGTTAGAATGAAAATGTTTACTTACTTATTTACTGTACTCAGCAGAATTTACGGGTAAGCCGTGTTAGCCCAGAGCATACACTGTATAAAACATAAGCTGCGTAGGCGCTGGGAAAACTCACAAAAGCAATACCCGTCATATAGTTTTTCTTGACGCGTTGGAGCGACGTCAACCCCTACGCAGTGTAGGCGTGGGTTTTCTAGCGTAGACATACCTTAACAGTACTGAAATTGTTAAGTTTTTATAACATAGCTTACACATGAAAAATGTATAGCGCAAACAAACACTCCTTTTTGTGAAGGGAAATCATAAATGACTTCTCCCGCTCTGGGCGGAGCGAAAGGGAGTGTCAGACTTCACTGAATAAAACCTATCCATGTTCCTTCTACGCCTTTGTGACAGGGTTCGCGGTATCTCTTTCGTTCAACCCGCAGCCCCGGCAGACAAACACTCCTAGGAAATCCAAAACTTTAGTACATAACAATATCGAAAAAATAATCTTCATTTTTATATTCAAATTATTCTATTAAATATCAAGACGGGTGATTATTCGATATTTAAACAATAAATAGTAACAGTTGCCGTATGTCAACCCTGCGATGCGCCGGAGTCTCACAGCCGTAACTCATACACGCACATAATGTTTGGTACTCGCCGGCTGGTACTTCCATCTATTTCGTGATGCAATACACTCTTGCGCATAGTTTTACGACGACCGACGTTATTTACTACTTATTAAGTTTAATCGATTTTCGTCTTAGGTATCCTAACGTTTGCATGCACTTTATGTCAGCTTTTGCATGTCTCTTATTTTAAAATCGAAGCAGTAGTACATTTATTGTTAATTAAATATAAGTAAAAAGTAATGAAATGACACTAAATGTTTGTTGTGTAATGTTTTCAGACATAAGTATCTAACTAACTCAGTTTTTAAATGTATTACTATTTAAAAAAAGTTAAATGTCAGCTCTCAATTCATCTCTAGAACTCATAGTCGGTTGTAATAGCGAAAACACAGATTTTCTCTTCCATTGGTCCGCTAACACTTCAATACGAGTGTTTGTGAGTGTGAAGTGTGTTCTCTTTAGATGTGCGTGGTCCGTGGGGTGCCTAATGGGATGTGCTCACCGTTCTAATGAACCGACAGATCGCCGCGCTCCCTTAGCTAGCCTTAAATATTATTTACGTCATTGCCTTTAGGAAAATGAACCAAACATTTCCAGGAACTCAAAGTGCATAACCATTTTTGTCACTCATTGCACAATACCAACAATACTTTTCAGATGAAATGAATATGTATAGTAATGAACATTGTCAGTGAAATGTAACACCAAACGTACACTTCCTACTCACGCGGTTAGAGTAAAACAAAACTGTTCAGCCAGATGAAATAACCAGACATTGAGTAATTACTTACTAATAAAACCGTGAAACCTAGCGGCACAAAGATGAAAACAGTATGAAAAACAGACGATTAACTCCTCTGACCTAAAAAGCGGTAAATCAAAAGAAGTTTCTTTTAGCAGGTATAAAAGGGTATTTGAAAGCAACGCGGCATGTAGCATGAAAAGCTTGTATGTGTCCTTTAACAAGCCAGTACTTGGCTGGTGTAGGGCGCGAAGCGGGGGCGGCGCCTATTCCTAGCGCGAAACTAGGCCGGCCGCCGACCGCTGGTGGATGGTCTAAGAGGGGAACGGAAAGCGGGATTTGGTGCAAGGTTGGCTTGAGTTGGATGGTGGGGAATAATGGCTAATAAAAATATTGATACTATAATATTATGGGTTTTTAAAAACTAGCAAAGACGTTTATATTTATGTTAAAAAAATTTAATTTGTTTGTATAGTTATTAATAAAATGGGATAATATTATTGAAAACGCTTCGAACATCCTAATATAGTAGGATTTGAAGTTAAGAGAATATATGACCGCTCTATACTTATGTATTAAGGGCGGTAAAGTCCCTCAACAAATATTAAATCAAAGTATCTAATTATGCGGATATGTTTTGGTACCAAGAGCTAATATATTAATTAATAATAAATGACTAAACTCCTTTATTTATCATATATATATAATTTACAATCTTTCTGGTGTTTATTTAGGTCATATTGTGAAGGTATGTTTACATATTTATCACGCTGCATTACTGCTAGACTACTCATATTTTATTAAAAAAGCAAACCTTATCTTAATCGACACACTTTCATATTATATGAATCATTGTTAAAAACGTGAACACTAAGTTCAATGTAACCGGAACAAAAAATGTAGGCCGCAGGAATATTACAATAAAAGTAATTAAGCACCGTTTGACTTTGAAGGTATATTTAGAACTCAAAGTTGCTGTTTCTTAGTTATACTTTTATAAACCACCGATGGCACAACTTTTACAGCGTCATCAGCCTTACACAAGTACCTTCAACTTGAACTACGCGAGGCGTCTGTGACTTGGGCCAAGCGACGTTTTAAACTCCGGACGCATGCAGTGCCAGCACAAAAATGACTTCTCAGAACAGAGGTTCAAGAATCAAGATCTATGTCGTTTTAGAAGACTTACAAATGAGATCCTCTTCCTAATTGTATTTGTGTTAGAGAAAGTATATCGAACAAAATGTTTGTGTGTGTGTTTTAAGTTTACCAGGAAACATCGGACCGATTGTTTCTTTTTAAATTTGTGCCATTTTTATTATTTGTTTGGCCATGTGGCTCGTGTTTAGCGTGAAGCGAGAAAAGTTGCAGATTTTATAATGAGAATAAATAATAGCGTTTAATACGTTCATGTAACATTGTAATAATTATAGAACTCGATCAGGTTTAAAGTTTAAAGTAAAAAGTCTTGCGTTCAAGATCTAAAACTTATACAATGAAGAGAATTTTTGTTGTTATTCGTATTTAAAATACCTTTTTTTTCTTTAAGTCTATCGTCCATACAAACAATACATGGTTAATGAGAAAGTGGTAAAAATTTCAGTAATATTTTAACAAGGTTAATCGTGTTTAGAAATATCGCAAAATAAATATCCATACTGCAAGACACAGTAAAATAGATACGGATGATACACCACAAGTAAAATTAGCTAAGTAAATACATATTCATATTTTCTTAAAATAATTTACCTATTTCTGTCTGGAAAAGTTGAAAGTATTTATATGTATGTATGTACTAGTGTCAAATTACAGCCGTCATTTGTTTCATATTTATGAAGATCTGTCTAGAAACCTGACGTCATTGCAGGTTTAAGGTCGCTATGGTTTTAAGTAGGTAAGTTATTTTTAGAGTTCCTACCTCAATAGGAAAAACAAAAGCCTTATAGGAACTCGGTTTGTTTACCTCTCCTGACCATTTTATTCAGGAACAGGTGTAGGTACCAAAAATATCAATATTTTATATACTATCTAAATTTATCAATAACTTATGTCTGCTGCAGTGATATATAGTGTACACTATACAAAGAGATTGCATTTACTTGAAGCAATGAAAAACGTTTAAGCGCCTCTGTTGTACAGCATATTTTAACATTCGTAAGAAAATTAAAACCTAGAATTAAAGAAATATAACAAAAAGCCATGGCGTACAACACAAATATCGAAAAAATTGCGAAAACCCTACATTTGTAGTCGGGCCACTTAAAAATGTGAGAAACCATTTCCTTCACCATATAGGTAGACTAAACATTACCCATGCCAAAATTATAATTCCTCCGTGGGCGTAATATAAGTACTTGAAAGGGGAACAACCATGTAAAGATTGTTTACTATGTATTAATAGATAGATTTCATAATTAACATTATACGAAGACAAAATATCACTCTTACTTTCTACCAAGGATTCTGTGTGCAGTTAATGGGGGTTATTTAATGCCAAAAAATTACAAAGAAAATTGACAAATATATACTAATAATACAAAAAGGTAGTAGAGAGTTTGTGTGATCGTAGGGCTCCTTGGATCTACGAATCGCGTTTTTGAAAATGCTTTTGTTTGAATTTTTTTTTGTCAGCCCACGGGAGCGAAACAGTCCCCAAAGACCAAACATTACGCGGGTGAATCCGCGAGGAACAGCTAATGAATGATAAATTGACGAAAAATAAGTTTTATTAAAATACAACCAAACATTTGATTAGATCAAAGGAAAACTGAAAGTACAGCTACCAGCACTGAAGTAATGGTGCCACTATGCAACAAGTCTTGTAATATTTTTATTACAAGGTCAAGTATCCTGACCCAATGTTGTATCCACTATCGACCTAGTCTTTAAGCGACCTTGATGGCAATCGTGATTCTACTCGTTGGTATTAAACCGTATTACGACAACAGTACAGTAATATTAAATGACAGCATTTTTTATTATTTGCTTACATTATTAAAAACATTCCAGTTACTCAGCAAGTGCAATATGCATTAAGGTCTGTGACCTGACCTCATCCGCGTAGCGTGGCCTTACAACGTAATGAAAACTGCGCAAACGCAAGCGGAGCTCGCCAATTATATTCCCGCGCGTTAATTTCAAACGACCAATGGTGATGTTTCTATGATGCTATGAGCCAATAGGAATCATTCATAAAATTAACAAACGTTTTTATTGCAATTTGCTATGCAGTGCTTAGTCCTGAAGTACACAGAAATTGGAATTCGTTCTGGAATATAATTTCAATTCGATTTTTAATATGTTGATACCTGATTTATTGTTAGACATTCAATCATCGATTATAAATTGTTAGGAAATCAATGCATGGCCTTTAAATTACTGTGAGATAAATCATTTTGTCAAGATAAGAATTATTGTTGAAGTTTTAGATAAAATCAGTCCATTTGAAAGGAAGCAGGCTTGCATTGAGCTACTTAAAAGTTATTGTCACCCAAAGACAGCTGAGATTTAATAAAACAAGTTTAAGTTAAAGAAATTTCAGTTTGCTTTTAGCCTCTAAAGTTTACGCTCTGCGTTGCAATGTGAAATGCATTATTTATTTTAATTTTAAGCTCTTCTCTCTAGGACTATTCTAAATATAGGCGATAGTTAATCAATTTGAAATTCTAAATATTCGTCATATTCAATTAGAACAGATGGAATAAGAAGGATGTGGTCCGTTTTACTAGCCATTAAACATTATTATTTAGATAAAAGTAAATGACTTATGACGTACTCTAATATACAAGCATTTTAATGTTTCCAAGGATTTTTATGGATCTTAAAACAAATGTCTTGTGAGGTCTCATTTGCTCTTTACAAACTGTCAAAAATTGTCAATAAAGAAGCTGTATTAGCTGCATATCATGGACTTGTTGCACCTATTCTAAGATATGGTATTGTATCTTGGGGTAACTCAGTAGATAAGGAATATGTATTTAAAGCTCAAAAGAGATGCATAAGAGCTATGTGTAATGTGGACAATACTACCAGCTGTCAACCCTATTTTAAAACATTAAAAATTTTGACATTCCCTTCTTTATACATTTATGAACTTAATGTGTTTGTAAAATCAAATCCCAACTATTTTAGGACTGCTTTTAAAAGCAACTATAGACAATTACGTGACAAAAAAAGACTAGAAATTGATATACCTTATGGGAAAACAGCACTAATTAATAAAAGTATTCTTTGCATGGCATCCTTAATTTACAACAAGCTGCCCGATTCTGTCAAAACTTTACCTGTTCACCAATTCAAGTCGAAGATACACAAACTCCTAATAAATAAATGTTATTATAGTGTCAAGGAGTACTTACAGGATAAAGATATAGATATATAATTGTTATATTAACTAATATTTTCAATGTATTTATGATTAATTAATGTATGACCACGACATGAATAATTATAACTCTCTTGACATTCTATATTATTTTTTGTACCAAATGTTTATGTTAACTAATATTTTTAATGTATTTAATTTAATTTATTGACCATGACATGAAAAATCTTGACATTCTGCATATTTTTTTTTAATCTTTTGACATTTTTACTGACACTGAATTTGTAATAATTAGCTTTTGTTTTCGAGCAGGATAATTCTGTAATTATGTAATATTATTGTAAGAATTAAGTAGTAACTAGATTGCTTAAAGAATATATAAATATTTGCACATCTAATAAGGTAATGATACAGTGCACTCTATATCAATTTGTAACATCTTTTATACCTGTATTATGCAAATAAATGATTTGATTGATTGATTGATTGTCTAATAAAAACAACTGCCAACCACAAATATATTTTCATCTGAGATTGTTTCTTCTAATTTTGTACTGATTAAAGATCCATTTTTAAATTTGTAACAAAACAGTTTACTTTTCAACTTATAATTTAGTTAGCAATTCAAAAAAAGAATACAATTGGAATCGAGTGTGTAATGACTGTAGTGAGTTTCGACTAGCACTCACAGATCGCCTGCGATTGCGAAACATCCGCATTCGCTAATGTTCTCAGATGATCTATGGAGCGCGAACAAGATACGCAACTGAAGCACATTTCGCTTGCACTTTCGAAAGTAACTCTTTGTTTTCACTTGGTGGCGGTAATTTATAGTAATGAGGAGAGATCATTGTACGCACTTTTGTAAATCGCTTGAGTGAAGTCTCGCCGTATTTGGCGGATGGCCAAATGTCGCACATTACTTTTTGATTTAATGGTTTATGGTGAAGTTTTGATTTTAATTACTCGACGTTTAATATAAAGCTTGCGACGTGACAAAAATGTGGTCGATTTTACGTCAAGAGCCTGCAGTTTATTCAGAATACAATTGTTATTTTTCGGTATTCTGAGCTTGTTGTCTTTTGGTTTCATTGTATATGGACGCTTTTAAGAAACCAATATAGATATATCGCCCGTATGTGAGTTTCTAAAGTTACATAAGTAGACACTCTTACTAGTTCTTATAATTGAGTTGTTAAAAGCCTTTTTTGCCATATACTTCCTACAAATGGCTCGTAATAACAATGTATGAGTTGTAACTATTCAATGCAGGTGTTAAAACCTTGGCAGTTGCTGTAAACGCACTTTCACTAAAATACGTTCGACAGCAGGAACAAAAGGACATATCTACACAGAATATAGGGCAGAACGCATTGACTCACTCGCATACAAACCAACAGAGATAGTACCCAGAACTGTTCTGTATTCTTCAGCCACACAATAATACACAAATAACCTTGAATACTAACATGAACGTTCGCCATGAAAACGCTTTTTTTTTCAGAAAATAGGTAATCAGTTTAACTGTGTTACCGCATTAAAAAGTAGTAGTGAGTGTGCGTCGATTTTGTGTCATCTTATCGCAAAAATCCTTCGTCTTTTTAGACTAAGAGATATATACCAAGTTAGTTGTAAATAGAGTCATGGCCGGTTGTCGATCTCCTAATTTGATGGTCACTCGTTTATCATTGCTTTATACGAGTTGCCTTGAGATGATAAAACGGCTAGTATACATATTATAGTCTAAATATATCATAATAACACAACATTTGAATATGTCTACATAAGGATTTTGTAATGTTCTTTTGGTTCAATATCTACTGACACATTCATTATTGCCAATAGATTTTCAAGGTCTACAAATGCAATTACTTAGAAACACAGTTAAATCGAAACATAATTTTCTCTTTTAATTTCACGATCAATAGGAAAATTAGCAAAGATATGGAGTGTTTACATAGGCCACGGTCTCAGGCTCGAACTTGTCCGATTTTTATTGCGAGTTTAAAGAAGCGAGCGAACTTGCCCCAGTGACCACGGGTAGCGGTTGATATAAATATAATACATAGGCCCACGTCCAAAATAGAATTGGTCGGTGGCACATTGCCGACGCGCTACGGTCCAGAGCCCAAATTCCTGACTATAGTTACAAACCCCTTCGTTGCTAGTCGATATGCAGCTACGATGCACTTTGACATTTCAAAAATCGACTTATATTTTTCAATTTACTATCTGTATAGCATTGATTACTGACAAACACTTTCAATTACCTTTGAATTGTGCATGTTGTCGTGTGTTTATCAGTTTTCTCACAGGATGTCAGTTCAATAGAAACAGGCTAAGGCTTTCTTGTTAACCTATTTCTGTCTGTACCTGCGCAGTATGCATCAGTGCTTTCCAAGGAGTGTGCATTTGACATTTTCTTGTTGAAAAGTGCACGGATCATAGAAGTAGTTGCGTGGTGCGGGGCGTTGGGGCGAGGGGGGCGCTCGCCGGTTCGCGCGGTGTAACCTACATACCGGTCAACACTCCGGCTCAGTCAACACTCGCTACAGGGACATTTGGAGCGTTTGATGGAGCCAGTGCACTTGTACAAGTAACTTAGGTGAGTGCCAGTAGAGATGTCATAAATTTTACTTCAATGTATTTTGTCCATTGGGTAGAGCATTCAATATCATCTTCGAATGGTATGTGTTGTTCGAACGATTTTCGCGTACTTTTTATACATGGTATATATACATTTAAAAATAATATACACTTCTGAATTTTTCCTATAAAAACTGTCTTTTCTAAAAGTAGACATAAAAGGTGCAAGAAAATGGCTTACCTATTTCCTTTTTGCACAATATCTCACGGATTTTGCATACTAGTTCAACTTCTGCGTGTAAACAAATAAATCAAACTCACCTGAAACAAAAAGAAAACACTGATAAATTAAGTGTACCACATACGTGTCTGTTTCCGCGTAAGCTTAATAACCATGCCAATGACCGTAAAATTTCGCTTTAGCTTGACATCTGTTTACACATATTTTTTGGACATAAAAAACTCTGTTTAAGTGTGTAACCTACTTAATTGGTATTAATAAGAGTGTTTCAGTGTGTGGCTAATACGCTAATTTACACATTCGATACTATTTCACTTTTAAAATAATATCTAAGCCAGTTACTGGCGCAAGTAGAAACGCGATGTGAACAGACTAACGCCAGCATTAGATGCGACTAGACAAGGCCATAGCTATCAGTGAAATGTCGAGAAGGAAAGAGATGGATACATAAAGTATTTATTGCACACATAACAACACTACAAGTGCAATTCACGCACACACGTACAACTTTTCTATTTCTATTACGTTCTAGGGTTGACTACTGGTGTTAATAAAAACGGTTAAACTAACTACAGTAATTTGAATAGTTGGTGTTAATATTGGACTAAAAATCTTGTAGATAGCAAATAAATTCGCTAAAGTATGTCAGGGGCACAAATACACTCCGAGATTACGGTGTAAATATCTTGCTTATTAAAAAGATTGAAATTCTTGAATTTCCTTGTTATTCATCTATTTAAATGACATAATGACGTCAGTGAACATTTACAGCTATGCCTTTGTATTTATGACTAGCTTCTTGCCTATTAGTAGGGTATTGTTTTGGAATTAAGGTAGTGCCGCCTGCCTTTTGGACCGTTGTCCCATTGACAGATTGGTACGAACTTTTTGATACCCTCTGCGTTTTTTTAAACTACACAAATAATAATGTTGCCATTATTTCCTCGTATAAATAATATAAGTTATGTTTATATGGAAACTGCGGACTTGAGAGAGTTATTTTCATCAACTTTATTTAAATGAATAACAATTTAACATTAAACAATAACCAGCAATCTAAAAGAAAGTCAGAGAGGGCGCCGAAATACAGCTAATAACACTGATTAAAGCAGGAAAAAGGTGTTTCACCATCTAGGTCGGTTAAGGAGGTTACCGACTATCTTCAGGAATTGGGTGAGCGAGTGTATAATG
The DNA here is from genome assembly GCA_033675125.1 of Athetis lepigone. Taxonomy (NCBI): domain Eukaryota; kingdom Metazoa; phylum Arthropoda; class Insecta; order Lepidoptera; family Noctuidae; genus Athetis; species Athetis lepigone. The sequence goes on from CM066227.1 coordinate 7,117,279, forward strand.
CGCACTTGATATACAAAATACCTATCTTGATAACGATAAGCGTTCCGAACTTGCCAGTTGCGACAGACTGTCCTAGAACCCGGTTTGAACTCGAGTACCCTCAATAGCTGAGCCCAAATTTTTATAATAATTCATCGTATGATATTGCGCATGATTGTCAGTACGTAAGTACTTGTTGATCGCGGATGCGGCAGTGCCATGGCATGGACTGGGTCAATTTGATGTCGGTTGCTCAATCGTAGTCACGTGATTGTTGCCTTAACAGGTGCCCGGCACACCTTGTTTAACTGTTTGGAGTACTGATATAGGTTTTTTTGTGGAAAATGGGACACATACATAAATATCTAAATTAACGGCAATGTATTTTAAAAAAATATATATATATTGATTTGCAAGCCAAGTGTCAGAGACCTTACATTAGTACATTCTCATATTTTTTTAACTAAATATGTTATTAACCTCTTTTAAATAATTTCATTTATAACGCAACTGTAAAGTATGTTTCTCAAACAAATAATCATATCGCCCTGTATTCAACATAAGGAAATAACATTTCAGATAGACAGTGTGCCTTTTAACAGATGTCACCTAAATACTTAAGTTGAATGTTTATCTCATTCTCTTTATGCAAACTAAACTCAGAATAGGCTAATTAAACTTGACATTATACCAAAACGGTAAGATTTATAATAGATATTAAAATTAAATTATCATTTAATTAAAGGAGTCACGTTTTTTTACTATTTCATAATAATCCTTTTTACTATTAAGTCTTAATTGTTGTCCAGTATTAAGTGGCTCTCAGAGAAAAGAAGTATAAAGCATCTTATTACCTAAAACTTATATTCGCCATGTATTTCGTCTATTGAGACTTTGAGAGATACATCCTGAGGATGCTCAAAGAAACATTGATCTTCTGACCAGTAAATATTTTAAACACACCTCAAAATATATGCGAGCCGGTCTTTCCGCCGCGATAGAAGAAGTCTTAAATAATTTCTGTCTTAAAAAACAGGAAGGCCAGTAGCACCATTCACTAGCAAAACATAAACTAGCAGGCTCCGCCATGTTGTTTGTCATAATAAAACTTTGTGCAATATTTGATCACTTACAGTTTCCACCTATGTGTTCCTCGCACACAGTTCCCATTGAAATGGGGTTATCTTGATGAATTGCTCTCCTGATTCCGAAACACGATAGCATTCGCTGAAGAAAGTATCAGGTGCTGAAATCACTGGCTTGATGTGTGTGTGTCTTTCAGGAACGTTTCGAAATGAAGCCAAAAACGTGTACTTTTGTAAACAGTTCCGCAAAGATAAAATAAAATCAAAATACATGATTTCTTGTTACTAATGGTAGTTTTAATGTTTTTGTTACTGCAACTCGGTTATTCAAGCATGTCGTAAACAGTGATCCAGTTCATTCATTATTCGTGTCACAATACGCCTATTTCGTAATCGAAGCCATAAAGAATATAGTTAGATTCGTCTGCGAGCTCACTGTGTCAACATCATGATATTTTATGACACTTGGACTCATCTGAAAGCGATGCTCGGTAACCTTTGGGAAGTGTATGGAGCAACAACGGACGCCCTATATTCACATTTCGGTCTGCCGGCTGGCAAAGTGCCCAAAAATAATTAGTCATCATACGCTCAGCTCCTTAGTCGCGATCCTAGGATAGGACGATTCTCAGAACATGTTACGGTTTCAGCAACCACAAAGCATCTATTGCATTTCGAACGAAATATGAAAATGGGACGTTTATGTGGGTTATTAAATTTGTGGTGTGTTAAGATTTAGTGGCGCAAAGAGCATCAACATTGGTAAATTTCTATACTATTGACTCTTATTAATATTGTAGGAATGGAAATAGAAGTAAGAGTGTTAAGTTGTTTATACTACCCACCTTCAGAATTGCAAATAAATCTGGCTAAGATGAAAACGTAAACATAGGTAATAACATAATGATTGTAACATATATAATTTATAGAAGACTAGCGGCCCGTCCCAGCTTCGCACGGGTAGATATAAGATTACACAATAAAAACACAATAATAACAAAATAATAGATAACACAATGATAACAAAACTTTTTTTTAATTTGATCGCAGCGCTAACTGTCGGGACAGACTAAAATTAAAATTCGAATATTATTTAAAATTTGTCACTGCGATGGTAGCGCCGACATGTTAAGAAGTATTGCTACGCATTTTCTTATAGAACCTTTTTATTATCATTGTTTATGTTTATGACATCTGAAAGTGATTATTATTTAAAATTTGACACTGCGATGGTAGCGCCGTCTGTCGGATCCAATGTAAAACATTCCAAAATCAACAACTACTAATAAATTAATTGTGACTGTCAAATAATAACAGACAAATAATTAGCAATAAATTAAAATTGCGACTATAATTTAAGATTTAAACTATCCTATCTCTCAAGTTGGATCGAACTGCACATGGTGTGCGAATTTTATTATAATCGGTTAAGTGGTTTAGGAGTCCATTGAGGACAAACATTGTGACACGAGATTTATATATATTAAGACTAGAACATTTTCACTTTCAATAACACTGCAGATTGCTTAATACAAAGCCCTCTAGCGCCGAATTGCCGAACTTGCGTTGCGTCCGCTCGCCACTAGATGGCGTAAATAAAGGAGCGGGCCCTCGTAACGATTTATACTGAATTCAACGCTACGGCTTAGGTCGGAACTAGTAAAATAACAAAATTTACATTATTATCAACAATTAGAAATAATAATAAAACTAACAATAAATAAATAACCAAATAATTTGTAAAGGATATTTATTTTTGTAAATAATAAATAAATAATAACAAGAAAAAAAAAATTATACAAAATATCACTATTGAATAAAATAACCGTTGCACTATGCAAACAGAAATACCGTAGTATAAAAACGTACTTACGCAAACTTCGTAGCAAGTGCTACGGCGTAGGCATCGGCGCGAGACACTTGAAGAGTTTCGTCTTGCGAGCAAGTTGTAGGGCTACGAAATTGCTACGAGTAATAAAGTATATTTTCGTATAAAGCAAGTTAATAGTTTCGATGTACATATTTAGTTTCTATTTGTTTAAAATTTAAACGTTGTTTATATTTAACACACGTGTTTGTTCAGAATCGTGTTATTACCATTTACAAACTGTAAACGTTTCCGGTTCGCTAACGATTTGTTCTCGTTCAAGGTTATTGTTAGTTCATTTAATACGTTGTTTTCATAAATAAGGGCAAGTATCAATTTCTTTGTAGTATCATGAGAAGTGAAATTATACGAGGTTATGAATGGGATCTATGTATAGGTAATAAATATTGACTGTTCATCTAATATGACCTTTTTAGATAGACATAGATACAGGTTGTTAAAAAATCGAGAACTGCATCAATACATAAGGTTGAGATATACTATTATTAGATATTTCTTAAACCACCATGCAGTCACAATATTGATGATTCCAAGACTGCAACCTAACCCCGAACCTACAATCAAATCAATCAAGACATGCAACAAATATTCAAATAAATAACCTAAAACAACAAAATTTTCGTACCAAAACATAAGTCTTGTATCCTTGACGCAGAGTGCAATATTATGCTGAAAAGTTCAGACCACACAAGTACACAGTACGTATACATCTACCTCTCCAATAGCATAATTGAACTTCACGTAAATATTGTGAGTATGTGTGAGTGCTGCACTTATACGTACTAGGCACACAGACTTAGGTCTCAGTACGAATGCACTGAGCTATGTTGGGGTAGGTCGTGTCTACTACGTGGATTTACTGTATTTGTTTGAGATTTAAAATGCGAAGAATTCCTTATTATGTTTTGAGTGTTGGAGAATGCAATTTAAGGAATGGAATACTGCATTTCGTTCTAGATGTCAGTTATATATATACATATTATAATATTGTGTTTGTTTAGATTAAATAAATTGCAATGACATAGGTTATGAGAGAACATCTCACTGTATTGAAAGTCACTGACATTGTATGTATGTCTTGTAACGGAAGTCGAATACTAAAATCTTTCAGTCAAGGATTCAGTATCAATATAAGATGTGAAGTTTCCACAAGTTAATAACATTTTTGCAATTTATTTTTCGACTATCCATTTTTGGTAACAGGCTTAATTATAGATGAATCTAAAACTGCAAACCACAAATGACCACAATGCAATGGAATCTCGAGTATCAGGTTAATTTTACTCAAAGTGAACGTCATCATACATTCCTCACCACTATTTAATCATAGATACCTACTTTAAATAAAAACAAAAGATTGAATAAATAAACTGTCGTCCTTATTCAACAAATTGTATTGGTGGTAAACAAGTGCGGTACGTACCGCGTATACTCGTAGATATTGTCAACGTGCATACAGACGCGGCGCGTTAGTGTGCGTGTGGACTGTCCGCATATCTAGACAGCTAGATATCTAGATGTGGGTGCATCGGTGCAGTGTTGGGGTAGGTCCTGGGGGTAGGTGGGGTAGGTCGGGAGCACACCCCCACACTGGCAATAACTACCATCACGTAATCAAACGCTCCGAGTGGGATGCGGCTGCTATGGGACTCTAGTTTATTTTTCACTATAATGAGTTTTTGTTGTGGAACATATTTAATTTAAAATAGCAGTTTGTTTGACTGTCAATATAATACGACGGTGATCGCTTTCATAAGACGTACTGGCTGGAGTTAATGCCTGATTCAAACACTGCAATAAAACTGCAGTGCATTAGTAGAGCATATGAAAGTTATTTCTAATATGCGTTGGATTAGCTGTTAGTTTATGTATCCGGTACTTTCGATCTCTATGTAAGTTTATCTTATTTAATTTCATGGGATCTATACGTTAAAATTGCTAAGAACATACTTATTATTTTTTGTCAATTAAGGGCTTAGTCTGAGGTAAGACTCATATTCTTCTAAGAAACATTCATAAACTAAGTTTCTAGATTTCTTAAAAAAATTATGTGCACATACTAACAATATATTCGCTTTTATAAAATTATTTATTAACTAACAATAAGTAGGTATGTCACAGTATTTGATCAGATGTCAACAGTTCAATTATTTATTATTGAAACTTTTTCTCATTTCATTTCCTTTGTTATTTTAAGAATCTCGCCTCTTCAGCTAACTTACAGAACTTCCTACGCATAGAAAATCGTTTGAAGAGGTGTTCATACAGGTATTATGTTTAAAGATGTGTACAACTTTATAATAATGGTCGTTTCACTTTGTTACTAAGGGTAGAACCAAACTATTATATCAGCGTGTGAGATATCTCTTAATCCCTCTTGGGAAAGTCAGTCTTGAATATTTCCATAGTATCACAACATTTGAAACAAGTGAGTGAATGAGATTTTGTTTTTTAATGAACACTTTACAATGCAATTTATTGGGGTATTTATTCACTGTATTCACATAAGAACAGCTTATAAATATCCCCATTTATAAGCTGTTGTTATGTTTACATGAGTCACGACATAAGAGTGAAGCAAAGACAATGCTATAAATGAATTCAACTACATTCGAATTCGGGATTCGATTCGTGTATGCATAATTTGTTTTGAATAATCGCTTTCTAAAAATAGTACCTACAGAAAAGACGACATTTCTTCGAAGATTTTTAGTTGCTCATTCTACATATAATAACAACCTATTAAGACGCTGGCGTTTTAAGCTATGTATTGTTTGCATACGTCTTTATATTAAATAATTTCATCGTGTTTACGTATGCACTTTTCCCAACTCAAAGCACTTCCGCATTGTGACTCTAATTAACAAAAAAGATGCAAAAATTACTTTTAAAAACATCCTCCACCGATAGTCAATCATAACATGGAATCAATACTGACTATACATTGTAATTGTTATGTAACCCAGCTTCAATGTTTATTTACCAATACGTATGTCGTTGCAGGTCGTCGACCCCGGCTCCTGATCGGGAAATTTCGGCAGTGTCGGCTCTTTAGAGGGGGATAGACTTATGCAGGGTACCAAGGGTGCGAGCGCACATCCTGTGAGGGTAGAGACCTTGAGCTGGCAAAATCAAGGGTAAGGTGGTGAGGTAGTGTGCGTGAGTCCTCGGAACCGGCTTTGTGTTTGTGCATCGATAACTATACACACGTATACGTATAGCTAATAATATATTCTGCATACACACAGAAAGAAGTGGGTACTTATGTGTGTATTTATATACACACATCAAAAGTGTCTAGGGATATTTCAATTAAACCTAAATTACTAAAATTCTATTAACTTTTTGTTAAAACATGTACACATTAAAATAAACCTTGTTTAATAGACTATTTAATCTGATAATAAACTTTTAGATAAAGTTAAATTTAAAAAAAAAAACTTAGAAGAAGAGGAAAAACTCAAACAAAATTTCAATCTTAACTTTATTTTTGAAACATCAAAACTTAAACAAAACAACATTTTTTTTTATAAAAATTCTTGAAAACTTAAAATTAATATTCCGTGGATCCACCTAAGACTCTCCTGACACATCTGCAGCGGTTCTGCATACTCAAAACAAGGGTGTCAATATCCTGTTGTGGAATACTGTCCCATAATTGCCGTTTCTGAAGCCATGAAGACCAGTCAGAGCGTTATATCCAGGCTTTGGTCATGTTATCGTGTCACGGAGGAAGTGGTGGAACGGCACCGAGGACCTCAACGCATTACAACACATGTACAGGACCGATTCATAGTAAATGCTGCACGAAGTCAACTAAATGCAGCGGCGATGCAATTGGTTCAAAGGCTACAGAGAGAGTATAGTTTGCTGGTAAGCGGTCAAACTTTGAGAAGACGACTGCATGAAGTCAATCTACGTGCTCGTAGGCCATTTTGGGTATCAGCACTAAGGAGAGGTAATCGAGGAAAAAGATTACAATGGGCTATTGCACACGAAAACTGGAACCATTCTCAATGGTCACTTGTGCTTTTCACTGATGAATCTAGGTTTGGATTTCATCCTGATTCGCGAAGAGTACGCGTTTGGAGAAAACCTGGACGTTGGAATCCACTGCAGCACCCACAACAAGTTCATGCATATTAAGGTGGCACGATTATGGTTTGGGCAGGAATTCGTCTCGGCGGTAGAACGGACCTCGTTTGGATACAAGGCAATATGACTGCTCGAAAATACCGAGATGAGGTGCTAGAGCCTGTAATCTTGCCCCACAAACAGCAAATGGGACAAAATTTCCAGCTAATGCACGACAATGCCCGTCTACATACGGCGCGTATCGTTACAAGTTGGTTACAACAGCATGTTATCCAAGCTTTAGACCGGCCTGCACAATCCCCTGACTTAAATCCTATTGAGCATGCCTGGAATATGCTTCAGAGAAGAGCTCGTAGGAATTTCCCTGTTGATATTGTGCATCAAAACCAGCTTTTCTTGCATCTTAGCAGGATTTGGGACAGTACTCCACAACAGAATATTGACACCCTTGTTTTGAGTATGCAGAACCGCTCCAGATGTGTCAGGAGAGTCTTAGGTGGATCCACGAATTATTAATTTTAAGTTTTTAACAATTTTTATAAAAAAAAATTGTTTTGTTGTTTAGGTTTTGAAATTTCAAAAATAAAGTTAAATTAAAATTTTGTTGAGTTTTTCCTCTTCTTCTAAGTTTTTTTTTTAATTTACTTTTATCTAAAAGTTTATTATCAGATTAGATAGGCAATTAAACAAGGTTTATTTTAAAGTGTAGGTGTGTTAACAAAAAGTTAATAGAATTTTAGTTATTTAGGTTTAATTAAAATATCCCTAGACACTTTTGATGTGTGTATTTGCAAGTCGTCTCCTGTCCAGTGAACCTTGAGAATAAGAAAATGTTAAGCAGTCTTGTCTGGATATAAAGTGCTGACTCAGACTTATATTTTTTAAATGGTAAGAGTTCAAGTTAGAATGCAGTTGCTTTGACACTTCTTCAGTAATCCAGATATTTAATTCTATGTTGATAATGTAGTCAAGTATTAAATAGGAAGGCTAAAAATTGTTGCAGGAAAATATGGCACAACATTTTGATCAAGCATGGTTCGAGTATCTCAGTCAGTTTAGAATTTTGGATGTTATATAGATTAATGATCAATCACACTGTACAAAACTGATTATCTAAACAAAATTTAAATAACAAAGCACTATAGAAGTCTCTATTCCTTGAAAAAAATAAAATATAACAGTTGACAGCCAAATATAGGTAAATTACCAAATGATATTAAAATGTCAAAATGTATATGTTCCGGGGTTGCGGAATGTTTATAATAGTTACCGTGACCCTGGAACATAAATGGCAATCGAAGGAACATGAGTGGGTTTTAGTCAGTAAGAGTCTGACATGCCCTCCCGCCGCACCCAGGACGGGAGCAGTCATTGGATGATTTCTCACTCACCAAAAAAAAAAAATGTATAAGTTTACCTAAAAAGTTTTCTTAACCCTCGTAGCCTTATTAGTAAGTGATATTGGATATCACTTAGGTAAAGTCATTCTTCCCGAGTCGTAGGTACCGTTATTATTAAGAAAAAAAAAACACTAAATATTGAATATGGTATTTAAAGGAATAAATTGTTGAAATCGAAACCATGGTCCCTAAACTCTGGTGATATCAGTAAAATAACCAATCTTCTATACAATTTAAAAATTCATTTTAGTGGAAATTATTAAAAGCTTTATGAAAATACTGCATTAAAAACGTCAATATAAGAAAACTAAAAATCTCTACAAAATAGCGCTTGAACCACATACACTAAAATTACAAACAATTATGCAATTCAATTAACCGATCAAACCGTAAAGCCGCCATAAAAATAAAAACGCATGTCAACAAGCAACAACTACGACCACGTGCTCTACCCAAAATAGACGCGCACGCACACTCGCGCGCGCTGCACGCACACAACGCACGCACACACGCGCATGCCATGCGGCCTACCAAGGCCCGCGGAAAAATCAATATTTTGAGCAAAACTACTTCCCTTAACGCAGCTGTGTGCGTCGGTTACCTCCCCGTATCCAAACTCTAAAAGCTCTATCGCAGATTTAGTGAACAAACTGAATCATACCTTATCTGTTATGAAACAAAGTGTTATTTCCCCTATTAAGAGCGGGGGTAGTTAGATCGTGAGGGTACGAAGAAGTAATGCCGTCCCGCTCCAATCAATCGGATGACTCGGTCGCTCGGCCGCGTGGCGCCGGCCGACGACCCCGGCCCGGTCATTACCCCGCGACAGTTGCACCCTGCTACCCCGTACCGACAAGTACGCACCCTTGTTCTTGCCGAATCTTGGACCCACGCCTCGCGCCGACGACGCTGACATTGACTGACTCGACGAACGGTTCAACGACCTCCGTTAACGCTTCCGCCTTCCGGAGTGTGCTCTATCGAAATCCTAAATATATGTTCTTAAAGCGAAATTTTATTTTTATTGCACCATATAAGTTTCATGAGCACACTTAACGCAGAAACTTGATAGCCATACAATTAAGACAATAAAATTAAGTTCTTCAAGTTTTATAAACCTTTGATGAGTCACCGTTCTTCACCTGACTTAAGCACCGGGGAGCCCTCGTCTAAGTCTCGAAGAAACAAACGCAACTCATGTGATGACATAAGATTTCCTTTATCGACTGAAAACGTCTTCAACGTGGTTAGTAATAGAAATAAAATAGATCTAGACTATATCTAATAAATCGTATGAATAGGTATAACAGTTTTTAGTATCAGCAAATCAATAAAAAGATATAATTGTATAAAAATCCTACTGTTTACAAAGGATCCAGTGACTCATATCAAATTAAGACCAATAAAAGTAAAACACAATCCGTTACTCAATGAATGAAAATGAATGGCCGTCCATGCGTGTGGGCACCACGGCAAACAGACACTAATGCAATGAAGCCACCACACAAATCATTCCATATTCAAAACGAATTAGGCGCAAACGAATGCTGGAATCCGACACTAAGTAATGAGAAAAAAGTATAAAACAAATGTGCCATCAGGCAGTCAGGCAGAAATTAAAAAGAAAAGGATCCAGTGCACCTTCCCGAAATTAACGAAGTGACTAACTGAGCATTTCGGATGCGCTTACTTACGCATCCTTTTAGTACGAATTATTTTTGACCAAGATAAAAGATTTTTGGTGTGGATATGGTCTTTCGTCGAGTGCATTAAAAGTGAAGTTAATGTTAAACGTGTAAATTAAAAACACAAAGTAAGTTTAGTAGCGTGAGATTAAGTAGAAGTAAAGTTACAAGAAATATAAAAATAGCTTTTTAAAAAGCATGTTGGTCGAAAAGTTTAAAAGATGTACTACAGTAAAGCGGGCGATAGGAATGCGAGTACAGGAAGCTAGCATCTGTTTAAGGATTTTGTACGACATCATGCAATTTAGAATCCTTTGCGAACCTAATCGCTTATGTGTCTGTCAAAAAAGAGCCGTTACCTTTCTTTTAAAGTAAACGGTCGGTAACGAGTCTAAATATTGAAAAAAATCATACCATAAAAATTATAAATTACAGATTTACTCTAAAAATTTGCGCAATTACTTTATAAGTTAAGATAATAATGTAAACTTAGTCGTACCTCTATCGCCTCTATCTTATAGAGTCGAATGTTGATTGTACATTTTTAAAGGAATTTGAATTGTATGGGTCACCCTAGATAAGCAGACAGAATGACGTATTCAGTATTTTGCAATTGTAATGTAGATTGCATTTTAAACTATTATTAGGGTTAGCTAGACTATGCAGTATCACATTATTTTTCTTTTTTTATGTAAATTTAATCAGGGGGCTCTTATACGTCACCCCACTAGACATGAGAGGAGTGAGTGTCTATATTATAGAAGTTAAAAACACGTTATGTTTTTAAATAAAAGTTTAATTCCTCTCACACTTTAATTCCTTTAGCACGTACTTTGGCTTAGCTATTCTCCGTCTTTTCCTTGCCATCGGAGGTTAAGAGTAGTGCGACAGTGACAGACATAAAGCTTAGCCAAAGCACGTGTTTAAAACTTCTATTTACCTCAGCTTAAGAATATATTTAGTTAGCGTCTTACTAATAAACGCTGAATAAAGTTATGACAGGTTTATACGTCAAAAAATGTATGGTTACACAGGCTTTATTCATCGCATAACTTTTCACAGTGATTATTAGTAAGGGCATTAATGTCTAATTACCAAAAAGTGCAATCATCACCTGTACTACGGGTATTCAGACATCATCTCCCACAAAGAGAATTCAAATAAAGAAAACTTAATAAATCAATGTCATAACCAATGTGAGAGAAAATAGTTTTACATATTTATTTATTGCCTTTTCTCTCCTTCTATTGTACCATTTTTACTTACAAAGAAGCCTAAATACGGAACACTTATCTCTTTACTCAAGAATAATGGAAAGGAAAAGTAAAAGAAGATATCCGCATTAACATTGTTGGTGTTGTTTACGAATCATTTCGCGGTATTGAAAGATAAACGTTTACGCAGCGTCTTTCTAAATATATTTGTCAAAAGACACGACGCGTGCGCAACACGTAAAGCCGGCGTCAGCTTTAATTGGCTTTAAATTTGTTCAATAAATCCCTTCCCGGACACGGTCAGAATGTCCGGGAGTTTGAAATTTTTATCGGATTTTCCGGGATCATTTCTTTTAACGTTTCCCTGCTATTGCGCCGGTAGTTGTGCAAGTTAATAGATTAAATCAATAAAACGATACTTAGACCGAGATTTCTGTAATAAATACTTTTCCTTATCTTATGTAATCGCATTTTATGACATTATATACAATAAAATTGTAATTATAACAGTATTTTATAACTAACATTTAGTGTTTCATTGCGACCAGGTATGTAAGGCAGAGAGCCGTTTTTCATTTCCAATGTGACAAGATAGTTTATTTATAATTTTTTAACACGGTCGTAAAGTGAACCTGCAATACTTCTAGTTGCAGAATAATGCGATAATGACTTTTTTTTTATTTATTTTGGTACACAACTGAAACAATTTTGATTCAAGAAAATCAAGTCCCATTTTTTGCGCTCCTGAATTACGCTCTTGCCTTGCATTTTCCGTCCGCAGTTCCGCCTTAATAACACTCTTACCACTAATGTACTATTACTTAACAGAAATCACATTTGTCAATTTTACAGGACTTCGAACGTACAAAGTATTACAGATACTTTAGTGGTACATGCTTACATCACACATTTAACAATTTAACGCTCTGTTAGATGGGTAGACATTGTATTATCATCTTCTTAACTTGGTACAAAATTCGCCATTAACACCTATGCAGCTAGTGTGCAAGGTATTGCATAATTCTCTTCCGCGATCTAGATCAGAGAGCGGTTCGAGAAAGAGGCGGTGTAACGTGTATGCTGTAATAATCCCTAATATATGTTCGTACTTTACTGCGAATACTCGTAAAACTTGGTTCTTACCTATAATATATAGTTTAGCTATTCCCATTAAGTTGCCGGCAAGTATTACATATTTCTGATTAGAGTTTGATAGTAGGATACCCAGTTTGAGATCAGATGGATTAGTGAGAGTTGTTTCCTGAATATTAAGTTAATACATTTAATTTATTTTGAAGATATACAGGATATGTTACGAACTTTCGGTTACTGGTATTTTATCCAATTCGAGCAAACCAGCCTCAACTGAATTTGGAAAATTGACTCAAGTGAGATCTCGGTTTTATCGTTTAATCTACTTTCTTCTACTTAATATTGAGTTAATTTTATGTCACGTAATGTCGACAGTTTTGCGTATTAAATGCATTATTTATTAGGACGGTTACTGGAGATACTTACGAATGTATGAGTAAAAAATATTTTCCACTATTTAACACATATAAGTATTTCTTATATGTGTTAAATAGTGTAAGTGTTTAAGTCTCTATATCCTATTCCAACCCACAACAACACTCAGGTCAAAAACGGAAACTCAAAGTGCCCTCCCTCGATCAATCATGTTCATCTTAAGCTCGTAACCAACGGGTGTTGCTGTGGTTACACTGCTCTGGCAACACCGAGCGAAGGGTCGCCAGTCGGCTTTATATTGCACTTCCATTAATCTTTGTTACATACGCTACTGGAGTGACTTACGGAACTGTTAGAAGTTACTTTATTAGGCACTTTGTAAGTATTATCAAGAAAAGCCGAAGAAAATTCACTCGTGGTACTTAGTGTGAGAACTCATATTAACGCCATCTAGTATCAAGAAGTCGACTTAATTTGAAATTGTTCGGATGTCTTTACCATATTAGCTTGGGTGATTCATCGAAAACCAATGCAACTAATGCTACGGGTGTAATTAAACATTCCCAATCATGCAGGTTTTAAGTAACAACGCCAAATATAGAATTTTCTTCGCGAATCTGTCGATGGCATACGATCAATGGCAGACTCTTCCGAGATCTCAAAGTTTACTAAACGGTTAGTTAATTTACGTAATAAATTACACGCCGGTAACGTTTTGATGTTTATGAAGTTATAAATATTTATCGGTAATATCTAAGATTTATTATGTTACTTTTTATTGAGACTACAATTTTATGGTTTACGCGTATCTTTTAATTAATGGTTTTGGGGATATTGAGAGTTATATGTATGTAGCCAGTCATTAAGGAACGAGACTTAATACAACCAGTATTAAATCAGTCCTTCATCCACGTGGAAAACTACCTTCACTACAGAAAATTTATGTCCACAAGCAACGAATCCTAGTTCATATTAATATCTGCTCGGCTCTTAATGCGGCATTTATCTAAGATCTATGAGATATATGTAGTAGGTGGCGGCGAACATAAATAAACGCATCACGAGATGCACCGCGCTAGATTCTGTAACAGCTGTGTGTTCAGGCAAGCCCGCTGGGGTCAATGCCCACCCGTATTTTCAACATGTGCCGACGTTTTCCGCGTTCCACGGAAAGCGCTTGCTTGTCATTTCTTCGGGAACCTCCGCCACGCTTCGGGAGTCTTCGGGTTTCAGTACTTCTTAGTTTCGTAAACGAGGGAATAATGGCCGCTCGAAATTTAAAGTGTTTCTTTTTAAGTCCTCTGCTACTTTGTGTGCTCATCAAATTGCTTCTAGTCGTGTGTATCAACGGTTCAGCGTAATGGTTTGTTTATGCAATGTGGTGGTGTAGTTGGTGGGTGGTGCATCCTACAGATCGATTCTTGGAAAGAACTGATACTATGAGGTTTTAATAAAACACTTGGCAACTCAAACAAATCGTAAAAAGCTAATCGTATTCAATCAAATAAATACTAATTCAATTACTTCAAGTTTATGTATCACAAAAAATCATTTGAATTATCACACTTGAACATTCTCAATGGGCATTAATGTATCTTAATATCTTTATATCCACTAGCTCACTGCACAGTGGGCACCTTAGTTCAAACACAGAGTGGTCAAAAACAAAAATATTATCAGTTGTGGCCGCGTGTTTATATAACAGTGTCTGGGACCACCGGGCGCTGACATTGGACACGCCGTGACATCATTAACACCTTATATTATGCCAAGGTCTTGTTTTAAGAACGTATTTGATGAACTTTGACTATGTGTGCAAGTTTCTGAGTTTGGTTTTAATTTATTTAAATGCAGGCCAGTTGGTGGATAGACGTTAAATCCTTCGAACACACGTGATTCAAGACAATAAAGAAAGAAAATAGCAGCGCGACAGCCGGCTGTCGCTTGGTCACTGAAAGGTTAAAGAATAGAATGGATAGTGGACACATGTATACTACGAGGGTATAGTAGAGGGACACGATTAACCATCGTGATTGAGCTCTACTGAGATGCTGCGCTAAGTTTTGCGGATTCGATTCCCACACGAAGCTATTAGTGAAATCAATACTTGTTTGGGTAAGCGTGACTTGATCCTATACAAAAAAAGAGAAGGCTCCAGACGAAGAAAATCATCAAGGTCAACAACATGTGCATATGTGTCGCACAGCAATTAAAAATGCTTACTATAACAAGTGCAGTAAAAATCAACATTAATCGCCTGTAAATACACAGTGCAATAAGGCTCCAGGGTTTCTACTGTACGTTCCACCAACTGAATTGTTTATAAACTGCCTGTCTATAAAAACACACGTCAACTTTCTCGATAGCTGTTTGCATAGAAGAGTTGTCCGTTGAACTTTTCAATAAGTAATATTTACTGAATGAAACGTTGTAAGACTAAAAATAGGCACTAATTCATAAGCTTGTGCATGGTTAGGCAATTAAATATCCAAAATAAGAATAGCGAATTAACTGGGTAATCTTGAAATTGTTACTAATAGATTAAAATGTGACAGCTCTACAACTGCTACGTTAGATTACGTATTGTTAGGTTGCACCGACGGAGCACCATGTTGGTGCAATCTAACAATTTACATGGAGTCTTTGTCTTTTTACATGGAGTCTTACATCAGTAATCAATCATTAATTAGGACAGCTTATGGTAACATCGACAACAAAATACGTTTAATACTTCCTTTCCTTTCAAAAACTTCTCCTTCAGAGTTACTTTTAAGGTATTGCTAGGGTGTAAACCTTTAAACGCTTTATAAAGAATATTAAAAAAATAGTTTGCCAGTGAAAAAAAACGATTGCCAATGAAGATTCTGGTCACTGTGACACTGAGCCCCAAAATACTACCGTCAACTTAGTTTGGGAACCGATATCTGCAAAGTTTGCGATTATACCTTTTATAGGAAATATAAATATTGTGAATGATGATTGTAGCACCAATAGACCACTTTTTGTCAAATTGGCAAAAAAGTGGCATTTATTTGCTGAACAGCCGAAATAGTGGGGAATAAAAATGAATATCGTTTCTTTTTGTTATTTATCATCATAAATATATATGTTTTACAGGAGTTAGGTAAAAGTAATCTTATTTTGATAAAACTAATATAGACTTGAATTGTATGTATATAGATAAACTTAGACGAGACAAAAAAAATATTTCTTGCTATGCAACTGAAAACTACTCGTGCTTCAAAACAGTTAAACGGAAAATACCATCGACCTCAAGATTAGCTATTCTGAAATACGATGTCGCTCGCCCAAGGTTAGACAACCTTGCTATACATTACTTAGAATATTTATATATTTGACGTTTATTACGTGGAGTTGCCCTTGAATCTTTGAACTCATTACGGGTATCGCGCGAATCCGCAGATAACGGTAAAATATGTATTTGGGCAGCTGCCTTTTTGGGCTGACTATATCCTTAGCTTACTGGTCGTTATTGTTTTAAATAAAGAAAGATTTTAGACTTTCTATTAAGAAAAAAGAACGCAAAAATATTTTTATGTTTTTTTGGCAACAATTTGAATTCAGAGAATTATCAATTTTGGTCTGATTGAGAAAAATTTCTAATAAGTATGAATTTAAAAATTTATAAGTTAAGGGCTTGTGCTATTGTGATTAGTTGTCTGATTACCATAGCACAAGCTCTGCTTAGCTTGGGATCAGATGCACGTGTGTAAGATATCCCAGGATATTTATTTATTTATAATGACACAAACAATGCAGATACATAATAATTTGAATAATGAAAAAACAAAAACAATTCCCCTGCTTCAAATATTCCTGGCAAAGCAACACTATGTAACGATCATTAAGTGAAATAATTTCTCTTTGATTGGCCGAAGGTAATAAAAGTGAATCAATCAGTCGTCAGGGCGTGCGTGGACAATGGCCGTCTCAATTGCATTCAGTTGCATTCGCACAGATGCACAGTGTTTATGGTTTCGTAACTCGGATGGTTGGCATGCGTGAAGTCATGGCGGCCAAGTTCATTGTCGTCCGCCCGAACTTGAACCGCTGACGGCATGACAATTACTACACTACAAGATATAGAACATACCGCAATATTGCGATGCAGCCACTATTTATAGCCAAGATGTGAAAACGATTTCATGTGAAAAGTTATGAATGAAAATTGTGATGTACTTGAGGAAAGTTATTTTGGAACAGACTCCGAACTGAATTGTTATTGTAACATGTGTTTTGTTAAAAAATCAAAGCTTCTTATATTCCTATTTTTTTATAACAAACATACCAATGTCTAATTCAAAAAACGGGAACCCCGAGCCCCCTATATTTTCGCGGTAACGGGCATTTCGTCATTCAAGACACCGTCAACAATTTCACGTGCAATATCGAGTAACCGGACGGTGTTAGGTGAAAGAAGTTTCTCTTTTGATAGCATCGCCTGTACACGCTGGAGGTGTAGCACCGGACCACGCATGTTATTGATAAGGTTGGTAAAACCACTGAGTCCACAATGGTCGCTGTAAGTACAGTGTAACGTGACAATGACTCCAGGGACCGTTCCAGATATCAAAACGTTACACATGTTCAGATAAACGTCCAATCACACCGATGTTTACACGCTA